>WXTY01000001.1:8750000-10000000 GCA_014805645.1 Spiromastix sp. SCSIO F190
TCCAATTGCTAATTATTAGTTGCCGTCCATGGTGTCGACGACTACAGACTACATCAGCGTCGGAGGCAACAGGCATCCTTCTGCTGCGGAGTGGGACGTTGAGTCCGGCATCCTCGCATTTGGAGCTGATAACAACGTTGCGCTATGGAATCCTGCTGTAAGATCTCTTATTTTTTCTTATATGGCAAATGACAACTAAATACCGGGTTAGGATAAGTACCATAAGGGCGTATACGCCTTACTGCATGGCCACACTGGCCCGGTTAACGCCGTCAAATTCTATTCTTGCCCAAGAACGAATTTACGTCTCCTTCTATCTGGCTCTGCGGATCGGACCATTCGAGTATGGAAACCGGATACAACGTCGCTCCCAGGTTATACTCATTTGTTGACGCTCGAGGGTCATGAAGCCTCGATAAATTGCATTACGGTTGCAGACAATTCACCAAGATTTGCTTCTGGTGCTGCTGATGGAACGGTACGAATATGGAGTATCGAGCGCTCTGCGGACGGGAGGATCACACATCATTGTCAGGTGGTTAACTTGAAACCTCGATATTTTCCGCTTGCGCTATCTCTAAAGGCTCTCCCGTCGGAGAATAAGGCAAGGCCCATGGTGCTAGCGGTGGGTGGGACGAGGACGCCTATACAAATATTCGTTTCGCAGGATATATCAGATAACCCGAACTTCGAACTCCGCTGTACTTTGATGGGTCATGAGGGCTGGATCCGTTCTCTTGCTTTTGCGAATACTGATCCCCAGTCGCAAGATTTCCTTTTAGCTTCCGCTAGCCAGGATAAATATATCCGTCTTTGGCGGGTATGCGTTGGCGAAGGATTACCCGCTTCAAGAGTTAATGCCGACGAAGCCATGTTGGGGACCTTTGAACAGACGTTATCTAATAAGGCGCATGTATTTGAAGCCCAAGGTACTAAATACAGTGTCACGTTCGAGGCGTTACTTTTTGGACATGAGGATTGGATATACACTGTTTCTTGGAACTCTGATACGAAGAAACCGCAACTTCTGTCCGCATCAGCGGATAATTCACTCGTCATATGGGAGCCTGATCCCGTGTCGGGAGTGTGGTTTTCAGCGGCGAGGATGGGCGAGATCTCGGCTCAAAAAGGTTCAACCACGGCGACTGGCAGCGCAGGTGGCTTTTGGATAGGGCTTTGGTCTCCGAACGGTGAAGAAGTGGTATGCTTAGGGCGCACTGGTAGCTGGAGGTACTGGGGTTACGACAGTGATGCGGATATGTGGAACCAAAAGATTGGTATCAGCGGCCATGTTAGGTCCGTGAATGGCATACAATGGGAACCCAGCGGAGGGTATCTTCTTTCCACAAGCTCTGACCAGACGACGAGGCTCCATGCGAAGTGGAAGCAGGAAAGTCACCATTCATGGCACGAATTCTCGAGGCCTCAGATTCATGGTTATGATCTCAATTGCATATCTACGCTTGGGCCGTCTAGGTTCGTTTCGGGAGCGGATGAGAAGTTGTTGAGGGTGTTCAATGAGACGAAGGCGATATCGAAACTCCTTGAGAAGTTATCCGGATTTGATCAAATATCCGAAGAACAATTGTCTGAAACAGCTAATATACCAGTGCTGGGCCTATCGAACAAGGCAGTGGATGATGATGAACCGGATATTGAGGCGCCCACAAACGGCGCGGACGATCAACCTCCAGGGCCCGAATTATCTGCTCTTAGCCTGGAGCATCCACCGCTAGAAGACCTTCTAGCAAGGCATACACTTTGGCCAGAGCACGAGAAGCTATACGGTCACGGTTACGAAATCTCAGCTGTGGCTGCTACCCATGACCGATCCCTCATCGCGACAGCGTGCAAGGCAAGCTCTATTGACCACGCAGTTATCCGATTGTATGACAGCACGACATGGAATGAGATACGACCGCCCCTCGCCGCGCATTCTCTAACAATAACCTCTCTTCGCTTTTCTTCGGACGATAAATATCTTCTCAGCGTTGGGCGCGATCGCCAATGGGCTATATTTGAGCGGGATGAGACTGACCAAGCCCTTTTCCGCCTTTTGACGTCGAATCCGAAGGGACATTCCAGGATGATTCTAGGAGCTAGTTGGGCTCCGCTCTCGTCGACAGTTGCCTTTGCTACAGCTGGTCGTGATAAAAATGTTAAGATTTGGGCGCTGGAAGGGAAAGAGGTGACTTGCAAGGCTACAATTTCAGTCAAGTTTCCCGTTACTGCCATCGATTTCCTCCCTACTATCGTCGATAAGAACATGTACCTCGCTGTTGGAGAAGATACGGGCCAAATAAGCATCCATCGGATTGCGGCCGATACTTTTGAGACAGGACCTAGTGAAGCTTTGTCTACCCTAGATTGTCCGTCTAAAGCTGTGACCCAGCTCACTTGGCGGCCCACTACGATACATGATGTGGAACGCTCAGATGGAGAGCTGGCTAAAAAGAATGTATTTGAGCTTGCAGTCGCCAGCGAGGATTCTTCAGTACGTATATACATTGTCAGTGACCTTCCCCCTTAACCGGGAGGGGCTAGAAATGTCATGAAACAAGAAAATTGGTTCTAAATGGCGTTGAGGCCTTACCCATCTATATACCAACACGTAGAAATGAAATCGCCTCCGAATTTGCTTAAAAAGGGTGTGCCCCAGTAGAGTGGTTGAACCTGCTCCATATCAAAACTGTAATAAGCGTCTACAGAAAAATTCACAAAGTCACCAGGAGTAGACGGAACATAGAAACCATCAAACCCCTTCTCTATTTACATTCACGCCTGGATCGATTCTACCCTCGCATGGCATTCGTGGCCGGGGCCCTCGTTCTTTTAGATCTCGTTTGAGCCACTCAAGGACCAACTCCGACAGTTGGCTATTTTCTGTGAACTGCGTGCGATCAACAACGTGGAATTTCTCCATTGTTCCCCAATCCCTCACGCGGCCCATATGCATATGAACCAAATGCGTAGGCCACTTGGCCAAGTTATCCAAAATGTGCGTGGCATACACGATTGTGCAACGCCTTGTCTCGGTCTCGCGCTTCAAAAAAGCTAAAAAGTTGCTGCGGCTGAGCAAGTCCAGATCCACAGTTATTTCGTCCAGTAAAAGCAAATTCCAGGGCCGCAGGAGGCCCATAGCGAGTTGAACACGGCGTCGCTCACCATCTGAGACGGCGTGCATGTGCCACGATAAATCGATGTCGAGGATCTCGACTAGCTCGTCTCGTCGTGCTGAGTAGATGTCGCCCCCTACAGAGGAGAGGAGCGTTGGCACGTCAATGTCGCTGCGCACGATGGGGTTAAGGACCCATTCTGTGCCGAGATACGTGACGCCCTCTAGACCGTCTTTAAATGGGTCAATGCCCCCGATTGACACAGTGCCATCAGGCGCCAGGCGTTTGCCAGATAATAGGCGCAATAAAGTTGTTTTCCCAGCACCGTTCGCTGTATAAAACATTTAGATATCCGAATATATAACTGTTTGGCAACGAACTGACATAGAACAGTGGACTGTATTAAGGGATGCGAGGGTAGGATTCGCCGCGAAAGCAGTATTCATCGTGCTAGAGGCAAACTCACGGATATAGTTGAACAAGAAAAAGGTTCTTACCGCCAATCAGAAGAGTCCTGCTACCCACAGGCAAGTCAAGCCGTACGTCTTCGAGGCCTGGTGAGCCATCTGGGAATTTGTAGGTAAGCCCTTTGACCTCAATTGTCGGGTTAGGCTCTGATTGCGTCATGACCAAGCGGTTAATGAGGGTCAGAGCAGCCTATACAAATCCAAACAAAAAAGAGGAGATTCAAAAGATCAAAGAAAGCCAACTGGAGGAAGGATATTTCCCAAATTTATGCTTCTTTGCTTCGGCAGGGTTACATATGTTCGGGGGAAGTGGTAAAAGGGCGTAGTGAGTGGTGTTGCAGTTCATGAAAAATAGTGGAGGCTTCTAATATTGAGCTGAATTATAGTTATTTCGCGCAATATATGCTCTTTTTCTGTTGTAATAATATAAAATATTAGCAGCAGCTTATCACTACCGGTCAATCTCCAGATTAAACAACTTCTGGGATTCGAGAAGCTTTCTATCAAATCCCGCTGAAATACATGCAATGCACGTGACACCTTAACTTTCGACTGGATCCAGAGTTTAAAGATAAAAAATAATCCAACATTGAAACCGTCTAGCCTGCGTTAATTTGGAAGTGAGTTCGAGCGGGAGCTATTGTGTGACAATATCCATATGCGGAGGCTCCTTCGGTACTTCAGAACCGCTCGAAGACCCCCGATGGAACCTCTTGTTGCTGTCGTTGGAGCTACGGGGACAGGGAAATCTAAGGTACGCGCGCCGCTACTTCATCTTCTTCCAAATTGCAGTCATCTTACTGATCGGTATAGTTGGCGGTAGACCTTGCAACCCGCTTTAATGGGGAAATCATAAATGGCGATGCGATGCAGATGTACCGTGGCCTACCTATCATCACCAACCAAATCCCGGAGCACGAAAGAAACGGCATTCCGCACCATCTGATTGGAACGAGATCGATCGAACAACAGCCATGGCGGATTACGCATTTCAAAAGAGAGTGTATAAGACTTATTCAAGAGATCAGGTCGAGAGGAAGGTTGCCAGTACTAGTTGGTGGAACACATTATTACACCCAATCGGTGCTTTTTAACGAGCCACTTTTGGACGATGGTTCTTCAGACGAAGAGGGACCTGAGGATGAAAAATTTGCCATATTAAATGCTTCGGCAGAAGAAATGTATGAGAAGCTTAAAGAGGTCGACCCGGCGATGGCGGATCGTTGGCATCCGAAGGAGCGCAGAAGGATCAGACGCTCGCTTCAGATTTATTTGCAGACAGGAAGAAAAGCTTCAGAGATATATGCAGAGCAGAAACGTCAACTCGACGGATCAACCTTGTTCGAAGAAGGTTCCTCAAACCCAGAGATGCCAGCTGAACCTTCGTCTAATCCAGGGAAGTTCAGATTTCCGACCGTGATATTCTGGACACATACCGAAAAGGAACAACTGCAAATACGGCTGGCTACCCGGATAGAGGATATGGCTGAGCAAGGTCTCATTGCAGAGGCCAAGGTGCTCTTCGATTATCTACGAGACAAAAAATCCCAGGGGATCGATGTTGACCGTACACGAGGAATATGGGTATCTATTGGCTTTAAGGAGTTGGAACCATATTTCCTGGCTCTCCAGTCAGGAGAAATGAGCGAGCAAGCTCTAGAGCGCTTGAAAGCCCATTGCATTGAGCTCATATTCATAGCTACGAGGCAGTACTCAAAGCAGCAAACTAGGTGGATTCGTAACCAGCTATGGAGAGCCATTGTTCAAGCAGGCAGAACTCGCGCCCTCTATCCGGTTGACTCGACTGACGCACAAAATTGGGACAATGACGTACGCAAGCCGGCTGAACATGTCACTGCGCTGTTTCTCAGAGGGGAGTCATGCCCCGATCCAGCAAGTCTCCCCAAGGCCGCAGACTATCTCCTCGAGGCAAAGATGAGAACAACGCCGGAAATTGTGGAATACAAAAGTGTCACTTGTGAATGTGGCATGGTTCTGAAATCAGAAGTTGAGTTTTTGAAACATAGGAAGGGACGAAGGCATAAACGGGCACTTAAACATTTAAACAAGCGGGAACAAAGGATTGCCGATGAGAGAGCAAGATGGCATCTTTCTCCTGAGCCATCGACCCCCGAGTTCGCAACAGCTATAGCTGATAATCCTGGCTGAGAAATCAGCGGTTCGGGATAACTAATTACGTTTCATCCTCCATCAGAGAAACAGTATACGTAAGGCCGCGGCTGGAGTGCGCACCAGCATGTTGATGAGCCATGGCCTCTGCTGAGCTTGCATAGAGTTGTCCTTCGAGAGAGCCTCGAATGTTTTTGACCATGGAAGAGAGACGACAAGGGGTAATGCCTGGGCCTCGACAGATCCACCCATTAGAGGTGATCTCTTTCGCTTTTGGACTATGAGACAGGTCTCATATAAATAAAAAGAATAAGGAGCGTGCTGCGTTTATACGTGAAGGAAGGGGGCTTATATACCCACAGCGTTCAACGCTAAATCAGGCGGATGTGGCATTCGCTTCCTGTTCATGAATGAAGTTGTGTTATAGTTCGGTCTGATACAGGATTCTGGAAAACCGGGAAGAAGATTTGACCGGCTAATGTACTCTTTGTTTTTGAAAATTGGGTACGTGAGGGATTTTGCTGAAATATGCATCCTTACTATCATTTGTGGTCTCGTAATCCTTAGATAAATTGCACGTGTGGGACATGTACGAACACTCATGAGGTAAAGTATTGTAGACCTTAAATCGGTGAAGCAAATACACAATAAACTGGGCTCCTAGCTTAACGCAACGAAAACAGGACTTGGTACAGGCATAGATTGCTGAATTACCCACGAGCCGAACACGCCTGCGCCGCGAATGAGAAGAAAACGGTACTATGATGCCTTGACTAGAGGCCTAATCCCGACTCCGGTTGGTTCTTTTTATTCGCCAGGTCCGCCAGTACATTCCTTGCATCTTGTACGATCTCCCACCTGACACCAGACAACTGCTGAGCCATGATCGAGGTTAATCCAGCGGTGTCAAATTTGCCCGCCAGAGCAGAGAGTTCTTTCGGGGTGTTGCATGTAGTCATGTCAATTAGCAACGTGGTCATTTCATCTCGGGCATTCAGCGAGTTATTAGTCCTGGTGCTTGTGCCGTCAAGGACGGAGTTGGGGCCGTCCCTGTTTGTATCCGAAGTAGACGTTGAAGGAGCCGACGTTGGCAGAAGGTGGAACGCCCAGCAAGTGAGTGTCGCTAGATACAAACACCAGGGGTAATGTAGCGCGTCCGCGTCATCCCAGTCGTTAAGGTTCATGATGGCATCTTGCAAGATTATGGAAGCATGTCGAGTGGCCTTTGCTGCGGAGTTGGAATTCTCATGCAGCCACCACTTAATTACACGCTGGGATCTTTCGAAATCTGCAGGGGTCACTGCACGGCCTAAGATATGAGTGGCACCGGCGTATATCTGTAGATCGAGTATCTCGACGTCCAAAGTTATATGGGCAGTATGATATAAGACGTGCGATGCGATTTTGAGACCCAAGAATCTGCGAGGGTCGGAGTTGAGGCTCAACTTTATATGCATGCAATCTGCGTCAAAGTCCGCTTTCCATAAGTCATACGAACGGCTGACTCGAGACTTCCATGCTCCAACTAGGTTGGGCGCTTCGGGCCGTAACGTTGTCTGATCTCGCCTTCTCAGGTCCGACGAAATCGACATCAACCCATGAAGCAGAACTACCCTTGCCAAAACATTGAGATGTCGTGGACGTCGTACGGTGCAAGGTGTAACGTAGGCTTTCAAAACAGATAGGAATAGACTATGTGATGGCTCTCGACGAGATTGTTCAAACCATTCATCTGCATTACTCGCCTCCCACGCCGCGGCATCGCATGGTAAGGAAGAACGGATTTCAAAAGCGGACATGCAAAGCGACTGGGAGAAAAGAACGGCGTGCTGAGTATCCCACATGAAGCAAAGCATTGCCAACCGCTTGCGTTGCTCGGTAACCATCGCCTCCCTCCACGCTAATTCAAGGTCGTCTGGCCGTTGACTTGCAGGGCTAGTACGAATTATTGGACAGTTGCTCCGGCGTATCAGCTTAATGAGAACACAGTGAAACAGCTGGGCCATGTCCCGCTCCTTTTGTCCAGCACGAAGTTTCCCAACGCAATCTATCAGCACCATTGTCTGCAAGACCCAGAGTTCAGGCTGTGGGGAGAAAGCTTGGTGGCAAAAAAGCTGATTGCGAAGAAAGCTGTGCAGAGCGATGGCTAGCTGGTGAGAATTTATGCTGGCATAAGTGGCTCCCATCGACAAGACAGCAGCAAGCAATAGGGTGTCACAATGATTGGGATCGAACGTGGGTTGATGTATCAAGGGATACGCGGTGTTGAATTTACTGAAGAAGAAATCCAAGTAGGTTTGAAGGGAGCCGATAGATAGTAATGGAGATGCGGGTTCAATCTCGATTCCGTCAATCGACGTAGACTGTAATTGAGAAACGAGTAGGAGGATATTGGCCCGCGCCGGCTCACTTATTCGTGGCAGCCCACTGGCACATCCTGATGACGAAGAGTTTCCCGTCCAATTCGCAATAGGAGCATCCAAGTGTACATCACTGGACGGTGTTAAATTAGCGAAAAAGTTTTGCGTCACGTAGTGTGAGTTGTGGATCGTGGTAGAGCTGAAATTGCAGGCCGTTGATACAGGTATACTTTCACTGGATGGTCCAGGACCAAGGCCATTAGTGTAACTATCGGCTGCACCAGGCTGAGCGATATCGTCCTTTCGCTGATTTTGGTTGTCAGTAGTGCGGTCCTGGGATTGGCCCAATGAGATATCAGGGGCACTCTCAGAGAAGTCGGTGATATCTAAAGCAGGAGGCACATCAAGGGGACCGAAAGCATCATCCAGAGACGCGACATCAAACAACCAATTGTAGTTATATGTAGCTGCGAACGGCATGTTGAACGACGTGGCTATATAGGTTAGCAAAACGAGTCAAACTAACAGCGTCACCCAATGCATTCAATACTCAAAGCAAGTACTTAAACGAAGGATGATAAAAAAATTCGTTTAAACATGGAGATGCGAATGGCTCACCAGTATCCAAACCATAAAAGCCTTCTTGATCAAAATCTAGCCCAGTGTCGTGATGTAGCCAAGATCCGTCAGCCGCGTCAAACTGACCAGGAATGGGCTCTGCATGAAGCTCGTACGGCCCACCGGGAACCATTGGAGCTATCAATGAATCCGAACCCTCGGCTGAATTGCAAGCATTGGCTTGCGCTCCGTCCCAGTCACTGCTAGTGCATGAGTTATGAGTAGACGTAGGAGGTGAGACTGGCGCAACATTTGTCGAACTATTTTGGAGATAATAGCTCATATCCGTTGATCGGTGCGTAATAGAGCATGCTGCATTCCCTAGACTTTGATTGCTGTATGAACTATCACTGCTGCAACCAGACCCCTGACCAGAGGATACTGCAGCCAAGGACGGGTCAGAAAAAGCCATATTTGGCGATACAGGTTCTGTGATCCTAGTTCTTGCAGCACGAGCTTGCTTTTTGGTCGGTTTGGTAACAATGGTACCGTCTGGGCCCCTGCGGGTGCGCTTGCGGGTTTCGAGGACACCTAACCCGGGACCACCAGCTTCCTCATCTCTTTTTGCATGACGGTCCATGTGTCTTTCTTTATTGCGAGGCCTGCAGTTAGTAGAGTTGATGCTTTGATAGCAGGAAAATTGGAGGCTTGCCCAATAAATCCGGTCTGGAGAAGTGCACCCCGCATCTTTGACAAGTGTCACCTTGCTGCTCGTGGTTCAATGCATGACGGCGAAGATGCTCTGCGCGAGTAAAGCGCTTATTGCAACCCGGCCATGAGCAAACGTGTGTCTTGAGCGCAGAAGATGAGCTTCCGGCTGGAGCTGAAGCTGTTTCCAGATCGTGACCAGGCATTGAAACCGTGACTGTGGGGAGAGCTCACTAGCTCCTTTTTTTCTTTTTTTATTTTTTGGCAAGTAGAATCAAAACAATACCGCTGGAGAGCAACCAACGATAAGCTGGTGGTCCTAAAAATCGGCGGCGAGGCGAGAGTGGAGGGAGAAGACTGTCTTGAGCAGCGGATGATGACGACGAAAAAGCAACATCATTTCAGCAACATTTAGCATGACGATGGGAGCTGCAACTTAACTGCGGGCACGAGATCCCGAGCTGCTGCATGTCCCTCCCCGCCCGCCTGGATCATCCTGATTTGAGGAAGATGATACAGGTCGATACTAGCTCTCCATCGTGAGAGTGTTATCTGTGGAAACTTGCCCGAACCAGCCAAACTGAGAGAGTATGTTACGCTGTTGAACAACCCCGGCTGGGTAATCTCTATAAATAGGCTATCAGTAGGAGGCATTGCATATTCGTGCAACGATCCTCTGGGCCCAAAGTGCACACGGTGTGATTAGATCTGGGTGAACTCGATGATTGGAGAGCGCATCATGCATCTGGATCACAGAAAAACGTTCCGGATGCAACCACCCATTCTCGGCTGCCGTATTGTTCCCTCGAAAACCCCCATTCTTGAGCCGCCTGTTATAAGTGTTAGTTAAACGAGTGACTTTGGGTACAGATCGATGTAGAGGTACAACAAGAAGGCGTCAACGTTGTTTCTTACGATGTTACGCCGACAATACAGAACTATACGATGAGTCAGCAATAGACGTCAAATTGCGCCGAATGTACTCTGGAAGCACTCAAAGCACACCTCGGCGTGTATGGGCAGCGGGTTTGCAAATATCGAAGAGCGCATTATGAAGCTATAACTTTCTACAGACTACTTCTCTACTTGCTACCAGGGCAACTCTCGGCCCGTTGCATGACTCCCGACCTATATACAACTCGCCAATAACAATGCGGAGCAACTAATAACAAAGAAATATAGAACCTATTGCGATAATGGCGTCCCGTCACCCGCACTCTCGCATTCCTTCTGTTAGCAATAATACTGCTGCAGGCTCTCACGCATCCTCATCCAACACGTTGCCGAATAGTACCGCAGCGACGGGCACAGGAACAAATACAACCTCTCAACAAGCCATGCCTCCAACATCCGTCCGCAGAAACCTTTTCCACCACCATCTCAGCCGGCGGCCTGCATCCGCTTCCTCCGCTCCCACTGCCAATAACGGCAGCAACGGTTCCACAAGCGGTGGTATACCAAAAGCTGCCCCAACCACAGCAGTTTCGTTATCTACTGCCTCGTCATTTGACAACGGTGATATTGTGGCCCGTGATAAGAACGGCGGGTATAAAGTCGACGTTCCAACGTTGCCACCGGGGATGTTTGGGGAAGACACAGATGACGGTGGTGTAGGTGATGGGGTGGAGGGAATCGAAGTTGGAGTTCGGGTTGGTGACGAGGAGATGACTGGGAGGGAGAAAGAGAGTATGTATTGTGTTGCGTACGTACACTGCACATTCGGTCCTGCTGATACTTGTTCTCCTGCAGAAATTGAGGCGAGCATAGTAGAAATGATGTACCGCAATCGGAGCAGGCAGATTAACAGCGAACCTTCTGGTGGGTTTTGTATTCCCCTTTTTGGCATCGTATATCTACTTTACTGACGAACGGAGTGAAGAGATCCTCTTGCTTATCCAACAGAGCTTACGGAATAAAGTCGCTGAATTGGAAGAAGATAAATGGATGTATGAAGTGGAGGAAGAAATGCGCGTCTAAGCGGCACCTTTTATCATTAATGCTCTCGTTCAAATTTCGATGCAAACATGCTACCTATGGAAAACCACCTAAGTGACAACCGCGGTAACGCTCTGTGGTGTGCGGCCCCCCGTCATATCACCTTGAAGAGCTAGTCAAGCTCCATTGATGGTGGCGGAGCCCCAACTCGTTTCGGATTATTCGACTGTCGTCCAGCGTTTGACCCGCCTTTTTGACCCGCCCCACCACCACCTCCAAACATCATTCCCATCATATCCATAAGAGGATTTGATTGCTTTGGAATCTTGATGCCGAAATATATCTCGCCTATATGCGCCAATGCGGTCTCCCACCCCTCTGCTTCCTGGATATGTTGGGCATAGTGCCTCGCCAATTGCCTGAACAGATCCGCACTACCCCGCTGGATCGCAAGCAGGAGTAAATTTGTGAAGTTGAGCAGCGGTAACGATGGATACACCCGGACGTCTGTGCTCTTGCTGCTGACTTCCTGCACCGCGAGGGCCTGGTTTGAAGCGGAGGAAAGGCGGCGGGTGAATGCTAGGAAGGCTTTGTTGGCATTGCGAAGATTGCCTGTCAATAGATACGGGAATACGGCTCGCGAAGCATATAGCCCCGCCGTATGCGATTCGTCGTGTATATACCAGTCATATTCGAGCCGACCCAGGACCTCAGCAGATTCCAATGTTCCTAGAGCTAGATGTCGTTCCGCATCGTATGGCTCATTCTCTATGAAGGTAATTATTATTAGCAAAACACAGAAATGAGAAAAACGGACAATAGGACCAACCTTGCGCGAAGATTGCTCCTGCAGCATGGTGCAAGTCTGGATCGCCCCTTTCAATCTCTCCGAATTTAGAGCTCCAGCCGATCATTTCAGTTATAAACCGTTTCCTCGTAGGCTCCTCTGGCGGAAATTCTCGTAGAATTTCAATAAGCCGATCTGTCGCCAAATAGATATCAGCTGCATGTTATCCGCTATCATAGTAATAAGGCACATCACAACCGTCCTTTTGGGTTCGTTGGGAGGTTGGGGTTGGTTAAAAGCTAAACGTACCCTTCCTCTTCTTCCCTGCCTCATCGTCGCTAACCTCCCACTCCGCCTTATTATACACTTCAAGCACCAACATGATCGCCAAATCTCCGCCACTAGCGGAAGCGCCCTGTTGTGCGCCAGCCTTGAGCAACGCCTTTGCGCCGCCGGCTAGAACATCTGCGGCAGCGTCGAAATTTGACTGTTTGATGTACCGCGCTGCGATCACCCGGAGTTGTTGGTGGGACTCATAATAGGCTCCTGCAGCGATTCTGCAAGCGGTAGGTTAGCGCAGGAAGCTTATGAAGGTGCACTTAGCAGAAACCAAATACAGGTATACCAATTAAAAGGGCAGATAGAGTTTTGATAAACATACTTTGCCTGCTGACGGGCAATTGTTTTTGAGATTTGTGAAGTCATGGCGGCGTAGATATGTGCCGTGAGGGATGCGGTTTCCGTAGAGGTTGTGCGAGCAGCTGGGTGGTTACCTGCGCGCCAGATACTTCGAGCGAGATCATACACAGAGCATGGTAGACTTTTGCGAAGGGAGACAGGTGATATGGAGGGTATCTGCGCGGACGGGAGAAGGTGAGGTTGGCTGTCTGGTAAATACCATACGCCCGGATACAGAACTATATGGCCTTGCTAGGTCGGCAGCTTGCAATCTGCACACTTGCTTCATATTTCGCGTTTAAAATCAGATACTAATATTCCCTATTACTGGGAGTTATAGCTCGCTTGCCCAAGATTCGAGATTAAATGTGTGATCAGCTACCATATTGAGATAACGATATCGAATGTAAATTACACGGCGCGTATCACCTTTACCACACAGCTCCAGCGCAATCCGAGCTTCACGATTGCCAATTCACCATATATCTTCCATGTTTTGTTCACGCATCGTCTTTCGTACGTGTTCCAGGCATAGAGCTGTTAATCGAGGCAACATGAATTTCCAAACATTCGATACACAGCCCGTTACGCGCTTCGTCGGTGCAAATGCAGCTATTCGCCGTCCAAGAGTGAGTACTTGCTCCAAACTTCCATGCGTAGACCATGTGCTAACAGTTCTTCGGGTAGGAAATTGCATGCTTCTCCTATGATGATCAACATCAATTTCATCTCGATGAATCCTCGTTGCGCTATTACTATCCCCCGCAATTACCGGCCGATCTAAATCGTGGTTTTGACACGTTCGACCAGCTGGATGATTCAGGCGACGACCACTTAGATCCGCTTTTAGATACGATAATTGCTTTTGAGAAAGATAGCGGGCGGAAGTGCGAAGCAGATATAATTACATGGAGGGGGATGATGACGAAGGTACAATGCGCGGCTCCTGGACGTTTTGGTCCATACCTTTATGCGCGTTGGAATGAGAGCTCGAGCTGATACCGCTGGAAAGATACTGACAGCGCCATTTGATAATTGGAATGGGTACGTCAACACATCCTTCATATACATACTCAAGGGAAGGGTACACGCGAAGCTAAGGTGATGTGCTCTTAGGTTTGAAATGAACGCTACATTTTTCCAAGTGCGCAATTCTCCCACTTCCGCGTGCCTGTTCTGGAAGCGATTTGACTGACTGTTATTTCTCGGTGAAGGGTTCAATGTGAGTATAAAATAGTTGTCTGTAGACCTTATACTATATGCTAATAAACCCTTTCGGACCGAACTAGCTTTATAGAAGAGAACAACGAATATAAACTTGCGCAAAAGAAAATGCAACGAGCGCAGCCATCCCGTGGCGGCCCATCACAAGATATGATGGCTTATTGGGGTATGGCACCATATGCGTCTAGCGATGAACACCATCATTAACGACGGGTATTGCTTGCTAGGTTACAAGTTCGAGACGCTATCACTCCTTGATAAGCCGTGGGACGAAACGCCTCGCGAATCCATCGAGAGCCGTCAGGATATGGTGGTAAATAACAAAGCGCAATACTGCTCCATCGTTAAAACTGGCATGGGAAGCTGTAGGCTAGTTATAGGGGGCGAGGTTGATGCCGGTATTTTGTTGTCTCCCTGTTTACTTGAAGCGGTTCTGTTCCGCGCAAGTGCTGACTGGGGTTCTAGTATGGGACTGTAAGCCGGACCGGAAGGAAGATCCCATAAATTGGGTGGAACTCAAAACATCAGCCGAAATTCGAGATTCTCGGGATATGGTCAAGTATGAGAAGAAGTTACTCAAGTTCTGGGCACAGTCCTTCCTACTTGGCGTTCCCAGGATCATAGTCGGATTCCGCAGTTTAGAGGGAATATTACGGCGATTGGAGGAATTGACGACATCTGAAATTCCTTCATTGGTAACGAAGAATTCACGGACTTGGGATGGAAATGTTTGTATCAATTTTACCGCAAGATTTCTTGAATGTAAGTTCAGCATAGGTGCCCATATCAGAGTCCAATACGCTAATACTGCCCTAGTCCTCAGGGCAACGATCAACCAAGAGGGCGTTTGGCGAATTCGAAAACCAGAAAAGGGATCAGTCATAGAAGTTTTCAAAGTTGAAGAGTCGGGCCACGGAAGTATACTTTCTTCGGCATTTGTCGAATGGCGTTCTCAGAATTGAATGCGGCGTTTATGGTCACAAGCGCTCGGCTATTATATTGGGAGCTTAATCTTTCGGCCTCTGGGTCGGTGCGTGTTTGCTTGAGCGTTCGTGCATCGTCTTATCGTCCAACATGCGCGTTAATGGCTTTTGAATGAATGCAACGCATGTCGGTCAAACCCCAGTGTTCGAGTATCATGGGTTCCACGACACTGGGTGGTCTATCGGCGAGCCCTAGGAGAACTTCACACGATATCTGCTTCCCATACTAAGCCCCTGCGTTAACGGTATAAGCTGCTAAAATACTTGAAAAGCGCTCCAAGGACGTTTCTTCAGTATTGAGCCTTGCTGTCCCTTTCCCACAAAGGTCGCCCTACCGCTTGACGTGGTGCGGTTCGCAACCAACTAGCCAAGTTTCGGACGATGACAGAAGTCGTGTCGGGCGGCCATGTATTTCGATGGCAACGCGTCAGCATTCTTCTACGTCTGTTCGCTTGATGCGCTTGCTAGCTTTGACGGCAATTTTACTTTATTCAGTAGCTTATGTCTTCGCTGTCGGATTCGACAGCAAGGCGTGCCTTGGAACCATTTTCCATTATCTCTGGAGATGGTGTCGCAGTTGTCGAGCGACTAGCTTGATAAATATCTACCTGGGGATCCGTCCATGAGTGCTAGAGTGAGTCTGGGGCTCGAAATTGCACGTAGTAATCTCGCTGTCATGTTTTGTCTTGCTGGGGTGCACAGTGTACAATTGTGGATCGGCATATTAGCATATCCGTTGAATTTTCCCAACTATTCAAGCCTGTCTCCTGTAGCTCTCTAGTAAGTAAACTAGGTATATACGCTTTCTAGCTGGTTTGGAGAAGAGTTAGTTAATCTCATCACCCCAAAGTATGCTTTTCCTGGACGCGAATTGAAACAGGAGTGAGGGCATAAGCTACCAGGGCAGTATCACTTTGCAGATTCAATTTTCTAATATTTGCAAATTGGAGGTGTACAGTTTGACGCGCTGTGTCTCCTACATAGATGCCGAGAGTGGGGGATCGGGGCTCACCGCTAACACAGGAGCAAGCTTTGGGCTCCAATTTCCCCAACTTTCAAGTTTTCCGACCCATGAGCTGCAACGTGGATACCTGCCCAGATGCTCATCTTGTTTTTTGGACTTGTATACTTCGTATAATACAGGCCTGACATTTACGGACACCGTATTGAAGGTTCTGTCTAGCCAGGCGTCAAACAAGCCTTGCGTTGCTGCCGGCCTGGGTACTGTGGGCATGTTCAGGGTCCGTACTGTACATGCCGAAAGGGTCAATGATACACATGATGGACGCGAGGTGGCTTTATGGCGGGGCCCTAGGCATTCGGGACAGCATGCGGAATGCCGTTACTTTACCCGCCACTACTAAAACCAGCGGTTTAATACGGCTTCGGAGACCAACAGTCGTCCACAACCCTTCAGCGCAGATGGATCACTCGTCAGATCCCATTTCTATTTATCATGGACAATACTGACACACCATTTTGGACCAACGGCGCTCTCCAGGCGTTCATCCAAACCACATCTTCAACCTCAACGCTGCATTTCTACTTGAACGGATCCAAGGTTGGACTTCAGAACCCAAACCCGCAGTGGACGCTGCTCGATTTTATCCGCTCACAACATGGGCTCAAAGGGACTAAGTTGGGCTGCGGCGAAGGAGGATGCGGCGCTTGTACTGTTGTCATTCAAGACAGGGACAAAGTGAAACCCAGAATAATACGGCACCTCTCAATCAACGCTTGTCTTTATCCTTTGATTGGAGGTAGGTTGCATACATCTAGACTCTACCATTGCTTCGCTGGAAGAGGCCCTCTTTTGTTAACTATGTATTGTCCTCTCTGATCATAGTGGCGGGAAAGCATGTAATCACCGTCGAGGGTCTGGGAACAGTCGATAATCCTCATCCGTTGCAGGAGCGGATGGGAAAGCTGCACGGGTCACAGTGAGCTACTAAGAGCCTATGGAGCAGGAGATTTAATATTACGTAGCTGACTGATGTGTAGATGTGGGTTCTGCACACCGGGAATTGTCATGTCCCTTTACTCTATGATTCGGAATGCATATGATCCTGAGACTGGAAAATTCAGCCTCTCTCAGAATGATATAGAGATGAAGGGACATCTCGATGGCAACTTGTGCCGCTGTACAGGCTACAAGCCTATCCTCGAGACAGCTAAGACTTTCATTGTCGAAGACCTTCGGGGACAACTTGACGGGAAATTCTCTTCGTTGCCGGGGACGGACTCCGTTGATCATACACATGAAATAGACTCGGTGCTTTATGGGGAAAGCAAAACCATCAATGCCCCTAACCAGGGTATCAATTCATGTGGTCGACCAGGGGGTTGCTGTCGTGACAAGTCCAGTAAGTCATGTTACTCCGCCGAATCGTCACCGGATAGTCAGAGATTATCTCGATCTTCCAAAGCGGAAGATATAAGCAGTTCAGAAACAAGCATCACCTCCGAAGAGGCCGTTCCCCTTGCCAAAGCTGTGTCCGAAGCCGACTTAGCCAGCTATTCTCCTTCGCTGGAATTAATATATCCTCCTGCTCTAACAAAACTTGTCAATGTTCCAATATGCTACGGTGATTCAAAGAAGATCTGGCTTCGTCCGCTAAATTTGCAGCAAGTATTACAGATTCTGGCTGCTTTCCCTTCGGCGACTCTTGTTGGAGGAGCCAGCGAGACGCAGGTTGATACGCGTTTTAAGAACGCGCATTTTGCAGTCTCCGTTTTCATTGCTGATATCGAAGAGTTGAATTTCATATCTGTTCCCAAGGACCCCTTAAAGATGGATAGCCTGGTCATTGGTGGAAATGCTCCGCTGACCGAGATAGAAAGTGTGTGTTACGACTTGTCTTTAAAACTCGGGAGGAGAGGCTCTGTTTTTTCTGCCATGTACAAAGTTCTAAGGTATTTTGCTGGCCGCCAGATACGGAATGCTGCATCTCTGGCCGGGAACATTGCCACCGCTTCTCCGATATCTGACATGAACCCTGTACTACTTGCTGTAAACGCAACAGTTGTGGCACGTACCCCAGAAAAGAAGCATTTGATTCCAATGGCGGCTATGCTCCGTGGCTACAGGAAAACTGCCCTACCACCAGCCAGCGTTATAACAGAGATTCATGTTCCAGTCCCGCCGCCCGGTGTGCTGGAGTTAACTCGGTCATACAAACAAGCGAAGCGAAAGGAGGACGATATTGCTATTGTAACGGCGGGATTCAGGGTGCGGTTAAACGTGGAGTCGATTGTTGAGGATGTGATATTAGCCTACGGTGGCATGGCCCCGATGACAGTATTGGCACTAGAAGCTTGCAAATACTTGTTAGGCAAAAAGTGGACCGAGGCGGAGACGCTTGAAGGAGCATTACGAAGTCTTTCCCAGTGTTTTGCGTTGTCGTATGATGTCCCGGGGGGAATGGCTACTTACCGAAGGACACTGGCGTTATCACTTTTCTACCGTTTTTGGCATGAGGTCATTGCCGAATTTGAGCTTGGAAAGGTAGAAAGGGGTTTGGTCGATGAGATTCATAGGAATGTCTCTTTTGGATGGCGAGATAATTATAACCCTCATGAACAACGGGTTGTTGGAAAGCAAGTTCCGCATCTCTCCGGTCTCAAGCACACCACCGGGGAGGCTGAATATGTGGACGATATGCCACGACAGGACCGAGAGCTATACGGAGCTATGGTCTTGTCCCAAAAGGCTCATGCAAAATTAGTGTCTGTCGACTGGACTCCTGCGCTCTGCCCCGGGTTAGCTATTGGATATATCGACAAAAACAGCATTCCACAAGAGAAGAACTACTGGGGATCAGTGGTTCGAGATGAACCGTTTTTCGCCATTGATGAAGTACATTCCCATGGACAACCAATTGGAATGGTCTACGCAGAGACTGCTTTGCAGGCACAAGAAGCCGCTCGTGCAGTCAAAGTTATTTACGAAGACATGCCTGCGATACTGACTATTGACGACGCAATCAAAGCCAACAGCTTCTTTACCCACGGGAAAGAGCTTCGGAAAGGAGCGTCTCCCGAGAAGATGGCTCAAATATTTGGTGCCTGCGATAAAATTTTCGAGGGGGTAGTCCGTGTGGGTGGCCAGGAACATTTCTACTTAGAAACGAACGCGGCGTTAGCTATTCCACATACCGAGGACGGATCTATGGATGTTTGGTCGTCGACTCAAAATACGTATGTCAACATGTCCTCTTCATTGTATGTTCCTGATTACTGAGTGTCATACAATCACAGATCCGAGACCCAAGAATTCGTCAGCCACGTCACGGGCGTTCCAAGAAACCGCATCAACGCCAGGGTTAAGCGGATGGGAGGCGCATTTGGAGGAAAGGAGTCAAGAAGTGTACAGCTAGCGTGTCTTTTGGCTATAGCAGCAAAGAAAACACGACGACCAGTAAGAGCTATGTTGAACCGTGACGAGGATATGATGACTAGCGGACAGCGAAACCCTATCATGTGCCGATGGAAAGTGGGCGTCATGAATGATGGGAGGATCTTGGCCCTGGATGCAGACTGTTATGCAAACGCAGGGTACTCGTTAGATATGAGCGGAGCGGTTATGGATAGGTGCCTGACTCATTTGGACAATTGTTATGAGATTCCGAACGCACATATACGCGGCTGGGTGTGCAAAACGAATACAGTTAGTAATACGGCTTTCCGCGGTTTTGGGGGCCCACAGGCCATGTTTATTTCGGAAAGTTATATGTGCGCTATTGCCGAGGGTCTGGATATTCCGATCGATGACCTTCGGTTGAAGAATCTATACAAACAGGGGCAAAGGACACCGTTCCTTCAAGAGATCGATGAAGACTGGCATATCCCCATGCTTCTTGAGCAAGTCCGCAAAGAAGCACATTACGATGAACGCAAACATAAAATCGCGGCCTTTAATTCTGTCAATAAATGGAAGAAACGTGGAATCTGTTTGATACCAACTAAATTCGGCTTATCGTTCGCCACAGCGCTTCATCTCAACCAGGCCGGCGCTTCAGTCAAGCTTTATCCTGATGGCTCCGTGCTTCTCAGTCATGGTGGGACTGAAATGGGCCAGGGCCTCTATACGAAAATGTGCCAGGTGGCTGCGCAGGAGCTAAATGTACGGCTAGAATCAATATACACGCAGGATTCTTCAACATACCAGGTTGCCAATGCTTCACCCACAGCTGCGTCTTCAGGTAGCGACCTCAACGGAATGGCAGTGAAAGATGCGTGCGACCAAATCAACCAAAGGCTGAAACCGTACCGGGAAAAGTTTGGCCCTGGGGCCACAATTGAAACTATTGCGACTGCAGCGTATAAAGACCGCGTTAATCTTGTTGCTACCGGGTTTTGGAAAATGCCCAAGATTGGGTATAAATGGGGCGATTACAACCTGGAAACTGTGAAACCGATGTATTACTATTTCACTCAGGTGTGTCTAATGTTACTCGCGCTGCCATTGCTTCCCCTATGTACCTGATATTAACTGACTGCGCCCAGGGTGTCGCATGCACGGAGGTTGAACTTGATCTTTTGACAGGCGACCATACTGTTCTCCGCACCGACATAAAAATGGACGTTGGTCGTTCTATCAACCCGGCCATAGATTACGGTCAAGTCGAAGGAGCTTTCGTGCAAGGTCAGGGCCTCTTTACGACGGAGGAATCACTCTGGACACGAACCGGCCAACTCGCCACCCTTGGCCCCGGTACATACAAGATTCCCGGATTTAGTGATATTCCCCAAGAGTTCAATGTTAGTTTTCTGCAGGGCGTGTCGTGGAAACATTTGCGTAGTATACAGAGCAGTAAAGGGGTCGGCGAGCCGCCATTGTTTTTGGGCGCTACAGTACTTTTTGCGTTGAGGGAAGCGCTACTTAGTGCGAGGAAGGATAATGGGGTTGTGCAGCCATTGGTTTTGGATAGTCCGGCTACGGCTGAGAAGTTGAGGCTGGCTGTCGGAGATAAATTGCTGGAAATGGGCAAGGTGACTCCAAAGGAAGGGGAGAAGCCTTTTTTCGTGGCTATTTCGTAGAAATATAATCTTTGCTTATTCCCCAGAAATATTGCTCCGTCTTATGTTGGTTAATTTTGTCATATAGTGTCTTAAAGCTCATTTTGAATAATGTCTTTACTTGATGTGTACTAGCAAGGCCTTTGCTTATTTTTTCCGTTGCCATCTTTGTGGGCTGTAAAATTTGTTATAATATCAGAACGACGCATAGATTTATTTTATCTAGTTGCAACTAAATAATCTGCTGCAGATTCTTTCACTTGCTATTCTTCTCGCAAGAAACCTCCATAATACTTCTCCAACCAAGCTCCTGCCTTCTTCGCTAGCTCTGTGCCATGGACCTGCGCGTTTAAACCCTGCCATCGCCCAATACTTCCCACGTATCCGTCGGGGCGAACGTTTACAATCACGGCTTCATCATCCTTAACCTCCCCAAGCCATTTTCCGGTACAGCCGTCCTGGTCCATGACATTATCGAGGTAAATAGTCCACCGGCTCTCTTTCAACAACGATGGCAGCTGAGAAATCTCCATCTCCGTCTTGCTCGTACGGGTGATCAGTGCGTATGTAAATATGTTTGAGACAGCCCTGTAGCGCTCGTATTGTGCAAAGTCATCAAACGGCGATGGCGGAGGCGGGTGCATCATGTAAGAGGCGCTTGCTGCCCTCGAGATCCGGGAGAGGAGGCATGCTGAGGAAGAAATATATGTGCAGAGAGAGTATAGGAACGAGCTTGCTGTATTGACGTTCGGCACGATGATATATATCCGGAACTGGCTAAGGAGAGGAATGTCTATTTGGACATCGACAGGGTTAGCATCTATGAAGCGAGACACGCGACCTGGTGTTAATAGCGCGCCAGGCTTTAGCATGCTCGATGACACTTTATCATTCAGAGTTTGCTTCTCATTAAGCGTGTTCTCGGAGTATTCTGCTCCAATTCCAGATATGAAGCGGATATTTTCCTCGAAGTTGCGGGCTAGTGCCTCGTCGCCAGCGCCAAATGCCTTGACATGCTCTGCGTCGAAGCGAATTAGGTCCTGGGCTATTTTCATGCGTTCACCTTCGTAAGTCTCCAAGAGAGCTTTTGATGCCAGACTTCGAGCTACAAGATTCAGCTTCCATGCTAAATTAAAGCTATCATGCATGCTGGTATTAGCGCCCTGGGCTGCAAGAGCTGAATGACAGTGGCCAGCCTGTTTATTCATCAGCACACAACTTTGGGGCTACTTCCATGTTATGAGACTTACATCGCCTGCTATAAAAATCTGTAGATCGGGGTCTGCAAAATGACTTGCAATCCTCTGGCCGACAACGTAGTTCCCGAACCACTCTGGCACCACAAAATCAGTCGCTATGGTTGAAGAACATACGTGATAGCATCTCACCGATAGTTTTCCATTCTAGCTTATATGGGTGCATTGCCTTTCTAGCTCTGTTCATGACATACTCCGGGGTAGCGAGAGTTTTATCGATTCGGTCACCCTCACTGGAAGTCAACTCAACATACAGCCGTGTCATGTTACGCTCTCTTGGAATCCAGAGAATGGAACCGGCTGCATGAGAGCGAACGGCTACTTTACTCCAGAGATCCGGAAAGTCTGTTTCAATGACGCCTATAAGTGTTGATCTCAATTAGCATCAGTAATTCCGATAGGACAAATGACATGGCTTACCATCGAGCACTCCCCAGGAAGCGTTCGTGACATCTCCGACAAGACTGGCATTTGGTATAAAAGATCGTACTTTTGACCTGGCACCGTCGCATCCCACAAGGTAATCTGCTCGCAACGACCTTACGGATTTTGCCAGCAGGTCTTCGTAACGGATATCGATCCTCCCATCGACGTGTGACTTTGCACATTCAATAAAGGAGCTATTACGGCGAACTGTTACACCACGCTCCTCCAAATCGCGAATAAGGACATCTTCTAGTATGCCTTGATGAGCAAGAAGAATGTATGGGTCAGATGCGCCTACATGGTCTGGATAATGTATCTGGCGACCGGTGCGGTGAAGGGGCGAGTCCTGAGACGATTCCTAGTTCACAGTCAACGAAAAATTTCCCGTTGGACCTTGGTAGTTGTCTAGGTCCTGTACCCAGTATGAAATATCGTAGACTTTTGCCGATTTTTTGAGAAGCTCATCTGCAAGCCTCAATTGCTTGAAGGTTTCAATTGTTTTTGGCTGCATGCCATCGGCTTTCCCCGACAAAGTCTTCTCCTTTCGGTCATCTATGATAATTGCCTCCAAGCCATATCTAGTCAGATTTGATCTGGCGCATATATTAGCTATGAACGTGAGGTTTTAGTATTTGAGGATAGTGCCGAAGTACACAAAACGACCGGTTGTAGACATACGCTAGCATCAATCCAGATGGACCTGCTCCGACCACAAAAACTGTTGCCGGGCTCTTGGGAGCTAAGTTATCTCCATGCTCAATTGGGCCTTCGCCTTCTGCGCTGAAGCCCATGTTGCGTGCCTTCAAATCCGCCTGAGAGAACGTTCTTTTCATGATTTGGGAGGCCTAGACATATTCTTATAAAAGGAGAATAATGTAACTAGTCGGCCTCTTTCCAGCAATTGGTACTGTGTACCTGGCCCTTGTTTCTAGAACTGGAGGCGCTATTCATCGTGGTGCCATCGTGAAGCATTGGGCTAAACGGACAGTACTCGGGTTCTCGCACCGCGAGAAAGTGGGACAAGCTGCAGTGACACCCGTTCGCGACAACGCTTTTCCTGTACTTTGTTCATTACATTAAACCAACAGTGGAGGTTAGTGCTGGTACTTGAAAGAATATTCCCAAGGGGACATTAGCATCGGGATGAGGGGTCATGCTCCAGTTTTTGCTAGTCGTAACGTCGGGTAACCAAATTACGATTGCCAGCTTAAACATACGAAACCTTCATTTGCCGAGTTGTTTCTTTATTACCGACTGGGCAACTCCCTTCCCATTACCCTTTATATTTTTGCCTTGAACGAGTGTCGAGCTGCACGTAATCCCACCCATGGACTGGCGGAAGATCGTTGCTGAGAAACGGGCGATAAGAGACAGGGCCCTGCAGCCTTATCTCGCCAACGACCTCCATCTTAGGCCCGAAACAGTGGACAAGGTCTCAGACAGGTCACGGATAGAACCACAAGTATTCCAAGCAATCACGGAAATTTCTAACATCGAAGAATTGCACTGCCGTTTACGTCGAGGGGACTTTACTGCGGAGGATGTCACATCAGCATACATCAAAAGGTTGTGGGCATTGAACATCAAACAACCCCTTTCCCATCTCATGTGGCCGCAAAGAAGGTTGATCTAATTATGCTGAAATACGTAGGGCTACTGTGGCACATCAAATGGTGGGTTCACTGATTCTTGGGATTTGCAGTGTCATGCTCTCTGTTCACTGAGAATTCACAATTGATTCATAGACAAATGCCATCACAGAAGTGCTCTTCGAAGATGCGCTTAAGCAGGCAAAAGGTCTAGACTCGTTATTCAAAACAACTGGAAAGCTTCAGGGGCCACTACATGGTATCCCGATTACAGTGAAAGATCAGTTCAATGTCCAGAATGTGGATACGACCTTGGGCTATGTTGGACGTTCTTTTGCCCCTGCTGTAGAGGATGCAGTCTTGGTTCAGATATTGAAGGGTCTTGGGGCTGTAATTATCGCCAAAACGAACCTCCCACAAAGTATAATGGTATGCCTCTGATTGCTTTACGGACGCACCTCTTCTTTCTGACTGGGTAACAACCATAGTGGTGTGAAACCGAAAATCCTCTTTTCGGGCTTACTGTCAACCCAAGAAATGCGAACCTTACTCCCGGTGGGTCATCTGGTGGTGAGAGTGCTTTATTAGCTCTCCATGCATCTATTCTTGGGTTTGGCACTGATCTTGGGGGGAGCATCAGAATGCCTCAACACATGGTTGGTCTCTACGGATTCAAGCCTAGTGTACGTTGTTGCAGTCCCAGATGGCATTTTGACGTACTAACCAACTTTAACAGAGCGCCCGATTACCCTACCAGAATGTACCTGTCTCAACAGAAGGGCAAGAGCATGTTCCTTCCTCCGTTGGCCCCATGACTCGAGATCTATCATCGCTCATCTACATAATGCGCGTAATAACGGACAGGGAGCCCTGGAAGCTAGACCCACGGTGCGTTCCTCTACCATGGAGGGAAAAAATGTTCACAGAAATCCAATCTCGTCCGTTGGTAATTGGACTCATCATGGATGACGGAGTTGTTAAGGTTCACCCCCCGATTCAGCGTGCTCTGGAAGAGCTATCTCAATTGCTGAAAGACGCGGGACACGAAATTGTCCAGTGGGACACTAATGGCCACGAAGAATGCATTGAGATAATGGATCAATACTACACCGTAGACGGCGGCGAGGACATACGGCGTGATGTGGAAGTTGCCGGAGAACCGTTTTTACCTCACATCGAAGCCCTAGTGGACAGAGGCAAACCTATCTCCGTATACGAATATTGGCAACTAAATAAGAGAAAGATGAAAGAACAGAAACGATATTTGGACAAGTGGAACACTGCCAAATCTCCCTCGGGCCATCCCGTCGACATCCTTCTCACGCCGACTATGCCCCATACCTCCGTTCCCCATCGGACATGTCGTTGGGTGGGTTATACTAAAATTTGGAACGTCCTCGACTATCCTGCCCTTACGTTCCCAGTGGGCCATGTATGCAAGGAAAAGGATAAGCTACCCCAACCACCGTATGAACCAAGGAATACATTTGATGAGTGGAACTGGTCTCTGTATGATTTGGACGTGATGGCAGGCCATCCGGTCAACCTCCAAATCGTCAGTAAGAAACTCGAAGAGGAGAAATTGTTGGGCGCTGCTCTCGTTATCGAAAACTTATTGCGCGGGAGAAACTAATTACGTTAACTTCCATTTGAATCATCTGCATTGAATAAACTTCTTCTTCGCTTTCTTTTGCATACGTCCGGTTGGTATATAAAAACTCCAATCAGATGACGTGGAAAAAGAAATACGATCAAGCGTCACCACTTAGTTACGCCCCCATCCACACAAATATCTTGACCTGTCATGTACGAACTTGCATCGCTGGCAAGAAAAACGCAAGCCCCTTGGATATCTTCAGGCTCAGCTAGCCTACCAAGCATTGTATCCTTTTTCCAACCTTCCACGAGGTGAGGGAACTAAGGGATCTCCATTAGAATCCTGTGCAAACTTTCCATGATAGAGATGGGTAAACATACGCCTGCCGTCATCTCCGTACGAACATAGCCTGGCGATATAGAGTTAACTCTAATACCCTGAAGAATGCATGTCAGCTATGGCGAATGCAAAATAGTTTCAAATGTAGGAACGCTCTTACATAAGGAGCTACCTCCTTAGCAATAGCAGGACACATAGCCCGAACTGCCCCTTTACTACCACAGTACGCCGAGCTCTCTTGACTTCTAATCGCCATATGGCTCGCAATGCTCGCCACAAGGACAATGCTCCCGCATTTTGTACGGTTCGAGATCATTTGCTTGGCTGCAAGCTGCGCCGTAAAGAAGAGGCCCATCACGTTAACCGATAGGAGTTTCTGGTGCACTTCATATGTGTACTCGAGAAAAGGGACGTGCCGGTTAATGCCCGCACATGGTACACAGATGTCAAGCTTGTTGTCGAAGTCGAGTGCGAACTGTGCAAATGCTGACTTTAGGGAGTCCTCTGAACTCACATCCACCCTTTGATTAATTGACGTTAGAAAATGATTTGGTAATGGCATGTAACTGCCTTTTGAAATTTTTAAAGCTCTTGCTAACTAGACTTCCTACCTATAATATGCAGCTTTCACCCCGTGCTTCTGTAGAACCTGGAGTGATTCCTCCCACTCGGGGAGGATATCAAACACAGCTACGTCGGCTCCAGCTTCTGCAAGGCCTTCAGCGAACGCGAGACCGCAACCCCTAATACCGCCTGTAACCAAGGCTGTACGCCCTTTAAGAGAAAACTATTTGAGAAGGTGAAGTTAGCCCGCAGTAGAATTTGGTACAGAAATGAGTAGACAACGGAGAATTCCTACTTTAGACATCAGGTGCGAGACAAGCCCAGTATCGGTGTATATAAAGCGTTATTTTGGCTACAATCGTTAAATCTAAGAGGTAGGATAGTTTTAGGACCGTTTATTCGGAAGCTCAGGGCAAAATATAATGGTATCATCAGAAGGAAAATCGGAGCCAATTATGGCTTATATGAATGCACTACATTATGAGGGGATTACCGCGGTGATAATACGTAATACTGGGTTATCCAAACTACAAAGGCAATAAACAGCTCACGGGTTTACTGCATCTATTCATACCCGGTTGCAGGTTCAAGCCAAATTTAAACCCATTCAGCTTGTTCTGAGCCACGCCTTGTAGGCAACTCCAATTACACCCAACAAACTAGATAAGAAAGGGTCATATCACCATAGTTACCGACTTCGGTCAGGCTTGCGCCTTTATCTGCTGTCAGAAAACAAGAGATTACCTAGAATCCCCTCTAGGTTACAAACACGAAGGCGTCGTAAGTTTTTAGAGTACTGCTTGCTTTCTCAGGTCCCCCCTCGAAGATGTTTAAAGGCTGGTGGCCCTTTTCCACTTTAGTCTGTTCAATATGGTTACTTTCTTTGCCGGATACGATCATTCTATCCAGGAAAATATCCACGATCTCCCCCGCGGCGAGTCTGGGGCTGCTGACACAAATTATTGGGGCCTACATATTCGGCCCCTAACAAATGAACATGGTGAGTTGTAGTAGAGGGTAGTAGTGCAGTTTTAATAGTCTGAATGTTCTGGATGATCAAAAATGGGTGGAAAAACCGGGACAAATCCAGAGATAAAGTGCACATACACCTGGAGTACTGGACAATACATGAACCCCCACTCTTGGAGCCTGCCCCAACCCGCAGCCCAAATCACCAATGACGGCATCGCTGCTCGACCCCGCACCTTAATCCCGATAAGCTCCCCACCTTTGCCCTTCTCCAATTCTGTATCAACACCAACAATGCTCCGTACAGTGAGAATAGATTAGGTGATATTGATACTACATGTATAACGGATAGATGTAATGAAACCAGAACTCGACTTTACAGATAATTTACTCTCTTAAATAAAGAGCTTATTATGCATGGGAGGAATTGGAGTTACCGACATATGGTTTCTCATCTCCACCCGCATTTAACTGGAACCATCCGGCTATACGGAGCAACTGATCTTTATAAGAGCGTCAAGACTATCGATTATCCCATTGATCACTCGTAATTTGAAGCGAACACTTACAATTTGTACTTTTAATACACCTTGAAAGCTTCTTGCGTTCAATTTTGAATTGCGAGGTTTTTCCGCACACCGAATCTCAAAATGGGCAGAAAAAGAGTTCTTGTTGGCTACGGCGTAGATATTGACGCCGTTGCCGGATGGTTGGGCTCATATGGCGGTGAAGACAGCACAAACGATATCAGTCGAGGTAAAAAGGCCCCTTGATATTGAATCAGTAACTCGAGAGGAGGAAACAAGGTCGCTAATCTCAATTGAAAACTTACTAGGTCTATGGGCGGGCACAATCGGAACAAGAAGATTGCTCAAACTATTCGAGAAATACAACATGAAAGCCACCTGGTTCATCCCGGGTCACTCTCTCGAGACCTTCCCCGAGGAATGCGCAATGGTGCGTGACGCCGGTCATGAAATTGGACTGCACGGGTACTCTCACGAGAACCCCAGCGATATGACGGTGGAACAGCAACGCCATGTGCTCGACAAAACGTACCGCATGCTTAGCGAATTCTGTGGCAAACCACCCCGCGGTACTGTCGCACCCTGGTGGGAGACCAGTGCTGAGGGCGCAGATCTCCTCCTTAGTTACGGCGTCGAGTATGACCACTCAATGTCACATCATGACTGCCAGATGTATTGGTTGCGGACGGGAGATAAGTGGACTAAGATTGATTACTCGAAGCAGGCTAAGGAATGGATGAAGCCGTTGGAGAAAGGACGGGAAACTGGCCTCGTCGAGATCCCTGGAAGTTGGTATATTGATGATTTGCCGCCGATGATGTTCATCAAGAAAGCGCCGAATAGCCATGGCTTTATGAACCCAAGAGACATCGAGGATATTTGGAAGGTGCGTGTTTCTCGTAAAATTCGAGGGAAGTAGTGGATTCTGACGCCTTCTTTTTCCCTCATAGGATCACTTCGATTACTTCTACCGTGAGTATGATGAATTTGTATTCCCTATGACCATTCATCCGGACGTATCGGGACGCCCACATGTGCTTCTAATGCACGAGCGGTAGGAATATCCTTTCTTAAATCTAAGGGACAATACGCTGATAGCGCAACCAATAGGATTATTGAACACATCAATAAGCACGAGGGCGTGGAATGGGTGACGTTTGAACAAATGGTAGACGAATTCAAGAGCAAAAATACGCCTCCAGCGGGGGCAAAAATGCCAGCTCCCAGGGGGGAGATGTTGAAAACGAAGCCCATAACCTAAGGAAGTGGGAAATATCAGACCAAGGCCAATATATAGTTTCAGTACTCTACATACGGCCCAAGTGAATATGCATTGTTCCGGATATTATTTAATGTTATTATTATGGCGCCAGGAAGTCTTAGGTACTAGCTTCTTATCGAGTCATATAACTAGATTAGGTAGTTCCTTATAACAGTGCTGCTCGGGTATTACTTGATGTGAGTGTGTACTACCAGAGTACACATGTTTCGGCTCCCGGGCTAATTATTCTTTATCCCGGCCCTCTGGAACGTGAACCCATATTTTTCAAATACCGCGCACTTTTCCGGTGCTAGTAGCCCATTGGAGTAAGATGGTGGCATTCCCAGCACGTTGACGTCCCCAGAGCTATTGAATTGATGCAGTGCGTAATCCCGCTTTGCAAAGATGTCATACGTAGAGCTGTACGCTGGTCCACGAATCTTTAGCATATTTATATCTGGGTTCGGGTCATGGGTATGGAAGAACGAGCTAAAAATGTCGTTCATCAGTTGCGAATGAAGCAGGTCCTCTTTGCCGAAGTAGGGATCAACTGAAGGATCCATGGTGTCTAGTGTTCCCCAGACGGGAAGAACGTCTGCAGCATGACAGGTAGCATTGTAGTTGCTATTTGGCACACAAACGGAGTCCTTATTGTCGTCGGAGATGCTCGTATGGCCGAGTGTGATAAGGCCCTCATATAGCATGGGGAAAGTAGAGTCCGAGATGTTGAGTAGGTATGACAGTGGGCATATCCAATTGCTTAACGTGAGGAAATCAGCAATGGCCATGCGAACTCCATCGGGATCTGACGAGTTAACTTTAAAAATGCCCGAAGAAACCATCTGCTCTGCGAGGTCGCTGGGGTACGCAAAGGAAAGCGTGCTATCCAAGGTATTTTGGGATGAACCTAGAGACGGTACAAGGTCCAGCCAGGCCGCTGATTCATCCTGGACTGCAGTGAATATAGTTGGTACCTGGTTGGGAAGCTTGCCGTCCACAAGGAGCTGGTCGAATTGGCCGTCAATAACACCGCTGTCAGAATCGTCAACGATAGGCATGTAAGGTTCAATCTGTGCAACCAGCTCGCTGGTGTGCAAGAAACCATCATTAACGGCAGATGATATTTCCGAACTATCCACCTTTAGGAACTCTTCAGCAGGAACAGACCGAAGGCAAGAGACAAGCTCCTTTTCTGACTTGGTCTCATTGCAGCCGACGCCAGCAGCAACAACCGGCGTTATAAACTCTGTGTAAACTTCACGTGTGAACCATGGAAGGCTGACGGGCGGCGACTGAGAGATAGCCCCGGCGAAAAGACCCTTGGCTGCGGTGGAAGATAGGAGCGTAACTACACTCTGTCCTCCAGCAGACTGACCGAAAATGGAAATCCTAGACGGATCACCGCCAAAAGAAGCTATATGATCCTTCACCCATTTCAGTGCCTGTATCTGATCTCGAATGCCGTAGTTGCCATCTGTGAGCGAGTCCGTCGTAAGGAAACCTAATGAGCCAAGACGATAGTTGAGTGTGACGATTATCACATCGTTCCTGCTCGCGAAATTGCCGCCATCGTAGCTAATCAAGGAAGAGCTTCCACCAGTAAATGCACCTCCATATAAGTAGACGGCAACCGGGCGGCCGTTCCCATCGCATGACGGTTTTCCTGGGAGGACAGGGGTATATACGTTAAGATACAGACAATCTTCTGAGACATTAGCATTGCTGGTGGAGTTGCCGACTTGCTGCATGCAAGTTTTCCCAAAGGACGTAGCTTCTAGTTGCTTCGGCCCAGAATACGGCTCTGGAGGCATGAATCGCAACTTATTCACCGGCGGGTTCGCGAACGGAATCCCCAAGAAACGGAACGAACGCGCATCGCGATACCCCGTCAAAGTGTAGTCTCCCGCCCTGACCGATATCTTTGAAGAATCTACAGGGCTTCCACTATCAACGGTAGTTGGAGGTACAGTTGAGCTACAGAGGACAGGCAGTTCAGTTTCACAAGACGTGATCGCAAAAGTCTTGCGGCCATAGGCATATGCTTGACAATCCTTCGATGACCGACTCTGGACCCAAAGCATGCCATCTGGAGGGAGAATTCTGTCGAAGGCGAGCCAATCCAGCTGATACTGGAGTTCTGTAAAATTGGAACTGGTCGAATCCGGGATCTCGTAGAGATTCTCGCCAATAATACCACAAGTGGCCTCGGCCCTCGCCTTCGTCACCCTCTCGTGCAAAAGTACAGCTGTCGTCCCATTGTTGTTCTGGCGGAGATCGTTGTAATTCAACACTTGCAGGGTCCCAAGAGAGCTGGCAGAAGGCGTGTAATTAGGAATACATGCAGCCCACGCCGCCTGGTGCAGCAGAGATAATGATGAGAGAACAAGCAACGACTGCATCTTGTACTGAGAACCTCCTAACACAGGGTGTGGCACACAACTTTTGAGCTCCCCAGCGCAGAGCTTAAGTAGTTTTCCTTCGTCACACCTCTGAATCACGGGCGCAGGCCCTGGGCCTGGAATGACTTCCTATTAAGTAAGTTAGTGCGCTGGGAGGGGTGACACTGCGTTTGGGCGCCATTCCAGCGACCGGCTCGAGGCTAATGGCCAGAGAGAGCAGCCCGAGTCCGGGGTATTGTGGGGTTACGTTGCTCTAGAAGGCGGGGACCAATTGTGATTCCCCCGAAGTTACCGGCAGTGTCACGAACGGTGCAATAATAAAGGACTGAGCGCCGCTGTTTTATTGACTGTGTTTCTCAGCTTTATCATTTGCACTGGGCCATGTTAAGAACATGCAGAAATCAAGCAAAAACACTGTGTCATTCCAAATTTCCAATTGGCCACTTCAGCGCTCCTTTTGGCGAGCGGTAGCGCAGAATTCTTCGCAAACAAAGATTTATCGGACTATATTCTGACCCGTCCACAATGACAGTGCCGAGGATCCAACTTGCCATAGTATTGAAGAGGCTGGTCGGCAGCTAGATGATGTAATTTAATTTAAAGATGACCTCGGTGGACCCCTCGTCCACTTCGCTCATTCGTTGCGGACACCAAGTTTGAACCTCGGTCGATTGAGAGCTGGTGGTACGGGGAGCTTGAACATAAAAATGGTAACTCAAGACCACTTCACTTACAATCTACCAAGGCTAGGTGTACTAACACACCCAGAATCACTATCTCTTTGTTTAATAAATTGTCGGAATAAGCATTCCCGATGCCTCTCCTGACACTCCACCTCCTCACCCTTCAACCGGGTATAGAACCCAAGCAATTCATCAAACAGGTCCAACAAGCTGGAGACACAGAGGTCATTGTCTCTTCACGGCCACGTTGGACGGTAGTCAGCCCCAATAAGGTTGATACCAATACATTGCTAGACACCAAATGGGATCTCCTACTGCTACTCCGCTCGTCTAGCAATGGCATCCCCTCAAAGTTGAAGACTTCAGCTGTGAGAGATGAGTATTCAATACACGTCGGTATCCCATCGCGGCTGTTATCAACGTATCCGCAACGGGACGACCAATTGAAACGGGAGGCTGCCAACGCCCCTCTCACTGGCGCTCTCGAGTCGGCCCGTGGCAAACCATCGTCTCAGAGTCTAGAGTTGTCCCCGGATCTGCTATCGTTCATGGATCAGCTGGAGAAAGTGCATGATAAACCAGTTACTATGCTTAATCTGCTACATTTCCATCCGGGTGGGAAGCCGGAATACTACAAGTACGGTCAGGTATGAATGATTTGCCTACTTTTACTATTCTCTTGTTTCAGCTTTTGGCGAGGAATAAGTGACAATGGAACCTGTTCAGCTAATACCATATATAAGGGGTTTATAAATGTCGCCGGTAAACGAGGTGGTGACGCAAAGATAGTCGGAAACGTCGTGAAACCAGGGCCGGGCGGATCCGATTCTCGAGGAGATGCCAACAGGCCCGAAGGGGAATGGTGGAACGAGATCTCAATCGTTCACTATCCCTCCATCCGACATTTTTGCGATATGCTGGCTGGTGAAGACTACCAGGAAATTAACTCGAAGCACCGCTTGGGGGTAAGTTGTCTCTCCTTCTGTCGCTTGAGATATATTTGCTTTCTATATATGAATTGCGAGATTTACTAACGTCTTCAGGCTTTGCGGGATACCTTTCTATTATGCACTACGGAATTTGACGTTGAGGATGCCTCCAAAAGCTCCAAGCTTTGAGTCCTTACAATTGAAATGTAGTAATATTGCTGATACCTCTCTTCCCACTTCAAATGCGAAGTTGGACTCTGGGGAGGGGGTATCGACACATTCAATCCAGAGATGTCAATTTTTCATGATGCAATCGGAAAACCGTTTTTGGCTTCATAAGCCCAGTGGATAGTCGATGAGAGGAATAACAGCAGTTATGTTTTGTCCTCCAGCCTTCGAAGGTTATAGGGGCTTCCACCATTCCCAACTGTATTTCACAAATGTCGCCTGAAATGGAGGAATCAATTGTGAGATCGTCTTTACAGTCGTTTTGAATTTTGAAGAGAGACGTGAGGTTGTACTGGCGCCGCAAGAATGACCAATCATGAGCTGCTTCTGCATCTACCCCAAGTACAAGGCAACAACAACAAGAGGAGGGAAGACACAGTCCAGGTTGTTCTTTCATGATACATCTATTCTTCGTGATGCATTTATATTGCCATAAAAGTAGCGTTACTACCGTATTCTAACATTAATAGCAAGGCGGTTCCGCATCTCAAACGTCTTAACCCTCCAAAGTCGTGGGACGTCCTGCAATGGTTACCCATAAGTGGTGGAACGGTACATCACAATGCTCAACATCCTCCTCTCCATCATAGACCGGTCCAAGGACTGACACCTGTTCACCACAAAGATCACCGAACCAGCGATTGAAATTTGCCAGCCAGACCTCGGGGTATGGGCCGCCAAAAATACTCATAGCCCACGGTTTGGTGAAGAGAATTTTAATAACAAGGTCGGGGTGCGCACGGGTAGTTAGGTATTTGAGAAGATTTTGCCACTCAGCAAGGTTCCTGTCTAGCAAAGATTGCCCATCCAAACAGAGGCGTTTGACGTGTCGCAGACGATCTGACGGAATAAGTAAAAGTGTGTTCATGATTTCGCTGACAGTGCCCTCAATGTAAAATTGGTTTTCACCATAGAAGACCTGTATAGCAAATTCTGCCATATGCTTATTTGCTGAGAACAAGCCTACCGCAAGCCTCGGGCAGGAACAGCTACTCGAGTATCTTCCATCTCCAGCTCGATTGCAGAAACACCAGATATAGTCTTCGTCGCAAGTACCGCAACATCGTGGAATCCGTGGGTGCGGCCGTCCTTGTTTATCGAAGGGAATGCCACGAGAAAGCTCTAGTCTCTTGCGAGAATTCGTGATAGCACCAGGGTGAGCAACAAGACCTGAGTTTTCGAGAACTAACCTTTGTACGTCCAGAGGGAGAGCACCCCACGAAATGCCAGAATTATCTGCAGTATTCGTGACAAGCCGCTCAGCATGTAACATGCAGACGCGTTCAACTTCAGGGTCGGTGAAATGACCAACATTGAGGCAAAGATGGCGAAGCTTTGGGAGACGCTGTAATGGGCCCAGGATAATCCTTAACGTTGCAACACTTTTCGGGAAACATTCCAAACTCAGACGCAGTTGACTAGGCGATACGTTGTAAGATAAAAGTCGGCATACTGTCTCCCAATGCCGCTGAAATCTCTCAAAAGTGGTGTCAGTGTGGCTTAAAGGGTCCCGATCCGACATATAAATAATGTGGAGCCTCCGGAAGGATGCAAATGCAATAGCACTTAGGCCACAGAACGACCGCCTTGCAGTTCTACTGTAACAATCCAAACTAAAAGCGTTATCGCCATAGAGGATCTCTGTAGCTTCGCGGCAAAGCTGTTTGCAGGTTAACAGCAATGAAGTCGGCAAAGGCTCATGTGTACACCGGTCGAGAGGATCGTTGATTTCGAAGCGGTATTTGTCTGTCTCCTCATACCTATAGTTGGCTCGGAATTGTTCCTCTTCTTCAGAGTCCCACCACATTTCGTAGAGATGACTCAGATCAGCTTCTTTGTGTTCCTCCTTGTCAGGAAAGCATTTGCTGGTTGTGTAGAATAGCCGACGTCTACGCGTCCTTAGTACTCTATGACACTCCTTTTCAAGGCTAATCGGGCACGGTCGCACGAGGCCTGTTTGCCTCAATATCTCGGCTCTGATATGTACCGGGAGGGTCAACAGCGGGCTTGCTTGAGTTCTACGAGTTTTCGTGCTTGACGTCGATGCCGCGGACGCCGGTGTGTCCCGCAGTACCATGCGCCGTACCATTTTTAGGGGCGATGAGATGTGGACTGACGAGGACTTAATGGGTGTATGAAGAGTGTCCGCTTAGAGATGTTGAGATGCGGAGTGAGTATGCCTGCCAACTCGGGTGCGTAGTTGGGTTCGCACCAGAGAGATTATACCGTAGATACAGAGTAAAGTTGCTATATGTGACGTCGATTCTCGGAATATAACCTGGTACTTTTGAAGTTTGGTAAAAATGTTTCCAAATTTGTCCACAGGCAGGAGAACCCGTGAATTATAAAATATAGTGCTATTAATACAGTACCTATATATTAGATAAACTAATTGGAGCTTATATAGAGATTTGCCGCCAGGAAACTACTCAACCAAGAATCTCCATTTGATCCAACAGCTACAAGCTACCGCGAATATGCCAATTATAGAGTAACAACCTGGGTCAACCTGCGATTCAGAATAACCCTCGCAACATGCATAGTTTTGCTTTACCTGTCCGGGGACTCATGGTCAAATTCAGCACAAAACCACTCTCGGGCACACAACCAGTGGGCTATGGATCATGCGCCTGCTGGCTCCTGGGAGTTGACCGCATCATTTGATTGTACATTTCGCAGTGAAAGTCTGCTGATCATGTCCACCAAACTGTGCTCCGAATGCTCCACCGCCAAATTGGGCTGCTATGTAAGATAAGGGCTCTGCTTGTCCCCGAGGAAGTTGCCGTCCGCCGGTAAAGGATCCATAAATTCCCTCCATACTCTCGGGTCTGACTTCCAGATCAATGCAGTTGTAGAAAGCGTTCGCAGTGTCGTCAATCGTCCATACGCCCAGTATAATGACATAACCTACATGACCACTGAATTTCTTCCCGGGAATAGTGTGAGTTCGGGGAGCATTGCCGTGGTCGGCCTCGTGGCCCGGCTCGGTGTGAATTGGAATCGACTCAAAATCATCCTTCGTGAGTCGCTTGTTCTTCTCCTGATCCCAGCTATCTCTAGTCACAAAATAAGAATAGCCTGTCGTCTTGTGAGACATTTTGAAGTGCCAGGTGAAATTTACGTCCTGTCCAGTATAAACAACCTTCCTGGGCCATAAAGTGGCATTATGTTCGTTGAGACCGTCGAATCTAGTCCCGTTCCCATTGCAAATATGTTCTCCAACTTCTCGTGGGAAGGGAGCCCCCTTGAGAGCTTCGACGGACTGCGGTTCGTACTGGACACCGTCACAATAATCCGTAAATACCTCCTTGGAGCAGCTGCCCCAATCTTTACACCTTGCACAACTCTCTTGTCGAGCCGGGGGGTCAAAAATATGACCATGAGCGTTAACGCCACTCAGTATGGCAAGGGAGCCGAGCAATGCAAAGTTGACAAAGGATGAGAGCTTGATGCCAAGCATGTTGATTCTCCTTTGGCGGACGAATTGATTTTTATTGAACACTGTTGTAATGACAAGTGTGGGAGACGAGTAAACCGGGCGGGGTAATAGGGCACTCTTATAGCATTGCTTTTGGGAGGGGTTGGATGGGCGGATCTTTGGCTAGATCATTGTAATTCATTTGAAATGCCACATAACTCGGAATAGGGTTGATAGAACTAGGGTTCAATAGATCTCAATTTTCCAGTAGTACAACTTCCATGTGTAAGGCCATGCCCAAGCTCCACCCTTGGAAACTAGGGTTAGTGATGTAATTCGCCATTTGGTTTGTTCTTAAATAACTTTCTGGAGCGTCATCCTTGACATTGTGAGTGAGGATTTGGGTTCCATCCAGACCAGATTTTGGCAATACCGGAAGGATTAACAATGGTATTCCTATAGAGCATCTTGGTCAAGAGTCACTGCTAGGCCGCTTAAACAGCGGACTATTCGAGGGGATTAGGCATACGCTCCTCAATATCGAGTTTGACGTACCAATCGAGAAGTTGAATATGTGGCATGGGTGGGATGTCAATGACGGTTCCCCGCTCCCTCGGGCCGCTGTGGCGATTTGTTATAAGAACTCTTCGGCCTCCTACGAAAGGTAGCATTCCGGGACTCAATGGCAAGCTACTTCGTACATCGCATATATTCCTTGAAATTGGAGAGAGTTGTGGTGTCATTATAATTGTCAAACACCATCAACCGGCGATGGCCCCTGTTACAATTTTGGTTACGCATGGAATAGTTGAAGAATCATTGGATTCAACTAGTAGTTGAATTTGAAAGGAGTGTTGTAGTATCATACAAAGAAAAGGGCAATGAGGAGGTGACCTCTCTTATATTCTTCGTAGGCGAGCCACGAAGGTAGCATGGTCATGTGACTACTGGCTAGCAGTGATGTTGACACCTTATTTATTTATTCTTAGGCCATAAAAAATAGGCGGATAGAGATCCAATGAAGTGCGGAGTTGTTGCTTGACTGGAATCTGACGATGCGCCGTCTTACTCCTGGGCTTTTACAAGGTACTTGACGGTACTCCGGACTTCTAGTATCCTCTCCCCACTTACGGATATGTACGACCACGTCGACAGCTAGCTACATTTGAAAGCGCTGGCTCAAAAATGGGAAACTGCTCCCTGTCCTCAATGCAACTGAGATACCAGTTTGTGCAACTTTTTAAGTATGAGGTGCATTCTCGGCGTCAACAGCCAAGCATGGACACAGTTGGCAGAATTGCCGAAAAGGTTTTTTGGCCTTCAAATTGATACCCTATTGTGATGCCATTTGAAAAAGGTTAGAACATATTTTTTCGGTCCTTCGCAAAAGTCTACTTGAGGCGACAGTTCAGGATGCCATCAACGTACGTCAAAAAGAAAGACTTCCGAGACGAATCATACCGCTTAAAGGTACTGATTACCAGCTGCACTAAAGAAGCACGCCGGCTCACCATCATAATAACTCTAGGTAGTTATAGTTGGGGCTGGACTGGGCGGCCTTGGTGCCGCCATTTCCTGTCTCCTTGCGGGCCATGAAGTTGTTGTTCTTGAAGCCGCGGAGCAATTGGGAGAAGTTGGCGCTGGGATCCAATGTCTCCCTAACAGTTCTCGCGTACTCAACCATTGGGGCCTTCGGCCTGCTTTGGAGAAACACATGACTCGTCCAAGGCTTTGTATTTTCAACCGATGGAAAGGGGGAGTTATCTCGACTATGGATTTCCGGCAATCTGAAAGCCAATTTCCGGGGGGATGGTACGCTGATTTCCATCGTGCCTCGTTACAGAAGTGCTTGGTAGACCGGGTTGCCGAGCTTGGTGGCGTGATAAAGTGTAGCTCAAAGGTAACAGACGTGATCGTTAGTGAGGACGGAGCCACTGCTACCGCCGTCGTAAGCGACGGGAACAAAGTGATAGCTGATTTACTGGTGGGCGCGGATGGGGTTTTTGGAAAGCTGAACGAACTTCTGCTTGGGAGACACGATCCCCCAGTAAAGACAGGTGACTTGGCATATCGCTTGCTGTTATCAACAGAGGAAATGCTCAAAGATCCCGACCTGTCTGGTTTTGTAACAGAGCCCCAGGTGAACTACTGGATGGGCCCAGGGGCACATGCAGGTAAGAGGGGAATTGGCATATAATGAATAGGATCTGTCAGTCCCACTCGCAGCGAGAACTGACATTTTAACTAGTTAACTACATTCTCCGAGGAGGGGAGCTTTTCAACATGGTTCTGCTTGTACCAGACGATATACCAGAGACCTCCGCTTCTACTGTAGAAGGCGATGTGAAGGAGATGTGTGTCGCATTCGAAGGCTGGGATCCTAGGTGAGCGCATACACATGGCCGCGCTTCATATCAGGAGTTGCAGTCTAACCCGGATTGTCTCAATGAATTTACAGGATACAAAAGCTCCTCAAGCTCTGCAAATCCGTTTACAAGTGGCGCCTTTGCATTCGCATATCCCACGATACTTGGACGCATCCATCAGGTTCGTGGACGATGCTAGGAGATGCAGTTCATGCAACACTTCCCTATTTGGCGTCTGGGTATGTAGCTGTTTGCAATGTATTATTCGTCCCTCAGAAAAAGACCCACACTTATCGCCCGTCCTGTAGTGCAGGAATGTCCTTTGAAGACGGTGCCGTCCTTGGAGAATGCCTTTCACGCCTCCCGAAGGACATGCCAAAGAATAGCCCTTCTTTTCTCACCACCAAACGTCATGCCCTAGTGGTTTACGAAGCATGTCGTAAGGAGCGGACACGTATGGTTGTTGAAAGGAGTAATCTCCAACAGTACCTGTACCATTTACCCGACGGCCCGGAACAAGAAGAGCGTGATCGCAAGATGCGCATGATACCTACCCCTGAAGGAGATGCGTTGGCGTGGAGGGATCCGGGGTTGGCACCCCAGTTGCTTGGGTATGACCATGTTGAGGATGTAAGTAATGGCGTATACCATAAATGCCTGTCCCTTGGATCTAGTGCGTAAATTATTGACCTTGTCCAAGGTGAACTCACGATGGTCCGATCCGAACGTCTCGCGCTCATCTCCGTCCGTCGGCCAATCACAAGGGAATCGGGGGCCGTCAAAGAAAGAATATAGGCTTTGATGCCTTACGGTTCTGTTAGCTCTGGGCTAGAATTGTATTTAAAGCCCATGGACATAGGTAGCCGCTGGATTAGTCATTGAATATGCACTGTGTGAGGATAAAATCTTGAATTCTTCGCTATAGAATATAAAGATTCTGCTCATTTGGAGATATCAAACCGAGAAACCACGGCCTTGCTATCTATGGCTGAGCGTGGCTGAGCGGTAACCTGACTTTTTGTCTTCCTAGAAGCGGAAAGATAGGCAATTAAATTATCAAGCTCCCGCTTAAATAGTAGCTATTTTTATCCAGAAGCAGACGACTGTTCCTTGCACAGGCCGGGAACTAGACTGGCCTGTTGCCCAACCAGCCCGTCAAAATACCTCAAAAGTTTGTCCGCCGGAATCATGTCCAAGATTCCCAAGTCAGGAACCGAACTTCTAAGGACTCTGCCACCAAATAGGACGCGCAGGAAATACTCCCATCCGTCTTCGTGGCCACGCTTGTTTTGACCCTTTCGATAAAGTTCGAATACGATCTCGGAGCCCATTCCTGGCCAGACCATGACATCCACCTGTAGAATCGACAGAACGCGAGACACGCTTCCGTCGTGGGCCACATTATGTCTGTACACTATCTTTCCATCGCGACCGGCAATTTGGGAGCGGATATGTTGCGCCAATTCAGCGATCCAAACGCCTTGGCTAGCAACACTGGCGGCGAGGGACGTATCTGAGCCGCGGTATACATATGAGTATTCAAATTGGCCGAGGCGAAAAACAGTGTCTGCGAGATCCTGCGTAATGCATTTAGAGCGATCTGATAAGCTGCACGGTAAGGGTTTGGAGTGGCAGAGCCGGGATGACAGATTGTCATAGTAGTGATCAAAACTAGCGTGCCAGCCAGTGGAGTCCGATGGCACTCCAGAGATAGAGTCTAGGTTTGAGAAGAGATCTTTTGTCCTTGTGAGGTGATCGGCCCATGCTGTGTTTGGGTCTGATTTGGCGGCCGTGAATAGATTATCTGATCTGGGGCAGGAATATGATGGCTCGAGGGAATCAATTGATTCAGACTATGGTCGTAAGAAAAGGTAAGTCAAGCAAGAATAACTAGATTAGGTAGACATACCTCGACATTGAGCGGAACATTGTGGCCCGGATCGAACATGCCATTTATAAGCATGCCAGCGACTTGGCTAGTAATAACGTTCGTCGTCACTCTGAAGGAGACTCTATCCGTATCATATTTGTCGGGCAGCAAATGCAAAAGATCATGATAAACGCCGTATATATCACGCCCATGCTGCCACGAGTCATCTAGACCACCTTTTGTGATTTGGGGGAAGGTGCAGGTGCCATCGAACCCGGAAATTTTGAAGGGATTTATTGAGCTCTCGAACATTTTCCAGTACACTACGGAGCTCTCATGGCCTTCCATTGGTTGCCCATAGTAGTACAGTCCTTCATCGCTACAATACCAGGGGTAAGACTCCTCTGGGAATGTATTGTCCGCGTACCTAATATCAATTAAAATCAACAGGGGGATGCAAAAGCCCGACGGGAAGCAATCACATACGGAGTTCTCTTGTGATGCCGATGTATCTACAACTAGTCAGTCTCGGGTATGTCTAATATGAATGAAAAATTCAATCAACGTACCACTTCAACATACTGCAATTCATACTCTTCCGGGGCTTTCTTATATTCAGTTTTGCGGACATGGGGCATATTGCACCAATTATACTGTCCATAATCCTCGTCTGGGGTATGTGACGAGTTAAATATAAATCCATACACGCCACTGTCATTCAAAACCTGATCCAGATCATTTATCTTCGTAGCATTCGGCGGGTGCCACGAGAGATCAGCAGCAGCCCAAACGTGCTGATTCGACAAGAGACCAAGCACTGGTAGTACTGGCCATAGTCCTCCCCTCATGGTGATTTCTAGATGAGCTGCAATGCCTGCTAAACCAGAGCGGCCTCGTAGAACAAACCAAAACAACAAAGCGACGGACAGCAGACAGCCATATAGTCACTTGTAAGAAGAATTAAAGGTAGCCATATTGACTCTCTGAATGTATACAGCTTGGAAATGGTATTTATGGCTACAGACGAAAAGACTTCTCAAGACCAGAGGAGCGGGAAAAGGAGGAGATGATGAGCGCACGTGGGGACATCGAGAGGAACAAGTTGCCCAGGTTAATTTGGATCTCAGAGGCCAATCGTAAAAGGGGCACTCAGCAATTGGCCAGAATAAGAGGCTCGGATCCAATTAAAAATCGAACTGTGACCGGCAATAACTCACTCGCAAGCAATCACTGCCAATCAGTCGATAAGTCTGAAGATCTCAGGATGTTTGGTTGGCAAGTTCTTCCCAAATTGGCAGCAAGCCCTAACTTGGATCTTATCGCGATAAGGGCTCGACACGGTCACGTTGGTCTTCAACGCGATAATGTTCGTCGCGTCGTCCATTAATGAATGAAGGGGATACAGACACAGGCTAGCAATCGACGAAACAACGTCTATTTTCGTCAACTATTCAAAATGGTTCAGGCAGAGTCCTCTTCTGCAGCAGCCAGAAATGGCCTGAAGGCCAATACAGCTGGCGCCCCGCCAGACTATGAGCTACCTTGGTAAGCTCGATATCACTCAGTTATCTACAATGTCTTGCGAAGAGCCGCCAATTCTAACGGTACTGCTGGCTCGCAATTCAGGGTAGAGAAATATAGACCGGTGGTTTTAGACGATATAGTTGGAAATACAGAAACTGTCGAACGGCTCAAGATTATCGCTCGAGATGGCAATATGCCCCATATGATCATATCCGGCATGCCAGGTATTGGAAAGACGACTTCTATACTGTGTCTGGCGAGACAGATGCTGGGCGATGCGTACAAAGAGGCTGTTTTGGAACTCAATGCCAGTGACGAGAGAGGTTTGTCTATATGTTCGTCGCTGTATTCAATCAATTATACTAACTCGGCCTATCCCAGGTATCGATGTTGTCAGGAATCGGATAAAAGGCTTTGCGCAGAAGAAAGTGACTTTGCCCCATGGTCGGCACAAGCTAATTATCCTAGATGAGGCAGATAGGTGCGTACTAGTTACAAAACTATAAGCATCATAATATATCCTAACGCAGGGGATCCAATCCAGCATGACTTCCGGCGCTCAACAAGCTCTACGACGAACGATGGAGATCTACTCATCCACCACCCGCTTCGCCTTCGCTTGTAACCAATCGAACAAGATCATCGAGCCATTGCAATCCCGCTGTGCCATACTTCGCTATGCACGCTTAACAGACGGCCAAATCGTCAAACGGCTGATGCAAATCTGCGAAGCTGAAAAGGTCAAGCAGTCGGATGACGGTATTGCGGCGCTTGTGTTTAGTGCGGAGGGAGATATGCGGCAGGCTATCAACAATCTCCAGAGTACGTGGGCGGGATTCGGGTTTGTCAGTGGTGACAATGTTTTCAGGGTCGTGGATAGCCCGCATCCGGTCAAGGTGCAAGCTATGATTAAAGCATGTTGGGAGGGGAAGGTTGACGCGGCTTTGGAGACATTGAATGAGCTATGGTATGCGGCTTTCACTAATCTTTCATACACATTGCCGTATAAATCACTTATCATAATATCCTGGGTCTAGGGATCTCGGCTACTCATCGCACGACATCATCAGCACGATGTTCCGCGTCACAAAAACAATCCCCACGCTCTCAGAGCACTCGAAACTAGAGTTCATCAAGGAGATAGGATTTACGCACATGCGGATTTTAGAAGGTGTGCAGACGCTTGTTCAGCTGAGTGGATGCATCGCCAAGCTATGTCGGATCAATATGAAGCCAGAGCTCTTCGTCCCGCAGAGATCTTGAATTGATGGAAGCCGTCGTCTACACAGTATTATTGTCGAGGTATTCCGAGTGGCTCGTGGGCTGATGACGTATGCTAACGTTCTCTAACTTACTAACAATAAAGTTCGTCCCTACGGGGTATGACTTAGTCTGAATCGGCTAACCGGAATGCCATGGAAAAGACGATACTTTTGCTACCGTGATCACTGCTGGGAATCTTGGTGAGCAACGGCGTTCAGGGTTGGTTCTTCTTATCATTCTGGGGGCAAGGGGCGAATGCATAAATGTACACTTTTCCTTGTATAATGTGGAAACATAATAGAAACAATACACGCTTCATATTTTCCTAGCCAAAGAAATCTTCTGACCACAGCTTTATCAACAAAGATATCCTGCTACAAGAAAGCGCCTCAAGGAGAAACGCCTCTTGGTCTCGTCACGGCGGACAAGGCAGGTGGAGACGCAAGCGGAACACGACGCAATGTGAACTCCCTTAGGTATACGTCGTAGAGCGAGAGCAGTTCTGACCTATTTATCGATCCTGAATAATTTCACCATTTGACAACAGTACAAAGATATCAAAATATCAAAATATACTCCAAGCATACGTACACCGCCACAGCCATGCCACCTGCCAGATCGCACGCTTAACTTGAAGCAGCGAAAGAGCCAGATCGACCGCGTCATCGAGCGTTGATTTGTCGCTTTGTAACTTCAGTTCCCCAATAAACTCGGGATCTCTTGACGCTGGATTTCAATGCTTCTCCGCCGAACAAATCATGGCTTACTCACAGGTCTTGGTGTTGAAGATCGTGTGGGTTCTGGATGCCCCGACTTTCCTTGGTCCTCACTTCCCGCGGGACTCCGATGGACGCGCAACTCGGACGCTCTCACAACAGCGTGGCTCCAGATGACATGACAGGATGCAAACCCCGTTTTCATCACAGCGGATAAGACGGGGCTACATGTAACAATGTACATGTACACGAGGTCTCTCAGCTGTGATTTGCTTGCTGCGAGACAGCCTTTTCTCTCCTTGTTGAACGAGGTGGAGTTCAACAGCGACAGAGATGATGATACGCCGTTGATAATGCTATTAATATCGCATTAACTGCAGCTTTCCATGCTCAAGTGCTCAAGCCGGGTAACACAGCATATTCTCTTGCTGCGGCGAAGCAAACAACCCTTGGTACCGACGTGCCTTGCTTTGATCCAGATCCAGGTACTGGTACAAGGGCGAGTGTGGCACCCAGGTGTTACTTCCACGCTGCGATCAGCCCCGACCTTTAAGCTGCGTCTTTCCCGCACCGTTTTGCTTCTGGAATTCTCCGAGTCTCCAATAATAGAGTACACAGCTGCTCATCTGTGGCTTCAACTTCCCTGATCAGCAGCTTCAGATCTGAGCTTGGCTCGCGATCTCTTGATTTTCATTTCTTTCTCTTTTGTTCGTCTACTGTCATTGCATAGACCGGAGTTCTCTGAGAAGCTGTATACTTCACTTTCTATTCTGCAATTACTCACATTACATTTTATTTGATTCGGAAATTGCCTTTATAGCTGCCTATCTCTCACCCATATTGTAAGTTCCTGTTGTATTCCTTCATTTATGACATCACAGTTCGCTGATTGGCGCTGTGGATGCTAGAAATACCTACTCACCTGGGCGACTTTCTATCGACTCTCTATCTCCTGAAGATTTTGACTAGCTTTCATTCGCATTTCATTCCTTATTAGGAATCCGTACAGCTTGGGACCGTTATTAACCACACAAAGATCCGTGACAACAGAGACGAAGAACATGCGCCGTGCAACACTCTTGTCGCTGGCAACAACAGCACTCCTACTCGCACCTACTACACTTTCCCTTGAGCTCGTCAAGAGATCTGAGCCTAAAGTGGTACAGTTCGATATTGCTCGACGAGATGTTCCCAACCCCGTGGAAAGGGACCGCGTAAGGAGGCAGGCTACTGTCCAGCAGGTCTTGGATAATGAGGTATGTTATGTTGCCGGGGCTGTCAACTGGGTCTCATTTGGAACCGATTAAACTGACGAGTTTATAGAAAACCCTGTATTATTGCAACATAACCCTAGGAACGCCCGGGCAAAGATTACGGACACACATAGATACTGGCAGCTCCGACCTTTGGGTCAATTCTCCGGAAGCAGATATCTGCAACACGCGGCAACGTCCATGTCGAGCGGGAGGCACGTTCGATGCCAACTCTTCGTCGACATATAACTATGTCAACTCTGATTTCAACATCTCCTATGTAGACGGGTCGGGTGCGCTGGGGGATTATGTTACAGATACCATGCAGATCGGGGGAGCTACGTTGGATGATTTTCAGTTCGCGATTGGCTATACATCGTCATCTTCAGGTAAGTATTAAACGAATCTGTGCAAACATCCCAAGAGCAGACGCGCAGCATTTGAAAGAAGACTTTGACTAATTCTCATGTTATAGATGGTGTTTTGGGGATCGGATACCCTATCAATGAAGTTCAAGTGGGGAAGAACGGCGACAAAGCATATGCCAACTTGCCTCAGGCCCTTGTGGACCAAGGAAAAATCCGCTCCAGAGCGTATAGTCTTTGGCTGAATGATCTCGACGCGAACACCGGCTCAATTCTTTTCGGTGGCGTTAATACTGACAAATACCATGGCGAGCTACAGACTCTCCCTATCCTTTCTGTCCATGGTGTCTTTGCCATTCTTGCCATCGCGATGACTGGTCTCTCCATCACCACCGGTTCTCAGAGCCAGGGTATCTCCACAAGCACATTCCCTATACCTGTTCTTCTAGACTCAGGCAGTACACTTAGCTACCTTCCCAACAGGGTAGCTAGACAAGTATACTCCGCCGTCGATGCAACTTACGAGCCGTCCCTCGGGACAGCCTATGTTCCCTGCTCCCTGGCGAACGAGGACGCACAGCTCGAGTTCACATTTTCTAGTCCGAAAATCACTGTTGGAATGGATGAACTTGTTCTTGAAAGTAAGAATAGCGATGGGAGCCAACCGACGTTCACAGACGGCACACCGGCATGCGTCTTCGGTATAGCACCCGCTGAAGGCAGTACCCCAATCTTAGGGGATACCTTCCTACGCAGTGCTTATGTTGTTTATGACCTCGATAATAACGAGATTTCTCTCGCATCTACGAACTTCAACTCCACGTCTGATAACATCCTTGAAATTGGGACGGGCTCGGATAGCGTCCCTGACGCGACTGGGGTCACGAATGCGGTGTCCAGCGTCCAGGTGACTGGTGGTGGCGGTGGGCCTATTGGTGGTCCATCTATGACAGGTATCATCACTGGGACATCTGTAGCCTCGGCGCCGACAAATGCGCCTAGGATGCACGCTAGGTTAGGGGTCGGAGCGGGATTGGTGGGAGCGGGAATGATGTTTGCTGCCATGTAATTTTTATGCTTGACGGTTTATGGTTATATTTTGCATCACGGTGTATGGGAAAGATGGCTTGTCTTTTTTTTTTCTCGCATAACGGGTTCAATCCTCGATGCATTAGGTTACGGATTGGCATACTGGTAAATGGGAATAAAAAAACCATGGGCTCTCTTGTCTTTTAAGGTGCGTATTTGCATTGGTTGCGCAGTGTCTTCATTTTATGCAGCCTGTTTCATTTGCGGCATGCGATGTAGTTACGGTTTATGTTATACGACTTTAGAAAAAACAGTTCCAATGCTTGTTAGTGGGATTCCATTCGTCGCCTCTCCCCATCTGAAGGGTCTGAGAGAGGCCATTAAGGAGAATGGCTCTGGAGCCTTATATACGTAGTACGGAGTTAATAAAGCGAGATTAGCCTAGGGTCGATTAGCTGCTCAATGGAAGTGCATTGCGCTCCTATCAAAATTCCCTTGCGTATCATACAGTAGGTTATACATAAATTACTCAAATTATGGCCTATCGCGGAACCAAGGATCGCAGATAAGTTCCCGAGCAGGCGGTCGCTCCTCTGGCGCCCAACGTAGCATTCTTCGGAGAAGCCGTAGGAAGCCCTCTTTATCATTCCCGTCAACATTGGCGGAAACTTTCTCGTCAAGAGAGATGTTAGGAATGGGTACACCGGTCCTCCAGTTTCCTGCAGATGACAAGTTAACGTAAATGGCATCGAGACGGACAAAACAAGATTGCAGAATTAGCGAGTAATAACCATACCGTTCCTATCCCAGAATTTATGACTTCGTTTACTTCGGTACAGAGTATTCGACGGTGGAGGCCCCATCAGAGCAACCATCTCGGCAAGATGCACAGCGTCATCGAGCTCGTACTCGGGTCCCCGGGCGTGGAAGAGATGAGTTCTTGAGACCATATCCCAAGCCTACATGATAACAGGATCGACATGTCAGGTCCTCCTGAACTATCCTAGTGTAGTGCACTTGCTCGTAAACCTACCACCATGGCAATATTCCAAATATCAACTTTATAGTCCCAGTTCAACTTGAGAAGAACTTCGGGAGCTCGGTAAACATCGGGCATTATATCCTCCCTATGCTCCTTTTCACCGAATCGGGCCTCGCCAAAGTCACATATATATGGCAGGCTTTGGTTGCTAATAGTCATTCTTCGCGATTGGTAGATTGTTCTGTCCCTTAGAGATTTTCTTGGTATGGGCTCTTTAAACTCGGCTTCTTCAAAAGATGTAAATAAGGTGTCGTCATCTGCTCCAAGAAGTAGATTTTTGGGTTGAAGGTCTTCGGAGAAATTAGCAATCGCACGTCTTTCCCGTCATTTCTTGACACGGCAAGGAGGCTAATTACCAGTGTGTATAACGTGAGCTTCCGTGTGGAGGAAATCAACCGCAGTGAGAAGCCGATGAAGGCACGGCTTCATCAACTCCAACGTCAATTTCTTAGTAGGGAAAAAGCCTACAAGTTGATCTAGGCTAACCCCAAGAGGCTGATGAACAATGCAAGTATGCTTCCCACGAGGGCCTGCTACTTCAAAAGTACCTAATAACTTGCGGATGTAATTCTTGCCTTTATGGTCAGATTTGACCGAGTTTATGCGTTCGTATATATCAAGCTCATGGATCCCGGTGGAACCGTTCACGTACATTTTTAGAGAAACGTATCCTGACTCCCTGTGCAAACAATCAGCCATAACACCCATTTAGCAATACACAATAATAAGAATCCATTTCAACACTGACACTAGATCCCGAGCAAGCCATACGGTGGAAGTGACACCAAAGCCCACTTTCCCAACGACCTGCCACCTATGGTGAAAAACTTCTCCAATATGTACCGGATAGTACTTCTGTGCATCGTAGCTGAATAGTGTCTCCTCCTCAATCGCTTTTGAGGGTTCAACCACTTTGAAGCCCGTCTTAGGGAATTTCCGGGGCGAAGAGATATGCGATGTGCATACTAGTTTGCTTTTATGATGGCATGCTCGAGCAGGGGTTAAACACCTGCGTCTGGCACGAATATCTGTCCAACCCAGTCGGGACTTCCACAACGCATCCGATAAACTACATCGAAACCGCGATGTCACATTCATCGCCGGCCATTGATGTAGACCTCAATTGCTGTTCCTTGGATGTTGGAAAATTGACCTCCATAAACACACCAATCACATGACATCAACATGAAAGGACAAACACCCCACCACTCTCCCCCGTCGTTCACAATGCGTGGACCTCTGGCAGGGCCAAGCCAGAATCATTCCGCGCCCTTAATCTTGACGGTGCTCTATCTCACTGCAGGTTTTGGGGTACGGTTGATCTGCTATATATCTTGTACAAAATGGGGATTGCAGACCAGAATACGTATCTCAAGTATAAGAGAGACCAGAAACTTTTGGTTTACTGGATTATACATGCTTCCAACCGCATTATTGCTTCATTGCCTTCCGATGCTCCGACAGAGGCGAACACAACTGGCCAAATCAGTTTATCTACCCTGATATCTCTATCAAGCCTCATAGCTAAACACATCAGCCCTATTCCGACAACTATCTACCGCTTATTTCGATCTATAATTGATGCCCGGAAGGAGACGCATGCTCTGTTCCAGCAGGTTGTTGCGAGCAAACCTGACCCGGACATAGAAAAGAGCAACGCCTCCCACAAGCATTGGATAGATGGTCTTACCGAGGCGCTCAAGGTTCTGGGAGGGGACTCGTGGTCCTCGAAACCAGAACCTGCGGCGGGAGCAAGTAACGAAGAAGATGAGGAAGAGATCATTTTTGCCAATAAATTTTCTACGCTTAATCTAGGCGAAGATGAAGAGGAAGATAAGGAGGACCAGGCTGGAGGAGGGGAGGTCGTAGCACCGATGCAGCGGCAGAGGAAGCAAAAGCCTACAGGGAAAGGGAAGAAGAACAAACGCGGGAAGAAAGCGAAAGCGAAGAAGAATCATGCGGTCAACGAACCCAAGCTGGAAGAGGTGCCTTTGGAAAGCTACCGTATCATTGAAGATGAGACTGGGCTCGTTACGGATTATCTGATGGCTGTCTACTCGCTCTGCATACAATTGGCTAAACTTCGCCACTACTTGCAGGGTACATGGCGCGAGGTAGCTTACGATGGTTTGAACAGCGCTGTTGCTGGCACTCTGTCCAAAGTTGGCATACAGATGATTCAAAATCTGGAAGCAAAAGTCTTCATCGACTTCCCAGGGCATGATTCCTACGAAACGGTTATGAACACCCTCACCAGAGGGAACTTTGAAAAGGCGCAGGACATGTTCAGTGTGTCGCTACAGCGTGCCGGACCCGGAATGGACATAGCTGAGACAGTGCAAGAGGTTAAAATTGACGTCAAGGAGGAGTTTCTCATACATGCTTATAGAGATTTGCTCGATTTCATTCTAGACTTTCAGAAGACACGCAGTGGAAAGCCAACAAAGACTATGCTCAAAGAGATCCAAAATTGGGACCCTACGTTGGATTTGCGGCAGACCACCAAAGAGCAACGGCTCAAGTGGCGTCGTGCCTACACAATTAACTGGCTTTACGATCTGATCAATGTCTTTTCATCCATCGTCGTGCAACGCATCACGCTAAGAGGCCAAAAAATTGCGCTTGAAAACGTCGATTGGTCTATCTATGGACCATGGAATGAGCATCGAAGATTGTTTGGACTGAACGAATTTGCAGGCGCCATCACCGGGTTAGCGATGCAAAAACCTGGAACTGATATCCGATTAAAAATCCTTCCCCATCACGTTTTCCAGTTGCAATGTATCATTGATTCCATGACCGTGTCCCGTGGCTGGTCTATACATAGTTTTAAGGGCCATGTTCTCACTGTCACTGCTCAGAACTTCCGCCCACGTAGAGACGTCGACCTTTTCTTAGACCGTCTGAATGAGAGAGTGCCGCATGGGTTTTGCTGTGGGGTTGATGTTCTGAAGCAGTGTTTCGAAAAGGATGCCATGTTGCATGGAGACCCAAACCGGCATAAAGACATGTCAGAAATGCTGACAGAACTACGCGATGACTTCGTGGACTGGCTCGGAGAAACCAAGTATATGTATGGTCTGAACACGATACCACCGTCGCGCTTTTCAGATACGAGTACTAACGGGCTCTGGGAGTACTCCCCTTTTCTCTGTGGCGTCGGCCTAATGGAGGCGCTTGAATTGGCGTATGCTATTAATTTCAACATTTGGGAAGGCATAACTGAGCCAATGAGTGTTATCCACCTTCACAACATGCTTGTACAAAAAGGTTATATCAAAGAACCGGTCGGATTGTATGCTAGCCTCCGAGATCTTTTCGAGAAGGCATTTTTCAAAGACGGAGTGGTCCCTAAATCCGACTTTCAGGAAGCTCTCCAGGCCATGGTAGCTAATAAGGGCTCTCGTCGAACTATGCTCCGTCGTCAAGCGACTCAGAGGCATGTCGGCCGGACTGCGATTGATATTCATGAGCTTTTGGATCCTGGTATCAATTACTTCCATAACATTAGGTCTTTCCTTGGAATCCTCCGGCGGGCAGGCTGGGACCCTGATCGCATTCCTGATGAGGAAGTTGCCTTTCCGTCCGCCTTGTTAATATCACGCCTAAGTCTTACCAAGCATATACGCGACCCTATGACGGGGGCAAAGGTCATGGAGAGTACAGAACTAGTCCAACGCGCTAGGTCTATGGGAATGCGTGATGACGAGATGTTGCAAATGTCATCTATATCGCAATCGAAGGGCATAGACCAGGAAATTCCCGAAAGCTTTTTGGCTGCAATGCCTAAGGATTTTACCTTATTTCCTCGTTCGGGATACAGAATAGGTGGAAATAATGCCAGCAACGGTGGACTCGATAACGAGCAAGTGCTAGATATTCTCAAATACGACATACGAAACGATGTTTGCGGGGAAATCAGACCTCTGTCGAGCCTAAATTATATATGGGCCACTGCACGGATCATGCTCGTATTCCATGACATTGAGGACAAACTAAAGCGTCGTCGAAATCCGGTATGGGTCCAAGCATATGAGGACAAGTCCTCGATAGTGAAACATAAAAGGGGGACCTTCACCATCCTTGTTATGGCCAGTGAAGATGAAGAATGTATGGAAGTCATAGCCGAAGCACTTCAAAACCCAAGGGCTGGATTTACCAATCATATATATTGGGACGATTTGGACAGTTCGGCGCAGCAGTGGTCAAGCCCTGCACAGGATGACCCCATTCCGTCCTGTGCAATAATGTGAAGCTGGGCCTCGTGGATATGGACTGCGAAATCTATATCCGATAGATACATATGGCTATAAAAACTATCTTAAAAAATATAACTTGAATTGCAGCACGGGGACGCCGAATAGCCGAGTTTCCTGTCAAACCCATTAAAGTCCTACCGTATGCCTGTCGGAACGACCGCTACCATCATGGTCGTAAGCCTTGTTATTTCGTACACCCATTTGTTCCACAAAGCGCTACATTACGTCAATTCTGCGAGAAGCTATATAGGCTTTTTAGCAGTAGATGGTCATTCGAATGCAATACATTTTAGTGAAGCTGCTGTACACCCTACTTCTTAAGGCACGACTATTAGAGACATGGCTTAAAAGGTGGCATTCGCTCGGGAAACCTGCGACAGTCGCTTCTCACATGCACTTGCTTTTAGGACTAAATACTACTCACTAGTGACAGAAAAATAACTTTGAGTCCGTTTCCTTCATTACGTGCCTGATAGCAGACGGAAAAAAGTAGTATATACACTTAGATGTTTTGTATGTTTGTGGTAACTTTCCAGGTATGATTTGAGAACATTAGCCCTCCCCGGGTCATCACATCGTAGGGTGGAAGGGTCAGAGGTTGTAGGGTGGAGTGGACAGTAACTACTAGTTGCCCCCAGGTCTGGAACTGGAGGTACTTGGGTGCTACCAGGGGAGATTTCCTTTCTAAAGTTATATAGTAGAGATTTTAAAATATATATATAATTTAAGCTCTTGCAGGGTAGTATTTTGGTAATTTATTAAACTTACTAGTCTATTCTAGTAGCTTGTTATAAGCTCCTAGGGCTTACTAGTAATATAAACCCTAGTAGATTATATAAATTACTGTATAGCCTTAAAGCTATATAGACTAAATATATAGTATAATTTCTTACTATAAGTTCTGTTTACTAGCTATGCCTGGTAAATTCTTAGTAGTAACCAGTAAAGTATTTATTGTATAGTAATAGTTATATAAAGATCTGCCTTACTGGATATACCTAGTAAAGTATTTATACAGTAGCAGTTATATAGAGATCTGCTTTACTAGATATACCCAGTAAAGTATTTATATAGTAACAGTTATACAGAGATCTACCTTACTGGATATACCTAGTAAAGTATTTGTTATACAGTAGCAGTTATACAAAGATCTACCTTACTAAATATACCCAGTAAAGTATCCTTTATATAATAGCAGTTATATAGAGATCTGCCTTACTAGATATATCTAGTAAAGGGTTTATACAGTAATAGTTATATAAAGATTTACTTTACTAGATATACCCAGTAAAGTATTTGTTATACAGTAACAGTTATATAAAGATCTGCCTTACTAGATATATCTAGTAAAGTATTTGTTATACAGTGGCAGTTATACAAAGATCTATATTACTAAATATACCCAGTAAAGTATTTGTTGTACAGTAATAGTTATACAAAGATCTATATTACTGGATATACCTAGTAATAGATTCTTTGTACAGTGGTAGTTATATAAAGATCTACCTTACTAAATATATCTAGTAAAGTATTTATTGTACAGTAATAGTTATATAAAGATCTACCTTACTAAATATACCCAGTAAATAGGTTCTTTGTACAGTAACAGTTATACAAAGATCTATATTACTAAATATACCCAGTAAATAGGTTCTTTTTTACTAAAGAATAGAATTTTCTAATTAGTACTAGTATAGATCTTGTAAACTAAACTTTTACTTTAATACTTTTTCTCTTTCCTTTCTCTCTCTTTTATCTAATGTAGCAATAGTAAGTTTAAACCTTTCTATTTTTTAAATTTAAGTATATCTTTTAATAATTTGTTACTATTTTATGTTAGATTCTAATTTTTAGCAAAAAATTACAATTTTTGGTGGTAATTTTTATAATTTATTAATTTACAAGTTTTCTATAACTAAACCAAGGTTTTGTATTTCTATAGATCTTCTGTCTTAGTACAATATACTGGTTATATTTAGTTATTGTTATTTTTTCTACTGCTTCCAGTTACTACTAGTTTCTCTTAATATTTATTGCCAGTTAATGTCTTGCAATATTGCTTCTAATTTCTATTAATTGCTTCCAGTTATTCTGCCTTATATTATATTCTATATATTCTAGTTATTACCAGTACTAACTATATACTCTAGATTCTATTCTCTAAGATCTATACCAAATATACTTACCAGTAATAACTACAAGCTACCAGAGACAATAGCTAACATTAAAACTAAGTTAAGGCCCAGACAGGCTACAGTAGGCACTCCTGGTAATAACCCTTTCCCTCCCCCTAATAACCAGAAGCAACCAGTTAATTGTACCAATGCACCTAAGAAATACAAGAAGAAGAAAGTTTAGTATATACTAAATACTTCCAGTTAGACTTCTCTAAGGGACTGGTTCTTACTAGTTACTACTAGGAAAAAGAAAGTTTGTAACTGTAATAGATATAATATACAGAAGTAGCCAGTAAATAGAGAAATTATAAGTACTAAGCTCTACTGGTTATATATAAATCTAACTGGTTATACCTAGATAATTAATCTGTATACTCTTAGATACCTCTACTGTAGCTATAAACTATATATTTCTATATCCTTCTAGTTATTACTAAGACTAACTAAAAGCAGTGCCAGTTAAAATAGAAAAGGTACTACTATTTACAAGTATATTACCTGCAAGTATATAGTAAGTTCCAGTATATACTAGTTATATCTAGCAGTAACTAACTTTTCCCAGAAATCTAAAGGCCTTAGGGTAATAGTTATAAGTAAAGAAAGGGGTAGTTATTATTATAAATAGTAGGTTTTGTCTGTATCTAGTTTTAACTAGTTACTAATAGGTACTATTAGTTATATAAATAACCCTGTTACAGACTTAGATACAGAGGACAAGAATAATAAAGAGAAGGAGGGAGAGAATAATAGCAATAAGTAAGTTATAGTACTAACTAGCTATTACTACTTATACCTAATATATACTAGTTATAACAAAGACCCTTAACCACTGGTAAAAAGAAAGAAGACCAAGTAAGTTTAAATTATATAGACCTAGATAATACCAGTACTAACTAGAAGTATAGGGGAGTAACTGGTTATTGTAAGTTTTATACTGCCCAGAAAATAGAGGTTTGTAACTCTATTAAGAACTAGAACTACTTATAAGTTTTTCTAATTTCTCTTAGTTATTTCCAGTACTAACTAAGTAGGTTTAGAAAGGAAAACAAGAACTAGTAGTAACTAGTTAGATATAGTTATATAGATAGATAGCTTACTTATTTTTGCTAGTTATTACTGGTTACATTGGGCTTTATACCTTAAGAGAATTTTATTTTTAGTTATTACTAGTAGCTTCTAGCTATAGTGTCTTGGTATCCATTGGATATATTTACTTATACTTACTGGTTAGGCCTAGGTATTTAGGGCATGGAAGTACATAGTTTTTACTGGTAGTATTTAGTAGTACCTAAAATAAAATTTTTTATTTTTTAAAATTGTTATATACTACTAGTAGGTAATAGTAACACCAATAAAATATAAATAGTTTTAAAATATTTTAATATAATATAGTTAAAGTTAAAACTTAGATAATTATCTATATATATATATAATAGTAATTATTTTTATAAAGTTATAAAACTAAAAAGTATTATAAAATTTTATAATTTTAATAATTTTAATTTAGTAAATACTATAAAAATAGCTACTATATTTTAAATATTAAAAGTTTATATAATATTTAATATTTTTATATTAAAGTATAAAAATTAATAATAGTTATTTTAATTTTTAAAATTTTAAAATAAAAATTAAATATATAATAATAATATAATAAATTTAACTTTAGTAAATTTTAAAAACTATTAAAAACTACTAAACTATTATATATTAAAGAAAAAAATTTTTTTATATATATTTTTAATAGTTTAATATTAAATAAACTTAAAAATTAAAGATATAATAAAAATAAAAAATTAAAAAAATTATAACTATAAAAAATAAAATAATATAATATTTAATATATAATAATAATAAAAACTACTTTTATAAAAAAATAACTCTATCTAAACTTAAAGTATTATAATATTATAAAAAAATAAATAATAGATAATAATACTATACTAAAATTTCTTTATAAAAAATTTTAATAATATTTAACTAACTTTTATAGTATTAAAATAGTCTTTAGGGCAGTAGTCTAGTAGTCTACTATTTAGGTATATTGCTTAGGCTAGCAAGGGTATAGGTTTAAGTTCTGCTAAAGGTACAGTAAATTAATCTAGAGGGGATTAGTAAGCTATACTACTATTTTTCTTATATAAGTATATTAACTATTACTAATATTTCTAACCTAATAGAGACTGGGTACCTCTAAAAGAAAGGTTTATTAGTAATAATAGCTAAGTATACTACCTAAATTATACCTAAGCAGAAACTAGTTAGAAAAGTTATATTAAGTTATTAGGGAGCCTAATATCCAGTCTATTATATATATATATATTAAAGCCAGCAGGAGGCCTAATATTCTAGCTAGTAAAGACTTTGGAAATATACTTTGTAAGAAGAAAAATTAGTTAAGAAAGTAGGGTATACTTAATAATATATAGACTTAATTAATAAGGCTTAATATATATAGGCTAGAAGTTTCCAATAGTTTTACTAAAAGACTCTAGGTATATTAATCTACTACTACTACTACTACTTTTATTTTTTTTAATATTTTTATTTAGTTTATTATTATTTTATTTATTTTATTTTAAAGAACTATTAGTATTAATTTTTAATTATATAGAAATACTAAAAAGTAAACTTAATATTAAAAAAATAATTTTAATAAAGTATATAAACTATACTAGACTAGTAGCTTTTAATAGCTTAGACTATTAAAGTTTAAAGTATATTAATTTATTACTATTATTATTACTATTAAAAGTACTTTATTAAAATTAATTTTTTTTAAATTAGATATTTAGATTACTCTATATAGAATAAAAATAGTAAAGTTTAATAAAATTAAAAACTTTATTAAAAAATACTTTAAAATTTAAATATAACTTTAAAAATTAAAAAACTACTAAAACTAAAATTAATTTAATAAAAAAAATTAAATATTTTAAAAAAACTATAAAATATTAAATTTTTTTAGTTAAATAATAATTTTAAATTAAAGTAGAAAAATAAATTTTTTAGTAAATTTAATACTAGCTCTATAAAAAAATTAAATTACTAAAAAATTAAATTTTAAAATTAATTATTATAAATATTATTTAGTAACTTAAAATTATAGATTTTTAAATTATTTATATAAAGATTTTTAGAAAGTATAATATTTTTTAACTATATAGTTATAATAATAATAAATTAATACACCCTAAGCCTTAAGGGCCATTGGGAGCTACTAGACTAGTATATATATACTTTATTGAGCCTGCTTTCTTAATATTAAGCTTACCCAGTATTCCTGTATAGTCAGAAATTGACAGTTCTTTAAAACAGAACAAATAGAGTAACAAAAGCTAAATAACAAAAAGAAATATAAAAGGTTATATAATATAAATAAAATAAAACCAATAAAGAGAGTAAATAGTACAGGGCTTATATACACCGGAATCCGAACTCAGTCAATTCTTGGAATTTTACATCAAAAATAGGTTCAATCGAAAGCCTGTCTCTTACAGAGGCTACCATCCAAATTTCAGGCCAATTGGCCCTGTATTGGGGGTGCTGTTGATGAAAAGGTGATTTCACCGATCTATTAACAGAAGAGGGATATTTCCCTTCACCACACCACCAATATTAGTCCAAATCACCTGGAAATTGGATACCGAATACACCTATATTAGCCGAACAACATATCCAAATTTCAAGACCGTGCGACCAATACTGCCTTTACAATTCGCGAACGAAAAATTTTCACCCCGAACCAGCACTTCTGGTGTTCCCGGACACTTACACCAAGTACCTTTTCTGCGCCACACACTACAAACGCCACACAAACTGCAGGAGTGGTACCCCCCTTTTATTGCTCCAGCAACTAACTTCTCTCTTCTCTTCTCTTTACTATACCCAAAAGGCTTTACTACAGTTTGTATTGGCCTTAGACCTGTTCCCGCGATCACAGGCTTAAACAAGACTGCCTAGTTTAATAGTTCTCTGCAAAAACTATTACCTAGTTTGGCTACTCTGGGTCTATAAAATAGAACCTGCTATCTTTTACTAGTTTTAACTCTAAAACTAGTCTAGTTCTACTAGTGGACCTGGTTTAGCCCAGTATTAGTTAAGGACTAGCTCTATTCCTTAGGGAGACCTTTTTCTTTGTTTAGTCCTTTCTTGCTGGCTTTAGTTCTAGAACTTTAGCTAGATTAAGGTTTTTCTCTGCTTTTCTAGACCAAAAACAGAGGTGTTAGCACTACCCCTTTTCCTTTTACCCACTATTTTACTTTTGCTAGTTATACACCTATCTCTATCTCTACTAGTGCCTTGGTGGTATAGCCACTGGTACAGTAGCTTTAGATTTAGATATTTCTAGTTGGTTTTTGAAGTTTCCCCTCCAAAGAAGCTTCTGGGATTGGTAATTCCCCTTCAAAATAAATTACTGCTAGAATAGCTTTTAGAGCTTAATTCTAGAAATATTTTTCCCCCTTTTTTGTATATACTATCTACCCTCCCTTTTGTAAAGTTTTCTACCTTTTGCTTAAAAAGGTATTTAGTTTACTAGTTCTCTCTAAAAACTAGTGAAGTATAGTAAGCTTGCAAGGCAATTCACCTTAGTTTACTACTTCTAAGCAAAAAGTTAGTACCACTGCAGCCAGAATCCTTTCCCTAGCTAGTAAACCTAGTATTTCTAGCTAAAATGCCTACTCCATTGAACACAGGCAGCTTCCAAAGCTTAGGGGAGAGTCCCCAGAGAATTGGAGCAAAGCCAGTAAACCCACAAGCTAGAAATCTAGCTCAGAAAAGAAAGAACCTTAGTCAAGCTATTATAACTATGCAAGAAGGAATTAACTTAGTTCTTCAAGACCTAGGCCCCAACTATAATGGAGTTACCAAGCTTCAAGCAGGATTAGGCCAATTTGGCCTGGAGGCTCTAAAGACAATATTAGAACAACCTCCACCCCCCCAACCCCCAATCTCTACCCCCCAGAGCCTTCCTAGCTATGCTAGTATAGCAAAAACTGGAATCCCTCCAAAAGAGAAGCTTCCAACCCCCCAGCAGCTTAGAGAGCTAAAGATTAGAAGCCCAGCCTTGGCTGAACTTCTAGCCACTATACCACATACAACAGCCCTGGCAAAGATCAATGAAACTACCAAAAAGCATAGAATTGGACTCTTCTTAGGGGCTAGACAACTGGCTAGCTCTGAGATTATTTTAGTGGCTGAAAATGCAGCTACTAAGGATAGGGCTGAAGCAAATAAAGTATGGCTTAATAGCTTTGGCAAGCAAGAGGAAAACAAGGTCTATACTAGAAGGTATACAGTTCTAGTGCATGGAGTACGCAAAGAAGCCTTTAAACAGGACCAGCAAGAAATTAGAAAGGCCAACATTCTAAAATATAACCCTAATCTTGAAGGGTTTCTTTGAATTCAGCAATTTTACTGGAGAAGAGCCACTCTAAAGAATACTAAGAGATCTGGCTCTATGCTTCTGGATCTCCAAACCCCTGAGCAAGCTAACTACCTAATTAACAATGGGCTAGTTATTAAAAATAAGCTTAAAACTGTAGAGCTATTTAACTCTACATGCCTGGTTTCTAGGTGCTATTAATGCCAGGGGTATAGCCACCAAGCTAGATACTGCACTAAGGCCTCCAAATGTGGTTTCTGCTCCAAAGGAGACCATAGGTTTGAACATTGCCCCCTAAAGGGAGACCTCTCTAGAGCTAGGTGCTCTAACTGCCAAGGAAAACATACTTCTGGAGACATGCAATGCCCTAAGCATAAGGTTGAAACAGAGAGAATAGCCTTGGCTAGGGAGAATAAACCTAGATTCTTTGCTAGCAGGCAAGAGAATAAGCTTCCAATCCAATTAGGGGAACCAACACCCTTTGAAGCATCCCAGTCCCAACCTAGCAAAAGAACTAGGTTAGAACCTTCCACCCAGGCTACTAGAAAGAGAGAAAGGCCTACAGGTCTAGAAATTGCCCAGAGAACTGCTGCAAATTCCCATTCAAGAATAGAAACACTGTTTCAGGCTGAATCCCAGAATCAGGCTGAATTAGCAGGTGAAATGGATACTACAGAAGAAAGTCCAGAGGCAAGCCAGAATCCTGCTAATTCTCAATGAGAGTAGCTTAATATAACACCCACCTAAGCCAGGATATTATGCTTGGAATAATAGGGGATCCACAGCTATTTAACTTCCAATTTATAGCCATTCAGGAACCTTGGAAGAATACTAGACTATTTCAGACTATAGGAAGGTCTAGTACCCAGTGGTTACCCCTATATCCAGACAAATTCCATATAAATACCTGCTTCCTACTAAATACCTCTCTATGCAAGCCTGGAACCTGGTCAGTAGACTTTCCATGTCCAAACATTGCAATCCTCACAATTTTGGAAGAAAAGAAGGAGATTAAGGTTATAAATATATATTTACCACCCCCAGGAGCATACAGTACTATAGATAGGCTATCCCCTATCTATAAGCTTCAAGAATTAGAACTAAATACTAGCTCTAATATTCTACTGGGAGACTTTAATCTTCACCATTCTCTTTGGAATGCTATGGAATCCACTGAAACCCATGAAATGGCAAAGGATCTATTGGAAATTACAGCTAGCTTAGGCCTAGAGCTACTTACCCCCTCTAAAATGCCTACATGGATTAGACACCCTTCTAAAACAACCATTGATCTCTCCTTTAGCTCTCTAGAAATAGCAAATAAGCTTATTTCTATATCTACCCCTGAGAATCTCCAATATGGCTCTGACCACATGCTTATAGCACTGGATTTTGACCTAGAAACAGAGCTAGATCAACCAAATCAAAGAAGGTACAAATGGAAGGATGCCAATCAAGAAGAAGTCCAAAACCTAGCCCAAGATCTCTGGTTCCCAAACAGCCTAAATAGCAGGGAAGAGGTAGAGCAGTATGCCTTCTATTTACAGCAAAAAATCCTTAGCATTGCTGAGATTACTGTTCCAAAAACAAGAGAAAACTCCAAACCAAGCCAAAAAGCTGCTCCCTGGTGGAATCAAGAGATTGCTGGCCTAATTCAGGAGGAGAGAAGTCTTAGAGCAAGGGCTGCCTATCTAGACCTAGTTAAACAAGCTGCCAAAGCCAAGAAAAAAGCTATTAAAGAGTCTAAAAGGTTCTAATTTAGATAATTTACCCACAAGCTTAGGGAAGATAGGGCAGTTTTATGGAAACTAGCAAGGTGGGGAAGGCTAAGAAGCTACTTGCCTATAGAGCTACCCTTAGTTCCCTCTCTAAAGACTAGAAATAGAGAATTGGCTACTATACACCAGCAGAAATCTTAGGAATTTGCAAACCAATTCTTTCCTTAGCTTCCAGAAGTAGATCTTAGAGATATAGAACAAGAGAATAACTTTCCCCCTGCCCTAGAAGGGTTAGAACCTCCTACAGAGAAGGAAATTGGCCAATTTATAAAGGCAACAGCCTCCTGGAAAGCCCCTGGCCTAGATAGTATTTCTAATGGATTTCTAAAAGCCTTAGGACCTTCCCTCTATAAACCAATGCAAATCCTTATAGAGGGATGCTGGAATTGGCAGTACTATCCAAAGATTTTTAAAACTGCTAAAACAGTAGTTTTAAGAAAACCTGGAAGGCCAGACTACTGGTGGAGACTATATAAAGAATAAATAAATTGTATAAACTAAAGGTGGTCCCTCTATGTACAGGGGGCCTCCAGAGCCTATATATAATACAAATAAAAACTCTGTATAGTAGGTATACTTATCTAAGCTGTGGATCTATCTCTAAGTAACCAATATATATCTCCTAAACAGAAAATATATATATCCTGCTGCATCACCCCCTCCCTAAAAGACAATGTTAATAAAGGTAATGGTGCAGCGTTGGTTACATTATTAAACAGGCTATATAATAGCTTGGTTAGGGGCCTATATATATCTAATATATAAACAGAATGTTAAGATATTAACAATCTTATATATATAGTTAAAATATAAAATAACTTCTAAACTATTAGTCTAGAAGACTTTCTGTCTTGTCCTGCACCTTGTAAGTATACAGAGGCTGAATAGAAGGAAATGTTTAAACCCCCAAAGAAAACTAGCAGGCTCTTTAGTAACTAGCTAAGTTCCAATCCCAGTGCTACAAAACCTATTGTACCTGTGTATATACTATTTTCTGGAAATAAATAATTTAGTTTTGGCATTGGTATACCTTATAATTACCTTAGTTTATTCTCCTGCTACTTATTCCTAGATCTGTTTGCTAACAGATTAAAAGATAACTGTATAACAGAGGGTGACCTACCTAAGTACAATAAGCTCCTAGAAGAAATTGTTCTTATATACCTGTCTAGGGCCCTGTTGTTTAAGTACTGTATATATTAAGCTATGTATAAGTGTTCTGGTATATTTTATAGGGAACTAACTGCTATTTCTTGGTCCAATAATATTTCTCTAGATTTAGAACAAGAGGAACACTGCATTGCCTTTATTTAGTAGGTATATAGCCAGTTATTGTACAAGCCCTGTATACCTTGCTGGGTTTTTGCCAGCAAGCCATTTAAAAGCTATTGGATTAGTATTTTCTTGGGTGGAAAGCTTTTATGGGCCTGTATATACTGTATCTTTAGTAGTATTGCCGATTGGTGTAATGTTACTGGGCAGACAGTGCCTAATTTGGATAGGGAACTGGCTACTGTGGGTGTTCTATTGTATACTTAGAAGGAGGTAACCTTAAGTCTGTCCCCTGTAGGTACTATATTGTTAGGATTGGATAGCTTATTAGTGGAGGACCTTTACCTTCTGTTCTAGGAGGCCTAAGTTATACATTGCTGTCTGATGTTTTGGGAGCAAACTGGGATTAATGTCCAAAATATAAAGGCATTGATACTAAAGGTATACTTGCATTGTTCTACTATGGGGCTTGATACAGTTGTTAAGTATTTATTGGAGGGGGGGTGGAACCTTTAAGGTATTATTAGGGTACTTAAAGACTTTAAGACAAACATTGGTCTGCAGTTAATTAGATTAATTAAGGTATAGATTAAGGTATTTTAAAGACCTGTTCTCTTGTCTATTATAGCTAAAGAATACATTGTTATTGCTTATTTAGCCCTACTGTATCCTAAAATATACTAGTGTAGTTCTGAGACCTATATAGCAATGTATTGTTATAGAATAGTCTTTCTATAACAATAACAAAATATATCTTCCTTTATTTATTATCTATTTAGAGATTCCTTGTTGGCTTTCTAGGTTATTCCTTGCTGTATATTTATAGTCCTTAAGCTATGCAATGGCCAGAAAATATAGATATCCAGTAAGTATCCTTGTTACTACTAGTATCTAATCTTTGACTGACTGGTGTCTGTTTAGTGCAAGAAGCCACTGTCTGCAGCTAAAGAATAGCCTATTAACTTAACAGAGACTGCTATATATCTAGTGTCCCTGCAGAGCTATTCCATTGCTAATTAAAGTATATTAGTCCTAAGATTCTATTGTTAAGTCTGATTAGAAGACTACTGCTAGCTCTGCTGTAAAGATATAATATCTAACCCTTGTTTTCTAATTAAGGCTAATTCTATGCTATACAGTATAGTACTAAAAGGGGTAATTGTGGTCCTGTATCTACTTAAATATCTTCCAAGGATAAGAAAAGACTCTGTTATCTAGCTGTATTTTTGTTAAGCTCTAATAATAAGAATAAATATTCTAAGAAGAAGAAGTAAACAAGAGTTAGAGAGAATAGTAGCCTAATATTATCCAAGGATCTTATTGCTGTGTATACTTATAATATATATATTGCAGAAGCTAATCTGTCTTGTATTGTTAAGGAGAACAGGGTTAAGTACCTTGTCTATAAGTATATTACCATTGGTAAGTATTATACCCTATCCTAACCTGTTATTATTTAGGGACTGATTAGTTGGTTAGAGGGTTGTATAAAAGAGGGCAGCCCTTACATTAAGGAGCTAGTGCCTGTAGAGCCCTGCCCTAATAACTAGTTTAAGGTTGTTGTTGTTTGGACATTCTATGCACTATACATTAATAGTGCAGTAAATAGAGCTAATGCTAACCCTGTTAAGTAACCTGTTAAGTGGCAGTATAACTATAAGGTAAAGTAATATATAGTTAAGTCTCTGTGTTGCTCCCTATATACAAACACTGCAGTGTTTTATATATACAGAGACATTGTGCTGGTGGCTTGTAATAAGTGCCAGAAGGGCCTTAGTCTATATAAACAGTATATAACCTACAAGGATTGAATGGGCGGTGGCTGTACTAACTATTACTATGGTGGCTATACTTGCTCTTTCTGCATTACTAATAATAGTGCTTTTACTTTCTTGGGCAACACTGCTTAGACACTACTTATTCCTTATTTAACCTATAAAAAGGTTGCTAATGTGCTTAATCTAACTAGTAATAATGTTGGAATATCTACAAAACCTAAACCTTCTCTATTAATTAACAAGACTGCCTGCTCCCTATTCTAGTTGTATACCTTTAAGTTAACCTTGTGCAAACCAATGTACAGTACCCTTGTAGGTAACAGTATTTATGGCAACCAGTACTTCTTTATGCTGTTAATGCTTGACCTTAACAACTGTATTGCAATCCATTAAGGTCTGGACAAGATTAATGCTATCTACCAGCTCTTAGACAGTAAGCTTGCTAAACTAGAGGGCACTAATAAGCCTGTAGAACAGTAGAAACAGAAGCTATCCAATGTAGAAGGGGATTTTTAATTCTGTTATTATATAGAAAGATATTATATATACAGTCTCTATTTATTCTCTGTTTGTTGTTAAAATATACCTGTTATAAGAAAGGAAATATTAGTTTTTGTTTATAAACTATATATAATAAAAGAATAAATAAAAAATAAAATATTTTCTACTGTTGTTTAATCCAATGTGGTTCCAGCCCTGTATATATATAGATTAGCCCTTAATGCCCTTTTATACTTATAATAGAAGTAACCTAGGTATGTCCAGGACAATATTTCTTGTGGAATTTACAAACCAGTTTAGGTATATCTTATTTAATATTTTCTGCTGGCTTATCTATTGGCTGCTTGTACCCTTTCTATTTAACTAAGTATATCTACTAACCTTCTATAGTTAATTTGCATAGAATTTTCTCAACCTTATACTCCTTCTGGCCGTTGACAAGCACTGGTTCCAGTGGTAGAAATTTATAGGTTGGTCTATATACCTGCTCTAAATAGATAACAGATACTATAGGCCAAACCTTTATACCCTTGGGGAAGTCTAGTTTGTAGGTAAGTTTGCTTACCTTTTGCTTAATTAGCACCAGACTATAATATATTGGAGATAGCTTACTGCTGTACAGTATATAGTAACCCTTTTGTCCTGCTTGTACTAGACAGATATAGACTGATCCTTTAAATACTGGAGCTTTGTAATTACAATTAAACTAAGCTACTATATATACCTGTACTATATTATATATATTACTTAGCTATAGGTACAGGAGTTTCCTTGTCTATTTATAATTGGAGTCTGTCTCTTTACCTTAGATTAATAGAACAAATTGTGGTGTCACCCTGTATAGTACCTTGTATAGTAAGATACTGGTTATTAATGTAGGCAGTGTTGCTATGTAGTATTCTACTTGTTGTAGTAGGTTTGCCCAATTAGACTTATACTGTCTAACCAGTATATAGCAAAGAATAATTTTAATGGTTTAATTAGACTTCTTGCTTTAACTATTTATTTATAGATAATATACTGTTGTTAGCTATTGCTTAATACCCTAAGTCTATAGTATCTTGCACCAGAATTTTCCGGTAAAGATTAAGTTGTAATTGGATATTATACTATAAGGAATTCTCTATAAATAGATTATATTGCAGTAAAATATATTGGACTATTGTTTGGCATTCTATATTGCCTGTTTAGGTGTAAGGCAGATAGCCTTGCTAAATTTATTAGTTATTACCAAGAGGGCATTAAACCCATTACTAATTAGTATACTAACAATAAAATTAAGTATTATAATATTAAAAGGTATAGATGGCTGCTGTATTGGTTTTATATAACTATATAGTAGGTAGTTTAATGGTTTGGCTACCTAATAATTTAGGTATTTATACACTATTTGCTGCATAACTACCTTTGTATTCTGTATATAGAAGGTAGTTATTATTGCCTTAAGGGCTCTATTAAACCCTGGATAACTGTAGTTTTTATAGAAGTATATAGCTACCTTATCTTCTATTTTAGCTAGAATATAAATTTGTTTAGTCCCTGTTAGTGCTGTATTTAATAGCAAACTATCTTCTATTAAATAAAATAAGTAGTAGATATTAGTACCTTAATTACCCTCTACTTACTTTTGCCTTTGTACCTTAATCTTCTGTAGAATCTAGCAATAACTCTGGTCCTTGGCTGTTCTATTTTTTACTTGTGCAAGGAATTTATTATTAAACTCTAGACTATATACAGTCTGGTTAATTATTATAAGTATTATATACAGTTACTCTTTCTAGACAGAATCTGGCTCTGTGGTGTCTTCCTTCTGCAGTAACTATAACAATGTATCTGTATTGGTATACAGTTATTCCTTTCTATAAAGGATTTTTATTCTGGGCAGGTATAATGCTAGGATAAATGCCCAATTGTTTAGATATATACTACACTGTCCCATTGCTTTTAATTGTAAGGCATTAATAAGTATACTATAGTTAGTAATTACAGTAAAATCTCTATTATTAAAATAGGCTTGTAGCTTGTACAAAGCCTAAACCAGTGCTGTATACTTAAGCTCTGTTACCCAGTAATTCTTCTCTGTAGGTTATAGCCTGTAAGAAAGAAACAGAATTAGGTGTTCTTTTCTATTATCTCTAATCTAATATAGTATAACTCTGAATCTATTTTCTTTGCTGCTATCTATATAAAGGATAAATAGTTTGTAAAAGTTAGAATATATCTATACTGGTACAGTACAGAGAAGATCTTTTATCTTCTCCCAAGCTACTTATATAGAATGTAGGAGCTTAGCCAGTTCTGGGTCCTGTTTCTCTGGTTTAAGCTTAGTATAATTAATATAGTTCTTTCTTGCTTGTCCTTTCTACAGTACAGGCTGGAGTGCTTGTATCTTTAGCTATTTAAGTGGTTCAATGTAATATATATAATGTAGAATGTACAATTGGTAATATCTAAACAGACCAAGCCTATACTCTAACTGTATAACTATTGTTAGGAAAGTAAGTTAGTGTATGGTCTCTATCTTCTACTTATCCATTGCAATGCCCAAACAGAATATATAGTGTCCAAGCAGCTTAACATTGGGGTATGCAAAGTAGCATTTGCAGAGAGATATAGAGATACCAGTATCTTCCAATACTGTAAGTATAAGCTTAAGGTACTTAAGGTGTTTATTAAATATATAGAAGTAGATAATAATATTGTTAATGTATACTAAGATAAAGCTCCAAAGGTACTGTCTTAGCAGGTTTTCTATTTATTGTTAGTAGAAAAGGGGGGAAACTATTAATTCTATTATTACTACTGTATACTGTTTCTAACCTCTGTATAGTATAATAAATGCTGTCTTTTACCTATCTTCTGTATAGATTGGCTGTTGGAAGAATTCCTTTGTAATATCCAGTAATAAGAAAATATATATACTGCCCAGTAACTGGAGAACATTGTTCTGCTTTGGTAGGGGGTATATATTGGGTAGTATCTTTGCATTGATTGCCCTAAGGTTAATAACAATATATAGCTTGCTATACTGCTATACTATAAATACAGGTGCTGCTGCTGCTACTTTGCCCCCTATAGAAACTAGTTTAATCTGTCTATTTACCTTAAGTAAATTAAGTATACTGTCCATTGCTTTATAGTTATACTATAATAGATTAAAAGGGGCCTGTTTAAGGCCTTTAAGGTTAGTTTTGTCCTTTAGATAAATTAGCATTTCCTAACTGTTATTAAATATACCCAGTCTAGCTTGGAATAGGTACTTATATTTATAGAGAATTACTAGAACCTTTTTCTAATAATCTAAACCCTAAGTATCTAATATATCTGCTTCCTTAAGTATTGGCTGTTTATCTATTATTAGAATTGTAAATGGATTGTCAATATCTGCTGCATTAATATTACTAACTAAATATACCTTAAACAGTAGCTACTTTACTGGTTATTTATTAATCTATTAAGTATAGCCCAATACATGGCCTTTTAGCAAGATAATGCACTGATTAGAGAAGTTTAAGTATAGAAGTAACTGGGTTTTGGATAAGATAAGTATATATAGAGATCCAGTAACAAGATTAAAGGTATCCTTCCTTAAGATTGGTTTAAAAATATATAAGTATTTTCTGTATAGGCTTATATAGATTAGAATAGATATACCTTGCTTTAGCTTAATAATAGTATATCTAGCCATTCTAATAGTAATCTTGGCCCTTGCCTTCTACTATTTAGAGTGCAGGACCTTCTTTAAAATACTTCTATTAATTACCTAGCCTTTGTGCAGTTTTGTTATAATATCTATAATATATAACAAAGCTTTAATGTATATCTGTTATACTATTATTAAGTTATTAAACAGTGCAAGGATGGTGTACTTGCCCTAAAATTATATATAGTATTGGGCAAGGTTAATTATAGTACTATATTTGTATAGATTATTGGTTCCAACCAGTATATTTGCTGGCAGATTAGGTACCACTAGAAAGGTACCTGTCAGGGCAAATAGTTAATTATTAATTGTTTGGATTTATATCTTAAGTATAGTAAAGTTATACACTGCTGTTCTCTTTCTACAATAGCCTTTAATAAAATATATATTTGCCCGATTTCTCTTAATCTTGGTATTGGAATAGTAGTGTTGGAGATATTTAATATTAATTATTAATGGTCCGGTACCTATATTAAGGTATCCGGTTAATGTATGGTCTTTAGAATACTTAAATGTAACCCAGAGGTATCTATACTAACTATGTCCAGTATCTGTAAGATATAATTCTACTTGTTGGGGATTATATAATCTATATCTAGAGCCTGGTTCTCTATTACTAGGTCTGGATTCTATTTTTCTAAACTAATATAATTGTTGGATAACTGTCTGTTGCTTGTACTATCTATGGATCCCCAGTTAGTCTACTCTTGTTTATCCTTAGAGGCTAGTTTAACTATATAGATATATCTTTTAGGTTGGCATGCCTGTCCTTGTAGATAGTGTATATCTGCTATTTATAGCTTATATATATACAATTATTATTATCTTTGGTCTGTTGCCTGTAGTGTTTACACTGTATAGGCTTTTGTCTAATTAGAAACAGTAATTGGATTGTCTTTGCTGCCCCTCTTATTGGTACTCTAATAAGTAAGGCCAGGTATTTCCTTTTGCACTGTAGACTATAGCCAGTTAGGTCTAAAATGTTAAGCAGGCCTGTTTTGTTGCTGCCAATCTAATTGTCTATTCTGTTTTCTTTATTGGATCCACTTACAGAACTCTTGCACAGTGTATTGTGGCTTTAATGTAATTAATTTTGCAAGATAGGGATTTAATTCTCTCTATAAATAGTACTTAATTGTTTCTGGATTATATACTCCTGCAGTGTTTAGCAAACTTAATATCTCTGTTATATATTTATTGAGGGATCTAGTTACCTTATTTCTGTAGAAGAAGTAAATACATTGGATCTTGTCCTAGGTAGCTTCTGTATTAAGTCTAAATTCCCTAAATAACTAGTTAAACTATGCCTGGAGGTTGTACTGGAGAATTATATAATTATAAGGTTCTAGTGTACTGTGCCAGGTTACTGCTCTTTCTTTTAAATATAGTGGAAGTACTTTAAGAACCTGTTGTTTACTATAGTGTTTAGCAAAGAATTGCAGGCAGTTAATAAATATAATAATATTGCTTTGGTTAGGGTTAAACTATATTATATTATCTGGTTTAAGCTTCTATATTCTGTTATTCCTGTCCTGTTTGGTGTGTGGAGTACCAATTTTATTAAGCTAGTATAGTATATTTATTTCTCTGTATAGTGTATAGTATTGCTGTGTTTCTGCTCTGTCTATACTTTCTGGTTATAGATATAATGCTAGGTCCTAGCAATGTCCTTGCTGGAAACCTCTGTTTAGTTATAGTGTCCAGTATTGTCCTTGTAGCAAGGATTGTTTAATAGATATACTATTAATATCCCTCTTCTACTTACTTAGGTTCTGTTCCTGTATCTTTATATTAGTAAGTCTGTTAGCTAACTTATAGTTATATTTCTTGTTAGCTAATTCTTTTTCTTTGCAGGCTAGCTCTATCTCTCTTTTTTTAATCCCTTCCACTACTCTGCTTATTGTATTGTCAAAGTTGACTTATTGGAAGGTGTATAGTTAAGCAGTAGTATATATATTTCCAGAACCCTATAAATTATTCTTACTTTCTACCTTAGGTTTAAACTCTATACTGCCTTTGTTGGCACTTACACTGTCTGTTAACAGCTGTGTATAGTTATATAGATAGTTTGCTGTTGGTGCCTATATTGGGGTTGTAGTTGGTTGCTTGGATATAGCCTAGTTATTAATTGCTAGCCTTAACTAATTGGCCTGTTAATGTACTGATAGTCCAAGGCAGAAAGTTACTAGTATTCTAGGTAGATTTTTTTCTATTGCTTCTACTAATACCTGTCTAATATCTTTCCTTACAATTTTATTGGTTGCTGTATACTCTCTTTTGTTTATTATAAGTATAATGGTGTCTGCCCTAGTTATGTCTGCTAGAGAAATTATTCCTTCCAGGCCTAAGAATATTCCCTCTTGGTTATTTTTCCAGATATATACTATAACCAAGGTATAGCAGTAGTATTTAGTAATTAAATAGTTCTGTTATTTTATAGAATTATTAATAGGTAATATAACTTGTTCTATATAACCTATATCCCTAGGGATATTTTCTTAAAGTTATACTGTTCCTTGTTGGTTTGGAACTGTTCTCTGCTGTCTTGGTTGTTTAAGGGGCGTAGGCAAATTGTTAATTATATTAGGTATAACTATATTGTTGCTACTTTCTGTAGTAACTGGGCATTGGACTGTTGTCTGCTCCACTGCTTAACCAGTTTCTGTTAGAACCTAGTTACTGTCTTTGTTTCCTCTATTTATTATCTTGGAACCTTGATAATGTACTCAAGCTTGTCTTAGTAATTGGCTGGTGTAACTTGCATGTCAGACTTGGTGTATGTTTAGCCCTTAAGATAGTATTGATTAACCCTTGTTACAGTCTGTAGCTTGTTGCCTGCTGTAGCAATATATATTAGTGCTGTTACTTTTCTGGGGTTACCTTGCACCGGTTACTTAGTGTAAAATTTTGACTGGGGGTTATTTGCCAGCTATATATACTTAGTATATCTTCTGGGTATTATCAGCAATTTCTGCTGGTATTGGTATAGAATCCTGTATCCTATTGGGACATGCTACCAAATATAGTGGAGACTATATAAAGAATAAATAAATTATATAAACTAAAGGTGGTCCCTCTATGTATAGGGGGCCTCCAGGGCCTATATATAATACAAATAAAAACTCTGTATAGTGGGTATACTTATCTAAGCTATAGATCTATCTCCAAGCAACCAATGTATATCTCCTAAACAGAGAATGTATATATCCTGCTGCAACTACTCTATAGCTAAGGCATAGAGGCCTGTAGCACTTCTAAATACCCTGGGAAAGGTTATAGAAGGGGTTACAGCTAGAAGGCTTTAGAATATAGCTGAGAAATATAGTCTTCTTCCTGCCACCCAATTTGGAGCCAGAAAAGGGCATTCAACCACCCATGCTTTGGACCTACTACTGAGTGCAATTAGAACTGTATGGCAGGGAGACCCATTGGAGAGAGGTATAGCCTCTATCCTTTCTTTAGATATGACTGGAGCCTTTGACTATGTTATTCCAGAAAGGCTAGTTTATATTCTAAAGAAAAAGGGTATTCTAGAATCTCTAGTAGGCTAGGTTAGAAGCTTTATGCAGGATAGAGCCTCTATTCTTTGGTTTGAAAACAAGGCTTCTAAAACCTTTAATATCTATGCTGGAACTCCTCAGGGGTCTTGTATGTCTGCAATTCTATTTCTCTTCTATAATGCTGAACTGGTGGATCTATGCAATCCAGAACACCAGAAAGTATTAAGTATAGGCTTTAGTAATAATATAAATATTATAGCCTATGGAAAATCTACTAAGCAGACTACTAGAGCCTTAAATAGGGTCTATGGAAGGTGTATTGCCTGGGCAAAGAGGCATGGAGCTAGGTTTGCCCCTAAGAAGTACTCTCTAATGCATTTCTCAAGAAATACTAGGAGGTTTAACCTTGGAAAACCACTAGTTCTAGAGGGAACCAATATAACTATTTAACTACAAGAGAGTCTTAGAATTCTTGGTCTATTTCTGGATTCTAGGTTAAATTGGTCACAGCATTACAAAGCAATAGAGAGGAAATTAGCCACCCAAACCAATGCATTGGCTAGGTTAACTGGCTCTACCTGGGGTATTCCATTGGAGGAAGGTAGGCTACTATATAAAACAGTGGTTCTACCAGCAATTACCTATGCCTCTATAGCCTGGCATACACCTACCCTGGATGGAAATTCCAAAGGATTAGCCAAAAAGCTAGAAACCTTCCAAAACAATGCTCTAAGAATAGTTAGTGGAGGTTTTAGAGCTACTCCAATCCATGCATTAGAAACAGGCACTGAAATTGCCCCCCTAAACCTAGTTCTGGATGCCCAGGTTGCTCTATATAGAAGGAAAACAGCAGGCTCTAGGATTAAGAACCTTATTAAAGAGAAATGCCTTAGAATTTAGACAAAGCTCCAAGAACCAAGAAACCACCAACACTGGAACCAGCTTAATAGAAAGATTAGGCATCCAGAGGAAACTATAGAGAATTAGTGGAATCACTGGCTAAAGAATGGATTAAGGCAAGAGAGTAGGCCCTCTAGTAAATTTCAAGCTAGAGAGGCAATACTGGCTTTCTGGAGAAAGAAATGGAGTAGAATTACTAGGGAACTAGACCTTAGAATTAACCACTACCACCTAACTCCAGATTCTAGACCTCTAAGCCTTTATAGAGGTCTCCAAAAAGCTCAGTGCTCTCTAGCTATACAGCTTAGAACTAGAAAGATTGGTCTAGCTGCTTTTCTCTATAAACAAGGGGTTCCTGGCTATAATAGCCCTCTATACTCTTGTAGAAGAGGTTAAGAGACTCCAGTCCATGTTACTATATACTGTAAGAAATATACTCTTGAAAGGGAAGCCTTAAAGGCTTAAACAGGCTCTATAGACTTTAAAAGGCTCTTGGGAAGTGCAAAGGGAATCAACCACCTAACTAGGTAGTGGCTCCAACAGAGAATCCTGCCACAGTTCTATTTAGCAAATTCTTTGTTCTATAGAATATAGAAGGCAGCCTGCTTATTTATTTGTATTGCTTTTATTTTGTTGTCTTTATTGTACTATTTCTGCTACTTTTGCTTTACCTTTTCTATTTCTCTATTTCTTTCTTTTCTATTTTATTATTCTCTATATTTGTACTACACCTCTCTTTCCTTCTCTTTGTATAGCCACAATAGGCAATAGTTTTCTTTTATTATATACTGAAAAGCCCTATGCTATCTACTCTCTTTATTGGTTGTATTTTGTTTGTTTTGTACAACCTGTTGTATCTCTTTTGTTATTTGGCTTTTGTTGCTCTATTTGTCTTGTTTTGAAGAACTGTTAATTCCTGACTGCACAGGAATACTGGGTAGGCTTGATGTTGAGAAAGCAGGCTCAATAAGGCATGTATATAGTAGTCTAGCAGCTCCCAATGGCCCTTAAGGCTCAGGGTGTATTAATTTATTATTATTATTATAGTACAGGGCTTTTTAGTATACAATAAAAGAAAACTATTGCCTATTTTGGCTATATAAAGAGAAAAAAAGAGAGGTATAGTATAAATATAGAGAATAATAAAATAGAAATAAAAGAAATAGAGAAATAGAAAAAGAAAACAGAGTAAAAGCAATATAAGTAAGTAGGCTACCTTCTATATTCTATAGAATAAAGAATTTACTAAATAAAACTATAGTAAAATTCTCTGTTAGAGCTATTACCTAGTTAGGTAGTTAATTTTCTTTATACTTCCCAAGAGTCTTTTAAAGTCTATAGAGCCTATTTAAGTCTTTAAGGCCTTTCTTTCTAGGGTATATTTCTTATAGTATATAGTAATATAGACTAAAGTCTCTTAACCTTTTCTACAAGAGTATAGAGGGCTATTATAGCCAGGAACCCCTTGTTTAAAGAGAAATATAGCTAAATCAATCTTTCTAGTTCTAAGTTATATAGCTAGAGAGCATTAAGCCTTTTGGAGACCTCTATAAAGGTTTAGAGATCTAGAATCTAGAGTTAGGTAGTAGTAATTAATTCTAAGATTTAGTTTTCTAGTAATTCTACTTTATTTCTTTCTCTAGAGAGCTAGTATTGCCTCTCTAGCCTATGCCTTACTAGAAGACTTATTGCTCTGGTTTAAACCTTTGCCTAACCAAGAATTTTACCAATTCTCTATAGTCTTTTCTAGATACCTAATTTTTCTATTAAGCTAGTTTTAGTTTTGGTAGTTTCTTAGTTCTTAAAGCTTTGTCTAAATTTTAAGGTATTTTTCTTTAATAAGGTTTTTAATTCTACAGCCTGCTATTTTCCTTCTATATAAAGTAACCTGGGTATCCAAAACTAGGTTTAGGGGGGCAATTCCAGTGCCTGTTTCCAATGTATAGATTAGAGTAGCTCTAAAACCTTTACTAACTATCCTTAGAGTATTGTTCTAGAAGGTTTCTAGCTTTTTAACTAACCCTTTAGAGTTTCTATCCAGGGTAGGTATATACCAGGCTATAGAGGTATAGATAATTACTGGTAGAACCACTATTTTATATAGTAGTCTACCTTTCTCCAATGGAATACCCTAGGTAGAGCTAGTTAACCTAGCTAATATATTAGTTTAGGTAGCTAATTTTCTCTCTATTGCTTTATAATGCTGTAACTAATTTAACCTAGAATCTAGAAATAGACCTAGAATTCTAAAACTCTTTTATAGTTAAATAGTTATATTGGTTCCCTCTAAGACTAGTAGTTTTCCAAGGTTAAACCTTCTAGTATTTCTTAAAAAATACATTAGAGAGTACTTTTTAGGGGTAAACCTAGCTCTATACCTCTTTGCCCAGGCAATATACCTTCTATAGACCCTATTTAAGGCTCTAGTAGTCTGCTTAGTAGACTTTCCATAGGCTATAATATTTATATTATTACTAAAGCCTATACTTAATACTTTCTGGTGTTCTGGATTGCATAGATCCACCAATTTAGTATTATAGAAAAGAAATAGAATTATAGATATATAAAATTTTTGTAGGGTTCTAGTATAGATATTAAATATCTTAGAAGGCTTATTTTTAAACTAGAGAATAGAGGCTCTATTCTATATAAAGCTTCTAACCTAATCTACTAGAGATTTAGAAATATTCTTTTTCTTTAGTATATAGACTAGCCTTTCTAGAATAATATAGTTAAAGGCTTTAGTTATATCTAAAAAAAGAATAGAGGCTATATCTCTCTTTAATAGGTCTTCCTGCTATATTGTTCTAATTGCACCTAGTAGTAGATCTAAAGTATAGGTAGTTAAATAGCCTTTTCTAGCTCTAAATTAGATAGTAGAAAGAAGACTATATTTCTTAGCTATATTCTAGAGCCTTCTAGCTATAACCCCTTCTATAACCTTTTCTAGAGTATTTAGAAGTACTACAGGCCTCTATACCTTGGCAACAGAGTAGTCTGGCCTTCCAGGCTTTTTTAAAACTACTGTTTTAGTAGTTTTAAAGATCTTTGGATAGTATTGCCAATTCTAATATTTCTCTATAAGGATTTACATTGATTTATAGAGGGAAGGTTCTAAGGCTTTTAAAAATCTATTAGAAATACTATCTAGGCTAGGGGCTTTTTAGAAGGCTATTACCTTTATAAATTGGCCAATCTCTTTCTCTGTAGGGGGCTCTAGGTCTTCTAGAGTAGCTGGAAAGCTAGTATTTTTCTCTATATTTTCTAAGTCTGCCTCTGGAAGCTAGAAAAAGAATTAAGTTATAAATTTCTAAGATTTTTGCTAGTGTATAGTAGCTAAACCTCCATTATTAGTTTTTAGGAAGGGAACTAAGGGTAGTTCTATAGATAGGTAGCTTCTTAACCTTTTCTACCTTACTAGTTTCTACAAAACTGCTCTATCTTTTCTAAGCCTGTAGGTAAATTATCTAAATTAAAACCTTTTAGACTCTTTAATAGCTTTTTTCTTGGCTTTAGTAGCTTATTTAACTAGGTCTAGATAGATAGCCCTTGCTCTAAGACTTCTTTTCTCCTAAATTAGGCCAGTAATCTTTTAATTCTACTAGGGAGTAGTTTTTTAGCTTAGTTTAGAGTTTTCTCTTGTTTTTAGAATAGTAATTTTAGCAATACTAAGGATTTTTTGCTATAAATAGAAGGTATACTGCTCTACCTCTTTCCTACTATTTAGGCTATTTAGAAACTAGAGATCTTGGGCTAGATTTTGGACTTCTTTTTAATTGGTATCTTTCTATTTGTACCTTCTTTGATTTGGCTGGTCTAGTACTGTTTCTAGGTTAAAATCCAATGCTATAAGTATATAGTTAGACCTATATTAAAGATTCCCAGGGGTAGATATAGAAATAAGCTTATTTGCTATATCTATAGAGCTAAAAGAGAGATTAATGGTTGTCTTAGAAGGGTGCCTAATCTATATAGGTATTTTAGAGGGGGTAAGTAGCTCTAGGCCTAGACTAGCTATAATTTCCAATAGATCCTTTACTATTTTATAGGTTTTAGTAGATTCTATAGCATTCTAAAGAGAATAGTAAAGATTAAAGTCTCCCAGTAGAATATTAGAGCTACTTAGCTTTAATTCTTAAAGCTTATAGATTGAAGAGAGCCTATCTATAGTATTGTATACTTCTGGGGGTAGTAAATATATATTTATAACCTTAATCTCCTTCTCTTCTTCCAAAATTGTAAGAATTGCAATATTTAGGTATAGAAAGTCTACTAACTAGGTTCCAGGCTTGCATAGAGAGGTGTTTAGTAGGAAGCAGGTATTTATATAAAATTTATCTAGATATAGGGGTAACTACTGGGTACTAGACCTTTCTATAGTTTAAAATAGTTTAGTATCCTTCCAAGGTTCCTAAATAGCTATAAATTAGAAGTTAAATAGCTATAAATTTTCTATTATTCCAAGTATAATATCCTTGCTTAGGTGGGTGTTATATTAAGCTACCCTTATTAAAAATTAGTAAAATTCTGGCTTACCTCTGGATTTTTTTCTATAGTATCTATTTTACCTGCTAATTTAGCCTAATTCTAAGATTTAGCTTAAAATAGTATCTCTATTTTTAAATAGAAATTTACAGCAGTTCTCTAAATAATTTCTAGACCTAAAGGCCTTTCTTTCTTTCTAGTAGCCTAGATAGAAGGTTCTAACCTAGTTCTTTTGCTAGGTTAGAACTAAAATATTTTAAAGGGTGTTAGTTTCCCTAATTAGATTGGAAGCTTATTCTTCTGCCTGCTAGCAAAGAATCTAGGTTTATTCTCCCTAGCTAAGGCTATTCTCTCTGTTTTAACTTTATACTTAGGGTATTATATATCTTTAGAAGTATATTTTCCTTAGTAGTTAGAGTACCTAGCTCTAGAGAAATTTCCTTTTAGGGGGCAATGCTTAAATCTATAGTCTCCTTTAGAGCAGAAACTATATTTGGAGGCTTTAGTACAGTATCTAGCTTAGTAGCTATACCCCTGGCAGTAATAGTACCTAGAAACTAGGTATATAGAGTTAAATAGCTCTATAGTTTTAAGCTTATTCTTAATAACTAGCCCATTGTTAATTAGGTAGTTAGCCTGTTTAGAGGTTTAGAGATCTAGAAGTATAGAGCTAGACTTCTTAGTATTCTTTAGAGTAGCTTTTCTCCAGTAGAATTACTAAATTCTAAGAAATCCTTTAAGATTAGGGTTATACTTTAGAATATTAGCCTTTTTAATCTCTTGCTAGTTCTATTTAAAGGCTTCCTTGTATACCTATATACTAGAACTATATATCTTCTAGTATAGACCTTGTTTTTCTCTTGCTTGCCAAAGGTATTAAGCTATACCTTGTTTGCTTTAGCTCTATCCTTAGTAGCTATATTCTTAGCTACTAGAATAATTTTAGAGCTAGCTAGTCTTCTAGCTTCTAAAAAAAGTCTAATTCTATACTTTTTAGTAGTTTTATTAATCTTTGCAAGGGCTATAGTATATAGAATAGTAGCTAGAAGTTTAGCTAGGGCTAGGCTTCTAATCTTTAGCTCTCTAAGCTACTGGGGGGTTAGAAGCTTCTTCTTTAGAGAGATTCTAGATTTTGCTATACTAGTATAGCTAGGGAGGCTCTAGGGGGCAAAAATTAGAGGTTAGGGTAGTTAGGGGGGTAGAGATTACTCTAATATTATTTTTAGAGCTTCCAGGCTAAATTAGCCTAATTCTGCTTAAAGCTTGGTAACCCTATTATAATTAGGGCCTAAATCTTAAAGAACTAAGTTAATTTCTTCTTGTATAGTTATAATAGCTTAACTAAGGTTCTTTCTTTTCTAAGCTAAATTTCTAGCTTTTGGGTTTACTGGCTTTACTTTAATTCTCTGGGGACTTTTCCCTAAGCTTTGAAAGCTACCTGTATTTAATAGAGTAGGTATTTTAGCTAGAAATACTAGGTTTACTAGCTAGAGAAAGGATTCTGGCTATTTGTACTATCTTTTTACTTAGAAGTAGTAAACTAAGGTAAATTGCCTTGCAAGCTTACTATACTTTACTAGTTTTTAGAAAGAACTAGTAAACTAAATACCTTTTTAAGTAAAAGGTAGAAAACTTTACAAAAGAAGGGGGGGTAGTATATATAAAAGGGGAAAAGATTTCTAGAATTAAGCTCTAAAAGCTATTCTAGCAGTAATTTATTTTGGAGGGAAATTACCAATCTCTAAAGCTTCTTTAGAGGGGAAACTTTAAAAACTAACTAGAGATATCTAAATCTAAAACTATTGTACCAGTAGCTATACTACCAAGGCACTAATAGAGACAGAAATAGGTATATAACTAGTAAAAGTAAAATAGTAGTTAAAGAAAAAGGGGTAGTACTAATACCTTTATTTTTAGTCTTAAAAAGTAGAGAAAAACCTTAATCTAGCTAAAGTTCTAGAACTAAAGCTAGTAAGAAAGAACTAAACAAAGAAAAAGGTCTCTCTAAGAAATAGAGCTAGTTCTTAACTAATACTGGGCTAAACTAGGTCTACTAGTAGAACTAGACTAGTTTTAGTAAGTTAAAACTAGTAAAAGGTAGTATATTCTATTTTATAGACCTAAAACAGGCAAACTGGGTAATAGTTTTTGCAGAGAACTATTAAACTAAGCAGTCTTATTTAAGCCTGTAATTATAGAAACAGGACTAAGGCCAATACAAACTGTAGTAAAGCCTTTGGGTATAGTAAGGAGAAAAGAAAAGAGAGGTTAGTTACTAGAGTAATAAAAGAAGGGTACTACTCCTATAGTTTGTATAGTATTTATAGTATATAGTGCAGAAAAGGTACTTGGTACAAATATCTAGGAATACCAGAAATACTGGTTTTGGGGTAAAAATTTTTTATTTGCAAATTATAAAGATAATATTGGTTATATAGTCTTAAAATTTGGATATATTATTTGGCTAGTATAGGTGTATACTGTATCCAATTTCCAGAAGATTTAGACTAATATTGGTGGTGTAGTAAAGGGAAATATTTCTTTTCTATTAATAGATTAGTAAAATTACCTTTTTATTAATAGCACCACCAATATAGGGCCAATTGGCCTAAAATTTAGATAGTAGCCTCTGTAAAAGACAGGCTTTTAATTAAATCTATTTTTAATATAAAATTCCAAGAATTAACTAAGTTTGGATTCCAGTATATTTATATATAGTTAACTATATAGTTTAAAACTAAAATAATTAATTTAATTATTTTTTTAAAATATATTTTTAATAATAATAGCTTTACTATTCTCTATACTTTTATAGAAAAGTTTAATAAAAAGTTCTATATTACTATATATTATAAATAATTTAAAAGAAAAAGCCTTAAAAATTTAAATAAACTTTATAAATAAATTTTAGAAAACTTTTAGAAAATATAAAAAATTAACTATTTAGCTAAATAATAGCTTTAATAAAAAATTTATTATAGTTTTATTTAATAAATTTTTACTCTATATAATATAGAAAATAATTTATTATTATTTTTATTTTTTTTATTTTTATTTATACTTTATTTATTTTTTATATTTAATAGATAATAACTTAAACTCTCTTTATATTATATAAAACTCTATATTATTTATCTTTTTTATTAATTTTTTTACTTTATTATTATATTTTTACTTTCTTTACTATATATTATTTATTTATTTTAAAGAACTTTTAATTTCTAACTATATAAAATAATAAATAATTTAATATTAAAAAAATAGACTTAATAATATATATATATATCTAGTAGTTTTTAATAGCTCTAAAACTTAAAGTATATTAGTTTATTATTATTATAAACTAGTCTAAGTATTTTATATTAAATATTAAAGAATATAAATAAATTTTAATATTAATTAAATAACTTAAATTATAAAGCTCTTTATTTATTTATTTATTTAATTTTTTAATTTTTTAATTTTTTAATACTTTCTAAATTTACTATAAGTTACTAGAAGGTGCCAGGGAGCAATTAGATTAATATAGAGGTTACTAGTACTACTAGCTAAGTATTTCTTTCTCTATATCTAGCTTATAAAGTTCTAGCTTTAGATTAGCAATTTAATCCTTAATTTCTTAGTAATAAATATTAATCTTCTTCTGTTTCTTTTGCTGTTCCTTACTAGTTGCTAGGTATCTCCTATAGTAGGCCTTAGGTAACTCTAGAAGTATTTATTAGTATATATTAACTTATAAAATAACAATATAAAACTTACTAAAAGACTTTGCTAGAGAAAAAGATAGTTTTACAGGGCTACTTTAAGTTAAGTTAATAAACTTAGAGCCTACTAAGAGCTACTATTAGTAACTGGGTATAACTAAAGTTAATAGAAGTAAAAATATACTAATTGCTTGGTAAGGTTGCTAAAAATAAGCAGGCCTAGGCTAAGCAGAAGATATTGGTGCTGGCACTAGAGATTACTGTAAGCTACTGGGGCCACCCAGTACAATATAGTAAGAAAAAATATATATATATATAGTGGTTTAAGAATACTTCTTTAAAGGAGTTAGCTTAGCAGAAGATATTGGTGCCAGTACTAGAGGTTACTGTAAGCTACTGGGGCTACCCAGTACAACATAGTAAAAAGAAATATATATATATACAGTGGTTTAAAAATACTTCTTTAAAGGAGTTAGCTTAGCAGAAAATATTGGCACCGGTGCTAGAGGTTACTGTAAGCTACTGGGGCCACCCAGTACAATATAGTAAGAAGAAATATATATATATACAGTAGTTTAAGAATACTTCTTTAAAGGAGTTAGCTTAGCAGAAGATATTGGCGCTAGCACTAGAGGTTACTGTAAGCTACTAGGGCCACCCAGTACAATATAGTAAGAAGAAATATATATATATATAGTGGTTTAAGAATACTTCTTTAAAGAATAACCAAAAGAAAAGATATCTAGTAATATAAACTGGCTACTGGGAGTAACTAGGTTCTACTAAGCCTTGTACTGGTATTAAGCTATAACCTATTAGTAGTCTCTATATACTACCAATAGTTTATATTACTTACTATATCTGTCTGCCTCAATCTACTGTTGTATTGTACCTTAATTATAGGCTTGTAGTTATACCCTATCTTTAAGAAACTACTTAAGCTTCTTTATATTCTAACTATTAATCTTCTGGGCCTGCCTAATTTCTCCTAGAAGGGAAGCACTAATACCAGTAGTATTTAGCTACTGCTGCTTATACTTAATAGAATTTAAGTTTAATAGTAGGCTACTAAATATTTCCTGGTGTATCTTAGTGTTACGGATCAGGCTGCCTTTATAAATATTTGCAGCAGAGGGCTGCTCTTGCCAATATCTGTTGGAGGGGGTTCTTCCAGGTTCTGTACAGATTAGGCTGCCTTTACCAATATTTGTAGCAGAGGGCTGTTCTTACCAATATTTGTTGGAGGGGGTTCTTCCAGGTTCTGTATAGATTAGGCTACCCTTGCCAATATTGGTACCAATATTTGCAACAAAGGGCTACTCTTACCAATATCTATTAGAGGGGGTTCTTCTGGGTTCCAGTGTAGAGATATATAAATAAGCTATTGGGCCTAACCTAACCTTTTTTTTTTCTCTTCTTAACCTCTGTTTCTTGTTAGCTAGGCACAAATAGAATAAGCTCTGCTTATATTTACTATTTATAATATAAACAGAGGTTTGTTCCATTATCTATACATTAAAAAAGGACTGGGGAATAACTAGATACTGTCTTTTCTGTCTAGATCCAAAAGTAGGTACATTTTTCTTAATTCTTACCTTTACAATGCATTAAAATCTGTTAACAAGCTCTGTACTTAATTAATAGACTGTAAGTATTATCCAAAATAACTTCTTATTATAGTAAAGGTTACCAATGCCCAGGGGGGTAAGCAATATATATTCTTCTTTAAGGTCCCCACCAGCAATGGGGATAGAGTTTACATTATTAACAAGGATAATTTTATTAAACAGGCTGCAAATAATGCAGAGGCATTGTTTAACCTTTTAAAAGAGAATACAGACCACTGGCTTAATAACCTTAATAAGGTTAAGAAGTAACTTATTGCAAAAGAGATTAAGGCAGAAGATTACTGCAAGGGCTAGGCCAAAGCTTAAGAAGAGAATATATCTCTTAAGGAGTATTTATATAAGGCAAGCTCTGCTTCCTTAGTCTCTAAAGGGGGATATTACAAGAAGTCTAAGAAGATTCCAGACCCTCCCTTGTTCTTAGGCTCTAAGAAGGATAACTTTAAGAACTGGTTCTCTTTTATAAAGGGGAAACTCTGTGCAAACACCAATTACTATAATACTAATAAGCTCCAAAAGGTTTATATCCAGGGTTAACTTAAGAAAGATACTGCCAAGTATATCTATCTCTATCTAGATATTAAAGATAAATTGTTTGTCTGTATATCTAATAAGCTTCTAAAGGTTCTACAGGACTTCTATTGCAATCTAAACTACAAAGAAAAAGCCAAAGATAACTTTACTAAACTCTAGTTTAATAAGGGAGATAATTTTAAAGTCTTCCTTACAAAGTTTTAATGTTTGGTTTGCAATGCCAATGTTTCTGCCAGCAATTATAAGTATAAGCTAAATTACTGCTTGTACCAGCAGTTCTGTAAAAAAGCTATCTCTGCCTATATCTATAAGGACTATAAGGATTTTATAAATAAGTACAAGGAGATTACTTATAACCTTAAGGCAATTAATACTGCTAAGGCCTGCAGTTATAACTGTAATTACAACCATGGCTGTAACAGCAAGGAAGCTACCTCAAAGGACAACAAACCTACAGGTAATTACAATGGTAGTAATAACAAGAAAGACTATAGTAGGGAGTGTACTATTTAAGGGAATTGCTATAAATATAGTTAGCCTAGATATATAGCAAAGTACTGTCCCAATAAGAGAAACAACAATAAGCTTGCCAAACTGGAGTATAAGAAGTTAGAAAACAAGGAGCCCTAAGGAAAGTCTTCTTCTTAGGGTATAGGTAGGTTAATTTTAATTTATTAGAAATTAACCTTAGTTAGTTAATAGGTGGCAAGAGTTTTTGTACATTATATAAAATAGCAAAGAATAGATACTGTATACAGATAAACTTCTCCCTTACTAATACTGGAGCAAATATATATTTAATTATTAACACCAAGCTTACTATACAAGCCGCCAAGACATTTGGTATATACACTAAGAGGCTAAAGACACTATACAGAGTAACTAGGTATAATGAAAGAGGCTAAATACAAGCAATGTATATTATTGGCTTGGACCTTAAGGTAGCAGGGCAATATATCCAAGATTAGCTATTTATTATCCTTAATCTAGGACAGTATAATATAATTATTGGAAGGAAATAGCTGGCAAAACAGGATATCTAGCTAGATATAAGGAATTAGAGAATAATCTAGCCAGACAAGTATATTAATAGTAAAAAGGAGTTAAACACCAGCAAGAAGGGGAAGTAGTTACTACTATTAGGGTTAGGGTACAAGATTACAATCCTTTGCTATAATCTTACTAAGCCTATAGCCAGGACCAAGGACCAAGAGAATGCTAACAGGCACAATTACCTTCTAGAATAGAAGGACAAGAGGATTTAGAAACAGAAAGTAATTAATAGCTTATAGAGGGTAAGTAAAACCCTTATTGGTAATTATTTAATAGAAGCAGCAAAAATACAGTAGGCTCTGGAAGAAAAAATATTAATACTAACTAATTAGTAGCCAAGGCTGCGCCACCAGGATTGGTCCCTTAAGCCTGGCCTGGCAGGACCTAGTGCTAACCTAACCAGGGTTAATAGATACCCTATGCACGAAAAAGCAAATACTATACTGCAGTAACCAAGGTTTAATATTGCATTGATTGGTGCAGTTAGCATAAAAATAAATCTCTATTAAGAAGATACTGTAGCCTTTACCCTAAGCCTCTATAAATTGGATTAAATAATTGATCTAAAACAAGGCTATAAGCAGTGGAACAAGGAGCAAGAATATAAGGAGTAGAAGATATAAAAGGCAGTAGACTATATTCTTTCTATATACTATAAAAATTATTGCAATGTTTTCTTAAAGAAGGATTCTAATAAACTTACACCAATTAAGGAAGAAGCTAATATAAAGATTAAGCTTACAGAACTAAATAACTTATATTTCTATCTACTGTATAAGTATAGCACAGAGAAACTAGAGGAAATAAAGCACTATATTATTAATAATCTAGATAAGGAATTTATTGTACTAAGTTATACTTTTTATACTGCACTAATTCTGTTTGCCTGGAAAGTAAATAGAAAGCTTTAATTCTATATAGACTATTGTTAGCTTAATGTAATTATACAGAAAGACTAATATTTATTGCCACTAATTAATAAGCTTCTGCAGAGAATTAGCTCTGCAAAAATTTTCTCTAAGATTAATATCTAACAAGCTTTTTACAAGATTAGAATCTACCTAGAATCTAAGAATCTAATATTATTCTAGACAAGATATAGATTATTTAAATATTGTATTGTTCCTTTTAGGCTAATAAATAGTTCTGCTATATTTTAGCAATATATAAACAGCCTCTTTATAGACTGCCTGGATAGGTTCCTTACTATATACCTTAACAATATTCTAATATATTCTAAGAATAAAAGTAAATATATACTCTATATAAAAACAGTGCTGCAATGTCTAAAGAAGGTAGGGTTACAGGCTAACTTACAGAAATTAGAGTTCTATATTAAATAGACCAAGTATCTTGGTTTTATTGTCTCTATAAATAGCATTAAGGCTAATCTAGATAAAGTTTCTGTTGTATACAATTAGTCTGCACTAACATTAGTAAAAGAAGTACAGTTATTCCTGGAATTCTGCAATTACTATTGGTATTTTATTAAGGATTACAGTAAGATTGCTAGACTACTTATATAGCTAATATAGAAGGATATACCTTTTATCTTTAGCAAGAAATATTAGGCTATATTTTAATACCTAAAAGGAGCCCTCCTTAGCATAGCTATCTTGCAATATTACAATAATTGCCTGGAGACTTATCTAGAGACTAATTTATTGGACAGTGTTGTAGGGGGAGTTCTTAGCCAGCTATATAATAATGGTTTCTGGTATTTAGTTACCTTTTATTTAAGGACAATACTACCTGCTAAATTAAACTATACTATTTACAACAAAGAGTTGCTGGTAATTGTAGCCTGTATAAAGAAATAGCATTGTAAGTTAGAGAAACTGCAGAGTATATTGCCTATCTAGATTTATTCTAACTACAAAGCACTGGAGTACTTTATAACAAAGTAATAACTAAATTTCCAACAAGTAGACTAGGCAGAATATCTCTCTTAATTTCTATTTTAAATTTAGTATTGCACTAGAAAACTAAATGGCATTGCCAATACATTATTTTAATAGAAGGACTTAATTAAGAAACAGCAGCTAGGCTGCAATAAGTATTATATATAGACAATCCTTGGAGAAGATTAAGTAAGCCTAAGGGTTTAGGCTAAACTTAACCTAATTAAGATAGAAAACCTAGATTCTAAATTAATATTAGTTAATTAGATACTTATAGCCAACTGCAATAACCTATTACTCCAGACCCTATATAACCAAGCAATTAACTAAAATTCTAAGGATTGGTCTATATTACAGGGCCTCCTGCTCTAGAAAGAAAAACTGTATATCTCTAAAGGGGGGGAGAAAAAATATCTATATACTAAATTGCTTAATAAAATCTATAAGTAACCAATGGCTACCTACCCTGGTTAGAGCAAAATACAGTAGATTGTAATATAACAATATTACTGGCCTAGTATAGATACTAAGATAAATTAATATATATAGAATTATTAAACTTGCCAGTGTACCTACTTACCAAGAGACTTACTACCTAGGTTGCTATAACTACTACTGGTGCCTAACTAACTATAGCAATATATCTTAATGGATTTTATAATGTTTCCACCCAATAGGCATAGATACAACACAGTGTATATAGTAGTTAACTGGTTAAGTAAGTAAGTCCAATCTATACTGTATACTAAGTATATAACAGGGCAAGATATAGCTTGTCTTTTTAAGAATACTATATTGCCCAAGCATAGTCTACTAGATACAATAGTCTTGGATTATAGCCTGCAGTTTATATTAGAATTTTGGGACAAGCTAACAAAAATTCTGGGCATTAAGCTAAAACTCTCTACTGCTAACTATATATAGATAGATAGACAGACCAAAATTGTAAATTAGTACCTGGCACTATATTTGTAGCTATACATTAACTATTACCAGAATAACTGGTTAGAATAGCTGCCAATTATAGACTATACTGTAGCTTTGTTACTGTATAAGATAATAGGTCTATTACCTTTTAAAATTAAATAAGGTTTTTAACTACAAATATTATTTAACTGGCAGGATTACTTAGACAGGGAGATATTACCAAGGGAGTTAGTAAACCACTGGGATACTAAATAATATATCAAGCAGATGCAAGAGATATAGAACTACACCAAAAGAAATATAAGGTCTATGCAGGAGAATTAAAAGAAGCAGGCTAATAAATACTGCTATAAGATTAATTTTTAGAAGGGTAACCTGGTTTATATTTAGATAAACTATTGGAATACAGGCAGACCCAGTAAGAAGCTAGATAACTAGATAGGTAGTCCCTGGCCAATTATTAATAAGATTGGTAACTTCTATCTAGTTAAGGTCTCTAATTTAGTAAAGGTTTACCCAGTATTCTTGCCTAATAAGCTCTGGCTTGCTATAGATAATTTGCTACCTGGCCAGATCCTAGAGCCTAAGCCTCTGGTTAAGATTAATAGTAAATTAGAGTATAAAGTTAACAAGATCCTTGCTGTCTATAAATACTACTCTAAGCTACAATACTGGGTAAGTTAGCTAGAATATAATAGTAATCTAACCTAGTATTTTGCTTTAAATTTCTGTAACACTGCTACAAAGCTCTGTAACTTCTATTCTAAGCAACCTATAGAGCCTGGTTTACCAGCAAACTTGCAATATTGGCTTGATTGCACTGCAAATAACAAGGATACCAATAAGTAGCTAAATAATAACAAGCTACTTGTACAATTAAGGGTCCAATCTTTATAAGGGGGGGGGGTAGTATTATAGATTAGGCTGCCTTTACAAATATTTGCAGCAGAGGGCTACTTTTACCAATATCTATTGAAGGGGGTTCTTCTGGGTTCTATATAGATTAGGCTGCCCTCACCAATATTGGCACCAATATTTACAACAAAGGGCTGCTCTTACCAATATCTATTGGAGGGGGTTCTTCTGGGTTCTGTATAGATTAGGCTGCCCTTACCAATATTGGCACCAATATTTACAACAAAGGGCTGCTCTTATCAATATCTGTTGGAGGGGGTTCTTCCAGGTTCCAGTGTAGAGATATATAAATAAGCTATTGGGCCTAACCTAACCTTTTTTCTTTCTCTTCTTAACCTCTGTTTCTTATTAGCTAGGCATAAATAGAATAAGCTCTGCTTGTATTTACTGTTTATAACACTAAACTGGAGTACAAGGAGTTAGAAAATAAGGAGCCCTAAGGAAAGTCTTCTCCTTAGGGTATAGGTAGGTTGATTTTAATTTGTTAGAAATTAACCTTAGTTAGTTAATGGATAGCAAGAGTTTTTGTACATTATATAAAATAGCAAAGAATAGATACTGTATATAGACAAACTCCTCCCTTACTAATACTAAAGCAAATATATATTTAATTATTAACACTAAGCTTGCTATACAAGCCACCAAGACATTTAGTATATATACTAAGAGGCTAAAGACACTATATAGAGTAACTGGGTATAATAGAAAAGGCCAAATACAAGCAATGTACATTATTGGCTTGGACCTTAAGGTTACAGGGCAATGTATCCAAGATTAGCCATTTATTATCCTTGATCTGGGACAGTATAATATAATTATTGGAAGGAAATAGCTGGTGAAACAGGATATCTAGCTAGATATAAAAAATTAGAGAATAATCTAGCTGGACAAGTACATTAATAGTAAAAAGGAGTTAAACACTAGCAGGGAAGGAAAGTAGTTACTACTATTGAGGTTAGGGTACAAGATTACAATCCTTTGCTATAATCTTACCAAGCCCATGGCCAGGACCAAGGACCAAGAGAATACTGACAGGCATAACTGCCTTCTAGAGTAGAAGAACAAGAGGATTTAGAAACAGAAAGTAATCTATAGCTTATAGAGGGTAAGCAGGACCCTTGTTGGTAATTATTTAATGGAAGTAGCAAAGATACAGTAGGCTCTGGAAGGAAAGATATTAATACTAACCAATTAGTAGCTAAGGCTACACTACTGGGATTAGTCTATTAAGCCTGGCCTGGCAGGACCTGGTGCTAACCTAACCAGGGTTAATAGGTGCCCTATGCACAAAAAAGCAAATACTACACTGCAGTAACCAAGGTTTAACATTGCATTAATTGGTGTAGTTAGTATAAAAATAAATCTCTGTTAAGAAAATACTGCAGCCTTTACCCTAAGCCTCTATAAATTGAATTAAATAATTGATCTAAAACAAGGCTATAAGTAGCAGAACAAGAAGCAAGAATATAAGGAGTAGAAGATATAGAAAGCAGTAAACTATATTCTTCCTATATACTATAAAAATTATTGCAATATCTTCTTAAAGAAGGATTCTAATAAACTTACACTAATTAAGGAAAAAGCTAATATAAAGATTAAGCTTACAGAACTAAATAACTTATATTTCTATCTACTGTATAAGTACAGTACAGAGAAACTAGAGAAAATAAAGTACTATATTATTAACAATCTAGATAAAGAATTTATTGTACTAAGTTATACTTTTTATACTGTGCCAATTCTATTTGCCTGGAAAGCAAATAGAAAGCTTTAATTCTATATAGACTATTGTTAGCTTAATATAATTATACAGAAAGACTAATACCTGTTGCTACTAATTAATAAGCTTCTGCAGAGAATTAGCTCTGCAAAAATTTTCTCTAAGATTAATATCTAACAAGCTTTTTATAAAATTAGGATCTACCCAGAATCTAAGGATCTAACATTATTCTAGACAAAATATAGATTATTTAAATATTATATTGTTTCTTTTAGGCTAACAAATAGTCCTGCTGTATTTTAGCAATATATAAATAGCCTCTTTATAGACTGCCTGGATAGGTTCCTTACTGTATACCTTAACAATATCCTAATATATTTAGAGAATAAGAGTAAATATATACTCTATATAAAAACAGTACTGCAATGTCTAAGGGAGGCAGGGTTACAGGCTAACTTACAGAAATTAGAGTTCTATATTAGATAGACCAAGTATCTTAGTTTTATTGTCTCTATAGATAGTATTAAGGCTAATCTAGATAAGGTTTCTGTTGTATACAATTGGTCTACACTAACATTAGTAAAAGAAGTATAGTTATTCCTAGAATTCTATAATTACTATTGGTATTTTATTAAGGATTATAGCAAGATTGCTAGACTACTTATATAGCTAATATAGAAGAATATACCTTTTATCTTTAGCAAGAAATATTAGGCTGCATTCCAATGCCTAAAAGAAGCCCTCCTTAGTATAGCTATCTTACAATATTACAATAACTACCTAGAGACTTATCTAGAGACTAATTTATTGGACAGTGTTGTAGGGGGAGTTCTTAGCTAGCTATATAATAATGGTTTCTGGCATCCAGTTACCTTTTATTTAAGGACAATGCTGCCTGCCAAATTAAACTATACTATTTATAACAAAGAGTTACTAGTAATTGTAGCCTGTATAAAGGAATAGCATTGTAAGTTAAAGGAACTGCAGAGTATATTGCCTATCTAGATTTATTCTAACTACAAAGCACTGGAGTACTTTATAACAAAGTAACAACTAAATTTCTAATAAGTAGGCTAGGTAGAATATCTCTCTTAATTTCTATTTTAAATTTAGTATTGTACTGGAAAACTAAATGGCATTGCCAATACATTGTCTTAACAGGAGAACTTAATTAAGGAATAGTAGCTAGGCTGCAATAAGTATTATATATAGATAATTCTTGGAGAAAATTAAGTAAGCCTAAGGGTTTAGGCTAAACTTAACCTAATTAAGATAGGAAACCTGGATTCTAAATTAATATTAGTTAATTGGATACTTATAGCCAACTGCAATAACCTATTACTCTAGACCCTATATAACCAAGCAATTAACCAAAATTCTAAGGATTGGTCTATATTGCAGGGCCTTCTACTCTAGAAAGGAAAACTATATATTTCTAAAGGGGGGGAGGAAAAATATCTATATACTAAATTACTTAACAAAATCTACAAGCAACCAATGGCTGCCCACCCTGGTTAGAGCAAAATGCAGTGGATTGTAATATAACAATATTACTGGCCTGGCATAGGTACTAAGATAAATTAATATATACAAAATTGTTAAACTTACCAGTATACCTACTTACTAAGAGACTTGCCACCTGGGTTACTATAACTACTACTGGTGCCTGACCAACTATAGCAATATATTTTAATGGATTTTATAATATTCCCACCCAATAGGTATGGATACAATACAGTGTATATAGTAGTTAACTGGTTAAGTAAGTAAGTCCAATCTATACTGTACACTAAGTATATAACAGGGTAAGATATAGCTTGTCTTTTTAAGAATACTATATTGCCTAAGTATAGTCTACTAGATACAATAGTCTTGGATTGTGGCCTGCAGTTTATATTGGAATTTTGGGACAAGCTAACAAAGATTCTAGGTATTAAGCTAAAACTTTCTACTGCTAACTATATATAGATAGATAGACAGACTAAAATTGTAAATTAGTACCTGGCACTATATTTGCAGCTATATATTAACTATTACCAGGATAACTAGTTAGAATAGCTACTAATTATAGACTATACTGTGGCTTTATTACTGTATAAGACAACAGGTCTATTACCTTTTAAAATTAAATAAGGTTTTTAACTATAAATATTGTTTAACTGGCAGGATTACTTAGACAGGGAGATATTACCAAGGAAGTTAGTAAACTGCTGGAATACTAAACAATATACTAAGTAAATACAAGAGATATAGAACTACACTAAAAGAAATATAAGGTCCATGCAGAAGAATTAAAAGAAGTAGGCTAATAAATACTGCTGTAAGATTAATTTTTAGAAGGGTAACCTGGTTTATATTTAGATAAACTGTTGGAATACAGGCAGACCCAGCAAGAAGCTAGATAACTAGATAGATAATCCCTGGCCAATTATTAATAAGATTGGTAACTTCTATCTAGTTAAGGTCCCTAATTTAGTAAAGGTTTACCCAGTATTCTTGCCTAACAAGCTCTGGCTTACCGCAGATAATCTACTACCTGGCCAGATTCCAGAGCCTGAGCCTCCAGTTAAGATTAATAGTAAATTGGAGTACAAAGTTAACAAAATCCTTACTGTCTGTAAATACTACTCTAAGCTACAATACTAGGTAAGTTAGCTAGGATATAACAGTAATCTAACCTGGTATTTTACTTTAAATTTCTGTAATACTGCTGCAAAGCTCTGTGACTTCTATTTTAAGTAACCTATAGAGCCCAGTCCACCAGTAAACTTGCAATATTGGCTTGATTGCACTGCAAATAACAAGGATACCAATAAGCAGCCAGATAATAACAAGCTACTTGCATAATTAAGGGTCCAATCTTTATAAGGGGGGGGGGTAGTATTATAGATTAGGCTGCCTTTACAAATATTTACAGCAGAGGGCTGCTCTTGCCAATATCTATTAGAGGGGGTTTTTCTGGGTTCTGTACAGATTAGGCTGCCTTTACCAATATTTATAGCAGAGGGCTGTTCTTGCCAATATTTGTTAGAGGAGGTTCTTCCAGGTTCTGTATAGATTAGGCTGCCCTTGCCAATATTGGCACCAATATTTACAACAAAGGGCTACTCTTACCAATATCTGTTGGAGGGGGTTCTTCTGGGTTCCAGTGTAGAGACATATAAACAAGCTATTGGGCCTAACCTAACCTTTCTTCTTTCTCTTCTTAACCTCTGTTTCTTGTTAGCTAGGCACGAATAGAATAAGCTCTGCTTATATTTACTGTTTATAACATTAGTAAAGTACTTATTAAGGCCTGTAAGTATATAGGGAATTTGCTTGTATTTTGCCTATATTTATACCTTAGTATTCTAATTGGTTTAAAAAAGCCTAAGAATAATATCTAGGCACTGCTAGTAGCTTGTATTTAGTAACTGCTTTATTAGGGAATAACCTATATATAACTGGAAGGAATAAATTCCTTGTAAAAAATAAACTTAGTAGTATACTAGAATATATTAAATATATTCTTGCTAGCTCTGTGTAGGATCTAAACAGTATAAATATTGACCCAATCCTGGAATATATTAGTATATACTGGAAGGTTATAGGGATATACATTATAAACCAGTAGCTTGCTTGGAATATATATTAATAACTAGTGCCTCTAGCCCCTTTCTATAAATATAAAACTAGGTTATCTCTCTTCTAGTTACTTTCTCTAAGAGTAAAAAAAGCTAAGAAAACATTTACTTATACATTATTGCTAAATCTTTGTTTACAATAATACAAGTAAGAGATATAACTAGAAGCTATTAGTCTTTACTATAAACTAGGGCAAGGATATAGAAGGTACTATTTCTAAGCTATTTCTCTTAATATACAAAGTTAACTATATAGTAATTACCAGCAAGAAACTTAAATATTATATTAACCTAATAACTAGTAACCTCCATAAACTGCTAGGCCTAATAAGGAAGGAATAGAAAGATTATTATATTTACCCTATTATTATAGATATAGTAAATATATATATCTTTCTTTAACTGCTGCTTCTATAGATATTGAAATATAACACCTATATTGTATTAGTATATACTAGTAAATAGTAAGAGGTTCTAGAAGACAATACCTTTATAGCCCTGTCCAAGAGAATCTAGAAGTAACTATTTCTTTTAGAGTAAGGTATAAATCTTTGATTTATTTAGACTTGGGTCTAGACTTAAAAGTAAATTATAGTTCTGTATACAAAGAAATTTAGTAAGGGCTAGGCTTTAAAGAAATTAGCCTAGTAACAATTAGTATATACTATAGGTATCCAGGGCAGTAAAGGGTATACCAGTTATTGTACTAGTAGTATCTATACCCTTTATAAGAGCTACTAGATCCTTCCAAATATCTATATTAACTTTTAAAGGAGGTGGAGAAGAATAAGAATATATTCTAAAGCTAATAAAGAGAATAAAAGGGGTTTTCTCCAAATTATCTAGAATAATATAGACAAATTAAATATTGCAGGTCTTAGTATAGACTGTAGATACCTTATTGGATTAATAAATACCTGGGTGCTACTGTTAGTATATATATAGAAATAGATAAAGTATTAACTTACTGCAGTGCTTTTACCAAGATATTACTGGTAGAATATAGGTATATTTAAGTAGAGAAGCTAGCAAAGCAGTCTATAAAGTTATTAATGCAAGAAGTTTCTGTAATTATAGAATCTTAATATTACTTATAGAAGGTACTAGTTAGAAATAGTACTTATAGATATTACCTTTAAACTATCTATTACAGTGTAGGTAATAGCTATCTCCTTTCTGTTTCCCAGTAACAATTAGTAATATATAGTTAAAAAAATAGATATATATTTACCTTAGGTCTCTGCTTTTAAATAACCAATTTTCCCTAATATTCTAAGTCTATACAAGCCTCCTTGTAATGCTGTAGTTATACCTGGTAATAACTATAGGTTAATGTAGAAAGTTACTAATCTTAAAGAAGCTACTTATTTAGGGTTACTTAGTTCTTTTAAAGAAGCTATAGTTATATTTAGATATAACTATTAATCTCTAGATACAATATATTCTAGACAGTAGTATCTAGTTAGGAGCATAGTTTTATACCTAAGTATAGAAATATATAGAAGGTAACACCAATATTATTGCTAAAATATAGGCAATTAATATATTTCTTCCAATAACCTGTTTCTCTATGTCTATATTTAACCTAGATACTATTAGTTATATATAAGGTATAACTGGTAATATATACCTATGTATAGTATAACTGGACTTTCTCCCTAGTTATATTTTTAACCCTAATACAGTACCTATATCCTTCTGGCTGTATTTTAGAATAGTGTGGCAAATATAGTGTATGCTTAATATAAGCAGCAGTCTAGAGCTTGGATAATTTAGTAAAAGCTACTAGAAGGAATAATGTAGGCTTTGGGGGCTCCTAGCAGGTATTAGTAGGGTATAGAAATATAAAGCAGGCCCAAGTACCTACTGGTAGTACTTTATTATTGTTAGCTAATTTATTATAACTCTATTTATAATGTATATATATAGTTTGTTTGTAAAGAAGCTAATTAGTTATAGAATTAAAGATAGTAGAGTTATTGTTCCAATTAGGTATATCTAGGAGTACATTGTTAGCCATAGTGGCAAGTAGGTATAGCCAGGGACAGCCAAAACATAGAAACTAAAGTAGATAGAAACTAAAAAGAAAAAGTAAAATTATCCCTAATATAGATATATTATAGTATATCTATATACTTATAGTTAGTACTATAGAATCTTAGAATAGCTAGAAATAACTAGAAGGAGTTAAGATAAAGAATTACAAAGAGAATAGATTGCAAAGAAAGAGAATATTTGCTAGTAGTACCTGCAAACTTCCAAGAGGTATTAAGAGAATAAATTGCAAAGAAAGAGAATATTTACTGGTAGTACCTGCAAACTTCCAAGAGGCATTAAGAGAATAAATTATAAAGAAAGAGAATATTTACTGGTAGTACCTGCAAACTGCAGCAGGATATATACATTCTCTGTTTAGGAGATATACATTGGTTGCTTGGAGATAGATCTATAGCTTAGATAAGTGTACCCACTATGCAGAGTTTTTATTTGTATTATATATAGGCCCTGGAGGCCCCCTGTATATAGAGGGACTACCTTTAGTTTATATAATTTATTTATTCTTTATATAGTCTCTACTATATTTAGTAGTATGTCCCAATAGAATACAGGATCCTATACTAATACCAGCAGGAATTGCTAATAATACCCAGAAGATATACTAAGTATATATAGCTGGCAAACAACCCCCAGTCAAAATTTTACACTAAGTAACTGGTGCAAGGTGACCCCGGAAAAGCAATGGCACTAATATATATTGCTGCAGCAGGCAACAAGCCACAGACTGCAACAAGGGTTAATTAATACTGTCTTAAGGGCTAAATATATACTAAGTCCAATGTACAAGTTACACCAGCCAATTACTAAGACAAGCTTAAGTATATTATTAAGGTTCCAAGATAATAAATAGAGGAAACAAAGACAGTAACTAGGTTCTAACAGAAACCAGTCAAGCAGTAGAGCAGACAATAGTCCAATGCCCAGTTACTATAGAAAGTAGCAACAATATAGTTATACCCAATGTAATTAATAATTTGCCCACGCCCCTTGAATAACCAAGACAGCAGAGGACAGTTCCAAACCAATAAGGAATAGTATAACTTTAAGAAAATATTCCTGGGGATATAGATTATACAGAACAAGTTATGTTACCCATTAACAATTCTATAAAATAACAGAACTATTTAATTGCTAAATACTACTGCCATGCCTTAGTTATAGTATATATCTGGAAAAATAACCAAGAGGGAACATTCTTAGGCCTAGAAGGAATAATTTCTCCAGTAGATATAACTAGGGCAGACACCATTATACTTATAATAAATAAAAGAGAGTATACAGTAGCCAATAAAATTGTAAGGAAAGATATTAAACAGGTGTTAGTAGAAGTAATAAAAGAAAATCTACCTAGAATACTGGTAACTTTCTGCCTTGGACTATTAGTGCATTGACAGGCCAATTGGTTAAGGCTAGCAATTAATAACTAGGCTGTGTCCAAGCAACCAACTATAACCCCAATACAGGTGCCAACAGTAAACTATCTATATAACTATATATAGCTGTTAACAGACAGTGCAAGTACTAACAAAGGCAGTATAGAGTTTAAACCCAAGGTAGAGAGTAAGAACAATTTACAGAGTTCTGGGAATATATATACTACTGCTTAACTGTATACCTTCTGACAAGTTAACTTTAACAATACAATAAGCAGAGTAGTGGAAGGGATTAAAAAGAGAGAGATAGAGCTAGCCTGCAAAGAAAAAAAATTAGCTAATAAAAAATATAACTATAAGTTAGCTAATAGACTTACTAATATAAAGATATAGGAATAGAACCTAAGTAAGTAGAAGAGGGATATTAATAGTATACCTGTTAAATAATCCTTGCTACAAGGACAATACTGGACACTATAACTAAACAGAGGTTTCTAGTAAGGACATTGCTAGGACCCAGCATTGTATCTATAACCAGAAAGTATAGACAGAGCAGAAACACAGTAACACTGTATACTGTACAGAGAAATAAATGCACTATACTAGCTTAATAAAATTGGTACTCTACATGCTAAACAGGACAGGAATAATAGAATACAGAAGCTTAAACTAGATAATATAATGCAGTTTAACCCTGACCAAAGCAATATTATTATATTTATTAACTACCTATAATTCTTTGCCAAACACTATAGTAAATAACAGGTTCTTGAAGTGCTCCTGCTATATTTAAAAGAAAGAGCAGTAACCTGGTACAGTATACTAGAACCTTACAATTATATAATTCTCCAGTATAACCTCCAGGCATGGTTTAACCAGTTGTCCAGGGAATTTAGACTTGATACAGAAGCTGCCTGGGACAAGATCTAATATATTTACTTCTCCTACAGGAATAAGGCAACCAGATCCCTTAATAAATATATAACAGAGATATTGAGTTTGCTAAACACTGCAGAAGTATATAATCTGGAAACAATTAAGCACTATTTATAGAGAGGATTAAATCTCTATCTTGCAAAATTAATTACATTAAAGCTACAATACACTGTACAAGAGTTCTATAAGTAGATCTAACAAAGAGAACAGAATAAATAATTAGATTAGCAGCAATAAAACAGGCCTACTTAATGTTTTAGACCTAACTAGCTACAGTCTGCAGTGCAAAAGGAAATACCTGGCCTTACTTATTAGAGTACTAATAAGAGGGGCAGCAAAGACAATCCAATTACTGTTTCTAATTAGACAAGAGCCTATACAGTGCAAATACTACAGGCAATAGACTAAAGACAATAACAATTATATATATATAAGCTATAAATAGTAGATATATACTATCTACAAGGACAGGTATACCAACCTAAAAGATATATCTATATAGTTAAACCAGTCTCTAAGGATAAACAAGAGCAGACTAACTGGGGATCTATAGATAGTGCAAGCAATGGACAGTTATCTAATAATTGTATTAGTTTAGAAAAATAGAATCCAGACCTGGTAATAGGGAACCAGGCTCTGGATATAGGTTATATAATCCCCAACAAGTAGAATTATATCTTATAGATACTGGATATAGTTAGTATAGATACCTCTGGGTTATATTTAAGTATTCCAGAGACTGTACATTAACCAGATACCTTGATACAGGTACTGGACTATTAATAATTAATGTTAAATATCTCTAACACTACTATCCCAATACTAAGATTAAGAGAAATTGGGTAAATATATATTTTATTAAAGGCTATTGTAGGAAGAGAACAGCAGTATATAACTTTGCTATACTTAAGATATAAATCCAAATAATTAATAATTAACTATTTACCCTAACAGGTACCTTTCTGGTGGTACCTAATCTGCCAGCAAATATACTGGTTGGAACCAATAACCTATATAAATATAGTGCTATAATTAACCTTGCCTAATACTATATATAATTTTAGGGCAAGTATACTGTCCTTATACTGTTTAATAACTTAATAACAGTGCAATAGATATACATTAAAGCTTTATTATATATTACAGATATTACAACAAAACTGCACAAAGGCTAGGCAATTAATAGAAGTATCTTAGAGAAGGTCCTGCACTCTAAACAGTAAAAGGCAAGGGCCAAGATTACTGTTAGAATAGCTAGATATACTATTATTAAGCTAAAGCAAGGTATATCTATTTCAATCTATATAAGCCTGCACAGAAAATACTTATATATTTTTAAACTAATTTTAAGGAAGGATACCTCTAATCTTGTTGCTAGATCTCTATATATACTTATTTTATCTAAAACCCAGTTACTTCTATACTTAAACTTCTCTAATCAGTGCATTATCTTGCTGAAAGGCCATGTATTGGGCTATGCTTAATAGATTAATAAATAACCAGTAAAGCAGCTACTATTTAAGGTATATTTAGTTAGTAATATTAATGTAGTAGACATTGACAATCCATTTATAATTCTAACAATGGATAAATAGCCAATACTTAAGGAAGTAGATATATTAGATACTTAGAGTTTAGATTATTAGAAGAAGGTCCTAGCAATTCTCTATAAATATAAGTACCTGTTCTAAGCTGGACTGGGTATATTTAATAATAGTTAGGAAATGCCAATTTATCTAAAGGATAAAACTAACCTTAAAGGCCTTAAATAGGCCCCTTTTAATCTGTTACAGTATAACTGTAAAGCAATAGACAGTATACTTAATCCACTTAAGGTAAATAGATAGATTAAACCAGTTTCTGTAGGGGGCAAAGTAGCAGCAGCAGCACCTGCATTTATAGTATAGTAGTATAGCAAGCTATGTATTGTTATTAACCTTAGGGCAATTAATGTAAAAATACTGCCCAATGTATACCCCCTACCAAAGTAGAACAATGTTCTCTAGTTGCTGGGCGGTGTATATATCTTTTTATTACTGGATATTACAAAGGGATTCTTCCAACAGCCAATCTATATAGAAGATAGGTAGAAGACAGCATTTATTATACTATACAGAGGTTAGAAACAGTATACAGTAGTAATAATAGAATTAATGGTTTCCCCCCTGTTCTACCAATAATAAATAGAAAACCTACTAAGACAGTACCTTTAAAGCTTTGTCTTGGTGTATATTAATAACATTATTATTTACTTCTATACACCTAATGAATACCTTAAGCACCTTAAGCTTATACTTACAGTATTGGAAGACACTGGTATCTCTATATCTCTCTGTAAATGCTACTTTGTATACCCTAATATTAAGCTGCTTGGACACTATGTATCCTGTTTGGGCATTGCAATGGATAAGTAGAAGATAGAGACTATACACTAACTTACTTTTCCAACAATAGTTATACAGTTAGAGTATAGGCTTAGTCTGTTTGGATATTACTAATTATATATTCTACATTATATACATTATATTGAACTACTTAAATAGCTAAAGACACAAGCACTCCGGCCTGTGCTGTAGAAAGAATAAGTAAGAAAGAACTATATTAATTATACCAAGCTTAAACTAAAGAAACAGAACCTAGAACTGGCTAAGCTTCTATATTCTATATAAGTAGCTTGGAAGAAGATAAAAGATTTTCTCTGTACTGCACTAGTATAGGTATATTCTAACTTTTATAAACTATTTGTTCTTTATATAGACAGCAGCAAAGAAAATAGATTTAGAGTTATACTATATTAAATTAAAGATAATAGAAAAGAATACCTAATTCTATTTTTTTCTTGCAGGCTGCAACCTACAGAGAAAAATTACTGGGTAACAGAGCTTAAGTATACAGCACTGGTTTGGGCTTTGTATAAGCTACAAGCCTATTTTAATAATAAAGATTTTACTGTAATTACTAACTATAGTATACTTGTTAATGCCTTACAATTAAAAGTAACAGGACAGTGTAGTATATATCTAAATAATTGGGCATTTATCCTAGTGTTATACCTGCCCAGAATAAAGATTCTTTATAGAAAGGAATAACTATATACCAATATAGATACATTGTTATAGTTACTGTGGAAGGAAGATACTATAGAGCTAGATTCTGTCTAGAAAGAGTAACTATATATAATGCTTACAATAATTAACTAGACTGTATATAGTCTAGAGTTCAATAATAAATTCCTTGCACAAGTAAAAAATAGAATAGCCAAGGACTGGAGTTATTGCTAGATCCTACAGAAGATTAAGGCACAAAGGCAAAAGTAAGTAGAGGATAATTAAGGTACTAATACCTACTACTTATTTTATTTAATAGAAGATAGTTTGCTATTAAATATAGTGCTAACAGGGACTAAATAAATTTGTATTCTAGCTAAAATAGAAGATAAGGTAGCTATATACTTCTATAAAAACTATAGTTATCCAGGGTTTAACAGAGCCCTTAAGGTAATAATAACTGCCTTCTATATACAGAATACAAAGGTGGTTATGCAGCAAATAGTGTATAAATACCTAAATTATTAGGTAGCCAAACCATTAAACCACCTGCTGTATAGTTATATAAAACCAATACAGCAGCTATCTATACCTTTTAATATTATAATGCTTGATTTTATTATTGGTATACTAATTAGTAATGGGTTTGATGCCCTCTTGGTAATAACTAACAAATTTAGCAAGGCTGTCTGCCTTATACCTGGACAGGCAATGTAGAATGCCAAACAATGGTCCAATATATTCTACTGCAATGTAATCTATTTATAGGGAATTCCTTATGGTATAATATTCAATTGTAACTTAATCTTTACTGGAAAATTCTGGTGCAAGATGCTACAGACTTGGGGTGTTAAGCAATGGCTAACAACAGTGTATTACCTATAAGTAAATAGTTAAAGCAAGAAGTTTAATTAAACTGTTAAGATTATTCTTTGCTGTATACTGGTTAGATAGTATAAGTCTAATTAAGCAAACCTGCTACAATAAGTAGAATACTATATAGTAACACTGCCTATATTAATAACTGGTATTTTACTATATAAGGTGCTGTACAGGGTGACACTGCAATTTATTCCATTAATCTAAGGTAAAGAGACAGACTTTAATTATAAACAGACAAGGGAACTCCTGCACCTGCAGCTAAGTAATATATATAATATAGTACAGGTATATATAGCAGCTTAGTTTAATTGTAATTACAAAGCTCCAGTGTTTGAAGGATTAGTCTATGTCTGTCTAGTATAAGTAGGACAAAAGGGTTACTATATACTGTACAGTAGTAAGCTATCTCCAATATATTATAGTCTGGTGCCAATTAAGCAAAAGGTAAGTAAACTTACCTATAAACTAAACTTCCCTAAGGGTATAAAGGTTTGGCCTATAGTATCTATTATCTATTTGGAGCAGGTATATAGACTGACCTATAAATTTCCACCACTGGAACCAGTGCTTGTTAATGGCCAGAAGGAGTATAAGGTTAAGAAAATCCTATATAAATTAACTATAGAAGGTTAGCAGATATACTTAGTTAAATAGAAAGGGTACAAGCAGCCAACAGACAAGCCAGCAGAAAATATTAAACAAGATATACCTAAACTAGTTTGCAAATTCTACAAGAAATATTATTCTAGATATACCTAGGTTGCTCCTGTTATAAGTATAAAAGGGCATTAAGGGCTAATCTATATATATACAGGGCTGGAACTGCATTAGATTAAATAATAGTAGAAAATATTTTATTTCTTATTTATTCTCTTATTATATATAGTTTATAAACAAAAACTAACATTTCCTTTCTTACAATGGATATATTTTAATAACAAACAGAGAACAAACAGAGACTGTATATACAATATCTTTCTATATAACAATAGAATTAAAAATCCCCTTCTATATTGGATAGCTTCTGTTCCTGCTGTTCTATAGACTTATTAGTACCCTTTAGTTTGGCAAGCTTACTATCTAAGAGCTAGCAGATAGTATTAATCTTGTCTAGACCTTAATGGATTGTAATATAGTTATTAAGGTTAAGTATTAACAGTATAAAGAAGTACTGGTTGCTGTAAATACTGTTGCCTACAAGGGTACTGTACATTGGTTTGCACAAGGTTAACTTAAAGGTATATAACTGGAACAGGGAGTGGGCAGTCTTGTTAATTAATAGAGAAGGTTTAGGTTTTGCAGATATTCTAATATTATTACTGGTTAGATTAAGTATATTAGTAACCTTTTTACAGGTTAAACAAGGAACAAGCAGTGTCTAAGTAGTGTTACCTAAGAAAGTAGAAGCACCATTATTAGCAATATAGAAAGAGTAAGTATAGCCACTGTGGTAATAGTTAGTATAGCCACTGCCTATTTAATCCTTGTAGGTTATATACTGTTTGTATGGACTAAGGCCCTTCTGGTACTTATTATAAGCCACTGGTGCAATGTCTCTGTGTATATAAAATACTGCAGTGTTTATATATAGGGAGCAATGCAGAGACTTAACTGTATATTGCTTTACCTTATAGTTATACTGCTACTTAATAGATTACTTAACAGGGTTAGCATTAGCTCTGTTTACTGCACTGTTAATATATAGTGCATAGAATATCCAAACAACAATAACCTTAAACTAGTTATTAGGGTAGGGCTCTATAGGTACTAGCTCCTTAATGTAAGGGCTGCCCTCTTTTGTATAACCCTCTAACTAACTAATCAGTCCCTAAATAATAATAGGTTAGGATAGGGTATAATGCTTACCAATAGTAATATACTTATAGATAAGGTACTTAACCCTGTTCTCCTTAATAATACAAGATAGATTAGCTTCTGCAATATATATATTATAAGCATGCACAGCAATAAAATCCTTGGACAATATTGGGCTACTATTTTCTCTAACTTTTGTCTGCTTCTCCTTCTTAGGATATTTGTTCTTGTTATTGGAGCTTAATAAAAATGCAGCCAGACAATGGAGTCTCTTCTTATCCTTGGGAGACATTTAAGCAGATACAGAACTATAATTGCCCCTTTTAGCACTATGCTGTATAGCATAGAATTAGCCTTAATTAGAAAACAAGGGTTAGATATTATACCTTTGCAGTAGAGCCAGCAGTAGTCTTCTAATTAGACTTAATAACAGAATCTTGGGACTAATATACTCTAATTAGCAACAGGACAGCTCTGCAGGGATACTAGATATATAGCAGTCTCTGTTAAGTTAATAGACTATTCTTTAGCTGCAGACAGTGGCTTCTTATGCTAAATAGACACCAGTTAGTTAAAGATTAGATACTGGTAGTAACAAGAATACTTACTGGATATCTATGTTTTCTAGCTATTATACAGCTTAAGAACTATAAATATACAGCAAGGAATAACCTAGAAAGCCAATAAGGAATCTCTAAATAGGTAATAAATAAAGAAAGATATATTTTGTTATTATTATAGAAAGACTATTCTATAACAATACATTGCTATATAGGTCTTGGAACTATGCTAGTATATTTTGGGATACAGTAGGGCTAAATAAGCAACAACAATGTATTCTTTGGCTACAATGGATAAAAGAATAGGTCTTTAAAATACCTTAATCTATACCTTAATTAATTTAATTAACTGTAGACCAATGTTTGTCTTAAAGTCTTTAAGTACCCTAATAATACCTTAAAGGTTCCGCCCCCCCTCCAATAAATACTTAATAACTGTATTAAGCCCTATGGTAGAACAATGCAAGTATACCTTTAGCATTAATACCTTTATATTTTAGATATTGATCCCAGTTTGCTTCCAAAACATTAGACAGCAATGTATAACTTAGGCCTTCCAGAACAGAAGGTAAAGGTTCTCTGCTAACAAGCTATCTAATTCTAACAATATAGTGCCTACAGGGGACAGACTTAAGGTTACCTCTTTCTAAGTATATAACAGAATGCCTATAGTAGCCAGTTCCCTATCCAAATTAGGCACTGTCCGCCCAGTAATATTACACTAATTGGCAATATTACTAAAGATATAGTATATACAGGCCTATAAAAGCTTTCTGCCCAAGAAAATACTAATCTAATAGCTTTTAAATAGCTTGCTGGCAAAAACCTAGCAAGGTATACAGGGCTTGTACAATAACTGGCTATATACCTGCTAAATAAAGGCAATGCAGTGTTTCTCTTGTTTTAAACCCAGAGGGATATTATTAGACCAAGAAACAGTAGTTAGTTCCCTATAAAATATACCAGAATACTTGTATATAGCTTAATGTATACAGTACTTAAATAACAGGGCCCTAGACAGGTGTACAAGAATAATCTCTTCTAGAAGCTTATTATACTTAGGCAGGTTACCCTCTGTTATACAGTTATCTTTTAATCTGTTAGCAAACAGATCTAGGAATAAGCAGCAGGAGAATAAACCAAGGTTATTACAAGGTATACTAATACCAAAACTAAATTATTTATTTCTAGAAAATAGTGCATACACAGGTATAATAGATTTTGTAGCACTGGGATTGGAACTTAGCTAGTTACTAAAGAGCCTGCTAGTCTCCTTTGGGGGTTTAAATATTTTTTTCTGTTTAGCCTCTGTATACTTATAAGGTGCAGGACAAGACAGAAAGTCTTCTAGACTAATAGTTTAGAAGTTATTTTGTATTTTAACTATATATATAAGATTGTTAATGTCTTAATGTTTTGTTTATATATTAGATATATATAGGCCCCTGACTAAGCCATTATATAGCCTGTTTAACAATATAACTAATGCTACACTGTTACCTTTATTAATGTTGTCTTTTAGGGAGGGGGTAATACAGCAGAATATATATATTCTCTGTTTAGGAGATATATATTGGTTACTTGGAGATAGATCTATAGCTTAGATAAGTATACCCACTATACAGAGTTTTTATTTGTATTATATATAGGCCCTGGAGGCCCCCTGTATATAGAGGGACTACCTTTAGTTTATATAATTTATTTATTCTTTATATAGTCTCCACCACAAACTTCCAAGAGGTATTAAGAGAATAAATTACAAAGAAAGAAAATATTTGCTAGTAGTACCTGCAAACTTCTAAGAGGCATTAAGAGAATAAATTGCAAAGAAAAAGAATATTTACTGGTAGTATCTATAAACTTCTAAGAGGTATTAAAAGAATAAATTACAAAGAAAGAGAATATTTGCTGGTAGTACCTACAAACTTCTAAAAGGTATTAAAAGAATAAATTGCAAAGAAAGAGAATATTTACTGGTAGTACCTGCAAACTTCTAAGAGGCATTAAAAGAATAAATTACAAAGAAAGAGAATATTTACTGGTAGTATCTATAAACTTCCAAGAGGCACTAAGAGAATAAATTACAAAGAAAGAGAATATTTGCCAGTAGTACCTATAAACTTCCAAGAGGTACTAAGAGAATAAATTATAAAGAAAGAGAATATTTACCAGTAGTATCTACAAACTTCCAAGAGGTACTAAGAGAATAAATTACAAAGAAGTATAGAATAGATAGCCTTACTAGTAGTAGCCAGTAATATAGATATTTATATAACTGTTACTGTACAATAAACCCTTTACTAGGTATATTTAGTAATATAGATCTTTGTATAACTGTTACTATACAATAAATACTTTACTGGGTATATCCAGTAATATAGATCTTTATATAACTGTTACTATATAAATACTTTACTGGATATATTTAGTAAGGCAGATCTCTGTATAACTGTTACTATATAAATACTTTACTGGGTATATTTAGTAAGGCAGATCTCTGTATAACTATTACTGTATAAATACCTTACTAAGTATATCTAGTAAGGTAGATCTTTGTATAACTATTACTGTATACAGAACCCTTTACTAAGTATATCCAGTAAGGTAGATCTTTGTATAACTACTACTGTATAATAAATACTTTACTGGATATATTTAGTAATATAGATCTTTATATAACTGTTACTGTACAATAAATACTTTACTGGGTATATTTAGTAATATAAATCTTTATATAACTGCCACTGTATAAATACTTTACTAGGTATATTTAGTAAGGCAGATCTTTGTATAACTATTACTGTACAATAAATACTTTACTGGGTATATTTAGTAATATAGATCTTTGTATAACTGCTACTGTATAAATACTTTACTGGGTATATTTAGTAAGGCAGATCTTTGTATAACTGCCACTGTACAAAGAATCTATTACTGGATATATTTAGTAATATAGATCTTTATATAACTGTTACTGTATAATAAATACTTTACTGGGTATATCCAGTAATATAGATCTTTGTATAACTGCCACTGTATAAATACTTTACTAGGTATATTTAGTAAGGCAGATCTTTGTATAACTGTTACTGTACAATAAATACTTTACTGGGTATATTTAGTAATATAGATCTTTGTATAACTGTTACTGTACAAATACTTTACTAGGTATATTTAGTAAGGTAGATCTCTATATAACTGTTACTGTATAAATACTTTACTGGGTATATCCAGTAATATAGATCTTTGTATAACTGTTACTATACAATAAATACTTTACTGGTTACTACTAAGAACTTACTAGGTATAGCTAGTAAATAGAATTTACAGTAAAAAATTATACTATATATTTAGTCTATATAGCTTTAAGGCTATACAGTAATTTATATAATCTACTAGGGTTTATATTACTAGTAAGCCCCAGGAGCTTGTAATAAGCTACTAGAACAGACCAGTAAGTTTAATAAATTACTAAAATACTACCCTGCAAGAGCTTAAATTATATATATATTTTAAAATCTCTACTATATAACTTTAGAAAGAAAATCTCCCCTGGTAGTACCTAAGTACCTTTAGTTCTAGACCTGGGGGTAACTAGTAGTTACTGTCTACTCCACCCTCTGACCTCTGACCCCACCACCCTACGAGCTGTATTCTCGCCCTCCCCTTTCACCTTCTAAGTGGCTTGGATCATGGCGAATTGTGCGGGACAGAGGCGCAAAACTCAACAGCATTTTAATTGAGATCCTGGAGATCAGTCCCCTTACACGTAGCCATCGAGATTGCTGGCAGTCATCCCAGGACATCCCTTTTCCACATTCATCTGTTTTTCCTGCCTGTTTTATGTCCGTTTCATTTCAATTACCACTGCCCTTGCACCGTAATCACCAACACCACCACTTTCTGTCTCAGCAATGTTGTCCTTGGCATCCGAGCCATCACAGCGCCATATCTCGATATGGGGATGTCCGCAACGTTTTTTGGTATGCGTCGTTGCTATGTTCGCAACTCTCCGGGCCTGACGAACATCCCCACATTCCAGTACTGTAAGCTGAACCCCAATACGCTCTGAGAGCGCGAGAAGGCAAGGATAAAAAGAATCCGCTTGTCCATACTTTTCTTCGAGCAGCGATCTACCACTGTTACGTGCTTGGGTCGGTGGGGGAACGAGCGCCAGTTTAGGCTCGTAGAGTCTGACACTCCGTGATGTGGTTCCGTTCCAAAACTCGACGGGAGATATGTATGGTGGATTAGATATTAAAACGTCCCATTGTTGGTCTCCAGACGATGATACTGTGTTTAGAACAGCATCAATGCTAGGAATTGCGCTGTTGACTGTTGCGGGTCCGGTAACCGCAGAATGCCAGGGACAAGAAATAGTTTCTAGCCCTCCGAGCAGGTCTGCTTGTAGAAATTGAACATCATGCCTTGCCCGGGGGTGTAAATGGCCTTTAATTATGTTGTGCTCAAGGTTCTTGCGGGCGAGAGAAAGTGCATGTGGGCTTATGTCTACTCCCGTGATTTTGAGGTTCGGGATTGTAGGAGCAAGTAAAGAATGGAGTAGAAGTGGAATGCAGCCTGTTCCTGTACAGAGATCCAAAATGCGTATGGATCTGTCTTTGGAGGAACTCGAAGAAGACTGTGATCGCCGGAGGCGAGATAATATCAATTCCGCGGTGCGGATAGTGTAAGATTCCGTCTCAGGCCTGGTGAAATGAGGAGTATAAGCCCGCTATATCTTTAGATCAATTCAATCATTAAAATACAAAATTGCGTTTCTGCTTTTCTGTATCGTCTTCTCAAAGCACTGACCTCGGTATCAACACGCCCTTTCTACACAAGATCTCTAACTCTCCGAATGGCTGATCACCTAGAATGTATTGTAGAGGTTTGCCCCTAGCTCTCTGATAAACCATACGTCTCAATTCCGCCCGCCATCTCCCTGGAGGAACATGGGTTACATGTTCATGACCTTTATGATGCCCTGTGTTTGAAATTGCATGCTCACGGAGCCAACGCAGCTCGTTCCGCGCGGAAGCCAGGTCACGACATTCACGGAGGAGTTGCGGAAGAAGAGGGTCGATACAGTATGCGGAGCGGAGGAGTGACGGAGCGAGACGGGGCATGGGCAGCAGACGCGGTATGAGAGCTTTCACGTCTCCCGGCTGGTTCGTTTCACAGCTTCATCGTTTCCGCTGGTTTTGATGTGCCGTTAGTTATCAGAATGATCTGTTCATGTGACCATCACCACTAAGGCCGCCGGCTCCAAGCACAAGCTAGCTTACTTTGGCGTTGTCTGATTAGATATAGATTTTACCTCTAGTCTACTTTCCGCTGAGATGCAGATGGATTAATTAAGTTGCATATATGCCCGAATGGGGATAAAACCAGACTGGGCGACGTTTAAATGCTATCGGAATATCCGCCCAGTATTCTTTCAACCCTCGCCTCGTGTTTCATAATTTCCAGACGCTCCAGCCTCTTAGATCTAGTTGCCCCAGGAGCCCTTGCAACGGGCCCTGGTCTTCCATTCCGTTCCTCCACATTTTCGGTCCAGCTAAGAAACTGACAAACCCATCTGGTCCGGATACAATAATTAGCTTGCGACCAAATTCTCGCTGATTTGAGTTCGTAAAGTCTAGTACAGTATCCTTTCGAATGAGACTGTTTTCATCATCTACAAAATAATCCACCGTGAGCTGCTCAGGATGCTGGGCCTTCAAATCTTCAAGATATTTGACCGTTAAACTCTGCGGCCAGTCATCCTTCGGGATGGGATTGTCCATTCTATCCCGGAAAGCAAACAATGACTTCCACCACGGCTTCCGAGTATTCTCTCCATGAGATGGATGGTCACTAAACCCGCCTTGACAATCTTCTCTCCGTCGATTCGCCCACAGTATATGAATTTTTGTATGTTGCGACGTTCCCCTCGTTTTGAGAAGTGTATGTGCAGTCTGCAATGCTGGTGCGATTCCCGTCCCGCCTGCTATAAATAACACCTCTTGGATGTCCGACGGTAAAGCGTACTCTAACTGCGGACCACGAATATCCACCGTCGAACCGAGCTTGAGACCATGTAGATACCCAGAAACCTCTCCAAATATTTCCTTGCGAATCAGAAAATTCAGCGTATCATTTTCCGTCTCCAGTTCCTTTGACGCTTGAACACTTTCCGTGCTGTTCACCGTCAGCGGCGGCAGAGGCGTATAATCCCGACCAATTTGCAACTGCGGTTGCTTGAATTGCACGCTCCATATGCCCTTTTGCCAGGCATCCTGATAAACTTCCTTGTTGTTGCCGGGTTTCATCGGGCGCATACTGAAAATACAGCTCGTAGACGAGACCGGAGTTTTCGAGACGAGCTCATATTGCGTAAACGTGATTGGATTCAAGGTTGTAGAGGAATCTTGCGTGTAGCGAACATATGCGCCAGCCACGGCCGCCACAGCAGTTACTATTGTGACTCGTAGCCATCTTCGGTTCTTCGGATTTGAGGACGCGGATGAGCTGGCGGAAGCATATTGGCGCCGATGGACAGCTCTTGTGCAGCCAAAGGCAGAGTTGGGCTTAACGGCTAGGCTGCAAGACTGATGGGAAGCCAGCCGTGATAGCCTAGGTGTCCCGAGAGACATCTATAGTAACCAAACGAGAGACAGCAGCGTCGCGGGAGTGTCTTAGGAGAAGCAGCTGCTGATGTCAAGCCTGGCCTTTGGTTACCGGAAGGCGGCTGGTGGCTGGTACTTACACGTGCTACAAAATTTGGTGGAGCAACAAGTACCTCTCATTCTTCGACGGCCAACCCTCCTTTTTGCGGTAAACACATGCATGATCCATCTTTGTCTTCAATGCCCACGACGTAACGACATGTTTCTGCATACGATATTATAATACCTTTGTCTTGATTTCGATTCTACTTGGAATGGCGACGTCGATTTCTCTCTTACCTTCTCACTCGCTGCACTCTTGCTAATACGATATCGGCGTCAGCCTTTAGAATCCATATCCCAGCTATGGCCCCTGTTGCGTTCTCTGAGCCTCGACGAGCTGGGGGTGGACTATCTAGGGACTCTCTCGAACTTGCTTCTCTTGCGTCCTCGTCCAGCCATAACACAGCAGATCACTCGTCGCGCTCGTCCTCTCCCTCCGGAATCTCTTCCTCCCGCAAGGCGTCCCTCGAGAACCACGATCCATTATCTGGTGATATCTACGAGTCCGCCGGCTCAAGACATGCGCGCTCGTACTCCGTTTCTTCAGCTTTTGATTTTGGAAGCAATCTATTTCCGCTTTCGCAAACTGCTGGTGGATATGCTCCCCTGGGAGCTCCGTCTGTACTCTCGTTAGATCGCCACACAGGGCTTATAGACGGAGCGCTCGAAAAACACAAAACCCTCACGTTTCTCAATGGACTCTCATTGGTGGTTGGAATAATTATTGGCTCAGGCATATTCTCTTCTCCCGGGCAAGTGGACTTCAATGCTGGTTCGCCCGGTGCGTCGCTCATTGTTTGGGCCGTAGCTGGGTTGCTCGCATGGACTGGTGCCGCGAGCTATGCGGAATTAGGAGGCGCAATCCCGCTTAATGGCGGTGCGCAGGTATATCTAGCCAAGATATTTGGCGAACTGATGGGTTTTCTGTTTACTTGGTGTGCCGTCTTCGTCCTGAAACCTGGCTCTGCGGCTATCATTGCTATAGTGTTTGGGGAGTACGTTGTTCGCGCTGTTGTCGGAGCAGACGTCGAGACGGTAAATCCGTGGATTAATAAGGGTGTCGGTTTTCTGGGTCTTGCTGTTATGACGGCATTGAATTGCATATCAACGAGGTTGGGGACACGGATTGGGGATCTGTTTATGTTTTTCAAGTTCATTGCGCTTCTTGGAGTTACGGTCATTGGAATCGTTGTTGCGGTTACAGGTCTTTCGTTCAATGGAGAAGCGAACACGGAGTGGAAGACTACAAGTTGGTTCAAAGGCACGAACACGGATGTGTCCAGCTGGGCTGTGGCTCTGTATGCCGGTTTGTGGGCTTTCGATGGCTGGGATAATGTAGGTTTCTGCCTCCAATTTTATTTGAGATTCCATAAGCTAATTGCGTTAATAGACCAGCTACGTGACCGGCGAATTCAAGAATCCTACCCGCGACTTGCCACGGGTCATTCACACATCTATGGCTCTCGTGATAACAAGTTACCTGCTTGCAAACGTGGCTTACTATTTTGTTCTACCCTCGGATACAATAAACGCTACAAACACCGTTGCAGTGAAATTTGGGGGGAAAGTATTTGGTCCCATTGGCGCCTTGGTATTGGCATTAGTTGTTTCTGCAAGCTGCGTTGGTGCCTTGAACGCGACGATATTCACGAGCGGCAGGCTTGTTTACGCGGCTGGTCGGGAAGGTTATTTACCATCTATGTTTGGGAAGCTGGGCATTGCAGGCTCCGCGATCCCTACAGGTGGTAGATTACGACACCGGTCATGGTTTCGAAAAGGACTTGACAAACTGTTCGGAGATGATATTGGGATAGGCTTCACACCTGTCCATGCAATGATTTTGAACGCTGTGCTTTGCGCCGGGTACATCGCTGTCGGGGAGTTCGGAACGTTGGTAACCTTTTATGGTGTGGCAGGATATACCTTCTACTTCCTTACTGTCCTCGGCCTCATCGTCTTGCGCATCAAGGAACCGCACCTGGAACGTCCTTACAAAACATGGATCACAACACCGATTATCTTCTGCTGTGTCAGTTTGTTCTTGCTCAGTCGTGCGGTCTTTGCTGAGCCCTTGCAGACACTTATTGTTGTGGGGTTCACGATTGTGGGCGTACCTGTGTATTATTGGCGCATTAGCCAGCGGGACGGTAAAAGTAATATCTCTGGTGGGTGGTGGAAATTCTGGAAGAGATGGGGGAGGACATGATTTTCTTTAGTCTAGAAAAAGGGACGCATTACCACCAATGGGTACCGGTACGAGTATGCATATTCCCAAGGAACGAATGATTCGATCACGCATGTCGTCGATGGGTCGGGCATCTTTACTAACTGCCGGCCGCTTAATCACTACTTCTGTTGTCGGGATACAACCTCGTATTGTCGCATGCGTCTTTTCGTAGACGACTGTTATGTATATTACTCCTATACCTCTATTAATTAGCATTGTATTCTCTTTTTCCCTTCTTCGCTCCTTGTACTGCTAGCGATCACTCGTAGAATTTTCGTTTTCGAAATATTATTATATCTTTCCGCATTAGAGTTACAGGCTACAATTTCGGCTGTGGCAGTTCCCGCGAACAAAGTCGCCACAGCCATCGTCGCCAAAAAGATCCCTCTTGTTGTCTCCGGCAGTTTCGGCAACATTTTTTCTCGCAACAGCATTAATAACGCTCTGATGGGTCTTGAGGTACCTCGTCTTGTTACAAGACTTCGGGGGACTTTCGGAAATGAATCTGGTCAGAAACAACTAACTCGCCAGACGGGGTGGAAGTTGAACTGGGATGCCCGCCGAAGCAGAATTGAAGTCCAGGAAGGAGAAAATGGAGCCAAGTGGACAGAGAAGGTGGGAGAGTTGCCGCCCAAAGTTCAAGAGATCATTGCTCGTGGTGGATTAGAAAAGCGGGTGAAGAATGCTATCAGCGCTTAATTCTTTCGACTGAAGCCCAGGTAATTTTTTACTATTTGCTGCTTGTTCGCTGTTTCTCGTATAGGGTCAGGATGAAAATTAGGCGCATAGATTTGTCTCGTTCTTTTCGGATTTGTACAGTCGTGTATACTGAGGTGGCTTTCCATCTGTGGATTTTTATCTCTCCTGCATACAAGAATTGCTTTTAGATAGTCATTTGGAGATATCAGAATCATACCCATTGCAGCTTTCATTTTCAAACTGGCCTCGTCCCAGGCCCCTTTCCCCGACCCCAACATGTGCGTAAGTGGTTGGCCGATCATCCCACCTTCTGGGGACAATGACAGTATCTCCAAGCACACCGTTGAAACCCTTCAACATTTCGGCATGTTTGAATATCTTCACAGCAATAAATCATCTTACAATATCGAGGCTTGTGGCATTTTACTTTCGCTTGATTGTCAATTATCATCGAGGACAAACACAGTGGCTTGTTTTAGCCGCGCCAATCCCCCGCTTACGCACTCTCTATCTGGGGCTAAGCCTGCCCCAAAAAAAGGCGTGCATCAAGGTATCCTTGCAAAAAACACTCCATTGCCCTTCTGTACGGCATTGTCATTGCATGCAACGAACATTATCGTACGTTTACCCGTCCACCGAGCAGTTATAACTTCCAACATCAACAAAACAGTTAACGACACCATATTGTCACGTACCGGCTAACCCAATTGGACGCCCATCACCATGGCTGCAATGCTGGGCAAATATGTCGTTCAACGGCCCCATGGTGATACCGAGTACGAATGCGCCTTCTGCTACAAGACCTACACGTCGCTGGGTGCTCTCGAGCAGCACTGCATGAATTCAAACCAGCATGCCTGGTGCCATAGGTGCCAGCGCGTTTTTGCCAATGATTACACCCTAGAGGAGCACATAGAAGAATCTCCTCTTCATAATTTCTGCTACGACTGTCATCCCCGAGCGGATTTCATGTCCATTGGTGAGCTTGAGCGCCACAAAACAAAAGAGCATTACTGGTGTGCGCCATGCAATTGGTACGGAGCGGACGCTCGCAACCTGCGACGTCACGATTTAGACATGCACTATATGTGCGACGAATGCGACCGGTATTTCCAGAATGACAACAATCGAAGAATGGTATGCATATATTTCGCCAATGTGTTCACCATATATTTATCAAATCCCGCTAACCCAGCTCACCCAGCACAAAATTTCCCACCAGCCCAGGGACGAGGAGTGTTTTGGCTGTTATAGACGATTCCCTTCATTCTCTGCCATGCTCATTCATCTGGAATCGGGGACCTGTGGTGGTGGCAGCGACCGAGACGAACTTTACGGACTTGCCTTCAGGTGCTACCAACACAAGAAATACTCCGTCGGTAATACATGTTTTCCGTTCTTTTGCCCTGAATGCGATAAGGACTTTTCAACTCTTTCAGGTCTCTATCAGCATGCGGAGACTCGTATTGGGTGTTCGCGTTACCTCGTTGAACCGCGCTGTTTGCAAAAGCTTTCTCACTTCCTTGCCATTTCAGTTTGAGTTGAGTATTGGCTGAGTGTCCCACGTTTCTTATAACTTCTTTTGCGATCTCATTTCATTTTCTAGGGAATTATCAACAAGTGAAATGCGCAGGCTTCATTTTAAGGTTTTGTATTTGCAGTGGGCATGGAGGCCTCGTCGACCACTATCATAATGTTTTATAATCACTCAGTATGCCTCACCGCATTTTTTTTTCTCTTTTTTCCTGGCGTACATGAAAACTTCCTTGTGAGCTTTGCTGTGTTCATGGAAACCTAGTAGGCACGTCGTGTTGAGATGGCTCATTGTGGCTTATCCATACCCATCAACCCGCCATAGCAAAATTCAAAGAACCAATCTCGGGTATTGTAATGCCTTGCTGGGTTAATATAGAAATGGCGCAACTTGGTTTTTGTAGGCAGATAAGCTCTCCTGATGCTTAACCATTCATGGGGATTACGATGGCGTGGTCCGTGCACAGTCCTGAAGACACACTCTCTCCTCTTCAACCCATACTTTCGTCACCAAATAACCTGTTTTCAGAATACTAAGCAAGATTTTTTGCTTTCATGCCTTTGAAGGGCTTATAAACCTACAGAGTAGGAAGAGCCTACTCCATATGTATAGACAAATTCCTCCCACACAGGTTGCTTCTCATTTGCGCTTCACTTGATTGTCAACACAATCCAACATTGTTAGTTTCTGTCAAAATCACTGCAAGGGCAGATACACATTGACTTATGGGACTGAAACCATTAAATCTGCTCTATTGGTGAGGCTCATTTGCTCTGTACAATCACAGATCCCAGTACGCTGGGCTAGGTATTCCGAAGTCACTGCTGGAGATGATCCCATTCTGTGGTCATTTTGGACCCGCTCTTGCGACGCGCCTTTGTTTACAGGGCTAGATTGTTTGTTGGATGAAACTGCAACTATAAGCCGGAACTTCATACATCGATATGGAACTCCTGCCTGCTGTCTAACACTGGCTCTTCGCGCCCCGCCAGACTCTACAACATCAGACATTAGAGCTATTCAATAGTGGTTACTTATGAAGGAACCAAACCATCATAGTGTTCTCGGCGAAAGACACTTCACAACTTGAAGATACCCAGGAAATATCATCTGTTCATGAGCCCAATGACATACATTCACCTGATAGTTCAAACAGGGACTATGAACACCTCCAAGTGTTCTAAAGACTATCCCTTGGACACATTCCTTCCTTTTCTCTTCTTTTTTTGCTGTTCTACTCCAGTCATTCCCGATTATTCGTGCGGTGTGGACTAGAGCCTTTCTCTCCCTCGGAGTGGCCTAGTCGTTCTTTACCCCTTGTTTCTCTTTGGTCGCTAAGTTATTATCGGGCGAACTTCAAGCTCTTTCATCAAAACTTGCTAGAGCCTAGACGAACGAGCAACCATGTACCCAACAAGCGTCACCTTGTCGACTGCCGACATGATGTATGGCGAGTTGGTTGGCACCCTACCAATCCCGCCTTGGGGTGTCCGAATCACTCGGAACATTGAACCACCTAGGTTCGAGTTGTCAGATGATGACTTCTTCAAGGTTCGGGAGCCTTTCAACCAACCAGGAACATCTGTTTTTGAAATGTGCCCGGCGGAGATCAAATTGAAAGTCATGGAAATGGTGAGATTCGCTCTTCATATAACATGGTATTTCTGTTACTAATTTGTATAGTTGCCCCTTTCTGATCTGCAAACGATGATGCGCATTTCCAGCAGCGTGCAGTCATTTGCGCAAATTTGCCTATATGGCTCAGTTGTTCTTCGAGTTTCCCAGCATTGGGATTGGACCAAAGACTTCGATCGCTTCCACATTGCTGGAAAACGCAATCTCCGTCTCGTGCGCAATCTTACCATTGTAAATTCTGCGAAGACTAAGTCGAAGACGGAGCAAGAGAAAGCCTCTTGGTCCCTCATGGGTGAATGGCGAGCAACTGATGTCTATAACCATCGGACGGACTTGTTCAACCGGATGGTCCTCCATTTAGTTATCGACCATATGCCGTTGCTGAAAGAACTGCGGTAAGAAAAACCAACTTTGTGTAGGGATAAACATCTCTGATAACTTTCCTGCTCAGGTGGTTCCACACGTACCGAATGCGTACATCTACATTCGGTCAGATTGTCTCCAAGCGTGCGAAGACCATTACTTCTATTGAGACAGGCGAGCTTATTGGCAACTTTGATAATAGCCTGGAGTACGTCAAGAGGACCAAACTTTCTAAGCTTGAACTCCGCACCGCACATATACCTGGCAAATATTGTTCGGAGTTGTCTTTCAGTACTTCGATTACGGCTATCAGGGACATCCTACGCATAAGCGGAGGTACTTTGAAACATCTAGTTCTGGGCGATGAACGCCTGACTTGGGCATTTCACAAGGTTGATGGGAATGTTGTCCGTCATCCACCAAGGAAGCCATTAGACAAACTCCTAAGAATACTCACCCAACCGAAACGCGTTCTACCCAGTCTTACTCATCTGGATGTGATTGGCGTAGAGATTTCTACCTGGTCCCCAGAGATGCCCAAAACGCTCAACTTTCACAGGCTGGCCAGACTGAGTTTGGAGTCATGCATTGACACCGAAAACCTTCTCCGCAGCCTTTCCGCCCGCCCGGAGCTGATTGCCCTGAGAGAGTTCAAAATTCGACAGGAGAGCCCCTCCGACATGTTTATGCGTGACCTCGACACATTCCTCGCATCCTTTTCAGGTCTCGAAGTGTTATCTGTTCTTCTCGACAATGTCGAACAAATGATGGACCACAATGGCTTTATGAAGGCGCACGGGGACACTCTGAAAGCGCTCGTCTGGGAGGGCAGAAAGAAGAACAAAGGTTCCTTGCCAATTAGTCTCGAGAAAGTCACTGATTATGGGCCACCGTTTCTCGAGACATTATGCAACACTTGCCCGAACCTCGAAGAGCTGAGCATCGCGCTAGATATGCGCTTACCGTATGACTCGGTGTTGAAGTGTAACAGGATCGATAGCAAGATTCCTTTCAAAGTCTTGACATTGCCACGTCTGAAGACGCTTCATAGCCGTTTCGTTCCGGCGACAAAACGCAGTACCATTTCGCGCGAGTTTTTCATCTCCACAAATAAGATGCCGATTACCCATTTCCTCGATTACGGTTGCTTCATCCTCGAAACTACTCCTCGTTTAGAGCTTATTGCTGTCGGTGCTGCAAGTTACGCCGACCGTTACATACAGGACAGTGTCAACTACACCTACCAGGACGCAAAAAATATACCATACCCGATATTTTTCGACGTGCGGTTCACGAAAGAGAAGGACGTTAACAGTCATGTGCTAAGCCCATTGGGGAAGCACAACGCAAGAAGCAATTCTTTCGTTTTTGATGGGGTCGAAGAAGTCAAACAGAACTATGCCCATACGCGCATATTTGAGTCATATTGGCTCAAGTAGTCGTCGTACTTCTCCAGAAGCCTTGCGAACCTCATTTCGGGTGACGATGTGCTTTACTTCAATCTCGAAGACAATTCTGAAAGTTTGACTCCGATCTATTGGCTATTGTCGAGGTTTTCGCCATGTCTTGTTGCTTTTTTTTCTTGCAATCCCCGTACACTCGCTTGGCTACAGTGTCAATCCCTAGCGCTTCGTTTTACGGAACTGACTGAGTTGGCCACGATGCTGATTCCGAACTACGATCCAGGGGATTTAGGATGCCGCGCTCCCTTGCTTCGACCTCTTAACTTTTTTTCAACTGCTTCTACAATGCCCGTCATCGCTCAGCTGTGTTTTTTCTGCACCCCAACTACTTCTCAATTGTCAGGCACGAACTTACACTCCTATCAACCCTTTCTTTACCTCGATTTTCTCAATCCAAGCCGTATCGCAGTCGAAGCCTGCGTGCCGCCTCTTGGATTCTCTCTCCCCTCTTTGCCTTTCGGCATATGTATTCTGCTGCTTTCTTACAGTGTTGAAGCTTATCATGTTTGTTCACAAAGAGGGGGAGAGAAAACCAGTTAAAAAAGTCTTGTTTCATTTGTTGTATTGTCTTCACGATATCTAGGTTGATTCGGCCTTAGCTACGGCTATTGATCTTCCTACTATGTATCCTAGCTGATCTGCCGCCTGATCCAAGAAAAATAAACCCCCTTTCTGATTTGTATTTACATAGCAGTAATATCTCCAAAGGGCAAATGAGAACGTAATCTCCCTCGCTCATCGAGGCTTCAGGGGTCACAGGTCACGTGCACAATGTAGCGCTCTTGCCAGGCAGTCAAGCTTCCATCGAAACATCCAGGACCTCCAGGTATACGATTATATACAACTGCGCATGCGGAAGTGTTCTGTCAAGCTCTCCCGCTGGGCAGCTCTCCCTCGCCCATCGTGGACGCAGCTGAGCTGTCGCAGCCTTTACAATGGGTTAACTTTTCCGACACACCGCCAGCCGGTCTGCTTCCAGTACCCCCTTACTCCGAAAAGATGTCATAATTCGTTAAGCAACCAACATTCGTCGACGATATACGCTTTGTCGACTGCGCCTGGAAGAGCTGCTATAGCGATCGTTCGAATATCCGGACCTGCTTGCGTTGAGGTAAAAAATTTCCAACTAGCTTCACACCTATCTCTATTACCTAGGTATCATCTGTTTCTGACAGTTTAATTTTATTATATTTAGATATACCAAGCTCTATGTCCAGGAAATCCATTGCCTAAGCCGCGCCTCGCGGCTCTGCGGACCTTGTTCGACCCATCCCAACCGTCCTCGAGTCGCGCGGTGTTGGATTCCGGTGCGCTGGTGCTGTGGTTCCCTGGCCCCAAAACCGTGACTGGAGAGGATGTCCTGGAGCTACATATTCATGGAGGTCCCGCTATCATCAAAGCTGTGCTCAACGCCATTCCCAAATGCACCACAGATGATCTCAGCACTGATTCTCGGTCGACGATTCGATATGCCGAACCTGGGGAATTTACCCGCCGTGCATTTCTCAACGACCGTCTGGACCTCACCCAGATCGAAGCACTAGGAAGTACGTTAGCGGCTGATACGGAGCAGCAACGTCGTCTAGCAGTTCGAGGGACTAGTGATTCTCTAGCCACGCGATACGAACAATGGCGCCAGCAGTTACTTTATGCCCGAGGCGAGTTAGAGGCATTGATTGACTTCTCCGAAGACCAGCATTTCGACGAGCCTGTTGAAGATTTTGTTGCTTCAGTCACGGAACAGGTTCAGAATCTGTTAACACAGGTTAATCTGCATATCGAGAATGCCTCCAAGGGCGAATTACTTCGTAATGGCATCAAAGTTGCGCTCCTTGGAGCTCCCAACGCAGGGAAGAGTTCGTTGCTTAATAGAATCGTGGGGAGAGAGGCAGCAATCGTGAGTAGCGAGGAAGGTACGACGAGAGATATTGTCGACGTCGGCGTCGATATTGGCGGGTGGCTTTGCAAATTCGGAGATATGGCCGGGTTGCGATCGGACCCACGTGCGTTAGGCGGCAACTCGGCTCCCGCGCCGTTCGTAATCGGCGCAGTCGAGAAGGAAGGCATCCGACGGGCTAAGGCACGTGCGCTTGAATCACATGTGGTTATTGTGGTCCTGTCATTAGAAGATAATGCGGGTGGTACGAAGGCACAGCTGTTATTGGAGCCTGAAGTCATCGACGCCGTTCAAAGTTGCATGAAGCTAAAGAAGAACGTGATCATCGCCATCAATAAATCCGACAAGGCAGCTGCCGCATCGAATGTTACCACGCATATCTCACAAATCCATAGCGTCATTCCTGGCATCACTCCCGAACAAGTCTTTTCCATTTCCTGCAGAGAGGCTGGAGAGTCTTTCTCTGGAGGCAGCGACCCAGGCAACATACAGAGTCTACTGAAAGGACTAATACGAACGTTTGAAAAGATGTCGAGTCCATCAGAAATGGAGGGTGGAAATGGTCAATTTGATTTATCATATTGGGAAGACTCGTTGGGAGTCACGCATCGACAAAGCTCTAATTTACAAATATGTGCCCAGCACTTGAATGATTTTCTATCCCAAGTATCGCAAACGCCTGAAAATGCAAAAAAATCTATAACAACTGAGATGGACATCGACATCGTAACAGCGGCGGAGCACCTGCGGTTCGCCGCGGATTGTCTGGCGAATATTACGGGGAGCGGTGAGAGCGGTGATGTCGAACAAGTCTTGGGGGTCGTGTTCGAAAAGTAAGTTCGTCCAATGTCGACCCTATTGTTGCGCTCGTCGATAATGAATGTGGGACTGATGTTTCTGATTGTAGATTTTGCGTCGGAAAATAATAATTAAATCTTTTTAACGAATGCACGAAATCGAATTGCGAAAGAATCTGGACCGCCGTGTCGCAGTTGAACGATTGTCCCAGTTCGCCTGTTTCCTGCCCATTCCATCCCTCATTCCGTATCCTCGTCTTGTAATTAATTCGGCCTTCTCCTCTCCCCAAACTTTCTTTGCCTCCTACTCCACCACCACCGCCCGACCTCTGCGTCCGATTAGGAACTCTCATCATTATCGTCATCGTTCACTCCGTTATAGCCCCCGCGGCCCTTCATTAACAGTGGTGTGATAGTCGGAGCAGCTTTTGGTTCGTTGGGTGCGTTGTAACCACCACGGCCCATCGATGTACGCATTTGAGGGAAAGAGAAAGGATTGAACGACGGTGTCGTGTTGCGCTCAACGATATGGTGCTGTGTTTGGCGCTGAGAACGGTGTGTATTTTGCGGAATGATAGAGCTCTGATCACGAAGTGTTCCGTCGTTTGAGCGACTCAGTTGTAGCCGCCTCGTCCCATGGGTTCGAAATACGGTATCAGCTTGTGGTTTGTCTTGTCAGGCTAGTGAAAGTCTTCGGTCGGGGGCGGTTTGTGGGATGAGAAGTTCAATTGTAACCACCTCGTCCGATAAGTTTGGAAGATCGGATTAAGTTATCAATTGTTGGTTTAAGTGTTGCAAAATAGTTGTTGGATCAAAGAATAGAGTCTCAATGATAGACAAAAATGTTTGCAACAGAACGCTTGCTTCAAATTATGCAGAGTAAATTGAGCAAAGGGTATTACTATGTTCGTAAATGGGATGAAAAAAAGAGAAAGATTAAAAGATTAAAAGAATATATAGATGAAAGAAAGTGCTTCGTTTTGAATGGGAAAAAGGAAACCTGGTTATACTCAGGCAGAAAGAAGCCAGAAGCGGCTTATATATATTTCAAAGGCACAGAAGTTGAGGATGTGTGTCATATACGATCCGCTGCCGGCGAATAACAATGAACACAGGGTCCAGGCTGCCAGGCACAGCATCTCCCATCCCGGTCCCGCTGGCTCTAAGACGGGTTCCACTCTCTGCTGACTGGCAATTTGCAGTGTTCTTTTACCACGCCCTGCAGCCTGTCATGCCGCGCCCACGATTGGTGAACCCAAACCCGAATTAGCTCCACGTTTATCGGGATCCCCTAGCCCATAGTTTTGTCTTTACGCGCGCCGGGATCGAAGATGTTCGGTCAGATGCACAGCACAGGCGGAAATGGCTGAAGAATTTCTAGCCGTTCCTGCGCCAATCGTCTGACTTACTTCACCAGCGCAGTTCTGCCTTGTGGAAACGCCCTTGCATACCGTATAGCTGATATCCAATCAGCTCGACAAAGTGACTCAGCAGATCCTCGACTCAGCAGAAGAAGGTTAAATTTATTTATAGCGGAGGGGCTAGCCTGTCCTGGACTAGACTCCCGTAGTTAAAAACGATGTCACTGGCTTATGTAAAACAGTTGATGCGACATCGCCATTTGTGTCTCTTTGAGGATGAGCTCTCCGGGTTCGTATTGGCTGGGGAGGCCCCATCCAGCTGATCTTGTCTCCCGCTTCTATTCTCGTGCTGTGCTGTGCTGTGCTGAGCAACGCTGTGCTGTGTAGCTGGTTTCTTCTATCTTTACTAATTCTGAGTCTTTGGAGCACGTTTCAGTCCCGACTGTGTTTGTCATCGCCCGTCCAAACCGGGACCTCCGACGGGGAGTGGATGAAATGGGAATCCGAGTCGGATGAAAGTTTCGGAAGAAGGTGATTACACAGTACGCTCCCTGCCTCACCCTCAGCCAAGCTTCTGACGCTGGCCTGCTTAAGGATCTACCCATTACGGGCATTTTCCACACCTTCGGTACGTCCCTGGCAGGGACTATAATTGCAGATCTCCGTCTGACAAACACGTTGCCAGCTAGATCGTCACACTTGTCCTTTTTTTTGGGTGCCAAGCGCAGCGTTCGTCGAATAAGAATGCAAACATCCATGTTATCTGACTTGCGCGTGGCGTTCCGGTAGGGCTTGGTCAGGCCATTTTTCAATTCTCAATCCCTGCATCTGAGAAGTCACTGGCATTTTTTTTTATTAAAGCGCTGCCAAAAAAGACCACTAGTTTTCGCATTTATGGTATTGTTTGTGATAAAATGCGTATATTTTTGGTTTCAGCTGCTCTGTGTTTGTAGGTTTCAGAGACGAACCCGTCAATTAATGTAACTCACCTATTTTCGAAAACGGGTTTGCAAAGAAAGCAAAGAAGACACTTTGACTACGAAACTGATAACTGTATCTCATGTTTCCGAACTGGTAGAAAGAAACCCGTGTTTCAGGCTCTTTGAAAGGCTCCTTGTCTGCAGAAACAAAGAAGCGGGAGCGTTATCCTCACACGAACTGTTGGCCTTAACGTCTTGCGCGCTTTGACGTTACTTTATCCTTGCTTTCTGGGCGCTGGGTATTTGTCAGAGGGGATAATACTCCGTATACCAGATAGACAGAACCCTGGCTCTCAGGGTGGCTGCTCTTTTGGCTTAGTGGTTTCGTCTTCCTACCCCTGCTAGTCTTTCTGTCAAACTGCTGTCGTGCACCACGCGAGTCTGTGCGACAGACCACGAAATTTTCGCCAATTTTTCCTTGAAGAGTCATTAACAAGCAGCTGATGCCTACAACATCGCACAGGCGTTGGCTCGTATGTCGTCTTTCGAATCGTCGTCCTACTGCTGACTTGACTCAACCGACTTCGCTAACCGGCTGTGAGTGCCCAGATATTGACGAACAACCTGATCCATTGGCTGCACAACAATCCAGGGGTCAAGTTGCACAGACTTTCGCAGGACGCTGCAAAACCAGTGGAACTTTTTATAGGAAGTGAGTCAATGGCCCAAAGATGGATTTCTCAGCATTTGAGATCCCTCTGTCAACTGAGCACGATAATGAGCACTGTGCGCCACAGAGTGCGACGTCACTTTCATGCGGATAAAGGTTCGTTGTACAATGTGCCAGTGTCTACATCAATTCCTGGCCTTTGGTATAATGGAACTATACAGTCATCGTCGGTATCTTATTGATCTTTTATAGGGTTTCTGCCTAAATGGGGATATGAACGTTAACCTACTCGTGATCTGGTGGCGCAGGCCGCCGCAAGAGTCCTGAGTGAAGAATTGCGCCTCGCATCTTCCGCATACTTGTACCGCAGGCAAATCGATTTCCAATCATATAAACCATCAGGCGCTCGCTGATAACTCCTCGTCGAGTAACTTCAAGAGCCTGTCAAGACTAATCATTCTTGTTTCCCCTAGCTTAGCCTCCGTCAGACCGCGAAGGGGTGGCAATCCAGTCACCGTCTTGGAGGGTTTAATGCTAAAGCCCAACATTTTTTCAAGTTATCCAAACTTCCTACTGCGGCGCATTATTTGCTGTAGTACGATGCACTATCGGAGTTCCACAGAAAGTACATTTATAAGTTACCAACCTCAACTGTCAGTTTTTGTGCATTGCAGATCATGCAGGCAAAGATTGTGGAGGACAGATAATGTGACAATACGAAGTCTATACCAATGCGATTTTCTTGAACCTGTGCTAAGACGGCATTTGCCATCAATGCGCCCCAATTGTTGGAATCATATGTGTGTAGACTCTTCAGCTACGCCTTCGAACGAAAGAATTCGGAGGCACCAGGTCGCACTTAGACCGGGATAGGCGCAAATGCAATGCTGGACTACTCGTACTCACGCATTACCTTCGCGTAGTACTAGGCATGTTGACGTCATTTGGTTCTGTGGCCGAGAAGCATATCACTTTCATCTCCTTTCTGCTCACATTGGCCATAGGTCTTTCCCGTACGAACAGCAGATGAGTTCACAAGGTAAGTATCAGATATAGCATACATACAGAACAGAAAGTGGTACATTTACTAAATTTTCTTTTGGAAGGTCTACAGAAGGCTCCAGATAGCATACAACGTGGGGCTCGGCTGCGTTGTGTAAATAAGCGGGAAAGCTTGTTCTGAAAGGGAAGGAATCGTCATAAACCACATTGCTGGGGAATGAGCAACATCGCTTCGTTATCGAACGTGTGCGCCTACCTGACAGAACAACGTGTATACTCCGTAAGCTTAGGTTCATTACTTCAATGGGGGTGGGTGGATCAGCTTAAATTTCTAAATTTGCGGACTTTGCCACCAAAGACGACAGGATGCTCGTCTTGATTGCTGGTATCTCGGGCGACCTGGGAACCCTCCTGGCTGCGGCAGCTTTGCGACGGGGATTTCGTGTGCGAGGCTCAGGCCAAAACCGTGAGGATCTTGGCCCTGCAATTATATCGCAGCTAGAGTCATTTGTGACTAGCAAATCGTACCACGATATTCCAGCATTAGACAAGGCGGTGGCATCTGTTGATGCAGTAATCTGTGCATATAGAAGGGATCCCATTCTCGACCTTGAAGCACATTTGCTATTATTACATGCCGCCGAACGAGCAGGTGTCAAGATCTTCCACGCCTCGTCATGGACCGGGGATTGGCGGAAATACGACTTTGGAGAATTCGAAGATTACGATACATATATTGCGTTCAAGCAACAAGCTGAATTGACGTCAACTATCAAACCAGTATATGTTTTCACCGGAATATTTGCGGAGTCTCTCCTTACTACTGTTGGCCCTGGGATGTTTTTACTGGAAGAGAGTGGGGCCGCAAGCGTGAGCATTTGGGACAGGGGAGACGCAAAGTGGTCATGGACTGCAATGGAAGATGCAGCCGAGTTCAGTATCGACGTCTTAACCAGGCCAGAGGTGCAAGAAGGAAAGGGTGGTTACTTCTCTGTGAAATCTGCTGATGTCGAACCCCACGATGTTGCTAGAGCGTACGAAAATATCACAGGAACTTTTGTGGAAGTGAAGTACATGGGGACGCGGGACGAGTTATACCAACAGGTCGAGGCTGCTCGAGAGAAATGTGGACCAGGCAACTACCAAGAATATCTTTCCCTACTGTCGCAGATTTTTGCATACCGTGGCAAAGCTACATTGGAGGATGCAGAGAGATATGTCAATGGCAAGCCTACTACCACATTAAAAGGCTTTTTACGGCGTTACCTTGGATTTAACTAGGGTTTGAGGCATTTCTTATTAAAACACGCGGTTTGGGTACGAAAGTTGGGCTTTCGTATGCGGGCTTCTGCACGCTGTAAACTACCCGCGGGTTTTTCTTGGTGTTGGTAGCTAGGAGTTTACGGTTGGTCATGGAGCATACTATTAAATTAGATATATAAAAGAGCCTGTTTATTATACTGGAGGTGAATCAAACAGACAGGAGCTAGTTGACTAAAAGGGATAAAATCTCGATATTAAAGACTGGTATGGATACAGCACTATTGCCATGCCTCTAGTGAAACGCCATCCAACAAACAACCATCCATGTAATACACAATAGATAAAGAGAAAATATTCTAGAAATATTATTAGGACAACAAGTAAATAAGGAATTGTCAGGAGGATCTGTTGCCCCTGTGTCGAAGGGTAAATGTTGGCCGCATGCTAGTGTCCATCTGCTGAGACAAGAAATAATAGCAAGGAAGAAGATAGGAAAAGTGATAGAACCGTGAAAGTAACTAGTATTGGATCATAACGAGCAAAACCTATTCAGCCCTATGCAAGTGTAGAATTATGAGAGTGCAACAACTAGAAGCAATCAATACTCTAATCCGCGCGAACGTAGAAACAAAATGCATCAGATCACGACGCTCTCTATTCGCGTGTCCAGGTTCCCAAGCCCAAATATATAAGTAAGATTAATAATTAAAGTATAGTGAAACCGAATCGGGTATGACAATAAAAGTCTGAGGATGCGATGACCTAAACACAGACTAAAGCCCCTGTGAGATACTCTTGCAAATGGATAATGAGCACTGGTGCTAATGTCCGTTAAGAGTACGTGCATAGTTATTGATTTATTTCTCTTCCTCCTTAGAAGACGAGACGACGATAGCTGGCATTGCAGATGCGGGCGGGGACCCATCCGGCGCTGCAGGCGGACTGCTAGGGGGCGAAGCTGGCGTAACAGTTGAGTCATCCACAGGAGCGGAATCCGGTTCTGCCACGGGTGATAGCCTCGAACCATCATTGCTATCTTTGCTCGTCGTGGCAGTTCTCCTTCTCATCCTCCGGTTCCGCCTAGCCTCCTCTGAGCTTTCCTTCCGCCGGACTCGGTCTGCGTCCGAGTCCTTATCGGCCCTTAAGCCTTGGAGCATGCTGGCAGCTCTGTCGGCTATGTCCTCGCCTTCGGAGACCTGGGCTTCTTGACCAGGTGACCCTTCCTCGTTTGTACTCTTAGGGCTTAGTAACTCGCCATTCGATTCCTGGTCTTGCCCGCCGTGGCCATCATCCTCGTTACTAAAAGTGCGCGACATTGGCAATTCGGGCATCTTTTGGCCAGACGCAACACGGACTTGGTGTCGGTCCTTTAATCGTGCGCGACGCCGTCTGTCGCGTTGGTCTCTGGCTTGCGGGGCAGCAGCTCGGAGCTTGTCTAGTAAAGCGTCCATTGCGCCACTGGTCGTTGGGGAATTCGGTCCATCGCCGTTTTCCCCGGGCGTTCCATTGGCAAAAATGGGGTTATTGCGCTTGCGTGCCAGCGAAGCTTCAGTTCGTTTGCGAGATTCCTCCCAGCCCACGTTCTTCTCTTTGGATTTCTACATAGAGTAAGTTAGCAAATGCCGTGCGGCAAATGTGTATCAAATTGATTGATAGACTGACCTTCCACTCCACAACGAAGTTAGCAAGTTTTGAGAAGAAATCCCTTCGAGCATTTTCATCGGTGGAATCCTCGCCATAAAATGTCATGATATCGTCGTACGTGCTACTCATCTCATCTAGATATAGCTGCAACTGCTCCGCTTTCCGCCTTGCGTCCTTCATGCAACGCTGGACCACCTGGCTGACCCTATCTTGGGGATGGAACCTCTTCGGATCACTAAGGTTGCCAGCGTCCAAGCTTGACTGAACATTCTTGATATTGTCAATGTACTGCTTCGCCTCATTGGCCAACTGATCAACATTAGCTTTCTGGACATTGACGACCCCACTAATTTCCTCGATGAACCCTTCCCATTCGGGATACTGATTTCGAACAATACGTTCAACAAGATCGGCAAACGTTGACTCGTTCTTGTCATCCTTGACCATCCCCAGTCGAGCGAGGGAGCTTAGCTTGAATCCAGTCGCCTGCTTACTTGAATCATTCATAAAATTTCCAATATCCAAGATCAGGCCGAGAACGTTCATCAAGCACACGGAGTCCCGCAATGATTCGCTTACGCGACAAACCTCTTGTAACTTGTTTGATATCTCGTCATACTCGCTTTCGTAATTGCGTGTCAACACAAGGGCACGAGTCCGGGACTTCCAATAATGGTTCAGTTCAAATGCTGTCTGAAGGTAGATCTGATCCTCCCGAGTGAGTTCACTTGGGTCTAGATCTCTTGAAGTAGACGCCGCATCAGGGACCGTCCAATCCTTCCTGTAGGGCGCCATGAGTTTCGCAGTGTTTTCAGGAATATTACTGAGTTCGTCCCGCTGAAAGAAGTCCATAACAACATTGCTATCCAATATCTCCCGGTCGCAGTGAATGATCTTGCGCACAAGTTCATCAGGCGATACCTGGGAGAACTTCGCTAATGCGATTTGGTACCGCCGCATAAGTTCACTCGATATGATTTGCTTCTTGTCTTTCTTCTTTGACGTCCCAGAGCCAAGAATTTTCGTTTCCTTCGCCATGAAAAGTCGCTCGACTTCATCGAGAACACCCTTTTTCGCCAAGTCCGTGTATTTCTCTTCTTTTTCTTCATGTGTAGGTGCATGTGCAGCCCACACCGTGACTTGCGGAGTATCAACTTTATCCCAATGAAGAGCCTTCAGTTTCTTCTTCGGTCTAACGAACGGCAATCCAACCGAGGGCGCTGTTGGAGCAACTTCGGTAGCAGGGAGATAGTTCCCTTTCCAGGCACCCGGCAATGGTGGAGCGCCTGGTGGTGGGGGAGGAGCTGGTGGGCCTTGGAATCCAGGCATCGGAGGCGGCGGAGGGGGAGGAGCTCCAGAAAAGCCTGGCATTGGAGGGGGAGGAGGTGCCGGAGGACCGTTAAAGCCAGGCAATGGGGGCGGGGGCGGGGGCGGAGGCCCATTAAACCCCTCAACAGGTTTTTCTTCCGATTCGGCAATTGCAGCCTCAGCTTCAGCTTGCAAAGCGGCGTCCTCTTCAGTTTTATTGACTCTCGAAGCAATTTCGCCTAGAATTTCTGTCGCTTGTTCGGGGTTCATTCGGGGGCGTTTTATCTCGACTAGCCGTGGTTTCTCGACAACGATGTCCTCATCTTCTTCCTCAACCCCTGAAAGATCCCCGGCATTTGCGCCGTCATGAATTACGCCCTCTTTGATGTCCTGGCTCCGCTTCCGTGCCGTACCAAGCGTACTGTTGGTGAACTTCCGGCGGGTTTCTTCGTCGAATTCGGGTCCAGTCTCAGTGTCACCCTCCATCTGCTCCCGAAGTTCGCGCAACCGATCAGATGGACCGTTCTGTTGCCAGTTTCTTCCTTCCAATTTGCATTGCGTTTTCGTTCTCTCCAACTGCCGTTCAAGTCTCTCCATTAATTTTGTGCGGTCCAGTACTCCTGGCATATTAGTTGCGTCCGTCTCTCCCAAGCCATCTTGTCCAGCGTTCTTCGCTTTAGAAGCAGCCACATCTTGCGCATCTCGAAGCATCAAGTATAATTCACGCGTTTCGAGCTCATTGCGTTGTAACTCCTGCCCTCGTACTCGCTGGATCTCGGCCAATTCACCCTTTAGGGCATCGTTCTGTCGCGACTGTAGAGCGATTATGCCGCTTTGTTCCTCAATTTGCTTCTGCAGTTTACGGACTAATCCATCTGCACCCATCTCAACCTGTGCCCTCATTTCATCTCGTTCTGCGATGGCGGCTTCCGCAATCTGACGAGCTTCGAGGGATTCGTCGTACGCATGCCGCGCCTCTGCATCAGTATGAAGTTTATCTAAAAGACTCTGAACAGTAAAATTCAGGCTTTGCTTCAAGTCCATGTCCGGTAACCTTCGGTCCATAGCAACATAGCTGAGCATCGCATCAACAAGCTGGAACATTCTCATCCCGTCCTCGCCAGCGTTCTCTCTGATCAACAGCATATGCTGCATAGCAGACAAGAAATAGTCCTGAGAGCGGCTCCCCCGTAATTTTGTCAAGATAGCATTTGTAATTTGCATCGGGTCGTTGAGATCGCTGACCTCTCCCTCAATGCTGTCCTTCATGCTACTATTCTCCCTCTGAAGCAGATCCTCGTAATCGATAGCTTCATTCTCTCGATACCGCTCAACTTGTTTGTCTATAGTCTCATATTGGAACCCCTCCATCTTCGTTAACAGACGCTTAATGCCACATGACGTTAATTGCGCTCGAATGTGACAACGCAACTGAAGATCATGCTCAGCGGCGTCAACGAACGAGTTGATTAGAATCATGGTAGCCACGGCGTACTCCATCAGAAGATTCTCCATTCCAATCCCACCGCTACGGAATTCTTCGCTGGCACCGACCAGTGATCCCATCTTTCCACGTCCATCGATACTGACTTCAACAAGACGCATAAAGGCATCGAAACGACCTGTTTCGCCCTGGAGATTCTTGACATGATCCATACCTTGTAGCACCTTTAGGTGGCCTTGGCCCTCCGCCCAATGGCAGAGGAAGGTCAAAATCTCACTGATCATTTTCCGTGTAGTTAAACGAGGAGAGATCAATGAGCTACCCAAAGCTACCATGACTTGCTGATGTGCCAATGCGTCGTCCGCGCCATATTTGTTGTTCATCAACGCCTTTAAGCATTTAGCGATATCGTATTCACGGTCGAGGTCCTTCTCTCCAAAAGAATTTGCTGGCGCGGGTCCAGAAGCTTTTCTTCGATTGATCTTAAGAAGCACGCTCGTCAACGCGACTTGGCCTTGTGCTTCGACAAAGGATTTCACCCAACTGAGGAGTACATTAGATACAGAGCCTCGAAGCTTACTAGATCCGAAAATTTTAGCTTACCTTATAGGTTGTGTCCGAAGACTAACACTCAAGCTGGCTAGTTGTTTCGCGGTAATCGTATCGTCCAAAACCTTCTTGACATACCACTCTGGGCTGCCCTCTTCATCTACTCTGCCAAGAGCTCCCGAAGAGACGTCTAACGAGCCATAAGTTTGCCGGACATGTTGCCGTCTTTTTTGCTCACCCTGCATTTGTGTGAGGCGATCTTGGTGCACCAAAGTCCATTTCTTCGAAGCAGGATATGCGAGCATTTGTCTCTTCGCTTGTTCCGGTAAGTTCTGCCATCCTCGCTTGATCATGAGCTCATAAAACATCTGATCCACGATCCTGTCGTCTTTTGGGCGCTGTAGACTGATCTCCGGGGTCGATGCGGCGGCTGACGGATTGAAGGGGTAGGGTGGGTTCTGGACCTGCCAGGAGGATTGGGCGCTGCTCGACTGTCGAGGCATTGACGCTCCGGGAGGATGGCGATCATTAGAGGCAGAAGAATTATATGTACGAAAGGAACTATCAGAAGAGAAGTGATTTGAGCCTCGGGTGGCGGAGGAAACAGAGGAATAGACACTGTTTTGGTCTAAGGAAGTTCGAGATGTTGTTGAGGACTCTGTTGAGTATGGGTAGTTGTGGGCCGAATTGCCATGGTTTTGATGCTTGCTTCCTTTTTCTGTCGATACACTAGATGACGATGTTGTCGGATTAGCTTGGACTGGTACGGGCCTCGGGCCCGATAGATGCTGCCCAGTTTGTACAGAGTTAGGGATTATATGAGGATACTGATGGAAGTCATGGCCAGGCTTGATTAATTGGTGCGGCGACGGGTCCCTTCGAGGTGATGGCTCGGGCTTCGGCAAGTAATCTACCGGGATTGGTGATTTCGCATCTGCGGGAACTCTATCGTACGGGATAGATGTGATGATGCCGGGAGCGGAGAAGCCATAGCCATCTCCATCATTCGACATGTCGACTGACTGTACTGAATCCCGCTTTGAATACCTCGAAGACCGCGAACCCGACGCAGAACCCGGCAATCCAGATCCGCCAAGACCAGGACTGTTCTCCAACTTCAAATCCACAGGGCGGTCCTTGTGTAGTTTCCTGCCAAAGAATGATTTGCCGCCGGAGGACTGTCTGGACTTATCGTGTGATGTGGGCGTAGACATGTCGGTGCTGGAAAACGTAATCAGATACCCATATCACTGAGTTCGAGCATCGAATAGCTGGTCCTCCTGCAAATCACGTCTCCGCCAAGTAGGTCCCCGATTCCATCTATATCGACACAGCTGCGGCTCACTTCACAATTACTGCCTATGCGCGCCCCAGATTCATCCACCAGACACGGCAATCACGGTCGTCGTGACGCCAACGAAGCATGAAGACGTAGGCGATATAGGTGCTAGCGATCGGCGTTCACAGCAGCTGCATGTGTACTTCCTGCTAAGTCGCAACAACGGCCGATACGCGAAGTAGTGAAAGGGTCTCCAACATTAGCAAGCTAGGAGGACGGGTACCGTCAAGATTTGAAGTCCATCCACGAAGGATTGTTGCTGAACAGCGCAAACAACAAGCAGCAGCGAAGTCGAAGCAATCAGGGGGGTTGAATGCGCCAATGAGCAGCCGTGTCCCGAAACGGCTTAACTGGTCACGTGGATGCTCTGCTTATCTAATAGACGAGTACTAATAATAACACTCGGTCTTCACTTCTTCGCCGGAAAGACGATCGATGGCAGTTGGCATGCTGCGGATGTTCTGGGCATGAAGGGCGTCTCTGGATTGCCTGGCTCTTTTGAATACGTTGTTCTTTATGCCGCCTGTTCCGCCGGCGAAGCAGTTGAAACATGCGATGAAACTGATGCAGAACAAAGGGACTATCATTTCTTGGGAGCTTGACGATTGCTTGCTACACCCCCTGCGAGCTACTAGTACCAGCTCCTGATATACAGAGGTCTATAGAAGAGCCTTTGCCGTCATGGGGGGCTCATTGTCTTTTGCAAAGGTCCGTAGCTATATCGAGAAATTGGTTATCTTTAACTAAACCGGCGCGGTAGACCATCCTAATTCCAGCATCTATTTCACTGGGGATCTACGTTCTATCTTATTTTGCGATCATTCCACTGGTTCGGCGATACCGGCAGCGATATACCCAGTATCTTCCTCTCCATACCATTTCAGCGCACACTTCGACGTTGCGAGATCGACTCTCTGATGCCCTGATGAATTTCATGTTACCATCGTCATGGAGACGGAACAGACTTGTTGAGGGACAGGAAGATGGGGGGAGTCTTTTTGACGATGAAGAAGGGGAAGGGATGGTTGGTTTCGATATGGACCCTGCTAGACGAGATGCCCTGGATAGAGGGCGGGATATGCCACAGACCAGTGAGGGTCGTTTAAGTAGGGAGTTGGAGGAAGGGTTTATGGATGATAGTGACGGCGAAGACAACAATGCGGAACGGCAATCCAATATCATCAATCGGTGACTCGTGGTATACGGGCACCTCCGGATGGGTAAGGAAAGAAGGATGGCCATTTATCCTCTACGTTATACCAAAAATGTTATTCAATGAAATAGCATTGATACAACCAAGTGTGTTTTTATTTTGCATTGTATAATGGCTCTAACATAACAGTATATGCATATGTACTGTTAGCTCGTGAAAAGCGCCTTCTTCGAGGTGGAAACTTCGCGCTGATGGATCAATGGTTCTTTCCTGAACGGATACATCCTACTAAACATTGGTTTCTCTTCTTAAAGATACAAAAATCTAGCATTGCCAGTAACGGCCCAACTTTGATACTTAAAAGTGTTATCATGCCCCTCTTCCAGCTGGCTTATCGTCTTTTCCAGGTTTTCTACATTGCATACACTGAGTTTTTCTTCTTGTTGCTCTTATTCGCTCTTCTGTTCGAGACTATTACACGGCTTTTTCTGAATTTATTTTCTGGGCTGGTATGTGCTTCTATGACCATTTTATGTGATATACTCTCGTGTCAGCAAATAGCTTACACTGATCTCGCGTATCTAGAGGGCGAATCTTGCCTAGAGGCTTTCTTCACAGCCGCTTAGTCGAATTATCAAGCTTTGCGCTGTGTCCAGAATATATTTAGAGGATCACGGCTCGCCGCGGTGTTACCAGCGCCAGCTGTGCGGCAACCTCTTCTTGAGATGGACATGTGCGTTGTTGACAATGTCAAGGTAACGATCGACGCCCCTGGTACTGGACCGGCTCCCATTGTGTCTTCACTCGATAAATCGGGCACAGAGTCACGGTTTCGCGCCCCAGCCGACACCTCCCTACTATTGTTCAAGGTTTCGATCCACTTGCTACGTTCTTTCGACTTCAGCGGAAGCCACGGGATCGAGGTAACTGTGGATATAGGTGGTGGACTTCGCGCGCACGGTCGTCATGTTCTCTGGTATGAGGATATGGAATACGATCCTATCGAAGGTGGCCTGATATGTATCATCACTACTAAATGTTATCAATGCTCACTTGGTTATAAGCAAATTGCCGCTACTACCGATGACGTTAACTGCAAGTATCTCCCGCGCCTTGCCTGTATTTGCATGTTGCTTTTACACCTTGGCACCCTATTGGAGTTCTCTAACCTTTGAAAAGGGGATTATATATCGGGCCCAGATAATGAAATTTTCCAGCCACCCGTCATAGTCGCAATTAAGCAAATTACGCATGGCTCAGCGTTAGTTTTGTTTTCGCCGGAATATTTAAAGACAGGACCTGGAGATAAAGTCTTTGCTATAATGTAGGAATCCCACGGGCGCCTTCGGCGTTTTATCCCAAGCCAGGCTACCTGTTGCTCTGTCTGACCCCCCTTTTTTTAGCTCGCCCTTAGCTGTATTTACGGATCCGCCAGCTGTCGCGGAGGTATTCTATCTGCCGAGTCTGTGCCAACCACTTGCCCGCACATTCATCTTTCTTTATAGGCTCATTCGTAAGCACAGTTTACAATCCGAAGTTGCCAGTTCTATACTGATTTATCAAGCTTCTTCGATGCTCAGCTCCTCTTCATCAACCCCTCTAATATGCGAACTACATCAAAACATGGACCACGCTGAACCAACGAATGGTTCTCAGAACTGACGGAAGTGTATCATCGCGCTTCCCGCCCCCGGCTTACTTTTTATTGTATACATCCCACTCTTCTTTATTCAATAGCAACAGACTAGGAAGGGTTCTTAAAACACACCGTGGGTTGTTGCTTTTTGGTTTATTATAATAAGGCGCCTCTCAGTATGTCTCTTATGGCTGATGCGTCCTTCCAGCAAATGTTTTTATGATTACCTAGCTTACGAAACCGTCTAAACTCTCCATGTGGTGCGGCTCTACGTTAACCGTGGCGACAGAAATAAGTAAGATTTGGATGAACCGTACCTTGGGACTTAATAATTGATATTGTCCAGTTAAACGTCGAATGTGCCGAATGCTTCCTCTAATTTTCTTACAATACCGGTTCTCTTTTACGAACAGAGGCCACTGTAAGACATTGCATAACCATAGCCCCCTTTTCCGAGATGGGTATCAAAAGCTATATACGTAATTCGAGAACAAAACTTCTGAAGCCTGATCCGGATGTTTCATTAATTTAGAACTAACAGTGAACTACAATCCTAACAGCTGAACCCATAAAGTTATATTATAATCACTGAGCAAATATTGCCACCAGCGAGGCGTAACTAGAGCTTCCGCGGTTTTAGGGGTTAACACCTCTACTCCATGATTCTGACCAAAAGACATCCGACGTCACGAGCGGCCGTAAAAACAAAGCTTGCAAATTGAGCATCAGCCGCAGGGTCGGACAATCGTATCCTCCTATCTTCCTATGCGAAAGCGGAATCATCTGAGTGTGTCTAGCCCAGTTCTCTTTCCCGCGCTTACTTTTTATTAGCAGTGTATACCAGACCCCCTTCCTGAGGCGGCTGATTTAAGTCCAAAGCTGGTGATAAGGCACTCTTCTCGGATTTGGCGGAAAGATCCTTTGAAAATTTGTCAGATGCGCGATTTGGGAGAGAACTGGAATAAAGACCATCACGAGATATGGGTTTTGTCATGTGTACTTTGTTGACGTCTTATTAAAGGTACTATTATATATATAACCCGCCCTAGACGAAATCCAAAGAGACATAGGTCAAATCATAAGGATTCTATTCCTCTGTTTCATCCAGCATTGCCCAAAAAGTCTGCTACCATTTCATTGCTCTTCATGTTAGGAGGCATAACAGGTACGAGCCAACCATGCCAAACCTCATCGTCGTCGTAGGCGCAACAGGATACCAAGGTGGCTGGTGGTGAACAGCTTCCTGGAAGACAAGAGCTTTATAATTCGCGGCATTACAAGGAATTCTAACAGCGAAAAGGGCAAAGAACTAGCAGCCAAGAGTGTTAGAGTACTTAAGATAACGAAACAAGTCTTCTAGAAGCTTTCAGAGGCACTCATACCATCTTCGCGATCACGAACTTTTTCGACTCCTTCACGGCTGAGGAGCTTCAGAGGAGTACTGAGGTTGAGTATGCTCGAGGGATTAACATGGCCAAGGCAGCGGCAAAGATACCCGGTTTGAAACACTATAACTGGACGCTTCCTGATTCGAATGCCTTGAGCAAGGGAAAACGGGTGGTTCTGCATTTTGATGGAAAGGCTAGGGTCGACGAGTCCATAAAGCGGGATAAGGCGTTATTAGCGAAGACGACCTTTTTATGGTTTACATCATATTCATCAAATATGCATTATCCGATACTCCGTCTTATCCATATTGTAAGGACATTTTTCATGCTCCCTGTCTTTGCGCTTCTTCAGTATTCGGTACAACATTTATGGCATTTCGTTAACGGTTAATGTCTACAGAGAGGAACAGGTAAATACCTGCAATTCTTACCATGCGATCCGGAGACGCCCATTCTTCCGGTAGGCGATCAACGCGTAAATGTCGGCATCTTCGTCCACGCCATCGTTGCAAAGGGTACCAGTAATGGCTCATATGTAAAGGGTAGCATTGAGCCCGCCCTGAGCGTGGTGTCTCACCTTCAGCGATGGGGGAAGCCACAGGCCTTGCGCCAGCATCTGGATCCACGATGGTTGTTTCCGTTAGTCTGGAACAGTACGGCTCGATAGCTCCCGGCTTTGGTCTGGCGATGGGACTTATGTTCAAATTCTGGGAGGAAGTTAGGGAGCGGAGCTGGGCGGCTGTTGATGGGAGTCCAGTCATCAATGTGCAGGAACTGCTATCTCCAGAGGAGAAGAGTATAGTCGGCCTTGACCAGTCGTTTAAAGCTCTAGGTTGGTCGATGATCTGATAAGGCAGGAACTGCAGTGTTGGTGGGTATTCTTCCACAGGTCATCTATCTGGGATACTGAAAGGCTGTTAGGAGATTTTTTGAACATCTTCGCAAGATTATATACTCTTGAGTAATAAATTGGCCGATGGTGATGATGATATTCAGGCGTGAGTGACTAAACACCTCTCCGCTCAAATAGCCAAGAGCTGGCTCCAAAGAGCCAGCAATGAAAACAAAGCGCGCTTCAAATGTTTCAATTGATCTTTTTCTTTCCCTTTTTTGGTGAACTTGTGATTGGCGTAATATCGCCCAAAGAGCGCAACTGATGCCTTTTGGTTCCTGGTATTTAACGGATGTTCAGAACGCGCAGGCTGAGCGGACGGACCACCGGGACCACACAAGGTGATTCCCTGCTAAAGTGCCATTTCCTAAGAATTCTAGGTTGTTCCTCGGACGCACAGATCTCCTGTTCAGGGTTATGGGTGGAGAGGTCCGCAAGGAAGTACCGGGTGGGAAGTGGGCTGCAGTTGGAGTTGATCAGAGGAGCTTTCAGGGAACCCCTCACAGGGCCAAAGAAGGGCTAGAGCAGATCATCACTACAAGATACTTCATGCCCAGAGGGATGCATAAAAGTGGTAGATAACAGCTTAAGAGCATCACCTGAAGCAATTCCCTCTCGATTCCTCCCCTTGTCCACTCACACGTATATAATATCTTATATTACCACTGTTGTTGCATTCATAGCAGACACGAGCGGGGGAGACCAAACGGTGAGGGGAGCTCGACTTACCCCTCATTATGTAAACTGCTACCCCTCAGAGGCACGTGACTCCGCGACAAGGCCAGGAAATCGCCGAAAAATAGGGGTGGATTTATTTTAATTTCGTCTTCATGGATGTAATTCGGATTCGGGAAGAACCCGGAGAAAAGCGACTTCAAAGCGGATTGTATTTCCTTCTCCAACTGCTCAATTCCGATCTTGCATCCAGGGCACCATGGAGAAGGACGAATGGAAGGGAGGGGCTCCTCACTCTGCTACCGACCTGCAATTAGGGCCGCAATCCATGTCTGATCTACGAAGTGCATTGTGACTGCAGTTGGAGGTACTGGTATACTTTACTTATTGGGAACACAGCTAGGATATTAACAGCCGCCTTATGGCCCAACCGAGTGCTGCTCAACCCCGCATCCATGAACGACAAAGGTACTTACTCGAGTGGACGGAGCGTTGACTTCTTGACCAACCTTGCAGACGAAGGCATGCCAGATCCATGCTTGGAAGAATGGTATTGGTGACGGATGGAGGGGAAGTTGCTGGGCTCTGTAGACCAAGCCTCCTGTGTCACCAGGCTTTTTTCGCCTCGCCAATTGAAACGCCAGGTTCAAGGTCTGGAGGACGAGGGGCAGAACACGGTAGTTCAATCGTGTAATGACGGTGATCAGTACTCCATAGGCCTAACAGTCCGGATGGGAGGAACAAGGTTCGGCGGATAGAGGTGGGTAACTCCTCACCTCGCAAACCAACAATTATGTGGATAGAAGGACTGTCATAGCGGAACTGCACGATCCGGCTGTGGGTAAAGGCAGACGACAGACTACTATAAATCAAGCTCGTTGCTCCTCGCTCCTGCGCGAGTTCTGGTCTTAGATCGACTTTCTTCATACTATCCTCTCTCCCTCCCGATTGTCTTCCCTCCACTTCCGCTGCTTCAGCATCAGGTACTGACTAAGCCTTCTCCGCACCCGTCGTTGCTTCATAGAGCAACCCGATAGAACAGTCCGAACTGATCTTCTGTCTCTCAGAGACTGTCTGGCCTATATAACTTCTCGTCCAGCCGTAGTCGAGGCTTACTGTTTGTTAACGTCTAAAGAAGTCTTGTCTCTTCTCTTGTCACTTTCACAATGGTATTTCTCCGCTCGTTATCCCGCTCACTTCCTCGACCTGCCTCTTCTCTCCTAGCAGGTCGAGCAACCTATCTCTCCTCTATTTCCTTCTCCGGCTCAACACAGCTGGCAATCATCTCATTTGCCATTGACTGGCGTGCGGACGCTGACTGCTACTCCCAAACTGCAGGGTAAAGTGCTTCTGGTGACCTATGACGTAAGTCGACTCTACCTCTACGAGAATACATGGAATACAAAATACCTATGTTCTAGTCAATTGCTAACAAAAATAAAAATAAAAGGGTGGTAAGCACGCTGAGGACCAGCCTGGTCTGCTTGGAACCACCGAGAATGAACTGGGACTCAGGAAGTGGCTTGAGGATCAGGGCCACACCTTGGTGACTACCTCAGATAAAGAGGGCGAAAGCTCTGTCTTTGACCGCGAGCTGGTTGATGCTGAAGTCATCATCACTACTCCGTAAGCATTGACTGAAAATCCTCGGAAGAAGTTTTGACAAGCTGAATCTGACGCAACTGTGTTCCATATAGCTTCCACCCCGGCTATCTCAACGCAGAACGTCTAGCCAAGGCAAAGAATCTCAAGATTGCCATCACGGCAGGTGTCGGATCTGACCATGTCGATCTCAATGCCGCCAACAACACCAATGGCGGTATCACCGTCGCTGAAGTTACAGGCTGCAACGTCGTCTCAGTTGCCGAGCACGTCGTCATGACTATCCTAGTCCTAGTCCGCAACTTCGTGCCATCGCATGAGCAGGTTGCTGCCGGAGACTGGAACGTCGCTGCCGTCGCGAAGAACGAGTTTGATCTCGAAAACAAGGTTGTGGGAACCGTGGCTGTGGGCCGGATTGGTGAGCGTGTGCTTCGACGGTTGAAGCCGTTTGATTGCAAGGAATTGTTGTACTATGACTACCAGCCATTGAAGCCCGAGGTCGAGAAGGAAATTGGATGCCGTCGTGTGGAGAATCTTGAGGAGATGTTGGCTCAGTGCGATGTTGTCACTATCAACTGTCCCTTGCACGAGAAGACTCGCGGATTGTTTAACAAGGAGCTGATCTCGAAGATGAAGAAGGGTAGGCCTATCCTTTTATACTTTGCCCCCCTTTTTCTTCGCTACTATATTATGTCACCTATCCATGATATCTAACGCTTCACACAACAGGTTCCTGGCTCGTCAACACCGCCCGCGGCGCTATCGTCGTGAAAGAAGACGTCGCTGAGGCCATAAAATCAGGCCACCTTCGCGGCTATGGTGGTGATGTCTGGTTCCCTCAGCCAGCACCCAAGGACCACCCTCTCCGCTACGTTCAGGGCCCCTGGGGTGGCGGCAACGCGATGGTTCCCCATATGTCCGGTTCCTCTATCGATGCCCAGATCCGGTATGCAGAGGGTACTAAGAGCATTCTCGACTCATATTTCTCGGGAAGACATGATTATCGTCCCCAGGATTTGATTGTGCACAAGGGGGATTATGCCACAAAGGCCTATGGCCAGAGATAGCGACTTGATGTTAAGTTTTTCGAGAGTTTTGCTCGGGGATTATTAATGGTTATGCTAGTTCCGCCGAGGATGATGGTCGGGCTAATCACCAATTGTCTCAATAGAATGAGAAATGCGTTTTCCATTTAATTTCGACGTGCGGGAATTATTAAGTTACTCGATTTGCTTTTGCTCCTGATTTCTAGTTCCGGATTTTCGCGTTGTTACTTTGATCGATTGCTTTGGAGGAACATTGTGAAGTTATGATGTTACTGGTTCAAGCATTCTTTAGTTGTTTATTAGTTACAAAGCCTTCAGTATGTATTCTTATTTAAATGGTGGCATTATTAAAATGTTCCGTACATATTCTGAATAAAAGCTAAAAGGAGGAGGGCATTAGGAGCTCTTCAACCGGTGTAATATACATACATCATCCACTAGAGGATTCTCGATTCACGGTCAGGCAGGACGAAGGTGATACAATGTTGCTGCCAATGCCGTTGCTTCAACACATAATATATTGCCGCAACCTCCCAAACGCCACGTTCAAACATGAAGATTGAGGTCTTGGAAAACAGGCAGACTGCTCGCACTGCCTGACTTCTGATGCCATCGCCAGATATAGAGACGCCCTACAGGGAGCATATTCCCATCCAGATCCAGCTAACTTCATCGACTGTTCATGCTTTCCTGTAACCCCCTCAACAATTCACCTATTTTTCTGAACGAGACGGGCTTCGTGAGAAAATGATTCACTCCGGCTGCGTACGCTTCGGAAATTTGCTGAGCAGATCCTAACCCCGTCACAGCTATGATCACAGCTGGTTTGGGATCTGCTCGTTCGCTTTCTAAACGACGGATAGCTTTCGTCGCTTCGAACCCATTCATGATTGGCATCGACATGTCTGTCAAGTTGGGAATTAAATCAGTTTGTCTCTTCCCTTGCAGCGTTCCCAAGCTAGGAGGATAAATGTATAACGAGCTCATGTTAAGATGATGCAAGATACTTGTATACTTACCCATGAAAATGTAATCATAGCCATCAGCCATGATCCTCACCGCTTCCACTGCCTCCTTACCATTTGTTGCAGTATGTAAAACTAACGGCTGCTTTCTCTTCATGAATGTTTCCAATAGGTTCAGGTTTATTGGGTTGTCGTCGACCAGAAGCACTCTTAGCCCTTCCCATACAAAAGTGGTGTTTAAGGGCGAGGGCAATAGAGTAGCTGTCGGATGGATGACCGTGTGGGTATCTATGCCGTGCAATCTTTGGACATTTTTAGTTTTTCGTAAATGCTGGGTCTGGGAACTTTCCGTCTCTGAGGGCGAGCTTCTGAAAGCAAATAAAGAAATTCCACCGCCTGGAAGCTGTTTCAAGTCGGCCCCGTAGATAGGCCAGTTAGTGGTACTCAAGTCCATAGTTCGAGCGCGTCTACGGCGCTCTATAGTTCGGTCAGCAGGAGCCACTTCGGCAGCTGCATTGTTAAGACAGCCCCGCAGGATCCTCGCAAGTTTGTAGGGACCCCACGGCATTAAAGCCAACTCTGCTCGATGCAGATAACCATAAGACTCCAAAAGTCTCCTGGAATGATCAAATCCACCATGACAGAGAACCAGTAACCGTGGTAGGGGCGCGTTATGACCCAAAACTTCAGCGAGCCTTGCTTCGTGGATGATCAGAAAATCAATTGAGGGATCGAACCGCCATGTTACCAGTTTGAGACCAAACCAGTCAGTGATATATTTCGATATCAAATGAGTAGAAGTTGTCTCATCGCTTTTCCCTGTGGATTGACCGACCACTGCGATTTTTCTCCCACGCATGCCCTCCCCTAAAATTTCGGAATGATCAATTCTCTGGGAATCCGAGCGATCTTCTAACTGGGTTAATTCGCCCGTAGTAGGACGAGTCAGGGGTAAGGAAACTTTAACAACCGTTCCTACCCCCGACTGGCTTGTAATATTGATGTTTCCATTCAGAGCTTTAACGACGCTCCTGACAATTGAAAGACCTAGACCGGTACCAGGAGCCAGGTCATCCTCCTGTATGATATGGAAATGATTAGCATTATTGCACCCGTTGTTCTTTTGCTTATAGGGAGTTCACAGACCTGCGAAAAAGGTGTATACATACGCGAACGCATGTATTCATCTGATATGCCTTTCCCCGTATCGGAAACCGTGAAAGTGATGATATCGACACGGGAGGTGTCGTCGCCTTCATCGGTCCAGTTATAAGGGCTGAGCTCCAGCTTCACACATATACTTCCTTTCGACGTATATTTCAATGAATTGCCAAATATGTTCATTATTATTCGTCGAATAGCTCCAGTTTCGGTCACAAAGACCCAATCATTGGGGTCAATATCCAGAGTGACGTCTACTTCGTTTCTCGGTAGACTAGTACCCTCCTTTCTGTGTATAAATGGAAAGGCATCGTGAGCCGGAACGTCTGGATTTTCAACGGATGCCGTGGAGAAAGCATAGCCAGAACAGACACTCTCCACAACCTCTTCGGCGATCAAAGCAATATCAGCAACGCTAACAAGGTTCAACGACCGCAATTCCGATTCAGCAGAGTTGCTGCTTCTGTAATGTGTAAAAGCCTTGATTTTGTTTGGCAGAAGGCGTTTTCGCTGAAATGCGTTTATTTTGCTGAAATCAAGTATCTGTTCGAACGTATCTAGAAGGGTCTGACCGCACGACTGGATGGTTCCTAATAAAGACTTTGGTAGACCAGCAATGTTTTGCTCCGAAAGTAGTTCAGTCGCCGCGAGTATGCCATGCAATGGACTCCGTAATTCATGCCTGGTTTTCGCCATTAAGCACGTATGCCATCACTGTAGTTGAGCTCGCAATATTACTTACGAAATGTTATTAAGAAAGTTCCCTTTGCAACGGTCGGATTCGAGGCTTTCGAGGCGGCTAAGCTCAACCATAACTGAGGAACCAAATCCAAAAACGCTTCCTAGCTCTACAGGCACGCTGAACACTCGAGTCTCCACTGAACTCCAGCAGAAGCAACCTCCATACCATCGCGAATTCACCGCATCCCACAAAGGTGCAAAGATAATGCGAGTGGCTTGGGGAAATATCCTTTTCAAAACGGAAGCGTCTTCTTCTTTCGCAAGTTGCGAAGAATATAAATCCCTTTTCTCAGGGGAAACAGGTCGTTTGAAATCATATAAGCTTCCATTGTCAGATTCTACCCCGTGGTTATCGTCATCTTCGTCATCAGAGAAAGAAAATCGAGATCCATCGTCATGAAAATACCAAAACTGGCCTTTTGGAAAGCGTCGAAGGATTCTTTCGAGAAACCCTTGGTGAAGTTGAGTAGCCTGACAGGAAGGAATTTGCGACGAAGTCCACGTAGCAAATGGATGCCTCTCAGTGGATAACGCCAAAGTCTTTGCTGCTTTACTCGTCTGGTAAGACGGGTCGAGGAAGAGATTGTGACCGTCATTGTGCAATATATCATTTGCGCTGACAAAAATCACACCACCGTCATCTCCCAAATCGAGGCTCTCCCTTAACAGGTTAGCAGCTCGTTGAAACACCCAATCACGGGGATCAAGCGTACGTTTATGCTTCTTTGTTTCGTGCTCATTGCTACATTTTGCGGATGCCGGGTAAGCTTTAGGTCTCTCTTGGTCCTGAGTTTCCAGGCAGGGTGGTTCCGTAGATTCGTTCTTTGGCAAAGATCGAGAAGTTCCAGGTCGGCCCCCCACACGGGAGGTTTGAGTATGATCGGAGGTATCTGTATTTGGCATCAAATGTTCTGGGTTGGTAGTCTCGTGGTCATCCACAGAGTTTGAGAGGCCCGAGGTTCCTTGGACAAATGAGTTGAGCCCTGACAACAACTTAACCAATCGAGAACCTTCGAGTGCCTGGCGAGAAGTATCCAGGTATTCTACAACAGCCTTCGCCAGCGTTCCAAGCAGGTCCCTCTCCTGGGAATTAAGACCCTCCTTTGGGTTATAGTCTACCACGCAGAGGGTGCCAATGTTGATCCCCTTGGCTGTGGTAAGTGGAGTGCCAGCATAGAACCTGAGATATGGAGGCCCAACAACGTAAGGGAAGTGTTTGATCTCCTCATGAGTACCCATGTCATTGACGATGTAGAAGGGATATTCTCCATTTGGAGCAGGTGGTAAAGAAACTGTTCTCTGTGGACAACACAAAACGTCAGCGTAATCTATGGAATGTTATTTCATTGTACATAGTGCTTTGCAGAGCAAGTGGGCGGGCATAGTGGTGAATCCTACCTGGCACAGCGTCCCGTTCAGAGGGCCAGTTGAGCACCCAACTAAAATTCCATCATCCTTCTCAGATTCATCGTTATTTGATAGACTCAGAGACTTTGATGCCTCTGTTACGACATACAGAGTGTCTTGGGATACCACACTTCCAAAATATTGTCAGTTTGAACGAACGAGTGATAACGTAATTTGTTTGTGGCAACAGCAATTGAACAGAGCACTCCAATCAAAGCAATGAGATGGTTAATGTACCTGATAAGTGCGCGCTTTGTGCCTGTTTTGAGCGCGGCCAACTGGGCAATCGCCGTTAAGAGTACGTTTGGGCAGTGAGGTGCCTGTGCTTCTTTTGGGGCAGACGGCGAAACGCAAGGAGCATTACCCGATAGAACTGCAGGGTTATCGGGCTGGAAATATTGAAAAAGCTCGTGGGCTCTATGGTCGGCAACATAGCGCTCCGTAGACATGGACTCTGCCATTGCCTTGTAGATGTCTTTACGAAGAGTGATCAGTTCATCAATGTCCGATGGCAGTTCATATCTTCCATGCAGCTGGGTCTATTCGTTTTTCAGAAAGTTGAATCTTTTTGGAATCAAGGTAAACAAATACGACGGGCAGTTGATATCAGCTTTATCAGAAGTTCAGAGCTTGGTCCCAGAGGGTCCGCGTCGGCCTGGGAAAGTGGGCATAAGGCGGGCCCGCCGCCATGGACCATGTCTGAACGAGGGAATTATCAGCGCCGAAAAGGCAATGACACTGCAAATCGCTTTTGAAACTAGGCTTGTAAAAGAGGATCTTTGGGTAGCCAAGATTCCTTGATTGAGGTATTATATATAATGGGGACTCGCACCCCTGCCAACCTTGTTATACCGATTCTTCGCGACTGGCTCAAGGCGTCATGTTAGCAAATCGTGGCTTGTTTCTCATGCCCTGAACGGGTATTTTGAAGTGGCTTTTACCTAGGTAGCTCTGTTAGAAGAGTGCTGGAGTGTTCAATCAGCCCTCCCAGACTAACCAAAAGAAATTACATTTCTCTCAACGAATGGGAATGTTAGCCAGATTTCTGTGCCAACTTTAGTCTCTCCGACGGCTCCTGTAGCGATCGACGGGCGTGTTCCTGGCTTTTGGTCGCCAATGGTTGCTGCTTTTACGTCACGCACAAAAAAGAAAATAGGATATAAACGCCTCAGCTCCTAAAATCTGCGAAGCTCATTATCGCATTTGCCACAAGTGACAAGGGATGCCCTGTTATCAGAATTTCGCATTTCCTGATCAGTGAAAGCCTCCTCATGAACAGCGGATGGCTACTACATTATTCTGCAATGCGTCCTACCAATACTCGCAAATGTTTCTTAATTCCGAAAAGCTGCGTAGGATGGATGGATAAGTATTGGAGATAATGTTCTTGCAAACACAATGTCGGTCAGACAAGCTTTCTCATCCGTGACTTCAGAATATTGAGATTGTATGAAAGGAGTAAAGGAATAGAACAGATACGGACTTGCTGCGCGGCTGAGTTGGACATCGTGAGAGACAAACCTGCTTTTATGATGTTGCCTTCTTTGGATGCTTTACAGTGGCCAAATTACTATCATGACACTTGGGCAATCCCCTCTATTGGTCCCAAAGCCAAACGCTTTGCGTAACCATGTTCAAATCGAAAATTTACGTACCTATCCGGAAAATGGGCCGTTGCAACAAGGATCGCCGCTGGGTTGCGAACAAGCGCCAAAGAACGCCCGATGATTAGCCATGCAACGGGTCTATCAGGCGTTGGTCAGAAATCGTCAATTTCAGAGCCAAATCTCAGTCAGCTGTCTATCCACCTCAACTTTACTCATTGGATGGCCATATTGGCCATATCGCGCCTGGATGGAAATGGTCACCAAACCCAACCACATCATGGTCCTACAATGCTCATGCCTGAGAGTGATACTCATCTTTTCTTTTATTGTATTGAAACTCAGCACTGTGGGAAACATCATGGGTTCACATACATTTAGAAACCATCAGGGGCGTTGGCCTGCCTTACCAATGTCAACATCTACCCTTGCTTCTCTCCCCTTGACGAAATTCCCACTTTCTACAAGCGGTTTTCTTTCGCTAATTTGTTTATCAGATACATGCTTTCGACGTAAATCGGTTGTCTTCTCTGCCTGCTTCAGTGACGCTAATCGCTTTAGTATCAAACAACTACCTGAAGCACCGAACAGCTCTCTTGTCTTGTTACATCAAAGTCTTCAGTTATTATAGCAGACATGATGAACACCCTTAAACAACTTATGGTCTGTCCCAAATACAAGATCTATTGACTAAAAATTGTATTTGCTTCCATTGAACAACAATTTTCAGTTTGATATGGCCCTCTCAGGTAATTCACACAAACATTGTTCAATTTTCATTGACTCTGATAGCAAACGTGAGCCCAAAATGGGCAAGAATTTATTATTGATTGAAAATACTGCCTTATTAAGAATGAGGTCTAAACTCTTCTATACCAGTCTAACAAACCTATATATATTTATGTACAAGCCACAAGCAATCATGGAAATCAAACAATCATTCAAAAATATTCTTGTCAGTGACGTCTGCAATGGCATATATATATTGAAGAAAAGAACTATGGCATCAGCCTTGGCTCCCGAATCACAGCTCTTCTTATAAATGTCTGCATTTATATATTCCGGGACCCCTTCGTCCTTTTCCTACATACATACTCGCAGACATTGCTGAGAAACTCCGCTGTACTTTATATATAGTTCAGCTTACCAAACGCTGCTGTTAAATATTGACACCACTATCATACACAGACGAGCACCCTAAAGTACAGCTTTCGCAGTCTTCCAGGGATACTGCCACCATGTGTTGCTGGTTAGTCCATTATGACTGCGGCTGCGAGAAAAAGGAGTGGGAGGCCCAGTGCGACTGTGAAGAAGTTTGATAAGACGATGAAGTTGGAGAGATTCTATATGAAGGCTTCCTGGACACTCTCACTTATGGTTATGAGTGCTTAGATTGTGAAGTTTCTGAGCCAGAGGACTACGGTAGATTCCGGCACTTACAACCACTACCCTTGAATAATTATGCTTGAGGCGACATCTTTCCAAATGGCGTGATCTAAAATTCTAGGTATCTATCTATAATACAGGGAGAAAATGTGCCTCGAAAATAGAAGCAAAATAATAGTACACTGGCCAAGATGTCGCTCTATTAGCTCCGACCAAACGTTAACGAGAGGCTGCCGTTACCGAATCACCCACTAGAATACAACACTGACAACCTTCCCGCCTTTGACAATGACGACTTTCTTTCTTTTCTCCCAATCATGTTTCTGTCTTAACCATAATCTACCCTCATCCGTTTCTAAAATACTGGAAAGAATCCAGGCTTCTGTTGCGGCGAGCTCAGCGGGTGTTTTGGGGACAGCTGACTCTACTTCCGGGGCCCGGGGAATTGTTGTCGTGAATCGCAGCTTGCCATTTATCTGGACCGCCACAGTTTTCTCACCTCGTGAGCGGAGGGTCTGGGCCTCAGGCTCGGTTAAAATCGTAGAAGGCCACGGGGAAGAGAATATCGAGGGGACCTCAACGGAATTTGTGTCTTTAATAATCCCAATGTGCAGTTTCTCCCAGCATTCTGAAGTAAAAGCTGGCGCAATCGGCGCTAGCAAACGGAGTAAGGCCGAGATTGCTATATAAAGAACAGTTCTCGAAGACGTAGAAGTAGCGGTCTGTGGAACCGAAGACGATGCGAGCATGTTTGTAAATTTTGTTAGATCCGAGATGACGGTATTCAAGCCGTAAGGCCCTTTTTCCAAGCAATGGGAAACAGATTTTGTCGCAGAGTGAGCAGCAAGAAGAACATCCGCATCTTCGTTCGATAGTTGGTCCAACGCCGGCAGGGCAGGAGATTGCGTGGATTTCAAATCATCTTTAGACACTGAGAATGTACTCGCGAGACTCTTCTGCGCGTCCAGCGTAACTTTCCACACACGCCCGAACCACCGCTGGATACCTACAATCTTCGACTCATCCCATTCAAGTACTTCGCTTACAGGAGCGGAGAAGAGAATGTGCGCACGAGTAGCGTCAGCGCCGTAGGAATTTATGCACGTACTCGGGTCAACACCGTTATGCTTGCTCTTAGACATTTTTTCATAGGAGACAGTGGGAGCCGTCTGCGTTCCTTTGATAAACGGCTTGTTCGAATTGGAGAGATCAAGTTCTGACGGACGTAGAAATTTGCCAGTCGATGGATCTGAGTATGTTTTGCCATGCACCATTCCTTGAGAAAGAAGTGTACGGAACGGTTCATGGCCCCTGGCTTGCCCTGATGCGTCGTTGGGGAAAAGATCCGAAGTCGCCAAGAATTTGTAAATAAAACGGGCGTAGAGCAGGTGAAGTATTGCATGCTCAACGCCGCCGATGTAAGTGTCGACAGGTTGTGCTAAAGAAGGAGAAAATGGCGCGGCTTCGTTCTTTGAGTCTAAGAAGCGCAAAAAATACCATGAGGAGTCAACGAAAGTGTCCATAGTATCGGTGTCTCTTTTTGCCAGCCCTCCGCAGTTAGGACAAGAAACGTTAAGCCAGTCCTCGGCTGACTCAAGAGGGTTGCCTTGCCTCCCCTTAAGCCCGGCACCATCAATTCTAGGCAACTCAACAGGGAGTTGCTCCGTAGGAACTGGTACCGGGCCACAATTATTACAGTGGATTATAGGTATCGGAGTACCCCAATACCGTTGCCGACTAATAAGCCAGTCTCGAAGACGCCAATTATCGGTGAATTCAGCATAATTCCCTTTCTTTTTGAGGTCCGAAACAATCTTTCTACCGCCCTCTTCGGAGGACAAACCACTGTAAGAACCACAGAGGCTCGTTATAGTGCCCTTTCCACAGTACGGTTTCAGATCACTCTTTGGTATATCCAAATGAGCTTCTGCCGGTGCATCTGATGATTCGGGCTCAACAACAAAAGAAACGGGCGACGCAGTTGTATTTTCCCGCCAAAATGCAAAATCACGAGAATCATGGCCTGGAACACCCATAACAGCACCTTCTCCATAGTCGTCGAGGACATACGGCGCTACATACACCGGAAGAGAATCCGGGAGGTAAGGGTTTGTTTCAAGTAACCTCAGTGGATTGAAGGCCTTAACTCCGGGGAGACGAAAGCCAAACTTTGAGTCGGGGGACCACTCGTCACCAGACTCGACCAATTTGCGCACATCCGCATCATGATCTGCTAGTTCGAGTACCAAGGGGTGGTTTATGGACAGAGCAAGATACTGGACTCCATGCAATGTATCCGGCCGTGTTGTGAAAACGTCAATATAGGGGAGATCCGTGGGAGCATTGACTTTGAACCTAATCCGGGCACCTGTTGATTTGCCCAGCCAATGTCGTTGCATAGATAGAACTCGCTCGGGCCAACCGTCTTTCAAAAGCTCGAGGTCCTCGAGTAATGCTTCCTTAAACGCACTGATGCGAAAAAACCATTGTTTCAGTTCGAGCTTTTCAACCTTAGCTCCTGAGCGCCAGGAATATCCATTGGCATCAACCTACAATATGATTTAGCCCAAGACATCCTTCGTAAATAGCGAAACACCTATAGCTCTCCTCACCTGTTCGTTCGCCAGCACGGTTTTTTCGACCGGGTCATAGTTGACGAGCGCCTCATCTTGATATGCTAAACCTTTCTCATGTAACATTAAAAATATTTGTTGAGTATGCTTATAGAAATCAGGCGAACAGGTCATTAATTCCTACATTAATAGAAATAGAAAAAACAATCAGCACCAGACTTCCAGCATATTCTTACGGAATAGTATATAGATCATAAAGAATTCGTGTATCGTACCCTTTCAAAGTCAAAATGCGCTCCGATCGCCTTCAATTGCTCCTTCATATCCGCGATATTCCTCTCAGTCCAATCTGCTGGGTTGATCCCGCGCTCAATGGCGGCATTTTCTGCAGGCAGCCCGAACGCATCCCAGCCCATTGGATGTAGCACATCAAATCCCTTCATATGCTTATATCTCGCCAGGACGTCAGAGATCGTGTAGACACGCACATGGCCCATATGCAACGAACCGGACGGATACGGAAACATGGACAAGATGTAGGCCTTTTCTCCGCCGCGATTCTTAGCCAGTTGCGACGAAGGGTCTTTCGCCCATTTTTCTTTCCATTTCCGGTCTATTGACAGCAAGTCTAGCTTCTGGTTAACCGCTGTCGAAGCCGCCGTAGCGTAGTTAGCGCAAGGTTTGGCGGAGCGGAACGAAGGCCGGCATCCTATCGCGAGGATGGAGCGTCGGAGAGGAAGCTGCACCAGCATCGTGTCCACTTTGTCATTTTTCCTTCCACCAGGAGAGCCTGTTAAGCCATTGCAGACGAAGGTGAAATGGTGACCGGAACCAAGGTATGATTGAGGTCTTCAGATATATTTTTGGTGGTAATTCCAAACAAGGCTAGCTCCAACTGATAAGATTATCTATCAATCTCTCAACGTTGTCGATTCCTAGGGAAATTGAATACTTTCATGCCATGGCAATCTATAAATATTATTACATATCCTAGGGTCTATCTAGTAGTACAGCTAAATAGAAGAATATGTACAGATCCCGTCTATAACCGTAAAACCTCCCCGTCCTCTCCAACGCCGCCTCGGAAATGATCAAATATCACCTTCCCCTTCAATATTGTCTCCTCCACAATACCTTCCACATGTTTCGGTTCTACCCGCCCATACCAGATACCTTTCCCTGCCAATGTGCCCAGACTGCCCTCGCCGGTACCATAATTCCTCGAGGAAGGGAGGTACACTATCACGTTCCCAGCGTATTTATGTCCACCGATATGACTTATGAGACCAACGTTGGAATGGTCCTGGCCATCAACCATGTCGCTTCCCACCGAGAAACCTTTACTTCGCAAAACTCGCTGAAACTCCGCTTGTAGAAGGGGACCCATTATGCCGCATCGCTGATCCCTGTGTCCATGGCTGCAAATAAGGATAGTGGGCGAGTGTCGAATAGACGTCACATTAGGGAACGTAGACTGTAATTCCGGTATCCTAGTCATCGCTGCGCGCTTGTTTTCGGGTAACGCTTCATGAGCTTTGTGTGTGTGTCGAGGTAGGAGGAATGCGCGCACGAATCTGTCTAGACCCTCTTCGTCCAGCGGGACTTCGGGGAGATATCGGAAGCTTGGGAATAGGAAGGCGGATGCGCTTTGTGCTTGGGGTGAAGATGTCCTGCTCTTCGGAAACGAGGAATTCGTAATCATGATATTGTTATATGGCTATCCCTTTCGCGGAGACATGGTTAGCACTCATTCCATACGAAAAGCATTTGTCCTCGCCCTCCACAACATAGCCGCTCAGAATGAGGTATCCAACTTTTATCTCAGTACTAACTTACATCAGAATACTTTCCTCCCCTCCCAACCAAACCTTTCAACTTCCTCACAAATTCTCCCCAGCCTTCACCATGGCCATCCTCTTCGATCCGGCTCCTCCAATCACCTTGGCCCGTGGATATGAGAACTTGCTGAGAATACGGTGCCATTGTTCCATTCAGGTTTTGCGCATGGTCGATATCCAGGCCTGCGGGGGTCTCTGCGCATGAACATGTCGGCTCAGGGCAAGTTTGGGTAACTGGGAAGGGTGGCGGGATATTGATGCGGCGGGAAGAGGATGAGTATAGGAAGCGTTCGATCTGGCGTCCTGCTAAGTGGGGACGAAATTGTGGTTTAAGAAACACCATTTTCCAACTGTAGGCAGTTGTTGAGTACAGGCGGATATGCGCTAATGGTGGCTTTCAGGCGGGTGTTCTGGGGTGTAGCGTATGTCGCAAACTGGGAATTATACAGATATCAATTAGAACTTAATATAAAAGAACGAGAGAGAAAACTGCGCATTGTCGGCAATCAGCGGCCATGTTTAAATAACCACATGAGGAAATCCGGATATTTCTATTGAAGCTCATCGTTGCTTTTCGCCTCTGTTGATCGATTCGCGTCGGAGATAACGGACGGACTGCTCGGGCATCTCTTTTTCACCTTCGCCTGTTGAGCTCGGCGTGGCTCTTGAACGCCCTTCCGTCACTTAGCTTTTTTCTGGATATTTTATGAAGGATTGAGTTTGTTTGCCAGGCCTACATGATATTTGGGTAAATGATATTAATATGAGTAAGTGCCGTTTTGCTGTCTATTCGCTAAAATACGCAGAGGGTCGACGCAGGGCATGACCAAAAAGCCTTAAAAGAATGTACGCAAGAACAACGAACTATAGGTGTACCAAAAAACATATACAAGACACGGCACTTCTTCTGGGGAAGGCTGCAAAATCCGCCTCACTTGCTGACTTTCCCAAATGATGCCAACTCGTGTGTTGATTCGGTTAGTGTCCAGATCTGGGTGCGGAACGCAATTCCCCCAGCCACCAGGAGCACGTAGTATGCAATTGTCCATCCAAGACCAAGTGGCTTGTTAGGCTCGTCATCTGCGTTCCCATTTGGATCTTCCTTCCCTCGGATCATGTTGGGGATAATAGGAACCTCGGCTTCAAGCCGCCCCCAGAAGCGAGGCAAACCACAGTAGTTGCAGAACGCATGGACAAAGAAAACTGCGGGTAACGAGCCAGTCCGAAGGTATAGAAATGTTGCGAACCAGCCAAAGATCGTTGTGTACGTGAATTGAAAGAGGGATCGGATGATGGACGGTGTGATTGACGTGTATGGATGTATCAGTCTGAATTCGTAGAAGTGATGGACATGTGCGATGCCGAAGTACAGAGGGGTGATGAATACGATGTGAGCCGGTGTCATGTCCGTCATCAAGTGAATAGGGACAATTATGGAGCGGAATACCACCTCCTCGGTAAATGGACCCTGGGTAAACCGGTTAGAACATATATTGCTCATGAAAGCATGTACGTATACTTACCGCAATATAATTCCTCCAGCCGATCCATCCGCCCAGAGTCTCTGCGACACCCTCGCCTCGAATCCACGCCTTCCAGCGACCTCCAGCAATTCCCCTTTCAAACAAAGGTCCCATAAATAGGATAGCTGTGAGAAGTAGACTTTTGCAGATTTCGAGAGGCCCTAGAGGCCACCATCCGAGTAGCTTCAGGGCTTCCAAGGGCGTAGCATCGTGGTTGTAAACGATTAAACAGAAGACGCCCACACTAGAGAGGAAGCATGACGTGGTGACAGCCCTAATTCGAGCCTTGATCACAGATGGAGCATCTCTACTTAAAGTGGGCGATGGTCTCGTGGAAGGCGAGACGTAAAATGGTATCACATAGAGCAGAGTGAAGAAAGCCTGTCCTTAAATGTTAGCGTATCTTGTACGAAAAGTGACATTAGTCGGACAATTGGTCCGGAGTATGAAGATTGCTAATCCCCGTGGTCTCAATAGAAGGGTCGGCCTCGAGAAAAACAACAAAACTCGTAAGGGAAAGCATATCGTAAAAAAATTGATTAGAAAAGGATTCCCCTACCGAAAGCAACACTGCCGTACGTATAGAAAGAGAAGGCTCAGGCTTTTCTACAGATGTTACGCCGTTAATATTCCGAAATGCCATGCTGGGACAAGTTAATTGGTGCCGTGGAAAAGAACATACCCTGGCCGGAATAGAGAAGTTTTATCCGGTTAAAAAGCTCAATTGGAGCCATAATCCAGATCCTATTATGATAGGACTCTCCAATACACAAGAGCGCGGATCTCTGTGTTTCGATACTGGGAACCTGGATCCTGAAACGAGGAGCTGTGGATCGCGCGGGGATGCGACAGGTACAACAAGCTTACTCCTAGACGGTTGAGCCTGCTGCTTCTACCTTGAACAGCTACACACGCCTAAATTAAAAAGGCTTCGAGAGTGAGCCCTTGCGAACGAACGTGCTTTGATGTCCCCTGATGCGCGTGTTTCTCACAGAGATTGTCGATCAAAGGATGTTCACCGCACTAGCCTGCTCTTGGCAACGGCAGTCTTCTTTCCTCGCAACCTCCAACCTCTCCTTTGTCATTACGTTGTTCGCATTAACAGGTTTAACAGGTTTTTTGAAGTGCTCGTTGACGGCTCGGTCCAAGATGTTCGAAGCTTTGGCTCAGATGCGGTTTCAAGCATGTGACATTCCGACTTTTGGGTTCAAAGGAAGTCCTCGGGCTTTCGACATCTTCTCCAACGCGTCAGTTTCCTGACGGAAACTCGCATTCCATGCTGGCATCTCAGGATCTGGCATCATTGACATACATTTTAAACTCGAGCATAAGTTGCTCCAATGGACCTTGTGCAAGTTCTACGCTTTCTCGGTTGTTGTCTTCGAGCAATTCCCTATATAGTGCTATCTTTAATCTGAGTTCAACCTGGCGAGGCCCATCACTCAAATCCATTTGATCAGTATGTATGGATTCTCCGTCTACCCAGAGATATACTGAGTCGCGTCGTCCAGCGAAACATATGCCCTGCTAAGCACGATGATGTTATGGCCATGGAAGCGACTAATTGGAGGCTGTATATTACTATGCGCTGTATATTGCGCGACAGCAACACAAAAATCCACGAAACACATTTTCATGATAACATTCTGCCACATGTAGGTACCGGACTTCATCTTGCGACAAGAATGAGAAACATATACACTTGCAACAAAAGGGGTCAATCGGATCTATCTTGAATTTGTCATTTATATATCCTAAACTAACGTTCTTCAACTGTTCGTTCGGTTGCATAGCTAAATTCCGTGGCGTTTCCTCGCTATGACACATTCGTTCCAGGTGCATTTTCAGGCAGAATATCACATAGCAAAATGTTGCTCCTAACAATGGTCCCCAACAGGGTGAATGTCCCTTTGACAAATCACTCGGAACGTTTGTCAGATCTTCTGCTATTGAGTATCTCAGCCTACGCCCACTCACAGCTTCTTGCTGAGGTAGGAATGATGCAACATGGATTTCAGTCACGCAAGAAAGCAGGTGTTGTGCTTTGGGCTTGTTTCTCGAGTTCTATCTCTTCTTCACAAGGTGACTCTTTCTGCAAAGATTGGGGCGAAGCTAGACTAAATACTGCCACCTACGATCGGAAGAGCGACCGGATGTGGAAGTTCCTTGGGAATCCTCGACCTCGAAGGGTGGCAACTCATTCTGGTCATGTGACTTAAAATTCTGGTTCCGAGCCAGGAACACCCCCTTGGCCATCCACGCTTGCCACAACAAGCAATCTAGGCGAAAGCTATTCTGTGCCGGATCCCTCTTGGCCCCGTGTGATTGGTGCAGGCCAACGAGGCCCTGGCGTGACAGTCTCTGAAACGTGCTTATTCCACGGTCCGACCTCCCTCCACAGGTCGAGACCTTGGATCAGGAAACGCTCCGATTTGTCACTACACTTGTGTCCGCACCACAGGAGGATTTTCTAGTCTTTATTACGGAGCCAAATCCACCGCAGACTGTTTGCATCCGTGGGAAACATTCTCCGTATCCTAAGCCAGCAAGTCATGGCAGACTTTTCTTGTTCGCTGCTCTTCGCTTCGAGCATGCTTGAATTCCATTGAGCAACCCCAATCCCAGCTGTTCAGTGTGGAGTTCGGCTTGGCCTCCTAATTGTACTGTGTGGTGGGAATATAGAGGTGCCCTCCATCGAGCGTTTTGGGAGCAACCCTAGGAGCAAGACATGTTGACGCTACAGGAGTAATACCTATCATAATTGTGCCACATGGTTTGTCATTCACCCGCGGACAGAACTTGACGGTGTTCCTAATCGGACACAGCAAAGAACAATTGACGGTGGTATCCGGCGCGTTCTCTGTATTACCTTCTCTTGAAGGTTTTTCACGAAGAAAACTTTATCACCGCTCCATATCTCCATCCTTGAATTGGCTTGGCGGCAGGTAGGGGACTGTTCTTTGCTGGGTCTGTACTGATAGACCACGTTGAAACCCATAGAACATTCGAGGAACCATGGGTTTCGCATCATTATGGAGCCCAGGTACCCGACCCCTGCCTATTGTTTGGATCTACGTTTTCGGATGCACATACCGGTCCCACTATGGGCAGGAATTGCGGTCTAAATAGGCATCATGGTGACCATGACACTGCCGGCTCACGCTAGTATATTAGTGATGATGGTGTTGGCAGCAGGGTTCCCTCCCCTCGCATTGTGGATGCATCTTCACCTTCTCGAAGACATGTTCTGGTCCCACTCTGGGCGAGAACTGTCTGATTCAACATCTGACCCATCTACAGTACGTTCCCTGGCTTGAACGGGGAAAATCAGGAGGGGCAGGGCGTAAGCTTATGGAACCGGTGGCGCCCACGAAGTTTGCTTTTCAGAATGCCGTATATATTGCGGGTGCCCTCAGGGAAGACACTATCTCCCCTTCTTCTCTTTCCTTTGTAAACGCACGCTCCTTTGGCAGTAACGGTGTTTGTTTGGTTGTACATTCATTTGCGTTCTTTCACGCTCTCTTTTAATATTTCTACAGAGTCCAGGCAGACTCTTATCATTCTTTTTTCAGATCAAACCGATATATCACAAGACCAAAAGCAATCATGCAGTTCAAAGCTACTTTCGTTCTTGCAGCCCTTGCCTCCCTTGGCATGGCCGTGCCGTACAACGGCACGACGACCGCCACAAACCCAGGACCTTCTGGCAGTCTCTCTCATTCGCATAGCACTGAGAGCGCAGACTGGAACACAACCGCATCTTCCCACGACAACACGAAGCGTGGCAGCTGGAACTCAACTGTCGTCCCATTCCACAACCGCTCCAAGCGCTCTGACTGGACCTCGACCCCGTCCGACGGCCAATTTTCGACCGCTGGGTTCGGTGGCCGCACTCCCACTACTGGGGGAACTGATGATACCTATTGCGGCAACGTCGGAAACCCCTGGGGTAGCAACATGATCGAAGTCTCCGAAAGTGATGCCTCGCAGTACAAGTACGTTATCCAGCTCACCGGACAAAACACCGACCCTTGGACCGTCGTTTTCTGGAACAAGTTTTCGGCCGATGGGTTGCAGGCCGGTCAGTACGGCCAAAGCGCGCTCACCTTCACTCTTAACGCCGGTGATACCAAGTACGTTGCGTTTGACGAGAACTCGCAAGGCGCTTTTGGTGCAATTGGAGGTAGCAGCCTTCCAACGAGCGGTATGGGGGCTTTCTCTGTGACCTATGGAGAATTCGATTTTGGAAACTTGGAGAACAACAACTGGAGTGGATTTGACGTGTCTATCATCCAGGCCCAATTGGCCGGTGCTGAAGTCCAGGGCATGGAGATGTGTGAGGCCCAGAGTGGGACTTGCTCTTCTGTCTGCGCTGGTGGAAGCTCGGTATATAACGCTTACACTAACGCCCAGGTGGCTGCTGGTGGCATTGGTGGAAATCTCCCGGCTGGTCCTGTCCGTCTTGCTGTCGTTGTTGACTACAGCGGTTAAGTGGTTGATTCACTCGCTTGATGGGCCTTACCTTCTTTTCTTACTGTATATATTGACATTCTCCAAGACGTGTGGTGTGGTACCTACCTCCTCAAAAATACAGACTTTCCGTTTACCGTATTTCTCAATCCACGTAAAATGTCACGATGATATTTCCCCCCTGAATAACATTTAACAACGTCCATACTGAGCATTCCTACCAAAATTGTCGAATGCTCAGGCTTGTGGAGACCGACATAAGCTTATCTTGTTTGATCTGTTGCAGACCCTGACGTGTATGAGTCTAGACGGCCATGCACCCAGTTGATCTACACACGGGCCACTTTTATCGATCGACTCCTGTTTCAAAAGTCGACTCATCAATGCGAGACGTAGCCAAGCATTGCGCGTACATCTTAAGGGCCCTCGGTATGGATATTTTTGCAATATCAGAATTCCCCCAGCCCTTTTCGACGAAGTCGGTCCATCCATGATGATTATGTAAGATCGGCACCAGGATGTCAATCTACTTGGACGACTTCTTACACAGTACAGGATAGATAAGGGAAGTAAAAATTTGCAATAATCAGGTCCAACAATCTACCAACCTGAATATTGTTGGCATATACACCCTCGTCACACGTTACAAATTGCATGAGGCCGCCCACGAACCATGTAACAGAACCCATTAGGATCTTTTCCATGCAATCCATGTTACACGGCATATTTAAATAAGAAAAAAAACATGCCTGTCGTTATCTTGGTCTATATGGTCACCGTTTTTAGCCTTGTGCAGGCGCCGCTCGAGATCTCTTGACGCGGTGTGGTCTACGTGTCTCTTCCAACATTTAATCGAGAGGAGGAATAGAGAAAGTTAAAACACTTAGCCCACCGACAAAGCAAAAAGGAAGCCACAGAGAGTGTTGGATTTTGCGTTTCATAAGGTTTAGCAGACCATGGGTATAATCCTATGGTGCCTCGCAGCTTCAACGCTTGCTCTCTGGCCCGTTATCCCAGCCCAGTCAATAGAGAAATATGCTCCGCGCTCGTTGCCTGAAACGGTGAAGACGTTAAAACTTGAGAAGTACTTGAGTAATGTTCCAGGAAACGGATCCACGACCAGCGTTCGCTGCCAAAGCGCGGTATGAGGTTTCTTAGATTCAATCTCCCCCAAGAAAAGCCAGGAGACTTATCCATCAAATCTATCGCTGACGGATTTCAGTGCAATATACTCTCCCAGGCTCTCGCAACTGAGATACAGTTTCCGCACTCCTCAGCATATAATGACAATAAAGCCAGTTATTGGGCGCAAGAACAGTCGGGCCTGTCCCCAGCTTGTTTTGTCACGGCTACAAGCCAGGAATCGGTGTCGATTGCCATTACCATATCTCGAGTCACGCGGTGCCCCTTTAGCGTTCGCAGTGGAGGCCACTCGGACGTGCCGGGAGCATCTAACATAGAAGGGGGCATAACTATTGACCTCAGGCTACTCAATAGCGTCACCCTAAGCGCGAACAACACAGTGGCGGCTGTCGGATCAGGGGCTACCTGGGGTAAAGTCTATGACCAACTAGATCCGTTGAATGTGACTGCTGTTGGAAGTCGAGTTTCCGGCGTGGGAGTCGGTGGATTGACGCTCGGAGGTAGTTGAGATTAATTGATCAATGGATTAGAGTGCAGCACGCTGACCCATATCCACAGGCGGCATGTCATTCTTCTCGGGAAGGGAAGGCTTCGCTTGCGATAACGTTCTAAATTACCAAGTTTGTATCGCTCTTTTTTTTCAATATTGTCAAAACTAAGCGACTTGATAGGTGGTTATGGCCGATGCCCAAGTTTTGGATGTGAACGAAACTTCGTATCCCGAGCTTTTCTTTGCCCTACGAGGTGGCGGAAACAACTTCGGAGTCGTCGTTCGCTTCGATTTGGATGTTTATGAGCAAGGGCCTATGTGGGGTGGAATGCGAACGTATAGTTTTGATGCCAAAAATGATATGACGAAAGGGTTTGAGGCTTTCAACGAGAACGCGGCGAAGGATCCTAATGTCTCAATCATCATAAACGTCGCGTACGCTTATGGCATGTTCCTCCCTACAGTAATAGTGGATTATGCGTTTCCCGAACCAAATCCTAGCATCCTCACGTCAAACTTTGCTGGGCTTGGATCATTTACGCCCCTAAGTGACAGTACGCGCATAGCGAGCCTGTCAAACCTCACGAAGGAGATCGCGACAACTCAGCCAGTGGGATTCAGGAATCAATTCACAACGGCCACGTATAAAAACAGTGCAGAGCTTCAGAATCGCATCATTGATATATATGTCGCAAAAATAAATGAGGTCAAGGACTTGATATCAGATCCCATGGGCTTTATACCTGGTCTCGATTTCCAACCCATCACAGTGCCAATGATGGCCAAGTTCTTTAAGAGAGGGGGGAATGCATTAGGCCTAAAGCCATCTGACGGTCCCTTAATGGGTGAGAGTCTTGGTATGAAAGAAGTGTCTCAGCGACGGTTCTAACCTCATTTTCCTCATAGTAACGCAGTTCAACTGGCAATGGCACAGTTCCGCAGATGACACCATCGTCCTCCAGGCCATCGAGTTCATTCGAACTCAAAGCAATGCAGTAGCCAAGGAAATGGGGTTGTTCCACGAGTTTGTGTATATGAACTATGCTGCGCCGGGCCAAACGCCAATCAATGGCTATGGCGCAGAGAATGTGCAGAAACTGCGGGGTGTGCAGAGCAGATATGATCCAGAGAAAGTGTTTGAAGAATTGCAGCCTGGAGGATTCAAACTGAGAGACGTAATTTGAAGCATACGTGTCAGGTTGGGAAAGAGCTTGACAGAGTATCATGGGTATGTGTGATACTCGAGTGTTATATTTCGTTTCATGTGACGAAACAACACATTATTGTTTATGTGTCCTTACTCGGGTTGTTTGTTGATTGTCCATCCCGTCAAATTTTGTGTGTTGCTATGGGCTAGGTTTTTTCTTCTTCGGACTCAAACAGCATAGACATGAAACATCAATTGCCCAGCTATCCTATATTTTTCTGCTTGCCACGAGTATTCTAATTAAGTAGGTAAACAAAAATAGATGAGGAGCCGTAAATATAGAATCTGGCCCACCATAGAAAATATCGGACTTGACCACCGGAAATGCCAGAGATCAGGACATGCGTGACTCGTGGTTCGCCTGCTGTGGAAGCAATATGCAGGGGCAAGTTGCCGTCCTCTCCTCCAGCTGCATGAACAAAGGCAGAGAACACCCTGGCTGGCTGGCGAGTGCGATGCTTGCAGGAAAAGCAGAAAAAGCAAAGAAAAGCCGCAGCAGGAGACACCCCAGTCACATGACACGGGACACCGCCATTCCTGCGTCTCCATCTCCATCTCCTGCGCTGCGTCTGCATCTCGACTTCATCTCTCGTTCTCGTTTTGTGCTGTGTGTGTCTGCTTGTGTCTGCAATGTCCTTCTTGTCACTCTTTTTGCTTTTTTGTCCTGCGTTATAATGGCCTTGTAATCTTATCAATTGTTTTGTTACGACTTCATGTCGCCCACATTCGTTTGTGCCAGATGTTTTAAAAACTCCATACGCTCTTTTAAACTGCCAGCCGCCGAGTCACTCTCGTGCCGCTGATGAACGAGTTACGCGCCTGTAACTGATGAAACTGCTGTTTTGAATGCCATTCACGGCCCTTACGATCATTTACTATACTTCTTACGCTCTTTATATATACGATTTTGACCGCCACGCTACTCGCTACCATATTTCGCCCATTTCGATCTTTAAAATAATACGATAATTTTTTTGGTTATTCCGGCTTCACTTTGGAAACCCTAGATTGTGTATACGTTGCTATTATTATCACTAATATATCTACCGCCATGCCTTCGCCCACACCATCTTTGGCCCCGTCACCCAAACGGAGGGTTCTCCATGAACGCTCCCAGTCCCAGACGAACCAACTCCCAACTTCATCGGTACGGTTGGTCCAGGAGAAAGATTTAGATCCCAAAACAGGTATTTACTCGACTACACCCTATCCAACGAAGCCCGAGCATGTCCTCCTACCCACAACGGGTAATACCCATGGAGTGGGGTTTAGCCTCGGAGACACTGTTTCAGATCCGTATCTCGATCCAACCACAGGATCTCCCTCAAGTTTGGAACATGATAGGCGACACAGTACCCCGGGTGATGTGTTTGATCGTTCTTCGACCACCTTTTTGGCAGGGGACTCTTCAAGCTTGGCTTGGGCCGATGATCCAAACTCCAGCAAGACATCCATCCCTCGTTCGGAGACTCCCCTTGCGATATCAGGAGCATCGGGCCTCCTTGCGGAAACCGAGGAGAAAGATTTGGCGGAGGATGACCACCTATCGCATAGTGGCAGCATTGTTGCTCTTCCTGCAACAACAATAAAGGCCGTCCCGCCAGAGACACCGTCGCCGAGTTCTCTACCTGCTGATCCTTCGCGAATAGAATCCGCCTCCGATAGTTCCAGCCCTAATTTTGTGCCTTTGGGAGCTACCTCGAGTCCAAATTTTGTTCCCCTAAGAAGCTCATCCCCGAACTTCCTTGCCGTTGGAAGCTCCTCTCCAAATATTGTCCGCGCAAGACAATCTAACGCTTCACTTTACTCTCCGGACTCTACTGGAACCACTAGAAGATACGCCAATTCTGGTGGGCGGCATCGAACCTCGAGCGGGGGAGAAGCTTCTGATCAGTCAAGCATATCCTCTCCCTCTGACTTGTATCCATCTAGTCCACCCGCTCCAGTGCTGAGGTCATTTCAATCTGCATCGTCTTTCGCGCTTCCACCTCCGGGAAGCGTCCTCGTCCGTCCCGGATCATTATCCATTTCAGATCACAGTGACCAGTCCCTTGTAGATGTCCAAGCTATCGTTAGGAGCGAACTTTCCGTTCAATACCCCACTATACGCTCCGCATCGTCGTCCAGCCTGCGTGCAAACTCTTTGCCGCCCCGTACTGCTTCATCAACATCTGCGCAGTCGATTACAGATCGCTCTTCCGATCGTTGGGGACCGCACCTATCTACTGTTCCATCAGAGTGGACTCCCGAGTTGCTGCAAAACAATTTCCCTGTGTCGCCGCCAAATGAGAATACACAACCTAGCGGACGAGGCTTAGGAAGCAGGGCGCAGAATTCAAGAGCCTCCATCTGGATTGTTGATCAGTCGGAGGCGGAGGAATCGGGCGATAACTTGACTCAACTACGCACTCTTCCTCTTCGAGGCAAGGTATCTGGATCTTTGAGAAGCCAACCTTCGAGTCCACGGTTAAACAGCCTAAAAAGGACTGTATCAAGTGCAAGCACGATATCAAACGCCATCCCTGCCTGGGCACGGACCTTCTATTTAACTGGTGGACGTGACCTTCTCGTTTTCTCGCCGAGCTTCTTCGAACCTAACCGGCCAACCACTCCATCTGAAGCTCGAGCCATCAGCCGCCCTCCCCTAATGGAAATCTCCCGGCCTCGAACTCGTCCTCAGCATCATAACTGCCCGCCTCCTGCCCTTCCAATAAATCCAGCTGATCCTCGAAGTCATTGGGCCCCTCAACCACAAGCAGATCCGATTACGCCTGCAACATCCGTAATCGAATATCCCGCTTCGTGGTCGCCTCACTTACATCAGGATAAGCGAGCTGGTCCCGTCAGGCAGAGTGTGTGGAAAGCACCCTCGCTAGATGAATCTCGAGAAAACTTTTTCACGAGACGAAATCTACAAATTTATAGTTTTGTTTTGGGTTTCGTATGTCCATTGAGTACGTCCCGCCATTCTAAAAAGTTTCCTTTGTGACATCACTAAGCCCGGCGGCTAACGTTGATCATGGTTTAGTTTGGTTTGTCGCTTCGTTTCTGCCGCTCCCATCAAGAGTCAGCCACGTGGCTGAAAAGAATACTACCGCCAATCCAGATGTCGAGCAAGCCTTCCACGACCCCGTTGCTTTAGCACAGGAAGTCCACTATCAAAATGCTAGATGGTGGCGAAACCTCAACCGTTGTATGACCCCACTGGGGCTCGTTATTATAGCCGTAATTGTATGTCGTTTCCTAATCTGTTATTTCAATGCGTCTTCTGCTGACTCCCATAATAGATCGTTTTATCCGTGCTCGGAACTAGGGCAAACGGACTTTGAACTTTTACCACTTGTTTTATTCTTCCCCTCTTGAGGTACGAATTTTGACGTCGGCACGCACATACTTCATGACTATTTTTACGCTTTGTGCCATTATACATACGATTTAGCGCTTTAACGAGCCGATGATAGCGTGTTTTATTGATATTTGATTTCTTTTTCGGTTCTTGGACTGCCCTTTGGCGTAATCAGCGTCTTTCGCGCACCATTCCCAGGCTTCCCTGGACGCTTGCGCTTTGTTTCCTTAATACAATCCTGGAGTTTCAAAACTCACATGATAAACCGACGATCTCTTTATTCTTTTTCATTTCCGGTCAACTTATGTATTATCTGACGAACCTTTTCTTTTTTGATAAATTCTTCTTGTCTTGCTGCTTTCGGCGAACAAAATATTTATGATCTTTGTCTTTGCTCGTTTTATTAATTGTTAGCTCCGCTTTCTTTTTATTTTCGAAGCCTTGGGTACACGCTGCGCCACTACGCTGTCCTGCTTTATTTATCACCTTTGTCTATTGTTATCACTGTCGTTCTAACTTTTGTTCTATTTTTAAATCATCTCTTATATTCAATCAAGATGTTTTATTCTGCCAGCTGTTTCATGAGCCATGTCTTGCCCTACAATTACACTATGATGCCATGAACATGCCTATATATCTATATGCCTGGTATTGAGAATCACTTATTTCCTCTTTTGCCTTATAAAAGCTGGTCACTCAGGCACTGTTGAATAAATATGTGAACTCCTATATTCATTCTGTAACTTCACAAGACTGCGGCTACATTCAACAATGCACTATATACTTGAAACCAACAAATTAAAATAATGATAGTTTTCTCTCTATGCATGCCAATCAACTAGTTTAGCTTAGATACATGCCGAGGGGTTCCTCCACACAGCCACTAGCGCGCTATGTATACTATCTCAAAATCACTTCTCTAGCCCTCCCGGACCTAGGACTTCTAAAACAAAAGGGTATACAAACGAAGAGACTTCGAATAAACGGAAAAAGCCGCCACTCTTCATACCTCCTCCATGCCCTTCCATGACACAACCCCGCTCACGGGAGGGGTCTGCCGATCCTCTCTTCTATCGCCGCACGCAGCTCCTGACCCGTCGGCATGTTAACTACACTCCCCCTTCTTCTTCTCCCCTCGATCTCACTCGAAATCTCACGGACCGCCTCATCAATATCACCTGGCAAATCACTTGGTAGACCCAGCGTGGGCTCTTCCATCAACTCACGTTTGCGCTTTTCCTCCGCTGCCTGGACAGCGGTTGGCCCAGCAGCGGATGCATTGCGTGCCTTGAGCTTCTTGATCAAGTATGGTTTGAGCGGAGAGGCGAAGGCGAGCATTGAGAGACCGATGCCGACGACGCCGTAGAAGTAGACGCGACTCCAGACGAGAATGGAATCGCTGAAGCCGAGGATTATGAAGGGAGCGACTATGTAGCTTAGGAGGAGTTGGGTACCGAGCCAACTTAGGATGTCGTAGGGACGTTTGTAGGGGGTGGCTTTTGTGCCGTCTGGACTGAGGAAGAAGGGGCGGATGTGACGGTGGAAGTCTAATTATTGTCTTAGTACTTTCTTCTAGCGAGTATTTGTTTAGGTACTCACTTTTGGCGGCTGTCTGTGCGAATGCACCCAGAATGAAGGTAAAGTAATAACCCGGATAGAACCCATGCCAGAACGCGCTCGTGGAGAAGGTGGCCAAGCTTGCGCGAAAGCCTGGCTTCTTACCCCGCGGTGTCACTCTGAGATAGATGTAATGCCGTAACCAGTGGTTCGTATTCTTGTTCCAGTTGGCCAAATAAATATGTGGGCTGACAGCTAATTCCAATCCGTAAGGATTGACGTTTTCTAGTTTGTTCCAGTGTACCTTGCCGCTTTCAGGGTCAAAGCCGTTGTATCCTAGTCCGGAAAGGATACAGGCACCCTCTGTCAGGAACCATACGCCGTAGTATTTCATTCTAGCGGTGAGTCCGACCATATGCAGAAGCCATACTCTTCTAAAGATATTGTAGCTCATATAGTCGTCTCGTAATATGACATCGGCGTTATACCATGAGCTGAACTGGATGAAAGCCAATATCCAAAGCAACCCCGTTGCACCCTTCAGCATTGCTGGTCGACCGCTTCTTGGAATCCGCCTTTTCTTACGAGTTTTTGGAACTTTTGCCGGGTCTGCGCCCGCAGGGAACTCGAACATTGTGGTGTCGATCCATTTCCGATACTCGACATAATCAAATGCAGGACCAGCGAAAAGAGACGGGAAAAAGAGCACGTAGCCTGCGTAGTCAATGATGCTGGGGATCTCCACTATGGCAGCATGATTTTGGGCTTCGGTAAGTCTGTCCTTGGGTAAACGGCCATCATGAACATTCCAGCAGAATGCCGTCAGCTTCATGACCAGCACCATCTGAGCACCTGTGATGTCCACAAGCGACGGATTATCCGTAATTTGTCTGGTAATATGGTTGATAGACATGTGGCCCATGAGATATACAAATGCCAGCCATGGCATCAAGGAACCATCGATAAAGTAGGCTATTGTATATGCACCAGCGGAGCTATAGAGCAAAGTCCGCACGCCATCCCATAAATCAAACAAGCCCACCAGATAAAACAACGAAACCGTTATAATGAAGGCATTCTTCTTCCATGGCTGTGAGTCGGGGAGCCTTTTCAATATGCCCGCAAGTGGGTAGGAGAGCAAGAAGGATGCAATCAGCTTTACTGTTGAGTGCGCCGATTAATTTAATTTCGTCCGTTTATGATGTTTCGGGTACACGTACGCTCATCGATGGACGCTCCTGTTGCCTTCGCAAGAGGAACGAAGGCTGTTGTTCGCCATATCAGCTAGTCAATACACACAGAGCAAGTCTCGAAATCTCGAATATTTAGGTAAACATACGCTTGTCAATGAACGGCAACATTTCGAGATTGACACTAGCTGCAACTCAGCTATATAGACATAGCGTTATAAAAAGAAGGACGAAACTCAGCAGCAGCAGCAGCGCGGAGGAGGAGGTGTAGAAGATTCTTTTGTTCCCAACAAACAGAAGAGAAGCTGGGCAGTTCCGCTGGGGTACGTCATTTTGTAGGGGTCCACGTGATCGATGCCTTGAACATCACTCGAAGAAAGCAGCAGACGGTGCTGAACAGCCTGAGCACAATATATATATATATAGGGTGACAACTCGCCATGTGGTTATCCATCTGAAACAGCTGTATGTACTCAGGCGGCACATGTGTCGCATTTGCATGCCAGGAAACCAACGTGCTTCTCCGTGCAGCTGCTTATGCTTGCAGGGATCCACGTCCTTCAGTTCCGCTCCAGCCAACTCTTGACTCGTGAACGCCTGGGTTTCGGAACCTCATTGGAGAAATGTTATGTGCCTGCATCTGGGAATTGCATCCAGAACTCTACTTTTCGGGTCAAGTAGAGAGCGCAGTTACCCTTGGTACTTGGAGTCGGAACTCTTAGGCTTGTGACATGGCAGAGCAGAGATACGATATATGATACGTGGGTTTTTGTATACCCCGTAAAGTTATTATTTCTTTCCGCTGCCAATAACTTCCCTAGTCTCGACATCACAATTGCCCGGCAGTTTGGCGGTGTTGTAGATAGATACCAGAAGTAGGGTATGCTCAGTGCCCACCACCACAACGACGTCCAAATTATAATCAAACAATCGAGCCAAATTCTCTTTGCCTGTCGTCTCGATCTACTGTAACCATTGCTATATATCCGCTATCACTTCGTAGTAGTTCTTTGGGCAAACTTCTCAAGCCTCCGGCTCATGTCATTGCTTAGTCAGGGAAGTTGCCCGCGGAGCTTCCAATTAGACACCAAGACAACGAGTTCATCTACTATTCCGCCACGTCCCTGTGTATGCCGTTCCATAACATTGCCTGCCACGATGGACGTCGTCTCCGCGGTTTCCGGGTACATCTCGAAGATGGTCTCCGTGGGGGACTCCGCGGCTGCTGGCTCCTCCGCTGCGAAGATGAAGATATTGTTGCTTGATAGTGAGACCGTGGGAGGCGCGATCCTCGAATTTTACTAGCTAGAGCTAACATTATCCTAGGTTCCTATTGTATCGACTGCCATGACACAATCCGCCCTTCTGAACCACGAAGTTTATCTGATTGACCGCCTTGATAACCAAAACCGCGAGAAGATGAGACACCTGCGCTGTCTCTGCTATGTTCGACCGTCGCCCGACTCCATACAATTTCTGATAGATGAATTGCGGGACCCGAAATATGGTGAATATTACGTATACTTTAGTAATATCGTTCGCAAATCTTCCCTTGAAAGGCTGGCGGAAGCAGATGATCATGAAGTGGTCAAGGCTGTGCAAGAATACTTCGGCGACTTCCTCGTCGTAAACCCTGATTTCTGCTCTTTAGACATTGGGTATCCGAAGCAGAGGATATGGAGTCACAGCCCGGATATGTGGAATACAGATGCTTTGCAACGAACAACGGAAGGCGTGATATCGCTACTCTTGTCTTTGAAAAAGAACCCGCTGATTCGATACGAAAAGAATAGCTTGATAGCTAAGAAGCTGGCCACGGAGGTCCGGTATCAGCTTACGCAAGAGGAACAGCTCTTTGACTTTAGAAAAACGGACACGCCCCCGATTTTACTCATTCTCGATCGCCGGGACGACCCTATCACACCTCTATTGACCCAATGGACATATCAAGCAATGGTCCACGAACTACTCGGCATCAATAACGGCAGGGTTGATCTGAGCGAAGTCCAAGATATTCGGCCGGAACTTCGAGAAATTGTCATTTCTCAAGATCAGGATCCGTTCTTCAAGAAAAACATGTATCAAAATTTTGGCGATCTTGGGGGCAATATCAAGGAATATGTCGAACAGTATCAGTCGAGAACGAAGAACAACATGAGCATTGAATCGATTGCGGATATGAAACGCTTTGTTGAAGATTATCCAGAGTTCCGGAAGCTCTCTGGCAATGTCAGCAAACATGTTGCGCTTGTTGGCGAACTGAGCAAGAAGGTCGGAGAGCATAATCTCCTAGATGTGAGCGAACTTGAGCAGAGTTTGGCTTGCAATGACAATCACTCAAACGATCTTAAGGTTAGATGATACATCTTACCGCTACTAGTAATATATCTATTGATGTGCTAACTGTTCGCAAAAGGCTCTCCAAAGAATTATCCAGTCCCCAACTGTAACTGCCGACAGTAAGATCCGACTAGTCGCTTTATACGCCATTCGTTACGAGAAACAACCTTCGAATTCTCTACCCGTTTTACTCGATCTCCTCACGGCGGCAGGCAATGTACCACCACATAGCATCAACATCATCCCCAAACTCCTAGCGTATCACCACTCTCTACAAGCTCCTCCCGTTGCCGGAGGATTTACCGATCTTTTCGAATCAGCATCTTTCCTTTCCGGTGCGAGGGACCGTTTCAAGGGCCTCAAGGGCGTTGAAAACGTATACACCCAGCATTCTCCCCGGTTGGAGTTCACTCTTCAAAACCTCATCAAGGGTCGATTAAAGGAGCTGCAATACCCGTTCCTCGAAGGCGGAGGGCATACCCGCGACAAACCGCAGGATATCATCGTCTTTATGGTAGGCGGTGCGACTTACGAAGAGGCGAAGATGGTTGCTCAAGTCAATGCAAGTTCGCCAGGGGTTCGGGTCGTTTTGGGCGGGACGTGTATACATAACAGCACGACGTTTTTAGAGGAAGTCGAGAATGCCGTGAATAACTGGCCTGAGCCAGCCCCAACTTCTGTGGCGGGAAGATTAAGGAGGGAAATTGGGCGTTGATTGATTCTTGCTTGTTCTGTTGGGTGTTTCGGTAGGGCGTCATTTATACTGGGTCTATATGTTTCAGTGATTAATGGATGACGAAATACAAACCTCAGATTCTCCTGTTTACTACAAGTAAATATATTTAAGGGAAAAAAAAAAAAAAAAAAAAAAAAAAAAAAAGAGAGAGAGAGAGAGAGAGAGAGAGAGAGAGAGAGAGAGAGAGAAAGAAAGATATATTCCAGATATTAAAGCATCTCAGTAGCAATTGCTCTCGAGGCCAAGCTTTACGCATTCAGCGCGGAAAGCCTCAAGATCGATATTGTCGCACTATGTGAGAAACACCACTTATCAAACGAGACACCAGAAATCAAAGTAGAAGAACACGGCAGCTAACTCACATTGTTATTCTTCATTTCTACGCCGAGAGCGTTGCAAGCGACTTTGGTTGCCGCATTATTGCCCTTGAAGTCATGGTCGGTGCACTTGCAAGCCAGGACATTTGTCACGCTGTTGCATGGTATTCCTGGGTTACATTGCTTGAAATAGATGTAGAATTGCTTCCAAGAGTTGGGATTTGTCTGACCTGGCGGCAAGGCAAAGAAGTGTAGTGGTAATTGAAAGCCTCATCGTTGGGTCGGGAGGGTAATGGGTTGTTCGACTGGAGCAGGGAACCTGATATTCTTGAGGATCAGAATATTCTTACAATCTTCGAAGGATGCTGGGCATATTGATCATCATGAGAATAGTGATCTACATGCGCCTATTTTGTGGCCATGGATTCTGGAGGAGGATCAGCCCAAGTCGTCGAAAACTCGCAGTGCCCAACCCCAACCTCGAGGCACTCCGAGCTTTAAAATGGCTCAAAGCTTCGAACGTCCAGCCAATCGTCCAGCTTTGGAGAGAGTCGAGTTCTCAAATTAGACCGCCGATCTGTTTACCCCAGAAGCAGCACAGGATACGGAGATAGCATGTTGGAAGTTCAGATCTTCAGAGGATTTCCAGTTACAGCCTGATGGCTAGCTAATTATACTGCTGCACCCACGTGGTGATGGTGAGAGACTTAAATCCCAGGGAATTATAACTCTGCATGGAATGAGATGGCAAGCAGCAGACCGTCAAAGCGTCCACATATTTATTTATCCCGTCGGTTCTTTTCAGACGAACAGCAACGCTGCCGAGCCGAGGTCTGGGCGTGCGACCTTCGCTTGCCCCGAACTTCTTGTTCTCACAAGCAGCTCCAACTCCCACGCCCCCAACGGTGACGTACAACTACAACTATGAATCCTCTAGATTCCCAAATTCCAGATTTTTTAACATACACATCTCCCTTTTCCGTTTCGCAGCGGGACCCTAAACTCCGTCTGCCACCGACCACTGACCCGCCAGGACCTGATAATCCGCCAAAACAGCTCGTATGGCTGGTAAGCTGAAGTGCACGGTGGGCCTAATCTCGGGAATCTACTAATTCCTGATGCTAGATATTCGGTGCAACCGGCCACATGGGCCGCTCCCTCGTCAAGTCCGCCCTCGCGCACAATGATATCGTCACCGCCGTGGGACGCACCTTCGAGAACTCGGCATCTTCCATGGAACACTTGCAGGCGGATAACAGCAGTTACCTGGGGCTCCTCTGCGACGTACGAGCGCGAGAGACCGTGAAAGCCGTCATTGACAGAACAATCGCCCATTGGGGTCGCATCGACGTCATTGCCAACTGTTCCGGGTACGGTGTGATAGGGGCCTGTGAGGACCAAGAGGAATACGATATTCGCAACCAGTTCGAGACTAATTTTATGGGAACTTTGAATATTGTGCAACTTTCTCTACCGCATTTTAGGGAGAGAGGTGCGGGCCGATATTTAATTTTTAGCTCTACGTCGGGCGCTCTGGGAGTTCCAGGCCTGGGCCCTTATTGTGCCTCGAAATATGCGACTGAGGGTCTGATTGAGAGCATGCTATATGAAGTAGACGGATTTAATATCAAGGGAACGCTTGTTGAACCGGCGCATATGCGTCGCGATGACAATGATCCGCCAACATCGCCAGGCAGTCTTTTCGCATCCGCCAATCTCGACAGGCTCCCCTCATTCGGTCACTTCCTCGTGAAACCTGTCGGAGAGCCCTATGCTACTCCAACGGCTCCCGCTGCGCATACAAGACGTGTGCTTCAGTGGCTGGGAGATAAACAAGCTGCCAGTGCAGTAAAATCTGCTGAGCTCGTCTGGCAATTGGGCCACTGTTCTTTTCCGCCTCTCAGGCTTTTACTTGGATCTTACGCCGTAGAAAGCATACGCGATAGGCTGAAATGCATTACTGAAGAGATTGAAGATTGGAAACATCTGAACTTTCCACTCCCAGGCCAAAGTCAGCAGCCGCCTCAGAAAGAAAGCTCTCCTGCAACTAAAGGCGAGGGAGAAGATGATCAGCCTACTTCCCACGTTCCTATGGCCGAGTAATGACTTTCCGGAACTTATACAGGGTCGGTGACTTCAAGTACTACTGCTTACCTAACACGCAGCGTCTGTTATCAGTTGCTCTAAGTGCTGTTGTGTCATAGTGCGTGTATATGTACAGAGTGTTGGAAACAAGTTGATTCTCATCTGCCGCTCCGGCTAAATCTGACGCCGTGAAGAATGAACAAGATCATCGCGAAATACGACTCGGCGACGTCGTCAAACCTCTCATACGGAGCACCCAGGCGGTACGCTGCCGCAATACCGGATACACTTGCCATTTCGTATAAGTTCTGTATGAAAAACACGATTAGCGAACAGCTTGATTTGACAGGGTGGCCGGCCGAATGGGCATCGGCGGTGTCTTACCACGAAAGTCCAGGATCCAGCAAAGAATGTATTATTCTTTCCATTTATGAACGGGATCATCGGTACGACGCGAGCATATTGCTGCCAACGAAGGGACAACTGATGCCACCATTTCCGTTCTATAATCTTGTCCTCATCAATCTGATCAATGGTCCAGTAGTGTTTTAGCCGCTCGTTCATAAAGTGGCTTTGGAAAATGTGCCTGTCTGGAGGAATCGGAGGCTCTCCTTTCCTTTGATCTGGCTGGAATTGATGTTGCAAGTTAGTGCAATCGAAGGCAGCCTCCATTTTATCCCGCCTGTGTGGGTACGGATAGGTGCAATACATCGGTTTATATCCTGACTCCCTGTCGGGGCCACCTCGCGCGAAATCTACCTGTTCCTCTTGTTCACTTGTCCGAGGCTTCGCACACAGCTCGTCTCTATATGACATCTCGTAAAGCCTTTGGAAATATGCTGAATCTGAATGGGTGACCGTGAGGTCATCGAAATATTCGACTCCTCCGAACACGACTCTCTCCTTCCATGTCGCCATCTGTCCAAGGAGGCGGCTAGCTTCGTCGCATGGAACGCAGAGGACCAGTTTATCGAAGAGTTGTGTTACACCGGCATCCCCACACTCGTGGTCGTCAATTCTGCGATCCAAATCGTTCAATTGTGTCTCCACAGCTATTCCCTTCTTATCACGCTGTACTATCCTGACGGCCTGAGTGTTCAGGCGGATTGTTACACCTTTGGCACGAAGTCCAGCCGTCCAGTCTTTGTAAAACTGGCCCATGTTCGGGAATGTGAATATTCTGGGCCGCGTTGGTACGAAAGATTCGGCATCGAAATCCCATACTTTCGTTTGAGGGTTGGCAAACAGCCGGTAAAGCAGACCACAGGGGACATTTACAATCTCGTTTCCCGTCCCAAGAAGGAGGGATGCTAGCGGGTACAGCATCTTGTAGGTGAAATCCTTACTGAAGCGGAACAGTCGAACGAAGTTCTTTAGCGGGAGAATCCACAACAGCGGCCCGACCAGTTTTATGACCTTGAGAGCTTTACCAAACTTCTGGATATCTTTCGCATGTTCATCCACGAGGTATGTTGGGAACGTGTTTGTCCAGAAGTTTTCTTTGCCTTTCCCGAACGCGAGTTGGAGCATACATTCTTTCGGTTCGTAACCGTACTCTCGAAAGAAGTTGTATGTGTGTCGGAAGGCGGAGGAACCACCCTGAACGCCAGAGTTCAGCCAATCTGCTCTGTATGTTTCAGGGTCAAGCGGTATGGAACCTGCGACACCGCCTGTGGTGGAGCCCTTCTCAAGAAGGGTAACGTTGAATTTGTTCGGTGCTTTGGCTAGCGTAGCTGCACAGGACTAAAAGCATGTCACCTTTCTCTCTTTGTTACGGATAAAATGTTGCGCAAATTTCATAGAGCAAGATGGAGCAAGAGTAGAATTTGGACAAGCAAACTGAGGCTCGTGCTATTGTTTGCGTACCATTCCCGCCGCTCCGGCCCCGATAATCAACACCTTTTGTCTCCCGTCATTAGATTTCTCTCTCCGAGACATGACGCTTGGCTAAAGGAATGAAGATGATACTTGATGGCGTTGTATACGGTAAATGCATTCACACGTCAATTGATAGGCGCTTCTGCACAATTGTGTAACACAACCAATCCCCACTGGATTATGCGCGCTACTTAAGATAGAGAATGTCTTCGTAATCTCCAACGGCTTTGTTTTTCTGCTCCCCGAGATCCATTCTAGAACATCTCACGACTGCCATGTATGACGTTGGGTCCTGACTAATTGCCTCCATGCAAAACGGGCAAACTTGCCAAGTTTGATTATATAATGAATTTTAATCACGTGGTATCTGGCTGCCTGCGCTTCATTTGCATCTAGATGGAGACCACACTGTAAACAAGACAACAAGGAGGATACGGATTAAATTTATCTGGCCTTCAAGGGTCAAATTAACTGCTCTTCTATTGGCAACGTCTCATCTTGTTGGCTGCGACGTCCCGCTGCTTACTCTTCACTTCTGCTCTAACTCTTTTGTCGCTTTTTCTGACCATGCTTCAGCCCGTCGATTGAAGTGCATATTCTGCAGTTTATGAGCTCTCATGAGCTTGCTTCTAAGGCACTATTATTGCTTTACGCGTGTTTTGGTTGTTTCGCGCTGCTCTCTACATACTTCATCCCATATATTTGCGGCTCCAAGGACTCGCAAAATGGACAATTCCGACAATCACGGCGTGGACAAGGACACGGAAGCTGCAGTCGCTGTCTCTAACGTGGACTCTACGAGAAAAAACCTAATATCCGACTCCGATCCTTCAGACGTTGTGGACCTCACTGAAGATTATCATGGAAATGCTCCCGGCTCAAGAACGGAAATCCCAATTTCAATTGGAATTTTGGACTCTCCTCTATCTAGAGCTGTAAATTCTCAGCTGCAAAATCAATCTTCCGTCCTCTCGGATGGTTCAGCCAGTCCATGCGGCTCTGTGCAGGGGCAAGGTGAGCCCAAGGCTCTGGGTCGACTATCTAATGCTCAGGCCAGCGGGATTCCCGGTATTGATCGAAAGAGGCTTGAAGAGGAGAGATTAGCTAGGCTGGCAAACAAAAGGAAGGCTACTGAGATGTCCGATTTGGAAGTTGTCAGGCAGGCTAAGGCCTCCAGATCTGCAAGTCCCACGAGGGGCACAGGTGCCAGACCAACTTCTTCTGGCAATCTGTCAAAACCCAGCATCGCTTCTTCTCAGAAATCTACCGAGAATTCGACACAGTTGCAGTTTCCTACTGGTGTTGTGAAGAAAACATGGGCGTTTGGGTGCGAGCGTGAAAATGACATAAAGCTGGAAGAGGTGATACAGAAGAAGGATCTCGAGCTAGCAGTCCTGAGCTCTTTTCAATGGGACATGGAGTGGTTATTTCGGAAATTCGAGACCGAAAAGACAAGGTTCTTGTTTATCATGCAAGCAAAAGATGATCTAATGGTATGCCGTACCTCCCTTGTCTAAGCTGTGGTTAGCCCGATTCTAACTTATATAAGAAACGCGCAATAAAGGAAGACACGAAGGATCTCCCAAATGTACGGGTGTGCTTCCCTTCCATGGAAGGACAGGTCAATTGCATGCATTCGAAGCTCATGCTACTCTTCCATCCTGAATATCTTCGAGTTGTGGTGCCATCTGCCAACTTGGTCCCTTACGATTGGGGCGAAATCGGGACTATGGAGAATGTAAACTTTGTCACTTCTGCATACCCTACATACTACTCACACATTTCTTTAAAATAGGTTGTCTTCTTGATTGACCTACCTCGAAAGCCGACAAATTCGGACGACAATCGTTCGACGGCTTTCTATGACGAGCTCTGTTACTTCTTAAACGCTTCCAGTGTCCATGAAAACATCATTGGGAAGCTCTCAGGATTTGATTTTCGAGAGACAAAGGACATTGCATTTGTTCACACAATGTATGTCCCATTTCCTAAATATGGTGCATAACGCTATTGGCTAACTCTTATAGTGGCGGCTCGCACTCTGGGGTAGACTGGAAACGAACTGGAATATGCGGTCTTGGAAAGGCTGTAAGCTCCCTCGGCCTACGGACTTCCCAACCTTTGCAGCTTGACTATGTTGTCAGTCGCGTCCCTTACTGACCGCGACACGCGGAGAAGCTGACAGGAGTATAGGCCTCGTCGATTGGTTCACTTACAGACAACTTTATGAGAGGAATATACCTCGCAGCTCAGGGTATGTGGTACACTATATATCTTTGTGGCACTTTTTAACTGTCTCCAGGTGACAGCGGGCTGAAAGAACTTATATTTCGCTCATCAAAGGGTTCCGCATCCAGCAAATGGGGTGTGAGTGTTCAAGGGAACGAAGGATCCGAATGGAAGGAAAGATTCCGCGTATATTTCCCATCCTTAGAGACGGTCAGACACTCGAATTGTGGCGTCCAGGGAGCCGGGACGATATGCTTTCAACCGAGATGGTACACTTCGCCCGCATTCCCTCAGCATGTTATGAGAGATAGTGTTAGTTGTCGAAATGGAATATTGATGCATAACAAGGTATGACACAGTGTATTTTGCCTAGCCTGGTTATGTGCTAACTTGGTGATTTAATAGATGTTGTTCGTCTGCCCTGACCAACCAATTAATGGACCTGATGGCCGTGACTGCTCTGGATGGGCCTATATCGGTAGCGCGAATCTGTCAGAATCTGCATGGTACGTTTGTTGAAGCATTAGTCCACTTCGTGTTATAATTTTGGTTTTCTCCAAAAGCCAAGGGAGATATTAATAACGTTTGTTAACCTGCGGGGTGTAGGGGCCGCCTTGTAGCAGAGCGGGGGAGTTCTCGACCGAAATTAAATTGCCGAAATTGGGAGTGCGGTGTAATCATTCCCATTCGCAAGATGTCCCCTGTAAATGACAACAATGCGACAAACCTAATCGACCTGACCACATCCCCCCGGCCGACGACTGGAGAATCTCTATCCACTGTATTCGAAGGGAGTGTCCCAGTCCCGATGCGGCTTCCTGCCCCAAAGTACAAGGATGGAAATAGACCCTTTTATTATATGGAGGATAGGTAAGAATTTGAGCATTTTACCTGATTACCTGTATCTACTTTTCAGTATTTGCTTTCTAGTCAGTTATTATCTACTGCGCTTTGGCAGGATAGAGTGACTTTTATGGGAAAACCATGTTATGAATTTACAATTTTCTGCGAAAAGAATGGGATACAAATATCAGCGCCAGTAAAACATCTACTTTCCTACGCTGTGCAGGCGTATGAGCATTGATAGCTCAGTCAACTACATAAAGCGCTCCTCAAGCCCTCGATTGAACTTCAATATCTATTGTCTTTATGTTTTAGCTTTTGAATAGATGTATTAGATCCCTAAATATATTATTATCGAAGGGAGAAAAAAAGCAAACTAAAGACGACTATTGACTGAGACGAAATGGAAGCGCAGACGCTAAAGAGAGAGGCAATAGAAAGTAAAAGAGAGAGAGAATCAAATGCAAAAGATAATTAAGGCTGCCGTTGGCACCGTATACAAAGAAAAGTGGCTCAACATAACGCCAAAAATGCGAAACCTATCAAAGTCATAACCGAAAGTAGGAAACATTAGGAATATTAGATAAGGAACGAAATGCCAAAATGAAGAACATAGAAAAAGAGGTTTCTAATGTCTATATATATGCCTCGAGACCGCTTTTAATAGATCGTGTCCATTGAACACAATGCGCGCAGAAAGAGAAACAAATCGGGAAAGGCCTACTCTTGCTCGGTCTTCTTCTTCCGCGAAAATAGCCCCTCAAGACCATCAATCGCCTTCACAATCAAGCTCACAATCAGTCCAAAGCCAAAGGACCAACCACGGACTCTGACTGTGTAGATCATGAAGTAGACCAGAGCCCAGTTGATAATGACAAAGGCAAGGAAAATACCGAAGCAGCGCCATTTGTCGCCGTCGTGAACGTTGAGGCTTTGCATAAACTCGGCTCCACCGCTGTAAGGGCAGTACATGCAGTCAGATGTCGCAGATGGATCCTTGAGATAGCCAGCCTTCGCGATATTTTTGATAAAGTTGTCCGCGTATTGGCCGCAAGTTTGGTTTGGGGGTGGGCTGAAAAGTGTGAATTCACCCGGATTGCAAGTTACGGTGACACCAGGGAAGGTGGCGGCAATAACGCCACGTAACCACCAAGTGACGGGGTTGACGTAGTACCTAGATATATGTGAGCCCGGGTGCCATGGTCTCTGCTTCGGGGAAGACAACTTACATCCAATACCGCCAGAAGACTGAAAGCGAGGCGTAAGGACGAATTATACCGTTGAAAAGGTTAACCATAATGAAGAAAAACGGAAGGATCTGCATCTTCGTTAGCAAGCTAGCTCGGTTTAATTTATTTCTCGGATACTCACGTTTGAGATGACAGTGAAGGATGGTGCGAATGCACAGATCCACTGTCCCCAGCTCGCTTGGAAAAAGAAGAATAACATTGACATCAAGAAGACATAACCGGCAGTGCTAGAATCCCTGGGAAGACCGGTAGGGTAATACCATAGAAGGAAGTAGACCACTGATGTGATCACGGCGTACGGGATTTCACAAATAACGTTGGCGGTGCAGAAGGCGACCCAGCCGTAGATGCGACTTGGCAGCTCACGGGCCTCCCAGAGAAGTCTGTTCATGTAGAACTTAGGAAGAATGCCGTTCATGATAATCGGTGGGAGGATAATAATGATGAAGATTGTGAACATGCGGTCTTGGAGGTTAGCGACAGAGTTGCCGATTTCGTAGAAAGTCTGGAGAAAAAAGTCAGCACCATTATACGTCTCATGCCAAGTGTCACGATACTTACAAAGCCGTTGAAGATACCGATAATTACGCTGATGAACAATTTGCCGTAGATGTACGATGAGTCGCGCCAGTAGTTGAGGAACATCCGTTTCGTGACCTCCTTGCACTGAAGCCAAACAGGAGCAGCGAACTCATGCTGGCTTCCGGTTTCCTCGGTTGACACCTGCCGTCGCTCTTCTTTTATTTGCTCTATTTCCTTACGAAGCTGATCATTCTCGTCTGAAGTTCTCCATTCTTCGTTCCAGTCGACGGTCTTTCCGTTTACCTTGGGACTCTTGATTGCGGTCTCGAGGATAAATTCAGCAACATTCTTTTTCGGTGGGCACACCATGCCTCTCGCTGCAAAGTAGTCAATGACAGCTGACCCGTTCTCGCCCACAGGACCAAAATAAAATGTGTTTCCGCCAGGATTCAGGGCCAAAATCTTGTCAAACTCCTGGATCAACATGGAAGACGGTTGGTGGATTGTGCAGATAATAGCTTGTCCAGCACGCGACAATTTTTTCAGAAAGCGGACAATTGAAAAAGCAGCCTCGGAATCGAGACCAGACGTTGGTTCATCCAAAAAGAGCAGGAGACTAGGCTTGGCAGCAAGTTCCACGCCAATCGTCAATCGCTTCTTCTGCTCAACGCCAAGAGAGCTGATGATAGCGTCTTGGATGTCTCCTAGTTCAAGGAGCTCAATGACTTGATCAACGTACGCAACCTTTTCATCGTGAGGCGTATTCCTATCCTGGCGTAGGATTGCCGAGAATTCCAATGCCTCCCTGATTGTACTTGTCTGATCGTGGATATCCATCTGCTCAACAAATCCTGTACCTCGTTGAAAATCGGGCGGCAGAGAGCGTCCATCCACCGCGAAATCTCCTGAAACCACACCCATCTTTTGCCTTTGTGCAAGTGTGTTGAGAAGAGTTGTCTTTCCTGAGCCAGATGCTCCCATCAACGCAATCATAACTCCCGGGCTCACATACCCAGATATCTTATTCAAAAGCTTCCGTTCACCATTTCCATACGGCACAGTATACTCAACGTCATTCCAGGTGAAAACTCGTTCACTAGTTGTGATCCCTTGGAAGCCAACAGTGTCGTCTGATCCAGAGGATGTAGCAATGCCAGCAGGCGCCGATCCGCCCCCAATGGCCTTCTCCTCATCCTTTGCCTTGCGGTTCTTCTCGGCTTTAGCGGCTCCTTTAGTCCGGTTTGACTTTTTGAAGACAAGAGCTCCGCCACCACCAGAGGCGAAAGAAAAGAACTCGGTAGCGAGAAGAGTAACAAGGATATATAGCACCGTGAAGGCAATGACAACCCCGAAGTTGCGCCAGAGGTGGTCTCGTGTACTGTTGTTAACGTTAGCACAAATCATAGTAATTGAGACGGAACGGAAAACATACTATTGGAAAGATGCTTCCAGATACCGACTTCCAGATACGGTTGTACTACCCAGTTCAGACCCAGGCAATGAACATCCTTGATACTGAGGATCAACCCCAGGTCCACGCGGTACAAGTTGCTCGGGGGCACACTCCATTTGTCGGTTCGCGAATTCGTTGGCCATAACAGCTTCATAGCCGTATGACACCGGATTGACGTAAAAGAGCCACCCAAACCAAGGCGAATCACTCATTAAGGTCTGTTTTGGAATAACGTATCCGACGTAGAAAACAAGCAAGTTCAGTGCTATCATGAAGTGTATTAGTCTTCGCTCCATAACTTGCCGGGGTAATAAATGAAATTGTAACATACCTATACCACCAAAGCGAACAGCATCGTCAATGGTAGGTGAAAATGCCGCAAACATGCGATACATCGCCGTAATCGAGAATGTCACCACATAAGTGAAGAGCGTGAGAATCCAAAACTTGGAAACATCGACATCCAATTGCATGAGGAAATACGACGGGATGGCCCAAAGTAGCGTCATAGCGAGTAGAACAGGGAAGTCCACAATGACACGAGCCAAGGCGACGGCAGAAGGCCGGTAAAACGCATACTCCTTGTGTCGAGCGATTACAGCCCGTCCAGACACCGCAGCCATTAGTTGCGTAAGTTGAAGCCAGGCTAGGAAGAGCATGGAAAAGAATAGGGCGCCACCACGACTGAAAGCACCGCTGGTGTCCAGAGACTCGCCGTAAAATAGGGAAGAAATGATAAAGGCACCTGCGAAGATAACGAAGAATTTACTGTAGAGAGATGGCTTGTCGCCAAAGAACAGCCAAAACTCTCTCTCAGTGCAAGCCAATACCTGCCTTACGAAGGAAACGGTGTAGTTGGAACGCTTCGAGACGGTTCTACTTTTAGCTATAGGGCATGTCAGCACATCTGCGTCGTCTCGTTACCAAATGAATTATACTTACATTGCGTGACGTGCTGCTCAAATTTTCGAGCGTCGGCTTTTTCTGATTCTTCAATTCTCTTCTCGTAACCTTCTAGGTCTCCCAAAATCCTCTTATACTTATCGCTAGCTTTGAAAGCTGCTTCTAGCTCCTCAGCCGTCTTGGGAGTCGAGGCTTCTTTTCCTGGCTGGAATTTTCTGACGTTGGGATCGCAAATCGAGGTCAAAAAATCAGCCGTTGTCCTAAAAATACGTTAGCAACCACAATGAACAGACGGGCAACGAGTGATCCAAAACGAGGCACTTACGATCGCTCTGGGCAATAGAAACCAAGATTTTCAAAGTATGCTCTTGCCTCATTCGCCGGTCCTTGGTACAACATCCGGCCTGCCTCGATGACCATGACCTTATCCATAAGAGAATAAATCTCTTCACCGGCTTGGTACAGCGTGACGAAAGTCGTTCTTTTAGAGACATCCGTCATAATTCGAAGGCTCCTAGCATAATCTAGTGCAGTGCTCGCATCAAGGCCCCGTGTTGAATTATCCCAGCACACTACAGTAGAACTGGTTGTGAGGGTCTCAGCAATTCCGACTCGCTTTCGTTCACCGCCAGAAACACCACGGAGAAATTCATTTCCCACCAAGGTATCTCTTGTATGAGTAATGCCAAACATCTTAAGGAGACCGTTGATGATCACTGGGATAGTGTCGCTATCGTGCTTTTTGGTCTTGTTCATCAGAGCAAAGCGGAGTGTTTGTTCCACAGTGAGATTAGGGAAATGTACGTCGTCTTCAGGGTTATAGTTGACTTCTCCTCGGAACTGCTTGTCTTGAATCTCGGCCGGGATGCCACCATAGTTTACCTCGCCGTCCACTGAAACGAACGATGATCGGTCGTTGGCAATAGTTTTCAGGAAGGTTGAGCAGCCAGCGCCTGGTCGACCCAGCACAAGCATCATCTCCCCATCTCTGACAGCGCCGGAAAAATCGTGAAGGAGCTCTCTCGTGGGAGGAGTTCTCCCGAAGCGTAATGCTGGAATTAGGCGACACAAGTTATTGTAAAGATCAGGTCCAAAGGTGCCAATAACTGCCTGAGGAAGAGTTTTAACGAAGGAGGCGGAAGAATCGACACCCCTCACTGTGAGGCTTTTGAACACTACACCAATCTTTTTGGCTGAATCCCCTGCAGTCGTCCTGCGCTCCAGATGGCCTTCCTTTAAAAACTGGTCAAGCTCAAAATTTGCGTCTGCCAGAGTCGAAGCGGAATCTCGCTCGACATCATGGTGACCAGAAGCTCTGCTTCTTTGCGTCGTGAGCTTGGTTAGTTCCCTCCTCATTTCAGCGAAGTCCTCCATGGCACGGTGTCGTGAAACCGGATCACCATCGGCTTGCTCCCCCCATCGGCCGTCTGTAGAAGCTGGCGAAGAAGAGCCTGGAGCATGATACATAGTTTCGGAATCTTGGGAAATATTAGAACTCAGTGCCGTTTCAGATTCGCTCCCGATCGGGTGATCCTTCGAGTCCGCCATGGTGGCGGTTTCAATAAATGAATCCAGGCAGAAAAGGTATCTATAGGGACGAAAACAAAAGTAGGGAGGGGCAGGAAAAAGCAAAAGCGCCGGAAGAGAATTTATGAAACGATGGACGAGCCAACGGGGCCACAGCGAAAGTGTGCCGTCAGCAAGGATTATATGGAAAAAGAAAATAAAGAGCGTGAAAAAAGGAAAAGATTACCAATATAAAACAGACCCGACACGTTAAGGAAGTCCGAAGCAGAAGGTCGAAGAAAGAAGGAAGAAAAAAAGAAACAAAACCCACATGTCCGATAGGCGCTCGGAGATAGCCTATCAGATTTTGCAAAGGTGGAAGCTTTCAGAGTTAGACGCAGAGTTTTGATTTCTAAGGCAGCCTTGACTAGTGGGTGGTCGGGCTCCCACCCAGTAAAAAGGGGCCATGATTCAAGGAAGAATGACGAATTCGCCAGTCATGATCCTGGCCAATTAGTAAGGAGCCTTATCTGATGGGCTTTTGCGCATTATTATTCATCGTGACTCGATCTGACTTGGCTGGCAGGGCTCTCGGAACCAGACCTTCTCGATTCCAACGAGCCAATCCGGGCTCGACTTGACACCAGAATTGGCAAGTGGCGGAGTTTAAGCGCGAAGAAGGGAGAAAATCTTGACCGCTGATTATTCATTTTGGGGACCATGTTAGCTCCGCTATTTGCGAGATGAAGACTCTGAGTGGGTGGTCGGTGCATGATCTGGAGCAGAAAAAGCTCCACGTCTGGAAATAAAGCCAGGAGAACTCCGAATAGTGCACAACTCCGAGCGTGCAATTGATCACTCTCCGAACCTCGATCTTGCAGATTCAGCCCATCTCAATCAGACCCACCAATATGATCCTTTTGCCCCCAAGGCAAGAAGAGACGAGGTGTGTTTGTTGGGATGTCGTTGATTTTGGCGGGGCAGCTAGGCCGGATGACTCAGGCATTCGCTGCATCAGCCCTTGCATATATCAACCCTGCTCTCTCCCCCGTCGATTCCACCATCTCTCGTCATGCATTGCTTTTGTCAGTATTGTTGTCATTATTAATACTCGTCGGCATTTCTTATCTTTCTAGCTCTTCTCCCAGTTTCCACAGCCATCTCCTCGTACATTATTAATGCCTAACTCACTCCTCAACGCAACAATGAGCGATTTTGCAAGTGATGGGGCTAACAGTTTTTTGAGTTTTTTGAGTTGTTTTTTTTTTTTTTTCCTGCCTTCACAGAACTCATTTCTGGCGGCTTGTTTCCTACTAAGATATTTAGATCTTGGCTTTCTTTTGACCAGCTGTGAAGTGAATCTTTGTCTTTGTCAAGTTTCTACACAGACAATTCCAATATGACCTGTGTTTCCAGAAAAAGATTTGTTTTTGATTCTATCTGTCATTAACCATACCCGGCCTTCTTCATTTTAACTTAAGGGGAAATACTGGATTGGAACAACTCATTTTCGTCATAATAAAGGAGCTAGATGGGTGATTTAATTTTAAGATACCCGGGAACCTCTCGCTATTCTGGACCTCTTTCCAAAGAGGACTCTGCTGGTCCTCCCTGAAAATTGGCGAGGTTCCTACCAAGCTTGTACTCACTCTACTAGGCGGCCTAACTAGCTCTCGGGTCAAAATGGCTTGTCTTTTATACACAAGCTTCTGCGTCGAAGAGCTCCTGATCATCGAAGTTGTCTTCAGATAACAGATCTCGTGATCTTTGAAGACAGATCAAACGGTCACCGCCTCAGGCCCCAGACACTTGACACATAAAAGGCTAAAGTCTGCTTTCATCCCGAGAAGATGTTGGATCTGAACCTGTCATCAGGTAGACTTCAAAATTAAATGCTCTTAAATTACGCAGTCTCACCAGAGGAAGGAATATTCGTGACACTTACAGGTTTATACCTTGTTATTTACCTTAATAAAAACATAGTTCAAGATCCTATTCTATGGAGGTTCCATGACTTTGAGAATATATATTGCCCTCAGGCTTATTTATCTGCGTCTGGCCATCGTTCTTATTATACGAGTTGGCGGCCTATATAGGTCATCACTCTTGCCATGTACGTTGTTGCAGATTTTGACCTGTCATTGAACAAACATGGCTATACAGTTCTGTCTTTTTCAAGCCTTGAGAGTTAGTGCAATCTTTACCATCAGTTATAACATTTCAAGCAAACCAGGTAATACTACAGCATGCTTCTTACTTACGGGAGTGTATAGGCAAAATTTCTGGTGGTCTGGCCACACATCCACCCGGAGACCGTCTATAGATATTCTGAATCTTGCTAATAATTGTTCTGGAGACAGCTCAAAGTTTCGTGGGCGACAAAGGGCAATGAGACTACAAATTTCATGTGTCGTGAAAGCCGATGGACTACTACCACAAAAGGGTCCTGCGGTCCATGGGGTGTTAGGAGAAGGCGGATGCCAGTCAAGCGGATGGAACATCGCCTTCTGGATAAGGCCCATTTTCAACGTTGTCGCTCCCATTTGGGCATATTCTACATGGATGCGTGTATGAGCCATTAGATGCATGACTCTTTCTGCATTATACACTTGCTAGTGCTAAGTCTTATATCCCCAAGTATTCCACATATGCATATGGGTTAACAATCGCCCTCTTTTAGTTCCCTCGCGGAGTAGGCATCAATCGTGACAGTTATTTCTCTGGGCTTAATTACAAGGTTGTTGCTCGAAATCACGGTTAAATTTATGACTGTGGTACAGGTGACGATCTGGCTAAATTGCTCATTGAACTAATCCGGTCTTATAGCGCTTCTGTGCTTCTTCCCATATAAACGGCTGCACTGGCTGGATATGTCTGGGTTGCGGAGCGAGTAGCTCTCTAGTAGTTTCTAGAAATGCACATAAATTTAACTAATCCAATAGGCTTATATTAATAGGTTCCCCAAATTAGTATAAATAACTCATTGTTCAGGTCAGTCAGAGGTATGGACGAATTTCATATATGACGCCGGGGTTTTTTTTTTTTTTTTTTTTTTTTTTTTTGGAGTCCTGGCACGGCAGCAGCGGTGAGCATATCGATATACACTAACAGCATTCGTAGCCAGGAGTCTAAGGCCGAATGGTGATGGTTTCAAATACCACTAGCATTGCAGAGTTCTTAACGTTCGTTGCGGCTCTTCGGAGAGATGGCTTGATATAGCAGCCATTTTCCAAAATGAGATGATAATGCTTCAATACTAAATATGCGCCGGGGAAATAAATGGGATAAACATTTTATTTTACTCGGACAGCACTAACAACCCCAGGGGATGGCAGTATATATATAACGCGGATATTTTCCTACGTGGCAGCGGTCCTCAAATATTTAATATGTATACCATTGAAGATGCCGCTTTCAGGCATGGTTATCTATACAAAGCTCTTGTCTCAAGCAAGAATATAAGCTTTTCTTTTCTACATCTTAAGGTTGTGGGGCCATTGCCAAAGTTTATTCCTCGAGATTCGTGCAGTGGGCCTATTTGGCCAAAGGTGAAATCTACTATAACTTATTCCTGAAATTTGCACATCCAGCATATGGAGGCTCACTGAAATGAATAAGTTGCTCCAAGTCCATTGTACGTATTGCTTTCCATGCTTTAGGTCCATACACCACAGAGCAGCTACTGTTAACTGAAGACCACAAACACTTAAATAGATATCAAATCCTTGGTTCGCGAATTAACACTCATATCAAGCTCCAATTTTCAGGAGCATCACATCGGTGCGAACGATATTGCGGAAGCTAGAGTACATCGGACAAGAAACCACGATCACGACCATGACGAAAGCTAGCTGTAACACCAGCTGAAAACTAACAACAGTACCTAGGTATTTTAATCTGTCGTGTGAAAGAATAGACCTTTTTCCACGAACAAGCAGAGTTAAAGGATTCATATTATCCATACAAACGATATTATGTGAAGAAAGGACACCACTAGCCTGCGATAAGTTATGATATACATGACTTCAGATCTGCGTAGCTGGAGCTGTATCTCATTGCGTACGTCCTTTCTCTCTCCAGAACAAGAACATGACGTACTGTTCGAAACCAATGTTGCTCAACCTGATATGGAGCAGGTCCAGAAATCCTTCCACGTCATTGTTTTGACTTCATGGATACGAGGCCACGAGGTGAGGCGCTTTGTATCTCACCAATAAGAGACACGCCTTTGAGACCAAAGATGCTCCTTGCTTCCTGCACGCACTAAAAGGTGATCAGCCATGGAAAAGAGGAAGACCAGAACTGTCACGTTTGGTTCCTTCGTAATTTGTCCGTGATTTCAAAGAGGGCCAAAGGATTAGGGAGCTCAATCATCAGCGATCAGTGCCCCATGGCGAGATGCCAGGTTCAGTCGGCTTCAAAATATTTGCATCCACTCATCTCGCCGCTCGCGCCACTCAGTTGTGGTCATGAGACATGTAAAGTGATGAGAAGTCCAGGTGATATAATTCATTGCGCCCAATGTTCCAGCTCCTTCACATCACAGATATCTATCCTAGAAGAGCCAACGCCGACAAAATACAAAGTTTTGAGGGATAAAAAGTGGCTAGACTCTCCCATAGAAACATGTTATGGTAGACTGGGTTATTGGAACAGATTTGGATCATTTGAATCCGATAGTGTGCCAAACGTAAAACGCCAGTCAGGATAGACAGCCTCCTGCTCGTTACCGATTAACCCAACGGGCCAGCCAGGAGGCCATGCCCCACGCTGGTCATTGCAAAGGAAATGCAGGACTCGTTATGTAAAGCAGTTACAGAAAGGATACGAGAGGCATCGCGTCAAAAGACAACCACGTAAAGCGGGAGATAATGCTTGGGTTCTCCGTCATTTACTGAGCGTCTTATTATTAGGCACATATTCTGTTTCAGCCGAAAGGCGTAAATATTGTGCTTTGCCCCCGTGATTACCCTCCAAATCACCTCGAAAAGAGTTGTGTCTTTCCAGCTGGTTCAGTAATCGCTATCCTTAAACTTAGAGTTGTTATTGTTATTAATAGGATGAAGCGCTGAGTTTCTGCACAGGCTTCGAGAAAAATAATAGTTTTTTTTAGCGCGTAAGTTCGGCAATTTGTTCCTTCAACCGTAATTCTCGTCACGGTTTCCAACTTTGGAAGTAGGTTAATAGTGGGTGGGTTGTTAATCTTGGGCTGGAGCTTGCAAGGATTCTCCTCATTGCTCATCGCCAACATTGCACAGGAAAAAGCGCGGCGCCAAAAAATACGAGAGAATCTCTGCTCATCTAAAGACTGTGTATGATTCCAGAAATTCACATGCTCTGAGATTGTTTGAGCAGCCTAATCTGCTTATTATTCGACTATCCTTGGGCGGACAGCGGGCTAACGCTTCAATGGGAAGCCTCGTCCTGCACAAAACCGGAGGAAACAAAACCATTTGATTTGACTTTGTCGCCGAATTGGTATTACTGCCACAAGGGAGTGTCCAAGCGTCTCAGGTAGGACAGACATATTCCCCATAAATTCTGGTATTATGCCGCAAAACTTCACGCCGCACGTTGGTCCTGGCTAAGATGATGTCCACTTGTTAAACGGTTTTTTTATTGCAGCAATTCTTCACTACTTTCTCAGGTGACCAGCAGTTTCTGCAAGCTCGGTAACACAAAAGGCGGGCGGCGCTGCAGACTGCAGAATAACATAACTGTTGATATTTGTTTTTGATATTTGGAGGAATTGCTTCCTTATGAGTGGTATGGCGAGCCCGAAGACAACCCATAGTTAAGGACCTCCGTGGAAAAATTTTCTTTGATTGGGTAGCGAATTATATGGGTCGGCAGATTCATTAATTGTGGGATCTTGATTGTAATGATGATGCGAAAGTCATGATGATATTCAATAGTGTCTTGAACAATATGGTCGTGTGTTAAAGCAAGTATAGCCGGCCGTGTTTTGTACGACCACTTCAACGCGCTACTTTCACGTTGGCTGTGCTCCCATGCAGCGCGTTGACGGCCCACAGTGCGGTCTGCTGTGGTCAAATTCGACGTTGATCAGGGGGAATGCGCATTCCTGGCGAAACAAGGCGCCCAATCCCGGACAAGCGCACAGCATGCAACCATTCGTACGATCAACTAGGTCTTTTCCTAATTTCGTTCTCCATAAACATGTAGCAGACGATTCTACTTTTCTTGTCAAGCGCATGGAATGTACTCTGATTTGGGAGTTGTATATTCCCGATCTTGGAGGTAAAGAGCGGAAGAAGCATTATATATGTGGCATAGTTACGATGCGCATTTGGTCAAAAGAGGATATCCGTCCGAGAGACCGTTAGGAGACACCGGCAACGCCTGTCGATAAGGGATCAACTCCGTCTTTTGTTCGAAATCGAAGATCAGGCGCCAGAGAGAACTCCACCAGTATACCTTCCATGTGGCTGCGAGATGGGGACCCAAGAATGATAACAAAATAGTGTCCCACTTTCACTGTCTTGAACACTCCGCAGGTCGATTTCGCAGGGATACGGGATTAACCTCCAACGTTCTGGAGCAGCTAATAAATTCCAAATGCCGATGTTTCGAAGCCTGAAGGTGTCAGGCTCAATAGCAACCTAACGATTCAAGGCAAAGGCTTGTTTGGTTTTCATTCACCGATATGCACCTAGAATCTGCAGTACAACATTTATGGAAAATTTGCAGGGCGTTCATGCATGGGGTGACAATGCTCCTGCTTTTGAAATCACTCTTCTGCAGGGACACTCCCTTGAGAGGTTTCAGGCGTCTGACATCGAACAACCAAACCCGCCGTTCTCCACGAATAATAAATGTCTGGACATTCCTCTGGACACAGTGAACAACCTGGGGAGATCCTCTTATGGGTACCCTCATATCCGTATTTGCTGTTGATATTTGCTTTCTCTGCTGGCCAGGACGATTTTCTGTTCTCCAGATTCGGCGAATAATGAGCCCTGCACAGTCTCAGTGAGCTCCACTGATCCACTGGCTTGCTTCTCATGGGCTCTTTGATGGCAGGCTATATGTTGGAGGGGTCAGGGATCAAAGTCATTCCCTTCGGAGTTTCAGGCCTAGACGCGGCATTCTCCATTTGCCAAGTGGACGGCCTAATTTAGCAGTTCTGAACACCCAATTTCATGATCTTCGAAACAACGCGTTGCAACGGCTTCTGCCAAACACGCGACTGCCTCTCAGCCGTCCAAGAAAATGCAGTCAGCTCATCTTGACACCAGCTTCCAATTGGATTCTTCTCGGTCTGTGTTTGGAATACCATCGATGCGCGTGGGCAAACGGAATTCACCGCTAATAATAAAGTAGACAAGGAGGCGGGGTGAGGATGTCGTCCTGATGGAGATGATTACAAAAGCGCTAATGGCTAGTTGGCTGATGGTGTTTAAGATCAAGCCACGACGAATAAATAAAAGCACATCCATGGGCGGAGACAAGGAGTCTCGAGATGTGATTAAAACATCAAACGGGAGACAGGATTGCTCTGTGCCGTGTCCAAGCAGCTTAGCCCAGGCCAGGCTTCTGTCTCAGATTCGTAGAGCGATTGTGATTGTGTGCCTCATGTCAAAATAACTGCGATATGGCGAAACACCAGGTAAACGAAGACCTCCATGCGCCATTTATGTTACTAATATTAACGATCGAGCTCTTCACATATGCGGCTATTTTTAAAATGCCATTAACTGACAACCCTTCCTCCCTGTGCGATCACCGTTGGGAGCTTTGCAACGAGTTTGCCCCAAGCAAGTGGCTGAATGCAACGAATTCCACTTGGTGTCGGATCCCGACCACAGCGGCCCTCTTTCGTCTTGCCTCTTTCGCCATCTCGTTCTCTTTTCCCACTTTTTGACGACTTTGTGGCTTGTCTCCTCACCTTGATTAGCCTGCCAAGCTCTTTCTGAGATTTCCTGGTGGGCCCGACCTTTCTTTGCTTCCGTCCACACCATCGTTGGTGCTCCAGCCTTCTCTCTTCCTTTTCTTGTGGAGGGACTACGCACCGTCTTTGGCATTTAAGATGCAGATCTGTCAGAGGGTTAAACGTCAAATATCGTCATGGTGATATTCGTCCCATCATTTCGCAGATTCCTTCTTGTAATCCACAGTAAGCCGTTACTATCATCTCACTATCAGTAGCCATACTATACCCATTGGCGGGATCCGAATACGTTTCCAGACAGAGTCTGCAGTAATAACCTCCGTTTCCTGCCGACCCATCGCCCCCAAGAGCGTTGTCTTTGTAAGTATCATGTGGGAGCGTGCGCTGTGCAGGCATCCAAAAAAGATACGAAGGAGATTGAATCATTGCTCCACTCATGTCCTGCTCAACTATTGGCTCGCACTCAACGCACTATTAGTTTCAGCTATGGAGCCCATTTGAAAGAAAAGGAATCTGAGCGCAAAATGTGGTGTTTTCTCGATTGTTGAATTTTTCGCCATCATTCCCAGTCGTATCAAGGTTAGATGTTGATCGACCCTGAACTTTGAGTCCCATTTGACGCAAGGGGCCATCGGAGCCAATAATATCTGACGGTTTGTTCATGGAGATTCCTGTCTGTTTTCGTTTTGAAACGGCGTTGCTTGTTCGGTGGTGACTTTGCGCTTGACATCGACATATCAAACCTTCCCTCAATTAAACTACCGGCCCCTGAAGTGTACATCTCTTGCATCAGTTTCTGTACCATGAACAATTGAGTTTTGGCCAAGGAGGTCACTTTTTGCCTCATAGGCCGACCATTTTCCTTATCCAATCTAGTAGCTATCTTATTTTCTTTTTCTTCTCCCGCATGTCAGATTGTTTTTTGTTCCCACGATTCTGAAAAGTGGAGTCAGTTTTAAAGCGCATTCCAGGGCTTTTCGTGTTTCTTTTTCCCACTCTTTTGGCTGTTGACGTGTTCCTTTAGTTTCATCCAAGGAACTTTTCCTATATATCTTGATGGTAAGGGAGGCTGCCCGAGGGAATCTATTCTCTTCGTCTTTTTGGCATAGGTGTTGCTTTAATTTTAAACGCTGATGCTCTGCTTGTGACAGGGAAGCGAAACACGAGCCTAACTAAATCAGATCTGACTATCGAGGATACTTTTGCCCTAAAGCGACAGCGGTCTGAAACCCAGCTGCCCGGATCAACCGTGTGCGCCTGTGATAGTTCAACGTGGGATTATTAGACAATCCTGCAGAGTTGCACGCTGCAGGGAACTTGGCAGGGTTCTTCGCCTTGCTATAACCAAGGTACGTATAATTGAACAATAATTTTATTGACCATACTATCCTTCTGATTTCATGGTGACGATACCATAACGATTTTCGATATCTCACCATTTCCGCGGGGGAAACCCACAAAAAGATCGTTCCTCACTAATTTAAATCAGTTGAATTGATCGGCGCAGCGATCAGTCTTCGTTGAAGGGGGCATTTCTTGGGACGCCATCTGCTCGTGGGACCACAGCGGCGTTCCTTGCCATTCCAATCTTTCGATCCCTCGCACGCACCCCTTGTCCTGACGAATTTAATTTCTTCTTATATCCAAGCTTTTGGTGTGGCCGTCTTTTTATCCCAATCCTTCTTCCGCAGCATCTTTCGTATAGGACCCTTTCTCTTCGTGCGTCGCAGAACAAACCTTATCGCCTACCGGCCAGCTGGGACTTCGTCGAAGTTTAACGCTTAATTCTATTTGACTCTTGACCGAGGGAATCCACGTGGGGATTTGCTGGTGTGGTCTCAGCGCATCATCCAACCCAGGGCCCAACCCTTCCGCTCCATCCTCTCCAGATCTTCGGATTCAACCTTGTTCGAGAAAGGGAAAAAATAGTGATCGACTGAAAGTTTTTTTTCGATTAAATTATCATTACTTTGTTTTCAAGGGTCCCAAACTCTCTTCTCTTTGAAGCTCTACTTTTATCTTTTTCACCCTTTTTTTTGATCGCGAATCCGACTCGGCTCGGCTCGACTTTTACTCATCCTACGACATTATTCGACCTTTGTCATTTTGACCATCGTCCTGGAGCAATCGCTTTTGTTCCTCTCCCTTTTGTCCCATAGGCGAGAGGCTCGCTGAGGATAGCCTCCCTTCTTTTTGACAGGGAGACTGATGAAACGTCGAATCTGAAGTAAGTCGCGTCTCCACAGTACCCTTGTTCTTTTTTCCTGGTTTCCGCAGACGCGTTCTTCCCTTTTTTTAAACCCTCCTTGTTTTGAATGAGAGTCGCGTGTGCTTCAACTCTGTTACATGTTTTGGTTGAGTTACACGAAATTATTCCTGCGTTCCGTTGATTGCCACCGCTTCTAGCGGGCATCAAGGAGTGAGAGACTATTTTTTGGGCCGTACTTGCGCTTCAAAAAAGTGTGTTTTATCTTCGCTTGGGCCCTCTAACCCCTCTCCCCTTCACACCTTGGCGCGTCACGCTGAGAAGTTCTCACATTCTCCGTGTCCGTTTTCTTTCTTGTCGTGTCGCCCAACGCCACCAAGAGCTCTCATTGGTGTCTCACCCACACAGCCCTCGCTATGGCTGGGTCCATTCTGTGAGGTGGCATCCACGGGGCCTTCTGGGCTGAAGCAGATTCAGTCATGCCATTGTTGCTGCTCCTCTGGACCCAACCTCGTCTGCCCATGGAATCGTTTTTAGTTTGACTTCCCATCCATCCCAGCCCCAAAAGTTGGTGCTAGCGTGCCCAGCCTCCCAGTCCAGTCCCAGCAAATGCTCAGTGGTGGGTCGCTTCTCCCAACCTTGGGTAGCTGTACCAGGCGCCCGCTCCTCTGCCCGCCTGGTTGTGCGCAAAGCCCATGTTCCGTGTCCACCGCTTGCGTCCTGGGAACAGTAAACCCGGTGACAGGACAGTCTGGAATGAGCGGCCGCCGCAGCACCGCGATGTCATGGATGCCCAAGTGCGGTTGGGCGCACTGGGTGGTGACGTTGTACATGTTCGCTATGCCCACACACCCGCGGAGTAAAGTGCACGCGGTTCCCCTCCCCCACCTGTCCTGCCCTTCGAAGCCATATTCCAGCGCGCTTGCACACAGTCCTGTCACCGCGCCGTCGATGTTTCCCTCCAAGCACTATGAATCTGGCGCTTAAGCAGGCCACCCTGGTTGAAAACGTCCGCATTACGTTTTTGACCCGAAACTCTCTAGCTTACCATGGGCCTTAACTGAACACTTCCTGGGTGCTTTGAAGCCAGCTTACCAGGCTCCATTCTTCTTGCTTTCGGCCCGCCTCTCAAAAGCTGCTCCTGAGACCCAACCCCCCCTCTTCCCTCTTTTCCATCTCTCACATACATTCTACTTCTGTTTACTTGCAAAGTCCCAAGATCGTTAACGTGCTCAAGCACATTTCTCTAGTTAAGCGGTGTGCGTTGAACTTCAAAGTCTCAAGACCTTTAACTTGCTCTCGACGCTTTTTTTTTCCTGGTTACGCGGAGTCCGTTGAACTTTCGAAGCTCCAAGCTCATCAACTTACTTTGACGTCTTCGTCTGGTTAAGCGGTTGCGTTTAACTTATCCTCAAAGCGATCAAGCAACTTAATGGCACAACAGCCTCACAACTCAACGGCGATGGCCAACGGCACGGCTGCTGTGCTGGAGCCAACATTCACAGGCTATGTGGCCTCCACTCTTGATGCTCTGATCCTATTTGAAGCCTGTCTCTCTGGTGTGCTCCATCATGTTCCACGAAGGCCTCACGATCGAGAGCGAAGTCAGCTAGTTAGGAGCGGAAGTGTCTTTATCTACGAGGAGAATGCTTCTGGTATCAAGCGATGGACTGATGGTGTGACATGGAGCCCTAGCCGCATCCTGGGTAACTTTCTCGTCTATCGTGAGCTCGACAAGCCGTTCCCGCCAGGCGAAAAGAAACGTGCTATGAAAAAGAATACCCGGCGACCCCAACAACCAGGACGGCCTGGTGAGCCTTATCCCCGACCACAGGACACTCCTAATGGGCAGAACTACTCTCCCACATCCACTTCACCTGCATCAGCCAACGCCGAACGTCCTCCGCAGAGTGAGTTCGAGCGTGCCCTGGTGGGTTCATTGGTGGACTCTTATGGGTTCAAGGAAAATGGTCTGGTAAAGAAGACCATGAGCGTGACGGTATCTGGAGTAACGCATCACTTGGTGTCATACTACACTATGGACGATGTGATGAGAGGCATTCTAAGACCGCCAACAATGTTCGACCACCTGAAGGATATCAGACCGCGCATAGATCTTACCTCGAAGCAGAACTTCCGCGCACCCATGGATGACCTAGAGCAAAGCGGGATAGAGGCGGTAGACCCGTCGCAGATTTATCAGTACAGTCGTATAACAGATCCGTCGCAGATGTATGCTCGTCCCATGAGCCTGCCGCAGGTATATCCTGATGGTCGCCTTATTCATCAGCCACAGATGTATCCAGCCAGTCGTCCTGCAAACCCCCCGCAAATGTATTCTGACGGCCGTCCCGCACACCCACAACAAATGTATTCTGACGGTCGTCCCGCGAACCCGCCTCAAATGTACACTTATCGCCAAGCGCCAGTTATGCCCCCTCCGGGATACGCCCTACCACCAAATCCGTGGCAATACATGTCCAATGCTGGCTATGGCCATACAATGGCACCTCCAGCGCAACAGAATATGCAGCATCAGCACTAAGAGGAGCTACGGAGAACTCTAAGACGGCGTTATAACGGCGACAGTGGGGGACATTCGGCACGCACTTTGGCATGGCTTCTTTAGCTTTGGCGAAAGGAGATCGTGCTTTCTTATTCTTATGGTAATATTAATGAATCAGTTTGCCCAAGCAACTGTTATCCACAATCGTTTCTATGGATCATTCATAAGATAGATCTAACTATTCGTACTCGGCGTTACTCCTTTTTAAATGTCTATGCTGTTTTGACAACTTGCTATTTTGTACCATTCAAGTTGGTTTGGGGTAATACGGTCTTGGGCATTGATGATAGTGAAAACTGGTGATAATCTGGGATGGCGATTGTTGAGGGGTTCATCTCTTAACCTACTTTAGTTTAGGTTTGCGGCAAGAGCACGAATCAAATCTACTGCCTGCTGATGTTATACTGGTTCTGTTTCTGCTTATGAATTTAAGATAATTTGCTTGCTTTGTGCCTCATAGAATCTTGAAACTTCGGGGTCACGTGGGTATGTTTTCGGAGAAACAGCTATTCCATCAGAACGCCTGGGGTTTGTTTTTTTTTTGGAGTCTGATATCAAGAAATCAAGACTGCCACGCATATGGAGTATATCTGTGGGATCTAGCTACTAAACACTCGTAGTCAATCATCCTTCTTATCTTTTAACTTAACTCTCTTTTACCGAAATCTCATTGTTCGTTCTTCGTTTTCACAGCAATAGAGCTCCATTCAGCTGCGTCGATAGGTTTTCTTTTTTATCTACTCCGCCTTGACTACCGCTTTTTGTGCTTTGTTTTCCTAGCGACCTCCGTTCTGTTGTCATCGACAAAGTCTGTACACGTATTGATCTTCACGCTTCTGGCTCTTATTGCCCTTGGCGTGGACACCGGGAGACCACCATCTTCGGTCTTTTTCTCCCTGAATTAGATTCCGTACGGAACAACGCCACAATTTTTCAAGCATTTTGCATTACTAGGGGGATTACGTATGCTTTAGAACAGCTCCTGTTCCGGGGAATATGTTCTGAGAGGCGAATTGGTTGTAAGTGGCATGAGGTGGGAACACTGTCGTTATACCAAAGCAGTCTCACTTCATTGCACTTATACGCCCCTCTACTTGGGCTTCCACCTAGTAAAAGAGAAGGGAAAAGGGAAACTCAGGGACGAGCCTGTTGGGTCCGCAGATTGAGGAACGACGTTTCTTTTTTTTCCCCTTTTTCTTTAGGTGGATGACAGGGTTTCTTGGTAATCTGAGCTGGAATTTGTGTCCCTGAAGACATTTTTAGTGGTTTCCAACGCCTTGTTGTGATAATGGCAACTGTATCGTGCTCGCAGCGAGGCCTCTGCCAAATTTCTACGTTCTTTAATGGACCAACTGGCATTCGGGGTGGGTATCTCTCGAGACACCTTGAAGCGGTGCGCGGATTGCGCCACTATTCGCGGTGTTCTTTTGGAAAATCTGTTGCCTTTTCTGGGAAACCAAGCGCTGCTCATACTATTGCTCCCAGAATGGTGACACAGGCACTGTTGAACGGTACAACGAGACTAGATGACGCCTTGTGTTCAAAGGGAACCATGCTTTGGAATGGCATATTCTCGGTGCAGACGAGGACGATGAGTTCAAAACAGACGCAGAAAGCTCTAAGCGAGTCTAATAATAATGCGGAGTGAGTATGGTTTTTCATGTCATCTTATATTTGGCTATAGAGATCATTCCAAACGCCAATGCCTTAATTACAACATGGAGTCTTATTTCCTCGACCTTGCTGGAAGTTCAAAACCCAAAGGATTCTCTAAATTACCAAAAACGCGAACTATGAATTTTAAAACTAACTCATTGGATCTTAAGTCCCGAATCAGCGACTCCTACCAAGAAGCCAAAGCTGCTTTCTCGTCTCCCTATCCCAGTGCACGAGAACATATACACCGTTCCAAATATTTTGACCTTTTCCCGCCTTCTCGCCGCGCCGGTTATAGGCTACGCTATCCTCACTTCCCAGCCGGTGCTTGCTTTATCGCTATTCGCGTATGCATCTGTGACAGACCTCGTCGACGGTTGGATTGCAAGGAAGTTCAATCTCCAGACAGTTGTAGGCACAGTCATTGATCCGATGGCTGATAAAACGCTTATGACCGTGGGAGTAATTTGTCTAGCTATAAAGTCAGCTATACCAGGTACGTAACCCCCCAAAGATTATATGCATCTTATTGCAAAGGAAAGAAGTGCTAATGGGATCTCAACATGTAGTTTGGCTCGCTGGTATTATCCTCGCGCGTGACGTTGGACTTGCTATTGCCGCCATTTACTACAGGTGGATATCACTCCCACCACCAAAGACCATGGCTAGGTACTGGGACTTTTCTCTGCCGTCTGCGGAAGTCAAGCCGACGACGATATCCAAAGCGAACACGGCGTTGCAGCTATTGCTTCTCGGATCCGCGATGTCGATGCCTGTTTTACCTGAGGCAATTTTGACTGCTTGGCATTTGCATGATGGAATGAGTCTATTGCAGTGAGTCTTTTTTTCTCCGTCTTGCCTTTCTTATATTTCCCTCAGTTTTATTGTATGTCATTATTTTTCTACTTTCTTTTTTCCCACGCAATTTGCGTTTGGCGTGGTCGCTCTGCGTCTAAAATGGTCGTCGATGTGGGTTTTCTCTCTCGGTTTTCCACCATTTTTATTTTATTTGGGGAATATCAATTGCGCGCAGCGCAATAAAAACAGCATCGAGAAGAGATCAAGCACATTCGACCACAGGACATGGAAAACAGGGCTTCCCGTCCGCTCAGCCGTACTTAAGCCATGTGCCGGCAGGTTAGTAGTTGGGTGGGTGACCACCAGCGAATACCTGCTGTTGAATGTGTTTTTGCTCACCCATTTTTGCTCTTCGCATCGCAAAGCGCTCGGCTGCTTTTTTATTTTCATTTGCTTTTGTTGTTTCGGTGGCTATCTCTCTTTTTATAAAAGAGACCACCATCACGAACTACACGCTCCAAGCTCCTCGTCCTACCATTTTTGCGTTGCACGGTCCTTTCCAAAGTTCCTCGTGTATATTTGCTATATTTCGCTTATCTCTGTTATCTTCCCTCATCGCAATTTCAGACCTGAATCACCTATACCAAAAAGCCGGCTTATCATCAACATACTCCCTGCCTCACTGAACTTTTGCATGATATATCTTCTTGTGAGCTTGTTATTATTACTATCTAACCCGATTCTAACACACAATATTACGATTTAGGTACATCGTAGCTGGAACCACTGCCTGGTCAGGGCTCAGCTACGTTTACTCTAAAGACGCCGTCAAAATCCTCACGCACGACGAGATCGAAAAGAAGGTGGCTGAGAAGAAGGAGCAGAAGTAGTTGGGAGGGAGCAAGTGCGATGTATAGGTAGAAAGTAGAAGAGGGGGCGGAAATGTGTATAATAACTAGCAGGAACCATGTGCTTTTTTGTTATTTTTATTGTATAAATGGGACTACTATGGCCGCGTAGAAAATACTGGGGTGTTTGAGCGATTATTGATTGGCGTTCTACTCAAACCGCTTCATTGTAGAAATTAATTTCATGCAATCCAAAAATATACACAATTCAAATATATTGATTCGGATGAAGGAGTTGAAATGCCCGCCTTCCAAGAAACAGGGCCGCAATGATTTATAACCATAATATACAGGGCCATAATGAAAACGCCGATATATATGCATGCCCTTCTTCCCGAGAACGTACCTGCGCCTAGCCTCCGCTCCCAAAAAGAAAAAAGGGACAGTTTAAATAAAGAACAAAAAGGTATCTCTGGAGGGAGGCGTGTAATGTGTAGAACAACATCAAAAAAGACTCAACGGAAGTTTTGGCTGACCTTTACTAGCGAAGGATAGCAAAGCGAAAGCGAATCTAAATGTCTCATTTCAAGCTTGCTTGTGCCGGAAGATCCAAATCCGCATCTGCTGAAATGTGCTCAGTGACCTTCGCTCCACCACGCTGCGTCTTCCGTACATGCATAAGAAGTCTTAGTGTGCCAGCAGGTGTCATGCCCTCGACTCTCCTAGCCATACCAAGACTGACAGGGCGCACTATCTCCAGCGCCTGCTTCTCTTCATTGCTCAGGCCGAAAACTTGCGAGTAGTCTAGATTCGCTGGAAGTGAGATGGACTCATCGCGTTCGAAGATTCGAGCTGCTTTGGCCTGTCGTTTCACGTAGGGTGCGTATCGGCCTTCAATTGCGACGCGGGATTTTATATTTGCTGAGAACGAGGATGGGGTATAGGTGGTTCCTCTGGATTCGATATGTGGAATGATGGAATCGATGGTCACTCCATTTAAGCAAAGGATATCCATTGCTGAGCGGACAGCCGAGTCAGTGTGCACGGGGAACCCCTTCCGTAGCCATATTGGTGACGAGAGCTTCGTGTTCTCGAGAAGAGACTGAAGATGGTCCAGTTGTTCTTTTGTTTCGCTGAAGCGTTTCCAACGCGTATCAGAAACGACACCGGCTTCTCTGCCCTTGGCAGTTAGGCGGAGATCGGCATTGTCAGCTCTGGTTGAAATGCGATATTCGCTTCTGGTCGTGAACATGCGATATGGCTCCGAAACGCCCTTTGTGATGAGGTCGTCCACCATGATACCGATAAAACCGTCCGCGCGAGAAAGCGTGATGGCTGGTTTAGATTGCGACGCAAGGCCAGCGTTAATACCAGCCAAAATACCCTGGCCAGCAGCCTCTTCGTAGCCCGTTGTGCCATTTATCTGGCCAGCAAGGTAAAGGCCGCTAATCAACTTCGTCTCAAGCGTGGGCCGGAGAGACCGAGGGTCAACGTAGTCATATTCAACCCCGTAACCAGGCTGAAGCATCTTCACGTTTTCCAGACCTGCTATTGTTCGTAGCATCTGATATTGCGCATCGGCTGGGATTGTCATAGATATACCGTTAGGATAGAAGACGTCGTTTGGTGCAAATCCTTCCGGCTCTAACCAAATTGTATGGCGTTCCTTGTGCTTGAAGCGTATTATTTTTGACTCTAAGGACGGACAGTATCGTGGCCCTTTGACTGTCTCCCGGATATGGACAGATTTATCAAGGTTTGCCCTTACAATGTCATGAGATTTTGCATTTGTGTAAGTTTGCCAACACGGCGGTTGCTCTTCGTCGTTAACCTGTACCCTATCGTTAAGGTACGAAAACGGCACTGGCGGAGAGTCTCCCGGTTGAATTTCGAGTGCTGAGAAGTCGATCGTGTTGCGGTCTAGTCGCGGAGGAGTCCCTGTTTTTAGACGGCCCAGCTCAAAACCCGCCTTGCGGAGAGATTTGCTCAGTCCAAACGTGGCAGCCTCACCCATCCGGCCTGAAGGATAAACTTGAAGCCCGATATGTATCTCCCCACCCAAGAATGTCCCCGTTGTTATGACGACTCGTTCCGTTTGTATAACTTGGCCGGATTCCAGCTTCACGCCCACTATCTTCCCCTTTGCACCTGGTATGGACTCCACACCTTCCGACGAAACAACGATATCAGCCACCTTTGCTTCTACAACACTCAAGTTTGGCGTATTTAACAGCTCCTCCTGCATGTACTTCTTATACAGGTTCCGGTCGATTTGCGCTCGTGGTCCCCATACTGCCGGGCCTTTGGACATATTCAAGACCCGAAATTGGATACCGGCCTTATCGACTATGCGCCCCGCCACGCCATCCAAAGCATCAATTTCGCGGATCATCGGTCCCTTGCCAATTCCGCCGAATGAGGGGTTGCACGAGCAGACCCCAATTGTTGAGCGTGAGGGGGTTACGAGAGCTGTCCGAGCTCCGGAACGCGCAGCAGCAGCGCAAGCTTCTGAGCCTGCATGACCGCCTCCAATAACGACGACGTCGAATGGCCTGGACCACCATTAGCATACCTACCACAGCGAAATATCCGGGGGAAGGAAACTTACCCAGGCCCGTCACTGACTGTCGCAAAGCCACGGACTCTGCGCAATTGGCGATGGCCCAAAATCCCACAGCGTAGTGCTGCGAGAAACCGTGTCCCCAACGGCATAGCCATGTCTTCAATGCTCCATTGGCAGCAAGTGTAGTTGATTCTGTGTTCTCTTCAGATGATATTGCGATGGCTTCACCAAAATTTATATGCACGTGACCACGAAAATGGCGGCCAATCAAGCCCTCCGCAGCTGATGTTATCAATCTACTTCGGGGGGAACGAACTGCTCCCTCTCTGATCTATCTTCCACTTGCTTTATCAGAAGTCAGAAGTGCTATTAATCTCTATCTATCCAGAATGAAGGCTTACTGGTTCGACAACAAGCCGGTATGTCTACCGTCGTCTTTAACCCCTCCATATCTCCGGCTGCGGGCAAACCCCTCCCTCATCAGGATAACCAAAGATTGACTGACGCATTGTCTCTTAAAGGGTGACCAGCGTGAACCCCATGACTCCGGACGTCCCGTCGATGATTCCTACCTCTCATCCCTCGGCGTCCTCTACCGCCGCTGCCCCACCGTAGAAGACGTGAACCTCATCGCCAAAGAGCGCGGGTACAAGAACAGGGATGAGATCACAGTTTCACCGGAGAAAATGGGTGACATTTACGAGGAGAAGGTTAAAATGTTTTTCAATGAGCATCTACATGAGGACGAGGAGATTAGATATATCACGGAGGGACAGGGGTATTTCGATGTCCGCGATGAGAAGGACGAGTGGGTGCGTATTCAGCTTGAGAAGGATGATTTGATTGTATTGCCTGCGGGCATTTATCATCGGTTTACGACTGATGAGAAGAATGTATGTGATTTTGAATGCCTGCTTTCCATGACTAATTACTACTGCCTTTTGCATTGATGGTTGAACTAACTCCCGTGACACGATATATAGTATGTGAGGGCCATGAGACTGTTCCAGGACGAGCCAAAATGGACGCCATTGAACAGGGCACCTGAATTGGATTCAAATGTTCATCGGCAAAATTATCTGGCATCCAGGGCTGCTACTGCGACTGCGTAACTGGAAGAAGCTACTTTTAGAATCTCCTTCTATCGAGTTTTTGTTTATGTATTTAATGACGAATGAATTCTTTTGCTCCAGCAGATACATCATCAGCTAGAAACATATTTCGTATATTACACACTCACTCTGGGAATGGCAAAGATAGGAGAAGTGTGTAGAGTACGGAGCGGGAGTAAGCACATTGCTATATTCCTTACATATACAAAAGCTAAAGATGGTCAATATTCCATCAATATACAATTCATGATACTCCCATCACATCTGGTAAACCCCCGGGCATCCTTAACCCTTCCCGATGGGCGCCCTGGCTCGATCTGTTATCATATGGCGGTGCGTTACTCCCACTGGAGCCTATTCCTTCGCCAGCATTGCCGCCACTACGGCGATACCTCAACCCTTCAACATCCACCTCATTTAACGAGCTCAACCTTTCAATACCCCCATCTAAACCCCTAATCCCGCCCGAAGCTGAAGTCGTCGGCCTTGTAATATCCGCTGACCCGACTTCCGGTTCCTCCGGTCCGCGAACCCCTGTTCGTCCCATTCTGGGCCATAAACCCGGTAATCCCACGACTTGCACTCGGGGCTCGACGACTCGTTCCTCGAACCAGGCCTGTACGCGTGCCTCGACGAGTTGGGCTACTTTGGGGACGTCCTGGAGGCGGCTTCGGGAGCCGATGAGGGAGCGCACAGAGAGATCGAGTCGGTAATCTGGAAGGAAGGAGAATGCTAGGCTGGTTTTGGGTATCCCGGATTTACTGCTGTTATCGCCGTCTTTCGCGCCAGACGCATTTGGGTCCAAACCTGGCGGGACCTGGTTCGACTGAGGATCGTGAGTTTCAGAACGCGGTTCCGGAGATGACGGAGACGGAGATGCTTCATTCGAGGATGCTGTCGGACCAGGGACGAATGAAATACATAAGGTTCCGGAGAATCGCACGACGGAGACCGCGAGAGCTACTGGAAGGACTGCGGAGAAAGGTTTCGGATAATTCAAAATGAGGGACGTCTCAATTGCGAGCGAGAGATTGTCATCACTGAGGTCAACGTCCATGAGTGCTTGAAGGCGACCTCCATCGGAGCTTGGGTCCTCGACCGCAATGACACGGCAGTTGCTGAAGATCGGGAATTCTTCGCCCAGCGATATGTCAGTAACTGTAATTTTATCGATGAAAGACGGCTTTTTCTCCGGATTGTTTAGAGTCTCTGTTAAGGAACCGAGGATCGAAGATGTGGGTGAATCTTTTAGAAGGAAAGCGGTTTGTCGATATTGTGCGATAGTCTGAGCAATTAGGACGTTAAACCAATCCAAGGACTCTGGCTGGTGTGAAGAGTGATGTAATCTATGTCGTCCATTTTTAGCAGGGTTCGGAGGTACAGCACTGTAATATGTTTTGCGGAGGATCGAACGGGTGTTTGTGGAGGATGACGGGACGGGGCGGAGGATGTTGGAGGAGGAAGGTTTCTCCCTTAATGAGCGAGTAGCGGGCTCTCCTTGGAGGACATTGTTTATTGAATATGATCTCCTGTGAGTCGTGGAGCGGCTCGAGAAGCCACGCGAAGGAGGGGGAGGGGCTTCGCCGAATATGAAGAATTTGATGAACGCGCCAATTAACAGGACGACGGAGAGCTGGCCTACGAGGAGTCCTTGTGTAAAAGAGAGTCTGCTAATGGGTCAGCTAAGTGATATAGCAAGCCGGGGGAGGAAACGCGTACGAGGATTGCGGAGGCGGCGGTAGTGTCGCATCTGATTAAACAATTGATCAGTGGGAGTTTGACAGGAAGGATAGAATAAGGCATACTTTGTGTGCTTGTCATCCCGGACACGTTGAAATCATATGTGCGTAAATCCCATTCCCCACGCAATTCAATAACCCATGCCGTCTCTTGCTGAGTGCTCATGTGAAGCAGCAGTCGACATGATGTCTTCTGTTCGCATGCTTGGCGGGAGCTTGGAGGTGGATCCGGGCGTAATGACTAAACATTGCCCTGGTCAGAGCACTTTCCTTGCCCCAAACCACCGACACACGAAGTACACGGTATATGCGTGGGATGTTCTGGGGAACTGATTGCCGGTGGTGCCCCCCGGACTCCTCCTTATAACCCTGCGTACGAAGTACAGGCTTTACCCATTGGCAGCAGGCCACCCAGCTCCATTATCCTTTCACCTGCCAGTTCCTCCAGCTCCTTCGGCAGTCAATATGCTTTCCATTTACTTTAAAGAAACACTATTATTACAGGGCTGAACTGAATTACACGCAGAAACCCAATAAATCGACCCGCTATTAGTGTCAGTCTAAAGGCTAATCATGATCATGTCACCAAGCTGCGGTTATTTCTCTGGATCGCGGGATCGCTGGATTGCTTACCGTCCTGTCAGGCGTTACTCTTCCCCCGATCTCCTTACGCCTTAGGTCCATGAAGTAGCGTGCTTAATATCCCATTATCCTCAAAGGGTAGTCTCCAGCTTTTAGAAGAAATGTTATCTCCATGCTTTATGGCAGTTTCGAAACAAGAAACACTTCGGTGCGAAATCAGATAGTCCTTATCGGACCTGACCTTCTGCTTCTTCTTCGAACTTGTTGGGTGGCTGTTCACTCCTGTGCCTCTAACGAAGGGCCTCGAGGGACCTCAATCTTTGGCAGTTCCATGGCAGCCGAAAAATAGCAGCCCATTGACAGGAAGTGAGAGCTACTGGACGGGAACAGATATCCCCGTCATTTGATCCTGTAGGGATCCTCAGCTGCAGTGAGCCTCCACTCACGTCATGGATACGAAAAAGCGAGTATATTTTTGACATGGATGCCCGATTCCCCGCACCATGGCTGGCTGAGTGAGACTTGAAATTTGAGGTGCACTGTTGGTATCTGGTGCTGCAACCTGCTAAAAAGGTACAAATTAGGTTGCGGGCCGACGGATATCGCTGCATAACCTGCTGATTTGCGTGCAGCACGAGCTAAAAGTAGTATGCACGTCGCTTCTGATAGGGCCCTTGCACAGTATATACTTGCGACAATTCCGGAGTACATTGGATTGATATGAATCGTGTTAAAAGCACATGAAAACGGGGATGAAGAAATATACTACGGCTAAAAGTTGCCAACATCCGGCAATCTTGTCGTTCCAATTGCCAAAGAGCAAGATTCATAGCTGGACGCAGTACAAGCTCGGCAGTTCTTATATACTCTCCTAAATACAGAATTTGTGCACTGAGATGACATAAATGAGTGGATGATGCCAGATACCTAGCGTTCCCTTGAAATAATCAAATGAGTGTGAGCCACTGCCCAAGGTCGAAAGAAGCCAGACCAGAAACGGCTTCCTTAGAGCAACCTCTTGAAAAAATTGTGAACCATGTCCTCGTCTTGAGGCCCGAGGTAACTTTCGATTGGAGAACCGTCCTTGTAGCCAACTTGAAAGGGAACGCCACCTACACCGCGATCTTGGGCAATGGTTTTATGGTCATCGCTGTCTGTGTTCAGAAGGCCCACATACACCGAGGGATAGTCCTTAGAGACCCTTCATGATTAAAGTCAACAAAATACGGGGGCCGAGGTCAAGACGGGTCAAATGAAAAGCTTAGACTTACTTTTCATAAAGCCTGACGTTATTTTCACTAGGAAAGCCGGAATCGGCGAAGATGATGATGGCTGTTGTGTGGTTTTTAATTGCGTCGTTGATTTCAGCGTTACTTGAATTGGGGTGTTAGATTATACAATGGAGGAAAGTCTAGCGACGAGAGGAACAATTACCTATCGAACTCGGGAATAGCCATTTTGAAGGTTTGGAATCTTCTGAGTGACGCAGGAAGATAAATAGTATGTATGTAGGTCGGCCGTCGAGTGTTGGAACGATGAGTTATTTCCGTGGTGGGCTTTCTCTTGTCTTTGAGAAATGAAGGAACAGGGCTGAGGACCTGCTATTTGTAGTCCAGGGAACGGGCTTCTTGTCTGGCTTTTGCAAGGGCCCCTCCCTACTATACTTCAGTAAACGAGGAGGGTATGACTTTTTGTGGTGGCTTATGTGGCAAAAGAAGTGGAAAACCGGGGTTTCATCACGGACTACTCGGAAACAGCTATCGTGGGATGCGGTTGGTTAGATGGCATCCAATGCAGGATGCTTGCCACCCTGACTTAATTGTTGTGGCTGCCGGAGGAATCGCAGGGGTCCTTCACAAACAATGTACAAGGTGCAGATCCTGTTAAGAGGATGGCGAATGGCCATTGCCAAATACCCTGTTTGCGAAATTCTTACCGAATCCTCTTGAAATGTTCACTAAGCTATCAATCAATAGAGTTACTACTAGTGTACGGGAGTAAATAACTTTGCTATACAAGAATTTACCAAAGGTTTATTCTAAGCAACAGCCACTCTAATTAGCTAAGGTATATTAGTTATTAATGCATTAGGCTTACCATGTAAGTGATCCATAGAGGTAAAAGATCTCCAACCACCCCTAGTTAGGAGAGACACAGAATATACACAGAGCCCTTTATACAGAGTGCAAGATCCAACATCTTTTGCTGGTTGTTTTGGGAGTAGGTGTTTAGTCACCAGAATAGAGTTATCTGATCGATCTTATCTCTTGACAATGACATAACCCCATTCATGCTGTTCTTTGGCTATACGAACATCTGACCATAGGCCACCTGTCCATTTCTCTGCATCGTATATAGTGTATTATTGATGTACTTGATGTAATACACTGTCTTGTGAAGTATCCATACCTATCCTCTCGACTCGAATAGATCTATCTACACAACACACTCACAATGGCCCTCTGGGTCACTCTCCTCCTCCTTGGACAGCTCATATCCCCCGCATACTCGTACAACCCAAACAAATCGCCGGGCCGAAATGCCATCCTCCTATCAAATGTACAAACCCTGACACTCCATGCCAGCCGCCAAACATCCCACCGTCGAGTCCCCGCCATCCCGCAACTGCACTGCATAGGCCCATCGAAAAAGATATGCAACCTCTATACCCCGGATGTTATGCAGTGCACAAACCAGGGTGCAGACTATAGTGATGAGGATATACAGTGGTCTTGTTCTGCGCAGCTACCAGCGGAGTTCAAGCTTGGGAGCACGGACGTCGTATGTGAGGGGTACAGGGATGCGGACGATCCGTGGGTGTTGAAGGGAAGCTGTGGGGTGGAATACAGACTTCTGTTGACAGATAAAGGGGAAGAAAGGTATGGGGATATTGTGCACAGCGGACATAATTGGCTGGAAAGAATTTGGAATGTGTTATTTGGAGCTATCTTCGTTGGTGTGCTGGGGTTCATTCTACTAGCTATGCTGGGCTGCTTTAATGGTGGGGATCCTGGGCGAAGGAGAAATCGAGGATGGGGACCAGGATGGGGTGGTGGTGGTGATGATGATGGTGGATGGGGTCCCCCTCCACCTTACGATCAGTATCAAACTCCCCGATATACGAAGAATGAGTCGTGGAGACCTGGGTTTTGGTCGGGGGCTCTAGGAGGTGCTGCAGCTGGATATGCGATGGGTAGAGGTAGGGACAGAAATGGCGGTAGACAGTTCGGGAGCTCTCAAGCGGGACCATCTCGTCCGTCGTTCCCATCCCGTACTACTTCTACCTCTGAGAGTACTGGCTTTGGCTCTACGAGGCGCCGGTAAAGATATTCGACAGTAATCTACCGAGATAATGTCAATGAAAAGAATGTTCATAAATACTACATTGGATAAGATAGAATCAACGCCATTTGTGAAACCATCCCGAAACCGACCTCGTAATATCAGACACAATGCATTCATAAACCAATGACCATAGTACCTCCTCTTACGCTTGAACCGGGATATCGTCAATCGTACCGAGGATCTCTTCCGCGCCTCCACCGCCAGAGAACCCAGAGACCCTTCCTTGTTTCTTCCTCTGCTGGAACTTACTTCGCAGACTGCCAAATGAATCGCCATCCTCAATACTAGGGAGCACATTGGAGTCCGCAGCCGCATCCGCATTCTTCAGCGAGAGTTCACGAGCCTCCTTCTCTTTCGCGTGCTCGTCGTAAATCTTCTTCTTCTCTTCCTCAAGTTCTCGCTCAATAACCCTTGGATCATCGTACGAGGTATTGGTCATTTCAGAGAATGACTCCATATCCATCATCTCGCGAGGGCCGAGTAGTGTGTCCTTGATTCGTTCAGGATCCCGCCGTTCTTCGTTCGAGAATTTCAGTTTTATATGGCGCCGCGTTAGGCCTGGGAACATTTTGCTAATCATCATAAAATCCGTGCCAAACATTCTCAAGCCCCTATAAAACAGATCAGTGAGCTCTTCGTCCCATGACTCAGCCTTGAGCCGTTTCCCGAAAGAAGCCTGGTTGATGCGCCTCGTCAATGGGTTCTCTACCACTTCTTCCATATCGCCTGCATCCCTTGCTGCGTCTGCATGTCGATCGATCTGTAGCGACGATGTATCTAACACAATTTCCCCGTTTACAATCCTCATTTGTGGTCCACCCGCGGTAGCTGCTGGAAGGGTGGCAGTGTCCGTGTTCTCAGCAGCAGGTGTACCGGCAACTGACCTCTTGTCAGGCGTTTGTACACTCTCGTGACGTCCCGCGCGCTCCTTTTGTTTCCGTTCTCCATCTGCGCGATCCATGTTTCGCAGCTCCATCTCTCGCTTCGATTTCTTCCCAGTCCGCATATCTTTGCACAGATCTGACATCTTGATAGTTTCTGGTGCGATCTCAGTCGTTTCTGCGTCTTCTGGAGTTGGCTCCCGCACCCGTTTCCCCCGAGGCTTTGGTCGCGGGGAATCGTTCCCATTGCCTTCATCAGTGCCATCTGTGCGTGGCTTCCGTTTTTTCGTCTGTCTCGGGGTCTTCTTAGCTGGTGTTTTTTTTGGATCCGTGCTTAGCTTTTCAGGCTGACTCGCTGCACGTGATCGGGGCCGAATCGTAGGTGCCGGGATGGTAGTTGGCGTCTGTTCGTCACCTTGTAAAGACGGCCGACGAGAATTGTCTTTTAAGAGTCTCGGTCTTTTCGTAGGCCGAGAATCAGTGGTTTCTACCTGGTTCGCACTCGGAGATTCGACATGCCGAGGTTTCTCAGAAATATTTTGCGCTACATCTGCGGTCGGTGTCGGAACCTCCTTCTGGTTCGAAATTTGCGGTTGAGGCTCTGCTATGTGCGTCTCAGTTCGTATCGCAGGTGTACTTTCACCGGATGCAGCTGCGACTGACCGTCTGCGTTGGGGCGCCGGAATCGGGAATCCTGTGGTTTTACTCGAGGAAGCAGTGATGGTAGGAGGCGCTCGCGATTCTACCCGTTCTGGAGTTGGGATAGGCGCAACAGTGGGAGCGGGTTCAGCAGCTGCCGTCGAATGCGCCTGTTGCGGGGTTTGCGGGGCTGGAACGGAAGTCTGTCTCTCGGTGCTAGCCCTGGCAGACGGTGTAGCAGACGGACGAGTAGCACCCGCGCGCCTAACAGGAGCTTTTGGGGTAAACTTCTTGCCCGATTTATCTACAAAGTGCGAGTTAGAGGCAGTCCTGGCGCAAGAAGCGGGGAACACATACTGATTACTGAGCTTGAAAATGACGCCATATTTTATATCCCTTTTATCGCACCACAAAAGGTAGGCTGTGAAAAGTCCATGCACGGAGTGAAAAGAGTTACCGTATATACGACAGTCCGAGTACAGCAATAGAGTCTCGATGTAGTCTCGGTACAGAGTAAGTAAGAGAGCAATTGCGGACGAAGATCTCTCTCGGTTGAGTCAGCGATCGACGAATGCCAAGCATAGATCACGTGAAACGAACAGCACGTCACATGACTAAAACGCTAGTCCCGTCTAGGCAACGCAGAAAATGCTCCTGATTGAACGAACGTCTCTCTTTTCTTCACTCCACCCCATCTTCATTCCCAACATCACCGGTGAATAGCGCCTGTTGTGTGGCCTTTGGTTACTGGTGTACGCTCTTTATTACGCGTCGCGGACTATTATGCTCCCGTGATCCCAATTTGCTCGTTATCTTGCCTTGATGACGGCCGTCGAGACCTCTGCGGCCTCCCTAGCCGAATCCGGTCTTGTCGTCAAAATGGAAGACCGGAAGAGACCAGCTTCGTACGACTCCAATGAGTCTGCCCCGCCGTCGAAGAAACAAGCCACATCGGTGAACGGTGGTGGCAAGCCTCATCCTGATGCTGACATGCCATGGAGGGACGATCTCGAGGTGAGTGATATTCTCAGATAAAGCCTCTGTCGTTTCTTGCAATGTCTGAACGACAGTGCTATTCATGACGCGCATAGCTCGGCTGCCCATTTGGATGTACTCTCGTACTGATCATCCTTTCCAACAGCGATTCCAGAAAGATGCCATCATCCGCCAAATGCAGGAATATAAGCGGGAGAAATCTTCACTTGAGACGAGGTTAAAGGAATTGTCAAAGAATACTGCATATCACGATGATCACCTCCGTATTATTGATGCTTGGTTCAAACAGGTATGCTTAATCGAGACACATAGGCTTAAATGACCAGAACGCTAAGTCTTTTTCTGTCCAGTTAATCGACGAGGCCAAAATCATTCTCGGCGAACATGATACAGTGCCAGCAGGTGGGACCCCATTATCCATTTGTCTATATGGGCTTTGTCTAAGATAACCTCTAGATACAGCACCATTCCCTAGCTCTCTCCTCTTTTCCGACAATCAAAATTTCGAAAAGCACCTAAAGGCGCGATCAGATGATATCAAGTCGGCAATCACACGGCTGTTCAGTCAGTCGCCCAAAGTGTCGCCAGAGGTTGCTGATATGCAGGGCCAATTGAGCAAGAAATTGGCGGAGGAAAGGGTCGCAATTACCGAATTAGAGAAGGCACTTTCGGAAAAGCAGCAACTGGAAGAGCGCTTAGAAGCTGCGTCGCTGCGGTACATGGTGGCCGAAAAGAAGTTGGATCGCGCGAAGAGCCTGACAGTGGCCAAATTAGAAAAGCAGCATATCTTGGGCCCACACAACAAGCAAGGTGGAGACTCACCTGGATCTTTAAAGCGAGAAGATAGCGCGGTACCGAATGGTACGGGCGACGCGCCTGAGAGACTGTTGGAATTGGAAGAATCAAACAACAAAACCCTTGCCGTATCTGAACAGCAGAAAGACCAGCTTGAGAAACTGGAAGTGGAAAATTCGAAACTTGTAGCCCAGCTTACTGAGTTGAACATCAAGGTGAGTGAGGTCACCCTGTGTTATGAGAACATATCGACTAATAAGTGTGTTAGTTCTCTAAACTCTCTGACGAAGATTACGCTCAAACCGACCTGTTCAAGCAGTTGAAGTCTCAACATGAAGATGTCATCAAGCGGATAAACCATCTCGAGGCAATAAATGTACAACTTCGAGAAGAAGCTGAAAAACTGCAGGCGGAAAGAACAGCATATCGGATTCAAGTTGAGAATGAAGCACAAACAGCTGTTAGTGACAAAGAAGCCCAGCTCGCCAAGGCCGAGACCGATTTAGCTAGGATTCGAAATGCGCGCGACGAGCTTCTTGCAGACCAACAGATGAGGAAAGCGGCTCAAGAACAGGAAAGAACGTCAATACAGCAAAATAAGGAATTACTGGAAGCAAGAGAAGCACGCATTAGCTCGCTGGAGTCCGAATTGGAACGAGCGCAACTCCGCATTGATGGTATTAAAGAACCAAATGCAAACATCGAAGCTCTGTCGCTGGAAGATTTGCGCACCAAATACCAGACGCTCGATCGACAGTATGATTTGCTCAATAATGAATTGTCGTCAATGCAGACTGCATTCAAGAAAACGTCGAAACTCGCGGCCCAAAAGATCGCCGATTTCGGCGCCCTCGAAGACAAGGTCCAACGCCTTACTGCGGAAAAATCAAAGGCTGATCAAAAATATTTCGCAGCTATGAAGAGCAAGGAGGCTCGAGATTCTGAGCTTAGGACATTACGGATCCAAAACATGAAAAGTTCGGATATCGTTACTCAGCTGAAAGATGCGGAAACCATGACGCGGACCTTGGTATCGAACGTCGAGAAGCAATTAAGCGAGACTAAGGAAATGCTTGCGAACTCAGTTAATCAATACCGGAACTCGCAACAACAAGTCGTCGAAGCCAACATCGTCACCGGCGGATTGAAATCTCAAATTGACGAATTGAAGAACCTCATGGTAACAAAGGATTCGTCTCTTGCGTCCGCAACCAGTTCGTGTCGCAAAGCCGAGAACGAAATCACCAGTCTCAAATCTTCGTTATCAGATACCAAGAAAAGTCTTGAGTCATGGAGGTCCAAGGGACTAGGGAATTCGTCAACCGAGTATGAAATGCTTAGAGTGAGTTTTACTTCTCGTATGTTAAATAAGGACGTACGCTTACTTTTCTTAGACTCTCGCTTTATGCACAGTTTGCCGTCGAACATTCAAGAATACCGTGATAAAAACTTGCGGCCACGTATTTTGCCGAGAATGCGTGGAGGAACGATTGACTTCACGGTCCCGAAAGTGTCCAAATTGTAACAAATCCTTTGGCAATAACGACTATCTGCATATCACTCTATGATGGCGTGGCTCGCGTCCCACATTGTCAGCTGTTATCCTTTCACTTCTTGTACAATACTTTAGTTTACGCCCCCGGTTTTGTGGCAGCTTCACGGTTTTTTTTTTAGCATGTCAGGCTTCTGACCAATTCTTCGTTTATCGTTGCATTCGCTGTTTGCTCCGGACTCGGGTGGGTTGCGTTTTTTACCCTATTTCGTTAAGAACTGAAAGGTACGGGCGTTGGATTCACTAAGAACGGTTTGATTACGGTTGCTTTTGCTTAACTTCGCGCCTTTTTGCCCCCTCGTCGGTATCACGAATGTCGGATGCTCCTTTTAGCTTTCTTTTTTCAGGGAACTGTGACTGTTAGTTTTTGTTGCTTGGCTACTTCACGGTGTCGTCTGGGTTATGGCGGTTCATTGCTTCAACGTCAGCTTTGCAAATACTTATATTTGTTTCCTCGTCCATGGCTGCATGTATATATACTCGTTTTCGACTTCTTCGTTTGGCGGGTCTGTCGAGAGTAAGGATAGGTATCCACTCATGTCTGATGAGACTTTAAGATGCTTTTTAATGCACACACAGGGGAACATCCGCCTTCTTTAAGCTCAGATTTCATCCAATAATTGTGCTAATTTCATACATTCACGAATTAAATATCCTACTATACAACAACTCGTGCCTCCCAACCCAAAGGTCAAGAACAGGCACAACCTGGCCCGCATCTTCCGGCTCAGTCAACCACTCTCTTCGCAAACGGTGTACAATCATGTCTCTGAGTTCGTGACTAGCTAGAACCGCTTGGGCTTGATATGGACCCATGACCGACGCACGCACAGCAGCGCTTAATACTGCTTTGGCATGGTTCAACATGAATACGTACGCCGCCTGACCTACCTCGACACCCATTGCGACGCATACCACACCCCAAAGTGGCGCGAAGTGACCATTTGCGCGATCCTCGACCTCCCGCGCGGCGGGTTGTTTGAGAGACTCGGAGAATGAATCGAGAGCATTGAGGGAGATGTTAACTTGCGAATCGGGCTCTCTACCGCCTGTCCCGCCCTTATACGATTTTCGAAACGCCCGTTCCCATACCCCCAACAGCGCAAGCCCCTGCGCAACACTCGCGCGCCTGGCTACTGTGCAAGGTGTAGATGCGTCGAGATCATTATCCAACACGTCCAACTGGTCAGGACACCGGTGTGCTTTTAGAAGATAAGGGATTGTTGTGCTGGCTATGGAGGCTAGGGATAGAGATAGAAAGTTGTGAAATGAAGATGTGGGAGTTGTGTTTGGTGGTAGTGGTTTATGGTGTGCTATGTAGGATTCCAGGCCGCTGGAATAGGCGAATGACCCCAGGGGGAGGGCGGAGTCTGAGAGGAGGAGGAGGGAGTGGGATATTGGTGAGATGGTTACGATGTCTATAATAATGTTAGCCAGGTATTTTGTTTGAATGACTGTAATATAGATAAATGAACAACGCATGAGATACCTTGAGTCGAAGGGAGGGGGTTCTGTATAGATCCATTGGCGCCTGCCAGACGCTTCCTGGCATTTTTCAGACGAGTTTCTAGGTCATTTATCTCGCTCAGGAGATCCTGGTCTTCTATTTCGGGGCTCATTGAAACATTACTCGGGAATCTGCATTGACGTCGTAATTGAATTCGGGAGCAAGAAATATGTGAAAAGTAGTCAATAGTTGGATGGAGATAAGCTATTCTGCACACCTACGCCGCCTTTCCCTGTCGGCAGAATTATTGGACTGCCCACCGCCTTGAACATTTGCGTGATTCTCTCCGATTGATCATGCAGTTAAGGCGGTAGAGTCTACCTTGCTCGACCTGCCTGATATGTCGGGAAAGCGTCTCCTTGACGCTCTCTCGTTCCTAAATGCCACGCGCACAGTTGCCGGCAAACATGTCGGACTACGGCGGCGCCAGGTAGACGTCCATCTACGGACATCTTCTCTTACGAAAGAAGCTAAAAACCAGGCGGATCGGATTGCGCTTGCGGCCAAAGCCGCTTCGGAACTGGCGCGGAAATTTGAGGAGCCGGTACAATCGACATCAAAGAGCAGCGCGGAAAATGGTGGTAGGGCATCCAAGGGGAAAGCGGAGGATGCGGTATCCACCGTTGGGGCGGAAAAGAGAGAGAATAATAAGGATGGACCTATAGCTCGGAATATGAGAGTTGAAAAAACGTGTCCAATCGGTGCGGCAGAGCATGGTAGCGCCCAAACAACCCAACCAACGGCAAGTGATGTTTTCGAGAAGACTAGTCAGCCTCAAGATGGTGAAACATTATCGCAAACTCATAACGAGGCTGGGGATGGTGTAACTCGATTAGACGAAGGGGAACTACCAGAAGCTATGATGGGAGAGCTTTTTCGAAGCCGAAAAGTCGCTACGAATCTTGGCTATCGTGCCGAAATGTACGGCTCTTCAGGGACAGGCCGACCTACAAGCAGATCACCTGGGAGTAAGGTAGCTGAGTCTTCTAGAGTTTCTGAAAGCAAAGAGGATGCTGTTCAGCTTGGTTCTGAACTTGCTTCCGATGTTTCCTCGTCGACCGCCCAGACACTGGGTGAAGATAAGCCCGCGTCCTCATACAAATTGATTGAGTCACGGATACCTTCGTCTCGCTTAGGCAGGCTATGGGAGTACGGAGGGCTGGCTACCTCCATGGCGTTTGGTGTCGTTGGGGAGACTTTCCGTCGAGCCGCTGCCAGTGGTGACTCTAAGAACGGTTCGTTACTATTTAGTCCACTCAATATGGAGCGTCTCGTTGCAAAATTGTCAAAGATGAGAGGTGCAGCGCTGAAATTAGGCCAGATGATGAGCTTTCAAGGTATGATTGGCCCTCATCTTAAATAATTTACGAACTCTTCTAACCGGTATTCTAGATTCGAAAATGCTACCTCCAGCTATCCAAGAAGTTCTTCAGCGTGTACAAGATCAGGCAAATTACATGCCTGCATCGCAACGGGATAAGGTCCTGGTGGATAATTTAGGGCCCAACTGGCGCGACTTATTTGAATCCTTCGATGAGGTCCCCATGGCTGCCGCATCTATAGGCCAGGTTCACAATGCTATTCTCAAAGAGACCGGCAAGTGTGTTGCTGTCAAAGTCCAGTATCCAGGGGTGGCCAATTCGATTGACTCTGATTTAAATAACCTTTCCATTCTGCTGACAGCATCGAGATTGTTACCCAAGGGACTATTCCTAGATAAAACGATCGCAAATGCTCGCACCGAGCTAGCATGGGAATGCGATTACGTTCGGGAAGCAGAATGCGGTAAACGATTCAAGCAACTACTCCAGGACGAGGCATCAGTCTTTGTCGTTCCCGAGATCGTCGAGTCCGCGTCAGGCAAACAGGTGCTGACGATGGAACGCATGGATGGCGTCGCAGTAACAAAGATTCAGACCTTTACCCAAGACCAGCGGGATTGGATTGGAACGCAAATTCTCCGCCTCTGTCTCCGAGAAATCTGCGAGTTCAGATTCATGCAGACAGATCCCAACTGGACAAACTTCCTCTATAATTCAAGCACAAACCGTCTGGAGCTGCTCGACTTCGGGGCCTCACGAGAATACCCCGCCTCTTTCGTTACTACCTACTTACGCACGTTACTCGCCGCGTCACGAAACGATCGGGATGCGTGCCGTGAGCTCTCCATAAAACTTGGTTATTTGACTGGACACGAGAGCCCCGCCATGGTGGACGCACATATATCTTCTATTCTCACGATATCGGAGCCGTTCATGTCTTCTGCGCCTGACGTGTACGATTTCAGTGACCAGACTATCACGGACCGTGTCAGGGGGCTGATACCGCTCATGTTAAGGGAGAGACTTTCACCACCGCCTGAGGAAACGTATAGTTTACATCGGAAACTTAGTGGGGCGTTCCTACTATGTGCTAGGCTGGGGAGTAAAGTACGCTGTAAGGAGTTGTTTAACAATGCCCTGGAGAAGGTGGAGTGGGTGGACGAAGAACCTGTTTTGGATACAGAGGGCGCAAAGACAGAGGGTAGCACGATGGGTTAGGCCGGTCGAGGTGGAATGTGTTGTCTCGGGTTGAGTGTATATACTGTATTATAGATAGATATCTCCTAGATGTACTCTTTTGTAAACTATGGGCCAATTCGTTGCATTATCAGTGATTCAGAATTTACAGCTTCCTATTACGACAAAAAATTGGGGTCAGGGATAGAGTTGTAAGAAGTGTAGTAATGAAAATGTGAGAATGGTCTTAGTTGGACCCTTCCACAATAAGCACATGGATTTATCGAGACATATATCTCGTTCATAACAGCAAATGACGCTAGCTATTTGGACGTCGTATATCCTGTCTCCTGGAACTTGTTTCCAGCAAGCACAACCCCACGACTGGAGTAACTTGGTGTAATCTGATGCCTTGGCGTACCTAGTCGTGGCGAAGAAGGCCTTTATGTATGTATGTAGACTATCGGGTCAGCCAGCAGTCTGGGTCAAAGAGCAGATCTGGAAAGTGACATAACCCCAAGGGCCCACGTTTAAAAACCTATACAGCCGCTCCGCGAATTTGCAAACCCGGGGAAGGCATCAAAGAAACAAATATAGATACGAGCTTGCTGCCAATAACAACAATACAAACGAGAGCCTCCTTGGCACCGTGAATCGAAACCGTGCCAGGGTAAGGGCCCCGGACATGGACGCTTCTCTTGGGGAGCCTTAACTTACTCCCCTAATGATATGTACTCGTCTCCGCGTATCCTTAGCCCCAATATACGCTCGTAGGCTAAGAAGAGCTGAAAACCGAAATAAGATAGGGCTTTAAAAATCATCGCCGTTCGTGCAGAACTGTAAATTCAGCAGTCGCGCAGATCTGTCTCTTACACTCCCGTTTGCGGAAATTTTTGGTTTTCAGGTGTCATGCCGTGGAGTCTTCATTTCCGGAATTGGCGCACAATGACATATTCCTGGAGAAAGCCGATTACCACGGCCAGAAGAAAATCAAATCCCACTATAGTCAGAAGCGTCTTCTTCCTCGATAATCGCGGTTGAGAAGAGCCCCACGTCTTTCGGCGCCAATGAACTGTCTTTTCCTACCCACTCTGCAGGATAAGTGTACAATTGATCTGTACCTTCCAGGTTCCCTTTTGCGACCTCCGGATTGCGACGAAGGCAAATCCCGGGGGAGTGCTTCTTCAGCCTCACTCTTTCAGCAACATTGACTTCCTCGCGGCGCAGGTACTTTTCATCACCATCCTTATTTGGAGAGAGGCCAAGGAACTCGAAAATATAACTTGAGATGAAATTCAGGACAACTCCAGCTGCTAGCCCGATCAAACAGGCAACCCCTAGAAATTCGTACAAAGGCTGTTTTTACGCATTCACTTGTTTAGCTTCATTTCTTTAAATGCCAAGGATAAGACTCGACTGCTTGAGAGTGACGGAGATAGCTAGTCGGACAGAAGGCTAAGAACACATGCATACCTCAAGTGTCGCCAACAATCGAAGAGGGAGCATGCAAAAGTGTATGATGATCGACCCGGTATGTAGAAACGGAGCGGCCAGCACCTGCAGAAGACGCAGCACTAGCCGGGCTACAAGGGCGATTGGGTAGGCAGCCATCCAAAAAACAGAGGACAACGCAGCCAGGACCATCTTCACGCATCTAGAAACTCAGCAAGCAATGATATTTCGACACAACATCACTCGTCCAGAAACCATATTGAGATACAGACCATAGACACCTCGAAGTGACGGCGTGCCAAGAATCCGGCGAGCCCTAGACCTAAACCCTAACCGGCTACTCTGGGCTGCGGCGATCTCAAAGAGTGACGGCAGCAGTGACATCGACTTCCCCGCCGCCCCCAGCTCCGCAAGAGTTTAGAATGCGACGATCGGATGTACGACGAGCTTGAGCTGTGTCAGATACTCTATCTATATGATCCATTGAACATCCTGCACCATGGGGAACACCCCATCCAGAACCCCCGGTGCATCCACCTACCCGGCCGCGGGGGACCAGGGCGGCCAGGGCCAGGGAACTGATAACAAGTCTATACGACGAAGATCAATACAAGCACTGTCAGGCAGCAAGGCGACGGCGGCAGATCCGTCCGCCACGAAGGAAAGTGCAACGGGGAGACCAGCTTCCCAGCAGCAGCAGCCCCCCCACCAACGGTTACAGTCACGGACTATACCAGAGTCCCCGCGCGGAGCAGAGAGATCTGACACGCGCGGCTCAAGGAGAGTACGCGATCTTCCCGCTCATTCTAAAGAACCCGACATGTCTCCCGAACCCTCAAAGGCTGTCCAGGTGCCTTCCGGTCCCGATCGCCGCCCTTCGTATCGTCAAGAACATCGTTCTAGCAGTATCTCTGGTCCTAGCGTTAGCACATATTATGGCGCGTCATCACATCTCCAACGCCCCCCTCGATTACCGCTGCCAATTGGAGATGCTACAACGGCGCCAGGCTCGCCGATCCAGGCCTCCGCAGATTCTCTCCCACATCCCAGCTCATTACACAGACCAGAACTTGCGTTTTCCCAGGAAAAGTCCGCGCTGGGCGAGTCTGTGAATGAGGATGACGAGGTTACTAATGAACTGGAGCCCTATCCTATGTCCGATCTTAACAAGGCGGTGGCAACCACCTTTGAATGGCGAGGCCCGGCAGAGAAAGCATACGTGACTGGAACATTTGTAAATTGGGAAAGAAAGTTTAAGCTCCAAAGAAGGTATGGTTTTTACCTCCGTAAACTTGGGCCTATCAAAAGTGGTCTTGTTGAATTCATGTTGGGATTTTGCGCTGACGTGACTTGAATGAAGCGAATCGAATGAAAATGTTCTTTCCGTCACCCTCCAGCTTCGACCCGGCACACATCATCTCAAATTCATCGTCGATGGTGTTATGAGGACCTCAGATAACCTCCCCACTGCCGTAGATTTTACGAATCACCTCGTGAACTACATCGAAGTAAGCCCAGACGAGATTCAACGTACACGGAAACAGAATAAGAAAAAACCCAAGGTCGTCATACCACCGGATATCCATCCCCCGAAGGTTATACCTGAATATCTCCAGGTTGAAGAGCCTGAACAGGAGAAGGAGGAACCAGAGGAAGAAATCCCTCTGGGAGATTTCCGCAGTGTCATCCCTCAATTCCTCGTCGACATTGATAAGGACGAAGATAGCCCCAGCTACCAGCAGGCAGCGAACGTCATTTCAGAATCTTCCGCTCCGCCCATATTACCTTTATTCCTTGGCCGATCTATATTAAACGGCACCACGCCCATGAAAGACGATAACAGCGTCTTGAATTATCCGAACCATACCGTCCTCAATCACCTCGCGACTAGCAGCATAAAAAATGGAGTTTTAGCAACGAGTGTCACAACTAGATACAAACGGAAGGTTAGTTCTGACTCTAGCTTCGCCTTTTTTTTTTTTTTTTTTTTTTTTTTTACGAGCTAGACATTGGTTACTGACAAACACTGTCTGTTTAATAGTACGTCACGACGATTCTGTACAAACCCACCGGAGATATAACGGACTAGACACATCATTAGGTTTTGTCTTTTCTCTCTTCTGCCTTGACATGCTTTAGAATGATATCTCTAAGATTGGGGGATGAATGATGTTATTGTACGTTCATGTCATGAAATGAAATCCCACGCCAACGGCTGGCATATATGAATGAAGTTTAGTGTTACACATCTTGCTCTCGCTCCTCTATTACCCTGGTACATGGTATGGCTGCTACCATGCAATAAGCATGCCAAGCCAGATATTCAAATAAGAAACTAAATATCCTAGTTGTCATCACCCAGGCACCTCACCGGTTCCACAGTATCTAACAATGATTGAGTAAGCTTAAATCTATTATTATAGATAGTTGTTTGATAGATAACCAATGATGCAAATTCTTCCTTGCGTTTGCTCCTTGGGATCCCAGAGCGGCTGGTGCTAATGTTCCCTGTATTCTTCATTTTTCTAGTCCTTGAATATTAAAGACCCTAGAGATATTAGTTCTGGAATTTAATGTTATTTTTCATAGATTCAATGGCATTCTTTCTTGCTTGGTTGAGTGTTCAATACCAAGGAGGCAAGCAAACAGGGTTGGTTATACAAGTAAACATCAGGAAGCACCTTTGGCAGTGTTTGGGAGCTGCCAATTTATTATTTAAAGCTAGGAACAATATTCAAATTTACAAAATATGACTAAAAGCGTTTTTAACTAGGAAACCAGAGTATATAAGTGTAAGCTGGAGCAATAAGCAGGTAGGATTGTAATTGGCGAATCATGAAATTTTGAAAATAAATAACGTGTCCCCGGGCCTACTCATGGATGGAGCATCCTTTCGAAATATACACTCCCTTATTTATCCCAGTTCTCGCTCATAGAAATCGTTGACGCATCTCTTTCATCGCCCTTCGACTATTGCGATCGCTTCTTCCCTGAAATCAGGCTCGAATCTACCAGGCCCAACGCAATCTCCCATCGGTGCTGCATCCGCACCCCTTATCTCGGAATATATTCATGAATTTTGCTTCGCCGACAAGCTTCCGGTGTCACGCAATTCTGCAACAAATCATATTCAACATCACGAACATCCTTGAGGCAGCTCTGACGAGAGTTGGGCGTCGACCTCAAGAAAATTGGCCAGACCCTTTACCGAAGAGGATGATGCGCTTTACGCTATCATTGGGACTCTGAACGGAATGGGATTCCCTTCCTTTTCCGAGAGAGGCCGCATTCACTTGGGAAGAAGACAGTTAGGTCTACAACTGTTTATACAGAACTGTATGATTTTGGATATACTGTAGAAGGGGGTTGATGTTCACAGTTGTAGATGCTTGTGTATAAACTGCAGCCTCTCCCCTTCACTAACACAAAAGACGTCGAGTTATTTCGCTTTGACGGTGTTAATTCCTTCTCTCGGCCTAGCATTGATCTTATATGCCAGTCAACATTCCGGTTGATTTTCTTCCCTTCTCGCGTGGAGATGAATTGTGCAGAAACCGGTGGAAGTAAGATTCACGAGAATTCATGCGTTGGCGTTTGAGAAGAATGCATGTAAGGTTGTAGGAGCGCTTTGGATCGCTCGGCATGTTGACTGCAGGGAATAGTTCACCCCCAGTTATGATTCAACCCTGGATACTCCCGCCAACGGCCATGGACGATACTTAGCTAGGCATGTTATGAGACTTTGCCTAGTTAAATACTGGAACCGTGAATTGAGCATGTTCGACTGCCATTCCCTTCGATATGTCGCGTCATGTTTGGCCCGGAAAGAGCGATTTGTCGGCCATGATCTATTTGTCAGAAAACCATGCTCTTTGAATGCGAAAGGGGGTACACAGTATGTTCGCTCCACAGGCAAAGCTGCGATCATTCTCAGGATATCCACAATAGATGCCAGAAAGCGAGCTTCCAGTCCACACCTATGGGTACACCTTCGATCGAAAATAATAATGCGCTTCGTGACCGCCTTAAGACTATATTCTGTCCTATCCTATTCATGATACATGTTTTCCCATGATTCTATTGCGTGCAGTATGTCAATTCTCAGATAGAGGGCTTCGTTGCTGCCGGCAGGGTCTGCGAGGTGAGCGCGTATTACTGTTGGTTGGATAAGATGATAAACCAATGATTTAATTTCCCGTCAATCTGAAAAATTCAGAAATGGTCTTCGAAGATTGTCAAATTGACCTGGCTTTGGCGAGAAGCACGCATTATATTCTGTGGAGAGTTACCTTGCTGGGTAGCATCGCCGTGCGCAGCTCTCTTTTACCCGAGGTGCAGCTGTTATCTCTTTGCCGATTAGATCGTCCGAATCACAATCGAGTCTGTCATGGGAACTTCGCCACGACGTCCGTCCAAGCTTAGTGCGTTTTTTGGTGAACTTTTTGGGTTTTTGATCAAGGACCGAACCTTGAAGAAATGAAGATCTCGCGGGACAGCTCCACATAGTTATATCTATATCGCACGCGGTTCTTCGATACAGCGGGTTCTTCAATCTCGGAAAGGGCTCAAGAAGGCTTGAATTGGCACATAAATGGCCCAATCGAACGTCAACCCGCGTTTTAGGGAGAATGCACTGATCTCGTGCCCACCTACCCTGGCCTGTCAGAGTCGTCCAATGGATGATTGGCTTTTCGACCCCTGCCCGCACAATATGGACAACCAACCATGCCACTGGCTGGCTGGCTGAGAAATGCAGCCACCTGAAGACATGGTCTTATGGAGCCCAGACGGTGATACGCGTTAGCATGGGGGGGGGGGGGGGGGGGGGGGGGGGGGGGGGGGAATTGAGGAGTTGTCGGAAAAGGCCTCCAGCAGAGTTCACCGAGCTGCACTGAGCTTTTAGGCGCGGGCACCCCTATTTGCTCTATCTTCCTTTTTGTTTTGGCCTCTATGCTGTCGGTGCTGAATAACTGTTGTATAAACACAGCTTGGCTTCTACAGCGGGCAAGAAGCACTTTCTTCACGTCATGAGGAAGTTCATAGCAGCATTCGACAGGGAGGAAAAGGGTCTTCCTCCTCTGATGATGAACCCTCCTCCTATCTCAGGTCAAAATGGCGCTGCTGGCGGCCGAGAATCTCAGACTACCGGGCCAGGCAGTTCAGATATTTCAGGAATGACAAGAGCACCTATTAGCGACAGCTCTCTTATCCCTACGAACGACAAGCTGCTCATTTTCCGCGCCCTCACAGGCATCGACGGTGTCCCGGCTCTGACGACACATGGCTTCTTCCACCAACGCTCAGCACCCAACGTTGGCATCTACGCACGCGTCCTACGCTACGAGAAAGTTGCCGGTTTTCGATACCGCATTTTCAGCATCCTTATCAACACGTGTCTGGCGATTCAAATCATCGTTGCTGCTGCTTTAACAGCCATTGGCGCTGCTAACGGACCTCATGGTGTCGTTACTGCTTTTGGTGCCATTAATACCATCATGGCGGGTATTCTCACCTACCTGAAAGCATCTGGTTTGCCTAAAAAGGAGAAGGATCTCCAGTTTGAGTGGACAAAGATACGAGAGTACATGGAGCAAAGAGAGCGAGAGTTCTGTCTGCAGGGTTGCCAATTGGATGTGGAAGAGGAGATAGCCACTGTGGAAAGGATGTATGAAGAAGCCAAGGAGAAAGTCGGGTTGAATGGCAAAGAATACCGTGAACACCGCAGAGAAAGAAGGCGATCGAGCTTTGGACCGTTGCCAACGAAGGGCTCGTCTGTCGAGACGCCGGCTCCTGCCCATGTCAAGGGTGAAGAAAAAAGGAGAAGTATTACGCCGAACTTGTTGGAAAGCAAGGAGGAACATTGAGCGTATGTTGCCTTACGCCCTGCTTGTCAAACGCAAATGCCACGAACTCGAAACTGCGTGCAAAGTACGACACAAAGCGAGTTCGGATGCAACGCAGAGTACAAATTTGTCCGAGTCACTGAGACACCGCTATCTAATCCATCGAGCCGGTAATATCGTAAATGCGTTTGGTCCATGGCACGACTCATCGAATCGCCGACGAATGATTCGAGGTTTGGCTTGTGTTGGAGGACTAGCGAGGTTTGGGGTTTGGGGATCACGGAAATAATATTGTCGTGTCGAATTTAATTGGTAATATAATAATATATCAATTTATATCTCTGAACCAATCCCTCTTGCCCATTGTCGTCTTGTCCCCGAGCCGCGTTGCCTTCCCCAAACCCAACTGACAAGAAAGGCATAGCCTAGCGCAGAAGACAATGGGTTGTACATGTCGCGCGCAGGGCGCGAGAAGGATGAAGGACTCCGTACAAAGCTCCATCGCTTTTCTCCGACAACGTATGTTCTTTTTTGTTTAGTAAAATCACCCTGAGTGGAAAGCATCAGAGCATTTTTTTTGGAGATAGCACGCAGCAACAGCGTTGAGGAGTGGTAGTATAGGAGCCTTGTGATGCTGTTGCACTTTTCAAAGTGCCGAAAGACATCACCAAACATGATTATCATCAAAGCTAGACATATATGAATTTGAATATTTAGTCCATGGAGAAACAAAGTGTTAAGTTAGAGATATCCCAGAAGGAGGTTTTCCCTATCTCTTCTCGAGTATAAATCCAATGAAGAAAAACAAGAAAAAGAGGAGGTAGGTGATGAAGGAGAGAATAATGGATTCGGAGGAAGCGAGGAGTCAGCTTAAGTTTCAGCTTGGTATTTGGGGTGGAACAAGCCGCGGGTGATACTGATAACTTGATTTGTTATAAAATACATGTAAGCACACGACCTGTTTAGTGTGCTGAGTTATTGCCGAGCGTTTTTTGATTTTACAACCCCCTGCGGCCATTCGGCCGAGGGGTAGGGGCCTTACGGCCCTATTTAAATACAATATAGCTTGTAGGCCGGTGAGCTGATTCCTCATTCGAATTCTCACCTATATAGCTCGTATGCCGGCAAGCCGATTCCTCATTCAAATCCTTATATAGCTCGTAGGCCGGTGAGCCAATTCCTCATTTGAATTCTCACCTATATAGCTCGTACGCCGGTAAGCCGATTCCTTATTCGAATTCTCACCTATATAGCTCGTATGCCAGCAAGCCGATTCCTCATTCAAATCCTTATATAGCTCGTAGGCCGGTGAGCCGATTCCTCATTCGAATTCTCACCTATATAGCTCGTAGGCCGGTGAGCCGATTCCTCATTCGAATTCTCACCTATATAGCTTGTATAGCTCGTACGTTGGTAAGCCGATTCCTTATTCAAATCCTTATATAGCTTGTACGCCGGCAAGCCGATTCCTCATTTGAATTTTTACCTATATAGCTTGTATGCCGGTGAGCCGATTCCTCATTCAAATCCTTATATAGCGTAGGCCGGAGCCGATTCCTCATTTGAATTTACCTATATAGCTTGTATAGCTCGTACGTTGGTAAGCCGATTCCTTATTCAAATCCTTATATAGCTTGTACGCCGGCAAGCCGATTCCTCATTTGAATTTTTACCTATATAGCTTGTATGCCGGCAAGCCGATTCCTTATTCAAATCCTTATATAGCTTGTAGGCCGGTGAGCCGATTCCTCATTCGAATTCTCACCTATATAGCTTGTATGCCGGCAAGCCGATTCCTCATTCGAATTCTCACCTATATAGCTCGTACGCCGGTAAGCCAATTCCTCATTCGAATCCTCACCTATATAGCTTGTATGCCGGCCTACCAAGCTTACAGGCAGGCAAGCTGATTTTTAAGTCACCTGATGCAGGTTCGGATAAATCGGATAAAGGTAACAGCGAGCCAATTAAAAGCAGGCTTGGCAAGTTTTGATTTTCAGGACCTCTCTGTATTGTCACATGACCTAGGTCCGGATTAATTGGTCACCTGATGCAGGTTCGGATAAATGTTAGCGCGAGCCAATAAGAGGCAGGCTTGGCGGGTTTTGATTCTCAATACCTCCTTATAGCCTTCGCTTACGCTCGGCAAATAACAAATGCAGTGGCTTGTTGACTTGCAGATTGCAGATATGTCGAGACTCTCTCTTCGTGATTTAGACACATACAGTTACAACATCAATAATTTTATAAGTACAGATATTGAGGTTTGGGTGTCTCATTGTTCAGGTTAACAACTCAGAACACATTAAGCACACATGTCACAGTACTCAGGGTAGTATTATGTTCTATATACATCTCACAATTAGCAAGGGAAAAAGCAGTCCATGTTTCTGTTCCCGCCTTGAGAACAACCAGTAAAGGAACCCCTTCTTGGGTCCCAATCTCCATTATTACAACCAGGACGCTTGCCCTCTGTTCCCCAAGTACTCCAAGGCTCATGATCCCCATATTGAAAAAAGATGTCATCACCACCCCCATTCGAATCGTCGAAGTATCCAGTGAGTATAAAAGGCTCTGGCAATAAGCTATCGATCGTGACGCTGGGATTCTGAGTCCACTTATCGTTTATCAAGACACCCCACCCATTGTTCTCCTGGTTCTTAGACTCATCATTAAGAACTTTGCCCTTTGCATCCTTCAGAAGAATGTTGGCGTATAGCTCGGTGTATCTGTTGTTGTCGTTCCACACATCATAGCCGAGTCCCTTCACAGTGCAACTTGTAGTCACCTTAAGATGGAATGCGCACGTTCCTGACGCATACGCTGGTGGTGGAGGCGGAGGAGGCGGGTCCGAAACACAGGTGCATTTCCCGTCGACGCATCCATTACGCTGCGGGGCGCTGCAAGTTACCTCCGGCGCACATTTGTCAACTGTTTCTGGCGTGCAGGTTAAAGGCGGCGGGTCTGAGACACAGGTGCATTTCCCATCAACGCATCCATTACGCTGTGGAGCGCTGCAGGTTACCTCCGGCGCACACTGATCAACTGTTTCTGGCGTGCAGGTTAAAGGCGGAGGGTCTGAGACACAGGTGCATTTCCCATCAACGCATCCATTACGCTGTGGGGCGCTGCAAGTCAGGGCCGGCGCACACTGATCAGCTGTTTCTGGTGTGCATGTAAAGCCCTTCGGATTGGAAGTTGATGAAGCAGGTGAAGGTCCAGACGTCAAGAATACGGTATGGTCAGGCGTTGCAACTGGGGTAGCTGCAAGCGGAGGTATTGGACTGATATCCCAGGAGAACACGCCACAGGAAGAATAAATGTTGCTGTTCTTCGAGACGTCTGCGTCGCCGGTGTTTGCACCTGATGATTTCATGCTAGAGATCAGCAAGACATGTCTCCCGCGCCGTGCGCTGAGAAGGGCAGAGAAATATATAAGAACGTACACTTGGTTATCCCACTCTGGAAGGCGGTGTTGCACTCAAGCAGCTTGCAGGCAACCGCATTCGTGACAAATTTAAGCGTATATCTGACGCCGTCGTTGTAGATTTTGTCCCTATTGGCAGTGAAATCCTGCTGACAGAACTCATTGATATGGGCGTTCAATTGTTGAACTGAGCCATGTTGCTCGAGCTCTCCCCCACACTCGGCAGAAGTGTAGGTCGGTAGAAGGCCCAGTGAGTCCGACAGCATTTGGCGAGAGACCAAATTTCCTGCATTGTCATGGGAAGGGGCAGGCGACGCGAGGGCGGCGCTCAGCCAAAGGAGAGAAACCCCAAGTTGGGTGAACATGGTGATAGTCATGCAGAATATTCTGATCTTGAAAGAGAGTTAACAGGCTGGAGAATCTTCCTCTTTCAAAAGGGTAGTGTGGGATTTTAAACCAATACACCTTCCCATGTATCTTCTTTGACGTGGCGCATCAATTGAGATGCATACCCGCTTTTCCCCTGAATATTCATTACTGAAATGCAGCTATACGAAGCAGAGTCAGCACTAAGCAAAGTTATTTGCATGATGGATATCTGAGTTCGAGGCTCTTGTCCACTTCATAGTGAGTAGTAGCACCCAAAATACAGAGCCAGAGTTTGTAGTCCTGAAGCTCACTGCAACCGCCAATACTTGTCTGGCTTAGAACTCCTCGTAGGGGCATCATATTTTGGTCCCCGTTCAACAGAGTGCTCTGTGACTTGGGACGCTCGATATGACTTGCAACAACTGCAGCAAGCCTTTGTTGTTAATTTTAGAACCAGTGCAGCGTCGGGTTCGGACTATCCAGTTCGGACTGTCGACGTAGCATAAGTGCTGATATTTTACGCTTATTATTAAGCACCCTCCGGAGTTAAGAAAGATTGCCAGCAATGTCCCGGAGCAACCCACACTCAAGTGAAGCATGCGCCGGTGGCATGGTGGGCGAAAACCGAGGCCAGCACCATTTGGTAGTAAAACCAGGACCACGTTTGACACCGAATTTTCCGCAGCCTCAGAGAGTGCTCGCAAGTCTGGCAGAAGATACAATTTTCAACGGTTTCATGCAAGAGCAATTCAGGAATGGATCCCATCTAATCATAGCTGCTTGGCTGGCGTTCTGGACAATGTGTCAGCGCTACGCCGAATGTGGACACTGCCTCAGGTCGGCCACACAGGCAAACAAACTGCTGATCTGGCGCCAGCGGCACAAGCTCCGCCTGAAGTCATGGGCAAAGAAAAGAAAAGAAAAGAAAAGAAAAAGAAAAAATTCTCAATCTCACATTGGCGCTTGGTCAACTGGATCCCCACTGTGAGCCGTTGGAAAAGAGCTGCCATCCCTCCCGGGTCCTGTTATTTCTGCTCAACCGCAGTCAGCAATGCCAATAGCAAGTAACGCATTATACATCAAACAAATATTCCTCCATGATCTGTCTTCCTGTACCGCTCGCCGTCAAGACACTGCAATAGTCTTCCAGGATTTCCACACTCGAGTCTCTCTTCACGACTGTTGTGTCTCCCATCCTATTGGTGAAGATTACTAGGAGAGGCAGTGGCTATCTCTTGATATTGTAAATCACTGCAGGCTCGGTTTCCATCATACACTCGATCACGTTATGATTAGAAAAAGAATATCTCGTGCCATGTATAGCAGAATATAGTAGAAAGCTGACTGAGATCTCTGTTCTTAAGTACCTCACCTGATGCCACTAGTGAACATTGGCTGGTGAAAATAACGTTCCTCTGGCAGGAAGGGCAAATAAAACAATGTATTGTGCACATTGAAGGGGGTATACATCACAAGCTGTACACAATCAACTGTAGGGCCCTTTTTTTTTTAGAAAGTGTAAAACTGGATTTCCAATCCCATTGGCTGAAATCCCGTGAGCTTTGTATTCGAAGTCAAGTCCTATTCTAACAGATTTGATATACATGACCGGACACAAACCTCCTGAGGTCTGTTCCCAGGCTGAGTAGTTGACAATAATTTGCTCAGTGCTGAAGCTTAAAGCACATGGATAACCGTTGTCCTAAAGGCTGAAAGGACTTCGCCTACCATGCGAACCATGGCACCGTACTTAATTTCAACAATATTGGGTTTCATTATCAGGTGTGTATGAAAGGAAACTCTGCATTTCCAGTGCACTTCCAGCACTTAACAACCCTTGCCTTGGATTAGAAGGGTTCCATGGCACTCAGCACATATCAGAACAGTGTTTGCCTTGTAGCTCGTCTTTATTCTTGTTTTATGGACCAAAATCACTGCAGGGATAGGAAGAGAAGCAGGCGTATTAAAACCAGGACAACATTAACCAGTTTCATGGCACGAATGTTGGCTGAGTTGTCGCGGAGGATTTGGGCTCACATGCAACCCACTTAATGGAGCAACAAAGACGCGGATCAGGTCGCGTCGCAGAACACTGATCAGTGCGACGGCCGTGGACACAGAGAGCTCGGACGACAGAATCTCTGGCTGTGATATCCACTCAGAGTAGGTGTAGGAGTATAGGGCAGACAAGAGAATTATAAACAACAGAAGCGCGTGCTTGAGAATGTGCCTGCTCTTGCCCTGACCAAAGTTCTGACAGGATGTCACTGACAATGTTCCTAGGCACCAGTGAAGATTGTCAAGCTGCTGTGTTGGGAAAGACAGCCTTGTAGATCAACTTTCGACAGTGTGTCCCATCCTATCGCATAACGAGGTCTTGTATGCTGAACACAATTGTCAAGCGATTGTAGGGAGATACTGGTAATGTTGTGTCTACTTCCTTTGTATGGCACCTCTGTGGAGTCCGCAAAACTGCGGCTCCAAACCATCACATTACCTCGGTGTTATGGAATAATTTGGGTATTGGATGAATTGTCCTGAGGGTTTCACAGGGGGATAGGTATAAATGGCATAGTAGTAATATATGGAGTAGATGGAGGTGAGACTAAGAGAGAAGATACCTAATTTATATTCCTAAAACCGCATTCCTTGGACTAGTTCTGAGATATATAAACTCAAGCATTAATGCAATGTAGACGGAGGCCAGACGAGGGGCCTAGAGATTATATGTAAAATGCGACAATACTGTAAGCTCTTCACTGGTAGATTAATACCCGGGGCAAGGATTATTATATATATACTGTACTGTGTAAGAAAGTACTAAAATATAAGAAACCCCTGCAAATTTACTAAAATCTTATCATCTAGTTGTAATCCTTCTCAACACTGCTTATTTCTTATTTATAGAGGTTGCAAGCTTATTTAATTTTTATAATTTTATATACTTCGTACAAATGAATTCTTATCGTCTCCACCACGGCTGACATCACGATGGGCAGCACAAGAAGCAAAGGAGGGGAGCGTTTCAGGAGTGAGACACCGAGCTGTTTGATCAGGGTGCTCAGGCCTCGCAGTGGTGGAGCAGGCGCCAGAGCCATTAAGAAGCAGAATACAGATGTCCCCAAGAGGAATTGATCCCTGGAACAGCAAGACTCCACTGTCTGGAAGAGAGCAGGGGACATCGCAATATAAATCTCAGTCCTGAATCTTTGATCGTGATTAATCCTCCGGGATCTGTCGCCAATATAAATCACAATAGAGTATCCTCAGCTGCGTGGAGTAAGAATAGAAACACTCAACCACCCGGCCGGCAGCGTCATTGGATGCGCTCCTCGCCAGTCACGCTCGAGTGGGTTCGCCGTGTCTCACCTGGTTGGGATTGTTCTTGCGCCGGCGGAAGATGAAACTGGGATAGCGATCAGATATTTGTATTTCCAGCGTCGACGACAGGGATCGCAGACAGATCCCCCTCCTGGCCTGTCTCACCCGCCGCTCCAGCAGTCCACCGCGCTGGATACGAGCAGCAGTCTCACGATTGCATTGTTGTTATTGTTGTCTCTTCTTCTTCTTCTTTCTGAATACCGCATTCTCCATCCCCATCCTGCAGCATCCACCCGCCCTCTGCGCTGACGGCAGAACAAAGGAAACTTCCCACTCCCTCTGCCAACGGGCCACTCACCGTGCTTATGGGCGGCTGGGATTATCTGCAAGGCTTTTTTTAGTCGCTCTGCTTCTGGACCCTTTGCCCCTTCGCTCGCTTCCTCCCGTTCGCTGTTCAGGCTGTGGTTCTTTTCTTCTCTCCAGCTTCTCTCGCTCCTTTAGCCGCCGTCCTGGCTCGCTCCCCTCCTTCACACTTCGACCTGCGCGCTTTGGGGAAACGACACTGCCCTCCTCGCTCGCTCGCTCACGGATACCGCTCTGCGTCTGCCCTTGTCGCGCTGATCTCTTGCCTGGACCACCCAGCGATCGAATCTGTATCCTTCTAGACGCAACCGCCCACTCGAGCTGTCCTCTACGCCCCCCTCTCTCGTTCTGACATAGAGACGACATTGAAGCTCACATCAGACGAGACCTCGTTCAGTAATTAGAAATATTGTGCAAGGACTATTCTCCTAGAATAGAAACACCCGATTCTACAAGGGACATCCTTCACGCCCTGCTGTTTTTATCGACTTGGCAGCTTATCCCCCCAAGAGCCTTGTTTGTCCTCCCGCTCACCCCTCACGAGTCTCTCCCTTCACCCCTTTGTTGGGAGTGTTTAAGTCTCCGAGGACGGTTCCTCTAAAGGCGCCCGTGCTTTCTATACTGCTGCGCCTTCGAAATACTACTTGTACCCCGCCATTCAAGTCGCTCGCTTGATTCCCGCCCGTTGGACACTTTCGACGCCGCTTGTATAACATACTTCCTCACTCTCAACTATCAAGGCTTCCAGCAGCCTCTGTTCGATATTGAATCAAACCCGGAGAAGACGACTGGCTATCATTCCATTCCGCTTCTGGTGTCGGTTGGAAGACAAAGGATTGAAAAGCTCCTTTGTTCTTTCTACTCAGCGACATATCTATACGTCCTAATTTTTGAACTGGAGCGTCCCACTGCAGGGCAGCCTATATCGTCTCCGAATTCAGACATTTTTGTTACAATGTCTACGGCTGTCGCGCCACCTACGATGGCGTCCCTACCGCCGACCGTCGATCGGGATCCGAGTCCAAAATCATACCCTGTACTTGCCCCCTCCTCATCGGGCCCATCCTCCTCTTCGACTCCATCACGGATACAAAACGCTTCGAATGGCGAGAAGACGACAACTCCACCAGATGGAAAGCGTTCTCCTAATGAGTGAGTGTGGCCAATGCTTCCTTTATGTAATTTCTTTGCTAACTGATACCTTTTTAGTCCCCGGAGCGGAGGTACATCCAATAACAAAGTGTCTGTGAAGAAAGAACCTCCCACTTCACCTAGCCTTCAGCCTCATACACGTCACCGCCCGCGCAAACTCGACTTATCAGCTAGCACCCATGTAAATCAAGGAGCACCAACTTCGCGGGCCCCGTTGACTGGTCGAGACGGTGGTATGGCAATACAAGAGGTGGGACTAGCGTGTTTATCTCCAGGCTTTCAAACGCAAGACCCAACGATGAGAGAACAATTACAGCGGAGTATTAGTGTGAGAGACCAGCAGCGATCCATCATCGAGTCAAGGCTGCAGAAGACTGCCAAAGGTGACGGCCCGGATGGAGTCAAACCTTCCGAGTCCAACCTATTCGGATCGCTGAAGAGTTCGAAGAAGCGACCACCTCCAGGCCTTTCTATCGTCCCTCCCTCCGCCTCACAATTTGCGAATGAGCGGGTAGTTCAATCTGCTCCATTACATCAAACTTTCACAGGTCGCCATCAACCCCACCCCATCACTCGACATCTCATCAGCCAACCAACCGATTTCTCGTCGCCGCATACTGCGCAGATTCACCATGCACCCGCTAACCAAACAAACAACCGCCTACCACCTATCTCGGACGTCTTTGGATCAGACACTCTACCAAGGGATCGGGAGCGTAATGGCTTCTACCAAACAACTTCTGGTTCCAACTCGTCTCAATCAAACAATCTACCACCTCTCCCATCTCCAGGACTACCAGGGAATCATACGTCGCAACCAGCTGCGAAGCGTGCGCGCGAATACCGCTCCGCAGAAGAGGCCGTTCATGAAATGGCCGGTGGACGAGAGGAACTACTGCCCCGCATAGTGCATTACAACGGCAACCAATCCACGAGACCCCTTTCTCCAATGGGTCCCAATGGTGCTCCCGCGCAGACACAAACCAACGGTGCTACCAACCCGCATATTTCCCACCCTCACCTCGCCCATCCGTCTACAGGTACCTCGCGCCGCCGCACAAGGAACGAATATGAACGTGACAATGGTAGTCCACCGCTGGGTAACGGACCAGAACCCCGGTACCGTAATGGACCCGCAATTGGTGGCAGCCCGGGACATGCGCCGTCGTATGGCCCGTTCGGAGCGGGGAGGGATTCACCTGAAACCCAGCGGAGAAAGAAGGATGAGTTTTTGGCGTTGTGTTCTCGTGCATGGGATCTGTTCCATTCGTGATGGCCTTTTCCTCGTGGAAGGTGTTCATGTTTCATTTAATGTTGATTTACGTTCCTTGAGATGTTAACGTGTGCTCTCTGTATTCTCCCTTTCGTGCCACCGTTTATTTTTATGCCCCCCCCCCTCTTCCCATTCATTTCCGTCATCTTCTATCGCCCATTTCCCATTTCTCGCTCTTCTTCGTCATAAGTCCTTCACCTAATAGGACTAACATGTTTCCAACAAGCTTCGAACCTTTTATGCCTCTATATACCTGATAAGCAGATATACGCAGTCTCAGATACATGTGGGATTTTATGCGTTGCTCGGCAGTTCAAGGCGTTTACTTTGGATGTTTTTGTGAATTATAACTTTTTTCCATCGTGCGTGGAATTGGATTGTGATTGAAATCAGATACCGTGTTATCCTATCTTTTCTATACTATCAGTCTTTCCTGTCACTCTTCTGTTGGGGATTTCTTCTTGTTTTTAACTTGCCCCGTAATTTCTTTCCACATTTCTCGGCACTGTCCGTTGTCGTCGTTCTACCTAGGTCGAAGCGTTTCCCTTGGAGAACTGAGTCGGCTGTATTTATCCCCTTCGCACCCCCCTCCATCTGATCTAATTGATCCTCTGTGGTTATTTATAGCTCTGAAGGCTGTTTCTATTAGAATTTTCAATACCTTTTCGTTTTCTTTTCTTTTCTTTCTTTTTTTTACCCATCCCTTCCTCACTAGGGTCGATAGCACATAGCCGAGAGAATCTGATTGACTATAAAGCACTTTCATTTTTAAAGTATATTGTTTTGGTTTATTATCTAGAAGCCAACCGCTACGTGTTGAGGACAAGAAGGGTGCAACCACTCAATTGAAAAACAAGTACTCAATGCGAGGTTTATATGGTGTCAACAAACAATGTATATAGCACCAGCTCATGGTCTCGTCAACAAGGAAGAGATCAGCGTATACTGGATTTAGTCAAAAAAACCGTGGCTGCCCTGGTGTGAGCAAAAAACTCCGACTCTCAATAGTGTATTGTTTTTTAGGTCAACCCTTTTCCTTTCTCCGACACGACACCAATGACTCCGCGTCTCCCACCAGGGGCTTCATGCATCACCCATACCTCTCCGGCCCCACGGCATCTCTTTCCGCTCCTTATTCGCAATCTTCTTCCTCCTTCTCTCCAAAGCCTTCTGGCGCTCCTTAGCACCCATTTCCTTATATCGCCTCGTAAGCACCTCCTTCTTCACGTCACCCTTCTTCAAGAACCACGGGGCGCTCTTCTTGCCTTCTCGAATAAGCTCTCTCTCCTTCCGTCTATGCTCAGTTAGAATCTGTCGCTCCGCTTCTTTCCGGTCGTGCGCCCGCTTCTTATCTGTGAGGGATCGAATCGTCCTCTTCAGCTCTTCTTTCTCCGCTATATTCTTCGTCTTCTTGAGACGTTGCTGTAGTTCCGATAATTCAGAGGCACGGTATTCGTCTAAGAATGCGTAATTCTTACTCGCAGTTGCTTCAACAGCTCCCCGGGCACCTGGCTGTGTTAAGCCGTGCGACAGAACCATTGAGTCGAACCGTGGATCGCGCGCCTTGGGACCATTTTCTGGCTCAATGACTGTTCGACGGCGAGATACGGCGTGTTTCGATGATTGGATCATGGGGGCGTGCTTGGAGCTGCGACGGGCGGGTCCTTTCTCCTTGTTTGAACCGTCCTGAGGTGCTGTGGATTTTGCTCGTTTTTCTTCCCTGGCGGCGCGGATACGTTCGCGGATGTCTTCCAGAGGAGTCTTTTGCTGTTTTGACGATTCTTCATTACTGTTCGAGCGTTTGCGCTTGCCTAGGGAATCTTGCGCTTTGGCTAGGGCGCCGAAAGAGATCTGTTGGATGGAATCTGCATCTGGGTTTGAGGCATCATCGGCTTCGGACTGTTATATCGTTAGTTCCGTCTTGTAAACCTCCTGGTAAGCATATGCAAATAAATCAATCCCGCGTACCGCATCGTCCTCATCTGTGATCTGGTCCATCTGGTCCTCTTGCTCAGATACAGCTTCCGGGTCTGATCCACCGTCGGATATGCCTCCAGAGGAGGATCCCTCAGAGAAGCCATCCTCATCCTCCTCCTCTTCATGACGGGCTTTAACCCGCCTACTTAGTATGCTAGACAGCGCCATTGTACCAAAAACAAGCCGTGATATCCATCTAACCCAAGTGCAGGTCGCATTTTGAAATAAATACTGCCAGGCGGTGGGTGTCCACGTGACTGATATCGCGATCGATAAGAAATGAAATCGCATACAAGCTGGACTTCGCTGACTGGGTGTATATTGTGTTGATTCTCTGTTCATTCGTTTCTGTTGGTGTCGGACATGGTGAGGCTGCGCTACCCACGCCCGCCATTTACGTGCACTTCCTGCGCTGCCTCGATCTCCGGCACCACTCCGTCCTCGCTTCACTTTGCGGTTACTGGCTCCACTCGTTACAATTCGCAGAGGGTAAGTGTTTTATGAAGCTGTTATTCTAAGTTGATAGCATGGATGCTGATATGTTATTTATCAATAGCCATCGTTCGTGTTTTACCCGCGAGGCCAGATCTCTCGTTGCACAATAAGGGCGTATAATTCTACAGCATACACGATGCCCAGTGTTCAAACTACGGAGCTGGGTCCCAGCCTTCTGACGGAATCCGGTGCTTATGGAAATGCAAACGCGAGCGTGAAAAATCAATCACAAGGGCCTAATACGAAATCAAAGTCCAAGCGCAAGTCGTCCAAAAAGCGTGCGAAGTCAAAATCGGTGAACGAGGCGCCTTCTACTTCACAACCACGACGCTCGACAAGATTAAGGGATCTATACCCGGATGGGTTACCATCACGGATTCCTGAATTCATTCCATCGTATGTGATTTACTACGATAAATGTTTGCATGAGGCCTAACAAGACATCTCCCAGGCAAGCAGCGCAACCTACAGCACCGGTGCCGTCGGGAAGCATATCTCTTCCGAGTTTTGGAGGCTTCACTACGAATAGACCAGATATTTTATCAATGCCGTTTACGCCCATAAATCAAGAAGCTAGGCTGGAATCTCCGGTAGAATTTCCCCCGTTGTCACCGGGAAATACCCCAGCCCCAGAACCGCCTCCTGGAGTAAAGGTGCAACCTCCTGAAGCTCCCATTGCAAGCAAGCAATACCTCGACCAAGCCTCTGGCGAACCTACTACGCTCGAACGCCCACGCAGACTCCTGGTTATTTTGGACCTCAACGGGACCCTCATTTATCGCAAGAGAAGTAAGAGTTTGTTCGAATTCGTCCCGCGTCCGGGAGTAAGAACGCTTTTGAAGGAGCTATTTGAAAACCACAAAGTGATGGTATGGTCCAGTGCTCGGCCAGGTACTGTTAGGAAAATTGTTGAAAAACTTTTTAATTTCCCTGACCGTCAGCGGTTAGTTGCTGTGTGGGGTCGGGATACTCTTGGGTTGACAGCTGAACAATATGCCGAGAAAGTTCAGGTGTATAAACCTCTTGAGACGGTCTGGGCGAACAAAGGAATACAAGCTTCATACCCGAGACGCAAAGCAGAAAAATACGCAGAAGGGGAGTATAAATGGGATCAGACGAATACGGTTTTGATTGACGACAGCTGGCTAAAAGGTATAGCTCAGCCGCACAATATTATCGAGATCCCGGAGTTCAATAATGATCCCAGGATCGATGAGCAACAGAATATCGAAATACTAATTGAGAAGCTGAGGATTCTTTCGCGGCAGCGAGACGTCAGTCAAAAATTAAGAGCGTGGAGTGAGGGGAAATCTGCCGTGCTATCGAAACACAACATAGCGCCGGAGAACCTGGACTCAAGTACCGAGATAGATGTATTCTGGAGAAGTCAGGTCGTGTCAGAAAAGGAAGCTCTCACTACGACGAACAAAGACAGCAAGGATCCCCGTCAGGGAGCTTTGAAGGAAAAGGACGATGGTAAACTGGTGCAGAAGGTGGGGAAAAAGGAGGCGAGGGAGCTGAGGCGCCAAAGGGCTAAAGAGAAGAAAGATAGGAAAGCTGCAGAACAGGCTGTAGCAAAAGCGGCAAAAGATAGGCAGGGTTCGCTTAAGGCGGCTCGAGAGGCGAGCCGGCTTGACTCGTCAAGTGCGAGCGAAGATAACGACAGTGGAGGTTGTTTGATTGATGGGAAGGTAGACGCACGGTAGCGAAAGTCTAGACAGGGCCGGGCATTCCGTAATCACATCAATCAAGGGCTCGATGTCGCCGGTTTCATTGCCATCCCGACCTAACCTCTTCCTCCCTTTAGCCATTGGACCAACAGCTTAGACAGTGTGGAACAGTTACCAATCACCAAGGCACGTCGAACGACTATCGCCAGGCACGTCCCTTCTATTTGCCTTCCGCTCCCCTAAGTCACCAGAAACACACCTCGTGCTGCGCAACTTTGTATCACTGTAATGTACAATGATTTGTTTCATTTCTCCTCGTGAAGGAAGCGTTTTGTGGATCTTATTTCGAGGCCTCGTAGAACAATAATGTTCGCCAGATGGCTGGGAAAAACATGCCAGGCGTGCGTACGGATCTATACCAGAAGACCTGTTTTACATTTCGAGGAAGTTTGTTCGATAGACACTTAGTAATGCGTGCACTCACCGACAGCAGTAGGATGATTATGAAGTCAGACAGCAGGGAACTACGATATTCGAAATTCAAGAAGTAGGAAACCCACTGAGGGTATTTGACCGCAGGGCCACAGCAGCATTTGCATAATGATTCATGTACCATGCAGATTGTTATTTTTCACATAGGCTCTCGACCGACATCATAACACATTACAAACATCATCATACCCATCTTTCAGCACGCTCTGAAACTTATTCTCGAAAGAATGGCAACAAAGGAAAAACAGTAGAGGGAGCAACCGCAAGTGGGGGGCTAGCGTTAAAAACAGGGGAAATTTTTGAGAATACGAAGGCAGTAGATGAACTCGTTCATCCTCTATTTGAAGACCTTTCCTTGGGACCATTCGTAGGTCTTGCCGTCAATGGTGATGGGAGTGTCCCAGGACCACTGGTCCTCGACGAACTTCTTGTCCTCGGGCTTAGTGTGGTCAAGCTTGGTGAAAGAGTAGCTTTCCCAGTCGGGGGCGACATCGAAAGCTGGCTGAGACTCTTGCCCACGGACCATGAAGGCACCCTGAATAGCGGAGTCGTTGGTGACACCATACACCGACGCGGCACCGAAGATGTACTTGCGGGAAGCTTCAAGACGGGCGAAGAAACCACCTGAGAGGAGTTAGTTGAACATTCTCCGATAAGCTGTCTACTTATGGATGCTTGTACTTACCGATCAAGTTGTTGGACATGAAAGGCATGGTCAACTCGTTGTTGTATTTATAGTCAACCTTCCAGAGAGAGTACTCGTCAGGCTTGTAGTGCTCCCAGAACCATGGAAGAGCAGCCTCCCTAGTCTCCTCATTCGAATAGAATCGCTTCCAGTCATCGAGGATCAACTCGGGCTTTCCAAGGGCCTCAAGAGGGTGCTTAGGTTTGGGGGCTGGCTTGGGCTCTTCCTCATCAGCAGCCTTAGGAGCAGCCTCCTTCTTAGGCTTCTCAGCCTTCTCCTCCTTCTTAGGTGGGACGTTCTTCAGGGCCTCCTCGACGAAGATGGGGTTAGGGGAAACCGCCTTGTAAACGGCCTGGTTGATAACAGTCTCATACCATCTGGTCACGGCAGGGTTGGCAACACGCCACTCGCGGCCGAGGACATACTGGAAGCCACGGGCGCAGAGAGAACCAGCAAAAATATCAGCGAGGGTGATGCGTTCGCCGACAAGGAAGGTGTTGTTGGTCAGATGGCTCTCGAGCACGGAGAGGGCCTTGAGGGTGCGCTTGGAGCTGTCCTCAACGGACTTCTTGTTGTAGGGTTCGAGTCCAATGAGGGGACGGAACCAACCACCAAAACTAGGGACGAGTTCCATGTTGGCGAAGGACATCCAGCGAAGGATGGAAGCATAGTCTTGCTTAGTCTTGCCAAGGAGAGTGGTCTTCTCGTTCTGAGAGGCAACTATGTAGGTTGTCAGTTGCTCGACCAACTACACATATATGATTTCCGCATTAAAGATAAAAGATGAATTGATCAGAGTTCAAAGTAAGTCAACAGCAAATGTTCTGCCAGGGATAACTGAATAATAATATAATATGACTCATCATTGCAACGCAAAATAACATGCAGAAAGATAGATGAACGTACTGTAGATAGCAATGGCTATAGTCTCAGTCAATACGAAGCCATTGGCACCAACGAAGGTGGGGATCTTGTCCAGGGGGTTCAGCTTCTGGTAGTCAGCCTTGCCGCTGGCTCCCTTGGTCTCAACCAGCTCGAGGTCGAGCTCGTTGGCTTTGGCTACCACTCGGCACGCAGTGGTGCGAGGGTTGTCCTGTTGCGATAGTTGAGTCAGGAGTTGTCCACACTCGCACAGCCCAAGAATCCAGCACGGGAGATAGATGAGAGCTTACAGAGAGACCGTAGATCTTGCCGAAAGACATCTTGCAAGCTCAGGCGCGGTGATGTTGAGGAGGATGCTGTGAGGAGGCTGGCGAGGAGAAGGTGGGATGTTGTTCTTCGCTGCTGAATTTTTGTTTGTGCCGCACGGAGAAACCATTGTGCCGGGCAGTCTCACGTGGTTCTGACTTCTCGAAAAAAGAACGACTGGGAGGGAGGATACCACGGTCTGCTCACTGCACTCTTCTCGACGGTTCCGTGGCTAGGGGAGAACTGCTTGACAATGGCCTGGCAGAGGCCTGTGTGCGCTCTTCGCGCTGCCAAAAATCAGACACCCGGCTGCCAATTGGAGCCGTTTCTACGCACTCGCTTTTCACCACGATCATCACCAGGGCGCCATGCCAACATTGCTTCGCCGTTCTATTGTCAGCGGCGGCTGGAGTCAACCTCTCCCACAGAGTTAGCTCCAGCAGCTCCTCCTTTTGATTTTGACAACCCAACAGAATCCAAGCGCATCCCTGCTCGTATCCTCCCCGTTTCACCTTCCTATTTCACAGGAAACCCGAAATATATCGACCATCTCCTGAAGCTAGAGCACATACAGAGCAAGTACGCAGGATTACCCACTGCTGCCCGGGGTGAAGCCCCGCGTGTGGCATGGCTCAGGCTCACGGATTTCCGTAATGCTATTGGAGAGAACGTTCCCGCATCGAAGTACAAAAAGCTACAAAAGCTCCTCCACCGGATAAATCAGATCCGTCCGGACTTGCGTACGGAAGAGGTGAACGAGACTCTGGATTTTTTTACTAGACCAGGTGATCCGTTTCAATCGAAGGTTGCACCTCGCGCGGTTGATGATCTAGGCAGAGCGAAAGGGAGAGGAAGACGGAAAACATCGCACTGCCAAGTTTGGCTGGTGGAAGGTGACGGACAAGTTTTGGTCAACAACCGAAGTATACTTGATGTATTTCCGCGACTGCATGATCGGGAGAGTGCGCTTTGGGCTCTGAGGTCGACGAACCGACTGGACAAGTATAATGTGTGGGCATTGGTTCGAGGGGGGGGAGTGACGGGTCAGGCAGAAGCCCTTACAAATGCCGTTGCAAGGGCGTTGATAGTTCATGAGCCTGCGTTGAAAACGGCATTACGACAAGGTATGTTCTACACTCTGGCGGGCTTAAATTATATTTCGTAGAATATGCCTTCCTCTTGTTGGTCTCTCGAACCGCGTCTAACTTTGTCTCTGAACAGCTGGCTGCATTACGACCGATCCCCGGCAAGTCGAGAGGAAGAAGCCTGGTCACCTCAAGGCAAGAAAGATGCCCACCTGGGTCAAGCGGTGAAAGTTACCTTATGTTCGCCTTTACGTCTACGTTTCTTATGTGTATTTCTCTATCAACTTTGTATTGGATCTGTACCCTGTATATCATGTCCATTTCGGATTGACAACTTGTCTTGCCCAATAAGGGTCTGGCAGCAGCATCAGCTGTCAATAGAATATTGTCACCACCAAGCATCTTCGAAATTATGAACTCATTTGCTAAATTTGGTCTTGTAGTGTGAAAATTGAATTTAGACTTCAATGTGAAGCATTGGATTCTTGTCTTTGAAGAGATTGGAAATTTTCACATATCTCTTTGTGTCCGGTGAAATGATAAGGACGGATGCCTGCAGCATACGCTACCACCTCCATTTGCGTCTAATCTCAGGTCTCCTTCTATGACCCGGATTTTGCTCGGGAGGAACCGAATCAAGGAGACAGCTTGGTCCTAGCAGGTATTGGTTTAGGGCCCGCATTCGATGCATACTTTTCTCCTTCGTCGCCCGACTCATCCCAATCAGAGACACAATGTCAGCATGAGGACTACGTATAATCCGGAATTACTACGTACCAGGCCTTTTGGAGTCCCAAGTAGCCGTGTATGCCTTGAATGAGAACGAGTACAAGATTCTACAGAAGCCAGCGGACTATTGTAGGGACTGGTATGCTACCTTTTCACTATCTAATTCAGGTGTTTGTGAAGTTGGCCTGGGTCTCTTTGACTCGGCAGATATGGCACCAGCAATCGTCTTGACCCATGCCCTTCCCATCATTTGATATATTGGGTAGGTCTCGACCACAGACCTCCATATTACCTGCAGCAGCACGTCACTTATTCATGGAACGAGTATGCAGCACATCTACGGGCAGACGGAACCTCCCAGTTTGCGTTTCATAACCCGCAGGACCGTCTGATGGGTATCCGTCATTATCGGGCCGACCGCCTTACAGGAAGCCTTGAAAACATGACTTGTTTTGATATATATGCTCTATTATTACTACAATGATGTAACAGGTAGATGCCAGGGAAATGTATTTGTCCATTTCATTATTCCAAATAATTGGCGATACCATATTCATCCAAGTCGTTTTCACCTTCAGATATGCCGGATAGGCTCAACGTACAGTTGACCTCCACATGTCTGTCGTGGTATTTAATAATGGCTCCAAAGCGCATGCGCGACTTCACACTATTTTCTCGCTCACGCGAGCTCCAAAACAGGAGTGGGCGTCCAACTTGTCCAGCATTATTATTTGGCGGGTCTAACGCTTTGGTCTGAGCCAGAAAAGGGAAAAAGGGGATATCGAATTGTCTTCCCTCGGATTTGCCGGCATGGCATACCCACAGTGCTTTTTAATGACCGAAGTGCAGATACAGAATTAGTAGCGGACGAAGGTGGGAACGTCATTGAGAACTCGTATCGCAGCCTAGATTTGCAACATTGGCTGTTTTCCTGAGTATTGACCCGGATTTCTTTTCTTCTTTTTTTGTAGGGGACCTAAGAATAGAAATATACTTGTGAGGCACAAGAAGTTTGGCCTTACGCCCTGAGCTAATATAATTGAATCACGCCCAGGGATGACCCTGGCTTGCACGTCAATTGTGATTTTAATTGTCAAACCAGGACATCACCAATGACAAGCGACTGAAGCAGTTCCAAATAAAAGCCTTGATCCAATCATTCTCCCGGAGAGCAAATACGTCCGGGTACGTCGAAACCACTTTGCGACGCTCGTGAGGGAAACGATTTGATTCAGAATAAGCAGTACGGCCTTGGCGTATGTGTGTTCTAAAGTTGAATCTCACCGCTTGTCCGTCAGAAGTCCCTGAACGAAGTTGACCGTCGTCTAATCACACTCATAATCGTGCTGCGTGCGATTATGAAGGTGGCGGGCACCGTGGGCAGGAGAACGGCTAGTGCGACAAGTCAGTGGCAGCGTAGCATCGACAACATGAAAGTCTTGTCTAGCCAGACGAGTTATCATAATTATTTCGCTCAGCTTTCGCCCGTGGAAGCTTGGACCCCTTTCCATTGGGAGTTCCCTCCACGTGGAAGGGCAGGCTCTGAATAATGACTCAATATTAAATGAATTGACCCATATTGCTCCCTGTAAAAGAGTGCACGTTGTTAGTTGTAGGGTGAGGATATAATTTAAATTTGAAGGCAGTGAGTGGTGGAAATTTTGTAAGAATATAGTTGCCCTAGAAAGGTTCGAAATTATCCTCAAGTAAATCACTATATATTTTGAAAACATATCCCTATAGCGACAAGAACCAATTTCCTTAGCATACAAGAGCACGGAACGATCTGCGCGGTTCGATCTTCTGGGCGAGTTTGGAGAGGCTCAAGATAACACCATTCGAGTTCACGCATGTAGATAAAAGGGGTGAAATGAAGACATGACGACTTGTTGCAACTTGGCAATAATTCGTGGCTGCCCGAGTTAAATTGCCGGCCACATCAATTCATGGGAGTCTCGTGTCAAGACGTTCCAGAAATTTTCTAGAAGGCGGCTAGTGATATTTCTGGAAATGTCGGAGCTCAGCCCTCCAGGGCTCAGGGGCTAAAAGGGTTTTATTGGCGACAACCCACCTCTTCCCAGCTCGGGAAATGCAGCTAAAGATAGGGCGAAACGGCCATGAAGATCGAAGCCCCTTCCTCGCCTTCCAGAAGGAATTTGGAAGAAGCTTAACTTCTAATTCGTCAATAACGCAAGCAACCAACCGACCACCCTGGTCATCATAGCCCTGACAGAAGTGTAATCTCCGATGACGTGTTGTACCATGTGGAGTTTGATCAACAGCGTCAGGAATGGAAGTCGAAGACCCTGTGAAGCAAGCGATGCCCATGTATGGAGAACGATGTCCTTCGAATATGGTCCAAAATGCCCGAGAATCCAATTTTTTGCATCCGCTCGATGAGAATGACGCTGACCTCTGCGCAATTTTTAGAGACAGCAGAGAATAGCAAGCGGCGTAAGGATAATGATAATCCTGGACTTTCATATCATTCGCTCGTTTATATAGGTCAGCATCTGCTTCACCCTTGCTTGTTCTCACCATTCTCTGAATGTGCTGGTGTGGCAATTCCCCTTTTCCCCTGCTGAAAATTGCGCGGTCCGAACCACAAACGGAGTATTACTGTGGAGGGATTGTGATAATCCGTAGATCGTTATCGATCTTGACGGATCAATGAATGACGAAAATAATCATTCACTGCTCGTCAGCCTCATCTCATTCCCCTACGTCACAACCATGTACTTGTGTTGGTGTTAGTATCATCGTGGGCAGATTTGAAGTACATAAGTGAAATAACACCAGTAGGATGATAGCAGATTTACCAATCTTGTCAAAAGGCATCTGGCCGACCTTGTAGCTAGCTGCTATTAATCATTCCCAAGCTTCCAGTCAGATCGTGGAATATCACGTAGAAGTCATATTGAGCTCACGGAGGATTTATTATCGCACATATGATCTTCCCGCGTTGGGCAAATTTGAGCCCTAAAAAGAAGATCATCTTCTGTGGATCACGGACAACTGACAGGGGAGGAAGACCACGTTTCTGGTAACTGTGATTCATAGCTTTGCAGCTGAAGCCGTACGGCTTGGTGTAACTTTATGGGAGAAAATCGTGGTGTTGTCATACTGAGCCTCACCCAGAATGGATGGTAAGCCACCCAACACAAACTGCATTGCAGCGAATGTGTCAAATCGGCCGTTTTCTGGGTCAACGCCTCATGGCTAGCCAAGCTAGAGTTGAAAGATTGGAAATAATAATGTACTCTATAGTCTTTTACGCAAACTTGAAATGGGGGTGGGAAACCTATTTTTATTACTCCCAATTTAGCTTGATACACATAGGTACTTCCTCTGTCCTCGAGGAAATTGGCCGCGTCTAAATTAATTATCCAGTAAGCGGCTAACGTCAGCTTATAAGCGTGAGCTTTTGTGTTTCGAGACGCCGAAAGCCTTTGACTGGGCCTCATTACGATAAGCTAACGCACAGAAAGGACTCGAAACCATCTTTATACGAGAAATCAGCACTACAAATACATTGCGCGCAATCAGTATACCTGAGAGCCCTTCTATTGAGGACTGTAGTTATGATTCTCCACCGGTGAAATAACCCTGCTCCGGTAACAATCATGCAGAAATTGGCTCCTGGACCGCCGTTCACCAAGGAAAGTGTCGACAGGCGAGGTTGAAAATAAGGATTTTCAAAAGGCAGCGCTTCCTCTGGGAGTCCCACTTTTGTCTGACGAAACCGAGCGACCAGCTGCCAGGTACCAGCGCGTGTTTCAACTCGACGATAATCTTGTGGCGTATCCTGAAACGTCCCTCGAAGCAGCGATCCATCCCTGCTGCCCAAAATTCAGTCCCCAGACGACTCCATCCTGGAGGCTAACGTCAGGCGATCAAGCACAGCCTCTCCGTTATGTCATGTTCCTGATTTTCGCTTGATGCCTGCTCCGATCAGTCCAGGGCGTGTCATAGATTCAACCTCTGCAACTTAGCCGGAAGTACGCAATGCAAGACCCATCTCACTACAACAACGGCCAAAGGGCTGCAAGGGTCGTTCCATGGAACACTCAGGTTACCCCTAAACTCAATTTCAATTCGCTGACACTGTGCCATCGTCGAAATGCGCACCATCTTTTTTCGGGACGAGGTCCGCTTGATCTTCATTGGCAAATTTTACTGGCCAGCCTCGGTTCTCGCCTCAGGCTTCGAAGTTTGCAATACGGATGATGTTTTGTTCTTTTCCGGCCCACGATGATTGCGCCTCTTCAGTGGCTCAGAGTCTCATCAGATATTTTCGAGGTAATTTCTTCTTCCCGCACCAGAAAATGTGGCCAATCGTCCACGGATAGATACTGGGAAAGGATCGACCGATGAGGATGCCCCTTACCGTTCCTGGCCAATCAGGCATATGCAAGCCTGCTAAAAATCCTCCAGAAGGTTCGTGAGAGTTTTCCAACGCATAGGGCTCCCAGTCCCAGAATCGGAAAACCTAGTCAAACCAAAATTCTGGCCGTTTGATGGCGCATTTTGTTCATCCTTCAGGGTCTTCTTCAGCCTTCCCAATCGTTTCCCTGTCATTTCCTGCACTAAACTTAGTCGTGGGGGAGTATACTTCAAAACCAAAATAAGACGGCACCAAGGAAACGAAGGAAAGGGGTAAAAACCATTCCTCCAAAACAAGTGCCAAACTAGTTACCTGCACTCCCTCAACGGCGGTCGTCGACATTGACAGAAACCTGGGAGAGCAATCCTCTTTCGGTCCTTTAATTAATGAGCTGTCTGCAGGTGTTCGAGCCATTTTGCACTCGTCCAATACTTCGTGCAGTTTGCGCTGCAGGTCTTATGAAAGCAAATGAAAGGAGATATCTTTTCGTCTGGTTCATATAAGATTCTCCTTTGCTCCGCAACTGAAAGCCCATATAGGCGACTGTCATAATCCATATTACCCAGTTCCCCTCCATAAATTTTTTTTAACGGCTTGGACCCCGCGCACCCTATTTCGAATTCTGGGCTCATCCTGCGGGTGCTTTCCGCCCCGACATCCCTGAACGGAACCTCCTTATTTGCCGGTGGAATTACCGTTGACAGGAAGCATCCTTCGCGTATCCGTCCATATGGTCTTCACGCCTGCCAACCTTAGCGCAACCTAAAGGGACTCTGATCGACCTCTCCGCTTTTCTCCACTCGATGCTTTCCCAGTCCGCAATTTCTTAGCTTTCACGGATTCTGTCAAGATCGGGTTGCTCATTTTTATTGATCTATCATCGATACCCGTCTTGAACCAACAACTTTTGCACCTTTCCAATATCTTGGGTTTTGACGACGCCTCAATCGCTGCATTTAATTAGTAATTTAATCAGCACGAGTGGCGCCAAATTTGCGCCTTAGCTCCCGCAGCGGTATTTTTTTGTCGGCCCAGCAATCAGCGGGTACCTGATCGTGTACGTGGTTTTTGCGTACCCATACAGCTAAAGCGCGCCCTTCTTACTAACCGCACAGATTAGTGCTTCAAGATCTCCCAAAACGCGAGAATACAGTGGGGCTCGTCTTGGAGTCGCAAAGCCAGAGTTGGAAAACTGGAATTTTACGCGACCCCTCCTATCTCGCCTCCGACGAATCGGCCATCACATATCGATCCGTCGAGAGGCGGGAACGTTCCCGGTCCTTCTAGGGGGATGGATGGTGAAGATAACCAGAGGAAGAAGTATGATCCTTCGAACTACACAATGGTTCCTCGAGTAGGGCCTCAGTCCAACCGCCGTTCGTCTGGTAATCCTGCGGAGCGCTTTAGGCAGCAAAATCAGGCTTCTTCTGCAAGGGCCATCTCAATGGATAACGTCGTGCCACCACAAGACAGAAGCGCCTCCCTTTCGGCGTACACTGGTTATGGATACACAGAATCGCCGTCCTATAATGCGCCACCGCTACAGGGCGGCTCATTGCAGAGCGGGGAGTTGCAATACCAACCCGATTTTACTTCAACTCAATCCGGCCAGGGTCAGGCGCAAGCAGCACAACACCAAGCCCAACCGCAACCCTCTCGGCAACAATCGCAACGGCTCTCCCCATACGATGCTGAGATGGTCTACAACATTGCACCGCAAGCCCAACCGCAACACTCGTACGAAACAATGTCACATTACCAACCACGACATTCTGCAGCTATCGAAGTTTTAGCAACACAGTTCGGGGTGCCACAGTACTTTCCGGGAGAAGAAGCGGGAGCGCAGCCGGTCCCATCCCAGTATTTAACGGGCCAGGTTCAGCAAACAGGATACTCTCAGACGACACCTGTTAGCCGCTCATCTGCAGCGGCGAACTTCCCGGAGACTATGACGGATTTCAATCCTTCTATGGCAGCGGGCCCCGTAGAAACTCACGAGGCCGCGCGGGAACCTCGTTCTGGTTTCGATGAAGCTTATAACCAGTATCAACAAGCCTTGAGACAAACGTTTGCCAATACTAGAGCCGGAAGGCTGGTACGAGCAAGCCAGTCTCTACTAGAAATTTCTGAATGGTTACTAGGAAATGCTGTTGATCTCGGTATGTACCATACTTCTCAGTTATGGCACCCTTACGGCCCATAAGGGACCTCGGGGCGCAATGTATTTTGAACTAATAGCTGATTCCAGGACTCGTCCGTGACGAAGAAGAGCTACATTCGGATCGCCTCAAACTTTGGGATGATTTCAATACCTGTTGGCTAGCAGTTTGTCAAAAGCAGAAGGACATGACGGAACAAATGCTGCAGACCGGGGCTCGCCCACAGAATCTTTTGTCGGCGGATACTTTGAATAAGATGGGCAGAGAGTTGGTTCGATTATGTGACAGTATGGAACAATATGGCCTCGTTGATTATCAAATGGGTGTCTGGGAAGAGGAGATTTTAAGCGGTGAGTAAATCATGCACAGGTCCGTCAAAGCGCTCAACTCGATTTTTACGGACGATCGAGGTGACCTGATATACTGACTAGGTTTGTGAGCTAGTATTGAGTCAATGTCTTGATCTTGTGGAAGATGACAACGATGGCCAAGAAGAAAACACCCAGCCCCGAGCGCAGCTTCCGTCTCGTTCTCGCTGAGCCGAGTCTTAAAAAAAAAATATTCACACCGCTTCAATGATTATTGCGACTACCTCTCCACTTCGCGCATTGCATAAGTCGGTTTACGGTATTGGGAGATTTCCTCTAATAATCGTGTGCATGGTTGGACCTGGACTGGTTTCCAGCAACCATCGCCTCACATAGCTTGCCTGGCTATTGGTTGATTATGTGTCACACGGGCATCGCAAGCTTTCATGAACGATCGATAATATTGCAGGTACCACATCCGCATCCACACACCATGCGCCTGCCTGTTACTCCGATCGACCTTGTACGACCTAATATACCTTATCCGTGCCGTTGGCACCCTTATTTCCAATCACTGCTCGCCCTTCTTCCTTAGTATGAACAAGACATGCAGGGGGATATCTTCTGTATGCAGTACATCAGTGCTCTGATCGTGTCTGTGCTTTCTATACGGTATCCTCCGTGCGGCATACATACGACATCCCCTTTCTTCTACTGTCCCTCGCTAGCAGTTTTCTTTAGTTTGATTTTCCTTCTAGCGTGTCTTATGTGTTGACATGATTTAAGTCATATAGATTGTTAGACAGCGGGTGTTTTTGTTCATGGAGCGTTTCGTTTTCATTTATTATTTCCTGCCGAGGCGCTTTCGAGCAGCTTCACACCCTAATTCTTTGTTCTTATCCCCGCGTTTGCATTCCGTGTCATATTCTCGTTTGCACCTAGGCACATTTTCCCTTTTTTATTCTGTATCCCTTTTTTTTTTTTCTTTTTTCTTTTTTCTTTTTTGGCATATCGTTGGTTGTTTCGGGATGGGAGCGTTGACATTTTTCAAATTTGGCGATATAATTTCCCGCCTGCAGGACAGGCGGATTGCTATCCGTTTCCGGCGTGCGTGGGAACGATTCATTGGATGCTGGGTTGGGTACTTTGCATATCTGGATATGATCGCTTCGCATACGGTGACGTTCGAGAACTACGTGTCTCGATCACGATATTCTGCAGCCTTGTACCATTTCGTTTGGGCAGGTGGGCTGCTTTTTCACTAGAACTACTACTACTACTCCTGGCGACGGGGGATTCTTACTACTACTAATCGGATTCTGCACGAGCGGGTGTCAGCAGGAGAGAACGTGTTTGGAGTTTGTGTTTTCTCCTTCGGTAAAAGGTCGAGTCAGAAGGGGTTTGGAGGCGGATATGCGCATAGGGATACGCGCATAGCTTACCGGCTGCGTGGACACGGATTTACTAGCAAGATCCTTTCCCACCCGTTTACTCATTTGGTGCTTTCTGTTCACCTTGCGTCACTGCTTTCATTTTTACTATTTTCCTTGAGCATGCCTACATATTTATGTCAATCGCTATTATTATTTCATATTTTTCCGTTTTTTTGGCCTTTGCGCTACTTCTCCATATACATTGTTCTCGGTGCGTTTTGGATCTGGATCGGGGGGGCTCGGAGTTTGATGTGACAAGAATGAGTCTGTGCATATAAGATACCCCAACCCCTGCAGGACGCATATTTCTACTATTTTTATTCTATTTTTACTTTTATATTCTTGTATTACTTCATCTTGTTACTTTTCTGCGTTTCCTTTGGCAAGCTAATACCCATCGTTTATCTATTTCTTCAGTGTATTTATACTGCGTTTCTTTCCCAATCGTTCTTTGTAACCCTATGTTCACCATGTCCTCCATACTATTTTTCTACCCATGCGGTAATATTCTACTTTCCTGTGACATAAAATAGATAGATAGATTTCTTTTCGCTTTGCAAACTTCATCCACCTATGTAGTGCCATTGGCATACAATAGAACGACCAACGGATATATACAAGTCGTCTGATACAACGTCAACAACTGATAAAATAAACGACATTTGTATATCATACGAACACAAATGGTAAGTTGGTATTATAAACCCTCCGATGACCAGGGCGGAACATAGGCGGAGAACACCGATAAACCAACGCTCCCGAATTTTTATCCATTCCTACAGGAAACCAGGAACAGGAAGAAAAGCCTATTATCAGACCTTGGTATAAGGACAATGTTTCCCTCTATTTCGAAAATAATAAGACCGTATAACCTTAGGCTACCATAGCACCGTGAATGGCGGAAAATAAACAATACTAAGGTAAAAAATCCCTAGTAGAAGTATCATCAATCGAATACTCGTTTGGGATTGAGCTTAACTGCTCACAGGGAGTAAAACAGCGACATTAAACACGTAAAAAAAGACAAGGCAAATAAAATTTCGTGAACAGGCGTAACAGATCTAAGATAGCAGCGCTGCTGCTCAAAATTGATCTGAATATGAAACGGAAACGATTAGTAGCTAGTTAAAATGACAACCAACAACATATTATAGACAAGAAAGGAAGGAGATAGACATACCCAAAGTCATACTCATACTAACATCCGTACTTTCAACCATCCTCGTAAACTCCTCGAAGCTAATTTTTCCATCACCGTCCTGATCCGCCTCCATAATCGTCTTATCTACGATCTGCTGCAACTGCATATCTTTCAAGTTACTCCCCACCATCATCTTCAGCACAATAAACAGCTCCCCGTTCGATATGTAGCCATCCCGATCGATGTCGTAGACTTTAAAGGCGAAACGCAATTTTTCTTCCTTGTTACCCTTGGAACTGAAGGCTGAGAGGCCGGAGACGAATTCTTGGAAATCGACATCGCCGCCGCCGTCTTCGTCGAATATCGCAATCATTCTGAGGGTTGTAATTTGCCCGTTAGATGTAATTCTTGCGTAACGAACTGGAGGGGTAATAGTACCTTGTCGCAAGCGGGTTGGACGAGACCTGCGGCAGAGATAAAAATTCGTCACGCTCGATTGTGCCTGAGTTATCCTGCAGCACACATGTCAGAACACAGGCACTTCTTCGGTTCTCGTCCCATTTGGACGCAATTCCAATCTGGGGTACCACAAGTACTCACACGGTCCAACTTCATGAAGCGCTTCCGCAGCCTATCGACCTCATCGCGATCGACTGTAACAACGCGTAACGGTTAGTCGCATGCCATAGAAAAGGACAAGAAAATTGAAGCGTAAAACGTACAATTCGAGGTCGAGACGATGTCGTCGAGAACCTGCGAGCCGGAGCTCTGGCCCTGCCTCCTGCGGGCGTCGTACATGGCTGCGTTGTTGGGCTCAGCCATGGTGGATAGGAGTGGAATAGATTAAGCAGCAACACTCATGGGCGACAAGAGGACGAACACATATACATATACATATATATAGATAGTGTATAATGACTGTCGACAGAAGTGACATTCGAGAATTCGATGAATACACACGCTAGCCGCATTCGGCAGGCAGCAGCTTCCCTCGTTTTTGATATCACTTGACCCCGCACTAGCCCGATCCGGCAAATTACGCGGGCCCCTGAGCTGCGCGCGGTACGCAAAACAGGCCTTTTGGTAGTGTCATCCCAACGTCAACTCATCAGATGCCCGACTTGCCACGCCAACGAAAATTGCATTAGCCCACCACCACGCCGCGATCTCGCTCTTTAACTACGACTACGCGATTTCTCATGATCTAAGCTATCGTCTGACTCCCATTTTGGGGCCCCTGCTGTGTATGAGCGCGCCTGTGGTGTCGCCCCAGAGTGATGTCTCGGCTCGGGGGGATGATGCGGTCTACGCGTCCTAAAAAGCTTACGCCCAAGCAGCCCATTCCCATCTTCAGGGAGGATCAGATCGATATCGCTGAAGATGACCCTCAGACTACTCTCCAGTCCATCGAGACCGGCGTGGAGAAGGCTGAGGAAACGGTGAGTGTTCTTCCCCGTGGTTGGTTGCCTGGTCGACATCACGTGATGCGCAAATTTTGTGGCAATAATCGCAAGATATGATGGGCGTATACAGCAGTGCTAACGAGTCGTCGCTGTGAATAGGAATTCCATCTCCAAGCTGCGATAAATGCCTCGGCTTTTGGAAAGGTTGCGCAAGCCCATATCCCGACGCCGGAGACCAAGGTCAGCTCCCTCCAATATGGCAAGTTATATGCGGACAACTTCTCGCAACCAGCGACGTATATTCGCTTCTCATCCACCGTTGAGGACTGTTGCGGATGCGGCTATAACTTAGTGGAGGAAGACGATGTCGCGCTCAAGATAATGAACCAGAAGTGCGATGCGTCCTCACAATGTACGGAGGATCAGTTTGAGGTGGTCATGGCTTTTTTCGAAGAGACGGCCCAAACGAAACAACCTTTCGCTGCTGTGGATAGCCCGCCTGTAGTAACGTATCCCGAAATGGAGGAATGTTTTGATGGCTTCGTAGATGAGAAAACAAGAAAATTTGCGAAAGACATCTATGAACACTGGAAAAGAAGGCGGACAGCGCTGGGAAATCGCCCCCTTCAACCTAGTTTGAAGGTGAGTATCCTATTTAAGAGCATTGAAATTAACGCGGAGACGCTAACGTGTTGCAGTTCGAAACCGGCCAAGATACGGATGATGGAGATCCATATGTTTGCTTCCGCAGGAGGGAAGTACGGCAGATTCGGAAGACCCGTGGTAGAGATGCCCAGAGTGTCGATAAGCTGAGGAGACTTAGAAATGAGCTGGAAGATGCTCGGCAACTGGTATCCATGGTGCGGCAGCGCGAAGTAGCTAGGAAAGAACAGTTTGCCTCAGAAAGACAAATCTTTTTGCAGCGTGCTGAAGTCAAGGAAATGAAACGGAAGCTGGGTATCAAGGATGACGATGAGGATCTCATCAATCAGAAGGTAAGATCGTTTGGGTATCTTCACACCAGGTTTGCGGCTAACGCTCTGATAAAGCCAAAGAAGAAACCTGTAGATGTTCCGGCTATCAACCGGCCAACTGCTCCACAACTGCGCATCCCTCAAAGGCTGGGTGGTCATCCCGGGGATGACTTGCAGCAATTGGAGGACTTGCAGGCGGAGAAAGAAAATGCGATACTGCGAGAAATCAAGCAGAGCATCGCAAAACATGCCGAGTGGAATGAAGGATACGTTGACTGGACGACCACACCACTTACCCCCAAGTCAGATCATATCTCCGACCCAGATTTTCGCCCCGCCATAACAACAGAGTACCTGCCCACACCACCAGCTTCTGAATCCTCTGATCCCCTAACGGATGGTCCCTCTCCTGAACTAGTTGATAAGCCCAGCATGGTTATCCGCGCAAGAACACCATTGGAAGATGAACCGAGTAGGAATATGCCATCGTTCAGACGACGTGTCGGACGAGGGGGGCGTATGTTGATTGACCGTCGTAATCTCCCGTTCAGGGACAAGACGAACGTGGACCCTGTGAAATTAGACCGCTTCAAGTACGATCATGACGATGATGACATGGAGCCGGTATATGAAAAAGACGAATGGGACCTCCATGTGATGCAACATCGCGCATTATTGGCCATTCGATCCCGGGAGCAGATTGCAGCGCACGCTCAGTTGCAGGCTCAAGGGGCCAGAAGACTGCAGGGCGTGGAAGGCAGAGCGCCGTCGGGCCAACCTGTTTCGTCGTCGGCAAATCTTGCATTAAAAGGACCTCAAAACGGTACCTGAAGGAATTCTGATATTTATTCAATATTTATTCTCCTTTTCCTCCCTTATCACGCATGGTCGGCGTTTTTTCTGGGATTCTTTTCCTGTTCTTGACTCTTTGAAAGATGGATTATGTTAGCCATTGATTGAAACATCACATTCCGTGTTTTGCGTGCTCACCTTACTCTCCTCTCGATACGCGCAACCCTTACTTTTGAATTGAACCCATCGTCTTTCCGGTTGAAACTGGGAGACTGCTTCGAACAACTTAGCAACCCTCCTTGTCCGTGTATGCTCGCAACCTGGGTTGGTATTATTGATATGCCGCCAAAGGACACTGCGAAGTTAGTCAAGAAAAAAGAGCAAAAATAAATTTAAAAAAATAGTAAAGCATAATAATTTTTGTCCCTTCTCTTCTGACTCTAGCCTCAATCCCGTAGCGGTTGTATACTGCACTATGACATTCTCCTTCGTTTGACGGAGCCATTCATCACGTCTTCGATATGGCGCTTTGAGCCGACGACCTCGGCAGGAGACTCGTTCGGTTGGCCAATGTACTCGTCAAGCCAATTCACAAGCTGAGAGAGAATTTCTTTCTCACCCTTTCTCACTTGAACAGCCATTTTGTGTCGTCTATAGAAAGGGCTTTTGATGTGCTCAATGTCAGAGAGCCCTTGCTCACCGAGGGATCTCAGAATGTCGTTATCCTCGGCAATCGACGTTTCGTATTCGCTTTGGCGTCGTCGTAACGTTTCCCTGAGTATAATAGCAGTGGGGATATTTAACTGTGGCTTTGGCACCTTATTCTTCTTTCGTAATTGATTAAACTCTTCCATTGGAAGGTTTAGAAGTTGTATAACCATCAGAAGCTCCTCAGGGATCGACTCTTCTAATACGGCAGACGGAGAGGGCCTCGAAATACTGAATCCATCGCCGAGATAATACACGTCGTCTATATATTCGAGCTTCGAAAAACCATTTAGGAGCAATCGAAAACGGTCAGAGAAAGGAACTTACTTGTGTTGAGTTATAAAATCCTGACAACATTTTCGATGCGTCACAGATAGGGTGATGCGTAAGTTCGACCACATCATAGGGTGTATAATTCTCAGTAACGTAACCATATCTTCGCAACAGATCTGCTCGAGGTAATTCGCCGTAGTCGTTGAATATCTCTTCGCTGGGGTTAATAGGTTTAATTGCCTTCATTACAAGCGAACCGTCTTCCTGAAATAGGCGTGCCTGGTAAAGGGTCAGTTCAGTCGCCTACCAGGATAAGCTGTTACAGCACTTACGTTATTCCGAGATGCATCTGCATTAAGAAGATCAGCCAAGGGCACCATGCCTTTTGGCAGTAGAGACTCTTCCTCCTCATCTGTGACGTAGCCATCTTCTCCTTCCTCCTCTTCGTCTTCCGGCTTCTCGATGTCAAAAGCATAAGCCATGATCAACGATCCCATTCGGTGTGCAATATTCAAAAAGGTTTTCTTGCCATCCTCAGATGTGAATGAAGTTACCCCGTTGGGCGGGGGAAAGAGGTGCTCAAATTTGGTGGCCAGTGGGAGTAACTGATTCAGAATAGACTCATCTGCATTCTCCTTCCCAATTTTGTTCACGATAAGGCTTCCTTTGAGCTCCCTCAATTCTGCCTCCGACCAGAACATCAGGGTGTCGAAGTTCGTGGGAAGTACTCGAAAGTATGGATCCCAGGGCGATTCCTCACCGCGAAGGTACTCGTACACCATCGCAAGCATAAGGGAGAGCCATGGGCCCAAATCTTTCTCGGGTATCTCTGCCTTGTCTTTAAGTTCAGAATTCTGGAAACTGAGAATAACGTCTTGAGGGATGGTAAACAGTTCCTCGTCCTCGCTTATGGCTTCACTAGCAACTGAAAGAACGTTAGTATCAGTACGGCCAGAGCATTGCGAATGAACATGGCAAAAACTTACCTACACCTCTCCCTGATCCTTGGGATCGCAAATCCTCAACCTTGATCTTATGGCTCACGCTGACACCGGGTTTCTGGGTCAGCCAGCGAAGAAAGCCATCCGTTGCCTGCGAGAAATCATCCTCAGCGGTAAAGTGGGTCGAACTAGACATAGTGGAAAAAATATGAGCATTCGAATGCCTCAAAGGCAAGGACCATATACTAGTAAGTAGCCGCCATATACTGGGAAGCAAATAGAAGGCGAACAGAAGGAGAAAGATGGAGGATTGACAAAATCGAAGTAGAGAACGGTGTGGTCAGACTGGCCCGCTCATTCGGATAAACCTCGCTCGAGATAATCCGGCTGGTCCCCGCGCCAGATTACGTGATATTAAAACTTCCCGCCTTACGTAATACTGTTCGACCTGATAACGGCGTGATACCTGCTCAGGTGGATTGGTCTGCTCTGCCCATGAGACTGCCTTCGCTACCATGATTGCTATTGGCCTTGAAGGCTCCGCAAATAAACTCGGGGTTGGCCTCATCCTGCATCCCGACGATGGTGGGCCGCCCGAGGTCTTATCAAATGTCCGCCATACTTTTGTATCCCCGCCCGGAGAAGGGTTTTTGCCAAAAGATACTGCTATACATCATCGCGGATGGGTCGTGAACCTAGTGAAGCGAGCGTTGAAGGAGGCACATGTCACAGTTGACGATGTGGACTGTATTTGCTATACGAAGGGTCCGGGAATGGGAGCTCCCTTGCAGAGTGTGGCCCTGGCAGCACGGCTTCTGAGTGTACTTTGGGGGAAGGAGTTAGTTGGAGTGAATCACTGTGTTGGACGTATGTGTACCATATCAAAAATTTATCATATACGATTTTTAATGCGCTCGTTCCATTGCGGTTTTCATTTTGCATTTAATCACATAAACAGCAATCTTTTGGAGTAAGCCAAACTAACGACGTTGATAGACATCGAAATGGGGCGGTATATTACCGGCGCCACAAACCCAATTGTTCTTTACGTCTCCGGAGGCAATACCCAAGTCATCGCCTACAGCTCCCAACGGTACCGCATTTTCGGCGAAACCCTAGATATCGCTGTCGGAAACTGCCTTGACCGGTTCGCACGCACACTCCATATCTCGAATGACCCAGCTCCAGGCTACAATATTGAACAACTAGCAAAGAAGGGAAAGAAACTTGTGGAACTACCGTATACCGTGAAAGGCATGGACTGTTCATTCTCAGGTATCTTGGGATTCATCGACGCATTAGCATCGACATATGGCTTAGGTGGAGCCGAGCAGGCGAACAAGGAAGCAATGGAGATGGTAGCAGGTACGCTCATCGAGCCCGTTGATGGCGTTATAGATGACAGGAAGCCTACCCGTGCGGACCTTTGCTTCTCATTACAGGAAACCGTATTCGCCATGCTTGTCGAGATAACTGAACGTGCAATGGCGCATGTTGGCTCAAAAGAGGTTTTAATTGTTGGCGGCGTGGGTTGCAACGAGCGATTGCAGGAGATGATGGGTATTATGGCGCGAGACCGTGGCGGGAGCGTCTATGCTACTGACGAGCGATTTTGTATCGACAATGGCATCATGATTGCGCAGGCGGGAATACTAGCATATAAGACCGGTTTCAGAACGAAGTTGGAGGACTCAACATGTACACAGCGATTCCGGACGGACGACGTGTTCGTACAATGGAGGGATTAACCCATGGCTCTAGAGGTTTGGGATTGGCGTTATGACTGGTTATGATTGAATGAGTATATAATGTTTACATTAGCATGAATAAACCTATTCTTCTCGAGATTTTAGAATACAGACAGAACGTGCAAGGGAAGACACTATATAGAAGACAGCATTGTATGGGTGTCCTGGCGAATCTTGGTCTCTGTGCTCAAGTCTGTCTTTCTATGTACTAGCTCTCAGCGATGTCCCACAATATTGCAACCTCTGAACATAGTACTACGACGGTCTTCGAAGAGGCGAAAACTTCTTTTCATACAACCATTCGGATAGTAATAAAATGTTCTTTAAGCGTCATGAAAGTGCTGTTTTGACTATATGCTTACATAATTACACAGGAGCACCGATCCGGCTAGCCCCAACTCTAAATATTTTTATGCGCAGCTGCAGCAGTCGCTTCGAGAGGCGGGAATCTTGGGTCTTGTTGCAATCATTACTGCATGTGCTTAATTTGAACGGGGACTGCTCTGCCATACACATTAATTGTTTGCGGACTGAACATACATATTGCGATTTCTGCATTGTGGTCTTACATTGAATCACCCGCAAGACCAGAGGGAAGAACGAAGAACCCTGCGCTCTTGAATTGCTGGATCGATACGCTTAGTCCTCTTCAGCCTGTGGTTTTGGCGAAGTTGGAACATCAAAAGCATTTTTTTTTCAAACATGCCTTCAAGAGTGCGCGATCAAGACCAGCCCATGCAAGATGCAGGCTCGCAACCACAAAATGAGGCGAACGCACCACTGGCCGAAGAAGAGGACATGATTGAAATTAATGAGCAGAGAATCAAGATTGTAAGCACTCAGTGAAGAAAAGAGAGAACTTTGGTGCTGACAATAATACAGCTCAGTAGCTCGACAGACACAGCTGCGTCGTTCCAGTTTGACGGTGAAGATCATACTCTGGGAAATGCGCTACGATACGTTATAATGAAAAAGTGAGCATTTTTATCACTCGTTCGAAAAGCATTTACTAATAGCTTTATTCTACAGTCCCGAGGTCGAGTTTTGCGGCTACACAATACCCCATCCTTCAGAAGCTAAAATGAATCTCCGGATTCAGACGTATGGTAGGTTTCTATTCCACTTCTTTTCGTACGATATTGCACATGTGCTCCCACCAGCGGCATCGTTCAGTTTGACGATTTGGATCTATGAATTATACTATTTGTAAAGGTCTTGTGACTGATCAATCTGCTTAGACACGACCAACGTTTTCGATGTTCTGGAGAAGGGGTTCGATGATTTAATGAATCTATGCGATGCTGTGACGGAGAAGTTCACTGATGCGCGGGATACGTATGAAGCAAATAAATGACCATCTCTCGTTGCATAGACTTGGCGGTGGGAGGCCATAGTGCACCCCGGGAGAAATTTGTCTATTATTTTATCTGACGGTGAACGGAACATGTAAATCAAAAAAAGGCCCACCTGGAGTTATATGTCGTTATGGCTAGGCGTCTAAATTTAGATTGTGAAACAAGAAATATGACCTTCGATCAACCGTGAACCTTTTGATGGATATTCCTCACATGAGCCCTAGAATAAAGGAGATAGCACTAAACACGGTAGAGAAGACAATAGGAAATAAGATTGTCTAGCTTAGACTATCATCACTGTCTCCGCACCCAGCTACTAACACACGACCTAATTCCGACCCTATCAACCGCACTTTTTAGCAAGCCTGAAGATGCGGTAACACTGAAGTAATCTGGGCAACTTACCTCCAAAAACCCCTGCATAAAATTCTTGGGCAACCTTGCACTCGGGTCCTCCTCTGCGCGGAAATACTTCATGACGTGTGACAATTGCTTCCAGAAGTTCAATGTTTCCTATACGTCGTAAGCCCGGAAATGTCAGTTATATGGCCAACTAATCACAAGCACTATTGTTCCCTTCCTTCCATGCCACAATATCGATAACTAGAATACCCAAATCTACTGGGCCTAGGAGGATAGTTCTCGTACCTGATATTCACTGTGGCTTTGAAATAGAAGCACATCCACGACTGGGAGCTGGTTCACGTATCGATGACGCTCGAATTCCTGACGGATCTTTGTACGGATTGCGGAGACGGGAAGATCAAGAGTGTACATCGATTGGATTTCCGGCGACTATATGTCAACAATCTCGAGATGTTAGCCCAGTCGAATCGTAGCTTAGCGGCTCCTGTTCATCCCAGCTTTGAGGGACAACGATATACGAGAAACCGAAACAGGCGACTGACCGATCGAAGCCATTCCCTGTATGATTTCAACACTCTCCTCCTCGCATCCTGCCAATTGACAGCTATTATCCCGGTATTAGCCATTCCGTATCACCAGTAGGCACGTCAATCAGAGGTAAATTAACCGGAGTAACTTACAGGACCGCGTTCGCTGCGCCAGATACGTCGGATTCAACACCATGGCGGGCGGCGTGTAACTGAAGCAAAATCAACACTGCAATTGCGACTGTCGATGGCTTGTCCAGCGATGAAGGTGAGGACGGCCCGCTTAGGTGACTTTACTGCTAGCTTGGGAGGCTTCACCGCCTTCGGTCGGAACCGCAGAATAACAAAAGTTTCGACTGCAAGAATCGACGAGAATTTATATCAGCATTCTTCGGATGGACTTTGAAGAGCAATTTCCTCGTTTTCGTTTGTCTGTCAAGCAGGCCTTGTTTAGATTTGTTTTCTAAGTGTTGACCGCTCCATCTAGCTAAAAGCTCGGAAACGAGCAGTTTTATTCCCCAGATCCCCATCTCTGGACCTCCCCTCCTACCTATCATCTTTCTCAAAATGGCGCCTACTAAACCCTCGTCCTCAAAGTCTTCAAAATCAAAAACCGGACCATCCAAGAAGCCTAAATCTGGTTCATCAACGTCAGGCCCGGGTTCTCGAGTCTCGAAATCAAAATCAAAAGGCCAACGTCCTCCACCAAAAGAAATGAAAGCAAAGCCGCGCACAGCTCCAGAGTTACAAAAAAGGAAGAAGAAGCGGGAGTATACAGAGAAAGAGCTAAATTTGCCGACATTAAATATGATCACGCCGGTCGGGGTTGAGAAACCTAGAGGGAAGAAAAAGGGGAAGGTTTTCGTTGATGATCAGGTATGTTTCTTCTTTCTTTACTTCGGCAACGCTTTTTATAATTAGGATTAATAGAGGTCTTTTTGTTGTGGTATAGGAAAGCATGATGACTATAATGGCCATGGTGAATGCGGAGCATGAAGGCCAGATGGAGTCCAAAATGATGAAAGCACGCCAGATGGAAGAGATACGGGAAGCTAGGAGGAAAGAAGCGGAAGCTAGGCAAGAGAAGAAGAAGTCCAAACTTGTACGTTTGTTTCATTCTCTCTCTGTGTCATGTTCATCGCTCTTTGGGGGTTCGATACTGACTTGTCCTATAGGAAGAGACGAAGGATTCATTGCGGCGGAAAAAGAAGCATAAAGGTGGAGACGATTCGACAGATAAGAAGGGCCAAGACACATCGTCACCGCCAGCGAAGACGAAGAAGTCTAGAAAAAGTGTCGCATTTGCATGAATACGGGTTGGGAAAATGGATTGGCGTTAATTTGTGTCGGGCGGTTTACTTTGCTCTTCCAGTTTAGCGATTCCCCGGAGATTTTTGTATGAGATACTCGTCCAACTCTCAAGTCATTATCTGATGGAATATGATCTTATTACTCTATTTCTATTAGGAAAGCATAAATGATGCCATGAACAAAGCAGACCTCCCACGTATATAAATCGATGCTGTATTGGTACTCTGCAAAATGAGGAATGTAAAAGATTCTATGCTCTTGAAAGGGAGCTCTGATTGCGTGGAAATGAAATGCGCAGATTGGACTATTTAGTCCATCGTAGCAGGCATCTTCCACCGGCGTCTCATGGGTTGGAAATCCGGTGAAGGACCTGAGGTTTTGTTTATAGGGCTGCCAGGTTCAGGGATATCGCACATGACATGCGTATCGTCCTTCTCAACTTTGAGGGGAGCCTTGAGATCAACCTCAGTTGCCATTTTGTTGAGGAATGCTGTCATCTACGGTGTCTCCATTTAGTACATTGTCGAGGCCGTTATTGGATGCGTCTGCAGTCAAACTTACTGGTTTGGCGAACCAACGTCCTCCTCCATATTCGAACCAGCTGAGATGACCTCCCCATGATGTCGTGCACATAACACCGTATGGCGTTCTTTGCATTTCGTTGTATGGTAAGGCGCCCTTTACGGAGATCTTTGAAAAAAAGGAGACGTTAGCTTGTTGCTAGTTCACAATCCATATTGGGCAACAATCAAAGGTATTGTACTTACAGGGTCATCTTCAGCATTGATGGCAAAAAAAGGAATTTTAATGGCAAAAACGCAATCTGACGATGAAGCATCACGGTAATATGCGTTCTCGGTTGGGTAACCCCATACCGGGCCTTGGAGCTCACTGTCGCAACATTGGTTAGCGAAACTCAAATCTCTTATTCCCTGGGCTGTAGACGTGCGCTAGCTTACCGATCGAATTCATGGAGATAAGTCGTATTTCTCACCCTTTCAACATTTACCCGCGGGTGTTTGGAAACCTTGTCAACGTGGCTATGATAGAGATTGTTAGGATAACACTTTCCTAGCCTTGATAATGACCAAGAAAACATACAGTTCAAAAAGACGTTTCATATTATTTGCCATAGTCTTGGAGTAAACCTCGGAGCCGAGCCAGGTCGACTGAAGGGCCACAGACCCAATCTCAAGATTCCAGGGGTTCGAACAGACGACGGCAGCGGACAAGAGACATGCATCGCCCTCTTCGCCAAGATACTACACCAACAAATCGCATTAGCAACGCACAACAGATCTTACCCCCGAGGAACCAAAGCGCAATGGTAATAAAAACCATGCTAGAATCACCGAACAGGGCCTACAACAGGATGAAACTTGACAGGAGAGAATAGTCAATAATACTTACATTCGTCAAGATATTCCCCCCAAGCGAGAAGCCAACGCCAAATAGTGGACGTGACGGGAACTTCTTCTTCGCCCACTTTACAAACTGGCGAACATCCCACGTCGCACGGGCGTTGTACAAAACGGAGCCCGTAACTACGGAATTCGCACAGCCCCGGAAGTTCACCACACAAGCTTCCCATCCTTGTTCAAGCAAAGGCGCAATGACATGGCGTAAATATAGCTCGTATGAGCCACCTGAAAGGCCGTGGAGGATGATGAGCATGGGTTTTGAATCATCTGATGGAACTGACGCGAACTCTTTCTCCGTGTAGAAAGTGGTACGAGGTGGAAGATCCGAGGTCGGCGAAGCAGCTGTAGAAAGGGGAGGCTTTTCCGTTCCATTGCTCAAGGGGATTTCATATGGCTTAACAACAAAGTCAACATCGAAGGTACCCCTAAAATTGTCATTGTCTGCCTCAAACGTCCATCTCTTATAGTAAATAGGGACATCATAGCCTTTCATCACTGTCCACGCGGTCTGTAAGTGCCCATTGAAAAGGAGCGGATTCAATTGGCATTTTGGCGGGGTAGCAGATTTGCAAAAGTCGGAAAGCGAGATGTACTTGGATTCACCGGAATTATTTTTTAGAGGCAGTAGAGCTGGTTTTGGCGAATGATGGAAAGAAACTTTGCCGTTGGGCAAAAGCCATGATAGGTAGCTCATTGGAGCTCTCCGTATGCAAAAAGTACAGTAGTTTCTGACAGTATCTCAACTGGCGGGGCAGCGGGGATATCTCGGAATTTGTGAATGATCGATGAGCAAAGAGAATGGCCTGCGTGTAGATACGCAATTTGTTTCTAATACCTCTCCACGTTAAATCCCCGTTTAAGAATGATGCTCCCCCCGTTGCGTAACGCACTTTGATGTTAACCGAAGAAAAACAAGCGACCGAATGCTTGTGGCAAAAACCGAACAGTACTCAGACAGATGTTCGAGCACTCCCAAGCGATTCGCCGAACTGCAGACGGAGGTAATGAAGAAGACAACAGGGAAAGAAGGACAAGATGATGATGGGTCTGCAGAGCCCAGAAATCGACGTGAAAAGGCGTCAATAGGGCCCCATTATTTCCCGATTCGTCATATGCCTCGGTACAGATTGCGACGGTTGGCAAATTCTCCGGGCCGATCAGATAAGATAAGAAAGTACCTCGGCATTTCCATAATAAGACCCACATTGCAGATTGTCTCAATGGGCTTTTATTTATTACGACTTAAGGTATCATGTACAGCTGCTGAGTCCACAGAAACCAAAGCAGCTTGTTCCCATGTTACCATGCGAGCCGAAGAGGAATTGGCATGTAGTAGAAGCGCACTCGCAGGTAGGTAGAAGAAGATCTTTATGTATATTCCGCTGGCTATGCTGATTGATATACAGAAAAGCGATAATATATATTGAAGGTAAATTGAATTTGACGTCGAAAGCAACCTGGTATAAGGCGTAAATCAGGGCTCCAAGCAGCGCAGAATGGCACGCTAACGTGAACAGGGAGAAAGGTCTGGAGAAGGTCGTCTACATACGATTTGGCTTCCAAAGCCAGAATAACCCAAAACGCCCTACAAAACGTTTAGCAGAGTCTTGATGAGACGTGTTAAGGTGGACCGCGCATCAATCAAAAACCCCTATTTAGCTTCTGTAGAATACCGCTCAACGGTGGTTTCTCATCGAGGTGTTCGGAGCTTTAGTCATGCGCCGATATTATACATGGGACTCTCGAATGCCAGACACGGCGTTGCTTCGGTGCATTCGCATGGAACATATCTTGGGCTGCATCAGAATTATCGGAAGTTCCATCGAGCTCCGGCGTTTTAATTAGCCTTATTTCCTCCACACTCCCTCCAATCTCATACTCTCCACGACAGAGCGCAGTTATACCTAGATTTGCCCGCGCGGTTTGACCTGGCTCCAGAACCGGCAAAGCGCGTTGTAACAACCCCGTACACACAAGCCGTTTCGATAAATCAAGGGCAACTGAGTGAGGCTGGTTCCGCAGACTGGGCTGCAGACGAAGAAGGGTATGTATGGGTTTGGAAGATCGATTGACCACAGAGGCAGTCAAAGTCACGAAGGTGTTCGTCTTTGCGCTAAACTTGTAAGACCCCGTTTGTGTCACAAGGTTATTGTTGCTACCGTCTTGTTCGTCACTGTCGCCGTTTTCTCGCCGGACGGAGAAAGATACATTGACATCATCAACACGGAGAGTATCAATCATGCGCGGATTTAGTCGAATGCTACGGAGTTCAATCTGGCCCTGGCGCCCCGTGGAATCTTCTTTCCAAGACCCTCGAAGATGTTTGAGCAGCTCTTCGCGGAACCAGAAAGCTTCTCGACCAGAAGCTTCCGCCTCGTACGTTAACTTGGTACCGCTGACAACGAATTGCCGTTTGTTGCCGGGGTTTATTGTCGGAATGGATTTTTGAGGATTTTCGATGAAGATGCGCGGAACAAGAAGGATGAATCGTGATATATGGCCGGGTTGGAGCTCGTCGACAACTTCGCGTGCACTCTCAAGTTCCGCTTCGGTGGTACTGTTCTCTGACTGTGCGGACGGAGAATCAGCAACGAACAAAGATATGGACAATGGCGTCGGCCAAGCATTTCGGATGTCAAGAACAAGGAGGCAATGTTCGCATTCGTTGGAATTGAGCCTGCTTTGGGAGAGTATCGGGGAGAAATCCGACGCCTTTATTTGAGAACTTGATTGCGAGGGCGACGAATAGCCAGAAACTAGTGCAGAAGCCTTATCAGGTGCATCGAAAAACTGGGACTCTACTTTATGGAGTTTATTCGCCCATGCAAAATCGCCTGAAAATGGCAAGATATCACATCGGGTGATGTCGACACTGGCATTGACAGTTATTGCTAGAGGAAAGGTGATTTGCCTCGAGTAGAAGGTCTCTGGTAACTCGGTGGGAGGGGCTCCGATGTGAGCATAATCGATCTGGATTGAAGCTTCGTGAAGACCAGGCTTTCCGAAGACATCAACGGTCAAATTTGAAGTCTCGCCTGGTTTGATTACAAGGTCCTCCTTGTTGAACTCATCCCGCCGCCATCGAAAAGCTGGATTTGTCGAGAGCTGTAATTCTAACTCATATATATCCGCCGGAAGATTGTCTTTGTTATCCAAAGCGGTCTCGAGCTGGCGTGTTGTCGAGTCTCGAAAAGTCAAGAATAACATATCAACAGGAAACTCTGAAGTGTTCCTAACGAAGATGTCGAATGATCGTGTCTCGCCTTCGAGCATCATCATAGCTGACTGCGAAAGTGATATGGATTCGATTACCAAAGTAGGTTGTGCTTTGATAACTTTGACCAGCAACGTATCGGCTTCAGGTCCTTTTTTGATTGGACCTGAACCATTTCCAGAGGCATTGGAACTCCATGATAAAGGGCGGTCGGAAGATGGTTCCTTTGCTGCTAAGCCTGTGCGCTTGATTTTCGGATCGGGCTCTGGTTTCCACGGTTGTTTGAAGATTGGAAATCGCCTTTCGCGACAAAACTTCACTTTGGCAACGCAACCCTTAATTTTCAATATGCCCTCCGCGGCTGCCACCGCAGGGATTAGTCTTTCCTGAAGAGAAAAAGGGGCGAGCCAGATGCCCTCTGCGCGTGCTTCGAAAGATACCCCTTCACCTTCCAACCGCAGACTCTCTATCTCAATCTCGAATTCAAACGGATTTTGAAGAGTCACTTTGATCATTGCCTCCTCATTAGCTATTGAAAGAGACTCCGTATGCCTCGCAGTAGGTTTGGCAAAAGGGTTGTATATAAACGGTGACTTCAACCCGTGATCTTTGGTCGCTGTCTCTACGCCAAACTCGCCTTTTGATCGTTGGATCGGGTCCATCGAGTTCGACGGGCCCAGAACTTCTACACCACGTACCAAAAAATCATCCCAGTATTCTGCCTTCAGGTTTGGTGCACCGAGTCTATTGGCTGCGCCAACAGTCCGTTGGACGTTGTTTAACAGGCGTACTTGTTCTTCACGGGCCAGGCTGGGTGTCCTGTTTCGGTCAACAGAAAGCATAAGCGTGCCCTTGATTGTGTGGAGAAGGTCAACTGTGAACAAAAGCACGCCTTGAAAGTCAGGCAGAGCCTCGCAAAAATTGATACATGCCCTTAGAATGTCAACCTTAAGCGAGTGGTCGCCGTAGGAATTAATCGCTGTATAGCGGAATGCTCTGTCCACAATAGCCTCAGCTGAGTCGTCGATCTGCGTCTGAGGATTGGCTTCCGCCGGTAATTGCGTAGTTCGACTGAACAAATCATCAGTTGTCCTTTGGACACCATATGTACGTCCTACCAAAGCTAGCAGAGTCCTTGTACTCTCTTCCATGTTCCCTGGCCCAATATCCAAAGCGTTAATATCAAACGTTGCATTGTTCAGAGCTGATAAACCAGCCGCAGGATGAATGCCAATTTCCGCCGCGCCTATCTTCCGTGCTTGAACCAAAGAAGTGACCAAGATAGACAAAAGCTCCTTCCACACAAACGCACGCTTGCGATTTAATCCTAATTCTGACAATACAGATGAAACACCAACTAGGATCGGAACGGAATCGGTTAGAGGGATCTCGAAGGAAGATGTAAGTGGAAGTGCCCGAAATACAAAATTCGCTATTTCGGATTTACGAAGTGACGCCGACGCACGAGGACGGTCAGCATGACGAACAGGTTCCAAAGGCTCGTTCATAACGATATGTCTAAGAGCAGAATCGTCCAGTATCCCATCGCGAATATGTGTTGTGGACAGAAGTCTTCCCAATCTGATAACAGTCTCTGAGAAAAGAAGCTGAGGAATAGCTTCGTCTGTTATATTGGCCGCTCGGGTGTAGATGTTCAATATATTGTTTAATAAATCTGGGAGAAGATTTACGAGATTCTGCAGGGCGACGAAACGATTCTCGGGATTGGATTGGCCATGGCTTGAAGCCTCCGCAGCTGATGCTTGGGCGGTTGTCTTCGACGACTGTTTGTCTGTTGTCGGGTAACAGATCTGGGGAATCTGAAAGTCCATGCCAGCCCAGCCAAACATTAACAAACAGAGAAGAATCAGTTCGAGACCTTTAGCATGCCAAACATAGTCACTACTTGTTCTTGCAATGGACGTCCCTTCCACGAGCTCCTTCAACGCATCCGGCCACTGTCCGGCCTGTAGAAATAGGCTTCCCAATACAACACTTATGCGGCCTTTTAGACGGGTCTTGGTTCTGTCAGTAGTGCTCGCAGGTCCAAGACCCTGCATTGACATCCGCTCACGACTGTGCTCTTTTGAACCGGGTTTAGATGAAGTTTTGAGTGAGGAAGTTCGGCTGGCAAGTTGTATAGAACGCGTTATCTCGTCAAATGTGGTCGGCGATTCGTTGCCGTTAGCGGTGCTACCGGTATCTGAATCTTGGCGGGTGACTCCATTCGGCCTCGATGGAAGCTGCGCAGGCATAGTCATCCTATGCTGAAGCTTATCGGCCGGTCGATCTTCTGCTCGGCGTGGACCCCAAGAAGATGCCTTTGGGGACTCTATCATCGGCCAATCTTGCATGCTTTCAGTAAACCTGTCTAGTCCTCCAAGCGCTAAAGACGTAATATCGCACATGACGGTCTTAATCGTCGTAGACCTCGCGGCCTCTGGTCCGGGTATCCATGTTACGCCTTCCGGTCCAGTTTTAAGATTCTCTACACCTTCCAAGTCGAACACAAGCAAATGGTGCACCAGCGACCTTGGGTAGCTCGCTCTGAGATCGTCTAGCTCTTCCTTGAGACCTTCGAGCTCCTTCGCGTCCGGGGCCTTCCCTGTTTCCACCCTCCGGGTCTCCGCGCTGAATTCCGTACCATCTGCAATCGCTATGATAACAATCGGTTCTCGAAAAGTCTCGAAGGGGAACGTTTGGAGATGTGATAGCGGAGGTGTAGATATTGACAAATCGTACACAATCATGCCCGTTGGGAAGGCTAATGGTGAGAATAAGTCTAGAAAGCAAACGGGTAAGCAGTGTCCGAGCGAATGCTCAAGATGTAAGAAAAGCGCCATACTTCTACTAGCTCGTCCATCGGGGCTCACGTCACCCAACCGGATAACTGTCTGTGTCTGAAGACGCTTGACCAGCTCCAAAAACCGAGAGCGCTTGATTCTGCCCACGGGAAGCAGAAGGGCACGCAGGCGCGCCGGCGCAATCGGTGAAAGCGGATCAACTGCCATGCTGACATCAGGAACGGGGAGAAGTCGAGAAGGCGCACCACCCACATAAGCCTGGTTCCAAGTGCGCTTTGTTCAGGACAGCGGCGCATTGACGGCAGACCCCGACATTGTTAGACAGCACCAAAAAAGGACACAGGGTGCCTTGACTACAGCACAGCGACGTACAAGGAGTTCCCCATATCAACATCCGCATCGAAGCCCTAATGCCAAGATATATGCCATCGCGGCATTTCTGGCCACCGTAGCAGATAGGGCTGGCGGCAAAGGCCATGTGCGTCGTTTCGGAGATAAGGTAAGCAGGTCGTCGATGATGCTCAGCCTGGACGTACATCTCTGAAGGTAACTATTATACCTCCACCAGGCTTATTATTTTTTACACTGTACTCTCCACTAGTTATTTTTTTGGATGGTGCATCATATGCTGAGGTCGTTGTATCTGGATGATGCAGATAGTTTCTTTTTGTTGACGGAAAGTTCTTTTTCGTTCCGGGTACTTCCTTGGATGTCAGCCTGGTAAACTTTGCCTCATCTATCTAACCACGCGTCATGAATGCCTGGCTCAAGGTGGTGACGGGTTTATAAGAGGGACCTGTTATTTGAGAATCTCAGGTCTCTCGTTACATCTTACAATAAGTTCGCAACGCTATAGAAGTGTTGCCTCTTGGCCAGCAGCATGGCGGCTGTTGATTTCAACGCCTTGAGGGCCCGAGCAATGGGATCCGGGGCTGACGAAGAGGCTGTGACTGTGAACACACGTGCGCTCATTGATAAAGTGCTAGCCCGATACTCTGGCGAATGGTATGCAAAAGCGATCTGTTTCTTGGTCTACGGCATGTATATTTACCTGGTCGAGAAAGCTAACATTCATGCAGGACTGTGCTACGAGAACTACTACAAAACGCAGCAGATGCGTGTGCTACAACTGTTTCTGTCAAATTTGAAACGCTGCCATCTACTAGTGTTCCTGCTCCGAGTGCAACTGATCCCACAAGCTCCATCAAGCATGTTATCGCCCATCACACCGTTAAGAGGCTACTTCTTACTAATAACGGGATTCCCTTCACATCGAATGATTGGTCCCGGTTAAAGCGGATTGCTGAAGGAAATCCAGATGAGACGAAAATTGGAGCATTCGGGGTTGGCTTTTATAGCGTATTCTCTGACTGCGAAGAGCCTTTTGTATCTTCAGGAAACGAAGCAATGGCTTTTTACTGGAAGGGGAACGCACTTTTTACACGCCGTCTACAGATGGGAGAAGCAGATTCCAGCCCAAACACAAATTTCGTCTTGGACTACCGGAGCACCACCTCCCCAGTTCCTGCTTTATTGCCCTTGTGCCAATTTCTAGCGAGCAGCCTCACCTTTGCCGGTCTGGAGACAGTTGAACTTTGGCTCGACAACTGGAATCTCTTAACTTTGTCGAAGAAGGTCGCACCTAGTGTTAAGGTGAGTATCCCAAGGGACATTGAGACTCAAACCGCCGAAGGGATGATGAAGGTAGCAAGTGTGAATCGAGAAGTTGCGCAAATGGACGCGACATGTATGAGCGCTGTCCACTATAAGCCGCGGAGCACATCTTCACGTTATGAAAGTATCCGCAATAATGATACTACAGCGTCACTCCGGAGCTTTTTCTCTCGCCTTACCACCTCTTCCAACGAGAACTCAGTAGCAAAATCCAACAAAACTGAGAAGCCGAAAGAGAACGGAGCTACGGAAGATCTCACCGCAGCCACAAAATCATCAGTATTTCTCCACATCACAACTGGCCACATCCGTACATCTGTCAGCCAGTCATTCAGCCGTGAACTTGAGCGTGCAACCAAGAAGCCTCCTCCGAAGACTACAACACTGGCCATACTGACGTCTTCGCACGAGGCGTATTCGGGGCAAAACGATGCTTGCCGAGATGGAAAACCTGACATTCTTGCGTCAGTCTTACCGTCCAAATCTGGCCGCATATTCATTGGTTTCCCGACACATCAAACCACTGGCCTAAATGCGCACGTTTCCGCCCCTTCGATCATCCCAACCGTTGAGCGGGAGAGTATTGATCTAAATGCTCGATGGGTGCGCTCTTGGAATGTGGAACTTCTACGGGCTGTTGGAGTGATCTGCCGGATTGCTTGGTCCGCCGAGATGGCGTCCCTGAATGATAGGATCATTTTGAAAACTGAACGACCTGGGAAGTCGAGCGTACCCCAGGAGATTCTAGCGAGTTTCTTGCCTGAAGCGATCCACACCTCCAACCAGTTCGTTTTCCGAGAGTCGACTCCAACTGCTCAGGTTGGCGGAGCGGTTGAAGACTCATTTTGGACCTGCAGCAAGAATGCGTTCATTGACATACTATCCACCTGTGGTGTATTGCCAAGTCATCGAATTCGAATTGCGCCGAAAGATCTTAGCTTCATGGACAAGATCCCAGTTCTTCCCGAAGCGTTGATGTCAGGGGCCAAGGATTTTGTAGATCGTTTAATCTACTTAGGGCTCGTTACAGATATAACTGTTTCTGATATCAAGAACGAGCTCGAGTCACATGCCCTGACATCGGGACAATTAGACGAATTTCTCGCCTGGATTTCACGCAGGGCTTCTTCCAATGAAATCGATTCAGCAACGGTTCAATCTCTACTCGGGGCCGCCGTTGCTAATGATGAGCGACCCGACGGGAGTACACAACGTGTTCTTGTTCTAGCTGACATTAAGAGCTATGTCAACCCGAGCCGAGTTCCCGCCGACTTTCCAATTCCCCCATTCGTCATGCCGTTCAGGTACACGAAACACCTATCACAATGGCAATTAGCATCATTAGGTTGGCATGAGCTGGGAGTCGACGTTTGGATCCAGTGGTTGCTCCAAAATTCAAAGAATCGTGACATTCTTTCCGCCGAGCATGATATGACTGAGACACCGTCCTTCTCCGCCCAGGTGTTACCTATTTTGTCAAAACACTTGGACTCTTTAGCGCCCACTTCGAGAGCAGCGGTTGTCAATATTCTTCAATCCCATACTATAATGCCTACAAAAGCGGGAATGAAACGCCCTTCTGAGACATATTTCCCTTCTGTCAAACTTTTCGATGATCTTCCGGTCGTCACCGGTCTCAACAACGTGAAAGAGAAATTTCTTATGTCTCTTGGTGTACGGAAGACCGTGGAACTCAGCGTCATCTTTGAGCGGCTCCTGAACCCCTCCCATCAAACTACAGACGATAAAGTAACAGAGCGACGAAAATGGAGCCATGTTGACCTAATAAAATACCTTGCATCTGTTAGAAACGACATACCATCAGCTGACATAGAGAAGCTGAAAAAGGCGCGATTTTGCTCCGCTGAGTCGGACCAAAAGTCGGGCTCAGGGGTGCGCTACAAAGTGTCCGAACTTTTTGAGCCAAATGATTCTCTAAGAGGCCTCGAATTACCGCTGCTTTATTGGCCTACGAGATACATGCCCACTAGTCCAGAAGCAAAATTTCTGAATCACCTCGGTCTCAGGAAATTCCCATCTGCTTCTGAACTGATCGAGCTCATGGCTTGCGCACCTGTGAACCAGGATTTTGGGCTTCGTGATAAAGCCATGTCTTACTTCGTTACTGAACATGTTGCAAATGGTTATGGCAGTCTCGACTCCAGCAAAGTAACTACACCCTATCTACCAATAGAAGGATCGACAACGCTTAGTACGCCTAACAAATGTTTTACGGACTCTGGGTCGACGATGTTTGGCTTTAATGTTTTGCGGAAAGATCTCCATGTGCATGCTTCAAAGTTCGGTGTCAAACAGCATCCTCCCCTCGGCGACTGTATTGGCATCCTTACCCGCCAGCCTCCAGCTTCGGGGAAACAGGCGACGATCATATTCAGTTACTTCGCTGGGCGACTCGGAGAGTTTAATGAAGCTATCAAAGATCGCATTGCACGAGCATCCATTGTCCCTATATCAAGCAATCTGTCGTCTGCGAACAATTTTCCGCAGGAGAAGGCTCCGCGTGTCCGCCATGTTCCGCCTCAGGAGTGTTATATCGGGGAAAGTGAGGAATATGGTGATCTTTTTGAGTTCGTCGATTTCGGACAGGAAGCAAATTTGTTTCTTTTGGCTTGTGGTTCGAAGAGACAGCCAACAAAGATCGAAGTGGCTAGTTTACTCGTCAAAGAGCCTGCTAAGATATCTTCCAAGCTTCGAGATCCTGAAAAATATTTGAACCTTCTTAGAGCCATTGCTGAGAGCATGTCATTGATAAAAAGACATAAAGACCTTTTCAGGGACATGAAAAGGGCACCCTTCCTACTTGCGAGCAAGGAGTTACCTCCTTCAAAGTCAAACGCAGAAAAACTAGTTGATGCTGACGACCCGGACTATGAAGAGGACGATCGAGGTATTAAGGAATGGCAGCTCGTCAGGGCTACCGATGCAATCGTTGTGGATGACTTTTCCAGTTTCAGCTTGTTTAAACATGCGATTCTTGCAGCACCACAGGAAGAGTTGTTGGAGGATATGTATATGGCTCTTGGCACCCCTGGCCTAAATAGCCTGGTGGAGGAGCAAGCTCGGATTGGGCCCCGACTCCAGAATTCGAACCTTGCGACTAGAGTTCAAAAGCGAATCTCTGAGCGGTCGAGACTGTTTCTACACGATATGTCGCGTGAATATATACGGCGTGATACTCGTTGGCTGGAACAGAACCTGTCTGTTCAGGTAGTGCAGACATTATCTCTCCGGCGCTCATTGAAGGGCCGTAATGTATCCCACACCGAGAAGCGAAATGCAGTTGTGACACAAAGCCAGCGCGATTGGGTTTTATCAATAGGTTCTGGACCACCGGATTACTATCAAATCAGCCAGATGCTTGTTCACGTCATCCTGTCGAGGCCGAAACTTCACTCCACGCTTACGCTTGAAATGCTACTGAAAACCGATCTCATGGAGTTAAAAGCCCGAGGTTACAATGTCGACCGAATATTAAAACAGAAAGCTGCCGAGGCTCGGATGGCTGAAACAAGACGCCAGCAACAGTTAGAAGAGGAGCGTAAACAAATGCAGGATGTCGAGATGCAGTCACGAAACGATGAGGGACAAGTTTCCAAACCTCAGAACGAGCAATTGTCTATGCCTGGTGTTTTCCCCGATAGCACTGGAACTAATAAAAAGGCTGCAGACAACGACCACGTTCCCGAATTGCCAAGTAGCGGTGAACAACGTGGTTTTGGCGGTTTGTTCTCCAACTTTACCCGCCGTTTCGAAGAGTACACACGCGGCAACAGTCAAATCCAGTCTACCCTTCAGACCCTGCGTGATGGTACTAACACCGATCCCGGGCCCGAGGGCCCGCCTCCGCCACCGTACACTGTTGATGATCCTCAACACCAACAACACGGCAAGCCGCATCAAGTTACATCACTGCATAATTTGCAGTCCAATTTACATTCGGCTGTCAAAGCTTGTCGGCCTCATGGCTCATCTACGGTGTATAACCAAGGTGAAAAAGAGCAAGTGGTGGAGACCAAGTCCTATTGTGACGAGCGACCTGGCCATGATCTTGAATGCATTGGTCACTCTGATTCACGACTGAGGGTCTTCCTCACAAAATCGGTTAAGGATCGATCTTCGTTTTTGAAGGATAATATGGCCGGCATTAACGCGTTTGCGACCGTTTTGGCACACTGCGCAAGCGTTTTTGACGTACACATTGACAGTGTTAACATATTTCACGAAACTGGTGGCAAGACTATCGCGTTCAACAGCCGAGGCAGCATCTTCTGCAACTACCTCTATTTCCAACAACTACACGAGGCAAACGTGCTCCAGGGCGACCAAAAAGCCAAGAAGGATACACTGGTCTATTGGTGGGTGATCTTCTGCCATGAGCTGGCTCATAACTTGGTGTCAACGCACAGCGCGGAGCATAGCTATTATACGTAAGTCGAACCCATACTGCAGCGCTGCTTAATTTTTTGCCTCCGTTACATTGCTAACATCATTCGCGCATCACAGTGAAGGATTTGTCGCTCAATACTTTGCGAATTTATCCGAAAAACTGGTTCAATACGCTGCAGCATTGGCACCGGCAGCAAGTGTTCGGTGATGGTGACACTCCACTCTTTCTTTGGTGCACGCTGGAGTTTAGATTGCGGTACATAGAGGCTCTGGGAATGATTGATGTAAACATAATATACGGCGTACTGTTTTGGAGTTTTATTATGGTGTTAGACTGTTAGACGGTGCTTATTAACATATACACACTTGCTCTTATTGGCAACTGTCGCTGTGGTCTGGCTGTCACTGGTGAACCATCCTGATAGATATCACGTGATATATAGAGCCGCATTTGTTGAGGCGAATAAAATCGCGAGGATCACTGCAAAATTACAATATAAAATCAAGACGACATATTTGTTCCATACGTCGAAACCGAAAAAGAATGCAGCAGTCAGGCATTCCCCTGGCAGCAACGGCTGTCCTGGCGCTCGCTCTACCACTTCTTTCGCCGTAGTCAGCGCCTTGACTCTGCGGGAGAAAAAGTTTAATGCCGCAACTTGAAGAAATTTTGCACTCCTTATAAGACGACATTTCGGGCTATCTAAATTAACAATTGTACTCAATCATGACTCTTGTTTTCTTTACTCGAATATATCTCTCTGCACCAGACATTTCTATGAACTGCGATTACTGCAGTTTTACGAGCGCCTACTGAGTCGTTCCGCTTCGAAGCGAGTGATCCCAAGAGGACTTCTTTCAGACCAAGGCGGATTCTGCGCATTGATACATTTACTTTTTTTTAAAAAAAAAGAAGTTTTATTTTTGCTTTTAGTTTCTCGCCTGTCGTGCCTGCTCAGCTATTTACTTTGGAAACACTTTTCTCAAGCCGGCGTTCTGAAGACAATCTCCTGCCATCTGTATACTCTATACCAATTCCCTATTGGAGCCGAAAGGTCACCATGCCTGCCCGTGCTCAGCTCCCGGCCGTGGACGGCGAGACGCGTGAAACGTCTCAAGTGCTCCAAGATTTGCTGCAAGCCCAGTCCGTCAAAAGGATTCTCTATATTGACGCTTACGACTCGTTTTCTGGAAATATCGTTGACTTGTTGGAAACATCTTTGGATGCTGTGGTGAATATAAAAACTATTGATGACGACCTTCATCAAGAAGAAGCGGAGCACTATGATGCCATAGTTGTTGGACCTGGGCCCGGAAATCCGATGAAAGTTGAAGATGTTGGCTGCATGCTGAAAATATGGCGGGTCGAGAACATCCCGGTACTTGGTATATGCCTTGGCTTCCAAAGTATGTGTCATTTCTATGGCGCAGAGGTCCAGAAGTTACCCTTTCCTCGACATGGTAGGGTAGCCGGCTTCTCACATTCAGGGACGGACATTTTCCAGGGTTTGCCAAATTTCGAAGTGACTCTTTATCATTCTTTACAAGTAACATTGGGTCACAAAGCGGAGAGCTCGGGTAATATTCCAAACTATTCAGGGTGCTGGGAATCCAGCGACAAATGCGGTGATTTGATACCTTTGGCGTGGTATCGACATGACGAATCTCCCCATCCGGTTAATCTGATGGCTGTCCGCCACCGCTCGAAGCCACTATGGGGTGTCCAATTTCATCCCGAATCCTGCAAATCTGACCCGATTTGTAAAGATATGATCCGTAATTGGTGGTCAATGGTACAAACGTTCAATCGAGACATTGGCCGACAGATTGAGCCTGGGCCGCATATGTTTCATACTCGGGCTGACCTAGTCGAGCGCACGCCCTGCAAGCTATCAAAAAGGATGGTCAGCTGGTGCAGTAGTTCAGCTGGTACGGTGGTACGCCGAACACTAAAGCAGTTCGAGCTAACAGCAGAAAATATATGCGAGCTCGTCGGCGCGCCCAGTAGTACCGGCGTTGTGCTCGAATCGAATGGGAAATACAGCATCATCTCAATCCTTAGTCCTGGTGCCTGGACACTTCAGTACTGCGCTTCTAGCGAGGTGGCTCGATTTGAGCGACCTTGTGGTCAGCATAAGGAAGAGTTTCCAACATCAGCAGAATCTGTCGATACCGCCCTAGCTTATGTATTGGATAAGAAGCGGGTTATAAAGGATAGAGACTGCGTGCCTTTCTGGGGAGGGTTTCTGGGTTTCTTTTCTTACGAGTTCGGACTGCAAAAATTTGGGATTAAGTCACCTGGTTTCATAGACGGCGAAGCCACTTCCGATGTGAGCCTACTGTGGACCGAGCGCAGCATTGTGATTGATCGAGAGACGGGTCTGGTGCACATTCAGTCCATCCGTATTTCCGACGACAAGTGGCTTGAGGCTACGGCTACGCGCCTCATGGACTGCTCACATCAAAGCTCGACTGATCACATACTGCTTAACCTTGCCAAGGACTGTCCTCCTACCGCGGATTCTAGTGCCCATCTTTTACGACTGAAACATTCGGACTTAGGACTAGCGAATTTGATGGTTCAGGGAGCTGAGATTACAACGCCTAGCGAGCAACAATACAAAACTAACATAAAAGCTTGCCAAAATCATATCAGGGAAGGTGACTCGTACGAACTCTGTCTTACGGGTCAAACCAAGGTCTTGCTTCCTCCATGCAGTACGATTCAGCAGGGAAATATTCGTCCGTGGATCCTATACAGGCGCCTCCGGAGATACAACCCCGCCAGTTTCAGTGGGTACCTTAAAATTGGAAAGGCCAGAGTCATTAGCAGCTCGCCAGAGTGTTTTATGAATTGGGACCGTGAAGGCAACTTCGAGATGAAACCAATGAAAGGCACTGTCAAGAAAGGTGAAGGGATGACCTTTGCAAAAGCCCAAGAAATATTGAATACTCCCAAGGAAATTGGCGAGAATCTGATGATTGCAGACTTGATTCGCCATGATATGAGTGGAATAACCAAGTCCGGAGGTGTTACTGTTCACAAGTTGCTGGAAGTCGAGGAGCACACGCGAGTGTACCAGATGATTACCCATGTTAAGGGAACGAAACAATCCATCCCACCAGCTTTGAAATTGACGAAGGAGGATGAATGCTTGTTTTCTCGTGATGATATCTCCCCTCACTCGCTCCGCCCGTTATCGCACTGCCTTCCGCCAGGCTCCATGACTGGTGCCCCGAAGAAACGATCTTGTGAGCTTCTACACAACATCGAGAGAGAAAAGCGCAGTATTTACTCTGGCGTTATGGGTTACCTGGACGTAGGGGGTGCAGGAAGCTTCAACGTCCTTATTCGAACTGCATTCAGTTGGTCTGATAGCCCTGGGAAGAAAGAGATATGGCGGATCGGGGCCGGTGGAGCAGTCACAGCTTTGAGCACTCCTCAGGGAGAATGGGATGAGATGTTAACCAAACTGAACACAGTGCTGACGATCTTCAGGCCTACACCTACAGAGGCCGATGCTGAATCCCCAAGACCCATTCTTCAGGAACCAATGAATGACCTTGTGCATCGTGCTCCAAGCTGGGTCCCAGCTAAAAATGGTGGCACGGACGGTCACTGGGAGATTACTGAGGTCTCTGGATAATAGATCATGCGTGCGGAATGAACGAATCTGGGTGATTCATACTATGTCAGAGCTTAAGATATAAATGGTGTCTTCTCTTTCTGATATGTATATATACATTTTTGGTGTTCAACAAAACAGGCGGTTGTTACGCTGCTTTTTTATGTTCATCTGATTGGTTCCCTCCTTTCTATTTTCTGTTTTTACATTTCCAATAAACGATCTTTATGAGAAACGGCGTCCTAAGAGATATGGTATCTTGATAGATAGAACTGGTTCAACACTAGATAAATACGATTTTATTACAGAATTGATATTCTAGCTTTTGCAAGAACCAGCTATTGTAGTATATAACTAACATCGAGCTGCAGGTTCCACCTCTTCTTGAATTTGTCTGGCAGTTGAAGCATATATACATCGGCCCTTTGTGTCCCGAGCCATGGAGAAGACTGGCTGCGAGAACACAATCTGGCTGTCCCCACCACCTCATCCCTAATCCAACCTCACTTCTCCGACTTCGCGAAAACGCGTATTCACTGCACTCACTTTTGGTCATTCCTTTGCATTTGCATTCTTTCTCTCCTTTTTCTCTACTCGTTTGGCTGAAAAGCACACTGGGATGCTGTCTCGAGTCGTTCGTCACTACTGGTTGTTCCTTTGAACGGAGATCCCCACAGTTGCAGGGGGCATATCCGCTGTCTTCCTTTTTTGCTGGCTTTCGAGAGCTCTACAATCGTTCGCTAGGCACCCTCACTCTTTGCGTCGCGTTGTCGACCAGTTCTTTCTTTCGACGCACTGTCATCCAACCCAGCCTTCGCGAGATCCTGAGATTGCAGGCCTGAACAAATGGATATTTTCTGCACTAACCTGCCGGAACAGATCCAGGAGAATCACCTAAGGAAAGAGTTTGCCCCGATCTTGAAGTCGTTTGGTATAATCACGTTCAGTTGTCGAAGGCTCCCCAAGCGGAATGCGATATTAACAATCCTAGAGGCAGACAAGGCTGAGAAGGTGCTTGCCAAGCATGGACAGGATCAAGCGAGGAAGAAGAAGCCTGCAAACCTACTGTTTATGTTCGGGAAGCCAGTGTACTTGACCAAGAGCAACAGTGAGCCCAATGAATTTTTCCTTCGTGCGCTGGCAAATGAGCAGCAGGCAAAGCTGTCACGTCAGTTGGAAAACGTCTCGATTTCTGGAACCGGCCCTAAGCGTGTCAACTCTTTCTTCATTACTACGATGTTTTGTGGAATGTGGGACTATCAAAGGGATGCTCCAGTCTTTACCGAATGTTATCGTCGTGGAAACGGAGGTAAGATAGTTTTCGGGAAATCGTCTGTTCAAATAATGGTAACGGAATTGTCATCGCCGATTGTCTACCATTTGGAATTTGCGTATTCCAATATTTGGTCCATATACCTCGGTGGCGGCCAGAATCCTTCTGTGATACTCACCTCTGAATTTGCCCCGCGACTTTATATCGAAAACATGGCTCAAGTACAAGAGGCTAGTCGTTTCGTAAAAGGCCCACGCGTGCGTCAAAAGACGAGAGTTGGTCATTTTGGCGGAGGGCACGAACACGTCGCTGCAACCTGTTTTACGTATCGGTTCCTACTTCAAGACCGTCGCGATGTCTATCCCGTGAGGGAACTCTCTCGTGAGAAACACGTCCCGCCAATACATCTCTGGACCGACCGTCGTCAGGAACTTGGTGAATCGTACCTCAATTACTTGGACCGGTTTGAGCAGAAGCTGTGGCCATTGCCCATGCCGTACCGCATAAAATTTCAGCTACAAAGACTTGTGACCAATGGCCTCCTCTACCCTGGGAGAACATGGAGATTGTTTCCATGCGTGCAGCAATTACTACAGAAATATGACGTCGATGTCGTTGTAGATGCACTGAGGAGGTTCAGTCAAGACCTCCAATACCCCGCTCCTGATGTTGCTGCGGCCGATATTGAGACACCCGTGCTACAAGCCCATCTATTTGACATGGCGGAAAGGGTCGCAAGTGAGCAAGCCATGATAGGCAAAACTCTTCAAGCAAACCCTAACAACATATTCATCCATCGTGTCAAGATAACGCCTTGTGCGATGCGTCTTTCAGGACCACATATGGAAACGAATAACAGAGTTCTAAGAAAATACGCAGACCGCATTGACAACTTCTTGCGAGTTGAATTTGTGGACGAACTGGGTGACCCCGTACGCTACGATCCACAAGCTTCCTTAGATCTTATCTTCAACGGCCGCTTCAAAACAGTGTTGAATGAGGGGATCTTGATCGGTGGTCGCCAGTTTGAGTTTCTTGGATTCTCCCACTCATCTCTTCGGGCGCAGACGTGTTGGTTTGTGGCACCGTTCATCGACTCCGATAAGCGCACTTGCAATGCTAGCTCTATCATCGAAGGTTTAGGCTATTTTGGTGATATCAAATCTCCGGCGAAATTGGCTGCAAGAATCGGGCAGACGTTCTCGGACACCCTGACATCCATTTCCATTCCAGAAGAGAGCGTTCTTATGAATCAACCTGACGTCGAGAGAAATGGTCGGGTTTTCAGCGACGGCGTTGGAACTTTCTCCAGGCAAGTAATGTATAAGATATGGAGGGAGTACGCACTTCGTGCCAAGGTTAAGCCAACCGTTTTTCAGATTCGGTTTGCAGGTAAGATTTCCCATAATTATTCTGGCTGCTAAGTTTTCTATGTTTTCTGTGGGCTCATAGATTGTTTCACACCTGGTCGAGACCATAGTCCACTAGAAAATTTGTGAAAGCTTACTGACGTATCCTGTCTATAGGCGCCAAAGGTATGATATCCTGGGACAGCACGAAGACACGTGAACGTCTAATGCTGCGGAAATCTATGGTTAAGTTTCCGGCAGCGAGCGACTCCTGGAATATAGAAATATGCGGGTCAGGCGTAAGGTCATTGCCATTTTTCCTTAACAACCAATTGATCAAAATCTTGGAGGACCTTGGAGTGAAGCCTAACGTATTCGTTAAGCTACAAAGAGACGAAATTGACCGTCTCAAAGCTACTATGAGGTCTACTGAGGCAGCTGCTCAGTTCTTGGAGGAGTCAAGTATACCGGAATCCGTACGGCTACCGTGGCTTATCCGGATGCTTGAAGGCTTCGGCATTGACTACTACAGCGATCCCTTTCTGCGTCGGGTTATGGAATTGGTACTCTTGTTAAAACTGCGGGATCTGAAGTATCGCGGTCGTATTAGGGTACGAAACGCTGTTACCCTCTACGGGATTATGGATGAGACGGGCGTTCTCCGTGAAGGAGAGATCTTCTGCCCTGCGGTGAACGATGATGGTCTCAGAGAAATACTTGTCCAAAATAATGTCATGATAACAAGGTCACCAGCACTTCATCCAGGTGACATTCAAATCGTCAACGCAGTCGATGTCCCAGCCGATTCTCCGCTTCGCAAACTACACAACTGCGTTGTCTTCAGTCAGTGGGGTGATCGCGACCTTCCCAGTATGCTGAGCGGTGGCGATCTTGATGGCGACTTGTACAATATCATTTATGACAAAACACTACTTCCCGAACGCATCGCGGAACCTGCAGACTACCCTCGGGCAAAAGAAATGCTTCTTGATCGCCCGGTCCAACGAAGTGACATAATTGACTTTTTCGTGCTTTTTATGCAACAGGACCAGCTGGGCCGTATTGCTACAATCCACCAGACTCTCGCTGATCAGAAAAAAGATGGCACTTTCGATCAACAATGTCTCTTGCTTGCTGAACTCCATTCCGTCGCTGTTGACTTTTCCAAGACTGGAAACCCGGTATGTTTCTGATGATTCTCTCATATTTTGACAATTTCCATTTCATTACCTCCGTCGGAAGGCGTGTAATTACTTATCTGATTTTTTAGGTTAATGTCGCTTTAATTCCCAAATATCCACGCAACCGGCCGGATTTTCTGGCCCCTAGCCCACGCATTCGAATCGCCGAGAGTCTTTCCTACCTTCAAGAATACGACGCGATGACTGTCGTCGATGATGAGGATGGCGATGACGGAGACGGGTCCCGGATACGATATTACCAAAGCAATCGTGTGCTTGGCACGCTTTACCGTAATATTGACGAAGGGTCGTTCCTAAGAGAACTGGAAAGAAGCATTCACTCTTCTAGAAACGAAGATGGTTTAAGAAAATTGTGGTCTTATGTTGAGCGGGAGACTATGGGCTTTGCGTGGGATCACTTGGTACCTGAAGTGAGAGAGAATATCAAAGTGATGTGAGCAAATTTCACCTAACTGTCTACGTTATACAGCAAGGCAGGAATTTATATCCGGTTCTAACTATTTTTGTGTCTAGTTACGAGGATGGCCTTTGGGATATGATGAACAACTACTCCTCCACACCTTGGAAGAGCTCCGTCACTGAGTATGAAGTATTTATCGGTGCCATTCTTGGACACAGCGGAAAGCAGAACAAGCGCCAGAAAGAAATTGCCAAAAGCATGATAGAAGGTATGCAGTGATCTTTTCAATCCTTTGCAAGTGTTAAAAGCTTCGTCTTTGTAAAGGCCACCTCTGATGTTAATACCACAGAATACAATCGCCTGGTTGAGTACGTCATTTCACGCATTGAGGACCGTGAAGCTGGTGGCGTTGAATCGCTTGAACGCTCAATTGCTTGCTTCTGGGTTGCTCTTCACGATCCTAACGACGGGAGAGATCGAAGTGAGTCGCGTCGTCGCCATCAGCACCCAAACCGACAGGTGAAGCGGCCTAAGCTGTTAAGCTTCCAGTGGATAGCAGCAATCAAATGCCTTACAGAGGTGGACAAACTACATCGGATGGCGCCCTTCAAGTTCTAGATTTTCTCTTTCTCTCCTCCACCGAGAACCATGCTTCGACATTTTATTCCCCTATATTTTTCCTTGGTTCATGTCTTGTCGTGATGATAGCGGGGCTGGGGCAGGTAACGGAAACATGATAGTGGCTCTTATTTTCTTGCATATAGGGTTCGTGACTTGGTTTGTTTATTTTGTGTACTATACCTCGCCCGGCGGTTTGGGATCGTATTCATGTCTTTACGTTTCGGATAATGTGTGAATCATGGTTTTCTTTCTAAGATTTGTTTTGCCCATGTTGTTTATGGTTGGCTTAAATACCCATATAGCAGTACTGCTTGGCTTGGCCTTCCTGTCACTAATAAACAGATGAATAAATAAGGACGTGATCCACAAATTTCAGTTTGATCGTCTTTCACGATAAGCTTCGAAAGTTAGAAACGGAAATATATATTTATTGGAGAGCATCTCAAGCTACTAAACTCAATCTTAATGGCATCTCAAGCCTGCTCGAGTTTCTTTCAGCAGACAAAGAAATGATAATCCTTGACTCAACAAGGCACCTATTCATCATATCACAGGTCCTTGCCCGCAGTTCCCTCAAGGTGGCTGTGGGAGTGGCAGGAATGGATGGTTCTGGTGGTGCCGTATGGGGGCTGATATCTGGGAAATCACACATTGCGCACAGCCTTTTTGGCCTGTGGATACTAGCACTTCCACAGCGGCGGGTTCCAAGATGTGTATGATTTTTCCCGGCAGTTTGATCTGACGAGAAGGGCCAAGAAGCGTAGTTATATATTACTTAGCATTATGTCTTATAGTCAGCATCCTCGAGCTAATAGCAACTCAGATTTCTTTTACACTGTCTGAGTATTTCATCCGCCGTGTCCGCATACCTGTCAGGATGAAAGCTACCCCAAGAAGCGAAGCCTCTCATGCATTTGCGTATGATTGACTTATTATTCTCAGGAAGTTATGTAGATATATTAAGATCGCCATGGATGTAATTATTTATCTACTACCGTATGTGGTTATTATTCGGCGCAACTATGGCAAGTTTTACGTCAGATGAATCCCATGGAAGAGATGTTTTGCTGTCCCATCAACTTTCTCCACACACGTCCCGCATTCCTGCGAGGGACATTGCGTATGACGTGTTGCTCACCGCTGTATAAGAGGGAGCAAGGGAGAACGTCAATTTACGTGTGACATTTTCCTCTGCTGATGTGAATTGATTCGTGAGAAGCGCGTGTTTTGTCGCAGTGCTTTGCTATCCCGATCCTTAAAGTACTTAAAGATGGCAGACGCCAGAGAGTATCCGCGCCCTGACTTCCAGCGCAAACTTTTGAACTGGGCGTCCCTTGATGGGCCCTGGGATTTCATATTCGACGATGCCGACAATGGTATATCCCAGCTATGGCACCAGAAGGGCATTCCTGCTCAGGCAACTGCGCATCAAAGACGCACTATCAAGGTGCCATATGCATTCCAAACCCCTGCATCCGGAATTGGTCTGCATGAAGCTCATGAAGTGATTTGGTACGAGCGGATAATTAGCGACATCCGGACTGCTGATGAAGTTGAAAAGCGGAACCGTCTACTTGTCCGCTTCGGAGCTGTTGATTATGACTGCTCAGTTTGGGTGGACGGTCAATATGTCGGTGGGCATATCGGTGGCCATGTGCCTTTCGATGTGGATGTTACAGATGCCCTACAATCGGATAAGCCAGATAGGACGGCTCGTCTGACCTTGCGTGTGCGAGATTCGCCATATGATCTTACCCAGCTCCGTGGTAAGCAATACTGGAAGCCCGTTCCAGAGAGTATTTTCTACACGCCAACGAGCGGAATCTGGCAATCAGTTTGGGTCGAAAGTGTACCCGCCGTTCGACTTGGTAATAGCAGTGAAGGCACTGTTCTACGGTCAAACGATCTGGAGCAATCCGAACTACATGCTCAGATTTCTGTTGTTGGCCGACTAGCCGGAACAAAATGCACCGTTGAGATTAGTGCTAGTCTCGGGGGCAGCCATGTCAACAAGCTGACCAAAGATGTTCCAAGCGATAAGGAAGTCGTTAATCTCGACATAGGGATGAAGGTGCCCGGTCATAGGGAATTACAAAAGCAGGCTCCGTGGGACATTCCCGGGTCCTGGTACGATGGGGTCGCTCTGTGGCACCCTGAGCACCCGTTCCTCTACGACCTGACTCTACGCCTATACGACGCCTCTGGTTCCTTGGTAGATGAAGTCCAAACAACAACGGGGATGCGTAACGTTGAATGGCAGACTGGAGATGGAACCTTCCGCCTCAACGGCAAACCGCTCTTCCAGGCTCTGGTTTTGGATCAGGGTTATTGGGTTGACACGGGTATGACGCCGCCTTCTCAACAAGCCCTGAAAGCCGACATTGAGATGTCAAAGAAGATGGGCTTTAACGGATGCCGCAAGCACCAGAAGGTCGAAGACCCTGTTTTCCTTTACTGGGCGGATCGCCTGGGGTACCTTGTGTGGGGAGAGATTGCCAATGCGTACGAATTTAATGAGACTTATGTCCACCGATTCAATAGCGAGTGGACAGAGGCTGTGAAAAGAGATATCAATCACCCATGCATTGTTACCTGGACACCGGACAACGAGAGCTGGGGCTACCCTGCGCTCAGCGAGAGCCTTGAGCAACGCAACCATATCCGTTCAGTATATTACCTCACGAAGTAAGTCAACCTTTTAAAAAATGCAAGGTTAGGATAGCGAGCTAAAGACATCAGGACCCTGGACCCAAGCCGGCCCATCAATGACAATTGCGGTTGGGAGCACGTCCAGACAGACTTGACAACTTATCACGACTATGCAGACTCACCGGAACTTTGCGCTACTTGCTCCAAGATGGAAGACGGTATTCTAGGCAAAAAAGCAAATCACGAGATGTTCGTCAAGCCTATTCATACAAGGGCTCGTGTTTTGGATTCGGGCACCCAGCACAGGCCTGGAGCGCCTGTTATTTGCACGGAGTTTGGGGGCGTCAATATTGCGCCGGCAAAGGATGCCCATAAAGGTGAGAGGGACTGGGGGTATACGACTGCAAGTGACCCTAAGGACTTGCTGGAACGGCTTAAAAAGCTTGTTATGGCTGTTATCGAGGGCGGACACTCGTGCGGCCTTGTATATACCCAATTGTGAGTTTACCTACACCATCTCCTATCCCTCCGACAGTGCCCGTTCCCAATATAGATACCAAGCAAGGGCTGATGTCTACTAGATACGATATTGAGCAAGAGGTCAATGGACTGTACTCGTACAAACGCGAGGAGAAGATCCCAGCGGCTGATGTGAAGGCAATCATCGATGATGCTAAGAAGCACTACTTTGAGCACGTCGTGCCAAGGAAAGATCGGGACGAAAAGGGCACACATCACCGGAGAAAGAGTTGGTTTATGAACAAGGAGGGGTTGAAAGAGAAGTTCAAGGGATTCGCAGCATGATTGTAACCGGGTGCCATCCTCGTATCGCGCAGCAATCATAGTTAAAACATGACTGTTATTCAAATGGGCAAACATCAGGTAGTCTTTGGTCAACTTGAATCTTTTCAATGAGCTCTGAGCTCTGTTTACCCAATGCCAGTAAAAGGATATGAGCGGCCCAGCTATGTTGGTCGGGAGAATCCATTGATACGCCCATCACCACATCATTGCTGAGCACGTAATCGATAATGATAATACATGGCTTAATCGTGAGATTCGAGCAACACCCAGCGTGGTGAGAACTGTCGCTGTAAAAAGAAACATTCACTCATTGAGGACGCCGAATGAAATGACATCAAAAGACAAACGCGACAAACAAACCTCCGACATCTCAGAAGACAGCAAGGGTCCTCACGAACAGCTATTTCATCCCAACACTCGCATTCGCAGTCCAAATACTGAAATATGGCAGCGCAGCCAGAGGTTCCTCTGGAAGAAATAACATGGCGCTCTCCGCAGCATGTCCAGATGATGGGCGGATTCCTCCATTCCAACAACAGTACGGAACTTACCCCCGGCGCACTCGTTGCCCGCAACTGACGAGCTAATAAACAAATAATGAACAGTCCTTTTCTACTTCGCCGAATCTCCCTTCTTCGATCAAACCTCCAATAATGCGTCCCTTGCCATCCAAGCATCCTACAATGAAGCCTTCCGCCCCTTCATCGAAACCCGGGAAGCCTTCGAAGGCCGCTTGAAAACCATGCAAGGACTTGAATTTATGGTCGCGCATGACCCTATACAAGAGGCGGCAGCAGCAGCGGCAGCATCGGCAAAAGGAGCAGTGCAGAAGCTTCCACAGGAACCGTCTAATATATGGGTTATCAGGAAACAGACGCGGAGGAAAAGGGGTGCCTTGAATGATGAGGTGCTGATTTTGGATACGTATTTTGTTGTCGGGGATTCCGTGTATATGGCGCCGTCGGTTTGGGGCGTTTTGGGGAGCAGGATGGTAAGCAGTGCTTTCATTACTTTGGGTCTGGAAGTTTCGATTCGATGCCGGTGCTGATAGTATCTAAGCTCTCGACGGTCACATCTCTAACAAAAGCGCTCTCAACCGCTTCTCCGTTACCGCTATTTTCACCGTCTCATGGACATACATATACACCTCCAGTTCCAAAATCGCTAGAAGAATCACAGACAGGGCAACAATCCACACAGCAAAGTACTGCAAATACACCAGCTCCAGACACACAAACTACGCAGTCAAAAGCAGGCATTTCGTCTTCTTTAGGTACGTCTGCAACTTTCGACGAGCGTACCTTAGCAGAAGCATTCAATCTATTCTCGCGATACGGCGACGAATACATGGACGAAGCCCCACTCGTCGGGGAACCGGGGTCCTTCATCATATCAAAGAAGCCTACTACAGCAGCGCCTACTACAACAGCTGAATCAGCATCCCGCCAGCCTGGGAAATCCGCTTCATCAACGCCTGCTCCTGGTGGTAAGCCAGGGACGCCCGCCGTAGCCTCGCCAACACAACCGCCGGCTCTAAAGACAGACGCTGCTACGATTACGGCTGCCAAAGCTAGCAAGGGAGCCGAGAGGACGCCGACTACGCCTGGAGGGAGGGAGAAACTTAAGAGGAAGAAGGGTAAGGTTGGGTCTATGAGTTCGTGATACATGTACGACGGGGTCTCTTCTTGGTTCGTTGTCCATTCTGTCTGCTTTGTTGCATACTTGATTGGGTGATTCTTGTGATACGGGTTTGCATATACGGTTTAGATATCAGGGGTCTTAGCATAGGCGCTGCAGGCGTTTTGAATTGTCACATCACTATGTCAACAGAAACGGAAAAATAAAACTCTAGTTAAGCATTTTACATACAGAGTCAATCCCAATATCATGCTACATTTCTCACCTGTGATTGGCTTGTCGCCCTGAAATGTCGTCGCTCCACTCCTCAGGCACCATGTAACATCTTCCTCCGCATATCAACTTAATTTCGAGTCATACGAAGCCTCACTTTTTGCTTTCATTATATATATGAACTAGAGCACATACAGACGCTTTTTCTTTTACGATCTCAACTCTTCTCGTCAGAATAGATTCCGTTTCCTAAACTATCGCATCTTGTAATCCCCGCAGCTACTAGTATGGCCACCCCGCAGGACCAACAGAAACCGACGGTGATTTGCGTCTTGTATGTATTTCCCCCCTTCGCAAAAGATGGAACCGTTCCGAGATTTTTTTTAAAAAAAGGGGAAATTAAAAAATAAAAAATCAAAATCTAATATGTTCTCAGCTGCGGCTCCCACGCCGGCACGCCACCCGAATACCTCGCCGCCGCCCGCTCGTTAGCCCATCTTTTCCACAGAGAAAACGTAACGCTCGTCTATGGCGGCGGCACTAGTGGTCTCATGGGCGAGATCTCGCGGACCTTAGTATCTCTCTCCGGTCCGCAGGCTGTTCATGGTGTTATCCCCACTGCGCTAGTCAAGATTGAGAACGGGTATAGGGGAACACAGACGGCGGCGTCGACGAACCGTGCTGCTGTGGCATTACCAGGCGATGATGCGCCGGCCGGAGGAAAGACACCGGAAAGGGTCATGCAGGCCAGTGGCAAGGACGGGGATAAACATGTTATCCACGGCTTTCAGGAGACGGAGTACGGCATGACAACCCTCGTGCCGGACATGCACACGCGTAAACGAGTCATGGCTCAGAAAGTCATTGAAGGTGGTCCTGGTTCCGGCTTTGTCGTGCTACCGGGTGGGTTCGGCACGCTCGAAGAAGCCATGGAGATGACGACGTGGAATCAACTGGGCATCCACCACCGCGGGATCGTGTTGTTGAATATCTTGGGCTATTGGGATGGACTGTTGGAGTGGGTGGGGAAGAGTGTACAGGATGGGTTTGTGAGTGGTGTGAATAGGGAGATTTTGGCGGAGTGTAAGGATCCCGAGATGGTTGTGGAGGCGTTGAGGAGGTATAGGCTTAGTGAGGGGAGGTTTGTGTTGGATTGGGAGGGGACGAAAGAGGAGCGGAAGAAGGCGGCGTAGGGAAGAGTATGTTTATATACTCATATGTTTAATGGTATATCTCTGCTCCTAAATATACCTTACGGCGTGAGGATAGGGTATACTGGCGTTGCTATCGAGTTCGTGGCCAGGCTCTACGTGTGGCCGCGGGAAGATAAAGGGGCATGGATAGACATGGGATGATTGATGATATAAAGATAGAAATGAAATGAATGCAATTGGTGCTCAATCATGGTTCGTTCGACTAGAAATTATCCCATTCAGATCAGACGTTGTATCTGCGCAAAACAACCGAGAAAACTGCATATCTAGAATTGCTCGACGAGAAAAAGGAAAAAAACAAACTAAATCATCATGAGTCTACCTCCATCGACTCTCCAGTTCCCTGCCCCTGCTCCGTAGTCGTCCTCGCAGTCTCAAGCGCACTCTCCAAGAACGGCGTAACCTCATGGCCCTCATACAGCTTAAACGACTCCAATTTCCCCTTCCCGTCGGGCTCCCCACGGCCGACGACGCCAACTGTGGTATTATCAATGGTCAACTCCTTCTCCTGTGACAGACTCTCCTTCAAAGCCTTCAAGCCATGTTCAATCAGCGCCTCCCGTCCACAATCCGCAAACTTGTCCAAATTCCTCTCCAGGTACGTTCTAGCCATCTGACTCCTCGCGCCAATCGCACCAGCAACCATCTCCTGCGTCATCCCGCTCGGTTGGAACTCGTACAAATGCGGGCCTGCATCATCCACACCCGCCACGAGCAGGCCGACGCCGTACGGCCGCCGCCCGTACTGTTGCGTGTTAGTCTGGGCGCGGTCGCCGATCTGGGTGACGATGCGCTCAAGCGGGAGAGCGCGGCCGTAGGTCATTTTTGAGGCTAGGCATTGCTGTTTCATGAAGTTGGAGAGGACGCGGGCATCGGAGGCTAGGCCTGCGATGGCGATGCCCATGTGCGTGTCGACGGCGATTACTTTCTTTTGGTAGGAGGAGAGTTCTTCGGCGTTTCTCTATACGATTGTAAGCGTCTGTCATCTCCTCAATTCGGGCTCGTATGGAAGAGTATAGTACCTTTAGAGCTACTAAAACAGCGTGTGTCTTGCTGACGATCCCCACGACGACGGAACCTTGCTTCACGGCTTCTTGGGCATATTCAACCTGGAATATGCGACCTTGCGGTGAGCTAAATGGGGGTTTTAGTTAGCAAAGAGCTGCGCATCCAGTGTATATCAGACTGAATCCAGCAGCTTACAAGGTCACCGAGTCGTTGTCGTAATTATTCCTGAACATTCTGCCTTAGACCAGAGACGACAATTGGTATCGTAGCATCAAACAAGACAATCAAGCATATACTAGCAAGCGAAAGAGAAGAAGAACAGCTCCAGCAAGTCGAGATAGTCTGTTCAGGCAGAAGAGAGACGCGGTGGTCGAGCTGTCCAGTTCGGGCCTAGCGCTGCCAGCTTACCTCATCTCTCCAGCGGCAGCAAAGAAGACAGAGAGAGAGAAAGAGAAGGAGAAGGCATCTCAGCTATTCTGCTACTCTTGCGCTGTGTGCTTGCTGACTCTCTGCTACTATCTCTTGCTCCCGTATTTGCCAAGTTGTGTCCAGTCGCTTTCCTGGCCTCCCTCATCCTCCGATTGCCCCTCTGCAGCCGACTCCTCTACCAACGTCATCAAACACCGCAACCATGACAGCAGGCCTGAAAACTATTATCGCATTATCTTTCGTATGTATTTAGCTGTCTCTACTTTCTTCCATCGGTTATGAATATCACTAGCTCACTGTCTGGGTAGATCCTCGCCATAGGCTTCCTCCTCGTCATCCTCTCGTCCGCGCTATGGCATAACTACCTTCCGTTATTAGTGGTCGCAACATACGTTATCGCACCCTTACCCAACTGGATATGCGGCCGGTGCGCGAATCCAGATGATTTCATGGAATCGGCCAGCAGTGCTGTGGTAGATTTCGGGCGGTGGTGCACTGGTTTCTTGGTATTGATGGGTATTGGTATGTTGGATTCTACTCAGTTTATGGAGAGCCCTCAAGAGATTACTATTTTGCGCCTTTTGAGATGAGAGGATATGCCGCTTCCTTTCAGCCTCTTTTTCTTTTCGACTATAGGCTGACTGAATCCTTCTGTCTAGCTCTCCCCGCGGTCCTCGCTCACAGCGGCGCTATCCAGATCCCCGCGATGGTCATGTCTATACTAGGTGGCCTTTTGATATATGGCACGATCATTAGCTTCTCCATGTTTTTCCAAGAGCAAGAAGAGTTTTGAAATATTTGAGATGGAATAGTTCACACGGTTACATCTGTTAGTTTGGAAGCATCCTATTCGTCGTTACATTTTTAGCAACGCTCTTATATTATGGTATTGATGCTTCTTATTTTTGATTTCTTGTACTTGTAGCTGGTCACTAAAGGGAGATAGCGTTGACAGCATTTCTCTCCTATTAGCAACATGGTCATAAGAGACCCGATCTTATGGAGAAATACCTTTGGGCATCCCAGGTGGATTTTCTAATTCTTCTTGCCGGCGTTCTCCTATTTATTAATGATTATTCTTCAGATGTACAATAGAGATTCTCTAATTCCTTGACAGCTCTCTCTTTATCTCCTCTTCATAGTCCTTGTGGCCGCCTTATCAATCTCCACGTGACCGCGCGTTTATCGCTTCCTTTTGACGCGCCAGAACGACCTCATTGTTCACCATGAAGTCAATATTTGCCAATTACCTATGTCTGTACTCGATTTCGACTCTGTTTATTATTATCTGAGATGGGCTACTCGACGTGTGCATATATAGTGCATTGTAATCATACCCCAGCCCAAACATGGAAGTCTGGCGCGGGACCGTCGCGTCGTCTTTCTCCTCGCCATCCGCGCTCAAAGGTGTGTCCCTCCCAGTTTAATCGCTGTAGCTATACTAAGCCGTTGATCTAACTCTGGGTAGGCATATCGCTAATCGATCCCTGTTCCAGCGGTCAATGCGAGCTCTCAAAGAACGTAAAGCTCTCCGCTACGTCCTTTATCGACCCAACTCGTGTACCATATTATGCGCGAACCGGACCCACGCTCGAGGTCCATGTATCAGACGTCGACACTGCGGAATGGTTGAAAAATAGATTTCTCGGCTCATTATGGTCTGAAATAGAGGACTATAGTAATGAGTTACCTACCCTCCAATGCCCTATTGGAATGCTCCTGGGGATAGATGGCTCTATCAAGTCGCGCAATGTCACGGATATCTTGGTGTATGGTATTTTGTCATCTCCGCTGGCTGCGGTGCATCCTCCCACACCACCATCCTCATCGGCCCCAGACTCTATAGCTCAAAATGGGGGAAGTACCTGTGTCGAAAGGCAGTTAAGAATATACGCCGTACCAATATGTACTTCACTTGTCAACAAAGCGTTGGCATTACCATCCCCTCCACCCAGCCCGTCACCGGAAGGTGTGGCTGAAGGTGGGAATTTTGCAGAATTTGTTCCAGATCTACATTCTCCCAGCCCGAAAAGGAAGCGGATGAGTAGTCTATTTGACGCCGCTACGGAGTTCCACAAGAGAGTCAAACGGAAAGGCGGAGAAGCTGTTGCGCAACTTATGGCTGGGAGGAATAACTCTACTTCCCAGAACGCCCAATCTTCAGGTTCGAATGTAAAGAAGGAGCCGGAAAGACCTACAACTGCAAGTAGTGGGCATAGCTTCAGCGGTCTAAATTACCATAGACCCCGAACACTGTCGACTAGCAAGATAACGAGGGTTTCCAAGCCTGCGTCGGTGCTTAATACCCAGACATCACGACCTGGTACGTCTCATCGTCGTGGTTTAAGCGTGTCCAGTCGAAGAGACACACCGGCGGCAACTGTCAGGAACAACACACCTTTACCTCAACCATCGGAACAATCTATCCCACTCTCCCAGCACGACAGCGGCCCGGTACAGGAGATGATATCCACGAACAAAGCCCTCTTAACACGGACGATTTTAACGTGCATGCGTCTCTACGGATATCATCGCAACTCGAAACCTTCAGCTCCTAAAAAGCGTCCCTCATCGGATCTTGGTACGCCTGATGTAGCGCAGCCGCCTACGCCCATACTACCACCAGATTCACAGGCAGCGGGCCTACTCACGCCCTCTTTGGGGAATTCAGATCCCGCGGTGGCGGAAACAGGTGAAGACGAGGACTTCAAAGCTATGTACCACGCTACATACCGTGCGTCCTTTTTTGCGCTGAGACGGTATTTCAAATCGCCAGGTTCTGGTGCCACGGGTGCCCCTACTAGCTCCACTTCAAATGAAAAGGCTAACGTGAATTGGGCGGAGACTCCAGTTCTGCAGCGTGAGAAGGCTATGGATATTGTTGATGGAGTGTTGAAACTATTTTGTGAAGGGGACTAATTGTTGGTTTCAATTGCGGGTTCATTGCAAACTTGATGGAACGATAGGTATAATGTGATACGCCAGACATGATTGCTACGTGTTATGATAAGAAGAGGACAACGTTCGGCGTTAATTAAAGACCGTGACTCTGGCGGTTATCTAATGTACAAAAAGATTTTGGTATACAACAATTCAAATGGAGATAGGATCTCATGAATAAGATGCAAATTCCTGCAGCATGAACCCCGGATAACCTTTGGTACAGTATCAGTCCACGTTTGCCGACCTGTTAGCCTCCATCCCGCATTTGTATGGGCTTTTGCTTCACCATGGCAATCTTTCCTTGAACCTGGGATGCATGCGATTTAATTTCACCTTCTGGAAGGGTATGTCGTGTATGATGGTGGCAAAGGTACATTTTGTCGCGAGTCATGTCGGCCATAGAAGGGGTACCTTTGTGCCACCAATTTCTCTCCCCTGGGAAGTCAAGGATGTAATTTTTGTGGTGGTACGTGCGAATATACGCCCAACATCCACAGAAGGCCAAGAATAGTTCCATATTTGATGAGATTTTTTTTTTTTTTTTTTTGCAATTCATCTCACAAAAATGCATCGTCGGTCAGTGCGATGGCGCAGCAACACCTGCCCCAACACCAGTCCTTGCTTTGCTACTTGATAATAAATTTCGCATGTTCGTATGGAGTTCCACCAAGGAGCGCCAATTTTTGACTGATTAGAGCAGCAAATAAGAGCTCACTGCGATGAGCTTGGGTTTAGCAACAAGCCATGTACGCTTGTGCGATGCATCTACATTCCGCCGAAAGAAGCTGGTCGAGGTCTCAACTGGGGTTGTTTCTGAAAGTCTTTTCGTGTCGTATTTCACGCAACATCCAATGTAACACGAGATTATAGAGAGATTCATCGTTTTTAGGTATTCGTAGCTAGGGGTGCAGGTGGTCTTTTCGGTGCCCAGTACTTGAGATTGTCAAAGCGCCGACGACATTGTTACCGATGCTTCCCCATTCGTCTCTCCAGCGTGCAAGGTTGGCATTATCCATACAGTGAAATAGAATAAAATAGAGGCATTTATTATTCGAATAGATGCGTAACTTGCTGCTGTACGGATACGCGATGAGAGCCCCCCGGATATAACGAAACAACCTGTGCTGCCTATTGGTTTTCGGACTCCAACTTCAGGTTTGTGCGTTCATGGTGTATTGTCGATAGCAGACGAACACACCGGAAGCCAGGATATAGTCAACTGCTGCGGAATGTGGTCGCGCGTATAGTAGCGATTGTTAACTGATCCATTCACCGCGGAGGAACGGACCGCAGAATTCGAATCTCGTAAAGATGCTCACGGCCGTCCTGATTAGGGGCAAAGACATAGAATTGTCCACACAAGGGTCCAGTGGCAATTTGAAAGATAGGGCTGCAAAAACGTGATGCTCATCACTCACGCCCTCATCTCGGGAGGCTCGATCTTGGCTGACGAGTCGCTATCAGCAGGAGGCAGATGGCGAACGGATAGATGTCGTTGTAACTCGTAAGAAGTAGTGTTAGGATACACAGGCCGTCTAGTAGGCTGTGATAAAACCAGGAAACCTTCGACATCGGCATAGTAGTAAATGCAGCCGACTAACGAGCTTCCGTCAAGGACTTTCATTTTTTTTTTTTTTTTTTTTTTTTGGATTCTGCATGACCATGAGTTAGTCTAAATAGACTTTCTGGGATTGTAAATGCTTGCTAACCCGCTGTCGATGTCTTGTAATGTAGTGATTTGCGTCTGGTCGCCCTGGTGAGCTCGGCATAGAGCAGGGTGACGGTTTTGCCGACTCCGACCCTGAAGATAGACGCGCCAGGCTACAAGTGAAGGGACGTGGTGGTTGTTTAGTATCAATATATAAGTGGTGGTTGGCCCATAATGAGTGAAAAATTGCCACCCAAAATCGTTTTCCGCATGCTCAGACTAGTTTTAGTCTGCCGCTATGTTGCATGGAATTCAAGATTGGACTCTGCCGAACACTGAGTAAAGATATGTCTGTAAATGATTTGCATGAAATATGTTCATGTTTTGAAAGAGAGGATCACTTTATGTTTTTCTGCTTGGTTGCAAGACATACTGTAATTAGTGATTTCAATAATGCTTCTTTATAAATCTGGATATCTGATTGTGCAGAAAGATTGTATCATGATAGGAAGGGATATTGTATGCAGTATCCCCAGAGCTGGCACGACTGGTGTGTTTCATAGAGATCGCCTTGGATTGTTTGTTCATATGTATAGGGAGAAGATAAACTGCAGGACAAGCTGTGGCATTGATTTTGAGAGCAGGTGTCGCTATGAAGTGATTGAATAGCTCTCAGACTAAATCAATTTGAAGTAACCATAGTTAATCATACAAAATCACTGCCTTAGGGAGGTCACAGAGGGATATCACTGTAATATGCTCTGAATGTTGGAGTGAAGTGCAGGCACAAGGGGATGGAAGAGGAGAGCCCGCAGAATAGATAATCCGGTGCTATCGTCACGTGTTCCGGAGCTCAAGCCAACATCATCGCCTGCGACTGCAGAGGAGATACGACATGCCTCTCAAATCAAAGAGAACGCCAAAGAATAGTAAGCTGCGCACTCTTACCCCAGACTAATAGTCCTGGTGCTTTAATCGCAGCAATCTTTTCTGTCTCTTTGTGCAAAACTCAAGCTTGCCCTTCATCATGGACGACTCGGAGAACCGACTCTGGCGCTTCTCAAAACCGCAATGGTTGAACAATACCAGCGTTCACACTGCCGGCATATACTCATCGGGAGCTCTGGTACGACAAACGACACCCCCCTACACCGCGGTCTACACGACTTCCGAAATCGAGCTAACCAATACCATGCATAGTTCTCCCTAGGCTTCTTCTTCCTCATCGACGCAGCCGCCTGGTCCCACAGCTCCAAAAACGGCTCTCTCGTACACGTGAAGTTCGTCGATTGGATCCCGGCCATATGTTCGGCGCTGGGGATGCTGGTCATCAACTCGATCGAGAAGTCGCGGCTGAGCGCGGATAGCTTTAGTTATTCCGGTAGTGGGGTTGCGTGGAAAGCGCGCTTTGTGCTGTTTTTGGGCTTTGCGCTGCTGGCTGGGGGTTTGGCTGGGAGTGTGGTATGTGTATAATGCTATATGTCGAATACTTCTGTTGAGCCAGTTGACTGACTTGGGTGTTGCAGACTGTAATGGTGCTCAAGTATATCCTTCAGGATTATCCGTTGCATATTCTCTATTTCGGGATCGCAAACGTTATTTCCAACGCCTTAATTATGCTCAGGTATGTTCTCGGGCTATTTTTCTTCCAAATGTGGACAGTCTTGCTAACGTACATGCAGCTCCGTTGTCCTGTGGATCTCTCAGAACATGGAAGATGATTACACCTACAGCCTAGCGCTTTGATACGTATTCCGGAGCCCTTCTATGCAGTCTGTGTCTTGCCAGAGGCGATTATTTGGAGCCGTGGTATATTCTTTTAATCTACTCTTTGTAGATTTAGACGAACTAGTTTGACAATATTGCAGCCTTATCTTCATTTGATATGCACGCTTTACCTGGCGTTCTGCGGCGTCTTTTTTCGGTTCGAAGCCTTTCCCAGTGCGTTTTGTACACGGTAGATTCATTGGTCTAATCTCCTTTTCATCAAAGGCAATCGAATATTGCTCGTTATATAATGAAAGGACGAAATCTAACCACGCTTTATCACCCTTTAGCAAAGATATGGCAGGAAGATAAATGATCATAACCCAGCCATCTATCCCTGACCACATAGAAACTGCAATGCACATTGTTTAACCCAGTAGTAACCCATAAAGCCGTATTAAATCAAAAAACCGACCCAACCCAAAACACCTATTTGTAAAAAACCCTAACCTCCAGCCCTCATGTCTCTTTTAACTTGCTCATAATAGAATCTATCCGCTCCATATCGCCTGCGTCAATCTTGCCCTCGCTTTCCGAGAACCAATCCACGTGTGATGGAAGATGCTTGCACAGTTCGTCTAAAGCGGGTTGGAAATTCCGCACCGTCGAGGAGAGAGCGTACACTGCTTTTCGTCGTACAGTGGTCTCGGGGTCTGTGACGGAGAGACGGACTAATGTCTCTACTGAAGAAGGAATTGTAAGGAGCTGTTCTTAATGTTAGCTTTTATATTCCAATCATGCAAGTCCATACGTAGGGAAAACAAAAGAACCATACCTTCGCCTGCGCCTTCACATTATTCTGCACGGCAGTCCCCACACACCACGCCGCCATCATCCTCCTCTCATGCTCTTCAACTCCTAGTTCCGCCACAAGGGGCTCCCACAACCCAAGAACCTCCAGATTATTCGCATTATCCAAGTTCTCCACCAATTGCTCAAAGTTGTCGAAAGCGACCAGCTTGTTCTCTAGCGTTGCGTCTGAAGAGCGGATCACGCCCATAGCGGCTTTCATCAGCTCAGCGTCTGAAGGGGTGTTGTCGAGGAGACGTTGGAGGGCGGAGGGGGAGAGGGAGCGGGGTGGACGGTTTTGGGAGGGGGCGGAATCTGAGGCGGCGGAGTTTTCGATGGACCATTTTAGGAGGTTGTTCATTTGAGGGTCCATGGTTGCTTGTGATCTCTTGTTATTGCTGTATTGCTGTAAATAATTGCTGCGTTTTTGTTCTTTGCGCCAGTTGAATGTTTTTGTCTGAAGAAAGAGTTGGTGCGGAAAAATGACGGGATCCTAATGTCGAGGGTATCTTGTAAATAATTAGAGGGAAAATATAGATATCCTGGGCCGTCGGGTATCAAGATTTCTTTGAGACGGTAAAGCAAAAAGTAGAATCTAATTTGTAGGTGGTGCTGAAGAAGAAAAGATACGATTTTGATATGTAGGAGGATGATCTGTGGCGTGTTCTGGATGGTACGGTGATGTTCGAAAAGGTTCGATAGGCAATTGAGAGACTACAACTGCGGATGCTGGTCAAGATATCGTGGGGAGTTGATCATATGGCTATAGTCATTATCTCAGATATAAAATTGAAAACAGCAATTGCTGATCCCCTGTTCTGTGTCTTCAGGAGCATTCCTCCGAAGCTGTTCGACGTATGTTCCGCCCGTGGAATACGACAGGCGCAAGTTCCACGCACATACCACGAGTGCACACGCAGGAACAGGGATGACGATCAGCCGTCAGCTGGTGGATAACATTCAACATTCTGGGCGGGAGATGACAGTTGTTCTCAGGCACGATACATGGGAAGTAAATGTGGCGGACTTCAAGGCATCAGTATTACAGGGAGGAATCTGAAGGGCGTTCATTTACGCGCCCGGATTCGCCGCATAATCGCCTGCAACGCGCGTCCGGTGGCTGCAGGGCAGGCTGTTTGGCGGTTGCCTGTGGGGAACAGGTGTGAAGACTTGAGGAAGATGTAGAAGAGAATAACATAACGTGTACACGACAGGCAGGTGAATTAATAGTTGGCTGTATTTCTGGTAAGTTGAAACATATCTGCCTGAGAAGTCCGGATGATATCAAATCGATCTGTACGATCCTGGGAGTCGTAGAGAGGAACACCAGGGTCGCATCAGGGCACAAACAGCATCTAGACGCGGCGTGGCAGTATATGCAGGCTGTGGCAGTAAGCAGCAACCCCGCCATGTGTGCTGAGTCAGCCGTATCGAGCAATACGGTATCGATACATCACCAAGCCGCGAGAATGCGCAATGGACGCAGAGGGAATGCGTGAGAAATAGAAATGCAAATGCCTGGAGGGCCGGCAGCCAGTCGTCAGCAGCGCACCGTCCAGCGAAGAAGCAGCCGCTGTTGAGGCAGCCGAGTTCAGAGTGGCTCCCCACCGCTGACGCTGGGCTCGTAATATATACCCAGCCCAACCACACAAACTCTGCTCGCTCTTCGCTTCTCTCCCTGTTCCTGCTCTGCCTCACCCCATCTCATCCACTCCATCTTCAGCTTGCGTCTCGCACCCCCTCTTCCCTCTTCTCTATCCTCTCCGTTTCACGACTCGACTTCTTTTTTTTTTGCTCTTTTTGCCTTTTTCGTTTCTACTGTAGTCTCTGTTTTCACGAATTCACCATGGAGGGTACGCATCCACTTCCGCTTTAAGCCTCCCCTTGTCCAGCCCAGACCACAACACGCAGTCCATATATCTGCGTGTCTCCAACAACTGCCTTCCCTTCCCTTGCTGATGCTGTGACTGACACTGCTTTTGCTCGCTATAGAAGAAGTTGCTGCTCTCGTCATTGACAATGGGTATGTCTCCCGTCGTTCCGTTCTGCGATATCGACTACCCAACCTACCTCGCAACCGGTCAATCCTTGCCACCAGAATCCATGCACACATGGTCATCCATCTGTGGATGGGATAATGGTACTATATCTGGCGCATGGGAGGACTATAGATGACCGATTGATACCGTAGAATGCCATATCTGGAATGCTGACGATGCCGTGTTTACAGATCCGGTATGTGCAAGGCCGGTTTCGCCGGTGATGATGCTCCACGAGCTGTCTTCCGTAAGTCTCCCCACAACACTCAATTCGATGCCAATTATTCCAGACAACATCGTGCTGGGTGCTGTATCAACTCTCTACCTGCAATGGTCCTCTGGGTTAACATCTCAATGCAGCGTCGATTGTGGGCCGTCCTCGCCATCATGGGTAATTGACCCCCCACCTCACCGCCTTCTCCTAGGCGATGCGGCCAATGCTCGCCGGCAGCAATGTGTAGCTAACTAGTTTCCCAGTATCATGATTGGTATGGGTCAGAAGGACTCCTATGTTGGTGATGAGGCACAGTCAAAGCGTGGTATCCTCACGCTCAGATATCCTATCGAGCACGGTGTGGTCACGAACTGGGATGACATGGAGAAGATCTGGCATCACACTTTCTACAACGAGCTGCGTGTGGCTCCCGAGGAGCACCCCGTGCTGCTGACCGAGGCCCCCATCAACCCCAAGTCCAACCGAGAGAAGATGACCCAGATCGTGTTCGAAACCTTCAATGCCCCCGCTTTCTACGTCTCCATCCAGGCCGTCCTGTCTCTGTATGCTTCCGGTCGTACCACTGGTATTGTCCTTGACTCTGGTGATGGTGTCACCCACGTCGTCCCCATCTACGAGGGTTTCGCGCTTCCCCACGCCATCTCTCGTATGGACATGGCCGGTCGTGACTTGACAGACTACCTAATGAAGATCCTTGCCGAGCGTGGCTACAGCTTCTCGACCACCGCTGAGCGAGAAATCGTCCGTGACATCAAGGAGAAGCTCTGCTACGTTGCTCTTGACTTCCAACAGGAGATCCAGACCGCTTCCCAGAGCTCCGCTTTGGAGAAGTCCTACGAACTCCCCGACGGTCAGGTCATCACTATTGGCAACGAGCGGTTCCGTGCTCCTGAGGCTCTCTTCCAGCCTAGCGTGCTCGGCCATGAGGGTGGTGGTATCCACACTACTACCTACAACGCCATCATGAAGTGTGATGTCGACGTGAGGAAGGATCTCTACGGCAACATTGTCATGGTAAGACTGCCCTTCCCGTTCCTGGTTGATAGCAACAACACTAACATGTTATAGTCTGGTGGTACTACCATGTACCCAGGTATTTCAGACCGTATGCAGAAGGAGATCACTGCTCTTGCTCCCTCAACTATGAAGGTCAAGATCATCGCTCCTCCCGAACGTAAATACTCCGTCTGGATCGGTGGTTCCATCTTGGCCTCCCTCTCCACCTTCCAGCAAATGTGGATCTCCAAGCAGGAATACGACGAGTCCGGCCCATCCATCGTCCACCGCAAGTGCTTCTAAGGGTAAAGTTGTGCGCTGGATGGTATGGTTGCATAGAGTCTGTTGTTCGTCTTTGTCTCTGTCTCCGTGGTTGTGAGCCCTCGGGTGGTGTCCCGTTGAACGTATTTCTGTGTTGTTGCTGTGTGTCCATTTCACATAACTATTAGCTAGCTACCTCTTTTCAAACCTGTTTCTTGTTCGTCTTTTTTTTTTTTACAACTATCGTCTTAAATCCTGCAGGTGGTAGCTTTCTCTTCCCCCCTTTTTTGCCCCCATCGAAGTACACGACAACTTTCTTGTTTTGTATCTGGGAGAAATTATCTCTTGTTCCTTCACACTTTTCTCCCTATTCTCGAAACGCTTTCTTCCCCCCAAAAATGCAGGCTGTGAGGGAGAGAGGATAACGAGTTGTGCGTAAAAAGATCCGTTTCTTAGTTAATGAGTTCACTTTTCTAAAAATTTTCTCCGTTGTCTCGTTCTTGTCTGGATTCATAGCTGGTCGCCAGGAGATTTTTCAAGGATGAATGCACTTTGGTGACTGAAAACATATTTTGTAGGATTGTAGGCTGCCTACGGTATACATCGTCAAGTCCCAGCTAACTGACGTCGTGAGATGAGGAAGTGATTCATACCTTAACTTCTGTCCTTCATGTCAGCTATTTACCTGATAAATCAAGGCGTATATCAACCTTTCTACCCCCACTAGCACGTTCCCTTTTTCAGGCCTGATACACCACCACACAGACGGGCATTTAGAATTCGACCTCTCGCTGAACCAGTGTGATTCATTTGAAACCCTTTGCTTTCCACGTGAGAGTGAGATATAGTATGCCCCTGTGAGCTGATATACTCCCTCCCTATTATCAGCTAGGTAAATTGAACTTCCTACACCGAGTCCCTTATGCCGAAAAAAAGTTACCTCGTAGTTTGATAGGCTCAAAGAACAAGTGATGATGCATGTAGCTTTAAAGAATGCAAAATTTGATAGATGCATTTATTTACCTCATTTCCTTCCTACCAAAGATTCGTGTCCATTCCTTTCATGTCTTTTTTTTTATCCTTCCAAGAAACCCCTCTCATAACACAAGAAAAGCGAAAAAAATGTGTCCGTGCTAAACCAGCCAGAAATCGCAAAACACGACAAATGAAAAAATAAATGCCTCCCCGTCTATACAAAAGATTGCTTTTTCCCTTTCTCTCTCTTACTCCCAGCTCTCCAAACTCCTCAAAACACATCCCTCATCAACCCCCTCCTTCCGCTCAACAAGCTCGCCAACAACAAACACCTTCTCCCCTTGTTTCTCCAGGACCTCCTTTACGGCAGCAGCCTGCCCACGTTCAACGACAGCCACCATTCCAATACCGTTATTAAACGCCCTTCCCATCTCGGGCCCACTCACACCACCAGTCTTCTTAAGCCATCTAAACACGCCTGGTAATGGCCAAGAGGCCACATCCACGGATGCGGAGAGATGCTTCGGGAGTGCACGAGGTATATTCTCTAGTAGACCTCCGCCGGTGATGTGAGCGAGACCACGGATGGTACCCGGAGCGAAAGCTGATAGGGCCGCGAGGAGTGGCTTGACGTATATCCTCGTTGGAGAAAGGAGGGCTGCGCCTAGTGAAGAGGCCTCAGACTCGAATGGTGCGGGATCATGGTATGAAAGCCCTGAGCGGTCCACGATCTTCCGGATCAAAGAGTACCCGTTCGAGTGTGGGCCGCTGCTCGCTAGGCCTAGCAGGACGTCTCCGACCTGCATCGCGTTTGTGTCAGGGAGGATGCTACGCTTTGAGGTATCGATGGCCCCAACCGCGGCGCCTACGGCGTCATAACTCTGATCCATAAAGAGACCGGGCATCTCAGCTGTTTCACCACCGACAAGTGCACAGTTAGCTGTCACACAGCCATCAGCGACACCCGAGACGAACGCCGCGGCGGTCTGCACGTCGAGCTTGGAGCAGCTGTAGCAGTCTAGGAAGAAAATGGGTTCGGCACCTTGAACGACTAAGTCGTTGACGTTCATGGCGACCAGGTCTATACCGACAGTGTTGTGGATGCGCACTTCGTGTGCTATCATGAGCTTTGTGCCGACGCCGTCGATAGCGCCGATGAGGGTCGGTGAGGAAGCGTGGAAGCCTGAGCCGCAGGATGCGAGGGAGAAAGCGCCTCCGAATCCGCCGATTACGGCATCTGAGCCTGGGCGTTTTGTTTGGGAGACTTTGACTTTTATCTGGTTTACGAGTTCGTTGCCTGCGTCGATGGAGACGCCTGCTGCGGCGTAGGTGAGTGGGTCAGCAGAGGAGGGAGCGTTGTTGGGGTTGGTTTTGAAGGCGCGGTAGGCGATGTCTTTTCTGTAATGCATGCCTTGGAAATGGACTGTGGAGATTCCGGTGTAGGATTTTTTGACTGCTGCTTCCAAGGTGGGTGCGGTTGCGGTTACGGCGATTACTCTTCCGCCGGCGGTTTTCACTTGGTTGTCTACCAAGGATGTGCCAGCGTGGAAGATCAGTGTATCAGTCGCTATCTGGTCGAAAGTGATGTCTCGTCCCTTCGGGTACGAACCGGGGTATCCCTCTGAAACTGCAATTACTGTAGCGGAGAACTTTGGTTCAATTTTGAGGGTAACTCCGTCGAGCCAGTGCTCACAGCAAGCAACCATTATCTCAGCTAGATCTGTGTCTTCGCTCAGGAGAGGGAGAAGGGTCTCTGTTTCTGGGTCACCACCTCGGACGTTGTATTCCAGAACCTTGGGCCCTCGTTTGGTCATCATAAGGCCGGTGAAGAGAATACCGACAAATGGGAAGCCTGTGGAATCATTTAGCTTCTAGGATAACCATAGCAGATGGGCACATTGGACATACCTTCCCTCCTCATTCCGTCGATACTAGGCTGTATAACCGTGCGGTCAATCTCATCAATGACTTCTTTCGGGGCAATGCGCGTCGGGGCGTAGCAGCCCATTCCACCAGTATTTGGCCCTTGATCGCCATCAAATATCCTCTTATGGTCTTGCGCTGGAGGAAGTGATCGTGTTGTGTACCCATCTGAGAATGTAAGAATGCTGAGCTCATCCCCATCCAGGAATTCCTCAATCACAACCTCGTTCCCGGCCTCTCCAAACTGATGGTCTACCATGATCTCGCGGAGAGCCTGATGGGCTTCCTCCTTGGTCTTGGGGATAATAACACCTTTCCCACCAGCCAAACCATCCGCCTTGATTACAACGTCATGTTGGACAGAGTCAAGGTATTTGCAAGCAGCAGAGTAATCACTGAAGTTGCCGTACTCTGCTGTTGGGATGTGGTGACGGGCCATGAAGTCTTTAGAGAATGCTTTTGAACCTTCCATACGTGCTGCAGCTTTCGAAGGGCCAAAGCATCTGATTCCAACTGTGGGTATCTGTTAACCATGCCGGCATCGTAAAAATAGATTCAAATATCAGCTCCTACTCACCTGCCTGAAAGTACCCCTGAATACCATCAACAAGCGGCGCTTCCGGGCCAGGCACAACAAGGTTGACACCATTCTCTTGAGAGAATTTCACTAGGCCTGGGTAGTCATCACCCTTGACATTGGCATTTGTCACTTTAGATGTAGAGGTGCCTCCATTTCCGGGAGCAACGTAGACAATGTCCACGGAGGGTGACTGGCTCAGCTTCCAAGCAAAGGCATGCTCCCGACCGCCGGCCCCGACGACGAGTACACGTAACCTTTCCTGGAGCATGGTATCCTCGCCTGCCCTTTTGGCAGTTGTCTGTAAAGAGAGAGTTAGTCAATTGACTTGAAAGCAAGGACAATATTAAGTTAGACAGGCTGAATTCTGGAAAAGCAAAAATGCGCAAATGCAAAAGGTAGGTCTTTATTTGAAATGAACAGCATCCACGAAGAATGGTTCACTCTTTGAGATAGATTTTGACATAAACCATATCGGGGTTATGTGAACGAGGGAATGGTTGAGGTCATAAGGAACGGTATCTCATGGATACTTTGATCGGGTACAATGGAAGAAGCAGCACTCCCCACCCTCCATGTATTCCTTGAGCATCTCTGATCTTCTAGAAATGCGCTATAGAAGCTTTCCGAACAACGATATGCTCAGACAGGACCAACAGTGCCAATGTGATGTCTCCAACAGCAACGACAGACGGTTCACATAAACAACGCAAAAAAATTCATGAGAGCATGAGGTCAAGCCAAAGACACAACAATGGCATATTCGATAAAATTGAAGCTATGTAAGCCCCTGGATCGACGGATATAAATTTATCGCATTGCTTGGAGGGGCACAGTTTTCGCGTGGGGGATATTGAAGAGAAACCGGGGAGGGCAATTGGGACCGCACAGCAGGCATGTTGGGTATTTAAGTGGTCAAGGACAAAGTAGAGTAGTTGCACTTACTGTCTAATAGCTTGAAAGAAGCAAGCCTGGTTCAAGATGCCTCAAATAGCAGATCTGCCTCTGTTTCTCTTCCTCTCTCCAGCCAATTCGGCGCTTTTTTTGCTTCGGGGTCTGCGCAATATTTTTCCGGGCTTTTTGGTGGATGGAGGTACCAGCAGGAAGCATTGGACGAAATATACACGTCTATTTATTTTGTATAGAATATTTGACAAAAGGAATATAAATGTACAGCTAGTATTTAATTTCCACTATCCAAATAACCTATCATAGCAAAGCGTTCAATGTCCAGTTGTCGACAAACTGCTCTGCAGAGGTACAGAACTAGGCCCAGAGCAGCCAAGCGGCTCCTGAGAGCTCCAGCGAATTTTTATTTTGCAGCAGCAGGGACAGCTTCGCCTTCGATTGTATACTACGCCGCGGAGCATACCCGAGTGCTCTCTCCCAACCACTAATTACATTGCCTGTGTTTTGTATCTATCCAGAGATAGTTTTGTTCTATCTTGTTAATCCCTAGCTTCCTTTTCCTATCCTTTTGCTTGGTACTTCTCTGGGCAGCTCCTTTGGCCTGACCACCGCCAGCGCTGGACGGTAATGTTGAGCAGATCACTCCGGTCTGTTGGGCGGCCAGCACGTGGATTTATCTGTCTCTCCTGTCTTGTAAAGCAGATTGACTCTCCTGTCCGTGTTTCGAGAGCATACCGGCACGATGTGGCGGCCGATACCACCAGCTCCCGCTCCGCTGACAGCGAGCATTTTACCTCCATCGGGACTCCGAAGAACATCATAATATCAAGTGGTAACGGGAATCAGGATGCAAATTCTGAACGTTCAGGGCTTCGTACGGTATGTGAGACATTTTAACACGTTACTTCTAGTTTCAAAAAGTTAAACGCAGCTCTAACTAAATTCTAAGGATTCCGAACCCCCAAGCGGAAAAAAGTCGAAGAAGAAAAAGACGGCTCAGGAACCAGCTGGATCAAGCCAACCGTCGAATAAGACCAAACGAAAGACCAAAGAACGTGCAATCAAACGCCGAACGTCGGGGAAACGAGCACCGCCAATTGGCGCGAAGAAAGCAGAGGATGGACAATTGGCTCGACATGTTGACGCATCAACTGTTGCCCAGCAAAGCTCTTTGTCGACTCCGCTTAAAAGCAAGAAGGCGTTGGCGAAGGAACGTAGAAGAGCACGTGCGGTACTCGGATTGAAGAAAGCAGAGGATGGATCATCGGCTGGACATGTTGACGCATCAACTGCTGTCCAGCAAAGCTCTTTGTCGACTCCGCTAAAAAGCAAGAAGGCGTTGGCGAAGGAACGTAGAAGAGCACGTGCGGTAACCGGATTGAAGAAAGCAGAAAATGGGGAGGTGGTCAGGAAAATTGGACTATCAACTGAGTCTCCTCAGGAGAATTCCAACGCCGCTGAATTGGTTAGTTTACCTTCGTCTACCTTCGCCCAGAAACGTCTCGCGATGCTAACTGCTGCCCTATCTATCTTAGAACGGCTTCGACTTTTTGAAACTTGTTAAAGGGAGTGCGGCTCCGATCAATAAGAAAGGCACAAAGTTGGGGGACGTGGAGGCGCCGTCAGGCAAGTCTTTGGAGACTGGAAAGCTTAAACCACTAGACGGGACCGTAACTCGTGAGTTCTACAAGCTCGTGCTTCGCAAAGGTTTATTGGTGACTAACATTCCGTCTAGCTTTGCCTGAGACAACAGGACCCGTACCCAATTTGTCGTATGGTTTGGACAGGGTACTTTTCAAGTAAGATCTCGTTGACAGATAAATGCGCTGTGCCATGCTAACGGTACTGCTAGTCCTGGTGTTTATCATCTCCAGGATCCTAGGACCCACGTATACAACTTCGACCCGTACTTGGGCAAACTAATGCCAGTTACTGAATTCGATTTTGACGCTTTGAACGAATACATCACCTCGTCCAAGGACGAAGTTTTAAGAAAAATGGCCGTTAAGCATGGCAAGAAATATATCGGATCGTCCTCCAGCATGACATCCGTGCTATCTCAGTTCCATTTCTTATTATCTAGCTGGCGACCTATCCATACCTCGACACTTTCCCAGGGTTTTACGGACAGGTTACGTTCATTTACCAGGTTAACACGTGCTCCGGCAGCTGTGTTTCTACGTTACAAGGATGGGGTGTATGCTATAGATGCGGACAAGGAGTTTGATAATGCGAATATCTTGATGAATTTGGGGAAATCGATGGAAAAGCTCCTTACTATGCCGACGGAGGAATTCGAGCGCTATCGGAGGTCGAGTGACGATAAAGTCGATCCAGAGGCGGTTGCGCCTGAGGCTTACCATTACTCTACTTCCGGTGACTTTTTGATGAGAGCGCAACTGGATGCCTACGACCCTAGGCTCCCTGGTACAGGCATGTTCGATCTGAAGACGCGTGCAGTGGTCTCTATCCGAATGGATGCAAAGAATTACGAGGGCGGACAGGGCTACCAGATCAAGTCTCGATTCGGCAATTTCGAATCATTTGAGAGAGAATTCTTTGATATGATTCGATCTGCTTTTTTGAAGTATTCATTGCAGGTCCGCATCGGGAGGATGGACGGCATTTTTGTCGCCTTCCACAATACGGAGCGCATTTTTGGGTTCCAATATTTACCCTTGTCAGAGCTGGACCAGACTCTTCATGGGCAAGAAGATACCACACTGGGAGACGCGGAGTTCGAACTAAGCATTGCGCTATGGAACAAGGTCCTCGAGAAAGCAACAGCGCAGTTTCCAGAGCGATCGCTACGGTTCCATTTTGAAACGCGCGAAGCGACACAAACTCACTTCATGTATATTTTCGCGGAGCCGATGACGGAAGATGAGATTGATAAGGTCCAGACGAAAAACCGACATCTAATTGAAGAATACCAGAGGAAACTGTTGCATCCGGAATTGTACGATAATGATACCCAGACGGAGAAACAAGAATCGGGAAACAAAGCAGCAGAAGAAAAGATTGAAGTTACAGAGGTTGAAAATGCAGACAACAGCTCTGATGAGACTTCCATGCAGTCCAACTTCGAGTCTAGCGATGAATACGACTCCAAATCGGACACCGACGACGCCTTCCTCGAAACCCTCAACAAAAACAAACGATCGGCCCCCACGCGCGAACTCTTCGCAATGAGCCTTTCGATCAGAAACAAAGTGAACAGGAAGTACGTCCCGCGACCGGAGAACTTGACGTCCGGAGACAAATGGAGTGTCGAGTACGAATTTAGCCAGTTCAGTTCTCCTGAGCGTGCTTGGAGTGTGTACGAGGCTTGCCAGAAGCGGCGGATGAAAGAGCTTAGTGAGAGGGAAATGGGAGGGGAGGAGGAAGGGTATAATCCGTATTGGGCCAAGTTGAGGGACTTGAGTGCTGCGGGGAGAGAGTGGAGGGAGGAGATGGATAGGGCGGAGATTGAGAAGGGGACTATTGTTTTGAAGGAGTGAGAGAGATTCTTATTTTTTTGGGCGTGCCTTGATATGGTGCGCTTTATCTATGGTCTATTTTGCTCATCTACTCCGTGTACAATACCACATGCATATAGAGAGGGAAAAATTGTCTTTTTTCTTTCAACCAGGGATCAGGCCGGCGCAGGGTGTTTGCGATTTGGCTCCTTATTTTGTTTCCTTTTTATCGGGACAGCGTTTGCATATATGTAAAACTAGATAGACACGATATAAATCATCTTCTTGCGGGAAATATGTCCATAATAATATTCCGTATTGTGTGTGCATCACCACTCGCGAGGGGATATACCGATCAGGGTTGGACCCTCAACTTATGAACTGATAAATTAATTGCTTTTTCCTTCCCCCACACCCACCCGTTTCTGTGTTGCCGTGCATTGTGTCAATTGAGATCTGGGCCAGAGGTGTCATCAGTGATCGATGGATACTCAGACTATACTAGTATCCAGTGAAGCACTTGGTGCGAGAGATTTTTTTTGTGGTGGGTTGCAGTAGTGTGCTCGGCATGTGTTTTGTTGGTTGGAAGAAAAAAAGGTTTTCGCTCCCCCTACCCTTCGAGTTTTGTTAGTGCTGGGCAAGTCCAGCCAGCCATGGTGGACAACTCACACACCACACGCACACGGACGATAGTAAAATATTGGGGGGTGGTGCGATGATGCATTGTGGAACCGGCAAAGCCACCTCAGGGGAAGTTTTGACAAAAGACGAATCTTTTTGCGTCATCTCAATTCCTTGTGGTGTGGCAGATTATATATCTCTTTTACATTTTTATTAGCGAGCTACGTTTTGTCCAGACAGACATCTCAGGTGAGCCCTAAGGGTGGATGTATGAAATCTGCCATGCGATTCATTGGTGTTTTTTTGGTGACAGGAGAGACCCAAGTTACCTCTGCAGAATTGCCACTCCCTGCTAAAATAGTCACTGCGCAAGTGCACAGGAGATCTCCCAAAGCATTCACGTCTCTATCCTATCGAAGACTTTCAGGCGGGTGCGGAAAAGATCCCTTTAAACAGTATTCTATGGAAATGACCGGGACCACTGCAAGTCAGACGGAAGCCTCAGCACCAACAGTCTCTAAACCAGATCCACCTATACAGAAAGTTGAGTCGTTCAAATCCTGACGCACTTAATTAGTTCCTAGGAGTGGCAAACAAGAGAGGACCACATTTATTTTGAACAGCACCATTGGAATTGCGGTTTTGATTGTAAGAAACACAGCTCGGCTGTGCATAATGCAATCTTTGTGTGTTCAACAATAAACGCTGCTTCATTCTAGTCAACTATGGCAAGTCTCTAAATAATGATGATGATAATGATGTGTCTGTACTTTTCTATGGGTGGACAGGAGAGTCTCTGTATGTCTCTGTTCATCCCAGTAAGGTAGTATTACTTATTGTTCAGCCAACACCAGCGGATAGAAAGCCGATGCCACAAGTAGCAAAAGACCCGAGAAATACAGGCCGAGCTGAAAGGAGAGTATGCAAGGACATGGAAATGACCGAACCGCTGTAAGGCTTTATCGTGATGATATTCTTCCCGATCATGAGTTGGAGTATATGTAAGATGTGCAATGGCTCCAGGAGCACATGAGGCCTCAGATTTGGCGTAAGCTTGTAGCTGAGGTTAATTCACAAATACTCCACCGGATATTCAGAATCGTTGTGGTGTCTGCAAAAGCGAAGTCTGCTGCAAATTTCAACGACAAAATCCCACACGGGTATCCAGTGTGTTTGGAAGAAGGAACTGATGTCATTAGTGCGAGGTAACTCGCAGGTACCACTCCCACGTGTCTTATGTGCATTCCGTGTGACGTGGTACCTCTGGGGTACCTGGCCTAAATGCACTTCCCATGTCCCATCATCATCCATGGGTCGAAGCTTTGTTTATCAGGCCGATCGTTATATAGAAATTTGAAAATTATGGTGTCTCAATGTATGGGTTCAATCCGCACAACAACCTATCTGATCTGACCTCTGCACCCATGTCTCTGCTGCGTCATGCCGTCGCTCTCCCCGCCGAGTAAACTTAAGACACTTCTCGCATAGCCCGAAACCCACCGCAAATTCCACTGCTGCTCCCCTCTCCCCTCCTTTTCTCGAGGTCAAAGAGGCCCTTGCTCTCTGCCGGAGTCTTCCTGGACAGAGTAATTCTTCTCAGCAGTCAGTCCAAAGCATTCTGGCTGTGTCCAATCATCGCGCATTGACAGCCTGTGCGGATTTCGTCATGGGAGCCAACTCTGCGTGCTGCTGATCTGTTGATCAGACAATCCTGCCTGCAAGGACCAGGCGAATGGGAATCTGGGAGCTCTTCTTGGGATTCTCGACTTCCAAAAGAAACAAAAATTCAGGATTCCAACCCTCGCCTCTTCCCCAGATTCTTCCTGACGCTAGAACAGCTTAGAACAACGACAACAGGGCGGAATTCTGTCATTTGCTTGTTCTAGAGCTTCGCTCCCCTCATCCTCCCCCTCTTCTTCCCTGGGGACAATAATGGCTGAAAGGCCCGGGAGGAAGAACCAGCGGAGAAAGAGTTTGAGCATCTTCTTGGGCTCCGGTTCCTGCTCAGGTACCTCTGCGTCAAATAATCATAATAGCGCCTCTGCCAGGAAACCCCACGCCACAGCTGGCCATGATCGATCGTCCTCCGATGGCTACTATGGGGCCCGCTACCATGAGGGTTCTCAGCTACGGAGGGAGAGGCCGAAGCTCCAGAAACATGGGCGTCCCAGCAGTAGTGCCTCCCTTCTTATCATGGTAAGCTTTGCCTTCATTAAACTCTTTTCTTCCTCTCTTCTTTGCTTTTTATATTTCATTTCGCTCCTGGTACAGTTTTCTGCCTACGTTTCCATGCTTGCTGAACTTTGTCTGGCGACTTGTAGGGCAATAATCCGGCAGATCATGGTCCGATAGGCCTTTATCGCACCAACTCTGAGGCCCAAAATCGAATCCCCGCCTCGCAACTATCCCATGATCCTTCCCGTCCCCATTCGCGCTCCAGGTCCTATCCCAAATCCATGCGGAAATCCGTCTTCGGCTCGCTGCGCTCTCTGGGCTCTCTCGACGATGACCAACAATCCACCAAAGCCCGCTCCAAGGGCTCCTCCATCGATGATGAGGATCTACCTCCTGGCATGGGCAGTTTTAGACATGTTATGAGCGGCCAGGTTCTGCACTATGGGGAGGTGCAGACTACGACCAGTATGTGGAGGAAGAAGAGTCAGTATTTGGTTTTGACAGATACGCATCTGGTGCGCTTTAAGAATCAGTCTAAGGCGGCTGAGGTGTTTTCCTCTGTGCCGGCTTCCTTCGGGAGGAATTCTGGTGCGTCTATGGCGAGTCATAGGATGTCAATGGCGTCAATTGCATCTTTCCCGGACCCCCAGATGGGACAGTATGGAGATGTGGCGTCGGGTATTCCGCTAAATAATATTGTCGCGGTATATAAGATTGACGATGGTCGGCCGTACTTCTCCATTGAAGTCTGCTACGTGGATGAAAAGTCCAAACCTTTGTCTCTACACTTACAACTTAACGATCCTCAAGAGTCTGAGCTATGGCTTATGGGGATCCGAACTGCAGCTGAACAGGCGCGGACGCTGGAACCCGTTTTGTTCGACGAGCAGACCCTGGAATACGTTGCCCGCACCCTCGAGCAAGAACGTGATTATGACCCGGACTGTTTCCGCTTGTACAGGGTTGTCCAGCGCATACCCAGCAAATCCAGTAGCAAGGGATCGAGCGACGATCTTTCAAAGGTCTATTGGAATGTGTGCTATTTAGCAGTTGGAGCTCACAAGGTGCATCTAGTGCCACTTCCGAAATCCTCCAATCGAGCGTCTGTCGGGTCCATGAGTGAACTTGATATAGGCATGTGCTTTGGTGTTATGACGTTAATGTCGATCTCAATGCATAGGGGAGATGATAGCTTTCAGCTTATCTTCAGGTATTATATTTTCCTTTTTGATGGGTATGCATCCTTTCTGATATTTTTTTTCTTCGGTTGTAGGGCTCCATTTCGACCGCCCTTCTCCGTGCATCTCTCGTCCTGCTTCTCAAATGAGATCGCGGCGCAAATTCGACAGCGCGCTGAATTTTTACGTCCGGAATGGGTCGAACAACCGTTTACGTTCGACGTTCCTCAGCATGTGGAAGATGACATTGCACCAATGATGTATATGGAAGAGGATCATGGATGCTTTGATCGAACCCTGATTGCCTACTGCTCAGCATATAACGTTGATACCTCCAATATCCGCTACACCATTGACTATGCCTGTGACGATGCGCCGTGCTTCCGACTGCTACAACCGGCCTCTCGAGGTGAACGCCGTGCGTATTCTGCGTTAGAACTCCTTGCCGTAATGCGCTCATTGCGTTATAACGAGTCATTTGTGACAATATCATTTAAGGAGATCAATTTAGATGTTTTACAGAATGCGCGAGACAATTACGCCATCGATTTCGATGCGCTTCTCACGCGGTCTGGTTCTCCTGTTAACATCCCTGGACAGGAGCACTTGGCCCTTCTCTCACAAGAGATCAGAGCCCTTGCCCTGAAAAGTAAACGCCTCAGACGGCTAGATTTTACATTATGCCTTACACGCACTCCGATGAGTGGTAAAGGAATGCACGACCCGGGCTGCGGTATCCCAGAAGCATTGTTCCCCCTGTGCCGCCGCCAGCTAACCAACGTTGACTGGATCGTTCTCAACGGAATAAAATTAGGCGATTCTGACATGGATTATTTCGTGGATGCGGCTTCACAGAAAGCATCACACCTCCGAGCACTTGAAGTCAGCCATTGCGGCATATCAGTACATGACCTAGATCTCCTTCTGTCCACGCTTATGGCACAGGAAAATACGCTTGAAGTCATCAATATCTCTGGTGTTCAGGGACGGTTAACCCCGGAATTATTCCAACAGCAGATCGGCTACTTCGCACATATAAGAAAGATCAACCTTTCACATATCTCGAGAACAACTGGACCAGAACCACTTATAGCGCCAGAAACGTTATTAAACTGGCGCTTGGAGGAACTCTCGTTAAGTCATACAGCTGTAAATGCGCAGACGGTCGATTCCATTGCGGCATATCTGTCGAGTCCCAAATCTTTGACGCTGCGGAACCTGCGGCTCGATCAGTGCGGCTTAACAGGCGAAGACGTGGCTGTCTTTCTGCACTCATTGGTCAACGATGGCGGCAAACCTCGCGCCATGCATCTCCACGTTAGTGAGAATCGTCTCCACATGAATTACTCGATGTTATTCAACGCCATCGCGAAGAACAAAACGCCAACACACCTTACGATGCGGATGGTTAATTTCGATAAAGAAGATCATTTTAGACAGTTAGTCGAGGCGCTTACGAAGAACACTATCTTGAAGTATCTGGATATCTCGAAGGCATCGTTACCGTACGATGCGGGTCCGGAAACGTGCAAGGCGTTGCAGAGGATGTTTGAACAGAATAAGACGATTGAAGAATTGGATATCAGCGGGGAATGCGCGCATTTAGATGTAGCGAGGTTTGGCATTGGGTTGAATCTCGCCTTGACAGGGTTAAAGAAGAACACATCATTGAAGGTACTTAAGATCGAGCATCAGCGGCTCGGGCTTCAAGGGGCAAATACTCTTGCTTCAGTGTTGGAGGAGAATACCTCGCTTCAAGAGGTACACTGTGACAATAATGAGATCAATCTCCAGTCCTTTACGGTTCTGGTCAATGGTTTGCAGCGGAACAAGAGCGTTCTATACTTGCCGTCTATGCCTCGCGATCGGGAACAATCTCTCGACCGCGTTCGTCGCGAAATTGAGTCTGTGGGTCAAGAGAACAACCACGGGGGAGCGTCGACTGCCAGTACGATTCGGAAAACCATGAAGGCGGCCGTGGGATCTAACACGACTTCCCCTCACAAATTGTCAAAATCACACCGCTCGCCATCATTGGGTCCCAACCGTTCCAGTACATTCTCTTCCCCGCTAGCGACATCAACACCCATCTCCGCTAGCTCAACCACACCACCACATTTCATGCGTCATGATGTGCAGGTTGTGCTGCGATCTCTGAACCAGAAATGGGATACAGAGGTCCAGCGGCTTGAGCGGTATCTTTACCGGAATTATAACCTGGCGAGCGGCGTTGCTGTTGGCGATGGCGATGGCGTAGATGGGGATGTCCAGAGCGGTGATTGGGATGATGCCATGAGTGATGGGAGACCGAATACCGCTGCTAGTCTGGGCACATTCCTCAGCCAACTTCCTGTGGAACAGGATGACCCTGCTCCTGTCTCTGCTCCGGCCCCTGATCCTCCACCTGCTGTCGTTACTGCTCTCCCTCCAATTGAGCAGCAGGAAAAGCCACTCCCTATTTCACCCGTACCTGTGCCCGTACAAGTGGAAGTAAAGGAACAATCGGCTCCAAAATCTAGTAAGCCGCGGTTTTATGCAGCCGCCAATTCTCAAAATCCCAACGTCTCCACCGCAGCTGCCCCGAAAAGCAAAACCAACAACAACCACTCTTCGACCATCCAACCCAAATCCTCAGCAACAACCACCCCACCAACCCGTCCACCCTTACGCTCCTCTATCTCAACACCCATAGCACCCACCAGAGACTCCCTCTCTGTCCCCACCCCGCCTGTCCCACGCGTCGCCTCTCTCACAGCCGGTACACGAAAAAGTATCCGCAGCTCTAAAAGCAATAGCAGCCTAAGTGCTAGCGCGAGCATCAGTAGCAACAGCACCACCACTACTACCAAAACAACAAGCGGGAATAAAGTCGCGGGCCGCATCTCCGGTACGGCTTCTTCGTTGCGCGGGCTTTTGGCGGTGCGTTCGGTGGAGCGGAGAGGGAAGTCTAGGGAGAGGGCGGATGGGACGTATAGCCCGACGCCGACGGCGCCGAGGTTGGAGTGGGAGTTACCTGAGATGAAATTTTGATATTTGTCTCGACTAATTTGGAAAAGTTTTTTTATCTTCTGGGTTATATTCTTTTTCCCATTTCCTCTTATATTTCCGGTCTGGTATTTTGAGCGCTTTTTTTTTTTTTTTTTTCCGGTTTTTTTCTCCTTTTATTTCTTCGTTTCTTACATATGGGCGGGCTCCTATTTTGCATACCGCGTCTGTCGTTTCCTCTGTATTATTAACCCATTTTGCTGCTGTTCATATCTTCTTATCTTATTGTTGCAACTTGCATATGCTTCTTTGACTTTCGTGTGGTCTATTTTTGCTTTAACTACGTTGGCGTGTCTTCTCGGTCCGGGGTTTTGGAAATTGTCTTTGCGTGGCATTCTTTCGTTGGATGTGTTGCTCCTTATTGGTATGCATGTGAAGGACCGGGTTTTGGGTATGATCGGGATTGGCACGGTCATCAGTTTAAGGAGACATGTGTCAGATCATGGGTTTATGACTCGTTTGCATGAGATTGGATCATATGTGGTGTGGGTTGGAAGGTCATTGAACAGGGCGGAGGTGGGTAACATTGATTGAAATGGATAGAAGAATACGGGCATCACTTGTGTCTTGTGTGTTCAACATAACTCGGGCTTGCATGTGACAAATGCAATTAATTCCCTCTGCAGCTAAAAAGTCTGTCGTGGTATATTTTGTCGTGCTCATGTATATCATCTCTAGAAAAGAAAGCGCTTCTTTAAAGCGCACGAATAGCAAACCATCAAGAACCCTGCCTATAGAACCCCCTTGGTACTAACAACATCTCCACCACCAACCTCGCCTTCCTCCCTCCTCCTCGACGCCCCCCTGATAGCCACAGCAATAGCCTTAATCGCACTCTCTGCTCTATGATGATCATTCTCGCCATACACACAACCCACATGCAGCGTCACGCCAGCCGCCTGCGCAAAGCTCTCCAACCCATGCGGAATCATCTCCGTGCTCAGCGCGCCGACTTTCTCCCTCTTCAGACCCAGGTTTATCACGCTGTAAGGTCGGGAAGAGATGTCGAGGACGGCCCAGGAGAGGGCTTCGTCGAGGGGTGCGTCGCCGCGCGCGAAGCGGACGAGGGAGACGCGTGGGCCCAGGGCTTTGGTGAAGGCGGTGCCGAGGGCGAGGAAGGTGTCTTCTGTTGTGTGGTGGTCGTCGACTGTATATTGTAATTATATTGTTAGTAGGTTGCTGACTGGCTCCGCGTTTCACATAGATAGGGATTTGTTTGAAGTTATGGAAGGGAAGAAAGGAGAGGTATAGATAACTCACTTATCAAATCCCCCTTACACCTAACCGCAAGACTCCATCCTGAATGCTTCGCGAGCGCATGCAACATATGGTCCAAGAAGCCTATCCCGGTGTTTATGGTTATTTGCTGTGAGGGCGTGAATTGGGTTGCGTGCGCTGCTTCGGGCGGAGGGACGATTGCGTCGGGGGATTGCTTCTCCTTTTCAGATTGCGGAAAATGCTCGCATGGCTCGTAGGCTGGCAGCACGCCGCCGTCGAGGGAGAGGGAGATTTGGACTTTTGTCTCGTTGGTTAGGCGGGTGAGAGTGGTAACGCGGCGGGGGAGGGGCATTTTGACGGGTGTTCAGAGAGGACGTGTTTGGGAATAGTATAAAGGAGGCAGGGAGTAGTACTGTATAGCGAAGAGAAAAGAGAGTGCACAGGGAAGCAATTGAGCGAGTGTGATGTCCTGTTTCTTTCTTTCTTTCGTTGATGAATCCGTCTTTTTTATACTCCGGGTCAACGTATGCCCGACGCTGGAATGCCGAGTGTTTGTATCTTCTTCTCGGCTGCAATTCAATGGTTACTATTCTAATAATAATTCCTGTTGACAACCTCATATATCTACAATGCCACCCCCCTCCAACCAGCGCGGAGACATCGAGCCTCCGCCGCAAGTCACCTCCGAAGCAGTCAAGGGCTTCCTGACCGGCGCAACGCGGGTACGTCAAACTCTATAGTAGGACTATGGAATTACCGAGCTCCATAAAGAAGTAAGAGAATCAGAACACGACACTGAGTCCAATATATCTATCCAGTTCGGCTCCCTCTCAATCCTCGCCCACCTAATCCTCATCCTCCCACACCCGTTCCACTTCTCCGCCCAACCGCCTACATCCTCCTCTTCCTCTTCTTCATCAACTCCCTCAACATCATCCTCCTCCTCCGGTCCGCGCCACCACCAACCCCCACGAACCCCCCTCTTGTACCGGCCCCTCGTCTCCCTCTCGAACTCTCTCGCGCCGCTATCGAAAGTCTACCGCGGCCTGACCCCGCAGTTCAAAGTTTATCTGCAGCTGAGCGCGATGATACTGGGTGGGTGTGTATGGGCTGAGCGGAGGGTTACGGAGTATTTGGATGCGATGAGGAGGGTGAAGAGGGCGGAGCGGATTGAGAGGGCGAGGGAGAGTGAGGCGGGTTGAATGGGTATGGTGCTACTTGTGAGGGTTGTAATTCTTTTCGTCGGGGGTTGGTTTTGGTAATGGCTATGATATGACATGATATGGCTGGGGGTTTATGCTATTGGTGTTAGGAGTTGGTTTGCGTTGATTATTCTATTGCCTGTTGTTGTATATAAAGGACTGATGCGTGCATGCGTGTACATACAAAGCCAGAATGGCAGCTTCGTTTTAAGAATACTACCCAACGAATTCATGATAGTTATATGTTATAATATGCACCTATGTACAACCATAATCCCCGCAGGATTTGAAACGCATATCCAACGCCATGCAAGTGGGATATTACACCCGGCAGGAAATATGTACGATCGATGCAGATAAAAATTGGTTAAGATATGTTCCCAAAAAAAAGAAACAGCGTATGGGTGGAAGAAAATGTACAATATAATTATCAATATCGAAGAGAAGTCGTTAAGAAAAGAAAAGGTTTCTTTAGAAAATCAAACAAACACAAGATGCAAGAAAGGTAAAAAAGTAAATAGCTCAAACATCCCTTGTTCCGAAGTAGGGAGGAAAAATATAATAATCAAAAACAGACAGAGATCTATATAAATATATTATGGTCATACACCACGTCCAACAAGTTCGTAATATCTTTCCGAAGTTCCCCTCCCCGTCTCTTCGTCCTCCTTTTTACTCGAGTTAGACCGTGTGAATAAGGCAGGGAGGCGCAATTTTCGGCGCGTGGGGGAATAAGAGGGTGGTGCGGAGGTAGATGAGCGGGCAGCGTGGGTGGGACGCGTAGGTAGGCGGGAGTAACGGTGGTAGTAGCGCGAAGAGACGAAGAGAAGACGGCCGTATGCCCACCAGAGGCAGAAACCGACCACGGCGGCGAGGGCGAATCCGGCTGCTGTGATGAGCATCCAGTGGCCTCCCATCTATTCAATCGTTAGTCTGGATCTCCGGATTATAGGACAAAAAATAAGATTAAAAAAAAAAAAAAAAAAAAAAAAAAAACATACCCAAAAAATAAGCCTGGCATCCTTCCCATGCCAACTACTCCCCTGATGATGCGTAAAGAAACTCCAATAGTGCTTATTATATTCGTCAGGCATTAGGATGCGCACATGCTCACTGCGCGGCCGCTCGTCGAGCATGTACTCTTTCCAAATCACGGAGAGGAAAAGGGGTCCCGTGGAATACATCACTGTGATGTACGGCAAAAGCCAGCTCCTGTCGTATTCTTGTAGTGAATCGATGACGCGTTGGAAAAAGGGGTGCTTGGGGACGGATGCCATGGCGTCGTTGGATATGCCCGTGGGAGAGGTGCGGCGTACCCAGGCGGGATAGACTAGGAGGGGGTCTAAACGGCGGTTGCAGCCCTGGATTGTGTTTTTATTAGCTTCAATTCATCCTAATCTATAGTCCAGAGTTGCGAGCGGGGGAAAGAGTAAATACGTACATCGTCGAGATCAATGTAGGTCCCGCCAAAATGATCCAGAACGAAGTATCGGATGGCGTCAGCGCGCTGAATAGGGTAATGGTAATTATCGAAGGTCTCGAGAAACCAGGGGTATTCCGCCGCAATGAATTTCCTCGACTTTTCGTCCGTCCATAGCTATAATAAATACTATTAGCGCAAATCCTCCCAAAATACTTTTGCCCCATACACACCTTATATTCATAGTCCGGGTGTATATCCAAACAACTCTGCCGCGCCTCCGCCCAGACTTCCGGTATCGTGTTATTCTTATACGTCTGGTGTATTATCTTGGGGATAATCTGGGGTTCCGAGGGGACGTAACTCGAGTTTGGGGCGGGCAGCTCTGGGCGGGTAATTGCGTCGGCGGAGCCATCCTCGATCAGGAGGGAGAGGAGGGTGTACACGCTGCGGACAAGGACGGCGATGATGGCGCAATTGACCAGCACGAATATTATCAGGCCTTTCCGCATCGTGGAAGCTCAGCAGCCGCGAGGGCGACGGCGTAGAGGAGGGAGGGGAGGGGGAGAAGAGGGAGTAGATGAGAGGGAAAAAGAAAGAGACGAAGCTCTTTCTATCTCTCGGTGAGGGAAGCCAGTGTTGTGTTCAGTTCCGCCGCGATTTTAACAATAAGTCAAAAAAAATATACACCTTCAATTAACCCTTTTCCAGCTCCAAAGGGCCGTCCAGACTGCAAGAGGCGAGAGATGGGCGGACGAGTGCTGTTACTGAAATTAGGAGCGCTAGCCCAACGCCAGGATAAGTGTCGGCGTCGAGGTGACAGGGGGGGGGCTGGTTCAAGGGGTCCAGGGATTGGCGCGAACGGTTTGGTTTGGATGGTAAACGAAGCCAACGAGACGGACTATGCTGGATTGATCAAAGGAGTGGAAATCGGTGGAGAAGCAGGGACCACGGAGAATCCAATGAAATAGGCGAGATTTGGGGGATTCGCAAGGGGATAAACAGGGTCGAGAGATATCGATATTATTCCAAAAAAAAAAAAACCAAACGGCGAGGATGAAAGGATAGGACGAGATGAGATATTAGAATAAGGGAACGCGTCGAAGGCAAAAGCAGACGTTGGCCTGGGTAAAAGATGAAAAAAAAAAAAAAAAAAGGTTGAAGGAATGACGATATTCAGGGGCGTGGCTTGTTCCTTTTTGTGGGTGGGAGGGAGAGAAGAAAGTTATAATTATAATAACGTGTGGAGAAGGGAAGAGAAAACTCGAAGGAAGGGATATGAATCGAAGTGTGTTATTTTGAATTCAAGGAGTGACGACGAGATGCGAACGAGACGGGGAGACGAGGAAAGCAAAACGACGGAAGAGAATCCAGGACCCTGGGCAAGAGAGCGGCATTGGGCGAATGGGGACCAGCGAGCGACGGGAGACTCAGCAGCGGGACATGGTTGGCGCAGAGAAGGGCGCCAGGGAACGAAAAGAGAAGAACGTTGCGCCGGTTACGAGCAGAAGATGCGCGAGATGCTAAATTAAAATAGCCGACGCACTAACAGAGGCTCAGAGCGCTGGGTCAGGGTCTGAACAGCCACTCGCAGCCAACAAGATGCACGATGATGTTGGCTGTTGACTGCACTTCTTGGATTGATTTCATTCCCAGCTCTTTCAGGTCCTCTTTCAGGTCCCAGTTGACTCCGCACAGAGCGAGATGGAGACGACGGGGGGCAGCAACCGTGGATGAGCAGCCGTAGTAGACCCAACACGCGTCCTGTATCTGTATCTGTGTGCTGTATACTTGCACTGCAGCACAACACGCGTCGACTCACACTTGCTTGAACAGACCAACAATATATACTTTCTACATGTAAATATAATTAATATTGTACCATACAATTTACTTAAAATATACATAAAAAATACATACTTTATTGCCTGTTGCGGTTAGGCGTGGCGGAGGGGGCTGAGCACGCGACGCTAGGCCACATCGGGACAGCGTGGCTGCCTGCGCTAGCCCCGATGCAGCCTAGCGCTGATGAGAGACGCGTCCCCGGGGCTTAGTATCTCCGCGCCGGAGATCTTCTCCTCGTCTGACTCAGCGTCTTACTCATCGTCGGACACGGAATGTCTGGTCTGGAGAGTGAGAAACAAACAAGATCAAAGAATGAATGAATGAACTAACAAGAGAGCGTGCTATTGTATCTACATACATAACACACGCCAAAGAATCGAAACTACCTAGGTCACATAAGAAATATTGTTGCAGAATGAGCGGACAGTGCTACACAAGCACAATCTTCTTCCATCCCCCCATCTTGCGCGTCTCTGGACTGTGGCTGATACGAGCCAAGATCCAGAAATTCAGTAATACGCGTACGACGTTCGCGATGTTGCACCACCACTACCACCACTACGACCATACCGCGTGCTGACGTTGCTCGTCGTTCCATACGTGTATCGTCGCGTAGTGCTTGAACTGCTGTAGGAGCTCCTCCCCTCAGTGAACGTGCTTCGTCTTCCAATCCCAATCCCATCTCCCAGATCAACCCTGGTGGTGAATCTGCTTCTGCTAGTGCTGCTGCTGCTGTCGCCTAGCCATGTCGTCGGCGTGATGAGGCGGTACGATGTTATGTCTGGTCTCTTCCATCCGCTGCCCCGTGGGCTATCTCTCATCACTGGCGAGGGCGCTGTCCGCGACGTCTGCAGTCCTGGCCGTATCGGTATGTATGATGATGGTGATGATGATCTGTACGTCGGCCTAGATCCCAGCCATCCATCAACCCCCAAACTCCTCTCCGGGGTGCGGATGTATGGCATTCGTGCACTCCTCTCGCTTTCTGCGTATAGAAACTCATCGATCTCCTCGTACTCACACGTCGGGGTTACGACCCTGGGAAACTCCTTTCTCGTATTATGATCCTTCTTTTTGCTTCTGCTCCTGGATCGCGATAGGCTCCGTGAGCTTCTACCTCGGGGTTTGTAGCCGTCGGGGAAGATCTCTTCGTACAATGACGTGTCTCTTCGGCGGCTGTTGACAATCGGCGACGCCTCGCGATACCGGCCACGCGAGCGGCACGGGGACTCCGCAAACCGTGGTTCTCGTTCGGTGTAGGCGAAAGATGGGAGATCATCGTCCCAGTCTCGATAATCGTGCTCATAACCATCATCACAGTGCGCAGCGTATGGGTCGCCATATGTTCTCCCTGAATATGGCTTGTTGCTTTCTTTCCTTGTTTCCTCGGCCGGTTTGCGCCCTCTGCTCTGGGCTCTCGGCTGTTGGGGCGTTGGGTTCTTTTTCCCGGGTTTTACGTCCTCTTTCTTTGACCTTTGGGATTTGAGACGCTCATAATTTTTGTCAAACTCTGCGCGCTTGGCGTCGTCCCTGAGGGTGTCGTACGCGCTTTGGATCTGTATGCACAAACTTATAAGTACGAGTTTTGTCTCCAAGGGAAATAATCGAACTGCTGTGGCTATCGGGTTGCATTTGCGTACCTTCACAAATTCTTCAGATGACTTGCCAGGATTCTTATCAGGGTGTGAAGTGAGAACCAGCTTTTTATACGCCGATCGGATCTCGGCTGCTGTGGCGGTTTTTTTCACGCCGAGGACTTGGTAGCAGTCCAGTTTCGGGAGACCTTCCATCGCTAAGAAAAGGAAAATAACAAGTCAATTTCTCTGCAGAAAGGTAGTGTGAAAAGAAAACAAAAACAGGAGCTTGAACAGCTATCTGTGGATCCCAAGGTATGTTGGATACCTGCTTGGGCCTTTTATATTTGGGATCTGGATGGGGGAAAAGAGGAGCTCACCTTCCCGTCAAGCTAATCATGCAGGAAAGCTCAAAACAACGGGAGCTATCCGAATAATCAGGCCCCGCTTCTCTGCTTTTCCAGGGATCGAGGTATAGAGCTCTGATGAGCATGATATCCTGAAACCTTCACAACAAAGGGTGGAGCTTGGAAGGAAAGGTTTTGTCGGGCTTGACAGCTCGTGGAGCTTTTCTTCGAAGACCGATGCTATCGCTATCGTTGGACAGGAGCTATAGCTCTGGGTCGAAAAGCTTGAAACCCAAGGGTTATATATCGCAACGGATGAAAGAAGGTTGGTTGGCAAGGGAGAGCTCCGCACAACAGCAGGAGCTATGTAGTGCAGTTATATGTCTTGAGCTTGTTTTGGCCCCCCACAAAGGGAGAACAGCTAGTTGTTTCGAGAAGAATGGAGAGGAGGTGACTTTTTTGCTGCTGGGAAACACCGCATCTAACCCCCGCAGCTTTAGACGGAGATAGGCCAGATAGATCGACAGGTCAACAGGGGCTTTCTTTTTTTGCTTTTTGTTTCCAGTTCGCTATCTAACCGGGCGTTCGAGAACAAACTGTGTTGTTCTATAAACAACAACTTCTGCGCCGCATTTGAGACAGTTGGGGTCCGGAATAAGGCTTAGTTCGAGTAAGTCCAGAGAGAGGGGTCGGGGGATAGAATCCGAGACGGGAGATTGATTATGTTTTGGTCTGTGTGTGCGTCGTAGTGTAAGACAATGGTATACCACAAGGAGGGGGTGTTGTGCCCGAAACTGCCTCAGGTAGTTATGATGAGGTGATCGAAGCACGGAGAACGTAGTTGTCTCTTCGGAGCGATGTAGCTTCGTTGTATTCTTTGGATGGTATCACAAGATATAGTGTAAGAAGGAGATGCACTAAAAATCCCCTCAAACAACAATATAGATAATGTAACCACAAATGCCAGCTGGAGAGGAGAAGTGGTGCTGATTGCGTTGGCTTAAATGGCATCGTTTATGCTGCTGGAGACATCTCCAGTAACCAACTCACTAGGTAGATAAGAAAGCAAAAGAAAAACCCACCTCCAGGCCAATCAGAGCAATATTGCGCCCAAGAGTCATGCCATCCATCCCTGCCTCATGCGAGGTTGGCTGGATCGCAGCCTTTCGCGAGAGGCAGAGGGTGAGAGTGCTGTTGTTTCGAGTTAGCGCCCATCACTTTGACACAAAGAGGCAGCCAACCAGGCTGAGCGGGGAGAGCGAGAGGGGGCGCGCATGAATTTCGAGGTCGGCATGGTAGGGCAAGTAGTTGCTTTTTCGTCTTTCGTCGATGGGTCCAGTTATCATCCCTGAGCTGGGTGGCTATAGTTTTCATGCTATTGGTATGTGCACTTCTTGAATGGAGATATGAGGTGGGTTGGTTTGTTTTGGTGGCGTTCGATGGGTATACAGCAGAACTGAGTGCTGTCTACGCGAGTTACACACCCCCGATCGATGGGATGATCAACCAAAACATACCAAGGAAATATTATTAATGGGTTCTTCGTAGGTACCCGAAGCTGCCGTCCATGTTCCAGCTTTCGGCCTGAGTTCTGCCCATTCCTCGTGTCGTATACTATAACCCAGTGCTTGCATGCCACGTTGTTTCTGCTTGTTGCCCGATGGAATATGACGATTGTTCAACCGGCATAGATAGGCGGGGATGATTCATGCAGGTACACTTTTCGACGAAAAACTCCCTTTAACCATGATGACTTGCTTCAGCCCGGGTCGTCCAAATTCGACGTTCGATCAGCTGGATATGCGTTGTTTTGATTCCAGTATGCAGTGTTGCCTCTCCTGGCAGAAATCCTCTCTTCTGACTGTCATAAGCATTTGCGCAATAACACTTAGGAACACAGCAAAACATACATTATTGTAATTCATGCACCATTTATTTTTATTTTTTTGTAAGTTCCATGGAGGCTCCTATACGCTGCCCTGCGCAACGATCGGACTCCACAGTGTCGTATTTCTTGAAGAAACAGGTAAGGCGGTTTCTCCCCTGTCAACCTTTGAAGAATTGATCAATAGGCTAAATATGGGCTTCCAGGAGCAGACATGACGGGATTTGGCTTCGTCAGGAAGGTACCTAGCTAGGAGTCCATTTCCCTTGCTTCTTTGTCGAATTATACTCTCCTGCATTCTTCCCCGCTTCCATCGGAAATCTTGGTATGTGGTGGGAGGATGCCGCTTCTATCGTACCCAAATGAGCATCCCCTACCGCCTTGAGCGTTTGTTGGGGCCTTCTACATAAATCTACGAAGGTTCCATTGATGTCTTTGTATGTAAGAGAAGAAGTCTCAGTTGCTAGTAGCTAGGGGATGCTAACTATAACACAGGATATAACTAATACATAACCAAGAAGCCTAACACTTCGATACCAGTAGGCTCCCATGTATCCTTCCTACCATGACCTACAATCACGTTATCCAGGTCTCTGCTGTTATAGGACTACTTTTCTTCTTTCCATATATATACCCTACTTGAGAGACAGTCGCAAGTATCACCTCTTTCCTCTTAGCTTGATAGAGGCAACATAAAGTCCTCAGAAATAACTTTCCTAAGGCTTTTTCAGAGATACAATTCATTGTTACCACTTACCATTACACTTACTTACTTGCACGACTCTTTGGTGAAGCAAACTGCAAACTGCTAGCAGTAACCCTGGAATATTCCAGCATAATATTTACTTGTACCCTTTTCTTTTGTCTATTTAATACAAGCAATCTCTTGCTACTTGGCTCACTATTAGCTTTGCTCCAGTGTCCTCTACTTTCCATGGCATAAAACAAGATATCTTAGGTTTGGACAGTTTTATTATAGGATTGAGGATTTAAAAATATCTAGGTATGCTGTTCTGTACTCCCCTTCCCAGTCTGTTTTGCATTTTACTTTCTGACAGCAAGCTTTTGAAAGAGTTTACAGTTCTCTCTTTCTACTACCTTGATGCTTCTTTATTTAAACCATAGAGACTGATGGTGTCCACAGGCAAGGAAGCACCTCTCTCCAATTTTTCCGCGAAAGTTATCCTTTTACTTTGTTTCAGGGCACTTGAGAGAAGGCCGCGAGTATTATCTCTTCCCCTTAGCCTGGTAGATAGCAAAATAAAGGCTTTAGAAATAACCTTCCTAGGTCTTGTTAGAGATGCAATTCATTGTTACCACTTACCATTACTGCTAATGTGAACACTTGTTATAAGAACCACAGCATTTATTCACTTGCTTGCACTTCTGAGTGTTGATTAACCCTGAAATATTCCAGCATAACACTTACACCTTTTTTATCTGTTTAAATAAAGCAACCCCTTGCCACTTGGTTTTTTGTTAACTTTACTCCAGTGTCCTCAGCTTTCTATGACATCAATTGGGCTACCTAGGTACCAACAGCTTTACCATAGGATTGCAGAGTCAGAATATCCAGGTGTGTTGTATTGTACTTCCCTCCCCAGTTTGCTTTGTATTCTACTTTCTAACTGTAAATTTTGGAAATAGTTCATAGCCGTTCCCCTTTACTAACCCCGCGGTTTTCCCTTTGAACCAAGAGACTGATGGCGGCCAAGGGCGAAGAAGCACCTCTTTCCAAGTACAAGACCACAGCCTCCGATTTTCTGAACCAGTTCACTAATGCCCCAGACAGGCTGGGCTTGAGTAATATGGTAGATGTCCACATTGGGCCAAGAAAGAGAAAATGGCATCTCCACGCGGATCTGCTGTCCAAAGCGTCGCCGAAGTTCAAAAGTGCATTCTCCGGCGGCTTCGGTGAATCAGAGACGAAACGGCTTGACCTCCCAGATGACGATGAGGAAGGCTTCGAACTCTTTGTTGCTTGGCTCTACGCAGGCGACAGATTCACCCTCGACGGAACTGCAGAGTTTCCTGTTCTCCAATATCTCAATTGCTACATTCTTGCCTCGAAACTCATCCCGCAGCTTGAGGATATCGTCGTCGGTGCTTTCAGGGGCCACTTTTGGGGCACCAACTCTTCCCCTCCTATCAAAGATGTCAAGTACTTATACGACAACACACAATCGGATTCTAAGATGCGAGCTTTCCTGGCTGATCGTGTTGCTAACGTGTTAATGTCCGGCCGTACAGGAAATGCTTCATCAACCCCAGAGTTCCATGAGGTGATGCGTTCTACACCCGAGTTAGCATGCGATGTCATCAAGGCTGTTTCCCAGGAGTCTATTATTAGAGACGGACGCTTATCGTCACGTTTTCCGCACCAGAGCTCCAGAACCCTGTTCGAATAGGTGGCTTAACATGAGCTACACAACAGTTGAAGGGGGCCTTTCACATGTGCGGTACTTCGGACAGATACGGTGTTTGCAGGGAAGAAGACTCCGAAGTCAACGCCATTGGTTCGTATAATGTCATGGCAAGTTCAATCATAGACATTGTTTATCCAAGACCTTCTTTCGAACTTGATATTCGAGTAGTTAGAATATGATAAATTAGACGTACCATGATCCCGTCAAGTAGAAAAACATTTACTGTGAACTATTAGAGCTCAAGTCCTCTCCAAAAGACTAATTTTCCATTATATGATATCTGTCTTACGTACAACTAGCCTCGCGGGTGATCATCGTAAATTTGGGATTTCGCAAACCTCTGAGAAGTACGGGAGATTAACATCCTATGGCATTTTCATTAAACTCCTGCTACTTAGTATCAAGGGTGGAGATTTAGTTTTGGTGCAAATCCAGCATAGGCGGTAAATATGTAAACCGGTCTGGCGCGTTTGCCGCTGATAAGAGGATGCAGTTTACCATAGTAAGGATATATATTCTTGCAGTCAGCGGTGTTGCGGAGGACATCCAACGTTTATGAACTTGATGTCAACAACAATTTCTGCTATTTTCTTGCCACACCTTCACTTTTGGTTTCTTGCCTTTCAACCTCATCTTATCTACCATTGCCTAGTCCTTTTTACCAGGTCGAGCAGCACTTTAAATAACAAAGGCAATATGGCTGATGATAAAGAGAACGAGGGGAAGGACGGGGGAGAACCTGCTCAGGGCAATTCGCAGCCAAAGCCTACAGATACTATGAAAGTAGGCCGAAAGCCCAGTGACGCGTCGAGCAGCAAGGTTTGTGCTTGTACTCTTCCCTGACGAGATAACTAGTAATGCTGACTATAATTATAGGAGACACAGGAGGCATTTAAAGCTCTCCTTTATCACTTATACAACTAGTGGCTAACATATGGCAATCCCAGGACGTTCAGCAATGGACCAGTTAGTTGGATCCTCTTATCTGCTGTTGCAACCATATACTGATATTATTATTATAGGAGAGGTTTGGGTTTTGGTCTACCTTTCCCCATAACTTTATTCCAAAATGGCCGTTAACGCGTGCAGAGCGTACGCTAGAATTAGACCTCTTGTCACAGCACTCCAATCAGACCAGCCAAAAAAAGAATATTGATGCAGCAAAAGCGTGGCACGGTCAATTCCCTCCTGATGAGGTTGTCCCGGATGAGGTAGTTATATTTCAAGATGGGAAGATAGTCAAAGAGTCAGAGCTTCAGCTAGAGGGTGGTGCTATTTGGGAAGAAGTAAGTAAATGGGGCACTTTGTGACGAGATCTTTGTTAATATGGCTATTATTAGGAGCCTCCTTCGGAAGTCTTCAGGGCTTGGATTCCCGTTGCGTTTCCAACCACATTGTACGCCGAACACCAGTGCATCAAGTAGATAAACAACACTAAGCCACCCATCCCAAAAAGCGCTTTGCCATAACCCATCGACATCAAAATGCTATTCCGGCGGCCTCTTCGGTTTGCTATCTAGGTCGGGAATACTATCACTGGCTCCAGCCCTCGTGCTGCTTTGCCGCGTGATATCCGATTGTCCCCAAAATATATGTTCCTGGCTATCCGTCTCCAAGCCAAAACCGTGCATTTGAAACAGACTGTCATCAGATTTTCGCTTGCGGGGCCGAGACCCCTGCATCCGGCGGTGTGCGCTTCTTGTGTTGCTCGTGGACCAGTGGCCTGTGTATGACTGGTCATCACTCGGGTAGGAGCCGAACAGGGACGGCATCCAATACCGAAATAGGCGCTTGAGTGGTGCCGTACAAGCTGCCCACATAGCTACGTTGGATTCAGCGACCGAGATCACGAAGCTGATGTCGTAGTTACGGTCCTTCTTGTCTGGTTGCCAGCTGTAGTAGTAAACGACGAATCGCCCGACTGAGACGGCGGTAGCGCTGGGCATGGTGTTAGTGGTGGCTGCTAAGACTGCGATGCTTGAAAAATATGACGGTAGTTGTTGCACTCACATCCCTCCCATGCTCATAACGACCACCACTGCCAATTTGGTTTTCCTGGGCATAGTCAGGTTCCAGACCATGGCCGTGGGGATCGGTATGATGATGAGGTCCATGAATATGCTCAGCGCGCAGCTAGCAAGAACAAAGTGCAGCGTGTTGAAGCATGAGCCTCCAGGTATCAATTCTCCGTCGATTATACGATCTGTTGCAGGTTTGTCGTAAATATAACTGACCGGGCTGCAAGTGTTGATATTCGCGACGAACGTTGCAATCGTGTACCCAGCATTGAGCCAGAAGACAAAATGCAGCGAGTAATTGATATGCGGTCGATGATCTTGTAGTCTGAAAAGAAAGAGCACTATAGATGCGCGGATTGTGCCCATGAGGGGGTGGTAGGCAAGCTGCAATGCGAAGTTCCATTTTAACCCCATCATCTGTTCATCGACCGTTTGCTTGGGAACATCCCAGTCATGATAACCCGACCACATCCATTTGATCACTGGAGACCCTATTAGCTTGGAGCAAGGAGAGGTGCTTTACAGCAAATCTCAAGACGGCTTCGTACTCTCATGTGTTGCTACTGATTCGAGCAAAACAAGCACCTGATGGAAGGATGAACGGTCAGTTTATTTATCCCTCAAGGTGTTAATTAGCAAAATTACTCACCCACGCTAACACCATCAACCCATCATCTGAAGAGCAAGCACAGTTAGCTGGCGCATATCCAAAGTAGCCTGCAACGAGAGACTGACCCCATCCAAAGTTCCGCCCCAGGCGCCTGGAGTAGATCCGTAACGCGACCAGTACGGTAGTAATGGCTGGGAATATCCAAGTAATGACTATGGCTTCATGTTGCTGGTTTTCAACCATGTTGAGGATTGGAGCTACCGAGGGAGACACATGCGGAGAATATTGTCTTCAGATCCAGTTTGAAGCTGCAGGCATCTAGTATAACTCGGCGAAGTGGAGGAGTACGCAAACGGAGTAGGGAATTTGGGTAAGAAGGGAGGCATAGAAAGTGTCGTCTTCCACGGAAACGTGGCCGAGGAATTCAACGATTCTTTTTGAAAGAGATTTGCTGGGTTCAAGCATTCTGGCTGGAGATGCCTTGTTTTCCGGTGCAGAAATGCCATCAGTCGTGCAAAGACGGCAGAGATTCTTCACACGAGGTTTCCCATCTTAGCGCTTGTAGTTCAGAGGGGAATCTCAAATCTATTTTCTAACTAGTGGTGTCCCACAGCAGCTGGTCGAACTCTCCTGACAGATTTCAGCAGGGGAAGTTGGAGCCCAATACTCGGCGTGAAACATCTCTGGCAGCAGCATCTGGAAATAATATCTCTTTCGATATCGGATCTGCGATCCTGCACATTGTTTTTGGCCAAAAACCGTAAAAGAGACTGCGATAAACTCGACAAACTGTTTCTCGACGATCTGATCTCAGGAGCAATTGTGGTACCCGGTGGATACAAAAGAGGGAAACGGAACCCCAAAAACGCCATCATTCTGATAGCGATCGGCTAGTTGGACGTTTAAACGAGCGCTACTGTGTTTGTCGGGAATGGGGCCTTTTGGAGCCGTGGCCACTGACAGGATAGGGAAAAGGGGGATCGGCCTGCTTTGCGGTCTCCCTGAATAGGAAGTTTTGCGATGATATGGAGGCTGCACTTCAACAAAATTGTCAGAAGCGAATGGGACGGCATCCTTTTAGGCTGCCTCAAACAGCTGGAAATGCAACTCACGCCAAGACGGGCCTTGCCGTCGGCTCCGACGACCAAGATGGATCAAAGCCAATGTATCCATGCGGTCCATCCCCGAGTCTCAGACTGATTTGTTCCCACTTGTCTCTCATGCTGCGTGCCAGCGTTCTTTAGGTCGTTACTCACTGCGAACGCACTTTCTTCTGTCCTGGAAGAATAGAGAGTAAGATATCTCGAGCGCGAGAGTGAGAGAGCTGCTCCAGTCCCAGTTGAATTGATTTGAAGATTATGGCTCCGTCTCGGCTACTCTGGGCTGGAGCACTTTTGTTCGCTGCAGCTCATGGTGCACCTCCGCTATTCGAATCTGAGAAGGTCCAGTTGACTCAAGATCTGATCGACGCACTCCCGGCTTCTAAAACTTCTCTCTTCAAATTCGGATCAGGGAATGACGCGGCGGCCAGACGTCCGCGACTGCAAAGTTTACCCCGAAGATAAGGAATGGCCATCCGATGATGCTTGGGCGTAGCTCAACGACCTTGTAGACAACCGTCTGCTCAGGCCTCGTCCTCAAGCGGCACCATGCTATCCCGGCCCGGAGTACGATGAAGAAAAATGTAAGGCGATGACCGCTGTTTGGACCAGCTCCTACTCTCACCTGTCTACCAGGGTCTCACTTGCTTGCCACCGGATATTTTCGATACTAAAGGTTGCACTATGGGGGGCTTTCCTACGTACGTGATCAATGCTACCAGCCCGAAGCATATCTAGGCGGCCGTCAATTTTGCCCGTAATTCTGGTATCCGCCTTGTGGTCAAGAACACTGGCCATGACTTCTCTGGCAAGTCGGGAGGTGGTTCGTCCTTGAGTATCTGGGGGCATTATTTCAAAGAGATCCAGTACATCCCGAAGTACGTAGACGAGAAGGAAGGCTACTCAGGTGCTGCCTTCAAGTGTGGTTCCGGTGTGGAGGCCTATGAAATTTACAAAGCGGCAAGCGAGAAGGGCAAAATGGTTGTCGGCGGAGAGGGTGAAGTGGGTGATCCAATTCTAGCTTGATGGTATCCTGTCGAGCTTTGCGTACTAATCCTTTCACAGACCGTTGGTGTAATGGGTGGGTATATCCAGGGCGGTGGCCATTCTCCTCTAAGCTCCATGTATGGAGCCGGAGCGGATCAAGTCCTTGCTTTCCAAGTAGTGACAGCAGATGGTAAATTCGTCACAGCTGATTCCACTCAAAATACAGACCTTTACTGGGCGCTTCGCGGAGGCGGCGGCAGTACCTTCGGCATTGTCACCTCAGTCACAGTAAAGGTGCATCCTGACACGCCAACAACCGCCTCCAACTTCAAGTTCAGCAACACGGAAAAAATCAACAATGAGACTTTCTGGAAGGGAGTCCGCGCATACTTCGATTACTTCCCTCAAAAACGATGCCAAAACCTACTCCTATTTCATGTTGCTGCCAAATAACCCTGTGGGGGGATTCACCTTTCAGATGACCTCGTTCTTTGCTCCAAACAAGACAGTCGAAGAAACCCATGCCCTCCTTGACCCTTGGTTCGATCGCCTGAAGGGTCTCGGCATCACCTTCGACCCTAACATCACGCACTATGACTCCTATTACCCGGCATGGCGGGCCCAATTCCCACTCGAACTGGTAGAGAAGGTAGGCGTAGCATCCGGCTCCCGCCTCTTCCCACGCGCCAACTTCGAGGACAAGGACTTATTGGACAAAACTTTCAACACCATCCGCACATCCCTCGAAACCAATCACGTTTTTGTGGGCTTCAACATCAAAGTGACCCCCCCTCCCCGAGAATGTAGACAACGCAGTAAACCCCGCCTGGCGGAACACTCTTCTGCACGCCATTCAATCTGTGCGTTGGCCTGTCGACTCCACCGTGGACGAAATCTGGGAAGCACGGAAGGGATTCACGTTCGGTGATATGCAGCGTTGGCATGATGTCAGTCCTGGCGCAGGTAGCTACCTCGGGGAATCAGACCGCCTGGAACCGAACTTCCAGCAATCCTTTTATGGTGCAGATAAGTACCCGAAGTTGCTGGAGATCAAACGCAAGTACGATCCGACCGATTTGTTCTACGCCGCAACGGCGGTAGGAAGCGAGTTCTGGCATATCGAGACCGTAGACTCGCTGCCTACCGAGAATGGAAAACTGTGCCGTGTGAAGCAGTAAATACGACACAGTACACTTTTCGAAATACTTGTATATTATTCTCTTTGATGGGCCGCTAGGAAGGGCATTGGTTGATATCTCAATCGTCCCTTTTTTTGTTGATATTAGCGCCCTTGTATATACGAGCAATACTTTGAAGCGTTGATTTGAATTGACTTACGCGTCACGCCATTGAACTGAATTTGAATGTTACTTTCAGTGACTAGACAGCCTATCAATCATATAGTCAGGGGCTATCACTTGCCCGTTCCCAGAAGAAACTTAAAACTCCTTCTCGACATGGTCATTCCAAAAAGCGACATTCTGTTAATCATATAGAGACAGAACTGCGTGACGGACTTTCCACTGTTAAGGGGATTTATGACCGAATAGTGCGCTTTTTCCTGTATACTCATCGGTTGGCCACCGGTACTTTTGTGCTCCAAGGTCCCAAAAGTGCCAGTACCAAATCGGCAAGGATAGGAGGAGAGATCGAAAACGATATTATCGTCGTGCAGGATTTGTAGTATGACGGTTTTGAAACCAGCACCTCGAAAAACACATATGATTTCGTTAAAAATTCCCGCCAAGTAATGGCAACCGGCCATTTAACATTGCTCAGACGCAGTGCGTTTCTAGGAGGCAGTGTCCAAGGCATAAACCTAAAGTGAGCCCGCATATTACCGTGAAATCAAAGCAAAAGATCTCTGTCAAGCTGCGTTGTCTAAGGGAGGAGATGCCCTGATTACGGCACTCAATGAGGGCAAGTATTGGGGAAGAGATTGTAGAAAAAAGCACCCTTCAGGTGAACTAAGGGTTCTGCTTAACGCGAATCTGCCCCGGAATTAGACGGAAACTTTATGGTTATGACATGTAAGTCAGAGATAATAAACCACGAACGATAAACGCCGAAATAGGGACTACCCCGCATATGCTTCACCAGAAATCCGAGTTGACAACCCTAGATACAGACTCGTGGACTCGGTTGCCATGACCATCACCATGTAAGCAATCATATGTTTTAAGAGGGTTGAGTGGCTGCGCATCAGTTTCTGGTGTTCGCTATTAGGACCTCCAACCAGCGAAGTGCACTAGATGGGGAGCCCAAAAACATGCTGGCCGGAAAGCAGATACCACGGAAAGTAAGAGCCATTAGGGAGGGATGATAAAGATTGCGACCTGTTCCCCGAAGCTTGCGCCTGCTGGCTTAGAGGAAGAGTCCAGATACGCGTCCATAGCCTGGTCGTAACCGTGGTTTGGACCCAACGGGTAGGGGGGCTTGTTCAACAGGCGACGCGCCTGGGAATAGAAAAGTATCAGAGATTCGATATGAAGCAATGAAGAAAATTGGCTCTTTTGATTTGTTTGGTCAGATGGATAGCGGGCGTGACGTGACAATTGCCGAACTCATAAACAGCAACTGTCATGGGGATATTTCCGAGTGACATCGTAGTGAAATGATCCCGTTAACATTTGCCAGCGTTCGTGATTCACAAATTAGTACTATGTTCGACGGACAAGGATGTTTGCATTGATAATTGGGCCTTGGACGCGTTTCACACCTTGGAGGCTTGGAGAATGGAGATGACATCACGAATGTATTGTGGTATTAAGGCTATTGATGCCGAGATATACTTCGTTCACCTCATAACAGTGGAGCGGGGAGGTCGGAGATTGACAAGGGACGGGATTTATGGGGCAAGAAAGGCAAATGAGCAACATGCGATGTGAAGATAAGATTCAACGAGGGGTCATTATCAATCAATCATCGTGGTATTTTTGACGCAAGAAAGTGCAACAGTGCAGAGATCAATGAAGAGTCATCAAACTGCGCGATGGCGTGCTATACGAGACGGCGCCATGATGGTGCAGTTGAAGCAGGAGGAATTATTCAGCATGACACCAATGGCTTGCGACGAGCAGATTGATTAAGGGGAAACGAGCAGCTGCGGAAAGCAATTCCACGCTGAATAATTGCCTGCTAGTCGCGGGTAAACTGGCGTATTATCGTCCAAAGCATGACATGATTAATTGTCTTTCGCTAACTGCTTCTAGTAGATGGTTGCCTGTCCACGCCCTTTGCATGACGATGGAATCAATATAGAGTATTATTAGTATTATGAGTGTAGCAGGGCATGGCGTGGGTGGATCTGTGTGCCAGGGCGTGGACAACCACACAAACATTATAATTGAAAATGATCAAAATTCTTGACAGAGAGTAGTATGCAAGTGGATGCCGTATGGGGACGACACCAAAGCACATCGATCATCAGGGAGCGAATATGAAGGTCTGGAGAATTCCGAATCATCTAGATGGGAGCAAAGCGGCGATTCTCGAAAGCTCGAATGAAAATTCTCAGCCAGAAGGCGAACCATGTGGATTCTCCCGAGCGCAATCTGGCTGCTGGCCGTGCTATTCTCGACATACGATGGGGAGGGGAGATACATCGATTGCATGTTGATCTATGGCCAGTGGAGTGCTGCCGAAGTATTTTCCCGAGACAACCTCACCCAGAGTAACCTCAACAGTACGGCTCACGCCCTCCGACCCCACCGTTCGACAAGTATCGTGGGCTCGGTCTTGTCTGGAACGCAGCCAGACCCGGTGGAAATAAAGATTGACAGCACTGAATGGCCGTCGCTAGCGGGAAGCTTCAAAGTTGTCTGATGACTCAAGAACGTGTGGCATCATGGCGGGATTCGATTCCTGTCTCAGATGCACACTACTGCTGCTCGACTCCAGCTTCACGCCCTGTTGTTGCTTCTAGCGCTGGGGTTTTCCTCCGCTTGATGACAAGAGCCATCTCCTGGACGGGCGCGGAAGGTTTTGCGCTGAGTTATAAAACCCGTGGGAGCTCCCGCTTGCTTTCCGTGGTTGCGGGATGAGGTGTTGTTTCTGTCATTATACTTTATCCAAAGCCTGGGAACTGCTGAGCTTCTAAATCCTTGACTCATTCAGTTCATATAAAACTGGCTGCTCATCTCTCATTCTTGACTCTTCACCTTCATCTATCCATCCATCTATCTATCTGAGCATCTACGTCTCCACCCGCACATTGCATTTCTGCTTTCTGAAGCCTCGGAAACGAGCGCTTCCCACACACAAAGCAACCCTCAAAAACAAACCTACCGTAACTTTCAGTCGGTGACCTGGATTCCCGGCTTTTTTCGTTCTTTCGCCGCAGTCCGCGACAATCTACTTCTTTTTGGATTAAGAGATCTCTAGAACGTTGTCATCGCGAGGCTCTTCAAGAAACGTCTAGCGGCGGTACTTCAATGGCCGCATCGATGATCGCTCGCAATGCACATGCACTAGAAGGCATGATGAAACGATCCCGTATCGTCGTGCAAATCAATCTGAACGACCAGGAGCCTTCTAGGGTGAGCTCCTACACAACACTCGATACGATCAAGGGAGAAGTATCCATCACGGCCGATCATGATGTGTCGTTTGACAAACTCCATATCTCCTTCGAAGGTATGTTTTCATGCTCGAGTATCGTTCTAAAGGGTAGCCCACTAACAAACTGATACAGGCACCTCAAGAGTCGTCATTGAACGGCCTGACGTTGCTTCCCCAATTGTTGGGCGGACTGATGCTTTCCACATGTTTCTGAAGCTCATTCAGCCCATTCGGGAATCTCAGTATCCTGAGTCACACATCTTAAAGTGTGGCGAGACTTACGTATTCCCTTTTACTTTTGTCGTTCCTGAGAGTCTGCTTCCCAATTCCTGTGGCCACAAGCACCAAAACCCTCAGGTTGCCGAGGAACACAACAAACTCCCACCTTCATTTGGTGACCCAACCATTGCTGGATATGGAACCACGCTCTTGGATGACATGGCGCCTCAAATGTCTCAAATTCAATACGCTGTTCGCGCAAGCTTGACTGCGAACGACTCGAGCTCTCACCCCAAGACGTTGGTGAACCATTTCAAGCGTGTGCGCGTTATTCCTGCGTCGGACGAGCTACCTCCATTGACAGTGCCTGAGGGCAGCGAAGAGTATTGCATGCGCAAGGTCAAATCCGTCAAGAAAGGTGTCCTTGGAAGCAAAATTGGCCGGATCTCGATGTCGGCCGAACAACCAAAACCCGTTTGCATACCGGCAACCCAGGCGTCGGCCACCGAAAACCCAACACCAACGACGGTCACACTTAATCTTCGATTCGACCCCGTCGACGACAATCAGCAACCACCACGGCTAGCTACTCTCTGGAATAAACTCAGGGTCACTACCTTTTACGCCACTGATCCCTGGAGAGATTTCCCTCAAAGGACCGACTCGCTTGCCTGGCGTAGGCTACGGGGCATGTACCCAGAGTCAATCCCTCTATCTTCCCGCTGCATGGCCTCCGCAACTTGGAAGAAGCACACTGGCTCAGTCGAGCCAATCGCCAACTCACGACGCAACTCAACTTCATCCACCGAGTCTGACTTTGACTCACCCATCTCCGCCAACAACATCTACTACACGGCCACGCTCGTCGTGCCCATCTCCCTTCCAAAGACGAAGACGTTCGTCCCAACATTCCACTCCTGTCTGACAGCACGCACCTACGCCCTCGACCTCTGCCTCTCCTACCACACACCAAGCCCCAACCTCGTCAACCCATCCATCTCCCTGCGCCTACCTATCCAAGTCGGCACTTCCGAGAGCTTGACAAAAGCCATCAAATCCCGCAAGCGTCCCGCCCACCGGACCAATGTGGACGAATTCTTCACTCCTCGAAGCACTGCGCCCCCATATAGCCGCACTTGCACTACCGGGAGCACAAGGTCACGAATCTCGCGATCTGATACCGTATCTTCAAGCCTTTCTGGATCATCGTTGTTCCCTCAGCAGTCGTCTATTGACCCTCCTGCATACACCGATGAACAGTTTCCGAGATATTTGCCAAATGGGCGTATTGTTCGTTGCAACTAGCACTTCAATACTTTCTTGGTTTATACATACATCTTTTAATACTTTTATGTCTTACGTGATCTACGCAAAAGATTGTTGTCGTTTACTTCTTTCCCATTCGCAGTCCATATTTTGTTTCTTCTCGGATTTAGCAAGGCGTTCCAAAGTCATGTATCCTGTTTTACTTTTCATTTTTGAAAATTTACTGAAGCTGGATGTAATGTTTATAGAAATCTTCATGTTGCTCTTTGGGACTAGAATTGTTGCTTTCTTCGCTTCTGTTGCACATGTATACCCCAAGACTGTTTGGAGGAGTTCTGTAACTGATGAATGAGACATTATGTTTGCTTGCTTTTTCAAGCTTTTCTCTCCAACTGTAGAATGTTTTGGAAAGCATAGTCCGAGAAGGCATTTCCTAGATGACTCATAATATTCTGTAGAAGAGATGCCTCAGCACGTTGGTATTATGTTGCCAATAAGCCGTTATCCAAGTTAGTAGCCCATTAAAAGGAACATAGTAGGAAGAGATATCAAGCTCAGCTCTTATTCAAACGATTGATATTGACAATCCACGCAGCAGTTTGTTGATAGTTCTGAAAAGTGACCTGCGAGATATTTTGATTGTCCGACAACTATGATATTCTTTTCAGAACTGTTGGGCACTCCTTTCGTCTGTTGCATATAGCTGACAATGATGAGACGAACTTGACATTCATGGAGACTGAGGTTTTGTTTTCTCGTTGTTCCGACGCCCCTGCAGCCGGATGTTTCACCCTTGCTTGCTCAATATATTTTGGAATACGACTACTGGCGAAAACTTGTGTAGGAAAAGCAACCGAAAATTTTCAAATCTAACTCTATATTCCCATATACAGTAAAGGGCACAGAAGATAGCAGAGGAAGCGGTCGGTCATGCAATGTCATCCACGATGTTACACAGCGATGCAGAATGTCCCCGCCCTATTGTCAGCTACTCAGGGCAGTGCGGCTATAGCCCCCCGTGCGGTCGTTCAGCAGTGACTGAAGAATGACCAGCTTCTCGAGTAATCCTTGACTGTATTGTAAGTGGTTTTTTGCATTTTTTTGAGAAATATAGAGGCTGAGCGTGTCCAGGCGGCATATGGGTGTCAGGAAATGAAGATTTTCATGCTGACGCGAACCACTGGAAGACCACGAAAGATCACATAAGCCTACACTTCAGCATCACCAGGAAATCAATGTCGTTATTTCAAAGTTTTACCCAGAAACGGGTATTTGTGGCGGTGATATACCCGCTCTTATTATTCTCAAATATAACTCCACTCTGCCATGCGGCTCAATTCTGCAAAATCGACACTTCCCAGGGAGTGGATGCTTGCCTTGCACTTGCGTCTTTCCGCAACGAGACAACAAGAAACCATGATGTGTACTTGCGTTTCTCTTCGAAGTTTGAGGACCGTAGGGGATGGGCGGCTTTTGGGGTAGGTGAAAAGATGGCTGGGGCTTTGATGTTTGTAATGTATCCTGGAGAGAGAGAGGAAGGTGAGAGTCTTTCATGGCCTGCGCTTACGTGCGCAAGCATGCTTAGGATATATTGTACGTTGGCTGCTGACTACTTTCTTACTTCTCTTGCAATATCAGATGTGACAATAAGCTTGCGTACGGCGAAAAGGTGAGAACCCCTGTACACATTCCCCTGAAGGCGTGTGACTAATTTCCCCAGCGGCCATGATCACCCAGAACTAGACTCATCTCTACCCGGTTATCGGGTGCTACAGAAGTCTGTTGAGTCAGGTTATCATAGCACCGATGTTGTTTGCTATTCCTGCAACCAATGGACGGGCACAAAGCTGGATATCGATTCCCCAGAGCAACCCTGGATCTGGGCAGCGCAGCCCGACCAAGACTTGCAAACGGCGGATATCACGTATCCGTTGAAGTACCACGGTGATAAAGGTATCTGGGAAATTTTCTCTGCTGATTGAAGAGACTACGACCTCTGTAGTTCTAGCAGTTAGGGCAGGCTGCTGACACTTTTGACCAGGACAATTCCGCCTCGACATGGCAAGCAGCCGCACCCATACCAATCCCATGTCAAATCCCGCTCTACTTGAGATTGACCGGAGTGCAGTTTTAGCGAGCTCACGCTTTTCAGCCCAACATGAAGGCGAGGTTAAGAGTATCAAGCATTTTCTTTTCCAGATCCACGGCATCCTTCTCACAATAGGGTTCACTGTTCTTATGCCATTGGGCGTCGGTATCATACGCAGCGGAGCTAAGCAAGCGTTTACATTACACTGGATTTTCCAGCTGGCTGGTACGGGAATGTGCTTGGTTGGGATGGCTATTGCGGTGCTCGTTTCGAAGACCTTGTTTCAGGTTAGTTGATTATGTTTTCTGCTTTTCCTGAATAATATGGGCTAACGGAAATTCGAAAAACCAAAGTTTGGAAATGCACACGGTACACATAAAGGAATCGGGCTTGTGCTTGTGATCTCTGTTCTCGTCCAGCCGGCGCTAGGTTATTGGCATCATGTTGGTTACGTTAGACTCGGTCGGCGCACATCAGTCTCGTACTGGCATATCTACTTCGGTCGGGGCTTGCTGGTATCTGCATGGTTGAATATTGCGCTGTAGGTTTTCTATTATTTATTCTACTTTCTCGGATAGATCCCCTCCCCGACTCTCTAACTATTAAATGGAACGATACCGGAGCGGCGGACATTGGATCTGTGAGAGGCTAATATCCTGTGGTATATACAGAGGCCTATACATAGCTCATGTACCCTTTTACATCGTTCTATCATGGCTCATTTCGCTCTCCTTGGGCGTGTCTGTGATGGTACGCCCCAGCTTCATCGCGCGATGCCTGTCGGATGAGAAAAACGGTAGGGCGACGCAGGATTATGAATTGGTTGAGGATGATGAGGGAGACAACGAAGGCTTCGTGCGAAGAGAGGAGTCAACCTCGCGGATACCAGTATTCCTGAGACGCCTTTTTGGATAAGAATCCTGGAAGATAATCTGGTTTGGATATTGGTTTTTGTTCGTTTACGTTCTCTCCACTATTCACTATACATAAAGATGTTTAATATAAGAGAAAAATAGAAGAATAGAGCATGCTGTTCCCCAAAACCAGGAGATCCTCATCTGAGAGAAAACAATCTCGTTACCCGGATGCCTCCGCGGACACGGAATAATGCCTTACAATTCGGAGTGAGATATTATTCATGTAATAGGGAGCTGAGGCGGACACTCGAAATGCTTCTTTACTTTTACAAGAGACAAGATAAAGTTATTTCCACGCTCAAATAGCCGAGAAGCACTAATCAGGGGCGGAGATGTAAATAGCAACAGTGCCGTGCATTTTAGATTGATAGGAAGTGTCCTTTTTGAAAATATTCATTCTGTGCACTCCAAGATCTAGACGCCTCGGAAATTAATCCGAGAAGTGGATAAAAAGAAAAGAAGATCGGCTATGCTTGAGTGCGCACGAGGATTATTTTATCTCTCGGAAGTCGTACGAACCAGTATCTCAATGTCAGGATACATATAAGCTCCTTGCAGAGAGAAGAGTTAGTGGATGCATGATACATTCATATTAATATATAAAAAGCACACCGATACTTTTCAGGTGTTAATAAAAGAAGTGCATTCGGGTTCTGCGGCTGAAGTCACTCGTTGGCTGCTTATTCTTTGGTAGCTGCTACTTTAGCTTGGTTGACGCCAGCAGCGTGCGCAAGAGCTCTATTAATAGATAAGATAGTCTTGCGACCAGCGGGCCGCAGAGAGGTTATTCTCGTGCAGAGGGTGCGAGATAATAACCGACCGGAAGGTTCGAGGAGGCATATATATACTGTGTAGTCGAGAGAAAGAGACAGGGGTATGAGTCCACAATTTATGTTCTGGAAGGGCAGATATAACGGAAGCGAGGGATACAGAACCATGGTCTGAGCATTTTGCCTGATGTTTTTGGTTACTCGGCTACAATACAAGGAGCGAATAAACAAATATAGATGGTTGATAAACATCCACCATCAGCATCATCATCACTATCAGTATATCCATGAAGCCGTACAATGGCGGAACCCTTGAATAATCTGATTTGAAGCTGGCTCGACTACTATTCCGAGTGCAATACTCGTCCACTTCCCTTCTGCACGTCTATTATCATCGAACCTGGACCATCTCAATGTACAGCAGCTTCCAGTCCACCTCCTGAAGAATTCTTCACTCGTAGCCAGAGAGTCAGCGACACACGACTCAGCTGCAGATAACGTGACTTCCCCTCCTCGCGGCCCGCCGAGTATTTCAGATGCAGAAATAATATCAGAGACAGAGACTCCCTGTCTGTCTGTCTCTTTATCACCTTCGCGTCAACGGCTGTCTTTTGTTGCTTGTTGCTGTGCTTCTTGGCTTCGTTTAGACTGCTGTGCTTTGCTGCTGTTTTCCTGCGTGCTTCTTCTTGTTCGTGTTCTGCTGCCCCATCGTGTATCCAGAGCACAAGTACATCATCCACCGCTGCTGATAGCCCGCCAGCGACACACTGTACATGGTAAGCACGTCTTCTTCGGCTTTCACCAATGCCATCGACCAGCTGCTTTTCCGATCGACGGCGTTCAGGCCATTGATTCACCCTTTTATGCACGCTGCTGCATTCCGTCTCTACTGCTGAGCCCGTCCTGAGTTATAATTAGACCGCCGCCATCTTGACCGCAGCCTCTCTTCCCCACTAAACACACCCACTCCCTCGCTGATTATTGCGTCCCCTCTTATTATTGCAAATTCCCGCCCTCGGATAAGCGACTCTTGGACGACTCGACTGGTCTCTCTCTCCAGAGGCAGCGAGCCAGCAGCCCCATGCAATTCTTCCACAAAAACAAATCCCAGGCGTCACTACTGGCTTCCTCCGTCGACGCGACGAGGCCGAGGGACTCGGATCCCCATACTACTCCGCCTAATACTAGTGCTAATACCCTCAACATTAATACCGCTCCCCAGCAGTACTCTGCCATTCCTCCTCCTCCTCCTTCTTCTCGCTCGTCGCCCTCGTCTCCTGGTGATTCGTTTCGGGCCTCCCAAGACTCTCCACAATACCATCAGCACTATCCCTACTCCAGCGACCACTACGACTACGGCTACACCCAACCTACCCATCCCGCACATTCTGCCAATCCGCCCTACGCCCAGAGATTTCCCGATCAATCTCCCCCCCAACCTCCGCGGCATTCTTCCCTTCCGCCGCCGTATTCCCTGCACCAGCAACAACCCACTCGGCTAACATTGAACGTACCGACTGCTGGGCCCCTGTCGGACACTTCACCTAGCCAAGAATTAAGTGCGTCAGATCTTCCGTCCTCGACCCCTCAGAGCCCATCCGCTTCACCTCAGATTGACTCCCAACAACGCAAATCAAAGCGGAGCTTTTTCGGTCTGAAGGACGGTCCTAGCAAAGTATTGGGCCGGAACCTTTCTGTGAGGAAGAAAGGGCCAAATCAGAACCCTTCGGCAAGGAGGAGTCTGATCCTACAAACTGTTGACCCGACGCCTGAGCATGAGGAATCTCCCATAGACTCCCGGATGCAGCGACAACACGTTAAATCCAACTCCCAGACCCAGAACCAATACGTATACCCTACGAGAAACTTCAATCGGCCCGCTGCACACGTTGAATTGGAGTCACACGACGCCTCTCCTGTACACCGTGTTAACACCGATCCGACACTTTCTCAGGAGTCCTTCCATTCTCGAAGCACCGACCAACCAGGAAGCCGTCGGCCAAGTGTTTACCAACAGATCGTCCAGCAACCAGCCCCAAGGAACCCCCATTTCCAGATTGACCAGCCAGAGCCAGCTGAGATCTACCAAGGGGGTGTACCTCAAGCGCCCGCGGACCACAAGCCTTTACCACCTATTTATTCTCAACTAGAGGCCCACCACGGCTCCCGGCCCCCTTCACAACAGTCGTTCGGGCCTCCGTCTCCACTTCCCGCTCACAACCAAACAGTAGAGACTAGCCAGCAAAGGGGTCCATTCCGCCAGCCACTTCAGCCATCCGCAAGCTCGTCGCCAGAGGAAATGGCTCCTGAAAGGCAGGGCGGAATACGATCAAACGACAACCCTGCCCAGAATCGACAGGCCCGAGATCATCAAAATGGGTCGTCGTCGCAGCCCCAGCACCAACACCACCCGAACCTACAACAGGACGCTGGCTACAAGAGCAATGCCTCGCATCAGAACGTGAACGAGCAGCAGGAACGAGAGACGCCGCCTCCGCAGGCCAAGGGGCGGGATGACCTTGCAGACATAGATGTCCGCGCACTACTGCAGAAACATGAGGAGCTCCGTATGTCACCGCCCCTGCGGAGCCACCAGCTCTTTCTAATTGTGGTTACTTGATAATATTGCGTTCATTTATTGACACGAACTATGCAGAAACAAAATACATTAAAGTCAAAAAATATTACTTCGAGAAGGATGGCCAAGTTCAGCAACTTCAAAACACCGTGGCGCACCAAAGAATGTCGACATCTCGAACCGTGCTTGACGACAACGAATACGCAACCAGATTCAGCCGTCTGGACGGCGCTGTGAACAACCTTGCTTTTAATATCCGTAAAGAGTGGAAAAGCATTCCGCCCTGGCTCCACGGTGTCGTTAACGAGGATGCACATACTGTCGGGACCAAGGAGATGACTGCTGTTGGACGAGCATGCCTTAGCCGATGGCTTGTGGATGAGATTTTCGACAGATATTTCCATCCTGGTCTGGAACCTAATTTGAGTCGACAGTTGAAGATGATCGAGAAGAACGTTCGACGCATGGGCAATGTCGCTTCGGAAGAGGACAAGGAGAACCACTTGTCGAAACTGTCATCCTGGCGCAGGACTACACTCGACGGCGTAGCGGAGACTCTGCAGACTAAGATGTCAGAGGACCATCAAAATCAGCTCACGAGAAGTCTCGTCGAGAAGCTCACCGCGAGTTTAGAAATGAACTTAAAGTCCCCGCCACCTCCTGGTCTTGAAAACAGCGTTTCCATGATCGTGGAGTTGGCTGTTGGCATCGCTTCGAATATACCTTACGAGTCGAGAGAAATTGGTGTAGAGTATTTCCTTCCTGGCTCTCCGATTGCAGACGCCTACATGAAGTTCGAGACCATACTGCCGCCTCTTATAAACCCTGCAGGTGACTCGTCAAGACTGAACTCCGAGCCCCCTTCAGCGGTGGACGACCAGAGGTCAATGAAAGATCTTCAGAGTGAAATAGATCTAGAAAAGGATGCAAGCCGAGATTCGTCTTCGTCCTCTCACTCTGGACATATTAGCACCCAACAAGTTCCCCAATTGCAGCATCCGCAGGCCCTTAAGGACCCCAAGAAGAAGTCTGTCTTTGGCGCCTTGAAGGGCAAAAAACCATCTTCGGGGACTAATACTGTGCCTTCTGAGCCTGGTCGACCTGGATCTGCAATGCAGAGGGAGCGTGAGGAATTGGAGCATCGTGAGAATGAGAACCGGATCCGCTTTGCGGCCTTTGTGGCCGTTGAGGTCCGAGGAAAGAATAATGTCATTCTCAAAGCTCCCGTGTACGGATTTACGTGAAGTCGGGATTTATTATCCCTTTGGATTTATAATAACATATTGGATGGTTTTGTTTACTGCCATATACATAATTTTGCCTTTGGATCATTTTTGTTTAATGTCCGCCCCTGTGCCAATTTGCCACGCTTTTTCTTGTGCAACAAAATCATGCTTTTATGTCCTTTGATTATGTTTTTCACATAGAGTTTATGCCCCAGCTTGCTTTTTTGCCTATGTCTTTTTTTCTTTTTTTCCCTTTCTTTCTTTTGACGCCTAGCGATTTGGCGACGAATTTATGTGCGTTCTCGACATACCCATTGCCGCGAGGTTCGCTTTTTTTGAGGGACTTTGTCAGTGAGGTTTGCAAGTTTGTTCGACGTGGTCCACGATTTGGTACATAATTCTATCTATTACATAGCTGCACATACAAAATGACTCCATTCCTCAACTCCAGTTTTAACGCCTTCAGCCGATGCAGAAACAGGGAATATCACGTGATATGCTGTATATTACATAAGCCTAAGCGAGCCCTCACGCGCCATTCCGCATCGGGCTAGGCGAGGGCGCTTTCCCACACAATCCTCAACATCGATCTCAGACTTCTCCTGCCTGTCGACCTCACGAACAACGATAGTCCCGTCAACCCGAACTATCGCCCATCATGTGTACGTATAAATCTGTTTCAATTCGTTATTTTGAGTGTTGTCGCTCAGCGGAATAGGATGTGCGGTGTTATCTGTGCAGGTTTGGCTGATTGAATGGGTTTTAAACAGCGCTCGTGTCCGGCGAGAAGACGAACTTCCAGTTCATCCTGCGTCTTCTCAACACCAACGTCGATGGCAAGGAGAAGATCATGTACGCCTTGACTAAGATCAAGGGTGTTGGGCGTCGTTACTCTAACTTGGTCTGCAAGAAGGCCGATGTCGATTTGACCAAGCGGTACGTTTTAAGAAAACAAAACCCCCTTTGTGCTCGGGCCCCAACCGACAAAACGAATTGCCCAAGGATGAAAAAGAGGACAAAGTCGCATCTAACATACCTTGAATTTCAAACAGGGCCGGAGAAATCACCTCCGAAGAACTCGAGCGCATCGTCACCATTATCCAAAACCCTACCCAATACAAGATCCCCACCTGGTTCCTCAACAGACAGCGCGACATCTCCGACGGCAAGGACACCCAAGTCCTCTCTAACCAGATGGAGAGCAAGCTGCGTGAGGATCTCGAGCGTCTGAAGAAGATCCGTGCCCACAGGGGTCTGCGCCACTACTGGGGTCTGCGCGTGAGGGGTCAGCATACCAAGACTACCGGTCGGCGGGGACGGACTGTTGGTGTCAGCAAGAAGAAGGGTTAAACGATGTTTTATCTCTTTTGCTTGGCTGTGTGTTGGTGTGGAGCGGAGGGAGTTGTACCTATCGATTTTTTCCTATGTTACCGGCATTTTCCTATTTTTTTCCCCTGATGGGAAGGGCATATTGATGGGTGTCGTGAAGAAAAAACCAAACTCTCGGGTCCAATTTTTCCCCGTTTGATGCTGATTGCATGGAAGGACGGGGTCAAGTTGTGACCATATCGCTGTATGTATGGATTCATGTGGTGTGATCCTATCTTACGAGACAAGAAATTCGAAGCCACCTCGATAAAACCTTTTCACTTGTTACTGCTTTTGGGGACGTGTTCATAAGTACGATCCTTTCCTAAGAGTCCAAGAATAGCCTTGCTACGTGTGTTGTAGGAGTCTTGAATACTGCCTGGAAGTGTTAAAGGCGGCAGAAAAACAACTGTATAGACAATAATTCTATTCGTTCTAACCTGCTAGAGGAGGCTATGGCCACTCAAATCGCAGTAACATGCAGTAGGACCCGGTAATACCGCGGAACAGCATCTGAAATGACAAACAGCAAGCCACAAGACAAACAAACCGAAAAAAACATAACTCAAATAACCTATATATTATCACGTTACCATGAACCTTACCACATCAGCAATTAAGCAAGGATATCATGATCCCCACCATTCCTTCTTCAACCAGCGGTTAAAGAACTCCACGCTAGCCAGCGGCTGGTTAAGCGGCACCATATGGCCCGCCTGGTAGATGCGCATAAAGGTGAAGTTGCCAGAGGACTTGACTTGGCCGATCTTCTTCCCCTCGTCCTCCTTATGGTCAACAACAACCAAGTCCTCCATTTCAGCAGCGGCGAACTTCTCCTGGCCAGGCCACTCGAGGGCTTCGGCCCATGCCTTGTTGCCGAGCCAGTTGCAGATGAAGTCAGCGTCACCAGCGTAAATGTTAATGGGAAGCTGTTTGAGGAGACCTGGGACGAGTCGGTGGAATGGCTGCATCCAATCGCCACGGAAGAGGAAGTTACGGTTGATATCGTTATTGCAAGAACCGAAGCTATCAACCTCGGCCCCTAGGGCCTCCATGACAGTCTTCTTGTTCAGGAACTGCTCAATGTCACCCATCTGCGAATAGCAAAGGTCGCCGCCCTTGCACTTCTCGCGGACGTCGTACGGGTTCTGACCGGTGCGCTGGTATGGGCCTAGGATGGCGTTGTTACAGTAGATGCTGGCGGGGACACACGTCCAGGCACTCTCAGTGCTGTAGCAGGATTTAATCATCGACTCGCAGCGGGACAGAGCATTGTCCATTGACTGGCAACCGCTCTTGTCAAGCACAGCGGGGTAACCTCCCTCACCACAGGCCATGGGTCGGTATTCTGGGTATTGGGTGAGGGGATCGGTCAAGCCGTTTCCGATCAGAAGAGACTTGAGGTTGATATTGTTGTTCTTGTGAGACAGGATCTCCGAAGCAAATACAGGAATGTAATGCCCTGCGTAGGATTCGCCAGCAATGTGGAAGTCTTGCTTCGCATATTGAGGGAACTGTTTGAAGAAGAGGGTGAGGAGGGCGTAGACATCCTTTCCAGCGGCAACGGTATCGCTGACTGAGCTGCCACTGTACGAAAAGCCCACGTTAACAGGCTGATCAAGGAAGATGACGGAGGCATTGTTATTCCAAGAGTATGGGTTATGGACGGCGTTGATCTTGCTGTCGATGCTGGCTGGGCCAAGCTCAAGGAATAGACCCGTCATGGACGAGCAGCCGGGACCACCGTTCAACCACAGGACGACAGGGTCATTCTCTGGATCATTACGCGACTCAAAGAACCCTAAAATAGCAAGTTAGTAGTGAAACAGAGTGCTAGAGATGGGATGTTGGAGTCATACAGTAGAAGAGATGCTTATCATTCTCGTTATCATCAAGATACCCGCTGAACTGCTTCACACCAGGATCAATACCGAGCTTAGAAGTATCTACTTGCTGAACTCTTAGATCATAAGTGTCAAGCTTTCCGTCAACTTCACGATGCTTCTGGCCATCGGCGCCCTTGACCCAGACGCTCTGAACCTCGGCACCACGGACGATATGGTCCCAGTGGGAATCAGGTCGTCGAGTATGTTTCTTTGGAGAGGAGAAGAATGTAAACTGATCAAGGGCCTCTGGGAATGTCGTGGATACTTCGTCCCATAGGCTGCTAGCTTCGTCTCCAAGGTTCTTCAGGCTGTCTTGGAAGATGCGGAGAGGCTTGGCAAAGAGGCCGTCATCCCCAGCGGGAGCTTGCAGGATCTGCTGCTGGGGAGGAACTGCGGCGACGGTAGCAGCTCCGACGAGGAGTGCTGTCGCTAGAGATCTCATGATGGATGTGATGATGAACCCTCGTCAGTATGAGCGAGAATGAGTCGGAAGCGCTGTTGCCTGTGACGACGGTGACGTTGCACGGTTAGCGGATGATACGACGATAACAGAATTGGCTGTGTAGCACGCAAGATTTAAAAGAGACAGTACATACCAGGTGATAGTTGCGTAAGAGAGCAGTAACACCTCACCGAAGAAGAAGAGCGAGGACGAAGAGCAATGAACGCGTTGAGATGGAGTTGGAATTGGAGACGATGAGGAGGTTGGACGGAAGGTGATGTCAGCGCTTAGCTAATCGACTATCATCATGTGACCCGTATCAAAAATCGGAGAGAAGGGACAATATAGCATTATACAGTAGACACACTTGATACTGCTGTTTCTTTCTCGCAGATAGGTCGATTCAGATAGGCGGATTTGACTGGTATACTACAGAAGATTTTGGCCTCTCTTTCTGTGCTCCGTCATATCTCGCTTATATCTCCCAGGGCAGTTGTATAGCATCTCTAAGATACCCCGCCATAAACATCAAAAATGCCCGTAGGCATAAACCAGCCCTCCAACCAGATAAAATTCACAAACGTATCGCTTGTCCGGCTAAAAAAAGGTTAGTCTTCCGTCTATATACGTGAAAGCCGCGGGCTAACGGCATCCAGGCAAGAAACGCTTCGAACTCGCCTGCTACAAAAACAAACTCCTCGAATATCGTTCCGGCGCAGAAACAGACCTCGACAATGTCCTCCAAGTCCCCACCGTCTTTCTCTCCGTATCAAAGGCTCAGACTGCACCGTCTGCAGAGCTAGCCAAGGCGTTCGGAGCGGGCACCCCAACTGAAGAGATTATCCAGGAGATTCTGCGAAAAGGTGAAGTGCAGGTTGGGGAGCGGGAGCGCAGAGAGATTCTCGAGAGAGTTGAGAAGGAAGTCCTAGAGCTTGTGAGTGCGAGATTGGTTGACCCCACTACGAAACGGGTCTATACGACAGGCATGATCGGGAAAGCGCTGGATCAGCTCTGTGCGGCGAGTAACCAGCAGAACGCCGGTGGTGGGAAAGGTAAAGGTGGATCAGAAATGATAACGGATGCAAATGCGGCGGACGAACAAGAGGTAGCTAGTGGAGAGGATGAAGCCAAAAAGCGGAAACCGATGTGGACGGGTGTATCGACGAACAAATCCGCCAAGATACAAGCGCTGGATGCTATAAAAGCGTTGATAGCATGGCAGCCCATCCCGGTGATGCGAGCGCGGATGCGTCTTCGCATAACATGTCCGACCTCAATACTCAAACAAGCTGCGAAATCATCAACATCCGCACCGTCGAATAACGGCCAGCCCCAATCCAAGTCCGGCAATAAGAAGGGCAAGAAAGCTGCCCATGATAGTGACGACGATGGACAGTCCGGTGGGAAAAATACGTCTGCTACCGGTGGTGGTGGTGGGACTGTGAAGGATCGTATACTGAGTTACATTGAGTCCGTCGAGACACAAGATGTGCTTGGTGATGAGTGGGAAGTTGTGGGTTTCGCGGAGCCTGGTGCATTTAAGGGGGTGAGCGAATTTGTTGGCGGAGAGACGAAAGGGAGAGGTCGTGTGGAGGTGTTGGATATGGCTGTTACGCATGAGGAGTAAAGTACCTTGCCTAGCATTTTTCTTATATACTTGGGTTCTTAGCATAGCAGCCGAATATTTATGATACCATGACGAAAGATGCAAATGTTTAGAACAATGCGAAATCATGAAAGGATTTACAAGCTTAGAAAGCAGATATCAACTTTATCGGTCCAAGTTTTTTCAAGCATCACTACATATAGTTGGAAATAAAAGCAGGTTTATTCGAGGAAGTGTCTATCCCACCAGATCTATCGACTAATCTAAACCAAAACACCAGTAGACGCCAATATGTACGATAGATACATTATATCTCGATCGGATGTTTACATGTATGCGTGTCAATCATAACCAAAACACTTGGTATAATAGGAAAAGAAGATAAAAATATAACGAATCTCATGACGATCGTATTTGAATAGCACTCAATGCACTCGTAAGATCAGCGGGTGTAAACGGCACAAGCGTCTCTGTCGATGACACTTTTCCCGGTGGAACAGCCGTCGTCGTCCGGCTGGTCTTTGTAGAGAGGAACACTGGATTTTTCAAGCGCGCATGATGTTGAACCTGAGGGGAGTTGACGTCCTCGATACCCACGGCGGTAACAGAGGTGGCATCGGAGTCCCCTTCTGACTCGGGTATAGGTTGTGGATGTGCTGAGCTGTCATATCTCGTCTCATCTGTCTGGATCTCGGTTCGTGTATTATCATTATCGTTGTCGTCGACGTTAGATTCGTTATTATTCGCCTCCCCCAGCATCAAAGTCGCATCAATAGACAACTCCCCATTGTCCACAATGTCGCTTGTCGCACTCCCCCTCCTCGTCGGCGGTGCCCTAGTACCCATAGGCGAGAGCTCGGAAAGCATCGACCTAGGCCTCACATCCGCCATGGCGCCTAGCAAGGTATACGCCGCCAGGCTATCAAGATGCTCCTGGTTGAACGGGCCACGGTATTTGGACGGCGGTACTTTGTGCGGTTTGTACAGTTCGATCTTTGGTTTGCCGCCGTTTGCCGCTTGCTCCTTTTGCTGTTTCTTGCTGGCTCGCTTGCCGAGGGGCTTTGCTTTCATCCCCGTGGGGATGGTGGGGACGACGTGTGTTGTTGGACTTGGCTCATTCTTGGTGGTGATGTTGGGGGTGTGGCTGTTCGCTACTGCTAATGCTGCTTTTGTTTGATTCTGGGGTGGATGGGAGGAGGGCTGTGGTGGAGAGCGGGAGAAGAATCGTTTCAGTTTCTCGCGGAGAGTCATTTTCATGTTTGTGTGGCCCAGTTCACTTATTCCCAGCGGCAGTGGCTCGATTGCAGCGGATCAAGAGAAGCATGTAAAACGAATTGTGAGGCCGCCGAGGGTTCGTAACCATTGTAATGTTGAAGAGAAGAGAGAAAGAGAACAGAACAGAACTGAGGGATTGAATGAGCGGAAAGTATTAGGTTGAGCTGAAATGTCTCGCTTCTAAAACCTAAACCCAAAAGGCCTGGTACACGGCAGCGTAGCAATCAAATCACACACTGGAGCCCTATTCCGGGGAAGAATTCAAGAGAGGCGAATCCACTGGAGAACGCCACCTCTGCGCTTTGTTTCCTAGTGTCTGACTATCTGGGGCCAGAGTGAGAAAAACCCCGCAAGGATGATGAGCGATGGTGAGAGATTATTTGCTTGTATACCAGCCATGATGCGACATTGCTCTTTTCTTTTCTTCTTTTATGAAGGACCCTCTCTCGATTGTCCTGTTGCAATAAAAAGGTTTGCTTGAGATGTCCATGGTCAAGCCCTGTCTGGGTTCCCGAGAGACAGGGTCCCTGCGTTATATTCCCTGATAACGGTTGATTTCTTCTCGTCGCCAGGCGGTAAAGAAAAGCGCGCATATCCAGATGTAGCTTGACGTCAACATGTGACACAAGGCAAGCATGATGGAATGTTCTTGGAGATTTCTTCGCGTCTTCTATTTGGCTGCATCGAAGGCGGCGATCTGCGCGCTCTGAATACTAAGATCTGCCCTGCCGTCCCTGTTCCTTATTCTTCGGGTCAGGTCCTCCGACGCGATATTTTTCAAGATCAGCAGTGCTAATAAAAGTACACATGGAAGGTGGTCATCTCTGACAAAAACTTCTACAAGATTGTTGAGGCGGGGTGGGATGCTACTGTTGGTTAAGAATTTTGGGGGGAGAACCCTTGCAAGTGGCTGCTGGGGATCATTGAAACGGATCTATTCTTGGTTAGTTAACTGACTGTCGACTGCTGTCAGGCGTGTTAGCCGAGCGGATAAAGACAGTAATAGAGAATCAAGTCCACTAACCGCAACGTTGGGCTTCATCGAGGAGACTTCCAGAGCTTTTGTCCCGCCCGAAATAGGCCTAGGTAGATATCTCCCTCTAAAGCAACGCAAGTGGCGGCCATAAAACTAGCCCCTGACTTAAGCTCCTTGAAATATGTTGACTATATCTAAGATCACTGGACCTTAGCATACCTAGATAGGCTGAGGGATAACCTTGAGATCTCGAATATAGGTACAGCGGGGACGGTTGTATAGGTATAGGTACGGCAGAACTACCCTGCGGCGTCACATTGGGCAATATCTTGTAAGTGTTATTGACAGAGTCTAGTGTTGCTGGTGTGTTTATTATCTTCGTTGTTTAGATCCGCAAAAACATCTACAGAACAACTTCTCTACATCTAATCTGCGATCAACACAAGTAACTCGGTAACTCAGCAAAATCTACCTCTAAAAGAAACGAGTCAGTTATAACGTAACTTATCACACATTATCACACACTTTGAATATCGACGGTCAATGACCTCACTACAGCTTCTCCGGCTGGAGCCGATACATGGGAGTTCCGCTCTTGCTTTTGGGTTTTCCCAGATTAACTTGACGTTTCCTCTCCACGTATATCTTTTTCATACAGGAGAGTAATGTGCTAAGATGCTAGTGATTTAACAGCTACTGACATGCAATTGAGCCCGAAAAATGGCTTTGCGATAAATAATTGGCTACTAATGTCCATAGAAATCTCCTGTGCATTGTCACCGGAGCGTTGATAAGGAACAACCCATCATCCTACCTTGTCTACGGCCAATGAGTTACCATCTCCATGTTTTGGCAACCGTTCAATTGACACCCATCAGATCAATAGAAATCCCGTCATCCTTATTGTACCACGGAACTCGAGTAGCCTAGATCTCAACGGCTACTGGACTCTACCGTCCTCTTCCGACCTGGTCTGGTGCTGTGCTATGGAACGTAGATGCAATGCATCTATTTGGCTGGTGTCATGTGTCCATAACCAGCCATTGGGATAGCCGCATGACGAGTGGATGACTTCACAACATCCATTCGAACCGGCATTGAGCTCGGAATGCCTCCTTTTCTCTCGTTGCTGAGAAGGATATATCCTTAACCTTTCAACTCCACGAGCATTAAACGGCATCTTATTGTCAGATCAATTGTCAACAAAAAAGAATCAAAGTGCAACTCCAGAATTGAGTTGAGAAAGATCGTATTCGTACTCAGGAGTCCAACTATTTTGACCTTTTAGCACCTGTCGATTCTGCGTGGTGTCCTTTGAATCATAGTCTTTTCGTTGTTTATATGATACCAATTTTGCTATTTCTGGATTGACAATCGGTCATTAGTCACTTCGGACAATATGCATAAAATTAGGAGCATCGTGTAAGGATGACATCACAAATGCACTATGTCAACGCAGCATCTTCTGACTACCTGAGCAGTCACCCGGCCCATGAAGGAATCAAGGAGAATCCAATGGAGAAACCGATGGAGAAACCGCAGCTGGCACAGTCAGACATAACCGCCAACACGGCCTCGAGGCGTATGTCAGAATCGAAGCTATCCGGTCAAGGAACCCATCTTGCCGACCTTCGGTCAGGTAACTGGCAATACCAAGCCGGATCTACACGCGGTATGTCAGAAAAACCGGTGCTTGTGGAACCATTCTACCCCGGTCCCGTTCGTCACGGGAGAGTCGATTCTGCAATTGAAATGATGGGCGAACCGGTTGAAATCTCCGGGAAGGTTGTCGATGAGCCGTCCACTACAGGCAAGGGCCAAATGCCTGCTGAGGGTGGAGGTTATGAAAAACAGCCTTCTTGGAAACAAACATATGGTAGAGAACCTTCTCTCCGGAAAGAAGGCATGTCCCCTTGCCAATTCATTTTAAATGTAGCATTTGTACGCTAAAGTCGCGCTTTGAATTTAGGCATGAGGCACGTTTATCCAGGCAGAACAGATTCCAGGAGGGCAAGAGGCTTGTCGACGGGGGCAGCGGCGGCACCATCCGGCCAGTACTATTATCAACCAATATACAGATGGGATCGTGAACTTACGCCTTCAATTCGGTCAGCAAGGAGCGCGGCTCAAGATGAAAAGAGAGCTGCCGCTTCTGCGGCTGCGTCTGCCTTATATGGAAAGGACACTACCCCCTCAAAGACAACAGGTACGCAAGCTGAAACATATTGTCTGTCACAAACTGCGGACCATACAAACTCAAGCTAATGATCGCTTAGCTGGTCCTCGTGCGTATACTTCGCGGCCTGGCAAGGGCCCTGCTGTTTCATCTTGGGGAGGGAGAAGGGAGTTTCGACCACTACCAGGTGCTCCTCTTGCTGGAATCCCACGAAAGGACTCGACGGGAGAGGAGTATCGTCGTGCCGAAGCTTACCTTCAGAACCAAGCGAGGCCAATGAGGCCTGCTCCCGGATATCAGAGAGCTGCAGCACCACCCACCAAAGCTGCTCCATCTCAAGATTGGGCAGCTACAAAGAGAGCCGATCAGGGTGGTTACGGCACTGGCGGGGCTCGTGAAACAGTATTCGCCCCTGAAGAAGGGGTCACCGCCACAATCGAAGAGCAATACGCAGAATATGACGAACCCGTCAGCGAGTGGAGTGAGGCGGAACCCGCTCCAACAAAACCAACAGCTGAAGAAAAAGCAACCAAAGAGGCAGAGGCAAGGGATGCTGTCGCCCGAGAGGCAAATGCCCGAGAAGCCCAAACCAGGGCGGCTGAGGCTCGACAAGCGAAGGCTAGAAAGGCAGAGGCCCAGGACACTGAAGCGAGACAGGCAGAGACCAGGGAGGCGGAAGCAGTTGCTAGAGCACAAGCTGCCTGGGCATCATCACTGCGAGAGACTGAGAGACAGGAGGCCGCCGGCAGAGAGGCCGAGCAGATTGCCGAACAAACTGCTGCTAGAGAGCTAGCCGATAAGGAAGCACAGCAAATTGCTTCTGAGGACGTGGCCGCCATGGAACAGGCTACCAAGGAAGCTGTCACTAGAGAGGCTATTGCTCGGGAAGCTGCGGCGGAAGAAATTGCTGTGAGAGAAGTTGCCACAAGAGAAGCTGCTGCCAGAGAGGCCACTGCGCGAGAGGCTGCTGCCGAAGAGATCGCCTTGAGGGAGAAGGCAACCCGGGAGGCCGTTGCACGGGAGCAGGCAGCAAAGGAAATGGCTGTTGACGAAGTGCATGTGCGTGAAGCAGCTACTAAAGAAGCAGCTTCTAGAGAGGCGGTTGTTAGAGAAAGGCACATGGAGGAGATAGCAATTTTAGAGGCAGTAAGGAGAGAAGCCGAGTTGAAGGAATCAGCCGCCAGGCAGAGAGCAGACGAGGAACTCGGAGTTCTTGAGGCAGCCACCAAGGAAGCAGCTTCTAAGGAGGCCGCAACCAGAGAAGCTATTAACAGGGAGACGCTTGCTAGGGAGATAGCCGCAAGGGATGCAGCACAAAAAGAGCAGGCTGTCAAAGAATCGACTGCCGAGGACTTAGCTGCCAGAGAAGCAGTAACCAGGGAAGCTGCAGCCCGAGAAGCAATTGCAAGAGAAACTGCTTCACAGGAGATAGCTGCTAGAGAAGCTGCGACGAGGGATGCTGCCGCAAGGGAAGCTCGTATCAGGGAGGCCGCAATCCGAGATGCAGTTGCCCGAGAGACTGAGGTCAGGGAAAGGGTTGCCAAGGAGAAGGCTTTTGAGCAGGAACAAGCTCGCGTAAGATCGGCTGGTGCCCCTGTTAGTAACGCTGCTGCCGGACCCGCAGGACGTACTGAGTGGCCATCGCTTGGAGGCGAGTCGCAAAAGAGGACAGCTCTAGCATGCGATGTGGCAGTGAAAGAAGCTGAGGCTAGGGAGCAGGTTGCGTGGGAGAAAAAACACCCACAACAGGCCGGTAGAGGGGGAATGTCCTGGGCGGATGTTGCAAAGAAGGGAACGGACAGGGAAGCTGCTCCTAGTAAAGCGCAAACTGCAGCCGCTGGGCCTTCTGTCAAAGGAGGAATGAGAAGGGGTTCCATGGCAAGTGACTTGGCAGAGAGAGAAGCCGAGGCCAGGGACGAGGCCGCGCGAGATTACTTGCTCCGTGATGAAGCAGCCGTCAAGAGAGAAGCCGCAAGGAAGGAACAGATGAGAGAAGACGAGCTCAGACAGCAATCCATGAAAGAGGAAGCTCTCAGGGAGGAAGCACGTAGGGAGCGTATGTATCAGGACGAGGCCGCTTTCCGCCAATCTGAAGAATCAAAGTATTCGAAACAGCCTGCAGCCATGCCCGAACAGGCCCGGGGAGCAGAGACGGCTGCCATGCAAGAAACCGCCGAAGAAATGCCTCAACAAGCTCCGGCGGCAGCTGCACCTGGGACTCAGGGCGTACAAGTCCAAGAGCAAGCACAACCAACTGGACCTACTACTGCACCTGAGCGTCAACTCAGCAAATCCGAGCGGAAGAAAGCTCAGAAGGAAGAGAAGGCTCTCCAGAAGAAACGAAGCAAAGAAGAGAAACATCTCCAGAAACAGCGCACCAAGGATGAAAAAACCATGAAGAAGCAGCAAGCCAAACAAGAGAAGGTTCGCCAGAAGGAACTGAAGCAGGAGCAGAAGAGAATGTCGAAGGAAATAAAAAAAGGAAGGGCCCCGCAACAGCAGCAGCCGCCGCAAACGCAGACTCAGCAGCCTGGGATGCAAACGCAGCAACCTCAGATGGAGACCCAGCAACCCCAATATCAAACCCAAGTCCAACCTCAGCAACAGCACGTAACCCAGCAGCAAGCGCAACAATCACTGTCACAGGGTCAGGGCCAGCGGCCAGTTCAAGGAAATCCAAATCAGGAAGGTGGGTTTTCCGGATTTTTGCGCCGTAGTTCTCAATCCTTCCAGAACGCTATGCAGCCCGGGAAGATGCGGTCTGGTGAATACCAAATTCGCAGGCCAGTCGATACGGGCCGACCGTAAGTAGCAACTGTAATATAGTGATTTCTTCGCTGACGTTTGTCTTTTCATCCACACAGTCCGAGGAATCTAGCCCGAGAGAGCATTGTCGATAACATGACAGATCGTCGCCCAGGTTAGGTACGATAACCCCGCCGTGCTGAAGAATGATTTCGAAGATTCTTGACTGTTGGATTTCGACCTAGCCAAAGTTGAAGAAGCAGTTGAAGTGCAACATGGAAAGAAAAACAACGTGTTTGGTTCTGCAACGTTTGATTGCCCCTAATCATGAGTCGAATTCGGGTGGTTGGGAGCGGTTTCACGTATTTTTTTGTTATTTGTTGTTGCTTTTGTTTTTGCGCAATATACTCCCATAACATGCCATCTGCGGTACATATACCCGTATAATGTGGCACTGTCTGTTATTTATCCCAGCCGTTCTCCCAAAAGCAACGCCTGTACTCACGCAACCAGGATGTGCTCTCAGATGTAGTATTTAGCACATAATCATTCCCATAATGGAAGTGGACGTATTTTGACCCTGGATTTCGGTAATAAGATAAAATGGCAGCTTCGATTTCGATAGCGTAATGAGAACGGGTAGCTTCAATTGCGCTTATTCGATGGCTTTCGGTACACCCCCTGAATTGCCTCGTTTATTTGTCCTAATGGATTTATAGAACAATTGGCAAACACCACTCGGAAGCACCGAAGATTATTTGCATAACAACTCTCTTCGCTCCTGGTGTCCATGGATATACCATACCCAAACACTCTTCCATCCATGCGGGGTTCAGTTTCAGCTGGAAAGCCACTGGAATCGTGGCGGTGAAGGCGGGAGATCCGAGAATGCGGGCTCGCAAACAACGCACAGTTTGAGGAGCACGCCGCAGGGATACGCTGGTACTCATTGGCGCCCGTCTTGGTGACGGTTTGTGGACGGACAAGGAAGAGATTGGCTGGGGCTGCTGGAGCTGCAGCTGCGCGTCACTAACGACCATAATGTGCTTCGTGTGAGGCATATATTGCATTCTGCGCTGTCGCTTTTCAAACGCAAACAATATCATGTTTGCCATGATTGCAAAGTGCTTCTTTTCAGCTGTGGCGTGCTCGTGAAAAGCTTCGTCCCACGCCGCATGCAGGTTCCTTGCCGGCGCGTTTCAGGGTCGTGGTGTTGAGTGTTCGCATGAGCCCCGCCCTTCGCTCGTTGCGGGTCAGACAATTGCTTGTGCGCCGATTATCTCGCCTTGATTTGTCGTGGAGACAGCCCGGAACATCGGCTAGGAGGATTTGGGCCTGGCTTGGTTGATCTGTCTCTCCTGTACACAGTGGTGCTATTGATTGACTGCTCCTATATCATTCCAGTTCTCCCCCTCCCCCTCCCTCTCGCCCAAGAGTGAAAGGCATCAAGATTCACAGGCCACTTATTAGCTCCCGCTCGCTCTGTTCTACATCAACTCGCAACTGTGATACAATCTAGCTTTCTTCTAGCAAAATATTTTGAAATAAAATATTTGTCAACATGGTCCATCTAGCAGCCGTCCGCAAGAACTCCATTGCAGCCCCCGCGCCTCGCATCACCCGCATTGATACCCTTCCACTCGAGGAACCCCAGGAACATGACTTTTTCTCTAGCGTCTATGGGTCGCGCTTCGCTGCGGAGGACCTTCCCACAGATGAGATGCCTGAGAAAGAGATGCCTCGTGAAGTGGCGTACCGTATGATCAAGGACGATCTGAGTCTGGATGGGAACCCTATGTTGAAGTATGTTTTCTCTCCTTGTAAAGTGAAGACACTGGGGTTGGAGAAGCTTGTACGGGGGAAGAGAGTTGATCTGCAGGAGTCCCAGCAAACCATGGATTACCTGGGCTGACTATGTGGAACGCTGAAAGCTTGGCTTCTTTCGTCACAACATACATGGTGAGTACACCCGTGAATTCAGTCTTTATGTCTAATATAACAATAATATAAACCGATCTGACAATGGTCACCGCGCTCTACAGGAGGAAGAAGCGGAGAAGCTTATGGCTGAGTCCTTCAGCAAGAACTTCATCGACTATGAAGAATACCCTCAGTCAGCGGAGATCCAGAACCGATGCGTCAACATGATCGCTCGCATGTTCAATGCCCCTACTTCTGATGAGCATGAGCACGCCATGGGGACGTCCTGTGTCGGCTCGTCCGAGGCCATCATGCTGGGGACCCTGGCTATGAAGAAGCGCTGGCAGAACAAGCGCAAGGCGGAGGGCAAGGACTACTCCAACCCAAACATCATTATGAACAGCGCTGTCCAAGTTTGCTGGGAGAAAGCGGCAAGATACTTTGACGTCGAGGAGAGGTTTGTTTATTGCACTAACGAGAGGTATGTCATTGACCCGGAGGAAGCGATTAACTTGATCGACGAAAATACTATCGGCATTTGTGCGATTCTCGGGACGACGTACACTGGAGAGTACGAGGATGTGCAGGCAATTAATGACCTGCTTATCGAGAGGAATATTGACTGCCCTATCCATGTCGACGCAGCGAGTGGAGGCCTTGTCGCACCCTTCGTCAACCCTAATCTTGAGTGGGATTTCCGGCTTGAGAAGGTTGTTTCGATCAATGTCTCGGGACATAAATACGGTCTTGTAAGCACTAGTTTGGCACTACCTGTAAGGACATGGTTCCTGACTTGAGATACAGGTTTACCCAGGAGTCGGCTGGGTCGTGTGGCGATCACCTGAATATCTTCCAAAGGAGCTGGTCTTTAACATCAACTACCTCGGCGCGGACCAAGCAAGCTTCACTCTCAATTTCTCAAAGGGCGCCTCACAGGTCATCGGGCAATACTACCAAATGATCCGCCTTGGAAAGCGCGGCTACCGTTCCATCATGGTTAACCTCACCCGGACAGCGGACTACCTCGCAGCCCAGTTGAAGGCCCTTGGTTTCATTATTATGAGCCAAGGTCGCGGACGAGGTCTGCCACTTGTAGCATTCCGCCTCGATCCAGACAGGGATGTCGAGTATGATGAATTCGCCCTTGCGCACCAGCTGCGTGAGCGCGGATGGGTCGTCCCCGCGTACACTATGGCGCCGCACAGCGAGAAATTGAAACTCATGCGTATTGTTGTTCGCGAAGACTTCAGCCGTAGCAGGTGCGACTCGCTCGTGTCGGATATCAAACTTGCGCTGCAGCAATTGGGAGAGATGGATAGGCTAATGGTGGAGAAATACCAGCAGTACGTCCAAGAATATACATAACCCTATATATAGTTCTCCTTATATTGATATTGCATGAAACAAAAGCTGACTCGAGGTGTACTCACTGCTCATAGCCACATCCGCCAACATGTCTCCAACTCTGGGAAATCGAGTCATAACCACGCACATTACAAAGACGAGGAACACTCCCTGCAGGGTAAAACTGGCAAGACACATGCCGTTTGCTAGACATCTCCCTTTTTAGAGCTGACGCTGCGCACCTTTCCCTTGTGGTTTTTTTCGTTCCCTTCTTTGAAGCGAGTACATAGTTGGTCCCATGTTCAAGAGGAAAGCGGCGATACTTGGGTATAATGGTAGACTAGACCTTGGCTCGTAATTCAGCTGCGTCCTTATAAAAAGGATAACAAAAAACATATTTTCTGCACCGTATATAGCAATTACTGGCTGCTCGGTCAAAGATGGTATGCCTGTAGACGACTAGATGCACGTAAACAACCTAGTAGACACCGATATATGAGTTACGAAACGATCTTGATACTTTCAAGTAGAGCAGAGATGGACGAATGGGACCAGATAAAACAAGAAAAGAGGAAAGGTTGGAACAGGGAGAAATATAAAAATAAGAATTTAAGAATTAAGAAAAAAAAAAAATAAAAAATAAATAAACCAAAATAAAAAAAGACTGGATTGTGCTGGAGTCGAACTGCACCAAAGTCTCGGGCAGCAAAAAGCGAAGTGCGACAATGTCGCTGAAAAAACACTTGTTGTTTTTAAGGATATTTGGCTTACTTCGCTGGTAATTGTTCCCTTAAATCTATTTTTATGGACTGAGATGTGGGAGTCATAAAAGAATACGTAACACTGGTTATTCGAATGGAGAAACGATCCATCAACTATCTTAACAGCAAAGGATTTTTGATGTTGCCTACTTTGCGAAATGGATTGGTATACTATTTATCCCAATAGAGATGTGGTTCAAGAGAAACTTTTGTACATATTTGCGACAGAACAACAAAACATGTTCAGGCAGATTAAAAAGGAAGAAAGATCGAGATCGGCGAGACTCGAACCAAAAGAATGGATCTGTGCAAAAAGTGCAAAAAGCGAAGCGACTCCAGTAGTCAGGGAGTGATCCATATCACTGTGCGCCAAAGCGTATACTATGTGGCTTACTTCGCTGGAGATTCTCCGGCGAATATGGAATTTATGGGCCTAGATTGACCATTCCAGCGACGGCAACATGAGAGACCACTGCGCTTGGAGAACTCCGAGTACTTTTCAACGAACTTCTGGATAACACAATTGTTACAGGCAAAATTGAAGTCACTGCTCGCAATGGTTTTCGAGGAGATGCAGGATTGGACTTTCAAAGAGAAATCATCAAACGGTTCCCCTGTTTCATCCCAGCTCCCAGTGCACCGCGTGATCCCGTCCTCAACGTCTGCTCCTGTCCTGATGGGTTTCTTTTGTTTGGAACAACTCAACCTCACCTTTCTGAAGATTGATTATGACTTCGTTATTTGTTGCCTTAATCTGTTGTTTGATGCTGATTTTGGTGGAGCCTGAGGACAAACGCTTTTTTTGAGTCAAAACGCTCTCTGTTTCCCGCTTATTGTCTACATTGCCGTCCTCCCTGTGCGGCAAGGTCCACAAAGAGCTCGTCTGTGGACGAACTCTGTACTTGCAAAAAAGGCTTCAAAATGAAGAAACTCACCTTTTGTGCTCATTGTATGGCCAAATGGATCCATTATCTGTATGGACATCGACATTGTTTCGGCTCGTACACGTAACTTCGCCTTTGATGACATAGCCATTGTTTTTTTCGAGGATTTTTGTGCTATATCATCGCGCTCAGTGACAATGGCATGCTTTTTTTAAGCCCGATCTTATCCAGTTCTTCACGGTTCCTTTCCATATTTTTACCCTTACTTCATTTCTCTCTTTTGAGCTTTACGCCTTTCGCCATTTCAGCCTTGTCTTCTACTTGCCTAGGCTTTATCTTCGCGAATGTCTTACTGGAGCATTGAACCTGACTACTCAGAGCAAAGAGACTGATATCTTGTGGCTCAAAATGGCTATACCTGACGGGTACACCCCCGAAGTCAACGAAAACAAAGATTTATATCCGAACTTCGACTACAAAAAACTTGACCCGGCGCCTCCCGAATATGAACTCTATGACATGCCAGATCGGACAATCGAGAGGGGCCGGAAGATGCATTTGAACAAACTAAAAAGATTGGTGTTTTACCACTCATGGGGAATGAATGTACCTGACGAACGCAAGACGAAAAGCTGGTGCCTCAAAGTTTTGAAAACAATATCTTATAACCAGAATCCAAATCTTCGACCCACTTGGGATGACTTTTATAACATGACAAGCGATACTGGTCCGCGACTTCTGCGGCCTAAGTATAAGGCTTTCCAAATTAGTCGCTTCTATCCCCACGGTATGGATGGAAATCCTCGAAAACTTTTACAGGATGACGGAGGTGCTCAAGCGGCAACGGATATTCCAATGTTTGCTTCTAATGCTGTGAATATGCCTCCCCAATCTGGCCAGGGACAGCTTACACTGGGCCAACGTGCACAGCTCGCAACAGGAGGACTTATGGCCACATCATATGACAATGCCCACACACCTCTTCAGTCGGAAACGGGTTTGCAGTACTGTGAACATCAAGATACTACCGAAGCCATTGAGAGAGCTCTGATCCAATTTATATATCGAGACCTGGAGCGACACCCTCTCGCCTTTGAAACTACGACAAATTATCTGAATATCTCGACGGGAATTGCCGCTGATTCACTTCAGATAGTTCGTGACGAAGCGTCGGCATCTTCTGATCTGCGATTACGACCAATACCTGGACCTTCGATAAGCTTCCAATTGGACCCTAAGGGCATGCTGTATCCTTATAGGGGTCGGGGTCCCATCTGGAAGAACAACTCATGTTCCATTGATAGCATTATTATTGCGGGAAAATTTTTAGAGGCTGGGTCTACAATTGCCGATCGAGGAGACGACGTGAACTGGAGCTTGTCTCTTACGCCAGTTGAGTATGCGTACATGGAGGCTACGAGTGTCAACTGGGATACTATTCCACCGGAAGTCAGTACTTACCGTCGGGATATATTTCTAAAAATGGTTTTGTCAAACTTCAAAAGTGCCGGGCTCTTTAAACCTGTCACCCAGCACCAGAATGGGACACCTATCCCTATAGGGGCTGTGTGGGAGGCATGTACCAAATCCTTCCACCAATTTCGAGTAACATACAGCGACACCATGCTCGCCTGTCGTTGCAGCGGACTTGAACTTGGACAACCGACAACGAGAACTAACTTTACATCTTCTATTGCCCCCATATTCCAGGATGACGAAGATTTGGATGTTGATATGGCGACTTTGATGACCCGACATTTCCAGCATGATTACCAAGCTACCTGCATGGAATGTGGCACTGCTGGGGGAGTCCAAAGGAAATTTGGTGACTTGCCCTGGCGGTTGGCTGTTCAACCAGATCAACGTGTAATTCTTAAAAATCACACTAATGATATCGTTATTAACTACACTAATTTGGAAGGTATCCAGCAGACCGCAACGTACCGTTGGTTGGGAGGAATATATAACATGTCAGACGGGGCAACAAATAACTACAGGGTTCTTTGGGATGACCACCAAAGAGGCGAAGAATCTGATGGGTCGATTCGCATGTATGATAGCAAGAAGTGCTCTGGTGCTATCATTGGCAAAATACTCTCTACACCCGAAGAAAGAGTTCCAAGTCGTTGGTTGGTCGAAGGGCCGCCTCCCCTGCTGTTTTACGAGAAAGTGGTTGCCCCTCGAACATACTCGCTTTTTGGCGCTCAAGCTGCTGTGGAAAATATGTTGAAGGCCACTAATAATAATCATGATTTAGTTGACTTAGTTGTGAGAGAGCGTGGATGGGCTAATTCGAACAACTCAGAGGGCAAGCCTCTTAAGCCGAAATTCATTCTAAACCGTTTCCCTCGGACAGGGCAATCAAGTGGATATGTCACTGGCGAGAGGAATCCTCCGGCTTCGCGGCATTCGACATTATCTTCTACCCAGCAAAACTCCTCTGGTTCAAGGCAGACTCCGCGACAGGTAGGTGCACGACCATCTCCCGCGCACAACCACTTACAAATCCCTGCCCGCAATGTTATGCCAGCATCTTCACCAGGGCCACACTCCTCGTCACTATCTACTCCACGGCGGACTCAAAATCCTATTTCAGCACCCCCAACAGCAGGGTCTATCAATTCAATGACAGCAGGAGCATCAACCTTCACGAAGCAACCTGTAGGGGCATTACAAAATTCGCCATCACTGCAGTCACTGCAAGGTTACCCCAACCAGCATACAAACATTGCTCCTCAGCGTCGCGTTCCTCAAAGACAACAGTCTGCTTCAAAACCACAACCACAAGCGCTAACGCTCGGTCAGCGACCCAATAACTCAAACTTCAAAACTCAGCCTTTGTCCTCAGGAGGAAGAAAGCAATATCTAGGAAAAGACACTACGCGGCAAGACGGCATGCAGCAACAACTTCAGTCAGCCGAGATAGCCACAGGGCTTGACTTTGAGTCCTTGTTTAGTGATATAAACAACCGAGTTGATTCTCAGCTAGAGCACTCGTCACATTATGCACCTGTTCAGGATGCTCCTTCGGTCTCTGGGCCCGAAACTAACGCTCTCGGCCCTTCACAACTTCAGTTTTACCAAGCTCCTGATGAATCTGCAGCGGATCTGACTTTAGCATTCGACCAATCTGCAAAAGATTTCCCTGAAATTTTGATCGACTTGCCAGACCCTACAGCACCGCCGTCCTCAGATAACCAAGGGCAAGCTGTGCCACAAGATACGAACGCCATCATGGCAGATTCACTCCCGTGGCAACAGATTTTGGACGATTTGAGAGGAGAGAAGCCAGCATGTGAGCAGATGCAACGGCAGGGTCAGAACGGTGTCAGTTCAACCATACCGACAACGGCGGGACAACCTCAGATATCTAACCCAGCCAACGCGGGCCAACAGTCTGTTTCTCAAAATCTACAAGCGGAAGCAGACTCGACAATCCAGCAAGATAATGCGCCATTATGTTCACATCCTCAAGAAGACTACGAAACCTTTGCAGACGACGTTTTTGATTTCAACACTACAAGCTACTCTCCTGACGAATTTACAACGTGGTTCGAACAGACTTTGGCCCCCCAAGACTCGTATGCAGCACCATCGGTGCAGGCACAGCGAGAGCAGGAGATGGTTCGGCAGCAACAGCCCGGTGTTCCAGCTAGATACTATACAGAAGGACCGCCCCCGATAGCCTCAAGCGCGCAGACGACCAAGCGGAAGCGTGCTTGGAACCAGGTGGACGGAGAGAGTGACATAGAAGGCTCGCGTAAAAAGATGCGAAATTGATGACTCTTGTTGTTATTCTGGGCGTTTTTGATTTTGTGTGATGCCTCTGTGTTCATAGGAGATGTGCACTTTGCTTTGATCTCTGAAGACTATTTCGCACACGTCTGATCAGCATTCTCGCCTTTTGAATTTTATTTTATATGAGCCGATATTCTGAAGAAATGGCGTGGAAAATGGTTTCGACAGTTTTCCTGGTGGCGGCTTGCCGCTTCTTATAGGGACGCCCTTTCTTTATACAGTTAGAAGGAAATCTGGGAAGTGCTGGCATATCTTTAGATTTGGGCTTTAAACTTCTGTTTTGTTTTCTAATACGTTTGCTGCATTGAAGCGCAAAAAGCAATACTTGCATTGACTATCTGTTCTACTTCGCTTTATTTCTTGCAAATGGCATGCATGTAGATTTTAGGCAGCTTGATGATACCAGTTTACTCTTCTTTTATTGACAGCGCTTCCCAGAGGCGCAGTACAGTCTCTGTCTTTTACTCTGAACGCAATAAAGAGACCTGTATGACATACCTGTACATCATCGTAGCCCTCGTCCCTACATTGTGAGCTACACCACGTGATTCCCCAGTCTGTTTCTCCGCATCTCCCCCGGATTTCAATCTGCAAAACGCTTCGGCAATTTCTCATTGTCACTCTCAAAACCAGAAAACCTTAAGAGTCGATACTGAACGAGGCTGTTATTGCTACAAGATAACACAGACGGTTTCTAAAATCGCGTTATGTCCTTGATTCCTTTCCGTGTCAGCTTCATCGTATCGCAGATGGATGTTTCGCTATTCTTCAAAGGCCACACATTCTGTAAGGACTTGATTAGATGTCCTTGGTCGACTCTATTTCTCTATTACATCTATAAGTACAAGCTTCTATTCACCTACTACGGTAGATGTCGACTTTTCTATAAGCTTCTATTACCCACGCTGTGACTGATAGAACAAAACAGACAGGAAAGATGAAAATGATTCCCAACAGGTTGCACATGGCAAAGCGTACATCCTATGCCACAACACACTGTGCCAGAACCAATACTCTAGAGTAACCCTAGAGTCGTGCCCTTATTGGTCCTGTGGGCACATCACTCTTCTTCGGTGCTGAGATATACCCGCCGCGCTCATTGTCTGTATTAGTGATTCTACCGTCCTCATCCCGGCGAATACCAAGCTCGATCAACTTTGCGAAGACCTTTGCAAAGTGTTCAAAGAAAAGCTCCTTATTTTCCGCATAAACGTGCACCCACTTGGCGAATTCAGGGTCCGTGACTAGTGCCATATCTGTCGGAAGCATCATTAGAGGCTCCTCGCCTTCGTCCGCATCGGGGTCCGTATAATTGAACTGCTCCACACCGTTGGACAGTGTCCGGGGCTTCCACTCGAGTGAGATGAGCAGTTTGAAATATTGGTTCGAGAAACGAGTGGGATTGTTGACCCAGGGACCTTCAAAGCCGCTGCGGTCCATGTGAGTGCGGCCAAGGTTGTGGGCGCCCGATAACGCCACGATTTCTTGATCCGAAAAGCCCATTCGGTGGAAGATGTGTCGCAGATGATCAGCCCCCTGCGCACCGTCCGGCAGTCTTCCTCGAGGAGGAAGCTTAGAATCATCAACGTAATCCGTTCGTCCCGACTTCCATTCGACATCTGGGCCACCCATGTGTTTAATTGCAACGACCCCAGCAAGTGTCCACAGATCAGAGTACGTTATCCACTGATGCCGCTGCTTCACTGGTTCTAAAAATGCCCTCGCGTGTTGCAGTCCAGCGTTTGCCGGGTCACCGCCCTCTGATTCGTATCTCATACCGGCACCATTTGAACCACCGGTGTCCGTTTCAAGGTCGTACGTCCCGGCTGAATGCCTATTAAAAGGATAGCATTATCAGCAACTCTTGTTCCGGCATATATCTATGCGTGGATTGGAAAAGACGTACCATGCTAATCGAACGAAAACTGGACCTGCGCTGCCGTCATCGTATCCAGGCTTCTTTATTTGTGCCGCGATATCTTTTCGCACAGCGTCATAATCCCCAGGTTTGCTCATGGCAGAGAATGTCCGGAAGCTATCTGATGCAGATACGTATGGGAATTGTATTGTGGTAATAATAAACACACGGGGCAAAAGGGAGAAAGTGGTGTGAATTAGAAAAAAAAAGTCCCAACAAAAGGATATTAAAGAATGGCAGGAAAAGTCAGGGGGGCACTGGCAGTGTTTAAAAGCTTCCCGAGATGGCGAAATTTCCTTCACATGGGAGCTGCAGGACAATCCGCAGACGCAGCGGACCCACCTTCTCTGATGCCATTCCGCTGAACCCAGCCAGTTTTCTCCTATCCATTATCGAGATTCTGCCGTTATCTTCTTCCTTTGCCTCTCGGGCGCAGGAAAAAAAAGATGCTTACGTCAGAGACCCAAAATGCGATGTGCCGAGGTACAGGGTCACATGGTCCATCCAGATGCGAAATATATGGCGCTCAACAGTTTATGGTCGAGCCCGGTTTTCTCGACATTGGGCAACAGCAACTCGGACTTCTCGCATTCTCGCCCGTCTGGATACCTAGGTATCTTGTCTATCGTGTTACTCTTGCGCAGTGTTAGAAGCACATGCTCTAGTTTCCTACTTTATACATTCAAGGCTCTGCCAAATAAACGCAGTATGCGACAAACAATGAAAGATGGGTTGAAATCGCCTCGTATCTCAGAAGTAAACAAGCTACAAGGAGGTACAGAATATGTGAACATTCATCAACATGCATTTTATGTGACATAGCCCCTCTATAGGAGCAGATCATGCGCCTTCTATAACCAGCAGATTCTGAGTGGAAAATTCTCGCTTGAATTTGGTGTCCATGAGACCGCCCTAGTTGCGTTTCCCTATGCTGCTCGGGCGTAGTGATCTAGGGTTTTCCGAATAGCTCATTCCACAGCTGGCAGCCATTAAGCTCTCTATGAAAGCGAGTGTCAGCGCCAAGTCAAACAACAAGTGACGTCTTGCTTTCAGTTATTGCTGCTCCAAGGAATGCCTGACCTACCATCACTCCGTCGATGAATGACTTTGGCTGTGTATGTTCTCAAAAGCATCTCTTCGCACGCAGCTCTGTTTAAGCTGCTGGACTTCTTGATCCAGCTTATCTGCGCGTGCCTTCAACTGCAATATGGCGGTGTTTGCACACTCCGTCAGCTCGTAAATGTCCTGCCGATGCTGATCCTCCATCTCCGCAATCTGCGCATCTTGCTTCTCCAGTTCTCGCAGAAGCCGTTTCTTCTGTCGCTTTTCTGTCCCACAGATCTTGTCGAGCATGTCACATATGGGCATCGTGTGTAGCGGGGTGAGGTTTCCTGCTTCCGCTTGCTTTGCGATATAGATAATCGAGGCGGTGATGTCGTTCGCAACTGCTGTTATCCGGGCCGTTTTCTCCCTGTCGGACATGTCTTCTATGCCTGTGAGGCTGAGTGCACCCACTGCCGTGGCTCGAGGATATTTGTCGAACATGGTCTGAACTTGGTTCGTGTATCTCGGGCAAATTGATTCTCTTATCAGTCACACCGTGCTAATCTTTTTGACTTTCGCCAAAAAATATAACAGAATACAAGTGGTATAAATACCCTCCTCGTTAGCTATCTATATACGGAAACTATGAGTGAAAGTGTTATTTGAAATATCAATGAATAGTGATTGCTGGCACTGGTGCCTATTTACAATCCATTCATGGGCATATTGTAGATTACTGAGACAAACAAGATAACGTTTGATGCCTTCATGTGGTGTATGAACCTGCATAATGCGGCAACATGCAAACGGGCCAATGCATTGGAAGACAAAATTTTATGCAGTCAATATGCTATGGATAAAGAGTTCAAGTATGCTGCTTACGTTGTGGGTATCGTTCTTTCCCAATGAGCCAAGCATTTTGAACAGGAATACTTTTACCTTTTACCCCATGGGAATAAAACTAAGGCAGCAGCATACGGTCCTTTGCATAAATTCCGCCTGAAGATAATGAGGTGCAATTTTAATATAAAACTTCAGGTGCGAACACTCAGAGGCCTTGGCACGGTTAGCTGCCTGCTTGATACTCTTGCATCCCGCAGACCTCTCAATGAGACAAGGGGAGAGGATGGGTGGATACAAAACAAATTGAATTAGGGCAGGTTGTAATATCATTTATGTACATTACTCTGTCTCTTGCTAAATAACAATGGTAGTTTGAAAGAAAATCGTATATATCGTGTAGTCATGAAAAAGGAAATAGTGAAAGTATAGATAAAGAGATAATTATAGGAAATTGCTTTGAACTTCAAACCGATCCTCTAGCCCCCCGTCGCATTCTTTGCAAGATTTTCTTGCTGTCGTCAGCTATCTCAAGGTAAACGGCGATAGGTTCGGGAAGGCCAAGTTTCTGCGCCCGGATATTCCACTGCTTTTGCTCCATGACCTCGTAGGTTTTGCCCTCTCCCTTTTCCAGGAAGTCCTTCAACCTGTGGACTTCCACTTCAATGTTACCGCAGTGGTTTAAGTACCTCACTGGATGTGACGAAGACATAGTTGTGTGATTGTAGAATTGTTCGATGACGTTTCGTACGACGTCCTTCACTTCCACAAAATGGAACCAGCCTGTCAGGTTTTTGAGATCAGGAACAGCTCCCAATTCCTTTGAATATCGTAAGATGTTAAGCATAATATCGGCATCTGGCGCCCCATCACCGGTGATTGTGGAAGGTCGATGTATCCATACAGCCAAATTAGTGGATTTGCTGATATTCTCCAGGTATCTCTCACAAGCCCATTTTGTTGTCGTATACCCGCTGGCTCCATCGACCGGTGGCGTATAATTTGCTACCGATTCTTCGTATAACTCGTCCAAGGAGGTGATTTGGCCGACACTAGCGCTGGAGATGAAGTGGAATTGTTGAACATTGCCAAACTGGAGAGCCCAATGTACCAATGTCTTTGTCGAGTTAACATTCGTCGGCTTCATCCTGCGATATGTCTTCAAAAATGTAACATCTGCTCCGTTGTGCACGACGATATTGGCTTCGCGGAAAACCTGTTCGGCCTCTCGAGTTGAGACGCCAAGCCCATCTGCAGAAAGGTCCCCTTGATGAACAACAATTTTGACGGACTTTAATCCCTCAAGCTTCACGACGTTTCGGACCGCAAGGCAGTGTATTTTCTTAACCTGCGGCATAGAAACGAGCTTTTGCAAAAGAGACCTTCCCAAAAAACCTGTTGCTCCAGTCAAAGCAACAATGAGATTTTCGTTCTCTCCTATCAGGCTATTTTGACCCTTGAGCCGCAATATTGTCTCATCGACAGCCGTTTCTTTTACCCAATCAATGACTGCTCGAGAAGAATCGTTAAAAGTGGATGCTGCTGGTGGCTTTACTGTTTTCGTCATGACTTGATCTAGAGATTTGAGATCAGCTTGCGGTGCAGTAACTGACTGCGCATGAATATGCGGACTTGAGGAGCGTTCGGAGTAGGAAGTATCGGCGGTCGCAATGCTCTCAGGTGACGAGTATGATGAGGAACAATCACTGTCAATAGCAGGCGTAAGCTCGCCGGGAAGGTGTTTGATAGCATGGTCAGAAATTTCACCAATAGTGGCGCCACCAAGGATTTTGAGCACCGGCATGTCAACTTCTAACTCACGGAGGAACCATGAGCGAAGTTCGACAGCGACTAATGAGTCGACACCTAAGTCATCTGCAGTTTTCTGGAGTAGGGAACTAGCATTATCTGGGCGTAGTTGTAAGACTACTCTCAATTTTTCGGCTACTGAGTCTATAGGAGTAGTCAGTAGACATCAACGAATACGGCAGAAGCGAGTGAATTCATACCTTGGATTATTTGAGTGACTTGCTCGAGAGACTCCGCCGACTGGAGCAAATTCCGAATAGATACTGCGCTAGCTTTGCTCCTGTCTGGCTGCGTCTCATCAAGAGACCGTTGAATAGTATGACAAAACCGAGGGTTCGTGCACCACGCTGGTTTAAATTCATCGTTAGACTTTGACATCCGTAATCCGGTGATAATCTCTTCATGCTGGCCGGAGTCTGGATGACCAGCGAGGATCGCTTCTGCAAACGCAAGATGGAAGTCGCGTTCCGACAAGAACCGATAACCTGAGCTGGAAAGCTGGTTGAGAACATGCCGAGTAGCTTCGCGAGAAATATAGCCAACACCCAGAATGGCTCCTATATCAATAACTGATGCAGCAAAGCCACGTCGTCGCCGCTGAGAAGCAAGACCGACCATGTACATATTTGCAGCAGAATAGTTCGACTGTCCGCTATTTCCAAAAACACAAGACAAGGATGAAAAAAGAATAAAAAAGTCTAGAGGCATGTTGTAAAGAAGCTCATCAAGAAACCGACTTCCGTTCACCTTAGGCTTGAGAACTTTATCCATTTGCTCAAAGGTCATTTCAAGCAGAGGTGTGTCAGAAAGGACCATCGCTCCATTAACAACCCCAGCAAGTGGAGGTAAGTCCTCACGAATATCAGCAAGTAAGTGCTGTAGTGAGTTCTTGTCGGTTACATCGCTTTTACAGGGTTAGCCGAAAGAAGAAAGAAAAATGAGACAAAATACACAGATAACCACATACCTCGAGTATATGCGGATATTAGCGCCCCTTGCCGCCATTGCATTAAGCCAATGGGAATCAACCTTGGGATTTCTGCTAGCTAGCGCAATATTCGCTGCTCCTTGAGAGACCATCCATTCAGTGAGCGTTAGGCCCAAACCACCAACTAGACCAACTAACAGGTATGTACGGTCGCTGTGGAGGAGTGATATAGAGTCCACGGGTTCCACAACAACAGAAACTGTATCATCTGCTGTCCAGTCAATCACCGAAGACCATGAGGTTGAGCCTTCTGCTATCTCATTCGGGGAAATGGTAGTTTCTTCTAAAATTGGAGGAGAGGAAAAAGGCCAGAGATCCAAGGATGAAGCCAGCAACTTCACAAGTGGCACATCATTCACATCGGCATTTAGATCATGGGACCTAATAACTTCTGCAATGTCCAAAGTCTTGCAGTAAGAAGGTAGGCATTCGACGATCCGTCTGATGGTGCCTTGGCTTCCGGTGTGGCGCGACGCGTTGATAAAATATGATACATTAGCAGGAACAGAAGCTTTGATAGACCGCGCGCTTGCCAAAGGGTGAATTGATATCTCGTTTGGCCCGCGGGAATAGCGGGACATTCTGAGACAATGCACAGAGACATCTTCCGCCAACGCACCCTGGCGAACGATTTGGAGTAGCAGAGGATCGGGTTCAAACAGCAGTAGAATGCCACCTTTTCCCGACATCGTAAGAACGAACCGGCATATAAGGCTGTATGCCACCAATAAGAGTTGGGTAGAAGATGGGCTAATTGAGAACACAGCACAAGGCGCGACTAAAGTTGTCGCTATTTCAACAACAGAAGCGTTCGTCTCGGATAATGCCAATACTGCGGCATTGGTCTTCGTCTCACGTCCAATTATGGGAAATAGAGCTGTTGTTTCGGAGATCGGAATGGGAAAGCAAAGTGAGTAATTGACTTTGACCTTGACCCAGTCGACGTCTGTGTTGCTGCATGCCGAAGGCGTAAAAAGATCACGGTAAAGAGCCGGCATCCCATTTGCAGTGTCGACCTTGACTCTGGTTTTCCGGTGTGAGACGGGCATACTGATCTTTCGACGTTCGGCGTTATACCGATTATTCGAGTCAGAGTTGACAGTGATTCTAGGGATGAGCACTCGGCCATTTTCAATTGAGAGCTCTGGCTCAGTAGACCAAAGGATTCCATCTGTGAGTCCTTGCTTCTCGAATGAGTCTGCGATTTGATGCCTCAGCAATGCATCAGCAAGCACGCGCGCATCTGGCTTCGCATCGTTTCCCAGGTTGATAAACTGTAACCGGACATGCGACATCTCAGTAGCAGCTGCACGACCAAAGCCCACGGCAGCGTTCGCATAAGGATTGCCAGCCGTACCTCCTCGGGTAACCCATACTATATTTCGAGCCTGGGAGAAGACTGCCTTGAGTGCGTCAAACGAGCTTCTTGTAAGATCGCTAAAAACAGGCTGGTCTAGTTCTGAGAGCAAGCAAACGCTACTCATCGGCTTGATGACGTCCACGCTTTTGATCAAATCCAATGCCTCAACAGTAGTTAGTGAGTCAGTGTGTTGTTGTAGAATACGGGCCAATTTATTAACTAGCAGGCTGGTACCGAGAGATACTCCGCCTACGAGCACTAAATTATGTATTCTGGAGTTAGGTGAGAGCGAAAGCGTTGGCTCATCTAGAAGGTTCATACGGTTGTCAAGAACACGGGACACCATGACTGAAAAGGGGCGCGCAAGCGTGTCCATCTCAGGTGTGATTGTGTCAATACCAGAAAAGCCTGTCTGGAGCAGTAGCTTGTTCCACTGTACTGAGGAGATACACGGGGACCATGGACGCCCTGACTCCGCCCCAATCCACCAGCCGGAAATACCACCCATCGTGAAGGAAGTGCGCATTGTGTCGTTGGATGTAACCTCGAATAGTAACAACATTCCACCGGGCTTTAAGAGCCTTTGCACATTAGACAAGGTATGATTAAGGTCCTTAGTAGCGTGAAGAACATTTGACGCAACAACCATGTCATACGAATGTTCCTCAAAGCCTTGAGAAACTATGTCTTTCTCCACATCGAGTACTTTGTATATCATCCGATCCGAGTACTCTGAGAACACATCACTTGCGTTTCCAAAAAAGCCAGCGGATATGTCAGTATAAGTATAAGACGAAAATGCACCGCCTAATCGCCTAGTGATGCCCTTGGTCGCTGCTCCAGTACCAGCACCCACCTCCAATATGTCCATGCGGGGATAGCGGTGAGCGATCTGTGCAGCAATTTCTGCGACAAAAGCAGTACATGGTCTGAGTCCGAGAGCATCAGCATAGTACTCATTTAGCATGCCATCTTTCAACATATGTTGTAAAATAACAGTCTCTCCTCGGACAGCGGCGACCAGGTTATCTCCCACAGCACGCATCAGTTTGACTTCTATGGTGTCAGAATGTTTACCAATGACAGCGTGAATATCTGCGGCTGTATCATGATCCCATTCCTTCTTAGCGTACCGTTGCTTGCCCTCTTCGACGCACTTGATGACATGATGGGCGTAGTCAAGTAGTTTCCGATGATGCCACTCGGCTTTGTCTACATCCTCCTGGGTAATTTCTTGGACAAGTTTCCGCAGGTAGAAATACGACAAGCGTTCCAGCACCCAGCCAAATTCAATTTCATGATCGGGTGTTTTACAGTGGCCAACGACCAGCTCACCGTCGGGCGCGGCGACATTCCAGACGTTGTTGAAGAAGAGTTGGCAGTCCTGTGATGCGGTTGCCGGGGCAAACGGGACTAAACTCAAACCTTCCACCTGGATCATCCCGTGACCTCCATCTCTCGAATACACGTCGATGTCTCCATGTATACCTCGACGAACGCGTTCCCCTGCAACAGCATCAGCGAGGACAGAATCAAAGGAGAGCTGCGCGTCCTTGTAGGTGATGCATGCGGATGGATCGACTCGGATGCAGCTGATCGAGTTCGGCACGTGGAGGGACCACAGCCGGCCATCGCCAGGCCATGAATGAGCTAGAAGAAGGGATTGGATCGTCGAGTCAAGCATGCCAGGGTGGATTAGGAGGTTTTTCTCTGATATATGTACGTCGGCTACAGGGTTTGCGACAAGTCCTGCCACGCGTCCCAACTTCCGCCTCAAGGAAGACAACGCCCGAAAGCTGCCAGTGTAGGCATAACCCACCTCTTTCAGTGACGCGTACAGGTCATCGGTGTTTACATCGACCATGTAAGGGGGCGGACGTGCTCGCTGGGGTAGGATAATATCCTCTTCAGCGGATCGTCCGAGGGTTACTTCGATTTGGCCGCTAGCGACCAGCACAACGTTGTCACTATCTCTACTAGGCGCACAGCTAACCCGGAAACTGCCAGCAATGGAATCTTTTGAAGGGGCCTCGCTATCTTCAATATGCAGATTGAACATCGTTTCCACGCCATGCCTCTCATTCTCAAATGTGATCGGGCGGACAATCTTGACGTTTTTAGCCTCAATCAACTGAACTTCTCTCTTCCCAGCAGCTTGCAACCCTGCTTCGATTGCCAAAACAACATAACCGGCAGCAGGAAATACCACTTGTCCTTGGAGCTGATGGCCAGACAGCCAGGGAACTTCAGACACTCTCAATATATTCTGCCAGGTGATATCACCTTCCGTCCCCTCCGGAACACGGGTCCCTAGAAGTGGGTGCCCGGGGTCCTTCCTTCTCCTCAGGTTCCGGGATTTGCGCGACTCCTGCCATAAAATTTCATCATGGTCCCACGAGTATGTCGGCAGGTTCTTGAGGAGTTTTGGCTTTCTCACGGTGTTTCCTGAAACAGTCCGTTCAAATTGCTCAAAATCTACCATATGCTCAAAGGAATGCTTCCATACATGTCCCAGGGCATTTGAAAAGCTCTCAATGTCGTTCTTGTTTCTACTCAGACATGAAGAATGAGGAGGAACGGACATTTTAAGATCTTTCATAGTGTCTTCGGAAGGCCCTTTTAGGGCTCCATGTGGGCCAACTTCCAAGGTCGCAAACAATTGGCCGCGATTAGCAGACACAGCTGCCTCTAGTGCTTGAGAGAACATGACACCACGAGTCATATTATGAGACCAATAGTGAGCATCAAGCTCGTCATCAGCTCCTTCGATTTGTCTACAGTGAACCGACGAGAACCATCGACACTGTCCACTTGATGTCTGGGGCTTAATGCTCGCATTCTTTAATGACTCAACATAAGGCTTGGAGCAGGGAAGCATGTGATGTGAATGGTATGCTTTGTCCACTTTCAATAGACGGGCAAATTTTCCGTCCCTTTCAAATATGCTCTTGGCTTCCTCAATCGCACCAAAGTCCCCTGAAAGTGTGATGCTGAATGGCGAATTGCTTGCTGCAACAGAAATTCTGTCTCTGAAATTTTCACGGTCACAAAATTCCCGACCCTCCTCGGGTGATATGCCAACTGCCATCATGGCACCTTGATCCGAGTCACGACCTTGCGCCAGGTGAGAGTGCAATCCTCGGTAGTAAGCGATGATCACAGCGTCTCTCGCGGAAAGAAAACCAGAAGCATACGCGGCAGCAATCTCACCAGACGAATGACCAACAACTGCCGAGAACCTCACATTTGCAGCATGCAACAAATCGACCAATATAATTTGAAGGACGGTGCACAACGGTTGAGACAGTGTGGCTTCGTGGAGCCGTGATTCAGTGTCGGCGAGCAGCTCGTTCTTTATGGACCACGAGGGCCTGTCTTCCTGCGGCAGGGAAGCTAACACAGATTGCAGGTATGATATTCGTTCCTGCACATAATGCGATCTGAGTATTAATTCCCTGCCCATACCTGGCCATTGTGCCCCCTGGCCGGTGAAGATTCCAAGAACTTGGGAGCCTTTATTGGAAGAACGGATCCAGTTATTCGTCTCCACCGTCGCTCGGATGGAGTCTTGTAGGTGATCTAGACTAAGTCCCGAAACGGCTGCACGGGTTGGAAACAGCGTTCGCCTTGAACGCAACGTCCAAGATAAATCATGGATATCAAGAGAAGGAGATCTTTTGACATAGTCAAGCAACTCTACCAATGTACGCTTCAAAGATGACTCGGTTGCGGCCGATAATACTATCGGCGCGAATACCGGAGTCTTCGTTTCATTGTTTGCGCTCTCTCCCTGGCTATGATCGTAGCCCTCGAGGATCGCGTGTGCGTTTGTACCACCAAACCCGAAACTGTTGACGCTCGCCCGTCGGGGAGTGCCATGGGCTAACTTCGGCCAAGGTGTCGCAGATGTAGGAACTTGCAAATGGGTATAGAAAGGCTTCACCGTTGGATTGAGTTCATTAAACAGCATGTTTGGCAGAATCGACGAATTTTGCAATGCCAAAGAGGCTTTCAGCAAGCCAGCAATGCCAGCGGTTCCTTCGGTATGCCCAATGACTGATTTGATAGTTCCAACAGACAAAGTCTCGTTACCGGTTATCCGAGCCCCCAGAGCTCGATGGATAGCTTCAGCTTCGATGGGATCGCCAGCAGGGGTCCCTGTCCCATGGGCTTCAAAATACTGGCAACGACCAGCGGCAGTATCTATGTCAAGGCCGCTTTTTCGGTAGGTATCCTCAATTAGTGCAACCTGAGCGTCTGCACTAGGCATTGTGATCCCCTTCGTTCGACCATCTTGGTTTATTCCCGTCTCCCTGATAATGCACTCGATATCGTCCCTGTCTGCAATTGCATCCTTTAATGTTTTTAGAACCACTGCCGCAACTCCATCACCTCTTCCATAACCGTCAGCTTGGGAATCCCACATGCGGCTCCTCCCGTTTGGAGATAACATGTGGAATTTGCTTTCGGCAATGTAAGCCTCTGGACCAAGGAGTATGTTTGCTCCGCAAGCCACAGCGATTCGAGAAGACCCTGCCCGCAGGGTTTGCACTGCATGGTCGAGTGCAACAAGGCTAGAGGAGCACGCTGTATCTATGGTCATCGATGGTCCATGCCAGTCGTAAAAGTACGAAATGCGGTTTGCAAGTATAGATCTTGCGGTGCCTGTTGCGAAATACTGCGAGATTGTGATTGGTCAGCCTACGAATCCGTCACCAATCATTCGACGTTCGAACTACTACCGAGACTCACCACTGGCAAAGAGTTCAAATCCCGAATTAACATGTCGCTATACTCTCCACACATCGCTCCAACATATACCGCAGTATTCGAGCCTTTTACTTGCTCAAGTGGAATACCGGCTGCCTCAAGAGCCTCGTAAACAGTTTCGAGGAGAAATCTTTGCTGGGGATCGATGGCACTTGCTTCATTCACACTGATATTGAAGAAACTTGCATCAAATCGACGGTGATCTTCGTCAAGTATGTAGGAGTATCTGACGTTTGTGTGGCCATGATATTCCCCATTAGGATGGTAGAAGCCTTCCGGGTTGAACCTGTCTATGGGGATCTCTTTCAAAACATCTCGTGGCGACCGAAGCAAATCCCAGAGTTTCGATGGCGAATTCGCACCTCCAGGAAAGCGGCATCCACTGCCAATAACGGCAATGGGCTCCCCCGGCTGGACTATGGAAGATTGGTTCACAGTCATAGCTGGTTGACCCGGGGGAAAGGTTCAAATGCAGGAAATATTCCCAGCTATGAAACCCAAGACATCTTTCGCTAGGGAAAAAGCCCAGGGTTTATGGCAGACGGAACGAATCGTACAAGGTTCATCTCTTGGATACTCCGCCATGCCACCTTTTTGCTGTGCGCTTCTTGACCCCATCGGTTTCCACTGGTTTTTGCGTCAAACCCAATGGCTTTTGCCATTGCCTCTGGGAACTAGTTTACTTCGGCAGTTTGACCATCATGGAGTACCACCGGGCTCGTGGATATGCAGCTAAGGGGAGGACTTAGCATTCTAGTTTCGTGAAAACAATGTACTATTCCATGGATATTACAGGTTTATCTTAATGACGTGTTCAGCACCGGTCTCCTGTCTCTCGCATCAAAAGTGGGTATTTTGCCTGTATTACTTGCGACGGATCTATCTTAGCTTATCAATGGAAGCCGAGACATATATTATTTACGTGGAGATCGATCCCAAGCCCCTTTGCAAAAAGAGGTATGAGCAAGAAAAAGGAGAATGTCAACCTAAACGAAAAGAAGAAAAAGAAAAAAAGATCTAAATGAAACCGAAATACCAGTCTAGCTGAAGCCAATCTCGACCCTTTGTTTTCTTCCATAGGGCTGAAAAGCTAGTAAACCCTGCTCCCTTGCTGCAAAGACCACAACTACAGATTCCATTCATGCCCTCGTGTTTGGCCCGGCGCACTGGGTATACAGTTTGGCCCAATCTACATAGGGTAGCGGCAAAGATTCCACAATAGCCTCAGACGTTCGAAATTCGTACAGTTGTCGTCTACCCACTGTCCGAGTCCCTTAAAAACGGACTGTAACGGTGAGTGATCTTCCTGTGGACTTGGTCCGATATCAATTGGCCTAATTCGCTTACTTTTTGAGGCGAAATGTGATAGTGAAAGCTTCTCATGGAGCAGAACAGCGAGTATCCCGCATTACAAGTCGTCTAACTGGGCCCATTACTGATTCTGAAAGCGATAAAGTCGAATATGCCACTGGACACTTTCAAGGAGTTCTCTACCAGTCAGATTGTGGGATTTCAAAATTCTACCTTGACCCTTGGAGCGTAATTCCCGAATGCGCATCAACACTTTGTAGTACCATCACATTCATTACTAGTAGGGACTCAGAGCTATACCGTACTCATATCATGTCCATCGTTTCGAAGTACAGCCACCCTTGGTAACAAGCGCCGACTCCATCCATCCAGATTTTATGGGGAAAGTCGGCGAACGTGGCATCTCCAAATTTTCAAGACCCCGCAGGTCTCATCCATCGAGTGATCCAACCGGCCGGTTCCAGGCCCTCTCCAGCAGTTTTTTATAATATGCGTCCAGTGTTTTTGCGTAGTTCTTTTAGGGTGATATCAAGTTTCTCTTTCCACATTCAACGTACGGAGCCAATATGTCATCAGAGTTATCGTTGCTTTTTCCCCTCCCGCTTTCGGCGGCAATTTGAGTCCAGATAGCGTTATGCTAGGGGACTTTTCTGGCGGCCATGGAGGGCTTGCCGATCTTCAACACCAGTTCATGCGACCTCACGTACACTAAAGCTTTTATGCATCCATTCGAGCCTCCCATGGGAGTCAGAACAGTACGAGGAGGAATTACTGTCCGCTCTTTTATTGTGGACGTTTTCCCGGCCCCTGGGTGGTCAACTTCATTAATGTCACTGCCATGAAGAGACGTCATTATCATTAGCCCAGGTGCCAAAATATCGTGCATCAGTCGAGTCTGACGGCGTAAGTCTGGCGATCATGGCGCTCACCCAACTGTTTCTTCCGGATCCGCAAAGTGTTTTCGAAAATCCAACGGCTTTTCCTAATAATTGCTACCAAAGTGCCAATAAAGAGGGTGATGACATGCCTACTCTCGTTGAAAGATGATGTTGATTCCGTTCCGTGTTTCTGGTGTGCCGTCATGTTGACGCCACTGCCGAAATTGCTGTGAGGATCCGCATGCCATGGGCAAGATTGACTCTTGTGGCACTCGGGAGGTTGTTTCCGGCCCGTAGCGAGACGGGGATGCGAACCACTTGCCATGAACAACTCAGCGTCTCCACGAAGATCTTGTCACTGGCGTTAAACTGGTAAAGCAACAACCACCCATCAAGAAAAATGGGTGCTCAAGTGCAACATCTCCCTCTGTTTCTGACCGCCCTTCTTCATTTTTAATTATGCGACATACCACCGGATCTATGGCTAAAGTCATTAATGTCGCGGAGAACAGAATTCTATATGCAAGCTAAATACGGAAAAATAATGGCAACAAATAGGATCTGTTACCAGAATCACGGCCTTCGTTATGCATGCGGGCGGACGGAGTCCTCAATTTCCCATGCGAACAACGGTGATCTCTGCCGCCATGGCACCGCGTGCGAGTCCATCCCTGACTTTCCACGCGATCATACGTAGTACACAGTAACGGAGCAACGAGAGCCTAGTCCAGATTGAAATTAAGAACGGTTTAGCTCTCCACAGGAATTTGATCCTGACTATCCCATCCGTTCTTCACGGACAACCCGGTCAAGCTCGCATTACGATATTTCTTCTGTTGCAGCGGCGCTTGGAATAGATACTCATATAACTCATCACTGAGTATACAAGCTCTTTTTTGTGACTGGGCGCCCAGGGTTACAAAAAGGAGTTTACTGAACTGCGCCGTGTTCATGAGGCGTTTCCGCAGGCAGCCTCGGCACTTGACCCTGCGTATATGACGGCTTCCGTCCTATTCTCCGGTGGGTATTAAGTCATGGCCAAGAGAATCATTTTGTTGAAATCACTTGGAAGAGATTGTTTTTCCCACACTGGCAGTATGCAGCTTCTTGGTCGCTGAAAATGGAATTCTGAGGAAGTTTGATCGATCTTCAGTAGCGCCGCTGCCTCATACAATTGATAACCGCTAATATCGATGGGCTGGTTTTGCAGGTATTCACGGTCTCGACAGGTTATGATTGGATTTCACGGCATGGTCTGGCGCTTCGCCCTTTCTGAATGTGGAGGTTTTTGGGCGAGCCCTGCAGCCTACAGGCTAAATGCAACGAGGATCGAAGGATTATTGAAGGCATCAAGGTCTTGACTGATTTTCCGATGATGCAGTTAAAGAGATGATGGAACTGTGGAGGTGATTTGGAATTTGCTTTCGGTCCATGCTTTGTGTCTCCCCGCGCCGTGGTCACAATTCCAAATAGTAAGCCCTTGCTTCATAATGTGACCAGTTGGTTGTCCAAGCAGAGAAGGCTCAGAATGCTTGTGGAGCCATTGGTTCGTGCCTAATAAGTGTCCATGAACTCAGGGCTTGCGTCAACACATTCTATATTTATCCACGGTATGTGCATGTTGTTGCAAATAAGCGAATCAAAGGCTATCATGATGGGGAGGCACTTGCTCCACAACTGGCAACCTAACCCAAGATCATATGCTGTACAACTCACACGGTTCCACCTTGCCATTAGAATTCCTTGGAAGCTACGTTGAAATGCCGGGAAAGCTCTGCAGAAATTATGGGAAAGTTTACCTTGAGCGCCATAGATATCCAGGAGTAATCTCATAGCATCCGAAGAATCATTACCATCTATGCAAGACTACAAATCCGTTCTAATGCCCACGTCCTAGCTTCCCGCAGTACTTAAAAGAAAAAAGGGAATGATGATTCCTGCGGGTGCATATCTCAAAAATCGTTGTCACGACGGCAGCTCCCGCCTTCCGCCGTGATCCGTCGTCATTGATAGATCTCACACCTCGTGATTCAACCTTTGCCGTAACGCAGCGGTATGCGGGGTCCTACGAGACTGCTCTGAAGAATTTGGAGTTTAATAATGTAAGATGCTGGATCTCAATGTTTTGCATTACTCCTTGATTATTAGCAAAATATTGCTAGTGAATTCCAAGGTCAATTCCACGATGTCACTTGGAGGAGCGTCGGAATATAAGTTCCATTGACTGAATAAAAGTTTCATAATGTTGGAGGATCTGAGACGGACAATGGACTGGAAAGCAACGTTTTCCCTCTGAGTGCTGCATACCTAGTCACGTGCATTACTTAAAGACAATCTTGTGCCATTACAAGGTCTCTGGTTTTCAAAAGACAAAGAATTCATGGATGCTCGTACCTACCTAGTACCCGATTAACCGTCGTGGGGCTGAATACCCTCGCAATAGTTTCTGCAATGGCATGCTCCACCTTGCCTAGCATTCTCTGCCTTCACGGATCAGGCACCTCGGCCGAAATATTTCAAGTGCAAACAATTCGTCTCCGGCGTGAGCTGCGGGACCATTTTAATTTTGTTTTCATCAATGCTCCATTTGAGACCGCTCCTGGGCCGGGCGTCGTTCCCGTCTTCCAGGATGCTGGGCCCTTCTATTCATGGCTGCGGGACGAGCCAGATTCGAGGAGAGACTCAACCGCAAATTTTGCAGAAATGCCCGATAAAACTGTGGCGCTTCTGGAGCGTGTAATGAGAGACGAGAAGGAAAGGAGTGGCGGGGATGGTTTTGTTGGGGTCATGGGCTTTTCGATGGGAGCGAGGCTGGCGGCGGGGTTACTGCTCGATCATCAGCAACAAAAAAGACGGCAGAGCAACGGCAAAGATGGCTGTGATGGCAGCGAGCAATGCAAGGGGGACAACTCTCCAGGGAATCTTGGTGACGGTAGCAACGGCGCTAAGATGAGATCCCTTGCCTCTTCCCTAAAATTCGGGATCTTCTTATGTGGTACCTGGCCGCCTATCACAACGCTTCCCCTTTCCCGTCCCGCGGACACGGCTGGCCCCAAAGTTACGACACTCTCGCTCCATGTGCTCGGGCTTGATGACCCCTATCTTGGAGAAAGTGAGTTACTTGCGCAGAGGAACTTCGAAGAACAGAGCGCTGTGGTGCGCAGGCTGGATATAGGGCACCATTTGCCAGTCCACAAGGAAGATAACCTTGCGATTGTCCGAGACATCCTGAGACTGGTAGAGGTTTGCGGGATATGATCTCGTTACACGTTCTACCTGGGCTGAGCTTGCTCCCTTCTTGAATCCTTTTGAGCTAACGAGTTGGCTTCGTGATAAGCGATGTGGTGATCTATACGAATAGAAAGACATAGAAGGGTTTAATGGCACTACATCTTTCTCCTTCACACCACCTGTTCGGTATTGCTTCACAAATACAAAAGCTGTGGTGTTGAGCAAACATGGACAGGGAACTGGGACTACGAATACTTCTGACAACAGAGTCTGCTAGGCATCAGCATAAATCTTGCAGAGTAAAAGACTATGAAAAGCGTTATTTGGTGAATGACTGCGATGGTCCAGAGCTCTCGAGAAATCGAGGGTTGTTGGCAAAAACTCTGCCTCTACGGATCAGCAACAAGATACCTATATTTCAAATGGCGGAATTAATGGGACGTCGCGATAGCCTAATAGGTGAACCGAGACATTGCAATTTTGCAACAGCCCTACATTTGGTATGGTGTAATTCTCCATTGCTTCAAAATACAATCCTATCGAAGAACTAGTAGAAACGGCCACCTCAATTGATATATTTTAATCTTCAGGTATATATTCGCTCCGCGCTGTGTTTGGTTGAGCTGCTTAGTATTTTCACTACTTACTGTCAGACATCTCGTGCGATCGTTCCGCCTGCTCTAAAATCCACACAGAATTTCGAGCCCTCCTGCTGAATTAATTTACTGGGAGCCATCCCGCGGACTAGGCTCGTCAAGACCGCTTAGGTCAACACCACGCCGTATTGCACAAGAGGGGAACACTCGATTTTAAATGTTCATTCGTCAATTTCGATAAAATGGGCACATTGTTAGATACTACTTACACAGGCCCTTCAAGTAACTTGTCTTGGAAGATAGGCACCCGCTTTTATGTATAAATGTCGTGATCCTTTTCCTAATGCACCGGAGCTGGACACTATTAATCAGGTACATTTCAAAGTATCTGTTTTAGTGACAACTGATCCTAAACCCGGCTTTTTATCTCGATTTAAAAGAAAATAGAAAATCCGAGCGAAACTACATATATATGTTTCCCGCCAACCCGCTCATGCTTTGACGGCATCTGGCATCTTTGGGACGCGGGCATTGAACACATCCTCCCCTGTAATTTTTGCCATCACGTCACGAACGGACTCTCGCATTTTCACTTGACTGCCGGGCATCAAACCCAAGTTTCCCACGTCCATGCGTGGCGCCAGTCCATCAATAATATCGACGCTGAAGTTAGCAATCGAGACTTGATCTTCCGAGCGCACGAGGCGTCTCGCCTGGATATTTCGAACGATCTTTAGTTCACTAGGGGACAGGTCTTTTTCCAGTTCGACGGAAGAAAGTCCCTTCGTTATAAAGTCTTCGCTCGAGGTGTCGACACCGAGGCTCTCCAATTTATTGAGAACCTTGTCACGGTCTTCTTGCTTCACGAATTCAAATGCGTGCATGCAAAAATCGACAGTGTCGGAGACTTCGCCTTGGGTTAACTTTCCAGTAACGTCGACGGTTCCTTGGATGACTAGAATACATGTCAGCAAATATCGGACGAGAGAACACAGAGGCGAGGTGTAAATACTTGGTCGGAAAAGGAAGAATGCCCTGTCGAACGACTCCTCGTCAAAGTCGTTTAAAACTGGCGCCTCCTGCTGCCGGATTTGTTTAAGGGAGCTTAGAACAACGAGCAAGAAACGCGTATATCCTTCCGCAACCTTCTTGGAATGCCATGTCATAGCAGCTTGCTCAGTGCAGTCGCCACGTAGTGCAGCGCAAATTGTTACTGCTGCCGACAAAGCGCTAGCCAGTGCGAGATGGACCCCAGACGAAAAGAAGGGATCAATAAAGCAACCCGCATCACCGACGATGCGAATGTTCTCACTGGCATAGCCGGAGGCACTGTATGACCAATCAGATGCCGCCTTGACATCTGAGACCAGTTTCGCGTTGGCAAGGAGTTCCTTAACCTGAACTGTATTGTTCATGAGAGTGTCTAAGTAGAAGCCTTGTGTGGAGGGAGTCTCCATTTCCTTCTTCTTCCTGGTTGCTTCTTCCTGGTTCACAACAACCCCAACAGATGTCGTGCCGTCATGGAGCGGAATTATCCAGGCCCACCCACTCGCATCTGATGAACAAGTGATCTCTTAGAAGTGACGTTCCATATAAGCTTGGTCTAAAGGAAGTCTTACCTGATAAGGCCTCGAAAAAGGGCTGCCCTTCCCTGACGGTATCTGGCGCGTATGTACCCAGGCCCTGAAAGTATCCCCAATTCGCAATATTTTTCAATCCTTGGTTGTATCGGCGGTTTTTCATATACTTCGTGCTCACCAACCCAAACCGTCCACTTCCATCCACAAGGTATTCGAAATTGATTGTGCCGGAACTTCCATCGCTCTTGCGTGACCAAGTGGCAGAGGTAGGCCGGCCAAGTACGGGAATATCAGGGGCAACTGAGCCAACGGTTCCGTCTGACGGTTCGAAGTTGACTGAACCAACTTTGACTCCGTCAAAAATTTTGGCTCCGCTCTTTCCGGCATGCTTGAACATCAGATGGTCAGACTCGGAGCGAATGACGTTCCAAGCGTAAGAATCTTTGCCATTCGCGAGCAAGAAATCGGTGTCTATGGATATGTTAGTTGCGACTGAACATGTATCATTGATGACATTCAATGGGACCTACACGCTGCCGGCTTCGATGCATTTAGCTTGAACGAGGCACCATTCTGTTATGGAATCAGTCTGGCTTGTTTCCAAAAAACTGACACCTGTCGTCAAACTGACCTTTCTACGAAAACCGTGCTTGTCGAATGTTTCATCGAGTTCAATAAACTTCAAGAAGTGTCTCATTGACGGGATCATGCTTTCGCCGATGTGGTATCTAACAATGTCAGACTGTGAATTACATCGCACGATCGTTAATGAGCATACCTCGGAAACACATCAGCTTCTAACAAGACAGTGTCAATGTTCTCACGAGCCAATGCGGCTGCGGTATACGAGCCGGAAGGCCCGCCTCCAATAACCAATACGGTACATTTCTCCGGAATCGACATGATTTTTAGCTCTGATGGTCAGAGACTTCGGACTAAAACGTGGTAAGCTTGAGGTATCAAATGTGGCGATTTGAAAAATCGAAGGCAAACGCAGCTGTGATGACAATGAGATTTGAACGAAGATAAGGAGTACTTTTCAGTTTATATAGATACTCTCAATTATATGTGCTTAAGACCCGTCGGCTCTAGGGGCCCCGTGCACCGGAAAGCCTTGAGACTGACAGCTCCGATATTAAGCAATGGGAAGAACGGCAACGTAGGCACGACATTTTGCGGTGCCAAACTGTGGTTACACAAAGTCCAGCTGAAGTCGGGTAGGATGGAGCTTCGAGTGACGGCTCCGTGGTAATTGGAGCAATTTTAGTCACACTCGGAATCCGACAGCTTCTCCGATGAGTGGCCCCGATAATACCGCCGAAGGGTCGGTGCTCTATGATTTGCAGGTGGGTTAGATATGTTCGTCAAGCTATCGAGATTGTTTTTGCTTCAATTCCAACTCAACTGTCATTGCAATCTCAGCCAGCAATACAAATCACCGTTCCTAGATCTGCAGTTGCATCTCCTTCGTAACCGGACAAACTATGTGAATCGGACCTTGACTCAAAAGTATCGCTCTCGCGGCGTGGCCCATGACTTGGCGTTTGTAGATTTTAGCTTACTTGTCTCCCGGACGTCCGGTGCATTCCGTCGAACTTCCTCGCAGAAAGAATATCAGACACCAAGTGCGGCGCGATGGTTGGTCCGTATGGCACGCACATATCAGTTTGGCAGACTTAAGTGATACGTGCCGCGATTCCATCTCAGTTTTTTTTTTTTTTGGGGGGGGTTTATTGTGAGCAATGTTTCGACTATTACGGCACTTTCTAATTCGGTGGGTTGTTTGAATACCCCTTGGCAGCCTGCTCCATGGCTTTAGTTAGCTGCGGGTTGGATAATCTTCCTCTGATGTGCCAATGAGTTTCCATGATAAGGTAACATAACCTGGAATTCTTGGAGCTGACTTCCTGGCTTTGCACTGGTATGGCGCTGGATAAAATCAGCCTTTGCATCTGGAAATAGGTCCTAGGTCCCTCTCCTTGTGTAGAAAATAGACATGATCTCACAGAGGCAATCAATAGGCGAGCTATGATGACATGCTACCGCGAAGAACCCAGTGGGTACAGTAGTCGGGTAAACGAATACATTTTGACATGGGCTAGAGAAGTGCTTCTGTTGATAGCAACAATCCGCCATTCTTGATGTATCGTAAATGTCATTGGAGCTTGAAGGAATGCATGATAACCATGAAACCCGTCATTAATTAGTAAAATGTCCACCTGCATCTAGCATTCATTAGCATTTTCCGCTCTATGATCAATGCGTTATTGACAAAAGCCAAATTGCCAGATAGCGGCCCCAGCATCCCAAGCTGTCGATGTGTAGTTGGCCAGCCGGAGAACCATGTGAGAGAGACACCGTACCATTGCCCACTCTGCACTCTTGAGGTAGGACCATTTGAAATTTGCGATAAAGCTGCATATTAGCAGGTAAAGTTTACTGCAACGTTGACGACGAATGCTAGCTTAACGTCGTGCTGGCCAGTGTGATTGTTGCATCAAGATGTGCCAAAATTTCTTTCAAAATTGGACTAGACCGAGTCACTGTTAAATTTTGCTGGAGGGTAGGTGGAACCATGGCAGCTTGAAAAGCGAAACTGTGGGTTGGTAGGAGAGCCTTGCTTGTATAAGTGAACAAGGCGCGATCAAGCGGGTCTGCCCAGACAAATTCCTTGGTGACACTTTCGTTATTCCAGCAAAACGCAGCCGACTGTGCGACGTGTTCCCTCCCCAGTGGTTTCACCTAGTGTTTTGAACCGGAACTGCATTAGTAGTTTAAAGCTGTAAATTGTTTATACCTTCATCGCAGCGCTGAATCCAGGGCCAAACGAAAAGACCCCTAAACGAGGGCATTTAGAGCAGATCTGGGAGCCCACGGGCGTAGCGCAGACACGGCTCGTCAAATGTATGCTGCATGCCAGTATGCTTTCTTTTCGTCTTCCTCCCGACCGAACGATCCCATGGATGTTTTATCTGCCTTCTCCTGTTTGTGGCACAGTCTCGCTGAAACAGTGTTGGATTTACGACGTAAGTTTCCAATTCCTATAGCTGACTATCACAGGATTATGAGCACCAATGCACGATCAATCTTGCCCTAGCGGTGTGGATTGGACCCTTCTGAAAATATTGCAATATATAGCGATAACCAGGGCTCTCGTTGACAACAAAACTTAGCTGTGTTCAGCACACGGGTTGCGAGCACACATAGCAGGCAAGACAGGCAAGCTGACGTAGTCATGAACAGGGCAAGATTCCTGAGAGCCCTGCCAGCGTCAATGTACCCACACATACATGCTACTAATAGCTGTCACAGCCGTTTAAGACTGGGGCCTTCATCCTCGCGAAGTTGGCGCCTAGATTACACTTCTGAAGCTCTGTCTTCCTCAGACTGTAAATTGCAGGCACGCTTAATGCAACCCAGCCAAGCGTTCATGTATGTAGGTCCCCTTGCAGTAAGTGGGACTATCATAGAAATCGTTATCACAAACTTCCTTTGCAGCTTGATGGATTTCATAACCTCTTAAAATTCGGTCATTGACATCCCGTATGCCCAGGTGTTGAGCATTTATTCCAGATTCCGGCTATAAACGTCTATACCGGTCTGCTCAAACGTCAAATCTTCGAGCACTAATCGAGGTCCTTTTGGACTATATTGCTATAGAATGAACAAAAGGAGTTCCCTTTGAGGACAGGCCGCTGTCACAATGGCCGTTAAATATTGGGCTTCACGATTTGGACGCAACGCCGGCTGGACAGAGGCCGTAAATATGGCGTCAGCTCTGGATAAGCTCATCAATTACGAGAATGATACAAAAACCGCGAAGATAAAGCCATCTTCACATATTGCGGCCTCGGGGGGTTCCCACAGGCCAGAGGATAAACTAATCACTCCCCAGCAAGCTGCGAAACTGGATTTGCTTAATTGATATAATATGGGGCCCTCATCTCCATATAGCTTTATTTCGGCTAATCGACGTGGATGACCGTCATGCAGATACGACGCAGGCCTTGAAATGCAAATTCCCAGACCCGAAGGCACACGCAGTGAGGCAGGACGCAGGGTTTTTTGCTATACAGAATGGTTTTTCTTGTGTGAAGCAACGGCTAAAATGTTGAATCCCAAGTAAATTATGTAGCAAAATTTTCAAAGAGTCCAGGAACGCAACGGAAATTGAGTACACCAGTGAGGAGATTGCCCGAAAAAGCGCATCGCATGGAAGATCCAACCAACGAGCCTGGACTTTGGAAGGAGGCAATCCTTGAGAGATTATCGAGGCAAATGGAAAGTTTGCTTGCATCGTTGCGCGCGCGAGAAATACCGCTGCCATATGTATATGTATGAATTCGCCTCGAATAAATCGCGACCCGCGTTTCGGCCCAGCCATGGGGCCAGTCGGCGGAGCGGCCAGGATGGTCGGCGACTCGTTTAAGCTGTCATCCGCCGCGTGGAGAAATGCAAGGCTGCGATGCTGGGGCGAAAGAACATATAAACAACAGGTGCAATCTTCAACACAGTTCCGCTTCTTGTTCTCGCTCCTCCCAAACCGCCTGTTTGCTAGAAAAGAGAAATAGCAAAAGCGTCGATTCGCGCCCGCTTTCTCAGAATTTACGGCCTCAAACTACAGTAGCTGTCGCAACAGCATGGCCGCCCCGCAGCCCCAAGTTAACATCACCGTTTTTCGAGGCTTCAAAGGTTCAGGAACCTACGTCTGGTCTCCATTCTCCATGAAGCTTGAAACGCGCCTGCGATTTGGAGGCCTCTCATATCGCACAGAGGCGAGTTCGCCTCCCAAAGCTCCCCGCGGCAAAATCCCTTATATCGAGATTTCAAAGGGCGACGAGCCTCCAACCACCCTCGCAGATACTACGTTGATTACTGAGAGACTCACAGAGGATGGGCTGGTCAGTGATCTCAACGCTAGTTTGGGTCCCGCGGAGTCAGCATATGATTTAGCATTGCGAGCAATGATGGAGGACAAGTTATATTTCTACCAAGTGAGACCTTGATATCCCAGGTTTAGACTTGGCTCAACAATACAAACGCTAAATCTGTTTCTTCAGATGTATGAAAAATGGCACCAGAACTATTACACAATGCGCCCGGGTGTCCTCGCGGCCATCCCTTACCCAATTCAAATCATAGTTGGTCTGTTTGCATATCGAAAAGCTATGAACACCCTTTATGGGCAAGGAACACTCCGTTTCACAGCAGACGAGATTGCATCATTCCGGCGCGAGATTTGGGAGAAAGTCAACGGTTTCCTCGCTGTATCGCGGAGTAAAGCGGGCTCCGGCGAAGCAACATTCTGGGCCTTGGGTCGTAGCGAGCCGACGGAGGCAGATGCTGTGTTATACGGATTTATTTCTTCATCATTGGTTTGCCCTGCGTACGTGTTTACCTGTCAATAATTGCCCCTTTGGGCTGATTTGTATCCCAAAATTCATCTGCCCCGCTCCTCGGTTAAAAAGCATAGGCTGATCTTGATAATGCAGGGTTCCTGAGACAGTGAAGTTAGTGAGAAGTTTACCGGCCGTGATGGACTACGCAGAGAGAATCCATAATCGGTATTTTCCTGATTACGTCCACTGGGATTAGGTCTGGTTTTTACGTGGACTATGGCTTGCTATTGAGTTTTCCTTTTTTCCTCCTTGTTTCATCGTTTCTGTAAATAAATCAGCGCAGGGTTATGTATAGTGTGGAGCAAAAATTTGGCCCTGGTTTTCGAGATACTATTGAATTGTTGCGCTTCGTGCATCTACTATATGAATGTAAGGAGAAAGCTATCAGGCACTCAAAATTGGGACTGAAATTCTCCGCTTTTCATCCCGCACTCTCTTGTAAGTGGCTGTCGCAAGGTCGTTTCTCTTTCCTCCATCAACTTCTATTCCGTCGCTGCTTCGCTTGTCGGTGCTCGCTGTCACCGCCGAGTTTTCCCCGCCTCGGCTGCCAGCAAAGGCAGAGTCGGGCAAAACATACATCATTTTGCAGCGAAGTCGTGATAGTGGAGTATAAGGTGCTTCCGTGACTGGGCCGACAGGGCGCGATGAGTTGGTTCGGTTTTAAATTCAGGGGTTCCTCTCATGTCACTACACAGGACGTCGGTTTTTGCGGATTTTTTGCTCGCATCGACGCACGCCATGTTTACTCTCGGATCTGTGCTTGCCGTGGAGCTCTACAGACAAGAATGCAAGAGTATGTGACGATGTTGCTTTACAATCATGTATACCCTATAGACTTTAGATCCGAAGATCCCGGGACAAAAACCAGGCTCTATCCGCCCATGTATTTACAGGAGAAAGAAACGGAGTCTGCAACAATTCACCACCGAGCCAAACAATCTGTAACCTCGTTCGTCATGTTCCGCACTCGTTGCTTCAGTTCCACCGCCAAAGCCGGAAGGGAATCTACCGGATTTTCATCTCTGTTGTGGGCATTGTAGCGTTTCGCGAATAGCACCACCAAATTTCCTACTTTTCGCAGTTCCTCCAGCACCCGTGTGGTGGCCGCTTTCCTGTCATTGTTCCTCGTTGCTTGTAGATATTGCTGCACGTAGGTGCAAAAGTCAGTGCGATCGTTGACGTCGAGAGAAATGTCGTTGAGGAAAGACGGATTCGTGTCCACGCCTATATACGAAGATGGCGTAGCACAGGGGGCTGCGGACGTATGTATTTTGGCAGTAGGAAGCTGAAGATTCGCGATTATATCATCGTACACATCTAGAATTGATGTACAAACTGCCGTAGCTAGGAGACAAACATCTGTATTTTGCGAGCACGGGCAAAGTATGATCGTAGATGTTCGCTTAACGGATGGAGATACCGTATTCAAGATAACATCAAGGGCTTCGAGGGATATGCCGCAGCTAGACGTAGGACTCGTAAAATGCTTCCTTCTCACTGTGTTGATTTGTTGTAACGTGTTTATTGCCACGGTTGTGCAATCCTCTTGGGTATGCTCTAACGCCGATTCCGGAGAGGAGTTCGATGCCTGGAGCCCAACGTCGGACACAGTTGATGAGCCCCTGGTAGGACGCGAATATGGAGGGAAATACATATTTGTAGTGCCATCGCAAGATGACGCTGGGGTGCAGAGGCCATTTATTTGAGATGCTGGCGTGCTGTCCATTTGATCGTCGAAATCAAACAGCTTAATTTCATCCAATTCCCGCCGGACCTGAGCTGACACTTCAGGAGTTGCCTGACTCGGAGTTGGGAAGCTCGTGCGTCTGCTATTCGGGGTCGAAAGCAAAAGCAAATCATTCAAATCATCGTCGTTGTTGGCGTTGACATCTAGTTGCTGCCAATGCTTGCTGCTTTGGGGTCCCTGAAAGTTATGGTCCAAGGACGTCTGCGTATTGTTGCCAAAGTAGTGCACTTCGGAACTCTGAGTCGTCGGTTGGGCAGTATATTGCGGTTGTATAGTTGGTTTGGGCTGTTCGTCTACAGGACGTTCATTTTTGTCCCGTAAAGAAGACTCGCGAGACGGGTGAGGTCTGCCCATTCGCCTTGCAGGACTATAAGAGCACGGGTACCCTAGCTTGGAGCAACGGCCACATACAGGCTTGTCCTTGCTGCATCGAACCTTTGACGTAGAGCACATGTCACAAGTATCCTTGAGCTTTGGGGCTCGAGGCATACGTCTTCGTCCGGTGGCCGTCATAGTGGGTTTGGTATTCATGTCGCGCAAGGCAAGGATTGCTTCTGCAAACGTAGGAAAGAATTTAGGTCGTGGACCCAGGATAGATGATGTTATTGAAGCAGAGGTTATGCGAGGAGAGAGCGTGCCGTCGCCCTGTGCTTAAGATTCTACATTATGCGTTTCGTATAACCTTTTTATATAAGAAAAAAGAGCACTGTATTACCATCCAGCGGTCGCGGGATATAATCGCTCGCATATTTAGCCCCATATGTTGCGTGGCACGATGACACAGAAGGAGGCTCACATTTAGCTTGTCAGAAAAATGAGAACCCAGCCAAATACATAATTCAACATCAAGGCAGCCGAATAGCAGGAGCTCCTATTTCCGGACACAGAGTATAATTCGTTTGGCCAGATCACATCAGAGACAAACTAATAAAGCAACAGTTTCGAGCTTGTGGTTTTTTTCCGACGAAGACTATGGCCCTGGTGCGAGGTTCTCGGTCAGACAATCGCCGTCACTCCGAGTATCCAGTCGTGTTGCTCCTGCATCGTATCTGCATCTTTCAGCTGCAGCGGTTTCCGCTTTTTTTTTAGTAGCATATGTAATCAACGTAAGCTTAATCAGTGCTGATGCATTTTTGCCAACCTGATGAAGCTTGGTATGTTATCGTTTTTTGGGAGCGCCATTATGGGTTATCCAGATCCCTCGTATTGAGTTTGGGCGGCATATCTTTGGCTGCGATATTGCTGCAAGAAATCTTGCATCCAGAATATCTTCAGTGCCTTGGATGCAAGGAGAACTTGTGTAACATCGGCATCCCATCGTCACTAGTGCATAGCCGGTGTAACTTACTAATATTCGGCTCTCGTTTCCAATTTGTTGTGGTTCTGGGGCTCGATGTCAAAATATTTGTATGTATAGACCCTGATAGCCTCGTGGCGTCTTTGGTATGCTTATTTGGGTTACTGCTCGTGCAAAATACATTTCTGGACGTCCCCCAGGCATATCATAAACCCGGTAGAGCCAGAAGTCGTTTCACGATAGTTTTTGCCGCCATAGTCGTTCCCCCGTGATGGTTAAAAGAGAAAAATACCCACGGACGGGGTTATCAGCGAGGTACAAGCTCGCAGGGACAGTGGAGTAGAAAAAGTATGAGTGGCAGTAAGACAAGCTTCGCCAAGAGCTCAAAAATAAGTCGATCGGGATAAAAGGGTATAGAACCAATTATAAAAGAGAAATATCACAAAATTGCAACTGAGGGTTCTGCAGATATCGCTTGATAGCCATCTTATCAATAATATCAATGGCGCATCGGCGGAGCAAAGGGCCGATCCGATGATATGGAGTTGAATCAGACTTCTGTGCCGTTTATCATATCGTTCTGCAATGGTGTGATGTTTGAAAGTCAAGGATCTGTCCCTAAGATGCTCTCTGGATATGAACATATGCCAGTCACATCTTTGAGGTTCCCGTTTCGATATCAACGAGCTTCGAGCCTTCGTCTATACGGTGTGCCTTTCCACAGGTTCCACAGATACTGCTCTCGAGCCAAGCATACACTGCGGCAAATGGATTCCTCCTGTAAGCGCAATGAGCGTGTCCATGTGATGCCCTCCAACATCATCTTTTCTCAAACGTAGGCCTTGCAATGTCCCCAGCTGTCGTCAAGAACTTCCCAGAAAGACGCCCTGGCTTCCTGTGCTACCACCAACAGACATTCGACTGTTTGTGTGCGGGGAAAGAGCAACCGGGGGTATGTAGGATTGCTCTTTTCTGTTTGAACAGTTCCCCCATGAAGCAGGAAGGCATATGCATGGAAACCCCTTCTTCGTTCAACGTTGGCCGAAAGAAGGGAGCCGGGGTCAATCACCTTGCTTCCGGCAAACTTGAACGTCACCTTCAAGCACAAGCATATGATTGTCCTGGAGCTGCTCACCTATATAGGTGCAGCCAGCATTTGGAGGAGTGCAACACAACGCAACAATGGATCGCCAGAAGGGTGTCGTATTGGGCGCATAATCACACCTTCCTGGCTAGCAGTTGACTGCAATTGTGAACAAGATCGGCCTCAGGTTGAGTAAAATAATCTAATCGAGTAGGCTGCGTACTATAAAGACGGATTTGATAGTCATTGTTTTTCTCTGATTTCCCACCTGCGTTTTGGCTCGGCGGTTGGAACCACGATATCTGACATACCTTGTGATAGAAGCAAAACCAATTTCTCCAGAGTATTGAAATTCTTTTGAAAATCCACACCAGCAGAAGATAAATAAAGAAATAAACAACGGGCCAGCAAGTAAATATATGAGTTGGGATTGATAATCGTCCGGGGTCCATGGATGGCTCGGCCAAATACTCCCCGCTGACATAAGCGGCCTCCGATCCGGGATCCAAAAAAAAAAAATGCGATCAATAATTGTTAATTGTTCGTAGGAATACCAGGACCATACAGAGTATAGCGTCTCAAGCAGACGACGGTGAAGCTGGGCGATCCGATGGCGCGCATAGAGGAACTCCCCGACGACTTCGACGAGTCGTTAGACCTGAACAAAGCCGTTCCTCCAGTGCAACCGGCGGGACCATCCCTTGCAGCGCAGGCCTCTCTTGAGGTTCCGTTCCCAATCAAAGAGGGTGCTTTTGCAGATGATGGCTCCTCTACGACCCCTGCTATGCCGCCGGGCATGGCGTCTGTCAAGTCCCATACTGCGGACGAGATCTTGGATATGATGAATAAGACGCCGCTGTTCATGACGGATCTTTCGAGAGCTACTGATGATGAAGGTTCGTTAGTTGTCCGTTTATATTTTGGGCTTTTAGAGCACTTGGCTAATAATGGTTATGGTGTTTAGAGGGTGAAAACGTTGGCCTTGAGGCCATTCGCGCATTACAATATGAAGGGACCAGAGCGGAAATCGCGCAAGGGTTCCGGGATTCAGGAAATGAAGTGACCCGTATGAAACAATGGAGTGATGGAAAAGAATTTTATACCAAGGCTATTGCAGTCCTGACGGCTAAGGAGAACAAATGGGAGAAAGGCGAGGATCCTGAAGCAGAAAAGGTGAAGGAAAATCAGATTTTAGAAGCTTGCTATACGAATCGGGCACTCTGTAATTTGGAATTAAGTACGTGTTCATCTCTGCTGGCCTCTAACCTTGGGCATATTTTATATTGACTGGTTATGGGCTGCAGAGAACTATAGGTCTACGACACTGGATTGCGCCGCGGCAATAACGCTCAACCCAAAGAACGTAAAGGCCTATTACCGGTCCTCCGTCGCTCTTCTTGCCGTTGACAAAGTCGCCGAAGCCGAAGATACCTGCACACGAGGCCTGAAGCTTGACCCATCAAACAAGGCTCTTGAAGTCGTGGCGTCAAAGGTTGCTACTCGTAAGGCAAAGCTGGAAGAGGTCGCCGCGAAGAAGAGGGCGGAGGAAGAACGTCTCCGCAAAGAAAAACTGATGCTAAAGACCGCATTGCGTGCACGAGAGATCAAAGTACGGGAAACCGATCAACCGCCGGAGTTAGAGGATGCGGTTATGTGTCTATCTCCAGACCCCCTGGCCCCGACAAGCACGCTCGTGTTTCCATGTGTCTTTTTATATTCTATGGACGCACAATCAGATTTCGTCAAGGCTTTTTCGGAAACCGATAGTATTGCAGACCATCTGGGTTATATCTTCCCATTGCCCTGGGATCAACGGCAGGAGTATAAACTCGACACTGTGGAGTGCTTTATGGAGACTGCCACCGGTGGTCTGATCAAGGTTGGGAAAAAGCTCCCGTTATTAAAAATCTTGTCTGGCGGGAAAATCGAGGTTGTGGATGGTCTGGTTAGGATAAATGTTATACCTGTTAGCAAGACGGCCACTTGGATAGAGAGGATGAAGGCTAGACGTGGTGTGGCTTCGAAGTCTCCGTGAGAGTTCGGTTATATATAAAATATTTCGTGCCCAAAATTTGCTGGGAAAGTTTTGGCCTCGCGTCGCCGAACTTGCGGAATCAAGGAACGACTCTTCGACGGGGTGCTGTAATCCTTGTCCCGGTCAGCCATTCATAGGTGCATCCGTGCATCAATCAAATCATCGTCCCTCTATACTAAGCGATGCAGTGCGCCGCCATGCGATCTGTCTCCATGATTCCCCAACTGGGACCTGCTTCCAGCTATATATAGGCCTGGATAACTATACCAACTTACGGCAATTCTGGTATTTAAGGGAGTCTGTTGTTGGAATATGATGGATATTGCTAGTTCATTTGAGCAGACTTGCGACACGCTTATAATTTAAGCGCGGAAATCCTTTGGTTGGGTACATAATCGGGGATTGCGATACAATTTTCTCGATAGGGAAGAAGGGAAAGGAATTTAGAAATTCTTAGTGGTGCGTCGAGGGTATGGATGCATCCATACATACATACATATGTAGACTCATCCGAAGAGATAAGTGCAAATGTCTATAGTTATGGTTACACTCTCTAACATCCAAGACTCCAAATAACATGCGGTGAGTAGATACGTCCGTCGTCAAACATCATCAAGCATGTACAAATCACAATAAACCACCCATACAAAACAACCCCTCCCACTTCTACCTATCTATATCTATCTATGACTGAAACGCCAAATCCGGCAACAAGAAATCCCACTGCTCGCAATTCAACAAATCAAGCCCAATATCAAACTGCGGCGCACCATAAAACGCATACGGCAGCATCTCCGCCCCGACGACACCACCCGCTGCAGAGCCATCAAACATACCACCTCCCTGGCCATGATTATTATTATTATTATTATTCGCGAATAGCCCCTGTCCATCGAAAGTAGGATATCCATTTTGCTGCTGCGGCTGCTGCTGTCCACCCCCAATACCACCGTTAGGCGCCTCATTAAGCAAATACCCAATATCACACCTTTTCAAATACTTCCTCGTCGTCTGCTCGCCTCCAAACACAGACGAGATCTCCGGAACCAACGACTCAGGCTCCTCCACGTCAGGCTCCCGCTGTGCGCGCCGGTCATACATATCCAGCATCTTGATAAGAATCTTCTTCCCGTCCGACATAGTCGATATCCCCGCATCACCCAAGTCCAGATCCGAGATAACCATCTCGATATCCTTGCGTATCGTATCTGCAGGAAACGAGCGCTCGACGAGTAAGAACGCGGCTAGGGCGACAGCGGCGGAGTAGATTTGATACCCCTGCACGAGAAACTTTTGCGACTTGCGGAATCGCTCTTTATCCGGGTCGCGTAGGTTTTGGTACACGGCGAGGACCTCGTTTGCTGCTTTTGCGCAGACGGACCATGAGTCGCCGATTCGAGAGTGGAGGAATGGTCGATTCATGCGGATGCGTTGCATGCAGATGCAGCTGTGTAGGATATGATGTTGCCATGTTATGAACTCTAGCCCGGGAGGTAATTTCGCACATTCACGTTTTTCGTTGATTTGGAAATACCAGGGGAAACTGTCGACGAGAGATTGGAGTTGGTCGTCTATGGATTTTACGTAGTCGTATGAGGAGATGTATTCTGAGTCGTTGGCGAAGAGTTTGTGGAAGATTTTGAAGGCTTCGGCGCGGAGGATGTTGGCGCTCATTTCGGTGGGTTCGTCTATGGGGCGTGGGTTTATGGTGTTTTCGGTGATGTCGATGTCGTTGCAGTTTGAAGGGAGGGGAACTCTGGAGGGGGATGAGTGGATGAGAGGGGCTCTTCCTAAGCAGATCGATTGGAAGCTAAAAACAAAGTAAATAAGAATCCCGTTTATATGGTGGGGGTCCTATGACTTACGTATCGCAACACCATATTTCCCACCATACCCGGCGGCGTGTCTCCGTCTCCAGGCAATTGAGCCCTGGCACTTCCTTGTCCAAACTAATAGCCTGTGCATTCCGAACAGCTTGTCCAAGACATCTGAAGAAAGAGTGTCAGTTTGCATTCCTATATCAAGGACCGCAGAATACTATTATTACTCACGAGTTCATCACCTCCGCATTTTTCGTCGCCAGCCAATACAACTGGGTCACAAGAAACGTCTGCAACTGCGTCAAACACGGCTTCGACTCAAACCCACCTGCATGCAACGCCTGCCTGGAAGCTGAATACCACACATGCGCAGAATGTCGGATACTAGCTTGATCCAACCCCACAGCCCCCGCTACATCAAGGGGCACGTATAAAGCGCTGCATGCGATCACGGCATATAGAAGCGAAAGCCAAATCAGATCAGTATCTTTGACATCAGTGGCCCAGAAGCGGGCGTATTGTTTGCGGAAAGTCGGGACGTGGATCGGGTAGTAGACCCAGTTTGCGTTCTCGAGGTAGTAGCAGACGAGTAGGTCACATTGGTTTTGCGTGGGGAGGAGGGATGTGAGTTGGGTTCGCCAGAATGCGGTGATATCTGCTTGGGATGCGGAGGATTGCAGTGCGGAGAGTAGGAACGTGATGCTGTTCGGGAGAACCGATGTGCCTGCTAGCTGGGATAACTGTGCAGGCGAATCTGCACCTGGCGGTACGGAATTTGTAGGAATCGGTGGTCCGGCTGAATCTTTCAGCGGGCCCATCAAGTTAGACATCTGTAGCTCTCGTACAGAGCCAGTGTCGAAGGACACACCACTCGGGGGCCTCCGTTCTCCATTGCTATGTAGCGCTCTCGGTATAGAAGTCGATCCATTATGAGTCTTCCAAGTAGAATCTCCCGAGACACTTGTATGCGCCGGCCTATCAGGCGCTATGGGCGTATGGCCAGTCGATAACGTAGAATGATGGGCATGTCCCTCCAAAACCGAAGAGGGAGGCGGATGTTGACGGCATTTCTCCTCCCGCCTATACCGGGTACAAGAATGACAGGGGACCTGACGGTCGCATTTCAACTTATGCTGTCGGCAAGGCAAGCAGCTGAGCGCACGCCTCTTGGCGGGTTGTTTGCGGGGAGGTTTTGCGGGCGCAGATGTCGGGGCATTGTTGGAGGGGGCTGATGCAGATGAGGCTGACGGTGATGACGGCACGGATATAAACCTGCTCCGTTCAACTGTAAGCTTGGTGATATGATAGGTAGTTATGGCGGGCGAATGGAGGCGGGACTCACAGAGAAGGGGCTGTTTGCATACTCTGGTATCAGGGCGCGCTCGGTGCGAATTTAGCGGTAACAGCACTTCTACGATTAACGCGGGAGCTCAGACGGGGGAGACAAGGGGTGTATATGTGAAGACACGGGAATTCATTGCAGTCCATGGTGGCCGACCCGGGAGATCAGAGCTGCGAGATGCGGTGGAGCATCTGCTGTCGGCGGGCTGAGGGGGGCCGAGATGGCCGGCACCTTCGGGGTACCTCGGAGCACTCGCAAGCAAGGTGGGGGACGAGGTACCTCGGAGTCGCGGACCACCACGCTCACTCACGCACAACTTCGGAGAGATATTAATTCGAGGGAGCTGAAGTGCTGGCGAGTGATACTGATGCTTTCTGTCTTACAAGAGGTTTCGCGTGCTGCGCCTGCATGCTACAGTAACACAGGAGGCCCGGAAAATTATAATAAGTTCGTCATCATTCTGCCGCATGGAATAGGTATACAAGTATATGGTATGGAGCAGGGATTAGATCCAGCCTCACAGGTAGCAGCCAGGGTAGGATGGCCTCGAACAGAGTGACTCTCTCTTCCTTCGAAACACAACAATCAGGGACATCGACATGCAAACTTCAGACCAGCCGTTGTTGAACCAAAGAAACCAAGAAACGTGGATGGGACGCTACTGCGGACCGGGTGCCAACGGGCGGCATTAGCGCAGGAGGGAGCCAGCCATCCCTGCGCAGAACTGGGAGTCAAAGTACTTGTATATCGAAGAGAATAAAATAAGAGAAAAGAGAACAGAGAACAGAGAGTAGAAGAGATGCTCTTGAGACGAGAGGATATGAATGTACCGGCAGAACAGAGCGTACGATACAGCGAGACACGATATGGACTGCACTGGCCAATCAGCAGCAGCGGGTGGCAGTATCCAGTCACGGGACCGGGGAAAGTGACAGTACGCGTAATGCCCGTACGACGAGATTTTCGCCGGAAAGAAAGAAGAAGAAGAAGAGAAAGAGAAAGCAGTCGGTTGTCTGGGGTAATGCAGTTATACTGTTATTATTACGATTAAACTGCACTCGACTATACTGTCCTCACTCCAGCACTCAGTATCGGGTCCTCCTCTCGCTTGGCCTCACCCACGGCTCGCCTGGCCCGTTCAACGCTCATCTGCACGCAATTGCTGCCCTGATTCCGTGTTTATTATTGATGCTCCGGTTATTTTAGACCCTTCGATTTGATGCTCGATTCCCATCCCAGCCTATCATATTACTTTTATTCTTCTCCTCTTCTGCTTGTCCTTCTCCTTCGCTTGTCGCCATGAACCAGCCCCCCTCCACCTACGCCGCTCTCCAGCAGTTCCCCATGGCCTCGTCGCCCACGGGCTTCAACCCCCAACACCCCCAGCACCAGCAGCAACAGTTCTACCCGTCTCCTAATCCCAATAATCCAGCCTCCGCGCCACAGATCCACCATCCTGGCCAGCACCATGCTTTCGGCCCTGTTCCACTGCATGCCCCGGGTGCTGGTGCTGGTGCTGGTGCTGGTGCTGGCGGTGGAGCTGTCATGATGTCCCCCGGTCTTCCCCATCATGCTGCTGGTAAGTTAATTATTACTACTTCTGCTATATTTTGCTCCAATTGTTGTCCGGTATTATTGGAGGGTGACTTCTCCGTCCTCATGTCTGCGCGATTATCCGTTGCTGGCTGTTCATCCTTGTGGCAGATCTGAAGATCCCTCATCCCTCATCTCTTCTCCCCGTCCCATTCCCTGTATCCCACTCCTCGTGTCCATTCCTCCATTCCTAAGTATATCTTTTGCGCTTTCACACGCAATATCAACCCTACTAACCCTCCTCTCCCTCTAGCGCCGCACCCCGCACAGTTCACCACAAACCCTCCCTACGCTCAATCCATAGTGCCCAGCACAGTCGGGCAGCAACCAAACTTCACTCAGTCTCAGTCTCCTCATCACATGGGGACTCCCGCGCAAGTACATCCCCAGTCGATGGCCTCGGGTTCAGGACCAGGTGCGATGCCTCCGCAGGCCTTCTCAACACCGCCGCGGACCTCGCAGGCCCAACAACAGCAGCAACTTCAAGCGCAGATGCAGACGCCCCTCCAAGGACAGCAGCAGCCCGCCATATCCCCGCAAGCAGCCGCTCGCGAAAAAGCTCGCGTCACCGTCCTGTTAGATATCAACTCCGCTCTATTGCAGGAAGTCATTAACCTCCAAGCGGCGGGTAAAGCCGGTGTATCTTCAAATCAACCCGCTTCGCAATCTCAGCAATCATCGCCCATGCAAGAGACAAACCCCTCCACCGCGTCTCCTACCACTGCATCTGCATCAGGAGACTTCCCAGGCTCTTCGTCCTCACAAGGCGCTCCTGCTAAGCAATCGAGCCAAGAATACGTCGAGTGCATGCGTCGTCTGCAGGCGAATCTGGCTTATCTAGCTACCGTGGCCGATAGGGGGAAGAAGTCTAGTGGTGCAGCAATGCAGAGTCCGGCGATCATGACGCCGCCGGCGAATGTACCAGCTGTGGTTGAGATGTATGCTAAGTTGAATGAGCTTTTTAAGGGGACACAACCGGTCACACCTCAAAAGGCTGGTGTGCAGGGCCAGCCATCGCCCCAGGGTACGGTGGAGGCGACTGGTTAGGTTGGCTTCTGTTGTGGATATCTTGACTGTTCTGGATGATATGTCAAGGATCCCGTTCGGTAAACATGTCTATGTAGGATTGTGGGATTGCAAAGTTGGCAAGGCAACTCAGGCGCTACTATACGAGCCATATGTTTGTGAGAGAAAAGAAGAAGATTTTGGACCAATCGGACATCAGAAGGGGACGTTTCAGAGAGCGCAAACATGGCGTACAATGCAATCAATGCCGGGTGATTGACGGAAAACATGCACAGCGCTTGTGGAGCTAGACCTAGATTAGGTTTCAACGTTTGGGTGCTTCCTTGGGTCTGAGGAGCGGGATTTGGATGAGGTAAAGCCAATTCAGACTCAGGGCTACCACATGGCAGACGCCCACAGAAAAAGATGTCGTGTGGAGTGTTCCAAGGAGCGCAGTTGCCCTCGTCAGATTAGATGAATCTAGCTTGGTCAGGACTTAACGCCAGTCCCGAGAGATTAGGTATGTTGGATTTATGATGATGGAGAGATGTGTGAGTAGGAGGACTTGAAATCAGGGAGATCACCGAATACCCAATACCAACACCAATGTATATACTACTTGACGAATTGATGGAATATGATATGCGTCTACGGTTTGCTTACCTCTGGCCTGTTGTTTGACGATGGCTGCTGCTACAATAGACTCCTTCAGAGCTTTAAGCAGCACGCTGTGCATACCCGTTACCGGTGCTATGCATCAACAATAAAGCAGAATATAGTCATCTCTTTTGTAAATACCGAATAAACTCGCCAGTAAAATACCAGAACCAAAAAATTCACCGATCTCGTCTCCATAAAAAAAAGCAAAGAAAACGAACCAGAAACATACTCATTGGGAGAGAGAGAAGTGTGTAGCAGAAAACTGCGCGGCAAAGCCAGGCTTGTATTTCTATTTCTATTTCTATTTTTTATACGAGCCTCGAGATCAACATCAACAACTCTGCCGCAACAGCCAAACAACTGAACACGGTGTTTGGCACTGTACATGTTTGCGGTTCTCTCGCCTGGTCTGCGAAGGACAGGTCCAAGGTTATTATTATTCTTCACTGCTTCTCCGGTTCCTCCTGCGGCGGCTATAAATTACTATCCTGCTTCACTTCGCGCTTCTTCAGCCCTCCTTGCCAGAACTACTCCTACTCCTCCTATTCTTACACCTGCTGCTACGCTTCACTTACCGTTCACTTCTGCGAAACAGTTCCACTCTACTCAACGGAGCTCAGGCCGTTCTCTACTCCCCGCGTCGTGCTCGCAAGGTCCACCACCACTATCATCACCATCATTTAGCCCGGTCAGGAGAACAAGAAACATACCTGATCACGCGCCTCCTGCTAGCATTACTCCTACTCCTACCGCCGGGCAGACTTCACCTTTCTCCTCCTCAGCTACAACACCAACTACAACCATGGAAATGGGCGCCTCAAAACGAAAACACAGCGGCAGCGGACCCGTCTCAGTGCGCTCCGCCAAACAACTCCGCCCAGACACGGCATCCCCCGTAACGTCCGGCGAGGACTCCGCCACCGCTACCGGCGGCGGAGAGCAAGCCATGCTCAGGTACGAAGAAGAGGCCGATCCTGCGCGCAACTTGCTCCCGCTCCCCTCTTCGTCCTCCCGCGCTCAAACAGATTCCCCCGAGTGGCAGGCCACGATCGAGAAGGTCGTGAAGTGTGTTGTGTCCATCCACTTCTGCCAGACTGCGTCGTTTGATACGGATCTAAGCATGAGTAGTCAGGCCACGGGCTTCGTGGTTGATGCGGAACGTGGGTATATCTTGACCAATAGACATGTTGTCTGCGCGGGGCCGTTTTGGGGGTATTGTATTTTTGATAATCATGAGGAGGTATGGGGAAGGACATATATGTCCATATTAATTCTGATGTATGGCTTGGGCTAACATTTTTCTCATTGAACTTTTTTTCTTAGTGTGACGTGCGACCTATCTACCGTGACCCTGTCCACGATTTCGGTATTCTGAAATTCGATCCTGCGGCCATCAAGTACATGCCCATAACGGAACTGACACTACGACCTGAATGCGCCCGTGTAGGTGTAGAGATACGCGTCGTGGGTAACGACGCCGGAGAGAAGCTCAGCATCTTATCCGGTGTCATCAGCCGTTTGGATCGGAATGCCCCAGAGTACGGCGAAGGGTACAGCGACTTCAACACGAATTACATCCAAGCTGCCGCCGCTGCAAGCGGGGGTAGCTCGGGTAGTCCCGTGGTAGATATCGATGGCCACGCTATTGCGCTGCAAGCTGGTGGTCGTGCTGATGGTGCTGCGACGGATTATTTCTTACCGCTTGATCGGCCTCTGAGAGCGTTGGAGTGTATTCGGAATGGGGAGTTGTTGACGCGTGGAACGATACAGACGCAGTGGATACTTAAGCCGTTTGATGAGTGTCGACGACTGGGTTTGTCGCCGGACTGGGAAGCGGCAGTGCGCAAGGAGGCTCCGAAGGAAACGGGCATGCTTGTTGCGGAGATTGTGTTGCCCGAGGGTCCGGCTGATGGGAAACTGCAGGAGGGTGATGTTTTGGTTAAGGTTAACGGGGAGCTTTTGACGCAGTTTGTGCGATTGGATGATATTTTGGATTCCAGCGTTGGGCGGGATATTCATCTTCTTGTACAGCGGGGAGGTGAGGATATGGAGATGACTTGTACGGTTGGGGATCTTCATAAGATTACTCCAGCTCGCTATGTCACTGTTGCGGGCGCTACGTTCCATGATCTGTCTTATCAGCAGGCGAGGTTATATGCCATTGCTTGTAAAGGGGTGTATGTCTGTGAAGCTGCGGGCTCATTCAAACTGGAGAACACGTTCTCGGGCTGGCTGATTGATTCGGTCGATAAGCGGCAAACGAGGAATTTGGATGAATTTATTGAGGTCATGAAGACAATTCCAGGTATTTCACAATCCTCCCCCTTTTTAATTCTACTCTATGGTACTAACTACTCCAATAGATCGAGCTAGGGTTGTCCTCTCGTATAAGCACATCCGAGATCTACACACGCGAGGGACATGTGTCATTCACATTGACCGTCACTGGCATCCTCACATGCGTCTCGCAGAGCGAAACGACGAGACCGGACTATGGGATTTCACAGACCTTGCCGAACCTCTCCCTGCCGAACCATTAGTTCCTCGAAAGGCTGAATTCATTCAGCTGGACGGTGTCAACCATCCCGCCGCTGCTGATATAGTTCGCAGCTTTGTCCGTGTTTCATGCTCGATGCCTGTGAAGCTGGATGGGTATCCCCAGACGCGGAAGACGGGGTATGGTTTGGTCGTTGATGCTGAAAAGGGCCTTGTTGTTATCTCTCGAGCCATTGTTCCCTTCGATCTCTGCGATGTCTACGTTACCGTAGCGGACTCCATCATGGTGAACGCGAAAATCGTCTTCTTGCACCCCTTGCAGAACTACACTATCATCCAATACAACCCCAGCCTCGTCCAGGCACCAGTTAAGACGGCGAATCTAAGCGTTGAAAATATCAAGCAAGGGGCTGATACGATATTTGTCGGCTTTAATCAGAATTTCCGTATCGTGGTCGCCAAAACTACGGTTACGGATATCACGACTGTCTCGATTCCACCTAACGCGGCTGCTCCACGGTACCGCGGTATCAACCTCGACGCCATCACTGTTGACACAGGGTTGAGTGGACAATGCTCGAACGGTGTTCTCATAGGAGAAGACGGCGTCGTTCAAGCGTTGTGGTTGAACTACCTCGGCGAGCGTTCAGGTAGTTCCAACAAAGACGTCGAATATCACCTTGGTCTCGGCACACCTTCTCTTATACCCATAATCAAACAGATTCAGACAGGCTCGCTCCCTACACTACGCATCCTAGATATGGAAACGTATGTGATCCAGATGAGCCAGGCGCGCATCATGGGAGTATCCGAAGAATGGATCGAGAAAGTCGCCGCCGCGAACTCAAACCGTCACGAGCTGTTCATGGTGCGGAAAGTTGACTGCGCGTCGCCGTTAACGGCGGATTCTCGCTCACTGGAGGAGGGCGATGTCATTCTTACGCTAAACGGCCATCTCGTCACGCGTGTCTCGGAGTTTGATATTATGTATACTCAGGAGACGTTGGAGGCGCTAATTGTTCGGAACGGACAAGAAATGAAGAAAACTCTCCGAACTGTGCCTACAAAGGATCTCGAGACGGATCGAGCTTTGATTTTCTGTGGTGCTGTGTTGCAAAAACCGCATCATGCGGTTCGGCAACAGATCTCTAAGCTACATAGCGAGGTATATGTCAGTGCCAGGGTATGTATCCATTTCCCTCCCTTGGGTATGCCGTATTGTTCTTTGATTGGTAGCTAATACTGTTTGTTTAGAGCCGCGGTTCTCCATCCTACCAATACGGCCTCTCACCGACCAACTTCATAACCGCCGTCAATGGCGTCGAAACCCCCGATCTCGACTCCTTCATCCGACAAGTCAGCAACATCCCAGATAACACGTATTTCCGCATCCGTGCCGTGACGTTTGATAACGTTCCGTGGGTGGTTACCATGAAGAAGAATGATCACTACGTAAGTCCACCACTCTCTTCCTTTCCTTGTGGGCTAGCTAGAAGAAGCTCGCGAATCTTGCTAACGTTGTTTAAACGGATAGTTCCCGATGTCGGAGTACGTCAAGGATCCAGCTGCGCCGGAGGGGTGGAAAACTATCTCATATGCCCAGAAGAAGCGGCGTGGGACTATGGATGATACTGATAATCTTAATGCTGATGCGATGGAAGAGGGATGCGATGAGGGAATGAGTGATGTCGAGCCTGACTCTTGAGGTGCTGGGCGTGGTGCGGCCTCTGGGCCGGTACATATTGACTGCTCTTCACGCTTCATGTAATATATTACTCGGTGTTTTTTTCCCGGATACAACTCCTAGAGCAAGCAAGTCGCGATGTCTTTTTGCATGTTGCCGTTCACTTTGGCGCCGGTTTTTTTGGTTCGTCGCTTGGGCCTCTTTTTTAGATGGAGTTTCTTTTGGCATTCTATCTCTTTTCTCCCTTGTACGTTTCATCTTTGTTGGTTTTTCTTTTCTACTGCTCGTATCGGAGAGCATGGTTGAGGGTTGCTGCGTTTCCTCGTCGCATAGTTCCCACTATGTAATTTACACTCTGCAGCCAGCGAGATCTATCTGAGCACTAGAGCAACCGGGATGATGGAAGACGACCTCTTTGGATGAGCGGGCATTATTATTATCAACCTGATGCACTGGTATTGAAGCTTTGGATAGGGATGCTTAACATGATTTTTGTTTACATGATAGATACCATGCGCCATAAATAGAATAAACTCGACTCTTATTTATGAGATATAACAACCAGCTAGTTTCAAACTGCACTAAACCCACATGGAACTGAGCTGTTGATACGAAGCGTAGGATGATTTTCTCGTTCTATTGATCTGCTTTTTTAAAAGGTTTTGGACACCACCAGTGTTGGGAAATGGTGTTTGTCTGAAACGGCGGTATAGACCGGTTGGAGGGAATGCAAACGCAAAGGAAAGAGAAGAAGAACAAAAGAAGACAGAAATGAAATGAAAAATGGAAAAGAAAAAAAAGTAAATGGAGACTGGGTATATGGTGCAGACTAAGTATGTACAGACTAATCTTCTTCAATTCACCTCAAGGCGCAGTAGGTCATCACTACTAAGCCCAAGGCAACGAGACCAAAAAAGAATCTTCTACTAGTTGCAGCCAAAGACTTTAGACCGTCTGTTTGCCAAACCAAGGGTCCTGCAAAAGTTCTTTCGCCGTAGGTCTATCCCTCGGATCCGGCTTCATAATCTTACAAAGAAAGGTTCTATCCTCCTCACTCAGCTCCTTATCGTCCGCCATCGAAAACGGTTTCCATAAATTCTGATGCTGAACATATTGTGTCGAACCACCAAGCAATTTCCACCTGTCGTCGTCATCAGCGAGTAAGGTCAGATATGATGCAGGAAAAGGTCCGAAGAATGCGATTTGCTTTGCGAGGACGTGTAACGGGTACATCTGGTCCTCTTGGTCGGTGACATCCTTAGGGTCTGGCTTGAAGATATGCCACCCTAGTCCCCAGATCAAACTAATCAGCTTCATTGTATTGTTAGATTTCTCTACCCGCCGAGGTGATGCATGCACGGGACGAGCTCACGGTGGTACCAAATGACCATATGTCAGTAGGAGCTCCCCATCTTAGATTGAGCAATGCTTCTGGACTCCTAAACATAGTTGCTCCAATTTGATGGCCATTTTGTCCTATTCTGACATGATCTTCTGCCTTTACCTGACAGGCATCTCCAAAATCGCCAAGAGCAACTTCCTTGAAACGTGATTGACCAGGAGCACCATGGTTAAGAAGGATGTTATCCGGCTTTATGTCTATGAGACATACGACATTTTCGTAAGCAAGCACTGGGAATAGACGGGGAGATAAGGCACCTACCAGTATGCACGTATCCGTTCTCATGTAGAGCTTGCAATGCCTCCAAGACGCTTTTCGCAACGAACTTAATGTCAGAAGGCCCTAGCCTCTTGGTATTTGATGCCGACAGTAGATTATCGTCGAAGTACTTCAGGACTATGGCTGAGGGACCTGTAGTCTCATCCAGTAGCGGGCGAATACCTGGGTGCTTCTGGAATCGCCGGAGCACATCCCGTTCATTGACCAGACGGGACTGAGACGCAGTCTTGATAATTACAGTGTCTGACTTGAATCCATTGCTATCAAAGAAAAGGTCAGGAGCCAAGACCATGTATGTGCTAGATCTCTGAGAAGTCTCACACTGCCGTCCAAATATCTTTGTGTATCTGGCCGGAGATGACATAGCTGCTAAGCTTGCCTTCGAGACGTTGGCCAACGGCTAGAGTCATAGCCATACTGGATAACAACTAGCCGAGCACTTACAAGCCGGAGGGACCTCGAAGACGCATTTCCCGGCAGCGCGGGTCATAGTAATATATTGGCAGCGGAAATTAGGGGAAGGGAACTGAAAAAACTAGGAGCGGAATGATCAACGAAGCATGCATGCTTGACGTCCGTCCTCACCGCTTCGAGTTCTGTTTCCCAACTCATGCCTCAATCCACCCATGTATCCATCCCACTGCAGTGAAGAACAGCAGGTTTACCTAGCCACTCGTATTAAACCCCAAGAGGTCGCAGACTCCAAGAACGACGTCCCAATATGCAATGTATGCCAGCTGCGTTATAGTAATTCCTCAGCAATATATACATATTCGAAAAGATGCTTGAAATAATCATCTGTTTCACCAGGCGCGAAGGCGGTTTAACAAGAAGCAGATATCATGCACGCACGTATAAGAAAAACGGCAGCATGAAGTGCAAGAAACAACTCAAAAGATAATGCCCAAAAAGTAAAAACTGCTCCAGATAACAAGGCTGGTCCACGTAAGTCATGACCAAACGCAAAAAAAAAAAAAAAAAAAAAAAAAAAAAAAAAAAGAAAAAACTCCAACAACGCAAACAATCGGCGCTCTAAAGACTCATGCAACATAACCATAAAAACCAAAAATGACGCTTTCAAGAACGCTCAAGTTCCATAAGTCCAACCCCCATTCCGCTTTAACCTTTCCCTCTCCGCAAGATCCCACCTAACCTCCTCCTGTGTCAGCCCGTCTGGACCAGCCCAATTAGCACTACTAGTCCGATCACGGAACTTCCGTATCCGATCCTTGTTATCCTTAAAGATCTCCTCCATATGCAACGGAGCCGAAGGACCGAAGACCTGTTCCCCGTCCCGACCCTCCTGCTCCACCAGAAGACGAGCAAGATTATCCTCTTTCGCCCATTCGGGTACAGTGTACGGCTCGGCGTCAGAATCTTCGTCCTCGCTATCCGTGGGGATTTCGGGAAGTTTGATATTATCGCCGTTGGGGTAGTGGGGTGATGATCTGAGCGCTCGTTGATTCGGCGCAGGGGATTTGTGCGAACGATGTGGCTGGCTGGGAGGCTCAGCGAATGGGATCTTGCCGTTTGCAAACTTAGCCATTTCTAATGGATGGCCACTGCGGTTGGGGTCCATTGGGCCGGACGGTTGGAAATGACGAGGTGCACCTGCGGGATTCTTGAAGATTGGCTGACCACCCTGGCCGAGGGGAGGCTGCTGCATGGTTGAGTAACCGTGAGCGAAGAGTTGTTGCTTGGGACCATCCTGCGTATCGTTAGCGGGGACGCATTGTGATTCTTTGATGAAGAACGCGAACTTACCTTCCGAACATTAGATTGCCGAATAGGAGGGGCCATCGTTGGTCGGATAGGTGGCTCAACGACAATTTCATCCTCCGTCTTCCGCCGCTTCCCATCGGCTTGATGTACCGCACCAGGCTTGACAGAGGTTTGGCGGCTCCGATTGTCATCTTCCACGGGCCTCTTAGGTGGTTTCGAAGCATTTGGCTGAGGATGCTGCATAGGTCGATTTGGGGGCTGCACACTGTTCATTCTAGATGGCGGTCTGCCAGGACCTTGTGAATTATTGAAGCCAGATTTATCCTGCTGAAGAACAGAGTTCTGTGAATAGGAAGCGTTAGCACCCAAAAATCGAACAGGAACGAGGTTATTTCGAGACTAACCCGTCCATTTGAGGGAGTCGGCTGTTGACTCCGCTGCTGCTCCAGCTTCCTCGCATTTTCCAGCCTTCGTCTCTCGATCGCTTGCTTCTGCGCTAATTTCTTTGGATCATCTACCACTGAGCGTTCCCGTTCCCGTTCCCGTTCTCGCCGCTCAGCCTCGGCACGGTTCAATTGCTCCTGACGACGAGCTTCCTCCTGTGCCGCTGCTTTCTTGCGCTCTGCTTCTCGGCGCTGTTCCAATTTCCGTTGCGCCTCGCGTTGCTCCTACACAGCTGTTAGTAGGCGATATGGAATGCAAGTGAAAATGAAGATGCTCACCTGTTCTCTCTTCTTCTCGGCCGCAATCGCAGCTTTGGATTTAGAGCTCGCTGAAGATGTAGAACTCTTGAAGCTATTCGTAGAAGCAGCCGTTTGGAGCGAAGAATTACTTCCTTTCTTAGACACAGTCGCCTTTGCCGGAGCCGGAGCCGGCGCGGGGGCTGGGGTTGGATCTTGCGCACTTGATGAAAGCGGAGGACCAGCTAAGGGGATGCGTTGAGATAACGTGCCAACCCGAATGTTGACGGGTTGCGGTTTTGGTTTCTGCGTCTCTCTCGTCGGCTTGACTGGTCGACGGCTTTCGTTCGGCTTAGGTAAAGCAGGGACTGTGAATTTAGATTCTTCTTGACGCGCGGGTTCAGGTTCGCGCTTGGCTTGTTCCTGCTGTGCTTTTCGAGGGCTTGTCCTAGTCGCTGGAGCAGGGGCCTTTGGAGGTAGTATTCGTTCAGGTTTCTGCGTTTCAATCTTGTCCTCTCGGGCTTTGGCCATCGCGGCGGCCTTCTCCTTCTCCTGCTGACGGGCCTTTTCCAATTGTTCCTCCATTCGTAGTTTTTCCTGGCGTTCCTTTTCCTTGCGCTTCTCTTCCTTCTCTATAGAACTCCTAGTTCGCCGGGGTTCGTCCCGGGGCGGGCTGTCGACCAGTGATTGTTGAGAGCCCATCGTCCCGGTAATATTGGGATACAGGCTTTGTTGTGTCCGATTGGCAGTGGGGGACCAAGTCTCCATTTTAGCGGCTGCTGAGACACCAGCACTGCTTGTAAATAGGCCTTTAGCTGTCTTCATGATAGATTGCAGCCTGGACTTAGATGCACTTAGAGGGCCATCATACCGTTTTGGTGACGTTGAAGGAGTAGCAGATTCACGGACAGGGCTGGTGATCGAGCCAGTCTTGTGCAGAGGCCCAGCTGTGTTGGCCTTTGGAGACGCCAGTGATGTAGTGGACACCGACTTAGCATGGAAGAATCCGGCGGGATTGAACGGTTTGGGTCCGGGTGAACGCCTTTCGGGGGAAACACTTCGAAACCTTGACTCTCTAGCTGGTGACTCCCACTTGGGGTTCCTGGAGTCTGGTTTGGGAAATACTGGGGGCTCAACCGTTGGCTCCCTGAAGACCCGCTGGGGAGAGCCAGCTTGCGATTTCTGTGGCATTGGCCGACTATTCGCCTGGCTAGCCTCTGGATGAGTCGGTTTAGAGGCGTTATCGAATGGGGTTTCCGATCTTGCCGCCAAATCCGGGTAAGAAACTTGTGGTGCAGCCAACTGCGGAGCGGGAGTAATCGACTTGGTGCCCCTTGACGGTTGAGACTTGCCCAGCATGTTGATTTTTTCATGAAGCAACTGCGTGGATGATTTGCTATGGAGTTTAGTTGCCTTCCTATCAATGTCAGACTCGTTTTCGGCAGGTGCTTGGCTTTGAGGAATATCCGTCCTATTGCCGAGAACAGTCCGGTTGTCACTATTTTCAGCGGACTGCATCTGCGTTAACCTCGAGCCTCCAGTTTGGCGCCCAAAATAGCCACCCGGGCCCACAGTAGTTATGCGTGAAGCATCGACATGGCTAGTCCGGGACATTCTTCCGCCAATGCTGTTCTTCTTGGTCAATGGTTCCCGGGCCGGGAGAGAAGCGAACGTGAGACTACTCTTTCGAATAGGTGGGCGATCTGGAGTCGATCCATCTGAAGGTGATCCTATATCATCTAGATGGTTATCAAGCCCATCTTCATGGTCTTCATCCCGTTCCTTGTCCGGTTTCCAGTCATTCATCGTGATATCTTGTTGATGGTCATTTTGATGGGCATCCTTGTTAAGCGTATGAGCAGGTGGGTTATCCCGTTTCTGAGACGCGATCTGATACTCAAAATGGTCCACATCCATGGGCTCAGCAGTGGTCTCTTTACTCGGAGCAACCTCGCGCGCGGAGTGGAAAGAGCTTTCTGTAGTCCGGCGGTCCACAGAAGGGCTATAGTCATTGCGATCACGAGGCACAATGGTCGACTCATCCAACGGCTGTGTAGCTGTCTGTGTCTCGGTCTCGGGTCCATCATTTGGTTGAATCATCTCCATCTCATCTTCATCCGGCATGCCATGGTACCCAGAGTCAGTGTTATAGTTCGGGTTCGAGTTTTGGTTCTGTGAAGGCGGGGACCATTTTGAGTCATTCTTGGGGGCGAGTTTTGCAATCTCGTTGTTAAATCTTGTCGGAGGGGCGGGGCTATTCCTGATATTCTGTCCAGAAGAGAAGATATCGCTCAATGGCTGGGTTGAGCAGGTTAGCCAATAAGCCCCCACACCACCATCAACAGCTGCACTTACCACCCTAGCTTCTCGAGGGGTAGCATGCTTCCTCGCCGTCCGCGGCGTCTTCCCACGCATTTTCGCAGGTGTCTTGAAGATATCCGTAACATTACTAGCCCATTGCATTAGTCCTTACGTCTTCTAGCGTTGACTGCAGAAAGGCAGATCCTACAATTGGCTCCCATTGAAGATCTCCGCCATATGCTCATTCAACCAGTCCATCTCATGACGAGCGGGATACTCGACCTCCTCCATTTCCTGCGTAAGCAGCTGTTGTACATTCTCCTTCTCCGCCTCAATCCACGCGGACGAGCCCACGGGCTTCTGGGCCCTGGTTCCGGCGGCGGCCATGGTGATGTAAACAACGCGAACTAGCGGTAAACAGAGGGGATGGCGGGATGTAGGGGAATCAGAACGAGGATAAGATGGTTCCAAATGTTTTATGTACCCATAGTGTGTCGAATCCAGTCTCAATTAGCACGATAAAGCGGCAGTGGTGTGGCAGAGCGGTTGTTCTGGTCGTCGTCGAGTAGAGGAACAGCCCAAAACAAGGACGACGCGCCAAACACAGAGTCACATGATCCTTATCTAATCCAAATCACCTGACTCGGCACTCGCTGTTTTGTTCTTCCGCTGTTCCTCTCTTCTCTCTTTCTCCAACGGTATTTCTCCGAGTCTCTTTCGCGGTTGGAACTTGTCCGCTCGGCTCTGCTTCGTTGGGCCAGTGGGGAAGCACACCGCGCATGGTCCGCCGCTGTGCTTCTTTGCCGAATGCTTTGGTTTCTGTAGCCGATTTGCTCTTTCGGGGTAGTTTCCGAGTGCCTTTTATATAACTCGTAGCTCCCTTGAATTCAATTATTGTATTCTACTGCATAGATCTGATTGATACATATACACATACCTGATCTCCCATCAATCACTTTAAACCCGCTACACTGGACAAACATTCATAATTTCTAGAAGGCGCAAAACGTGTCAAGACCATGGCTTCCCGGCTAACAACGCGCTCACTGCTGCGGAGTGTCCGGCATCTTTCGCGGCCATGCATCACACAGCAGCAAGAAATACCGAGACAATGGTCCCAGATAAGGTCCTTTTCAGCTTCCTCGCCAAACAGGATCATGGACCTGAGCTGCTTTTCCCCTGAGCAGCTCATGGTGAGAGATTCTGTTTCGAAGATATGTTCGAATTTCCCGGATGTATGTTCTAGTATACTTGTACCTTATTTGCGTGCTACTTGGGCTTGGTTGACAATGGTATGGTGTAGGAATATTGGGCGGAACGTGACGAGACTGGTGAATATCCCCACGAGCTGCATGCTGCTTTAGCCAAAGATGGTTGGATTGGAATTGCTTTACCGGAGGAACTGGGCGGGGCTGGCCTGGGGATATCAGAGGCGACGATGATGTTGCATACAGTTGCACAGTGCGTATTCTTCCATTCCATGCAAATGTGTGGGGAGTAAATCTGGTCCTAATTCTGTAACAGGAGCGGAGCTGGTCTTGCGGGTGCTCAATCAATACATGCGAACGTTTATGCTACCCAAGTATGCTGTTTCACCTCTCAGCCGAAAGTACCAGACCATGAGATACTAACTCTACTGAAATAGCCAGTTGCGAAATTCGCCACAGAGGAACAGAGACAGAAAATGTTACCGAAGCTCATCTCTGGAGAATGGAGGACTTGCTTTGGAGTGTAAGAAGACTTGGTCTCCCTTAATTAGCAAGAATGGTAACTGAGCATAATTGCAGAACGGAACCCAACACCGGGCTGGAAACCCTAAAACTTCGAACAGAAGCCGTCAGAGACGGCGATTCTTACAAAATATCAGGCCAGAAAATGTATGCGTGCACCCAATTTCCGTCTGATGGTATACGTCTGACTGACCCATTGAAGTTGGATCTCTTCAGCACAAGTAGCGAAGAAAATGGTTCTTTTGGCCCGCACCACACCACTGGAGCAGGTGAAGAAACCATCGGAAGGCCTATCCCTGTTCTACATCGACTTTGACAAAGATGCGCCCGGTCTGGACCTCAGGAAGATCAAGAAGATGGGAGGACGGAGCGTTGACGCAAATGAGGTTTTCTTTGACAATTATCGGATTCCTGCTGACACGCTTATTGGCAAAGAGGGTGACGGATTCAAAATCGTGAGTTCTTGTCTTTCAAAAAAATAATACGTTCCCATGCTTTGTTGCATTCTCTGACATAGCTTCAATACAGGTCCTCCACGGCATGAATGCAGAACGCTGCCTCCTAGCCGGCGAAGCACTCGGACTCGGGTACGTCGCGCTCGAAAAAGCAGCAAACTACGCCAAAGAGCGGGTCGTCTTTGGGCGCCCCATAGGTCAGAACCAGGGCATTGCACACCCTCTAGCATCGGCGTACATGCACCTTGAGGCGGCCAAACTCGCAACTTATCACGCTGCGAGGTTGTATGATAATAGCAAGACGGACAAGAGTATCACGGCGCATGCGGTGGGCGTGGCATGTAATTCTGCGAAGTTTCTGGCTGCCGATGCGGCTTTTGCGGCGTGTGAAAGGGCGGTACGTACAGCCAATCTTTCACGTTAATTTTTTTTTCTTTTTTTAATGTATTGACGAGAAATAGGTCCTCACGCACGGTGGCATGGGATATGCTCAGGAATATCATGTTGAACGATACCTCCGGGAATGTTTCGTGCCTCGGATTGCTCCAGTTAGCCGGGTAAGTACCTCTACCTATACGTGGCTGGTAGCTCCTTAATCCTGGTCAGTTGTTGTGCTAACGTACGTGATCGACTGCAGGAGATGATAATGAACTTTGTCAGTGAGAAGGTGCTGGATCTTCCTCGAAGTTATTAGAGGGGGCCATTGCTCCATATAGACATTGTAAATAGTTTGCTTATTAGCGCTGATAAGAGGGTTTCATGTCCGTTGAAAATGCTCGATACGATAGCTGTTTCAAGTATAAATAGATGTATGGACCATATGTGGTCCAGGTACTCCCTGGTGCTTCAACGATGCCACAACGAAGAGACAAGGTGTGTAGATACCCTGCCAGCATGTGAACCCGAGAGCCCAAAGCCGCTATCAGCAAATCGTATGTTCGAGAGCATTGTATCGTCGCTCTTAAGTCTCGAAGTTTCGATGTAGATATCCAGGCATCAGCATAACAGAGCGGAGGACAGATAGATAGTAGCAGAATAGACACATGGCCTCAAACGAACACGTCAAAAATAAATACAGCATATGATTAGACTGCCGGCCAGCGATCGCACTGCATTCTTGTATCAAGTTGGCAAATGTTGCATCACTCGGTCCAGTCCAGCTGCCCACTAAAAAAACCTCCGTGATCCCTTGGTACTCTTCGCTCCTCGCAACAACAAACAAACACCTCTTCTCTGGCCCATCACTCACGCTCTGCATCTTCTCCATCGTCTACTCTGCTGTCTCTGTATTGATAATCTCCGTTGCTCTACCACTGTCTTTATTTTGGTTCTTCTTTTCTAGCTCCCTTGCCTCACACGATCACCTTCCCCATGGCTGAGGGATCGCACTCGGGCGGAAGCCCTCCACAAGGTACTGTATTCCCCTATCTGTGCTCTTTTGGGCATGAATTTCGCTTTAAGACATGGAAACATACTTTAGAATGAGCTTTATGGCAGTAAGGTATGTAAATCAAGCTTATCAGCCCCTATCTTGCCCTGAGAGTCGACATAAACATTGACTATTTGTGTGATCAGTTTGCCCCTTTACCCACCACACCAAGAGCTTCCCATGCTCACGCCGTATCTCCAGAAATCGTTTCTCGCCGTAATACAGCTTCTATGATGGTTTCTGACCGAGGTACGCTCGAAAACTCCCTGTGACAGTAGTCATATGGCGAACAATGCTGACTTGGATTGTGCGGCATTAGAATCTACTTCAGGCAAAACAAACGATAAAACCGAGACTACCGCTACCGGACAGTCACTTACCCGTACGTGGATTCTCAATTCTTAAATTGATACCCATAATACTGATACTATTGCAATAAGCAGATTACCACTCACAGGTCTACAGCTTGTTGAGCGTGAGTTACGCCCATACGACACCGCTAAACAAAGCTTGAATAGTACTAATGCTGGAATAAGTGGCAACGCCCTCGCACGACCGCCGTCTCTTTTGCTACCGTTGTTGGATTCATCGTTGCCGCTCGATACCTGCCCCTCCTACGATGGATCTTCAAGTTTCTCTATATGTCGCTTGGCCGTAAGCTCCATCCCGCGATAACCCCGTAACTTGGCATATATCTAACTTTTGATGCCATAGTGACCGCCGCTCTCGAAGTTGCCGGTAGAGTCGTCTTTTCTCGTGGTATATCTAGCTCGTCCCGTCCGCGCAAGTACTACACAATTCCCAAGGATACCATTGAAAGTGTGTTGGAGGATTTGGAGCAACTAGTCGACTTCTTCCTTATTGAGTTCCAGCGCATCCTATTCGTTGAGAACCTAACCTACACTATTACGGTATGCTACTACTCATCCACGATCCAATGACTGCATCGTGCTAATATGGCACATAGGCCTTCTTTTCTGCTCTTTCCGCCTACTGGCTCGTCCGTTTCCTTCCCCTCTGGGGTCTGGCTCTCATTGCAACTTCAGTCGCTTATCTCGGCCCCCTCATCTACGTCAATAACAAGGAACTCATCGACAGCCAAGTCAACCAGATCCAGGAGATCGTCAATGCACAGGCCACCCAGGTCAAGGAGATGGCAGGTATTCAAACCGCCCACGCCTCAGATATCGTGAGACAGTATGTCGGTGATTACAGCGCAAAAGCTCATGAACTTATCGGCCATTCCGCTCCTCCGTCTCCTAAGGCTGAGAAGACCGCACCTGCCGCGCCAGAAGCTGCACCAGTAGCTGCAACATCAGCCAAGGCAGAGACCGCTGCTGAGACGATTAAGCAGGCCGATTTCCCTGCTGTCCCAACCACAGAACCGGTTCACGAGAAACAGCCGGAGAAGGCTGCTGCGGAGCCTCTTTTGGCGCTATAAACTGGTCGCCTCCTGGCTCCGGTGCACGTCGAACGAATACCAGATAAGGAAGTGGAAACTGGGGGTATTTTATCGGCTACCAATCTTGGCGCTGGGGTTGTTCGTGAAATGTTTGTTATGGCACCTGACGATTCCTGATGACTTCGCAATGGTTACGACCAATCGACAAAGACTGACCTGACCCGCGTCAAGGTTAACACACGGTTTATAATTGGCGTGGCATAACATATGTTCTTGGTGCTAGGGGGAAGTTGTCGGGAGATTGTATTTTTCTTTCAAGCGGCAGGGTATGTGGATGTCAAAAAAAGCATGGTTAGCAACAGCATTGGTTTTCTTTCAATATTTCTCTGTTCTTTTTGTCTTCTTCCTGAATACTTATTATTTGACACTTCTTGAACTCTTCTCATATTGGCCCCTGGCGCACAGCTTTTTATCTTTTTAGGTATTTCTTGCTTCCAGTTTAGGGTCTTCTTTTGGTATTCTCCCTCATTGATTTTTCTTTATTTCTGACTACTGAAGCATTCAGTTCTTTCCCTACTCCTTTCTTCTTTCCTCACATTGTTATCATTGGAGTGTTGTATGTGCTCGATTTTAGTTCTTCTCGCCTATATTTTTAAACCCACTAATTGATAACTTCTCGTTGTTTCTCTCTTTTTTTCTCGCCTTAAACGGCATTTCGTCATTTTTCGCCTGATAACGAGATGTTTGCGACTCAGATTGCAATTCAGACGCTACAATGTGATATGAGTTGAATGGATTCCTGCAAGCAAAAGGAAACTAGTGAGGGGAGATTCCATATTCCTCTGATCTGAACCTTTCAGGTCACTACTGGCCTTTTTCCGCCTTAACTTCTCTGGCTATTATACTTATAATCCAACCCCGAGTGATAGCCGAGTGCTTTCTCCCTAAAACCGGTAGTGTCTAGTGTAAATTAATACCTGAGTTTGACCAGCTCAAGAAACAACAAGTTCTAGTAGGGACAGGGCAGAAAGTGCCATCCATCCATGGATGTGGTGTGTCATCTTACAACTTCAGGTCCTCATTCTCACTATTCCAAACTGGTCAGCATATCGGTCAACTGAACTCACATATACATATACTTAAACTAGTCGAGTCTGACTAGACAATATCTCCCAAGTTAACTAACTTGGGGTAAAAGTATCCGGCAAGTCTTGCACCACCTTCTCCAAGCCACTTCTTAGGTCCAGTTTGGCGCTGAACGCGACTGCCCCGCCACTCGTTGTCTTGTGCTGCCATTCGAGCTCGAAATCCCTCATCTCAGCATGCAAAGCGCTGGCATTGTAATTCTCCAGTGACGTCGATTGGATGTACTTTACGAACATCTCCCATCGAGGCGCGTAATACGACGACACAAGCCCACCCCATTCTCTGCAGGCAGAGTCTGAGATCTCCCCGTTCGGTCCCCATAGGGTGATCAAATTTCGAGCGCTGTATTCGTAATGATCCGCTACAGAGGGATCTTTGTTCGGAGCCTGAGCACGGGCAGATTTGGTCCATGAATCTAGCCGAAAGTTCTCATTCGTCGAGAGAATCGTATCAAGGGCTTTGAGTATGGCAATTAGTTTGGCGCCGGTGGCGGTGATCACTTGCTTTTTGGCGTCGGGACCAGTGTACGTATCGATTAGGTCGGTGTAGGCGAAGAGAAAAGCATTGGCCAGTACTTGCCGCGAAATGTCAACCAAATCGTACCTATAGCATGGATTCGACCAGAGAGCAGGCTCCTCCAAGCCGGCATCAAAGACGTACTTCCATGCTTGGACAAGTGCGGTTGGGTCGTAATTGATGGAGGTGCGGGTTAGGTCATACTGGACGTACTCGGATAATTTAAGATTGGGCTCCTTTGTGAGAATTGACGCCTCGGACGACATGGCATACGTAGAGTTAGTGTTGTTATAGACATTGCTCGCAAGGATACCCCAGGCGTTGTACAGGCTGTCGGGGATCGAGCGCGAGCCAGCATAGCGAGCGGATACCCATCCGTGAAAGTATGTTTCGACGTCAATTGGCGTTTGAGACCACGCCTGTTCTAGCAAAAGGTCATACAACACCTCATTTCCCTCTTGTGCATCTGGCGTTAACCCAAAGCCCACGAGTGAGTCCGAATCCACAAGAGCTTGAATTGGGTCGCGAGTGATGTTCATGGCCTGACCATAGAGCTCCATATTCCCACCATAGGCGTGCAACATGCACCAAATCCATGGCTTGCCATAGAAGGAATTTGTACGCCGCCACTGCGGGCCTGACTCGGCGTAGAAATCCAGTATTAGCATGTCGTTGTTCTGTACTCCGGAAAGATAGGCTTCAATGCGCTCGTTCGTCCAGAAGGAAGCGGCGATATAGAATGGCCAGCCTTGCATCATCCAGACTGCATCTGGATCCGCTGTTTTCAAACTATCAATGGTGTAACTGGCAAGATGACGCAGGTAGCCCAAGTCCTCGGAGGGTGGATTCATACTGTTGTATGGATCCAGGCTATAAATGTGCGTTACATTCCCATATGCTTCTCGCTGTTTGGATATAAAGCTTTCTTGCAGTCGAGAAAAGTTCTCATCTAGGGGTTCCAAAAATGGAACATTGGTGTATTGCTCTGGGAAACCAGCAAACTGAGGCGCATTTATCACGGATGCGTCGGGCAGGACACGACCAATAGCCCGAGGAACGAAACCAGTAAATGCAGGAAGCACAGGCGTCATGCCTAATTCGACCATTCGCGGAATAATCTTCTTCTGCAAGTTAAACTGGTGCTCAATCCAAGAGGACGAAAGATCGCCTCCCCAAGAGCCTTGAATATTTCCGAATCGATTCCAGGCCTGGAACGCAGGCCCGCTGAGAAAACCGGAGATTTCCGCATTCGTGAGCCCGATATCATGGAACAAGTCAACAAGCAGCTTTTCGTAGCCTACCCAAGCTAGCGGGAGGTTGACACCGTGGAGGGCCATCCAATCTAACTCAAGCTCCCAGTCTTCCCAGGTCCAGAAGGCTGTGGTATAAGAAAAAGTTACTGTATTTCAAAAATCAGAATAAGCTCATGGTTGGCGGTAAGTCAGCGTAGACGCGAGGGGAAATACCTGTATTAAGATGATATCGCCAAGGTACAACGCTAGACCCCTTGATAGGTTCGTGCAAGTGAGGAAGCTTGCGTGGAGCAAGATCTAGCCGGCTTCCAATAAACCAGTAGATATCCACGTGCACAATATCAGACAAGTAATGGTGAAGCCTACACTCCTCTCTTAGCTTCCTCATACCACTAAAGCGAGTTAGTAGCGTTAGGACATACCCAGATATTAAAGCGCTGATCGAATTCCCTTCAACATGGACCTTCCCATCATCGGCGGTTGTGACGATATAGTTATCGTTCGGTTTGTCCATCATTGAAGAAGCTACGCCGCACGAGCTGTCGGCGAGGGAAAAGCGAAAACTCTCTGCATGCTGGGGGAGTCTTCGTTGAACCAGTTTATATATTCCTTCCGTTGACTGCGACCCGGATGAACATATGGAAGCACTCGCAGCCTCCAACAGAACCCAGACAAGAAGGGCTGAGACAAGCATGGTTCAGGCTAATTTGCTCATAAAGTTGGAAATGGAGCCTGGAGGGATATTGAGGCCATAGCGATGTCGAAGGAGCTCAATACTTATATACCAGTCCTTACACCACCGTCAACTAACTATGCCCAAGCGATGTAACAAGCCAAGTACAAGTTACAGTTGCTGTTGCTCCTTGCTATACGAGGTGGGATCTGAGGGGTCCTAGCTTCAGCCACAAATATGCCACCCTAACTGCAGAACTGCAGAATCAAACCACAACCATTCTGGCTAGAATGATGGATTTTTTCCGCATCCTTGTGCAGCTTCTGGATACTGGGCGCCCAGAACAACAACACGGCTCCATTTACGAAGACATTGACCAGCACCAAGGGGACGTAGCACGATTGACTAAATCTCGATGTATTTATGTGAGTGCCTTCCAGGTGCCCCTTCTTTGAAACCGCGGCAAATGCCGAAGCCTGATAATGTGGTCCAATCGGTCAATGTATCGTGGCACGAAACCAGCACCGTCCTCTTCAGCTGGGAGAGTCGAAAATGGAACGCCGCTGAAAACCAGCGACGCTGATATCTGATGACAGCCAGAATAAGTGAGACGCCCCCTCGGGTAATGCGCCTTCAGGAATGTAAAGTCTTTAATATGGAATCATTTTGCGTGAAAGGGTAGAAGCAAACTATCTCAGTCATTTCACACTGATATCAATGACATGTAACGGAAGAATTATGACAGTCACGGGTCTGTTGTTTAACTTTCAAAATCCTTCTGTCGTTGTTAGCGGCAGTTATTCCCTAAGGCGGTGAAATGTTGGCGGCTTACAGTAGAAACAGCAGGTGGTTGTAAAGCAGAGAGAGGAAACGAAACACGAAGCCAGGGGGAATGAATAACTTTTGTGGGCTTGCCGCTTACGTACGAGCCCCTTTTCGGTGATCTCAGAGCTGAGACTGTCCACTTCGTACATGGCCAACTGAAGCCCAAACAATGTTCAAATCTTTTCTCAATTAGTTTACAGAAATACTATGACTGGGTTACGTGTATGCCAAGAGTAAATAAGGATGTCTCTTTTTGACTTTTCACTAAGTACTCGAAAATTATTACCACAATCGAACGTACAAGTCCTCTCTTCCAACCAACCAAGAGAGAAAAAGATCAAAAGCTCAACCACCTCCACATTCTCACCACTTCCCTCACACAACAGGCACGGTTTTCAGATACAACCCTCCTTGGCAAAGGATGGGACCATTTTCTTAGTTGCAAGTGCAAACACCTTCGCTGCTGCACTGTCCACCTTGCCTCTTTCCAATGTAAGCGCAGTGGTCCTCACAGCAAAGCCCGCCATAGGGATCAGGGAAGCTGCAGCAGATGCTCCTCTTCTCAACATCCATAGGGTCCCTGGAGACAAGTTTCGCAAGCTTGTCCTCCTTCTCCTCTGGCTTGAGGGTGTTTAGGAATTCGTTCAGACGCGCATCACCATCGATCAATTGGTCATCGCGCTTGCTTTGAGGATAGCAGGCGCAAATGGAGTATCCGGGGCAGCCATCACGGGGCAAACAGCGGCCGCCGGCATCGTTGCCCTGGCGAACGCAGACATTGTTGCAGACGTTGTCACCGCCTGTAAGGCAGGAGATGGAGTTGTGGCAGACGCCGGAGACGAGGGAGGCGCCGAGAATGGCTGTTGCGAAGATGTTGGCTGTGAAACGCATTTTGGCAAGCTTTCTTGTGGGAAACATAAGTATAATGAACTTTAGTGGTTGCTGGAGGGAAGGGAACGCACCTTTAGAATCGAAAAGATATTGAGGAAGTAATTGAATCGGGAATGGGTATTAAAGTCGATCTGCTGGGCTTTCGATTCTGAGGATTGTTCACAGTGGTGTGTAGAAGTTCAACCCAAGCAGGACTTGAGCTTCAATTTATGTCTTTCCCTCCGCCCCAACATTTCGAGGTTGCTCGTATTTCGACTGCAACCGTTGCTCTCGTCTAGAACGCGGTGTGAAGTGTTCATTGCCATGAAAGCTGAAGATTCGCCTTGGCTGAATGAGTTTTTGGACAGGTAGATACGAGCTGTTTCCCTTTGAAGTAGGAATTTGCCTTTTGATGATCCGCTCTTGATGATCTCAATCCATAATCTGGAGTCTATCCCGTATCATAAGATTGGGCTTCATGGGGAAAGACAAGCTTTCTATTGGGAGCAGCCATTGAGTGCATTCCCTCACCCTGGGGCAAGGTTTGAAAGAGCCTCATGAACTCAAGCGTCGAATCAATGGCTGGGATGTGGCGGTGTCTCAGTCCTTCCCACGCGGTCAACCGCGGAATCAGATATCGTTGGAGCGCAAGGTCTCCTTTCCAGTGGGATTGACAAACGTGTGAGTGAGGCAATTCCTTATTTAAGCATCACATCTGATATCACAGAATTTATGTTGTCTGTACGGAGTATTCTCTGGTGAAGAAAGAGGAGGACTGGAGGGGATCATAGCACTGATCTGTCAATGATCAACAAGTAAAAGGGAGCTGAAAATTGACAATGAACGTCAGACCAGCGCTTTGAAGATAATATTGATCCACGTCGAGCATATATAGCTTCAAGGGATACGAACGGAAAACTGGAGAATCGCCCCATAACAGAAGTTGAACATTGATTATCATCACAAACCAAATCTCCTACCAGTGGAACAAAGAAAACAAGAGAGCTTTTTGTTTGCTGCGGTGAAATTGAAAGACACCCAGTGCCTTGGTCTATTCCGCCTAAGGGAATGAGTGATGTGTTGCGGCTCTTTCGAAAGGGTCAATGACAGCATTCGTGGAGAAGCTGGAGAATGAAGCCATCATCCACTGCTTCATACACAGGAACATATCAAACAATCATAAGCAAGGCGCACCACCTCTGTGAAGATTATCAGTCGAAAACCATGAAGCGTATAAGGCAAAGTTTACTTTGAAGTCAACATCAGTCAAGAATATTGCTGTATTTCACCAATAGTGTCTTTGGGAGGTCCATTGAGGAACGGAGTCAGTCCAGTGCCTCATCAAACACAAGCCTCACAGTTCTCCCCTACTATTTGTTGTTGCGGTGGTTGGGGACATGTTTACACAGTAACCTGGCACAGTCGGAGTGGAGGTTACGGCGACCCCTTTTATTCTCTCCCGACAAATTACTAGTATCCTCCAAGCCCAGACATAGACCCACCAAGCGACCGAAGACCTTGATGAAAACGAAACGATCTTTTGACGAACGTTTGACTTCGCTGACTCGATGATGAGAAAAGAACTGCAGGGCAGAAATGAGAGTTCCACATGAGCACACACGTTTGGGCTCCTTTGGGTTTGCACTTAACAGTTTTTGCTCTCAAATGACTCGAAACAATCGGTGGTGAAATTCAAAACACGTGACTAGTGCCTGGTGAAGCTTGTGGCTGCTCGAGACTGTTATAAGTTAATTCACCGCGTTGCCTTATTAACTAACTGACAGGACTGATTATAATGGATGGACTGTTGCTATTAACTGCCGTTGCTATTATCGACTAGAGATTTTACCTTCTCTGCTCTGCATTGCATGCTAATATTGTAGTTTTAATTCCTACTAAGGCCAGTTTCTTCTCTCTCTCTTTTGCCCTTTCCCCTGTCGTTTCCGCCTATATTGTGCGTGTGCAGGTAGCGCGCGCCACCGGTCCATGTCACGCGCCCACTCGATTCCGATTCTTATTTCTCAACCGCGCTGGACTCGAGAGTTGAGCAAAATATGAACTGGAAAAAGCTCTACTCATGTTTCGCAAACGTCTCTGCTGAATCGGCGGGACCCGCAAGGCCTGTCCATGCCAAAGATTCATCACTCCCCACATCGTCCGGAGCCAAAATCCTGGTCACCATGGGTCCATGCCTCTTTACGAGTGGGTATCTAAAATGCCAATGTCCTGAAGGGATGGTGCATGGTGAGCTTGGGAAGAGTATTATTGACACTGCTGCATCATGTCTAAAATGCGGCCACTTAATGAGCAACCACTCGGATTATGGGAAGTGCTGCTGTTCTCAGAGATTTTTCGTGTCTGCTCTAACAATGAACAGTTGTTATAGACCCTGCTACTACTCAGCTACCTGTTGCAGAACCTCCCAAAACCCCTGTAGCAGCACTCACGCCAGCTCAACTAGGACCTGATATCTGCCCCCGTGAAGACACCGTTTCTAAACTAGCTGAACTTGTTGCTGGACACTGTGTTATCCATGTCCGTGGCACTCCCTCGTCAGGAAAATCAATTTTAGCCCAGTTACTTCCGGAGCCCAAGCTTTGGCGTGTTGTTTTCCGAGCGATTACATGAGCGCAAGTATTTTTGACTCCAGAAATAGTGTTATCATAGAGTTTCCACTACTGGGTTGATTCAATTCAACAGATCTAATGTTTTGCGCCGTCAATTACATAAATTGTTATCTCCTAATGGTAACGTATATTGCTCTAGGGTAGGCTTCCCCATTCCATAACCCCGGCTCAGAACTTCGTAAAAGAAAGCCGGGGTGCACCCGGAGATAGGCCGCTCTGAGGTCGCGCCAAAAGGACTTGGCGTAGGTCAATGCTATGCAGTTGCTTCGGACTGATGTTTACACGGATCCAGGCTCGTAAATTTGCAAGATCTTTGTTCTGAGACCCGCGAATTAATACACGTTTGAATGTTAACAACAGAAATCAGATAGTAAAGTACAAGCTACTGAGTATAGTACACCAGCGAGCCAATCTCGTCCTATAGTCAACTCCTGACTATAGAGTAGCACGCAAAGGAAAAGGAAACAAAGCTATAACTGCAAGAAGATGTAGGCACCAATAGTGTAAAGTTATCACGCAACAACATCCATGTGACACTTACAGATGGTTGACTGGAAAGCAAAACACAACTCGGGAAATAGTGAAAGGAAATATGATAACAACCATACTGAGACGACGACAAGCCAAAAGTAAAGCTCATTCTTAATACAAACCTAGCAATCGGCAAGCCAACCAACGAGGGCTTGACCAGTAGCAGTACAAGCGGGAAATTTGTTAACGTCTCCTGCTATTCACATGCCTTCTTTTCAACTTATGACAGATATTGAGCCACGCTCCAAAAGAAAAGGATAGAAACTCATGGCTCGTAAATCGCATTCATCATCGTGACAGTGACCGCGCATGCCGCATCGTAACACCTGAAACTACTGTCGTACACCACCACAACGTAGAAGTCCATTGCTTGCAGGACTACTTATCCATCGTTACGGTCGTATCGTCGAACTGTGGAATGAGCCAAAGTGTATTTAGTTAGATAAGCATCAGGTGGAGTTTCGCCTCTTCCTCTTCTGTTCTTCTTCAATGCCGACAACATCTTGAACACGCAGATTCAGAAGCATATATGCGGCCCTGGCGTCGTTTGTCAGAGGTAAAGGGGAATGGTGCCTTCCGACTAAGGTACTGGTTTGCTCATCAACGTCAGACAAAACAGCTTGGGAGTCATCGTCGGCAATATATTCAACGTCGAGTTCGGATGGGAGACGCTCAGTAGGAGTGGCATTTGTGGACGAGATACTCTCCACTCCTGCACTATTCTCGTCTTTTGCTGCTTTGTTCCGCAGGTTTGAAAGAGATGAAAGAATATCCTGAGGCGATGGAACGATGTCGCGAGCTTTGCGTGGGGTTCGAGGTGTATTGGTAGGTGTCCAGTTATTGTCATGTGGCGACTGTGGTGAAAAGCAACAGGACTCGCTCATATCAGTGTCATTACTATAATCATTCTTGTTCTTCTCCCGCCTAGCGATAGGCCTGAGATTCAGGTCCTTAGCACTAGTCCAACGCTCATGTTTCGACACCGGAGGAACATATGGCGATGGGAGTGCCTTGGCGATCACTGCTGCTGACTTCTGCTCAAAAAGTCGGTATTGCTTGGCAGACATAGTTGCAGATCGTACAATGGCGGGATCGATTACCATTCGCCCGTACCCCGGGTCACCGGGGGGAATGCAAAGCGAAAGAAATTCAACGCCGAATAGGGGGGTCAACGCATAGCGAATGTTCCAGCAAAACGTAGCAGCCACTGCTTTTGCTGCCTCAAATGGCATCCAATATCCTAAATCACGTTAGCAATGTTTTAAGAGCACTTTTGTTTACTTTACGCTTTACCTTGCGCAGCCAACGCTCCTCCAGTAATGCTGTGGCAGATCTCGCGAAGACCAGGGTTTGCGTTTAGCATTTTGGCTGGGGCTGTCTATCGACAGATAAGTACATTGGATATCGCGCAGTTCTAGGAGACCTACCTTGGAATAGTTGTTGCATCGAAAGAGAGAAGTTGTTCTCACAAGACCAATGTTGTAGTCCCACATCACAGTGTAAGTTTTATCATCTTTGGGAACCCGAAACGTATATTGGAAAACTAATGCAGTAATTCGTGTTAGGAGAGTTGCAAGAGTGGCAACAGAGCCTCGAGCTGACCTTCAAAGCTTTCCCTTCCTGTCTTCTCCAAGAATGACTTCTTTTCACTGTTGTACGGGATGTGCCGAGGGAACTCTTTGATGTGGCCCATTGGATGGATTTCGAAAGCCCTGTGTGCCTCCGCTAACTCCATATTTTGATACTCACAAGGTGGATACCTCAATTCTCCCCTTATCCTACCCCGGGTGAAGACGGCTGCATCTTTCGAGATTTTCTGTTTTTTCTGCCTCGCGGGAGGCGAGTTGTATTCTCGTCTTGTATATCGGCTGGAGCACGGTGTGGGTAGTTGGCAGTGATGTTCTGGCTTCTCCGGCTGAGGATTGAGTAAAGATGCAATAGACGCCATAGCTGTCAGGGAAATGATGAACTGCAGGCTTTGAGTCAGGCAAGTATGGCTTTAAGCAAGGTATCCCATGATTGGAGTAGAGGGTCAGTTACAAGGGAAAGCAAGTTGCAGGGAATACTTGGGAGGATGTAGACAAACACACGAGGATGAGAAGGCCTTAAAACACTTTAGATCCGACCGGAATACAAGATAGATTGAATGAACAAACCCAGCGGATCAAAGAAAAAAGGTCAACAGATCTTACTAGACAATGTCAAGGCCAAGTGCAGATTGATGCATTTTGCGGTAGAAAGACCAGTCGGCTTATAGCATCATAGACACTTCTGAAGAAACAGTAGGGAAAAGAGTCCCATGGCCTATGCGGACCGATCCCTTTGTCATGATTCCCCGATAACGGTTGGGGCAGCTGAAGAGTGCCTGAGCTCAAGCTTCTTGGATGCACGCACTAGAACGGTAGTAGAAGAAGGTGGGTCTAACCCATGTCTGTTTGTCCGTATGTTGCAAAGCAACCAGTTAGCTTCCAGGCACTTTTCGAGGAAAGCTACGAGCATGTTGGGCAAGCGGTGAGCAAGCGCTAGCAGGCGATGTATGGGAGAAGCCGCGCATGTCTCAGAAGGGCAAAGCGACTTCATGCGGCCGTTGGGCTCGCCAGAAGATCCAATGAGTTTGCGAAACTCAAAGGTTGATTGAGGAACGGCAGTGAAATTGCGGAGGGCTGTTCGTCCATCTCCGAGATCCCGAAATCAGAATCTATCCGCGTTATTTTATTCCGATAGCCATCATCGGCAAGGCTGGAAATGCATCTTGATGCATAAAACCCTAGCTCCCAGGAAAACAGCTGAGGATGTCAACTGGGTATCTCTATAGGCAGAGTACATTGCTCTAGCCTGAAATGGAATACTCATCATCGAGGCACTTCTTGTTTCACTCACGAGCTGCAGCGACCCGTCACAAGAGAGTGTAGTGCTAGAGTATTTCTCAGACATCTAGAAACCCGCCTCTTTCCATGGCACTGCAGACGTTTACGCTTAAACTTATGCAAGTCAGACAGCCCACCGCCAATCCTGCCTTGACCGCATACCCGCGAGCGCGCCTCTACTTTTAGCGGCTAGGGGCTCAGATTCTGCAGGCGCACACATAAACTGTTGACTGAACAGGGAGATAGCGAAATTAAAGGGACCTTTACGTGGTCCAAATCACACAAAAAAAGCGAGGTTGGCGGAAACTAAGCCTGAGTGTAACAGTCAATAGAGATCAAAGCTACCCAAACATCACAGTGTGTCTGAATGGCTATGCATGCATGAGCCTATAAAAACAAGCTGAGTTTGAGCGATGGGCGAATTTGCGGGAAGCTGCATGCAAGTACGCTCGTGTCGCGGGAACTTGCTTCCTGTGCCTAATTGATCAGCCTCATCAGCATCCGAATGATTGGTAGGTCATTAGAAAAATCCAAAACGTCCGTGGAGGGCCGACCAATAACTCTCTTTCTATTCTGTTTGGCTACCGCTTGTGGAGAAACGCAACCTCACCGAGGACAGGAGGGCATGGCATAGTCGTATCGAGCAGCGCAGTGGACTCGGAGATTTAGTACGAACCTTTGCTAAACATTAACCTCAACCTATCACCGCTTCCATATCCTCATGAGGTGTGTGGCGCTTTAGGTTGACTCAGCCTGTCGTTTCTATTTACTAGGCAACTAAGGCTGAATTGTAGTTTCCCTGTTGTTAATCAGTAAATTCGCTCAGCACTTTCTTGCTGAAAGAAGATAGTCAAATCCTCATTACTTCCAAGCGTGCAGGGGTTCCATAAAACTTGCCCATGCGACCAGCCGGCAAACTCCCCCATAGGCACGGAAGCAATCCCGACAATGGTCTTACGTTATAGCCCAGAAGAGTCAAAAAATGGGGTTATGGGACAAAAGATGAATCTCAAAGCATACTGAGAATGTTCAAGCGCCATGAAGTGAAACGCTTCCTTCCGTAGACCCGATAACGTCTTTGTGGTCTCCCAGAAGGTTCTCCGACCAAAAGTTTTTGTTTGCCGACATGTTCCAGAAATCCCTCATCTAGAAAGTTCGCAAGATAAAGTCCAAAAAGAACTTTTCCCAGATGTTTCGGATAGACTAGATCACTGGTGTTTGGTAGGTCGGTTTGTGCATAGCATCTCAACAGTCACTTTGGCCGGATGAAAGAGAATGGAGCGCATAGCATAAACGGAGACCACATACAAAGAAGATAAAGGATAGACATCCGTTATGGGCAATTGACAGATCTAGGTCCCATCATTGTTTCAGATGAGATAGGTTTGCGGATTTTGCTAAACGGGTTGAAACAGGAGGTCCGTATTGCTTCATCCCAACAGTTCTAGGCATTGTGACCCAGGCGCGCAGTAAAACAGAGCCAAAGGGGCGTAGCACGGACGTGACCGGATGCTATTGGTAAAATAACCAGCGGATTGTCAGAGATGGAAGAATTTCTTCGAAGTTGATGGTTACTGCAAGCCATGTGACGCGGTCCGCCCTAGCAACTTGGCCTCCACAGCTACCGCCATCACCTACAAGTTTTGAGTCCTCAGGAATTAACAGATCGATGGGCAATACAGTAGACATTCACTGACTCCTCTGTGCAAGTATTCTGAGCCTAGGTTCTAATGCCAAGATTCCGTCGAGCAATACCCAATCCGTTGTGTCACAATGCTACATATGAAAGTCCCGAAGTCTAGTCTGGAGGAAGCAACATCCTTAAAGCAAGAAATGCGAGAAGACTGGATAACTGGTGAAGATGAAGTGTTTATTTTTTGAAAATTTAAAACAATTATAAAATAAAACACTGCTTAGTAGTCACAGAATCCCGTTGGAATCTGATAAATCAATTTCGTTGGCTAATCAGCAAAGATAATAGATGCCACTGGCGCCTATGCTACTTCCTCAAAAGACTGCTCATCCCACCCAAATGCCCTCTTTAAACGCCCTGCTAAGCGAAGTAGCTGGTAGCCTTCTACCTCAGGCTTGTGGGGTTGGTGGACCGTAATTGATCGCCTGACTTCAAAATCTGCGGGAGGAGAAAAGGTCACCGCTGACCCAGCGGACTGCTGAAGACCAAAACCGATGTCTGCCATAGCTGCTCTGAACGAATCCCAAGTAATCGATCCACGTGCCGTAGCTCGCGAGAACAGCTTTGAGAAAACGCCAAATGTACCCGGTTTTACTTTGAAGACTTGGGATGGCTGCTGTGCGGTTTCAGGCTTTGCAATAGTCTCTGTCGTTGGTGCTATGCTGTACACGGATGAATGTGCTGGGCGCGTCTTATGCTTTTCTCTTCGCCGTTCGATTCGGACAACTGGATTGTCTGTTTCGCTTTCGAATACTGACAGCGCAAGCTCAGCCTCTTTGCTAAGTGCAATCTTTTGCAGCTCCTTTTCGTATCGACTCTCTACAACCAGCAGACACTCTTCGTTGAGGTCTTGATAGATGAATCCTAGCTCCGTCCCGGTTTTGTCGACGATGAACTGGTCTAGCATGACAAGTGCGCCTTCAGCCATACCTGGCTCTGAAAGATTGTCGATCGGAACTGCAAAATTTGACAAATCGATTCCTGTCTTAAGGGAATCTATCTCGGTTCCCACAGACTTCAATTTTGAAATGTACGTCCGTCCTTTCCTGTGGTTGATGGTAGGTAACGGCAGGGAGGCTGATAGAGACTGCATGAAATTGGCGGTTACAGCCAAATCGCCGAAGGCATCATGTTGTACTTCCACCATGCCATCACGCACCCCTGGAAGAGATCGGATATGGCCATCCAACTTCGTGATCAAATCTACTGCATTGCTAACGTCTGCTTGACAAAGGCGGAGCATGTAATGCAGTTTTGGGTCCTCCACCATCAGCGTCTCCGGCTTGATCGTCATTTTCACCCGTGCAGTACCATTGTCGGATGCGCCGGAGATGCGCTTGAAATATTTGGAGCCCGAATCCATTTGCACCAAGCGTTTGAACATCTTCTGAACACGGTCAAACTCAAAATGACAGACGGTCACCAATTCTTGTAGAATAAAGGCCCGGTAAACCCGATCATCTGGCTTCTTGCGAAGAGCCTCAAGGAGGCTACAAATATAACCCCATATTGCTGCTCCACTAACAGCATTGTGTATGGCTTCAAATATAGAGATACTGATGTACTTGTCCGAAACCAAAGGCAGCCGGCGGCCCTTCTCGTCGGGAATCAGCTCAGGGCGGCTGAAAAACCAGATATTCACCACATGTGCAAGAAACGGAGACTCAGTACGACAAAGGCGCACGTAATCCTCAAGAGAGGTTTTCTGGTCAAAGGCATGGGAAAGCAAATCTTCCAGACTGAGTTTTTCTGGCTTGTTACCGATAGACAGCCTAGACAGAGCTGTGTTTGCTGTTTCATCAGGCCGTTTCGGTTTGGGTTTTGTCTTTTTCGACGCAGAGCCTGTGTTGAGAATGTCCTCAATCACGATATTTAGAGCTTGCAGCAGGCAAATCTGTCTTGATAGTATGAGTTCCCCCATCGATTGTGGAACAATCAGCCCAGCATTCACTCCTGGCGACAGGTCAGCCATTGTTTGTTTATATGTCGCCTGATCCCGAACTCTAAAAGCTTGTCTGTATTTATCTTCATCCATGAAGCACGTGAAACAATATCGGAAGGGGTCAATATGTTGCAGACCCTTGGTACGCATACTCTCAGAGATGACTGCATGATCGCCTGGCCCGCCATTTACACCTTCGCAGTACTGTTCACGGAGGGAATGGGTAGCGCGATGCTCCAAAAGATTCAGCAGAAAATCAGACTCGGGGTCCGCAAGGTCGCGTAGATTCCTGTGATTTTGTAGACATTCCCCATGCTTCGATCTGTAGGCGTTTTTAGAACCACACCGTCCTCAGCACCATCCCTGAGAGCTTTCACCCGCTTGCCCCTGTCAAGAGAACGCCATATCTGCTTTATTTTTGCCCCGTGAAGCTGGTATTTGCGTGCCAAGTCCCTCTGGAGGTCTTTCACCGCCAGAGCATTTTCAGGCATAACATCCATCACCAGACCTGTTCTACAACTAGAAAGCAGGTGCCACAATACACTAGAAGGGCTGGTCAAAATAGTATGGGAGAACGGGAGAGTTGGTAAAGAATATATTCATCAGCAAGTACGCACTATAGAACCGGCCTTTATATTGGAGACTTGCCAGGGTCGTTTCTGAACATCTACGTTGTGAGAACCGACCTCGGAAGATGAGGGCCACGTGACACCCAGTTTGACGAGCTCGTCGTGGGTCTTCTTGCTAAGTTACTTTATTTCAGGGGCAACAGCCGCAACCTCGGAAATGTTCCGCGTACAACTCCTAATTGCAAATTATTGTTTGCAGTAGAGGTTCGTTGAACATGTAGTAAAGTATTCTTTAACTCTAAGCGAGAAGTTGAGTATTATAGCTCTGAAAAAGCGTGCAAAGAACATAAAAGGAAAAGCCTGACAACCAACCCCATGAAGGCAACAACCGTATTTTGTAATTCTGCAAAAAAGAAAAAGCATATACAAGTAGACAAAGTCATGCAAATAAGAGTTCAACTGTGGTCGACACTTAGAAGAGCATTTCAATCATCATCTGCAAAATCATCACTCGACTCATCCCCACCACCAATATCAAAATCATCCTCATCGCTGTCATCATCAATCACATACGCCGGCTTCTTCGCCGTCGTTGCGGCGCGACGAGATGGGCGACTGCTAGCCGGTGCAGCAGCAGCAGGTTTACGAGCAGGGGCAACTGGCTCATCATCATCATCATCTCCAGAATCAAGAATATCATTCGCCATAGCGTCAATATCGTCATCCGAGTCATCCGCTACCTTTCTGCTGGCCTTGGCTTTCTTATTTGCATATGCTTTGGCCGCTGGAGATAAGACAGGCTTCTTGGGAGCTGCGGCTGCGGCAGGTTTCGTTGAAGCCTTCCCGCGCGCAGTCGTGGTGGCCTTAGCTTTCGCAGTTGGCTTGGAAGCGGCAGCCTTGGCCTTCGGGGCAGGCTTAGAAGCTGCCGGCTTTGGAGCTTCTTCTGCTTCATCTTCATCTTCAGAAAACTTGTTGTCCTTAGGCTTCACGAGTAACGACCTTCTTGGCGAATTTTGCGGAATGAGTTTGGAGTAATCGGTCTCGTCCATGTCATCATTCGCCGTAGGTTTGGCTGTCTTTGAAGCTGTCTTACTTTCGGAGCTAGTGCCTGGTCTGGAGAGTTCAGAGAACAAGGTGCGGGATTCTGAGGCCGGCTCTGCCCCTGGCGCTTTGAGACCTTTCACCATCTGGCTGACGTCTCCTAGTAGGTCATCACCGTTGTCGCTGTCGGACGCGCTGTCAACGTCATAAGACACTGGCTTTCTGTTAGTCCTACCCTGGCGTGCGGGTGGTTTGGTGGTCATTTCGAAGTCTGAAGCCTCATCGGCAGGAGGTGCCTTGGCTTTAGTTGCGGCCTTTCGCGAAGGGGGTTTGGTGACCATCTCGACATCGGAATCCTCATCTACCGGGGATACTTTTGCCGGAGCGCCAGCGGCTTTCTGCGGCGCAACGCTCTCCTGAACATCCTCCTTCTCACTAGGAATATCAGGCTCAGCGGGCGGAGCCTTGAACTTCGCAGGCGCAGCCCTCGATCTCTTAGTCGGCATCACTTCAGGCTCAAACTCATCATCCTCATCATCACTCGCACCATCTGTCCCAAACGGCGTGGCAGACTTCTTAGGCTTCGGCGAAGTTTTATTAAGAAAGTCTAAAAGTCCACCCTTTGGTTTGACTTTGTTGATGGTCGCCGCCTTCTTCGACTTCGGTGCAGCAAAGTCACTATCATCATCGTCTCCGGCGCCTTTACGCTTCTTCGTAGGGCCACGTGCGCCGGCAGTCTTGAGCTTGCTCGAGGTCCGACGTCCACGGCTAGTAACCTTCTTCTCGCGGCGAGTCTCCTCGTCAAGCTGAAATCTCCATTCCTCCAAGAAATCGTCAAGATCGCGACGCCAGATATCCTCCTTTGTCAACTTAATGAGGTCATCAATTTCAAGTTCCTTATCTCCGATCTGGCGACGTAACTTCTCCACCCGCTCTTTGGTCAAGGACCAAATTGGCATCTAAATGTGACATCAGTGAGCTGTGCAATAAAAAACGGCACTGTATTAAAATACTTACACCAAGCAAATAGTCATACGCATCCGATCCGACTTTCTCTTCTTCACTACCATCGTCACTCTCGCCGCCTTCATTGTCGGTGAGGAGTTCAGCTTCATTAACAACTTTGCCGCGGGATTCAGTAGCTGACTTCGAGATCGGTTTGAAACCTTTCTCCTTCAATTCCTCAATCAATACCTTCCTAGCCTTCTTGGCTACAACTAATTGACCATCGATAATCATTTGAATGAATCTAGCCTGATTGGTGAATTTGTCAAGTAGAGTTTGCAGCTCAGAGAGTTGCCATTGCTATTTCCGAGTTAGCTAAGAAGAGTAAACAAAATGTGCGTGCAATATCACATACCTTGCGCCTCTCGTAATACTTGATTCTCACACCATAGAACTCCCTCAAGATATCGTCAACAGTGGCGTACTTGGTGATACGACCCTCAGGGTCAAATGCAACCAAGTTAGTCGTCGTCATGGTCTTGGAAAGCTTGAACCTCTCTTCAAGGCCACCATCCTCAATAGCCTTCTTGATATGCTTTTCGTCCATTTGGATGACGAAGTGAACTTTCGTGTGCGTGTTATAATCCTTGTAATCCTTGATAAAAGAAGGAATTTTTTCGGCTTTGATGATATCCTCTAGTTTATCCTTAAAATCCTGCGTCCACATACGGATCGGCAACTCTGTGATCTCAACCTCATTGTCTCCAGTTTCCTGGATACGGCCAGAGAACTTGTAGCGATCGCCTCCCATGGATACTATTTCACCAGTAAAACCTCTGAACCAGGGCTGCATGGGCTCAGTAGGCTCCCCCACCATCATCCGCTTCAGATTCGCCACGATGTCCTCAGGGTTATAGTTCGGGATGGACGTGCTCCAACCGGTGCCAATTCCGTCGGCGCCGTTAACCAAAATTGTGGGAATCACGGGGATATAGACATCAGGCTCGATTGGCTTTCCTTCATCGATGTTATGCTTGAGCAGTGGTTCATCATTCACGTTGAAAACCTTTCTCGCAAATGGAGAAAGTCTTGTGTAAATGTAACGGGCGCTAGCACAATCGGACCCTCCCTGAAGTCGACTACCAAAATTTCCGCTAGGTTCGAGGTAATTAACGTTATTCGAACCGACGAAGTCTTGAGCAAGGCCAACAATGGTTTGCTGAAGGGATGCGTCACCGTGCTGGTAAGCCGTCATACCAGAAACGTAACCAGCAAGCTCGAACACCTTGATGTCCTTCTTGATATTACGTTTAAAACAAGTGTAGAGGACCTTGCGCTGACCAGGCTTTAGACCATCGACAACGGACGGGATTGAACGTATGTTATCAGCCATACTGAACAGGATCAATTCCTTGTTCACAAAGTCGGTGTATGAGATCATGTCAGTGGAATGATCAAGATATGTCCCAGGCTTGAAAAGACGCAGCCATTCTTTCCGCTCATCTGCCTTTTTCTTGGAGAAAACCAGATCTATAAGTTCCGCTTCGTTATCTTGCATGGTATGGAATTGCTTCAGATGCCGATCTAAGTCCTGGAAGTACACTTGAGCTTCCTGCGTCGAACTGGTTCCGAGACCCTTGTAGTACTTCTTTTCCCACTTCTTGTCGTGGCCGTGAATTTTCTTCCATGCTTCGTACTCTGGCATTGTGAAGAAGGATTTAGACTGCGTTGGGTTCTTGGGGTCGCCTTTCCAAACCTTGATGATGGGGGTGATGAACTCAATCAGAAAGTGTGGAATTTTGAGCAAGCTCGGGAACGCCACTTGGAGGAAATTGATGAGCAATCCCTTGATATGACTACCATCGTGATCTTGATCAGTCATTATCATGAGATGACCGTATCGAAGGCCCTTCGTGTCGGTATATTCTTTCTTGTGTTGTAGCCCCAGAAAGTTCTTGATATTCTGGATCTCCACGTTTTTGGATATCTGGTCAATGGACGCGTCGCGAACGTTGAGCAGCTTTCCACGCAAGGGGAAAACACCGAAAAGATCAGGACCAACAACAGCTCGCCCAGCCATAGCCAAACCCTTGGCAGAGTCTCCTTCGGTCAGAATGAGAGTGCAGTGATGACCATCCCGGGTTCCCGCTTTGTTCGCATCGGTCAACTTAGGATTGTTCATACGAGATCGACGTGAACCATCTGTCTTCTTCATGATCTGATCCGCCTTGGCCTGGGCGAAATGGAGAATATTGTCCATGACTTGTGTCTTCAGAATCTTCTTCAAGAAATCTTCGGACAAGGTGGGCTTGCTTCCAAACTGCGTAGATTTCGTCGTGAGCTGTTCCTTCGTCTGTGACGTGAAAGCAGGATTGACAACCAGGCAGTTAACGAAGACGAAGATGTGGTTTTTGATTTGGGCGGTTTTCAACTGTGCGCCGCCTTTGTTCTTCTTCTTAACAGCCTCCGCCAGACGGTTGCAAATCTGATCGCTGATGTAATTGACGTGTGTACCTCCGGACGTGGTAGCAATTGAGTTGACGAAGGATACCTGCTGGAACGCACCATCTGAGACGGCGAACCCTATTTCCCAGCGAGGGTCAGGGTTATCTGTAATGATCTGGGATTTGTCCTTTGCCGCTTCTTCACCACGTTCCTTCTTGATTGCATTGGTATACATTTCCATGTACTTCTTGAAGTTGCGGACTGGTATCCTCGAACCGTTCAGCTTAACGGCAACCTTGGCCGTGCCAGCCAAATCGTAGACTCTCCGCATCGCAAGGGCTTCAAAATCGTCGTCGATGCCCTCCATTCCAAATTTCTTGAAATCTGGTTTGAAAGTAACTTTGGTGTAGTCGTCGCCTTTGCAAGATGTCATTTTGGCTTTGCCCATCTTAGACATGTTGTCAGTCCAGGTCTGCTTATACTTCTTCTGCTGCTTCGAATCTGCAGTCTCAAGGGTGAATTCGGTACTAAAGACGTTACAGAGCTTTGCTCCGTAACCGTTGCGTCCACCAGTGACCTTTTTCTGGTCATCGTCGTAGTTCGAAGATGTTAAAAGGTGACCGAAGATTAATTCCGGAATGTAGATTCCTTCTTTCTGCTCACAGATTAGCGAATATTGTCGGATTTATCTCTATTTGGCGGAAGCGTACCGAGTGAATTTCAATCGGAATACCACGACCATTGTTCCACACACTGATCTCACCAGCTTCTCGGTCTACAGTGACGCGAATTTCGTCCATACTCTGGTCATTCTGCTTGTTATCGGCGGCGTTGACAAGGATCTCGTCGAAAATCTTGTATAGACCCGGCACGTATGAAACCTCTCGGTACTCCATGGATGAGGTCTGCGAGTTGAACACCCACATATGCCTCTCTGTTCGTTCGATAGACCCAATATACGTATCTGGACGTTTAATAATGTGCTCTAATTGAGTGAGCTGTATACGCAAGTCAGTATCCGAAGAAACGTCGTACGAAGAGTCGACCTCATCTCACCTTCTGGTACTTCTCCGTCGACCCTCCTTTGGATGCTGAGCCAGCAGTGCCATCCGTGCCAAATGACTCGTTCTCCACACTGGTGAGCGGTTCTTTGGCAGCCTTTTTCGCAGGCGGCTTCGCAGTCTTCTTTGCTGCATTGGGTGGTGTGGTCGACAACATCGATCCATCGTCCATATCCATAGGATCATCGTCGTCGTCGTCATCGGGCATGTCGTCCTCACTATCCACGGCCTTTCGCTTCTTTGCAACTGGCTTCGACGTTGTTTTCGTAATCGTCGTCTGAGTTAGCTTCTTTGCGGGAGCCTTAGTCTTGGTGGCTGCAGCTGGCTTCTTTGGAGCTTTGGCGGCAGCACCCTTTGGTCTTCCTCTTGCTTTCTATGCAAGTGTTAGTAGACAGTGTAGTATATAAATCTTCAACGGTCTGTACAAGACTAAGTACGTACAGGAGCCGCCGGGACGAAATCGGAGCTAGCACCCTCATCCTCGAAAATGGAATCAGCTCCGGAGTCCATCTTCGCAAAGCAACGTAGTAAGGCCTAGCGAACGTAACAACTGAAATGAAAAGAGTGTTGAAAAGTGAGAGAATGAATTGAGCGAACAGAAAGGTGTGAATGTCCCGTCGTACGGGTACAATTGATGAGGGACGGCGGCGTAAGAGAGGTATGACGGGAAGGAGGGGGAAGAGAGAAGAGATCGGAGGGGAAGCGAGGTTGTCCTCCGTAATGTTGATGTTGATGCTTCTCCCACGCGCCCGAAAAGGAAATGTCGCGAACTGCCGGACTATTGTTGACCCGGGCAACAACGCTAGCCGGATCCGGTAGTTCGCAAACACGCCAAGCTCCATCCACGTGCGCAGCCAGCGAATCCGGAAAAACGTAAACAAGGCCATTGCGGAGGGAACAGTGTGGGATTGACACAGTATTATTTACTACTGATGCTACTGAGTGATGCTTGCTACCCAGTTACTTTCTTTCTCTACTCACCTTACTGGTATCTCGGGGGCTGTGTGTAGTTCCTAAATAGCTTGACCGAGAAACGCGTCGGTCAGTACGCTTTATTTCTGCTTCTCAATAGGTGGGTTATGATTCCCAGAACCCTAACTTATAAGACTCAGTCCGGTCTGTCACGTTTTTAGCAGTGCTCCGTAGTACCAAGCAGCAGATACCCTCGTTCTGGGAGAATAGCATGGAGGCAATACGGCTCCGTCAAGCTTGTCTACATGAAACACTGGCTGCCGACATGGGGATTCCCGTTTGAAACTCGACATGACATCTGAATGGATTTGTAGACATTCAACATATTTGTCGAACTCACGAGTCATAAAAAGAAGGTATGCTATATTTAGATGCATGAGGCTCGCAGTTGATTCGAATCGAGCCTGTTCCCTGCATCTCTAGTTTGGCGGGATGCGGGAATATTCATACATGCCTGTACATGCTGGGAACAGCAAACCACTTTCACTAGAATTCCGCATGGATATCCAAGGTACAATTAACTATGGATCGAAAAAAGAAAAAGAAAAAAAGAAAAATCAAATAGAGTCGCTGGAATAAAGAAACAATGTCAATTCAAAGCAATCCAGCGTGGTCTATCACTCACTAAGGCTGGTTCTGGTATGGTGTGACGGGGCCTCGGCAGCCCACCTCCACCGCTGTCCCTGACCCCTTAAACGCTTATCGAACCTCGAACCACTCGGCCTGTCCCGCCATTTCTTTCTTTTTGGTGTCACCCACGCTCCTTTTGGCTCGCAGTATATAGCAGACTCGTCGCCGGCGACCGTTGTTGGCGCCTCGGTTACACTCTTTTTGTTGTGTTTTGCTCTGTTACGCTCCTTGCTCAGCGGAGATTCCCCGTTGACTCTTATGTTGTCTTCTTTGGGCTCTTGACCTGTCCGCTCTTTTGGGTCTTTCAGTCTTTTGGAACTCTTTTGATATTCTGCAAAGACGCGTATATGCTATAGTACAGGATTTGGTGCTGCAATTTGGAAGCATGGATGCCCAGCCCCATTCGAACAGGGAGTCGAAATCCTCCCTTCCCGAGACCGAGCGTGAGCCATTGCCCACCGATTCGATGGTGACTGTACCTTTGTCGGACCTCCAGTTTAGCCCCAGAGAGCCGGATTCTGCTCATCGACACTCGATCGCATCAGTTTCGCGTCCTGGAGATGGAGACGATAATAAAATAGTGGAGGAGCCGACTGCTGAAACGGAGGGTGATCTCGCTACTGTACCAGAAACGGTGGAGCAGCCTTCGACAGAGGCAGAACCATTCTCGCCTACCAGCGAAGTCAGTGATGCTGGAAGCACACGGTCAAATGGCGGCGAAGATGAAGAACTTGTCGATTGGGAGGTGCTGGAGAGGACTGAGGAACTGGAACCCAAGTCAGATGCCACGGACGAAGTAGGTTTAACACCGGGTCGACATTGTCTTCCGGGCTTAACTAACATATTTCGACCCTTACAGTCTACTGCCCTGCTTCTCGCAAGACTGGAACAGGAAAACAATGCACTTGCCGTTGACCCCAAATCAGGCATATCGAATGGCTCACGCACGAAACGCACCTCTCGACCACCATCAATCCAACACATTAAGAAGCTTGTCGATGAGCCTGACACGTCTGTTCGATACTCCCAGCTTCCGACTCCACGAATGACCGAGCTGGAGTTCTGGGCGGCGCTAGTCGCAGATTATCCTCGCACTGCCCAGAAACTCCCTACAGTGACGTCCAACAAGATTCGAGCTGGTGTACCTCCGCCTCTGAGAAGTGTTGTCTGGCCCAGTATCGCGGGTGCCACTGATTCTTCTTTGCGCACGGAGTTCGAGAGGCTATGCGGTGAATCGAGTCCTTATGAGGGCATTATTGGGAAAGATATTGGTCGGAGCTTCCCCGAGGAGGCCATGTTTAGAGACCCGAATGGAGACGGTCAGCAAATGCTCGCCAGAGTTCTGAAGTGTTTTAGCCTTTATGATTCGAGTATCGGATACTGTCAGGGTTTGGGGTTCGTCGTGGGCCCACTGTTGATGAACATGACAGACGTTGATGCTTTCTGCGTCCTTGTGAGGTATGTACTACCTTTCCCCCCCTGCTCTGCCATCTCCTAATGCTTTACCTGCAGGTTAATGGACCACTATGATTTACGGTCTTGCTTCCAACCCTCGCTAGCCGGCTTGCACTTGCGCATATACCAATTCCAAAATATTCTCTCTCGCCATCTCCCCGACTTACATAAACACCTGGAGGAGCTTAACATTGAGCCTATCTATGTCTCGCAATGGTTCCTGTCGTTCTTTGCTGTCACTTGTCCTCTCCCCATGCTCTTGCGTGTGTACGACGTTCTGCTTCTGGAGGGTGCTTGCGAAACCCTCATGCGAGTCGCATTATCACTAATGCAGAGGAACGAGAAAAAGCTACTTTCATACCATGAGTATGGGGATGTGATGCAACTCCTGCTCTCCAAGTCGCTATGGGATACGTAAGCCTACCTCCTCTGCGCTCATTTGCCTACTCATTTGTACTGATACCCTCTTAGGTACGAAGAAAACCCGGACGATCTTGTTCAAGATTTTGTCTCCTTGACCTCTCTTGTCACCCGAGAAAGCCTTCAAGCACTAGAGACGAGTTTCCAGCAATCAAAGGGCATACCGCAAAGTGCATCGTTTTTCGACCCTCAAGGCTCGCTCTCCAAATTCCTAGGCCGATTCTGGGCAGGATCCAACAATCATAATTCCGTCAAGTCTCTCGCCCCTGCTCCTGCACCAACTTCTCGACCCGCCAGCGTTGTTAGACGGACCCCGTCTAAACAGAGCATGGCCTCGACTCTCAACTCATTTGAGTCAACATCTGATGCGAGCACGGCACCGACAGAGGCATCCTCGTCAGCTAATTCAACGAAGGACGCATCCAAGAGCCGGGGTAAACAAGCAGGCGTTCAGAACAAGGACAAAGACCTTCACACTCAGATTGAGGATCTTTTGATGGCATTGACAGATATGCAACGGGAACAAGCTACGTTGGCTAAAGAGTTACAGCGGGAACGAGAGGAACGAGAAGAAGATCAGCAGATTGCTAAGCTGATGCTGGGTTATATCAAAGAACCTGGTGACGAGGATCAGAAGACTGAACTTATCGCGAAGGCTGATGAGCGCTTTTCCACACCCGAAGAATCGCTCCGTGTGTCAGACTTGCAAACGAAACAACAACTTCGTGAGGATGTTGCTATGTGGAAGGAGAAGCACGAGTTGGAATCAGTCAGGTGTCAGGATTTGACACGTCGGCTTGACGAGCACGAGCATGAGAACTCTCAAATGAGAGAACAGCTACGGGAAGCTCGAAGTCGGTTACAGGATTCACACAAGGACAAGCAACGTCTTGAACGCACGGTGCAGGAATTGCGCACTCGGAGAGGAAACGGTCCCGAAAGCCCAACCGATGCATCCTCCTCGACAGCTAAGGAAAACAATAGGATGTCGATAGGTCTACGCGAGTTCAAACTGGGCAAAACGCCATCTGTCAAAAGTCCCACATTCTCTAAACGAACAAGCAGTCTTGGAGCCCAATCTTTCATGTCTAATTCCGGTGAAAGCGCAAACACCCAGTCAGCAGCATCAGCGCCCGAAGAAGGCTTACTCCTTGAACTCGTCAATGCAAAGACATCCGAAGCCGTCGCGAGGCAGGAACTCGAAGAAGTAAAAGCAAAACTGGAGTCTTTGAGACGGCTGATGAGTCGCCCGGGAAATAATTCTTCTCCGCTGAAGTCTAGCCCATTGTCCGATGTTGATGTTGTGCTTACGACTCCTGCGCCTGGTGTTGGACTTACAAAGACGCAGACTGAGCCGGCTAAGCCGTCGAATCCCGCGCCGTCTACGGGTTCTGGTGGTGGGTTCTTTAGTGGATGGGTGAAACGGAGTCCGTCTTCTGCTACTACGCCCCCTGGTTCTGACGGGAAGTGACCGGGGAAATAAACATGTTTCAAAACCGTGCCATTTTGACTTCGTCCAACCTTTATTGGATGACATTTTGTTTGCGAAAATTTATGCTTCATTCGAGCTCGAGGCCACGATTTTCGACTTGGCTGTAATAGGGTCCATTAGGGTTATCTTTGCACGAGTATCTTGACACCGAGCCATTGCATTTATATTTCATAGCAAGCGATTTGGATGTTTATATATCTACTTTTTTTCCTTCCTATTTGATGGCCTCTTTAGCGTTCTTTCACCAATCATTTTAGGTCATCTTTACACAGCTGTCTTCACGGTCTATTTTTTCTTTTTTCCTTTTTATTATCATTACACATACCCCATTGTAATTGATATTTCGATATTTTTTTTTTGGTGTTCGTACCTTTCATCACCATTCGCTCTCTGGCACTCGGGGCTTTTGTACGATGTTCGTATTGATTTCCTCCAGCCCATAGCCGTGCCCAACATGTCTTTCTGGGTTTCGCTGTCCACACGTGCGTTATGAGCAGACATGGTTTGTTTTCTTTCTGCGGCTTCTGTTCATATACCCTAGCAAGTTCATACATACTTCCTTTCCCCTTCATGATCTGGGCTCGTTGCACATATTCTTTCCATATCTTTATGTCATAACTACTATGAGACAACTTTCTCCTCTATTTTCCCAAAATGTTCATAACAGATTGGTTATTTGGTGAATTATTTTGCGTGTTCAGGTCATGGGAATATTGTATGACATGCAGATTATATCGACTGTATCCTTAATTTGCTTAAAATCATATCAGTAAGCTACATACAACCGAGCAAAACTGTACAGTTAGGGCGCAACATACGTGCTTTGCTCATCTGCACAGATAGGACATCAATCCTACGGCACTCGAACAGATTTCATACCGGTAGACGTCGTCACTAATTACTTGTACTCATACTAGGTGGAAGATCCTCTTTCTTCGTTCCCCAATCACTCTCCTTCGGCCCCAGCTCTAATTCCAGCGTACCCCCTTCCGCGAAGAAATCATGCCCAATCCAATTCTTCGTCCAGGGCCTGCCATCGCGCTTCGCGCTCTGGATATATATTGCATTATACTGGGGATCAAAATTGACATTCCGTATGGTGGCAACGTTCCCTGTGAGTCCATTCCGTATCCTCACTTCTTTGAAGAATGGGGGAGTGACAAGGTACACATCCTGTCCGCTGACAGGGTACAGGCCAATCATTGTCAGTGCAATGTATGAACCCATTGCACCGCTGTCATCATTCCCTGCGATCCCGCCGAGGGTATTGTTGAACTGTGCGGGTATGTACGTGTGCGCCCGACGGGCTGAAAGACCTGGGCGGCCGGCGTAGTGATATTGGAACCCTGGTAGGAATGAGGGCTCGTTGCCCATGTACAGAATTCCTGATTCGTGGAGATAGTCCAGCCGCTCTACAAACCGCTCTGGGCCGTCAAGCGTGTTGATCAAGGTAGCCATGTCTTGTGGCACGTAGCTAATTGCAAACGTTAGGTGAGTCCTTCGCCCTAAAGTAGGATTTACATAGTGATAAATGGCTTACAAAGTATACATCCAAATGCTTCCCTCGTAACTCTCCCCGCCGCCTGCATTAAGGTAACAGGAGTCGGGACCAAGCAATGGGCTGCAACGAATTGGATCTTGGTAAGCCCAGGAGCCGTCCTGGTTGCGTGGTTGGAGAAATCCGACAAAGCCAGTGTCAACTCCGTTAACGAGCGAAGTTTGATTTGGATGAAACAAATTCCTCCAATTCTCGGCGCGTTTCAAATATTTTGCAGAGTCCGCCTCATGGCCCATTCCTCTCGCCATTTCGGCAATGCAGAAATCGTTATACGCATATTCCACAGTCCTCGATACGCTACGCGTTCGCAGGCCACGACCTGAACTAATGTCGTTCTTCGGTATATACCCACGTGTCTTCCAGCTTTCAACACCACCTCGACCTTCGACGTCAAAATTGGAAGGCTCGACTTCTGCGTCTTTGACTACGGCTAGATAGCCTGTTTCCCAGTCGATGCCTGTTAACCCTTTGACGTAGGCATCAGCTAGGACAACATCCGCATTTGAGCCGCCTTGGGTCCATCCTTTGCAAAGTGACATGCGACAGTCGGGGAGATAGCCTTCGTGTCGATATACGTCGATCAATGTTCGGACCATTCGTGTTTGAGATGCAGGGTCCAGAATTGTGATCAAGGGATGCACGACTCGAAATGAATCCCAGATGCTACCATGTAAAGTGGTTAGTAGAAGGTTCACCAAGATATTGATGAGCCCATGGGAGTGCTTTAGAGCACAGGCAAAACCGGCTGGAGACATGCACTGGAGATACTGACCAATAGAAACTATCATAGTATGGCTCATCGCTACTCCACAAGTAATTCTCTCCTGTGTAATCCTGTGGACTTAACAAAGATCGATAGATGCCGCTCCAGAAGATAACCTCGAAGTCTTTATCAACTCCCCCAACATCAACCTCAACAACGCTGAGCCGCTCGTTCCATGCTTTCTCTGCCAATTTTAAAGTACCATCAAAATCAAAGTCAGGAATCTCTTTCTCGGCACTAGCACAGGCTGTCTCAATGTTCCGGAAACTGATACCGACACGGGCAAGAAGCTCCCTATCTGGAGAATCGAAGCGAACAAACGTCCCCGCAGAAATTGTTGCAGAAGATGTCGTTTCGATAGAGAGTGACGTCTGCGTTTGGTTGTCCCGAAAGCTCCCCGCTCCGCGGATAGCTGCACCTTGAAAGTCTACGCAGAAATGCATATCATACGTGCCGGTGCCAAAGCTTGGTGAAAATGTTCCATTCCCTGTCATGCGACCAGATGTTGAGTCGACCGAAGCCATACCACGGTGTCGCGAGCGAGGAAGATCCATGAGATCGACGAGGATTAGAGGGCTTGATGGACCTGAAGCCTGAGGGAATGTAAATTTGTAAAGAGCGCTGTGATGACTCGCTGTAATTTCAGCCGAGGCCGAGTCCTTTAAGTTAATAGCGAAGTATCCTGGGCGAGCTTTCACACTATCTTTCACCCACGGAATGCCGCGGTCGGCATTGGAGAGCTTGCAATTATTGGGTTCATTTTCTGGGCAAGATGCATGCGCGAAGAGAGGAAAGTTGCCCATTGACGAAGCCTGCAGATAACGTAGCGTATCAGCGTATGCCAAAATATTAGAGGTGCAAAGAAGGTACAAGCTTGAATAGAGCGAAAGAAGCTATATTTCGACAGAAAAGCATCCAAGCCAGTCAAAATTAACTAACCCCTCCAGTCCCAGAGTCATGCATGTGTGAGAATCCTGTCACCAGTGTTGAAGCTGAGTCGAAACCACCCTGATTCTCGCCATTCGTGTCTGCTCCAGCTTTGACCATGCCTAAATCCACCATTAGTTATATCATCACCAAATGACTTTTGCGTTAATGTCTAATTGCTGACCGAAAGGTATTGTGGCTCCCGGAAAAACATGGCCTATGTCAGGTTAAGCATATAATATAATATCACAATCGATGGCTACTTCGCACCTCCATTGATGGTCCCTATCAACGGATCTATCAGATCGAGAACACTGCCAGGTGAAGGCTGCGCTTTAGCAGCGACACCCAAAAGGAGGAGATAAAAATATTTCAAAAGACTCATGACGTTAACTTGTGGATCGCCTTGTGTGGTCAACTTCCCACATGTATGAGGATGTATTTGTTATTGAGACACATATTTGTATTTGAGAGGCAAGGGCGGACTTCCTTCAAGATCACATTGCGGGGAAATCCTTGAGAACCCGACCCTTGCGGAGCCAAGGAGAAAAAAAAAAGAGGAGATATCGATGAAGACCCTCACGGGATACACAAATTCGGCCCGGCTAAGGCCAGGATCACAACGCCGATGTCCAACATGATAGGCCGTAGAAAGCTGGGAGCAAATGAACACAAGCCCTGATAACATTGTGGCTTTCGAACAGCACCCTGAGAGGGGAAGCTCCCCCTGAAGATCTGCAGTGGCTGTCGGCTGAGAAGACTAAACGAGGATCATCGATGCAAAAAGCAATGTTACTGTCACACTGAGTTGCCTGGACACCAACAGCCAGGGTGAGAGATTCTCTCAGAGAGAATCGGACCACCTTCTTCTGCGACTAGCACCATCGCACTCGCCTTGCAGGAATAACGACAAATCGCTCCCTATATGATTATTGAAAGCACGTCAAAGCGGTGACTTGTGAAGGAGACAGGACAAGAAGTTGTGTTGGATCTTGTGTGGAGGATTGCGCTTTCTAATTGATGTCTCTACACAGTAGCTCAGGGGGGAGGCAAAGTATTTTTACCTCAGGGATCTGGCTTCGAGGCTTGTATTGGATGGGATCACGTGTTTCCATTTCCCTCACCCAATTAATTGTCTTTTTCGTCTTGTCCTCTTGCCAGCTTTCGTGGCTCCCTTCTGTCTGCAAAAAGGACACTCAAAATGGACAATGACTTCCTTTCAATGCAATTCCAGAGTATGGTGGAGAGATTGTTAAAGTCAGTTGATCTTGTCGATGTCCAACCTTGATTAGACTGACAGGATACAGGAGTCAAAAGTGTGAAGAATTCGCTGATTTCACCCTGATATGTAAAGGCATGCATTTTCAAGTACACAAGATTATAATCTGCTCCCAATCAGCGGTTTTGCATGCTGTGTACAGGTGCTTTCAACAGGAACCGCTACCTTCCCAACTAGCCCTCAGCAGATCTAATGCGTTCATAGGAAGCCTTGACGGGAGTCTATCGCATGAATGAAGATTCATTGCCTATGGCCCAGCAAATGATTGGTTACTTTTACACTACGGACTATGATATGAGCAACAGAATGGATAGGGAATACAACCTGCCTAGCTCTAGTCTACAAGTTCACGCAAGGATGTTTGTGTTGATAGACAAATATAATGTTGAGGGGTTAAGAGCACTCTTGTTGAGAAAGTATGTGAAAACGAGCAATCACATTATATATTGCGCCAATCAGCAACGTGAATTCGACAAGCATCCCTTGTCAACAACAAGCGAATTTAATTTGCTGTGTTACGCCATGTACCAGACGGGTACACGCGTTTCTAGAAGCAGCAGGTGAGAACTCCTACCTTCTCTCCTAATAAACCAAAAATTTGATTTGGATATCCTAGGAGATTGATATCCTGGTGGTATCGGAATCCCAGAATTTGGAGAGCCTCATTGGGATCCTCTTGAAAATATGCCGCATTGAAATTTGCAGTATGCCGATATCAACCACTGCTCCTTTGGGCCTAGGCTCCTACGGGGGGCTGAGGATACTGAGGCAAGAGTTCTTCTGCTCATCCATCTGCCTCCATTCCTACTGCAATCGGAGACTTAGTTCGTTGCTAAACTACCAGCTCTGGTCTTTTTGATGTCGCTCGATTCCTGGCGGCGCTATTGCCACAGCATATGATGGTTTTAATGGCATCGAACTTCGAGTGGCTATACAACAGAAGATGGCACCAATGTAGCAATAAAATATTATTTCGACCCGTTCCAGCGCAGTTCCCATAACCCACGGCAGTTGTGAGATGTGAATCCCTTATCAACGGATATCTTAAGACCGTGAGCGGACAATCTTCAGAAACGGACGACGGAAGAAATAATGGAACTTCAGCTCACCTTGATGCTCTGGCTGGCCTCCTCAAAAATTCTTTTCCAGTCTTCTTCTGTTCTTGACTTGGCATTATGCATAGTCATGAGTGTTACATCCCGCCGCCGGTAAGCCTTCTCTAGCTGTACGTCAAAAGACCCGTGAGCAGGCGACATCAGTTCATTGATCAGAAGGACTGTGTGTGGTGATTTCTCCAACTCCGGGATGACTCCGCGTATAAGGCTTATGCACTCATTGTCCGTCATATTCCACAACACGCTCCACACCATATATGCAAGAACTCCTTGGTTTGCATTTTCGACTGGCTGTGGCGTGAACATGTCTTTCCGGACAAACTTGATGCGGCCCTGTAGCTCCGGAGGCAGAGTTTGTTGGCCTTGCGCGACAAGTGTGGGAGAGGTCTCTTGAACCTCAAATTGCAACTCGGGAAACTGTTCAGCGAGCAGTTTGGAAGTGCTTCCGCTTTTCCCGGCTAAATCGACTATCACGCGGAGACCGTTGGACTCGTTACGTTTGTACCAATCGCGGAAAAGTGTATTTCCTGGGTCAAGAGCTGACAGGAGAAATAACAGTCAGTACACCTGGTGCCCTGCGTCTGCTTTGGACAAGGCTACATACATTGTGCTACACTTTGCATTCCCTTCTGGAAGCGAGATCCCTTGTCAGGATGGGTTTTGTGCCAATCGTACATCGAAGAACCCCAACTAGTGGGAAGCATTAATATTGGTATCCCTTATCTAGAGAATCACGATACTCACGCGTGTTTGAATCCAGAAGGGCCACTCCAGTAGCCGTTCGATCTTTTTAGTGAGTCCGCCAGATGTGCACTTGCAACGCGTGTCTCAAATAATCTGCGGTTAATGTGAGTAGAGGACATAGCGGGAAGGGAACACAGCTGCGGAATGCACTTACTGGAAACCTATGAAAGCCTTGAAATTTTCATCTATGACGAGCTGCTCGGAGATGGCAGTATGTCGGAAAGTTTCATTTGAGACCTCGTCTAAAATGTCTTCGCAAGCAACCAACCTCATTATATACAAGAGTTTGTCCTCTGGAATCCCACATTGGGTAGCGAGCTGTGATACCTTTGCTTGGCCGTCAAGAGGTATTTTCTCCAGAATGTTGAACTCAAGGACTGTGTACAGAGCACCAAGTTCCCAGTTGGAACAAACGTATTCGTGTAGCTGTCCATGTGGCCCATACACTAACCTCATCAGTTTCCCACTAAGACCAGCGAGCTTGTTCCGAGCGGTTTCAATATCTGGGGAATGTGATGACCAGAGCTCTGTAGATGCCCCGACATCAAACGAGGGCTCCGCGATGGAATTCCTTTTCAGATGCTGAACCAGGAGATACGTCTGGCCAAATATTTCTTCTGCCAGAGCGAGCAAACTACTTGAGTCTGAGGCTTGTGGCATTCTGGTGGATCCACTTGGAGTACTCTTACTGTTCTGCGATGGAATGCGACTTCCTTGTGGAGGGAAAGAGAAGACCGACCGTCTTTCGTACCTTCTTCCGGATGGTCATAAGCTGACGGCACTTGCCCTTCTGTTGGGCTAAATGATGTAGGAGCGACGACGTCCCCTTGTTTTTCTCTCGATTCTCTGTCTACTTTCACTCTTTCACATTGCTCCATCGGCAGCGTTACGCACATAGCATTCATTACACCTGATATCACTATGCACCATATGCGGAAAGCTCCCTCGTCCACTTTCTGACCCCTGTATCCTTACTGTGTTACACGAATCGTTTGCTTGCACGGATACACGCATACGGCGAGGTACATGACTACGAGTAGCACAACAGTTGTGGTCAGACTTCCCCATGGCTCGCTTCGTGAAGTCTATCACGATACTATTCTCGTTAGGTTACCTTGTAGCCGCCGCCTCCCGAGGTCCTCCACATGGAGCTGAGTTCGACGAAACCAGGTACGACCCCGCCGATGTAATCGAACGGGATGTCGCTATCATCGGCGGCGGCGCGTCAGGCACCTACGCCGCCGTTCGCCTTCGGGAAATGAACCGGTCCATCGTGCTAGTCGAGCAGGAATCCGAATTAGGCGGCCACACGAAGGCTTACAGAATGCCGGAAACCAGCAGGATGATTGACTATGGCGTGCAAGGCTACAATGATTGGCCGATCGTACGCGAATTCTTTGCAAGGTTTGATGTCCCACTAGTAAAAGTCAAGTTCAGCGCGCCGAAGATCAATTTCACCAATTTCAACGATGGCGAGATGGTGATGATGTCAGACGTGCCACCGAATTTCCGACGCTACCAGGAGGAACTCGACAAGTATCCATATCTCGAATCAGGTTTCGACCTTCCCGACCCCGTCCCGGCTGACCTACTTATGCCCTTTGGAGAATTCGTCAAGAAACATTCGCTCGAAGACATTGTGTATCCGCTTTACTTTTTGACTCAGGGGATGGGTGACATACTACGAATCCCCACAATCTACGTTCTGAAGTATGCCGACTCTGGGTTTCTAGAATGTTTAGCAAATGGTGTATTGATGACTGCACGTTACGATAACCATGAAGTTTACCGCAGGGCTCAACAGGAGCTCTCCGACGACGTCTTTGTTTCATCGCACGTCATTGCTACACGACGCTCCTCGAATGAAGACGGGGTCAGGGTGGTTGTCAGGACTCCAAATGGTGTTAAGCTTATTAAGGCCTCTAAGTTGCTAATTACCATCCCACCGGAGACAAATAACATGGGCCCCTTTGACCTGGACGCGACTGAAGATTCACTTTTCAAAGAGTTCCACTACACTGGTTGGTACGTCGCACTTGTCGCTAACGCCACGCTTCCCGAAGGTGTTTCCTTTCAGAATACCGACAGTTACTCAGACTACAACCTTCCTATTCTGCCAGACCTTTATGTAGTGCTCACAACGCCTGTACGAGGGGTCCACCTTGTCAAATTCGGCTCTTCGACCAGTCTGCCAGATAGAGTTGTCAAACAAAATATACGCGACACTATGATTCGGTTGAGCATGACTGTTGGGAACGCGGAGACAGAACCGAATGTTCAAATTTTGGCATACCAAAGTCACTCACCGTTCGAACTCCACGTTTCTGCGTACGCAATTCAAAAGCGCTTCTACCACCATCTGAATGCTCTCCAAGGACAGAAGAACACATGGTACACCGGAGGCACGTTTATCGCTTTTCGGACTGCCGCCGTGTGGGATTTCACGGAGAGGCTGGTCCACAGAATGTTTAACGACACGAGTTAATGATGATTCTCCGAAAAAAAACTAGCACTCCGTTCCTCCTTTCACGAAGACCTTATACATCTACACAACGTGCATTTCATTTATCTCAATCTCTTGGGAGGCGTCCTTTTCATTCGAGCATGTGCCCGCTACCGCTATATCGTATATACTATTGATTGGAGGCAGATGATGGGTAGCGGTTCGTTCGAAACGGTGGGTATGCCGGTATTTATAGATCTACGACCCTGTTCTTGTCTCTCCTAACGTATAACATCGCATCCACTCTGTCCTATGATACACTACTACGCCGCGCGACTGTCCTATACATTTCATGTTATGTTTATATAGACCACAACCGGCTCGTGTTATTCTTCAAAGGCCCATCATTACGGTCCACAATCATGGTGAATCGATTGCAAGACTTACTTCTCGACATTTTTGTTAAGGTTCTGACTTCGATTCGTAAATGTAAGTAGTGAGTACCTTCGGTGCTTGTATATGTTGTATGTGTTGGGATCTTCGAGATTTTCTAAGAGGCGCTGGAACTATGACTCCGCTAGATCGCACATATGAGCTCTGCAGACCTGCCTTGCGCGTGCCTTGCAGCAAAAGCAATTTGCAAAAACCTGGGTCTCGCCGCACCTTCGTCCGGTTGGTAAGGGCGGTGAACATGCTTCGCTTTACAATGTAGTACAGCGCAGAACCCTCCTCTGAGTACTACAGATTTGGAGATCGAAAAAGACTCTTGAAGACAAATAAGGTAGCTGAATATACAGTCTTATTCATCATAGCAATACTTCCACACTCCTTCAATGCCTGCGTAACCACAGTTGTAGTGGGTGAGATGGCCCCTCTAGTTAATATATACTTTGAGTATAGTATGTTTAACCTCTTCCTTCAACTGAAGGACTTGGTATGGCGGACAGGTTCCCTTTTGTTCTCTTCTGCTTAAAGTGTCACGATCAGCTTCGCCCTATGGCCTCCCCGTAACAACTTTGCGAGACCAGGAAGAATAGCTTCAAAACCCTTCCCAATGACTTCGACCCGAAGCGGGATTTTGAGTAATCCCTTTTCCAGCGTTTTGGCCAGGGCTGCCATGCCATCTTTGCCACCAGGAGTGTCAAACAGATTCCGTCCAATGACAACCTTTTTCTTGACATCCTCGGGAACGGTGACTCGCTGCCCGGAGACAACTTCGGAAACCTGCCTCAGTCCATCTTTGTTAAGTGACTCTAGGATTTCTGGCTTAGCTGCACAACCGGATACGATGTCAAGAATCATGTCCACACCCTTGTTCCCCGGGGTCGCCGCTTTTATATCTGCTGGTAGAGTTGGAGAGTAGCGGTTTAGCACGTCGGATGCACCAAGGGAGATCAAACGATCTTTGTGGTCTAAGGAACTTGTAGTAAGTATCGTCGCGGATGGGAGTGATAGTCGAAGCAGCTGGAGTGCACATCCTCCGACATAGGAACCTCCTCCTACCACAAGGATAGAAGCAGGTATGGTAGGGTTGACCTCGCTTTCGGGTAAGTTGGGAAGCGGGATGTCGAGGCCATAGTATATGCTAGCAGCAGCTGTGCAGTAACAGATTCTATGACTGGCGTTAGCTTATCTGCAAGTAGGGTATGTGAATGAGGCAGATCTTACGGGAGCGACGCGGCTTCTTCGAAGGATATACCGGCAGGTTTTACAGCGACGAAATGCTCAGGCACAACAGCCACCTCTTGGAACGAACCAGAGCGGGCCTCATGCCCGAATACACTGAACACCTCGTCTCCTTCTTTGAAGCGCGTCACGCCGTCGCCCACGGCTTCGATGGTGCCTGCGCCATCAAGCCCAAACACAGCGGGCCATTCTGTGACCAGGAAACCGTCAACAAACTTTCTTGCATCCAATGGGTTTAAGCCAATGGCTTTTAGACGGATTGCGACTTCGCCGGGGCCTGGAATAGGCTTTAGGACAGCTGTGAGCTTAAAAGGGCCCAGTTTATTGATGGTTTGGTATTGGAGCGTCGTTTCGCTTGCTGCGTCCGCATTGTGGGATGCCATAGTGTAGACACAGACCGACAATCCAGCTGCGACGCGTAATTTTGTAAGCTATTACAGGGTTGCAGTCGTCTGTCAATATGAGATATCGATGTGTCTGCTGGGGTTATGATAGATGGGGAGTTGGCTGGCCGTTGGCATAACAATTGTTAACAACCCTACGTTGGTCCCCAAGGCAGCGACGTCTTCCTGCTACAGAAACGACAATAGTCCCCAGATTTGTTTTCACCACAGCTTTAGCCACAGAATTTCGTGGATGTTAATCAGTTACACAGTCCAGAGTTGAAGTAGACCAGTTGTCTCTTCTTGTTCCATATGGAGGGAAACGCCTGGCCTTCGGGGGCCGTCCCGCCGCTCCTCCATTATAGGACCCTGGACATCCACAACACGGACAAAACGGAGCCCGAGTACATGCAAGATGCAAGCTGCATGTAGTGGGACTGTAAATTTTAGCAAACTGGATCTGCCTAGCTCTTGGTTGCTCATACGATGACAACTCATTGAAAAAATTGCTCCAACCTACACCAAACCCGCCCAGATTCCTATATAGTTTACTAGGGAAAAAAAGCAATCAGTTGGTTCTTCCTCGACTTGTCGGCCTGACGCTGAGGTCTGCTTCGCGAAATGGACGCAAAAACAACCGAGTACGCGCAGACGCTTAAGATTCATCACTTCAAGCCCGAGGAGGTCCCGTGGAGACGAATTGGCCAATGTCAGTATATCCAGCGCAGTGCGACGAGCTGATGCTGACATTGTCTTCGTCGTAGATCTATATCGGGTCGTCGAGGATGGATCGAACACGCAGTACCGCCTCTGTGCAATCGAAAGCCTGCTTCCTCCGAAAAGCGATGGGCCGGTATTCCATTTCCATGAAATGCACGACGAAGGATTTTACGTGACAGTAGGAATCACCAGAAAACGCTTCAGCTCTTTTGTACTTGTACTCACAATAGCCACAGAAAGGAACTGTGCGATTCCATAGCCCAGGAAGACCGCACATTGACGCAAAAGCGGGTGACATGGTGACCGTGCCCATTCGTCTCCCGCACAAGTTCAGCAATCCTTTTGATGAGGAAGCTGTGTTTCTAAATACAATTACACCGGGCTTTTTCGTGAGATATTTTGAGTATCTAGAGGAGTTGATGGCTGGAGGGAAGGAGCTTACTGTGGAGGCGAATCGGGCTGCCTTGATGAGGTTTGCTACAGTGCCGCTCGATGAGAAGATGGTTGCGGAGATTGAGGCGCTGTATAATAAGAAGTAGTGTTGTGGCGTCTTCGGCAAAGAAAAATAGGGGTAAAAAAGGGGCACTCTTGCTGCGATAAGATAAGGAGTTACAGGTTACGTCATGCCCCGTTTGGAGAATATAAAAACATCCCTGAAGGAGCAGTGTAGAGATGGCATTGTTGCGCAGTATTGCTTTACGTGCACGAATAGACGGGTTGTTAAAATGCAAAGAGCTGCACTGTTCCCAGACAACAAAATTGACTAAGTACCCTGGCAGTAAACGGCCTTTTGCATGCATTTTTGCTGCTGTCCTACTCCGATGGCGGTGAAAAAGATGCATCGGACCATATCTATTTTTGCCTTGCCTTAGTGAGCATTGTTCCGCTTACTCTCATTTGCAGTCAAAGCGAACTGAAAAATAATGCATGCAGACGTGAGCTAAGTCTCTTTTACGGACTATATTCATACCACGCCTTGTCAAGGAACCCTTGAGTAAGGACATTTTATTGTGTAACAGATATAGTGAGTTGCATATCAATAGCAGATATGTGGCCCTGCAAGTTTGTGCGACGAGAAGCAAAATGCCTTCCTTGAACTACGCCCCAGTGGATTGCCTAATTCCCTAATTGCTAAGTAGCACCCCGTTGGAACGGTGAAACGTTACAAATCAAGGGGGGCTTGTTCCAAAACCCATACAAGCTCTGATTATTGACCCATTCCTCGTACCCGGGAACCAACTCAAGCTCAAAACGCCACAGCACATTGCTCAAGGTCAGGCGCATCTCAGCATAGGCCAAGTTCCTTCCCATACAGTTCCGTGGCCCGTAAGAAAATGACTGTAGGCATGCCTTATTATCTTTGTTAAAGAGGTTTTTATCTCGGGTTCCAGGCAACCAGCGTTCTGGGATGAAGTCAATTGGTCGGTGGAAGTTTTGTGGATGCCGGTATATTGAGAATTGATGTATTCCAACGGACGTACCACCGGGGACAAAGGCCCTATCAATTGTTTCGCCCCCGACGATGCGAGGTAGACTCCCTGCCACACGTGGGTACATGTGTAATGTCTCTGTGAGTGCCGCCTCGAGATACCCGTGCTCATGAGATGTGGAATTCATCAGCTCTTCCTCTGAGGAGTAAGTAGTGCGTATCTCTTTTACCAATTCTTTGTAGATGTCTGGGTGAGTGAGAATGTAGTATGTGGCTCCTGCAAGTAACGTTGCTGACGACTCGGAGCCAGCGATACAAAATGAGAAGGCATTAACTCGCACTTCGTCCATATTCATCCCCTTGTCATCGTTTGCTCGCAATATGTAATAAAGAAAATCTTTTCTCTCAGATTTGGAGCTTGACGCGCCGGTCACCCGAGCCTATTACGAACTTCATATTTTTTGCTCGAGATTCTACGGAACGAAGAACCACGAAAGGCCCAAATACTTCAATATTGGTATAAGCGTAAGCTCTTTCGCCATCGACCTTATATCGCGTACGAACGGCGTATATTCCCCCTTTCCAAGCAGCCAAAATTTTTGCCGAAGGACAAGTTCCCAATTACATCGAAGGCTGTCCAAGTTTTGAGAGTGTGTTATCGACTTCTTTTTATAAGGCGGATAACCTACTTATAAAGTTGTACCAGGCCGCCATGTCAATTGGGCCCTTTGCGTATCTCGCAGATAGCTGATTTACAAGCTTTTTAACGTACCCATTGAGGATTTCCGCTTGCTCCATAAAGGCCTTTTCTGAAAATGCGCAGGAAAGGAGTCTGCGTTGTCGAATATGTGTCTCACGGTCCGCAGTTAGAAGATCTGGTCAACACAGTCAGCATGAGGCCGGTTTTTTTTTATTGTTTTTTTATTTTTTATTTTTTTATTTTTTTTAAAGAAGCTATGCATTAGATAGCCCAAAAAAAGCATGATCTCTGAAAATACTGCCATGACGAACACTGAATATACTCACTCTGCACATCTGTAGGAGTATGAAGAATAAACATAGGATCCTTTGCTATTTCGCTCGATCGGGGACCATATATCGTCTTCCACGCCGTGTCCGACGTGTATGATATCATGTTTGGCCCTATGAGAACGAAGTGGCCATGTTTAACATGAAGCTGCCGTAACTGACTGTAGAGTTTTCCCTTATACTGATACCACGACCAGAGCAACCGAGAGGCGGCCCATAGTTTCGGATCTGGATAGGATCTGAGAGGGTGTAGGAAAGCATTATAGGAAAAACATATGCTAATACCGCAAAGCGCCTAAAAATAAAGCAGAAGACACTTTAGCCGTTCGTACACCCTACTCTTTTTGGAGAGAGTGAAATACAAGTGTGAAGCAAACCGAAAGTGCGACAATTGCCTTGTGAACTACTGAATCAAGGACGCCCAGTAGGTACCAGAACCAAATCTGGCCGACTTCAACGCCCGTTATTTTACCAGTATAATGAGACGAGTATATATTTACCAATTAGATCAAATTTGTGAAGGAAGCATGAGTGTCCTTGTCAAGCTCGAAGGTGTTTGATAGAACAGAAACAACGCACAGGTGGTCTAAAAGCATAAGATTATGATGGGAGCCAGATCATCAACCGACTAGGCTAAATATACACTCAGAGAAGAATGAGAGAGCCCGCGTCATCGCAGACATTAAGATACTCGAAAGATTCGCACCCCGAATAGCCTGTCGGACACACAGGCCAAGGTACGGAAGTAAAGACCGTACGACAACAAGCAGGGAAAAAAGGAAATGTAGGCCGAAAGAATGCAAGACGTACATGCATAAACGGCACATGTCCCCAATCAATACTTTGCAGCCACGTGGTAAGCAAAAGTCTCTTATTTAATAGAACTTTCGACCTACCCAGCTGTTAAAAAGCTAAATACTAGCTTAGATTATAGCTCCTTGAATATCATGACTGATAGCAAATGATCTCGATTTTTTGAAGCAGCGTATCTCCCACAATCATCGCAAACATGGCGGATCTGGACGGAGCCAACGATCTACACGTTCTAATCGTTGGGGCAGGTAAGTCCCACTCCTAGCATGTAATAAATTGTGCACGTCTAACAATGGACTAGGCATAACTGGACTGATACTCGCTCAGGGTCTGAAGAAGGTAAGCAGTTAAGTGGGCTACGACAAGGACTTCCGCTCAGATGGAAAGATTTAGGCTGGTATTCGCCATAGTGTGTTCGAAAAGGAAGTCAAACTCAATTATCGCAGCAATGAATGGACCATGGCAATTCACTGGTCTCTGGACCGCCTCGAGAAGATGCTTCCTCCCGAGCTATTTGGAAAACTACCAGTAGTCTCCTGCAATCCGGCCGTCCCGATAGACGCCGGTGGAAATTATCCGATTATCAATGGAGAAACGGGAGACCTGTTGGCTGGAGTGCCATACGCGAAAGGGTTGAGAGTTCCCAGAAGCAAAATGCGAGAACTGTGCTCAGAGGGTATCGACGTGCAGGTATACGTTGCCCTGTTTAAATATAACCATAGAGGGCTGGTGAACTAACGGATACGTTTCTTGTAGTATGGCAAAGAACTCACCGATGTCGCCTTCAATGAGAGTGGAAACGGAATCATTGCTACCTTCCGAGATGGTACCATTGTTCAAGGAAGTGTCCTTCTGGGTGCGGACGGCCCACGCTCTAAGGTCCGGGAAATTGTGATGTCCAATCCAGAGAAGGCGCAAGTCAGCAGATTGCCGATATGGCATCACAATATGACCGTCTGCTATAATGATGCAGAAAAGGCACGATACGTTCGCGAAAGATTTCCAACAAGTTTCTTGGCTCTTAGTCCAAAGTCCTTTCACGCCTTCCAGTCTAGTACGTTGAAACACTCTATTACCGTCGCTGTAAGCCGGATGTTAACACTACAACCAGTTTCAAGTATGCCTGATGGGCCTGATCACCCAGAATCATGGATCTTCCACCATGCTATGGCCTGGTTAGGAGATCCAGATCATTCCCTAAGCTATGCGGAGAGACTGGCGCTGATCAAGGAGCGGGCAAAGGACTTAGGGGAGCCCGCCCGTTCAGCTTTTGCTTGGATTCCCGCAGACACGCCGGTGCATAAGGCCGATATTAGTTATTGGATTACCCAAACATGGGATAACAGGAAAGGGCGCATAACACTTGTAGGCGATGCTGCACACCCGATGCCACCATGTAAGTGCCTCATGATTGGTTGGTGTAAATTAATCATGATCAATACTAAATGCACGTTTTCAAGATCGCGGCCAAGGACTTAACCACGCCATCTGTGATAGTTCCCATCTCTTAGAAGGGATTCGCCGAGTCCAGTCGAAATCAGCAACCCTGGCTCGAGCAATCACGGCATATGATAAAGAGATGATTCCCCGCGGGGCAGAGGAAGTCAAGTGTTCAGTGGAAAACGGGTTCATGCTTCATGATTGGGAGAAAGTAAAAGAAAGCCCGGTCTTCAGAACTGGATTCAGGCCTATGACAGGACACGATCGCAAAGATGAGCTCAGTGCCCATGCACAGGCACAGATGCGTCGAGAGGAGCTGGAAAGAGTTGCTTCAAGCTAAGAGCAATCTGCCTTCGCTAGTCAATCAACTTTATTAGCTGTAGACAAATGCATGTTATATGTAGCTCTAGGGTTCACCATTTCAAAATGCTATGTTCGCAACTAATGGCTAAACATGGTAGTAGCCAATTTGAGCGTCTGCGATGAATTTGTAATACTCCGAGCACAAAGCAGTAACAGCATGGGGGTCAGCAGAGCCTACTGCAGCCGCCAAGGTTGGTGACCAAAGAGTTGGCGAATAATCGCATGTTTCCTAAACCAAACCGTTTGATGTCATACATAACCACATTGCGCGCTTAAATAGCAAATGCTTAATTCCGCAGTATAAGTTGGCCGGTATTGATCCTTGGAAAGCCCGTTGAATTCGATCTCCGATGTCTGGTATCTGGTAACGTGCGGGTACTTGCATGATTCCACTTGAATCCACAAGGCCTGGCATGCAGGTTGGTTGGAAAACCCCCGAAGAAGCATCAGTGTCTGACAAAGGCTCCAAGCCGCCAGCGCCATACTTGGCGTGGCGGATTTCGCCTGCCGGTAAACGAACAGGAAAATTTCTCTTCCAATTGTTCATAGGTGCCGTGCTGATTTGATACACCGAAGTGTTCCGTTATTAGTCTGTATCAAAGTATGGCTGGATCCGGCATGATGCTTTTATTTTCGTGCATCGCGCGCGTTATGCGAGTTGGGATGCGAATATAATATCCTCTCACACCCAAAGTTCCATCTGGCACTCCTCAACCAGGGAAAACGTTATCAATATCGAATTCAAGGCTTGCAAAAATGTCGAAATCTCAGCGACTTTTCGCTCTCACCATCTATGGGTACCGAAAGCCTGGAATGGACGAGGACGACTACCATAAGTATCTGACCGAGCATCACGCTCAGGTCTTGAAGGGCCTCCTAGCTAAAAACAAGATAATGTATTACACAATGGTAAGGTCTTCTGTCCAGCATCCAATGGCACTGTTAACATGTAGAAGCAACATAACACTACGGAGGCGAAGAAAATGATACCTCAAATATTCGGTGAAGATAAGCGTGTGAATGTTGCGGATTGCGATTGCGTGGTGCAAATTGTTTTTCAGGACATTCAGGATTATCTGAACGTGCGGGCAGATCCTCATTTTCGGGATGTGGTCAATCCAGACCACGCAAATTTTGCTGATGGCACGCGAACGCAGTTTGTTACTGGTTGGTATGAGGGGCATATTTTGGACGGAAAAGTTGTCTGAGTCTGGGTGGAGTTGGAGCAAACGCAAGGTTGCGGATTGGGTGGATGTTAGAGAACGATCTCTGGTGCTCCTTGTAGACCGTACACTGTCCTACGATGCGATAGCCCATTTTTTCATTGTCTCGACCAAAATGTGATGGTCATCTTTTGAAAAGCAAGCATACCAAATGCGGAATTGTATGACTTACCATCCCATCTGCTCTTGACACACCAGAAAGAGGAACAGACTGCATAAAAGCGCCGGATTTGTAAACAGAACGATATGTCAGCTCTTAGTATAGGTTTGTCACATCGCTTCTTCAAAGCCGTAGAGTTACAGGGCGTGCCCCGAGTGTTTCCTGGCGTTTCGCTATCTAGGGAGCCCTAGCTAGGGTTAACTGTTATTGTCGATGCTGCTACCCCGAAGTGCCGGAGATGACTGCTCGTTGGGTCCGTTATGCCTGGTAGCGAATGCCACTATTAGATAATAGCCACAGAGCGTTGTCACGGTCGCTCCGAATCCCGAGGGCAAGCTCGGAAGCCTATTGTCAGTGGCATGCTTTTAATATTGCGCAGTGCGCAAGTTTTCCACTTACAAATTTACTTGACGGGCCCCGAAAGGCAGCACATCTGACGAAAGCCCACCAAAATCAAATTTTCAGCTCTGCTATCCGTCGGAAAAACGGGGATCTTGCAATAAATTCGGATTCAAATGGAAATTGAACCAGTTCCTGTGTAGCCTTAATTGGTCGGATCGAAGTATTGTATATACTTGATGCCTATCGTCACTCCAAACCATTTATTTCATGGCTAGGAAATCTCATCGCAGACAACCAACCGATGACCTGGTAGGCTCAGCAGGCTCAGCCAATAGCATACCAGCGGTAGCAAAAATAATGGCATCCCGCCAGGTCTTTCTATTTGGCGATCTGACAATAAGTTTCGAGGAGGAATTGCGCCAGCTTCTCCATGTGAAAACCAATGAGACCTTGCGATCGTTCTTTGACCAAGTGGGCTTTGCCTTCCGGAGGGAGCTTGCGAAGCTGCCTTACGACCAGCAGGAATGGTTTCCTCGTTTTACGACACTCGTCGACCTAGTTTCAAAACTAGGGAAAACAGAAGGGACACCAATATTAAAATTCTCTCTTCTATGTGTTTGCCAAATCGGCCAGTTTATTCGGTATGGACCCAGGACCACTTCCCTTGCGTTGGCATGCGAGCTGATTTCAACCATTCAGTCATTTTGGAGAGGGATCCAGGCCGTACCCTACATTAGCCGATAGTTTTATATTGGGACTCTGCACAGGCTCTTTCGCTGCAGCTGCTATTAGCACCTCACAGACGTTATCTGAGCTGATCCCTGCCGGGGTCGAAGCAGCAATTATAGCTTTTAGAACAGCTTTGCGGTCCTTTGTATTTCGCAACGACATCGAAACACCGAGCAACGAGGCATCGCAATCATGGTCCGTCGTCGTCAGTGGGAAAGAAGCTCCGACAAATAGATTACTTGAAGAATTTAATCTGAAAAGGGTAAGTTCGGATAAAGGTTCAGATGATTGGCAGAAAGCTCATTGTCACAGGGTCTGCCTCGCAATTCAGCGCTGTACATCAGCGCTATCACGCCAACAAGTCTCACAATCAGCGGACCACCAGGGGTCCTGGAAGAATTCCTCAAGGAAGGATCTTTGAAAGCACATTTCTTGTCCATAGCGTCGCCTTATCATGCACCTCATATCTTCGGGGAAAACGATGCAGATGAAGTAGTCACACAGTTTCACGATAATATCCTTGAAGGATACAGTCCCCGAATACCCTTATTATCTGCAGCATCTGGAGAAGTTATCTTGGCGGACAATTTTCGAGCACTTCTCCTTCGAATTGTATCAGACACGTTGTACGAACAAATCAGATGGGACAGAATAATCCAATCCATCCGAGATGCGTTTGAAAAGAGCCACGTCGAGAGATGCGCCATATATTCGCTAGCATCTAATAGTTGGCAGCTTCTGTCGTCGGGGATAACGAAGACTGAGGGAGTCGAGGTTACCAACGTCAGCGTGTCCAATACTAGTGGTCAATCGTCCCAACCGCCACGCCCCACAGGCAAGTTCGAGCACTCGAAGATCGCTATAGTTGGCTACTCAGGTCGGTTTCCGGAATGTGAATCGAATGAAGAGTTCTGGGAGATGTTGCGCGCGGGACTTGATGTTCATCGAACCATCCCAGAAGACCGTTTTGATTGGAAAGCCCACTTCGATCCCACCGGAAAGACTAAGAACACCAGTCGAGTTCAATATGGATGTTTCATCAAGCGGCCAGGGCTATTCGATACTCGATTTTTCAACATGTCTCCTCGGGAAGCAGAGAACACAGACCCGGCCCAAAGACTGGCCATCACGGCCACCTACGAGGCAATGGAAATGGCGGGAATGGTTCCGAACAGAACTCCATCCACGCAGCAAGACCGCATAGGTGTTTTCTTCGGCGTTACTAGCGACGACTGGCGAGAAGTCAATAGCGGCCAAAACGTCGATACATATTTTATTCCCGGAGGTAATCGAGCGTTTGTCCCGGGCAGAATCAGGTAGGCGAGACTTGACAGTATCCAGATGCATCAGATGCATCCCTGCTAATTCGACCAATAGCTACTTCTTCCGCTTTTCTGGCCCAAGCCTCAGTATTGACACAGCCTGCTCGTCGAGCTTCGCAGCAATCCAAACGGCGTGTAGTTATCTCTGGCGTGGAGAATGCGACACTGCGGTTGCGGGTGGCACCAATGTGCTGACTAACCCGGACAATTTTTGCGGGCTGGACCGAGGTCACTTCCTGTCAACAACAGGTACGTATATAGGCCTCTTGCTAGTCAGTCATAGGCTGGAATAATAGTTAATCATGTCTTCCAGGTAACTGTAACCCCTTTGACGATGGAGCGAGCGGCTACTGCAGAGCGGACGCTGTCGGCTCTGTTATTCTCAAGCGGCTGGAGGACGCTCAAGCAGACAACGACCCGATATTTGGTGTCATTGCCGGAGCGTACACTAATCATTGCGGCCAGACGGAGTCGATTACAAGACCTCATGAGGGTGATCAGGCGTCAGTGTTTAGGCGTATTCTCAGACATGCCAACGTGAACCCCTTGGACGTCAGTTATGTCGAAATGCACGGAACTGGTACTCAAGCCGGAGATGCAACGGAAATGAATTCTGTCTTGTCTGTATTCGTCCCTGGCAAGGAGAGAGTCCCGCGGCATCCATTATACCTGGGCTCTGTTAAGGCTAATATTGGCCATGCAGAATCAGCCTCGGGCGTGTCTTCGCTCATTAAGGTGCTTATGATGATGAAACATAATGAGATTCCACCCCATTGTGGCATAAAGACAAAGCTCAACCGCAACTATCCCCTTGATCTCAAAGAACGGAATGTCAACATCGCCTTCCAAGTTGCTCCCTGGCTTCGAAAAGACACTGTCAGCGGCAAGAGGACTGTTTTTTTGAATAATTTCAGCGCAGCTGGTGGCAATACTGCTGTCCTTCTTGAGGATGCTCCGCTTCTTTTGCCTGAATCTGGAGAAGAGGATCCCCGCTCTACTCATCTTTTTGCTGTGACTGCGAGGACGGCGAAATCTCTTAAGGAGAATATTATCTCTCTAGCAAACTTTCTCGAGAGAAATCCGAATACGTCGCTTTCCTCCTTGTCATACACTACCACAGCGCGTCGAATGCATCATAACTACAGGACCATTTGCTCCGGTGCGGATGTCAAGTCTGCTGTGGATAGGCTCAAGGCAAAAGCAAACGACCCGGATTCTAAACCTGTTCTCGGTGGCGCAAAGGTGCCAAAGGTGGCTTTTGTTTTCACCGGTCAGGGTTCCTTTTATGTTGGGATTGGAAAAGAACTCTTTGACACTGTTTCGCATTTCAGAACCGATGTAGCCCGCTTCGATGGCATCTCTCAACGTCAGGGGTTCCCAAGCTTTCTGCCGCTTATTAATGGGACCATAGCGGAAACAGATGACCTGAGTCCGCTTGTGACCCAGCTAGCTCTCGTATCTGTTCAAATGGCTCTATCGCGGTTGTGGGTTTCGTGGGGTGTGAGTCCCAACTATACAGTTGGCCACAGCCTTGGCGAGTACGCCGCACTCTACACTGCCGGCGTTTTGACGGCGAACGATGTGATTTATCTAGTTGGCACAAGAGCACATCTCTTGTCAAGTCGTTGCACCAAAGATACACATGCTATGCTGGCTATACAAGCACCAGTGGACAGTATTAAACCGCATCTTGCGCTATCTCGCTGTGAAATATCGTGTTTGAACCAACCGACTAGCAATGTCGTTAGTGGTCCGATTGAGGATATCGATCAACTAATGGACAAGTTTAAGTCACTCGGGCAAGAATGCGTACGCTTAGACGTGCCATTTGCTTTCCACTCAGCTCAGGTTGATCCAATTCTTCAGGATTTTCAGTTGGCAGCAAATAATGTTCGATTCCGTCGACCTACTATCCCGTATATGTCTCCCTTGCTTGCGCAGGTGATTTCAGACGCTACTACTTTGAATTCCACGTATGTTACTCAAGCCTGTCGCAATCCTGTGGATTTCCAAGGTGCTATCCACGCGGCGAGATCTTCCTCCCTTACCGACGATCGCACGATTTGGCTCGAGATTGGTCCTCATCCCACCTGTTCTGGCATGGTCAAAGGGACATTGGGCTCAGACACTTCTACACTTCAGTCGCTGAGGAAGAACACAGACACCTGGAAGGTGGTCACTGCTAGTCTTGAAACCCTTTATCTTCGTGGTATCGAAATACAATGGAATGAATATCACCGAGACTTCAAATGTTCCCAGAAGGTGCTTCAGCTTCCTCGATATAATTGGGATTTGAAGAATTACTGGATCCAATACAGAAACAACTTCTGCCTTACTAAAGGAGAAAATACGGCTAAAGAACAACCTACCGAGACAGCTGAACAAAAACCGCCACCTGTGTATATCTCGCCGTCAGCCCAACGTGTTGTTGAAGAACGAAACGACAGCGATACGTCCACTCTCGTTATAGAGTCAGATATCCATGATCCACGCTTGTCCCCCATACTTCTAGGCCATAAGGTCAATGGCGCAGCTCTTTGTCCGTCTGTAAGTATCGTTCCTAAGAACGTCTTAGATGAAATCGCTAACAAATGCAGTCTCTTTATGCTGATATAGCGATGTCGATGACGGATTATATGATGAAAGGGGCTAATATGGATGACAAGAATACCGCTTTGGACGTTAGAAATATGAAAGTAGATAGGCCTTTGATTTTACTGCCTGATAGTAGTTCCCAAATATTCCGCGCATCCTCGTTATTGCAGTGGTCTACTCATACCGCTTCCGTTGACATTTACAGCGTCAATGCTCAGGGGAAGAAGGCTGCTCACCACGCTACCTGTGAAGTCAAGATTAACACTAGCCATACATGGCGCCAGGACTGGAAGCGGTTTGCCTATCTGATCAGAAGTCGCATTGCAGGTCTTGAAAAAGATGTCAACGACGGTAATTCTCATAAAATCAAACGGGGCATTGTTTACAAACTCTTTTCTTCGCTCGTCGAATACGACGCCAAGTACCAAGGCATGCAAGAGGTTATACTCGACAGTGCCGAGCTCGAGGCTACCGCAAAGGTCATGTTTCAGGCTCCAAGGGAGGATTTCTATATCACCCCTCGTTGGATTGACAGTCTTGGGGGCATTGCTGGATTTATCATGAATGGCAATGACAATCTCGCGTCCAAAACTCAGGTTTTCATTAACCACGGATGGGATTCTGTGCGGTGTTTGGATAGGTTCTCTGAAAGCAAAACTTACCAAACATATAACAAGATGCAGCTTGTGGATGGGACACTGTATGCAGGAGATACATATGTTCTCGAGGAAGGCAATATTGTGGCTGTTTTCGAAGGTGTCAAGGTGAGCTACCCTGCATTATACGCCTCGAGGCGGCAGCTTACATATCGCAGTTCCAAGGTGTGCCTCGTCGAGTTCTGGACCAGCTTCTCCCTGGGAAACCTGGGCCGTCGAAGAGCTCTCCCACATCAAACAAAATCCCTAAGCCTAGTTTACCTGTCTCGACAACTCCGGCCATGGCTCCCCGCAACATGTTGCCCCATCCCCAAGCCATGTCCAAAGCTTCGTTGTCTCGCGCCTCGAAATCTTCGGGATCATCGACGAGAGGAATCATGCCAAAGGTTATGGCTATTATTTCAGAGGAGGCTGGCGTTGAATCCGCGGAGCTTCAGCCGAGCAGCGAATTTTCGGACTATGGGATTGATTCTTTGTTGTCGCTCACCATTACCGGCAGGCTACAGGAAGAGCTTGGGTTAGATCTTCCATCCAACCTTTTTTCCAATTACCCAACGGTGAAGGAACTTACGGCATTTCTCGGGACCAATGAAGATTCATTTTCGCCGTCCACTTCTTCTACCGAAAGCAAATGCGCTCTTACCCCGGAGCATGATAGTTCTTGGGAAGCCATCTCTACCGACTACGAAACGGGCTCTACATCGTTATCGGAATCAGATGAAGTTCTTTCTATTATTCGCGCCATGATAGCTGAGGAGACCGGTGTTCCAGTCGAAGACGTCACACCATCAGCAAGTTTCTCAGGACTTGGTATCGACTCGTTGCTGGCATTGACTATTATGGGCAGATTGGGCGAAGTGCTGGACACAGAATTGCCATCCACTTTACTAGCAGAAAACGATACCATGCAAGAAGTGGAAGAGGCTCTTGGTATGAAGAAAAAGCCGTCGGCCCAGAACAATGTGCAGTCCACAGTCCCTAGTGGCACAGGTCCTTCCAAGCACGATGCCCCGCCCTATGCCACTTCTGTATTACTGCAAGGGAGCGAAAAGACGGCAACGAAGAAATTTTTCCTCTTTCCTGACGGGGCAGGCTCCGCCACTTCCTATGCATCCCTTGCAAAGATCTCCTCTGATGTCGTCGTGTATGGATTAAACTGTCCCTGGATGAAAAGTCCTGAGCAAATGACTTCCTCTCTAGAAGATCTCGTTGCCAAATATCTGATCGAAATTAAACGACGACAACCTGAAGGTCCGTACTACTTCGGTGGATGGTCAGCTGGGGGTATATGTGCCTTTGAGGCTGCACAACAGCTTGCACGTTCTGGCCAAACAACTGCAAAGCTTATTCTGCTCGATACACCCAATCCAATCGGCTTGGAAAACCCACCGCAGCGCATGTACGACTTCTTCGATAGCCTCAACATCTTTGGAACCAATGGGAAGCCCCCTCCAAGCTGGTTGCGACCCCACTTCAATGCCTTTCTCACGGTGTTAGACAACTACAGTATCAAACCTTTTGACGGCCTCCTTGACACCCACATCATATACGCGCGTGACGGTATTTGCAAGAATCCTGACGATCCTAGACCAGAGACCCGCCCTGACGATCCTCGGGAGATGACTTGGCTAATCAACAACAGGACTGATTTCAGCGCGAGTGGCTGGGCCCAGCTGGTTGGAAGCAAGAACCTGAAAGTCGAAGTGCTGAACGACGTTAACCACTTCTCCATGGTCGCTCTTGGTCCTAAGATTGGTGAGCTCAGCGCTTTTATCAGACGAGCTTTGGATTGAATCGTCGAGCGTATTGCGCTTTCTATTCCTTCGCCATTGTAGACCAATTTGGGCGGACAAATGATGACTTCCTTTTGCTTGGCTTTCTGTCATTTTTATTATGTAGTATGCTGTGCCCTTGTTATTACTATCTTTGTCTCATTACATAGCTACTGTCTACTTCATGTTGAGTTAGAGAATATATATATGCCAAGTCGTTGGCTAGATGGCTTTGTGTTATCGCATGGTTGCACAGCTCGCTCACAGTACCATGCTGGGCAGGACCAGCACCGTCGCTGAGTGTTACCCGAAGACTACTGTCTCCACTGTAGAATTATTCTGGAACTTGGCCAACTCATGGGCGTATTTGCTGAGGTTCCCCGATGGAACGTCTAGCGGCCCTACGTAATTCCGCCTCGCTCCGGCTTGTATCAAAAATCTCTTTCGCAGCTCGCAGAACTTTGCCCCAACTTACTGTTTGTACAATGCACAGATAAACTCCACTTTTAAGACTCTTGTTTAGTTGATAGCTTGAGGTTGCCTGGTGGTGCTATTATAACTAACACCACCCTCTGGATTATGCTCAATGGTGAGAAATTTAGCTCAACGCCAGCCTTCCCGATGTCCCTGCTGTGATATACGATTGAATAGCCGCTAACTAATTGGGGAGGCTATTTCGAGGGCAGAGTTAATTTCTCCAAACGTACACGTAGAGCGGAATGGACCGGACATCCCATATTATTTTTAAACAATGTTTGCTGCCCACTGAAACTGCGTGCTTTCATGATGCCTTCCTGAGGTTGGAAGGTCTTTCCCATTTTTCTACCAGAGATAATGAGGACCAATCAGGCGGCAAATTGGGATGCAGTATACGCTTCCAAGCTGCATACGCCGCCGCCGTCTGGGGATGGCCTGTGCTAATCAACCGCTGGCAAACAGTGCAACCAAACATACTTTACTACACTCTGGAAGGAGCCTGGACCACTAGCCCTACGCTCCCCTGACAGTTACTGGTCTAAGCTGACAGAGCAGCTACCTTTTTTGATAGCTTTTTAGTCCACTATATTATCATCCTATAGAAAGCTCTTAGCTATCTATGCGACGCCCTAAAAGAAGGTATACACAAACCTAGATTTCTGCAGAAACTGTTATGGTAGCACTTTGACGACGCAATGAGCTCATTCATCTACTCTTCATGTGCCGCCGCGGCTCTCAAGGCAGCGAGGCTAATCCAACATTGCACGGGCCTCAAATGCGAAAATTCGGGGTCCCTGCATGCATCAGCGGTTGTTACAGGCTACATACTATTACTTATGACGGTGTCATTGTTCTATAGACAGACCTCGCCTCTAAGAAACAAAGTCGAGTCCAGCTAAGGAGCTTCTGCGACACATGTTATGGGCTTACTGATAAGAGGAAAGGTCAGTGTCATCCCGAGTCTGCCTATACTGCTTTATCGCAGCTTATTGATCTCCTGTCTTGGTTCCTGACGCTGCGCGGCTATGCTGTGTTTGATAGGGTAGACTTTGGTGGAATTTAATCTACTATAATTCGCGGAAGCAACGCACTGATGTCGAGAAAAGTATATGGGAGCATTGAAACCAGCTATATCCATGAAAACTGTTTACTGAACAATTCAGGTTTCCGCAGGGCTGTTCCCGTCGGATCTTCCCACCCTATATTCCGATCGGTATGAAATGTTATTTTAACCGTGCATGTGACAGGCTCCGCGGTTCCTTACCAGGTATCTAGTTGACTAAATACAAAGCTTTATGCTTCAACAACTGCTAGACGGTTTGTAAGACGGAGTTCTCCGCCCCTAATGTCCAGGGGTAGGACATGTCCACTACTACTACTCAGTATCAGCTGCGGGCTGGATTCCGCTGTTGAAAGTCTCGATTATTGGCACTATCAGCGGGAGAAGCTTGCTGGGATTTGTGCAGAATATGTTTCGAGTTTACACTAACTACATCAGCTGGATTGTAAGAAAAACAAGGAACCATATTACACGAAGCCAAGTGCGTACAATTGTTTAAAAGGCATGGTTCTCATTTGTTAGCAAATTTGCTTTTCAAAACATGCCCCGTCTTCAAATGCCCGAAAAAGCTCCCTGTTACGAGTATCTCGTTACGTTTAAATATAACCAGCAATTCATTGGGACGGTTGTCGCAAGACCTTTCGTATTTACTCCATTGCCGCAAGGATTTTATGGTCTTTGGTCTTTAGACGCCAACAATGCAGACTATGGACCCAGAATCAGCAGCTGGCCTCCAAGCGTTCGTCCCAACGAATAAAAAAGGAGGCTCAGAAAAGCCGGTGAGGACCTGCCAATGCTACCTTAATCTCAACACGACGAAGCTGACTGATTTCACATTAGGCATCATCATGGTCTACCCATGATAGAGCCTGCACTCATTGCAGAGAGAGGAAAATCCGCTGTGGCCGTGAGCGGCCGCAATGTGCGAATTGTGAACGTGATGGTGTTGAATGTGGCTACTACGCCCCTGGCAAACGGGTGAACCACATTAAATTACTGTAAGTATTGACTTCTCACCGATATTCGACCCCAAATCTACCTCTGTCCGTTTTGTGTCTTCAGTCATGCCAACATGAAGCAGGTGCAATAACGTCGGCAGCCTAGAAGACCGCCTGTGTAATATCGAGGGAGAACTTTCAAAACTGACGATCTTCCTCAAATCGAGCTCCCTGTCTAAGTCATTGCTAAATGACGAGATAGACGAGTCAAGTTTGGTCTCCACGGCCGATAAAAGTGATATTCCAGAATTGACGCCAAGCAATCGCCATATTGTTCGCAATCAAGGTGACCACGTAGATCGGTACCATGGACCTTGTACCTTATTTACGCTCTGCAAGGAATTCTCGGACATTGCTCTGAAAGAGCAAAAGATTTCAGGCTGCTCTTCCATTTTAGCTAGTGCAGAGGCAACCAAAACCTTCGACAAAGCCCTAAATACCGACCTCAAAGATCTGCTCTGCCAAATGTGCCTTGAAGCTACCACCGAAGAACCCTTTGACTATCAAATAGACAACGGCCCCATTCGCCTCCCGCCAAAACAATTCTTGTTGATGGTGCAGGGTCCTTTTTTTGAGCAATCCGATTTCACCACAGATATATTCGTCCAGTCTAATTTCTGGGCAAACGTGGAAAGGCTCTATTGTCGTCAATACACGACTGCTGATGAACCCTGGGCTATCTGTTTCAACGCGATTATTCTTCTAGTTATAGGGTCAGAAATTATCACGCAAGGACATGATCCACTCGTGGGATCGCAGTTTTCACAGCCGTTTCTTTTAGCTGTCCGGACCGCTCTTAGTAATCCCCGCGTCTTGATGGCTCCAACTCTCATCAATGTGCAAGCACTTGCTCTCCTGGTAAGTGCTCATCGAAAATGGAGGTGCCACTTGAAAGCGATAGTACTTACCAATTGCAAAAGAGTATTGCTGCCCAGCAGTACTTCCAACCAGGATTCGCGACGTCAATATTTGCCCAGGCGTGCGTGCTTGCGCGGACAATGGGTCTCCATCAGACTCATGTGGCATCTGATGGGGTTAGCCCAGAGGAAGCACAGGAACGCTACTTGGTTTTCCGGTCCTTGTATCTCCGGGACAAGTGTTCGTCAATTTCACGTGGGTCCATTTGCTGGCTACCAAGCTTCGACTGCACCCTCTCATCCGCGGACGGAGAAACGAGTCCTGGTGGGCAAAATAATAATGCTCGGATTCAGCTAGCCATGTTGCAGGAGGATATTTATAGATTGTCCTACCTATCTGACTCCCAGAGGCGGCGATCGGCAAAACACAAGAGCGAGCTCACGCGCATTGACCAAAGCCTTGAGCGTTGGACCAAAACACACGAAATTTTCACTTCGTCAAATAATTGCACACGAGACGTTGTTGACTTGCAACTCGAATTTTTGGGTGCCCGTATAGCAGCGTTCCGTGAAAGCTCTGACCCTACTCATATACAACGTGCATTAAATGATGCGAGAGCTAGTTGTATGCTATTGCTGATTTCTTATGGGAAACACGATGCCTCTATGATCGAAAAGCTTGAGATATTACCCCTTTCGAAAAGCCCCTCTAAGTGCCTCGGGCGCACTACTGCTCCGCGGCCAGGGAAACGTAAAGGGTCGAACAAAGCTTATCTGAAAAAAGGTAAAAAGGAAAGCTTAGCACAGACAGCGCCATTGCGATTTCACAGCCTTCTGGACACATTTTCCGTCCCTGCTTTTTTCATTCTAGTGAAAAATATTATGTGGCCAATGAGTGATGATACACAAACGGAGGATGACCTCAACTTGTTGCAGCAAGTATGCGATTGTTACATGGATCTCGAAATACGGAGTCAAGCAAACAACTACATCCGCAAAGTTGGACGTGCATTCAGGTGCTTGCTAGCCGTGGTGAACCTCGTGAAGAATTACCAACCGCCCCAGATATCGCCGAACCAAAGTAGCCATTCCGAGACGCCTAACAGTTCCCAAGTCTTCAATATTCGCACGCCCAGTATGACCGATTTCACTGATAATCCCGTCACGTCGACATATCTTAGCCCGACGTTATCGCAAGATGGCTTTTTGGGGAAAGCCACTCCAACTGGGAATATCGACATTGCCAGTACAGGCACATCACCTACCATGCTTACTCCGCTAGATACAGACTACCTTGGCCAGTGGTACGATCCTCTGCGTCCAATGCCCTATAGTCCCCCTTACCTGCAACAAAGCGTGTCACTGTCTGCGCGCAAAAGGCCTCGACTAGGTGATACGGAGACAATCATTGATGAAGCTGATGCTGGCTCACTGTCAGACTACATTACTACCGGCCAGATAATGCCATTCTGACGGTTCTGGTGTGCATTACAGGATGGTTTGGAAGTGTCTGTTTGCTATTCGGCGTTTTCGTTCAACATAAGTGTGGAAGCAGTATATTTAGACAGATACTTCTGTTGTTGCTATGGCGGTGGCCTGGTATGTTTATGATAAGTATGTGATGGTAGTGTCCTACACATGGCGTACCTACAGGCGAGACCGAAAACCCAATATGAACCATTGATGTAATATTCAGGAATGTGCCGTTGACGACATCAATTTTTTATTGCCTATATGATGATTGGCTCTTTCTTACAACGACACATATAACGAAGCATAATCCTTTTTCTTTTTTGCCGCTTCTGTACCCATACAACCCAACATCAGGACCGTCATAAGATGCCGAGAGCGACTCCTAGTATCTTTCGGGATACCCAAAAAGCGTGCATTCGTGTCCCAACCCACTTTTAGGCGGCAGAAACCTAACCTGTCAAATTAAGCTTATTCTACCCCTTGTCTAGCGGAGTCCAGTGCCGCATGCCCACTAATAGCAAACACGACGCATCAATGCAGCGCCATAGATATCTGAAGTAATGCATGCGTCCTACGTTTCAAGAGGCGGGTGCTGCAAATAGGAAGCACCGGTATAAAACTAGGATCTTCCCTCCGACCCCAAACTTGTCAGGGTTAGGTAATGCGGCAGGCGGACATGTTTCGCTGTCGCTCAAAGTATGTACTCGCCCGTGAATTTTGCATCTTGCATCAAAGTATTTTCATGTTTCGAATACCATTTCTTTTGTTGAGCTGCTTGCATCGTACTCATATTTTCCTGTACGGTTTAACGAGTTAGCACCAACGCGATGGGTTCTCCAGAAAGAGAAAAACCATCGCCAAAACTGACACACTTCATCTGATAAATCAAAGAATATTCTTTCAAAGTTGGCAAAGTTAGTCGTCAACGGACGTGGCGGAATCGTCAAACTTCCCACTCTCTGGATTGTGGCAGCCGCTTTTTCAATTGAAGCATTTATACTATGGCCCCTCTTGTGTCGAGAGACACCTTCTCAGCACGATTCCTTCGCAATCGTTCTCGTGTTTTTATTATCACTGGGGTCTCCATTTCCAGGAAGACTCCCCTGGTGCAACAGTTGGCGAATCTGTTAGGTACTCATCACGCAGGCACCTTCTCAAATATCAAGCAACGGAGATTGTTGCGGCTGATCCGACCATTGACACTCTCTTGTCCGTGGGCGGAGGATCCCCAATTGATTCCGCGAAGACAATACCGTTCCGCATGAATGAAAAAAGGGGGAAGTTTCTGACCCATCTCACCATTCCTACCACGTTGAGCGCTGCAGAGTGCACAGCAGCGGGCGGTTACACGAAGGAAGACGGTGTGAAAACCGGACTCGGTGCGGCCGGGATGGGTATCACAGCAATCTTTTACGATCCCTGCTACGCCAAACACACCCCGACAAAGCTGTGGATAGCCATGGGCATGCGTGCTGTTGACCATGCTGTCGAGTCGTGCTACCATCCATATGCCAGCGAGATGCCCTGAAAGGCACTGTCATACTGGGCACTGACCACACTGTTTGAATATCTCCCGAAAGCTAAGCTCTCACACCCGGACGATGAGGACGCCATTACAAAGTTACTGCTTGCAGCTTTTGCGAGCTCGGGGTTCCGGGGTAGGAACTTCAAAGGGGGGATGGGCTTGTCACACAGTCTAGGTTATGCATTGGGAAGCCCCTATGGGATACCTCGTAAGTAGTTACCAACATCTCATTTGATATTGATGACTTATACTAAGCGGATTATTTCCGCTGTCTTTCGCGTGTCTCAAATTGGCAGGTCGTAACTAATGCTTGCTCGTAGATGGTGAAACCAGCTGCATCAGCCTCGGAAGGGTTGTCAAATTTAAAGCACAGCAAAGCCCTGATAATGCAAAGCAAATTGCAAGACTTTTACCAGCAATTGGAGGCCACCCAGGCGGCGACACCTTAAAGGATGCGCTCGAAGTCGGGGACCGCATCATCCAACTGGTCAAAACTCTGGGATTGCATCAGAACCTCACAAACAGGAGCATTGGTCACGACCAAATTCCGCTCATTGTTACACGAGCAACGGGAGGCCTGACAGAAGGTCCAACATATGACGCTATAAGAGGTCTGGTTGAGGAATTCTTTTCTTAGTGTGTACAGTCAAATTGGGCTCACGAGGGCAATGGCTGGCCCTGTCACGATTTCAGTGACTGATATGCCGTATGCCTTATGAAATGACGTGTCCAAAATGAAATGTGTTCTGTTTGTCAATGGTAAGACTTGTGGCGGTCTCCTATATGTCTGTTTATTCGAGAACATGACATCATTTTTGTTAAAAAGTACAAGGACACAATGATCAGTGCTCAACGCTATGGCTTCTTCGGTAGCGTAATCATTGCTTCACGAGTCCTTATGAGTCAAGCACAATACAACTTGTCCTGCTGGAGCAAAGCACCCGACATTAAAGATCGTCGATTATAACTGTGGGCAATAGTTTCAGAAGGCACATAGCATCACGAAATATTTATGGCGGAAATTGAGCCTTGTCCCTCGAAAATTCACTTATAGAATACGGAAGCACTGTGTTTATACAGCACTTTGCGGACGCTGGGTAAGAGGATTAAGCTGATCGATTAGGTAGTTATCCTCATACATGAACTAAAGCGGGTAGGGGGTTAGAATACGACTTGATAATTATACACGGTAAAGTTCACTTTCCATCCTTGCGAACGGTTATCGCTCGAAGAAAGCATGCGATATCTATCGCAACATTACTACCTTTCTCCTCATTTAGGAAATCAGCGTCAGCCTTATTAATGCATCCGCCATTAGTATACACCGGTAAATGATAAATGGCACAATCGAGGACGAGACAACATTTTCAGCGGTTCCGGTTAAGCTCCCTGTCAATCTCAGCCTTGTATTTGTCTAGGATTGCACGGCGATTAATTTTCTGTGCCGGACTTGTCAGGCCCTACTTTGACGTTAGCATGTGTGTGCAAGATGCTAGATTTCAAACCCGCAGACCCCAGGGACTAAAGCAGAGGAAGGAATTCTTCAGGAGCATAAGTGATTGCCATGTTATATTGGGAAGGCAAACCCTTACATTCTGCGGTGTCCACGGCCCATTTACCAAGACGAGCCCATCAATGATCTCCAAGCTAGCTAGGCCACTCTGTCTTCCGACGGTTTGCATGTGCTTTAGCACGATGCTCCGAAGCTTCTCGTTTGTCAGCAGTGCTTCGGAACTCTCATCGAAAATATCGTGCATTGCGGCCAGCACTTCCAAGGGGTGGCTAGGGACAACAATGGCAATCGGTTTGGATTTGTCAGGCGTAGCGTGAATGCATATGTCACCAACGACAGGAACGGAGCGATATATGGATTCGAGCTTTCAAAAGAGTTGCTTTTAGCTTCATGACAACAGGGTTAGAGTCGTGGCGAGGGGTGGTCTACCTTCTCAATGGCAATATACTCGCCATTAAGAGTCTTCACGAGGCTCTTCTTCCTATCAATGACTCTAAGGTGGCCGTCCTTGTCGAACTCGCCTATGTCTTCTGTCCTGAACCACCCTCCTGGTGCAATGGCGTTGGACGTAGCGTCGTCATCTTCGTAGTATTCCTCCATTACGCTGTGCCCTCGAATCAAAATCTCACCCTGCGGGGGGTTCGACTTGACAAAGTAGCCAAAGTCCGGGCAATCAACAAGTTTAACTTCGACACACGCCGGAATTTCTCCAAGTGTCTCGTTGGTCCAGGCCCAGGGGTCGCCTAACGATGCCATTCTACAAAAGCAACAGTCAGTAAGTTCTAGGCCGTTGAGTATAGAGATAGGCCATACGCAGTAGTTTCGGTTAGTCCGTAGCCATTAACGATCGGCGCAATAGCGAGGGAGATAAACTCTTGCGTCTCCTTGGCTATGGGACCTGCACCACTCAAAGTGAACCTCAGCCTGCCACCAGTCGCAGCAGTAACCTTTTTGAACACGACTGAATCAAGAAATATAGAGCCGGGCAATCTCCTATTCGTCAAGTACCGTTTAAGGTAATAAGCAGCCCAGAACAAGTTCTTCGAAATGAATCCTGCGTCACCAACCTTCTGCATTATGCCCTTTCGCACGGTTTCCCAGACCATAGGCACTCCAACCATCAGCGTCGGCCGGAAGGCCTCCAGATCGCTTTTGCAGTTTCGAATCGATGTATCTGTCAGGGTGCGAGGGTTTGCATAACCCATCACGCTTCCCCAGTACAAGGAAGCATTTTCAAAAACGAACTCGAAAATATGAGCTAAAGGCAGATACGCCAGTATATGGTCGCTTGGGCTGATGTAGTCACCTACTACAGAATCGGCTCCAGCAACTGTCCACCTATTAGAATACCGCCATTCTATATCGCTGGCGAAATGTATACTGTACCTGCAGCAACAACCATTTTGTGTTTGAGCGCGACACCTTTGGGTACGCCTGTTGACCCTGATGTGTACATGATGCAGCATAAATCATCCGGGCATGGTGGAACAGGATCAATGGGGTGGTTTTCCCCCAGTGTGCGGAGTGCGTCGAAGCTTATAAAAGTCACGTTTTGGTACCTATCCTTCAGTTGAACGAGAGTATTCTGATCAAGTTCGCATGTAGCATTGTATATCACGAATTCGATGTTTTCCGCCCGCTTGAGCGGGTTTAGGAGGAACTTAAGCAAATGAGGATCGGTATAGATAGCCCTGGCTTTTGTGGCTAATAACGAATGCTCGAGTCCTGCTTCGCCGAGGGTTTCATAGGATGTCACAACAGACATAGATTGAGACACAGCACCGTGCATGCTAGCTAACCAACGAGAGCTAATGATCACATTAATAAATCTTGGAAAGATAGATAAGATGTTTAACTATCCTTACCTCGTAGCAGCATACAAGTGAACTCTGTCACCTTTCTCAAGCCCCAATTTCCTCATCCCAGCACCGACGTCTAGTACCAGTTTCTCGTACTCCAAGAAACTGATGAATTTATAATCACCAAGTTCGAAATAGGCCCATTCCTTATCCACTAGCTGTTCCTTGCCGTCGACAACTTTCTTCGTTATCTTGATTTCGTTGTGAACCCTGAGGAGCTCCCTCCAACCCATACATTTTGCATCTCCGAACCGCTGCGCCCCTCTCTTGACAATATCAAAAACCGTATGAATTGATTCTTCAGGTTGAGAAATGAGTTTATCCTTGAACTTTATGTTGCGTCGAGGAATTGTTTCTCCGTCGACAGGTTCATACCCGGCGGCCTCTACCGTGGCGGGCTGTTATTTTAACAACGAGCATCAGTCATAACACTGCGAGAGAATTGAGCTTGAGGCACCTCTCTTCGGATGCGGACAATGCAAACAGCCGAGACAACAGAAAAAAACAGCCAAAGATGTAATGCAGCACGCAAAAAGCGGGGTATTTGCAAAAGGGAATGAGGAAAAGGAGAATAATACCCCTCCTGGCAAATGGAAATATATAGACGTGTTGCACCTATATATGGGTAAATAGACTCACAGACATGATGGCAGCACGCAGCCAGAGGACTGAGCCCAGTGATGGGAATTTAGCTTGTTGAAGAACTGGACATTACCCGCGGTGCTGCACACATCTACACCACCCGAGCTACTAACGGTATCACCGTTGACGAGGTGCAGCTTGAAGCTATGTTTGCAGCGAAGTATGAGGTGAGGTCGTTGAAGGAAAGGCTAGGCTTGGCGGAGACATGATGGCACGTGATCCAACTTGCTGTCACTGCTTGAATCTGAGTGTGAGTATGGCTCTGTTTTACACAGTAATCGAAGAGCTGGCCATTTATTAGGGGCATCCTTTGGCTGGCTCCGTTGTAGGTTGCATAGCCTTTGTCGGTGCCGCTGATCGTAGCCTAAGGCATGATCAAAGTGGATTTTCTCGAGAACTGCCAAAGTTATGAAAAGGGCGGCACACTCCCGCGTCTGAGAAATCACCATAAAATTCCTGGGGCCCGAATGTTATGGGAATGGTGTCCAGAACATGATTGCTTTGGTATTGAAAAGGGCAAAAGAGAACAAAAGAAAGAAAAGCCCGCTGCCATACCTCCATAGCTAGAAGAATTTAGGCTTCCACTTTGTCTGTATCCAGGCGAGGAAGATATCAGAATTAATGATGCCCGTATTATTATTCAAAATGACAGCCTGACCAACGACTAAGTACTCGACAAGCGGAAAGAACAAATATTGAAGAATCCAAGGCGCAGCAGCTACTGTGGGTACTGTGGTGCAGATCGCCTCTCGAGGGTTTGGGGTCCAAGCTGCACGAAGGCAGCAATTTTGCAACCTCAAATATAAACGTATCCCTCCCCCCAGGAGGGGTACGGGGATGTCACTTCCTGCATTGTCTTGAAGCATAATTCAATAGTGACTGCAAACCCGTTTCCTGAGAAAGATGTCTACCGATCGAAATTTTCTGCAGTCTCTGCCGACCGAACTACTTCTTCAGGTGTACGAATATCTTCCGCCAGCAGCTCGGATTACAGTGCCCTATATTTGCAGAAGGTTTTATTGCACGTTCCATGCGTATGATCCCGTTGACACCCTGGAAAAGGATGAGTTATACAAGCACCTCATTCTTATGGAGCGAGATGGCTTCCGATCCAAGACCATCTCATGCTGCAGTGGATGCGAAACATTCCATTCCAATGGATTATTTATAGACAAGGAACTCCGTTCATTCGAAAAGCGCTTCTGTCTTCTTTCCGCGAAGCTCATCTGGATCAATCCTACGACGCAATTCTCTTTTAACGAGCTGTCTCGCCTAAAGTTTTCTGGCAGGTTCGAGGAAGTCTCGGGGGTGAAGGCCTTGAAGACGAGTGTCAGGAGGAGGTGTGGTGATGTTGCTCTTGTGACGTTTCACGAGATATGCAGCTTTCCTAGAGAGAGTTATGTCTCAAAAGAATATATATCTACGCTTTTAAAGGGTTTCGACCTGCCGACGTGCCCCCATACTCGGTTGAGTGACTCTGCTGTTGTCGAAGCATACAATGCCGAAGCAACGGTGATAGAGACACCTTTTGCCAAAAACGCCCCGTTCTTGTACGATGTGGCAGATGGAGCGGGCGAATGCCGACAGTCGGGGTGCCAGACGCGGTTTTACTGGTCAATCCATGTCAATGGCGAAAACCAAGAAATGAAATCCATCTACGTCCATATTCACCGCGCTTTAGGGGATTTCAATGAACCTTTTAATCCAACCTGGATGGCACAAGTGGCATCACCGAATCTGCCTGTACTAGGCCGCGTCTGGAATGAGTGTCATCAGTGGAGGGAAGAGTATATCGCGGTGGAAAAAAGGAGATATGAGCTAGAGCTAGCTGCACATAGTTCGTATGAAAGTCAAAGGGGGCGTCAGGAGTGCGAAATTCGCCAGCTCAAAAATAGAGTGAACCAGCTGTACCATCCTCATCGTTCGAGTTTGTACCCGTTTCTGGAGACGGACGGGAATAACACTAAAAGCAGACTCCAGGAGCTGGATTTGCACAATGACACAGGCAAGGAAAAATTTTCGGATACTGGTCCTTTGGATAATGAAACTCGCCATTCCGAGTCCCGTTCAGTCACACCAAACTTGCGTACGATGGGGCATCAGCCAAACTTCGAAAACGACGATTTCTTCTTTCCCTTGTTTCAAGGATCCGCTAATAGCGCAAATGAATTTTATGAAATGCTGCGTCAAAATGTGAGGGAAGAACTCGGGCTTTCGCCCTCCCCGCCAGAATCAGTTGCTCATAAATCACGAGCATCTTCGGTATCGACGTTTTCAAACACGATTTCTCGAGCGCTATATTCATTTTTATGGGGTTAGGACGCATGCGAAAAGCAGCTATTGTCCGCGCCGGATACATGCTACCAGCCTGTAGAATTTAGCAAGAATTCCACTATGGAACTGAATACCGGGCACTTATGATATAGAGGTACATCAGCATATCTGCTGCTTATATGTATTATACTACTCCTCCATCTTTTATATCTTTACTTATTAATTATTTTAAAAACTACACCTATTAAATATAATTAAAATAACAATAAATAGTATTACCTTACTTTTTAAGGTTCTTTATATATTAAATATATTTAAATTGCTTGCCTATTATGTTGTTCCTAGTAATCTATAGTTAATTTAATTTCGATTTCTTCAAATCAGAATGACTTGAATATGGCTACCCCTTCCGCGATTACAAGGGACGAATTCCATGACGTGATCAGTGCGGTAGTTAAATACCCGCAATTTGGCGTACAATTATTCCGTCGGGCTCTCCGTACGCTGGGAGCAGGACGACACCGATGCGGTCGATGATACAGGCTATTTTCAAACAATCCTGAGCACGTTGGGGTTGCAGAAGGCGGACGAGTTCATACTAACTACTAGCGATAAAACTCCGGGCTGGACACTCCAGTCAAGGATCATGTCGATTTTCAACATCACGAAGACATTATCTGGACGATCCGTTGTCCTTATTCATTACGCTGGTCATGGCTCGTTGGCCATGGGTCTTTGTGGGACATTGGACAGAAAGGTGGTCTCCCTAGACAGGTTTATATTGGAGCTTGCATACACCGACTATCACCTATCTGACATCGACAGATGTCGTCTTCTTCCCTTGTCCTCGAATTCGGAGATTTGACAGGTGTACAACAATGTTTTTTGATATCATCGAAATGGATTCTCGGCGTGCTCTATTCAGGCTGATCCATGAAGGAGAACATACCTGCTTAACTCAATAATGAAAGCAAATCTAGCCAGGGGCCATTTTTGATCTTCAAATATGTCTATTATATGCAAACTCTTAAGTGCTGAAGCTGAAGTAATCTTAATCTCGGAGGGAATTTGACGATTCGTTCACTCATCCTTGACTGGCACGAGTCGCCAAATGCCGATTACCGAAGAAAATAGCCATAAGATGCCGGTTAAGGTCGTGCAACCCGCAATTACCATAAATTGAGCAGTGAAGCATGTCGCCAACTTTTGAGGCAGTCTTGGGTGATGTATAATCCGGACCTTCGACCGGTATTCATCATCATTATTATTATTATTTAATCAAGTTTAACGTTTGGACCGGTATGTTTACAACATCTCAATGAAATTGAAACAAGTTCTGTCGATCATAATGCTTGTCAGCTAATTTCAGCCTGAATGTACCGGCATGGAGAGTGAGGTGCAGAGGAGATGGACCTGAATCTGAAGGTATAACGCAATGCCAACGCAGCAAGCAGTACCGGAGCTCAGTCCTCAACCGGTGCCGTGCTCCGGGCGGGGTGATCCCTAAATCTCTCCCCAAGCCTAGTTTTGCGGGGGAGCAACGCCACTAGCATGCTTCGCGTTTGAGTTGTTGATATCTTGGCTGTTGATCTCGTACAATCGCAAGGAATGATTTATCTCCACCGGTTGAATGCAAGCCAGGCTCTATTGAGAAATTTGGACGAATTTATCCGTTTGCTTTCAGTATTTAAGAATGGCGAAGGCAAGTTTCCTGGACATGGGCGAGCTAACCTCATTCCTCTGGTCGTATGTCTCACGGCAAGTGATAACGATGCGCAGCGGTCTTGGTGCTTTATATCTTCTTTTGTTGCAGGGGACTGGGGTTTTCACTTTTGACTTCCCCGACTGTACAGCGTCCCCATTGAAAGGCAGCGACGTTTGCGATACTTCACTTGCAGCTGCCGATAGAGCACGCTCTCTCATAAAGCAATGGACGTTAGAGGAGAAAGTTGACAACGTCCAGAACACCGCTCCCGGCGTGCCACGGCTTGGTATCCCGGCCTACGAATGGTGGAGCGAAGCTCTACACGGCGTTGCTGGTTCGCCTGGAGTCAGTTTTGCTCGAAATGGTGACTTTAGCTATGCTACGTCATTTCCAAGTCCTATTCTGCTGGGCGCAGCATTCCACGATGAATTGATCGAACAAATTGCGGCAGTCGTCAGTACCGAAGCTCGCGCGTTTAGCAACGCGAATCATGCTGGTCTGGATTTCTGGACCCCGAATATCAACCCTTTCAAAGATCCGCGTTGGGGAAGAGGGCAGGAAACACCCGGAGAGGATCCGTATCATCTTCAGCAATATGTTGCTAAACTCCTCTCTGGATTGGAAGGCGGTGAAGATCCCAAATACAAAAAAATTGTGGCATGCTGTAAGCACTTCGCCGCTTACGATCTAGAAGAGTGGAACGGCGTGTCGAGGCATACCTTCGACGCTCAAGTTGCCCTGCAGGATCTCTCTGAATATTACCTCCCAAGTTTTCAGACCTGTGCACGGGATGCAAAAGTTGGATCTATCATGTGCAGCTATAATTCTGTCAACGGTGCACCAGCCTGCGCAAATAAGTACCTTATGCAAACAATTCTGCGAGAGCATTGGGGTTGGGATGGCGATGATCAGTGGGTGACTGGTGACTGTGGTGCAGTGGAGGATATCTACGACCGACATAATTACACAGATACTCCGGAAGAGGCTTCTGCAGTTGCTCTCAACGCCGGAACAGACACTGATTGTGGCACGGCCTACGCCGCCTTGACTGGGGCTTTTGACCAGGACCTATTCAAAGAGTCAACGCTCGACGCTGCCCTCGTTAGGCTGTATACATCGCTAGTAAAGCTGGGATACTTCGATCCACCCGAAGACCAGCCTTATCGCTCCCTTGCATGGAAAGACGTCGGCACCGACGAGGCCAAACAACTTGCCCGCAGGTCAGCAACTGAGGGAATTGTTTTACTCAAGAACAGCCAAAAATCCGGCCTGCCGTGGAAACCGAGTGGACAGAAGATCGCAGTGATTGGACCAATGGCCAACGCCACAATACAATTACAAGGTAACTATTTCGGCACGGCGGAATTCGTACATAGCCCCGTTTGGGCAGCGAAGGAGCTCGATTGGGACGTCTCGTATGCGTCCGGAACCGGTATCACCACCGGCGGCCAAGACGATATCGACGATGCGCTTTCCGTGGCTGAAGCTGCTGATGTAATTGTTTACGTCGGCGGAATAGATAACAGAATCGAACTTGAGGGTCATGACCGTACCACTATCATCTGGCCAGAGAATCAGCTCGACCTCATCAGCCAGTTGTCCAAATTAGACAAGCCTCTTACAATTGTCCAGCTTGGAGGCGGCCAACTTGACGACTCGTCCCTGCTCAGCGACGACGGTGTCACATCTCTGCTCTGGGCAGGTTACCCTGGCCAGGACGGCGGACCCGCCATCTTCGACATAATATCAGGCGCCGTCGCACCCGCCGGCCGTCTCCCCGTCACGCAGTACCCAGGCGACTACGTCGATAAAGTTCCGATGACAGACATGACGCTCCGACCCAGTGAGACTAACCCTGGGCGTACATACAGATGGTACAATGACGCTGTTATTGAATTCGGCACCGGTCTACACTACACGACCTTCGATGTCACATTCTCTGAATCTGGAACTTCTAATCTTAAAATCGAAGATCTCGTTTCAGGCGCTAAGGATCCAAAGGATAAATCCGTCTTCGCTAGCTACGCCATTGACGTGAAGAACACTGGCGACGTGACATCTGACTACGTAGCGCTACTATTCATCAAAACTAAAGATGCCGGCCCTGCACCTTACCCGCGGAAGACGCTTGTGTCGTACGCACGAGCATCAGCCGTTGAGGCCGGGAAATCACAACAGCTGAAGTTGGACGTTACGTTGGGCTCTCTAGCACGGACCGATGAGAAGGGCAATTTGGTCTTGTATCCAGGTTCGTATGAATTGCAGGTCGATTTAGACGGTCCCACATTGAAGTTCGATGTGAGCGGCGAGGAAACTGTCTTGGATGAATTCCCTCAGCCATGATGTTACCTTGCTGTGTTTCCACGTGGTTACAATTGGGGCTACTGAGTGCGATATGTATGGTCTTGACGAGATGGATAGTATAAGCGCTCTGTATCTACTCCCATCTAGTTGGAAACAATATCCGGGAAACACATTCTGAATTCTTAGAAGCACTACATAAACATCTATTAATTAGACTACAGAACAAACGTAACGAAGCCATTAAAAATGCTGGCGCTGAAATCCAACCCCCGACCATGTACCTCCTCTACGTATCGTGATGGGTACGTGTATTGTTAGATTGACCGTTTTCGCGGTCATTCCTTCATCGCACAGGGACCACCAAACTATCAATTCCTCTCTTGACGAAAATCTCAATGAACTGGATGACGCTGTTCGAACGTGGGTCTGATCGCCCAAAATTTCGTTATAGTTAGCCGTTGTCCAACCTAGAATGGGAAAAACATCACTCACGCAACGACCCTTATTAGACCATACTGCTACGTCGTTGCTCATTAGGGCCCTCTGGTTTTTCGCTCTGAGCACGGCGATGAGCTTTGGCTTTCCGATCACATTCAAGCGTCTGAGCAAATTTTGATCTCTTCCTGATCTCAGGGCCTTTCCAATAAAAAATATATATAGGGATGGTGATAAGCAAAGAAATACACCCGAGAATAGTGGACGGCCACGCAAGAGCATATTTGCCAGAAACGGTTTCGTAGACTAAGAATTGACATAGAAAGGCAATTAATATGTGATAATTGAATAAATGGAAATAAAACGGGACACTTACGTGGATTGGAGTACATAGCAGCAACACCAGCAAGCAAGTCTCTTGCCAAAGCATTTCCTCCGGTTGCTGACGCAGAGTATGGACCATAGGCTGCGACCATATAGTCAATAGTCGCCATATATATGGAATACTGAGCCAGCATTAGCCTAATGAGTTTTTAACCTACAAGTAGTGTTGGGAAACTCACGTTGGCGATAGCGATAAGCAAAGAAAATGTCATGGGAGCGATCCAATGAACCTGGGGCGGACCTAAACTAGTCCACGCAAATCCAAACAGTCCAACAACTTCGAGAGGAGCGACTATCGGAAGACACCTAGTGAGCGATGCCAAACCAATGAACTCGCCTGTAAGATGAGATGAAACACTTACTGAAAAGGAGCCACCAAAGTCTACTTTCGGGTGTGAGGGCATCCGGGTTTTTGCGCCTGATGTTACGATCTCTGAATATCCACGGAAGGAAAGAGATGTACGCAACCACATAACCAATGAGAATCCTGGCGAAGTTTGTCAGAGCCGTTATCCCGCAAAACTCGTGGATGTTCAAATACTAACGGTATAAAGGCGAGCCCGATCTGGATCTCGCCAAAGCCCCATTGAGAATAAACAGGTTGATAAGACTCAAGGAAGGTAAATATCAGAGCGTCGCTAAATCCGCTGAGCAAAGAAAGACAAAGCACAATCGGCTCCGTAACGAACATCTTAAATGGGCGAGCCCAAATTTCACCTAGTGTTTCGAGCTTCATATGGCCGCGTATCTCACGGGGTCCGTAAACATTTAACTCGCCTGCCTGCCGGCGCTTTCTAGCCTCCCTACCCAGAAGGGTCGTAGATCGAGTTTCCGGCACAATGAAGTAGTGAGCCAGCTGCGCTACAGCTCCAAAGAGCAGCTGAATCCAGAAATTCCAGCGCCAGTGTAGATATACCTGCATAAACCCCCCAACAATAGGGGCCACAACTGACCCAGCAACGGACGAAAGAACAATGAATGCCACCGCATACTGCTGCTTGTCCACATCCCACATATCGGCAACCATGCCCAGAGTAACCGAACCTCCAGCAGAAAAGAGGCCACCAAAGAAGCGACCAATAACAATGTAAGAGAATCGACTGGCTAAAGCGCAGGGAAGCTGTGCAAGATTCACCAAGAGAAGACTAAGCTGCATCACCGGCCAACGACCCAGCTCCTCACTCCACGGAGCCCAAAGCTCGCTTCCGAGAGCATAAGCGACCAAGAATATCATTTGACCAATACGAGCGGTCTGTTTGGTTATGGAGTATTCAACTGCCAAAGGTTCCACCGTGTTCGCGTAGATGCTTGTATTGAAGTTCATGGAAACCTGTACAACAAAGATCGCACTGAGGATTCTCCATTTCTTTAGTTGCGAGAAGCCCATTGCGAGCTGTGATTCGCAATCACTTTCCTGGAGTTCGATTCTTTCATCAGGTGGTGGTGGTGCGGTGGGCGACATCTCTTCGGTCACGCTCTGTAAAGCATCGAGGGCTATAATTTTCTTCATTGTGTTAGAGTTTGTCTTGCTTGCACTGGACAGGTCGAGAGACGATGCGATCCCTGGGTCGGCCAGAGTAGAGGACGAGGTGATGTCTCCATTGTCGTGAAAAACGGGCGTTTGCAGCCATTCTAATGGGTGATCGGTCTTCTCGTCGGAGGACATCTTGCAGCAGTGGTGGAGCACTCGATTCGTATGTCCACGATGCCCCTTAAAACCACTGCGCACGGAGAAGCTAAGATACAGACAATACAAGATAAGGCAAAAAGCAAATACAAAGATTCGACACGACGGCAAAGAAGATTGAAAAAAGAGACACGTCGGGGACAACAAAGCAGCAGTGGGCCTTTGCCGGAAAGCAGAAGAGAGCAGTCACGGCTGCCATGGCAATATTCCGGCAGCACCTTCCCTCGCCCGCTGCCAACGAAAGAGAACCTGCCCAGTATTGGGGAGCAGCTTCCAAAGGAAGGGTATCGCTCCATAAGTGTTGACGAACGGGAATGTGGATATCGTAGAGAAGAGTTCGGTTGTCACAGTGCAGCGAGCTAAGATGGCCCATGAGCAACTTCCAGGTTTGGATAGCATCTTGAATTTTAATAACCATCTACCGCAGTGATGATATATACCACAAAGGTTCCGACGGTAAAACTGAAGGCGATCTGAGCAAATAATATCCATTGTCTCTTTGGTATTGCTGCCTCTCTATTATGAGTATGCTAAACTAAAATGACAAAGCAACCAACCAGCATGGTGGTGCCATGGAGACAGGAATGATATTCAAAGTTGTTGCAGTGTCCCTAGAACTGTTTGTAATTAGGGAGCCGAGGGAGTGAGTGCAGCGGTTCCTTCATACGACCATAGCCGGCTAGCTGTCGTGGCGAACATTGGTTTGCTGATCAGAAATGAGGACAGTAGCGGATAGCAGCTGGCCGCAGCCCTCGGGATAGGTTAGGTAGTTCTATATTTTTCTGGGAGGCCATTGGGATCCCAAATACCATTATGGTACTCCGTACCCACAGAGCGGACCAGTATCTTCCAGGAGAACTGATACACAGTCTCCTTTACATGGGTTTGCGTAATGTCTCAAATGGGAGGTTGTTTCAATCGTCTTCTTCATCCGGATCGTACAAATCAAGATCCAGCTTAGCTTTCGGTTTCGGCGGAACTGCAGCTCTTTGAACTCCATCCTGTGTCCTGGTGCTACTGGGATCGGCTCCGGCTTCCAGAAGTCCCTCTGGTGGCCCACTACTGTCGCCGACGTCCTGCTTGCCCTCTGCAAGCGAAATCATGCGCTCAATTTCTACCACCGGATCTTTTCCTTCCATCGCATGTAGCTGGCCCATTAGACCCATACGTATATGCTCTTCACTCGGATATGGAAGTCTAGAAGCGTTTCTCGTCCAGGTGGCTGTCTCATCCAGCCAATTGACAGTCTCCTTTGACAATGCAGCAACACCAACACCTGATTGTTCATCTAGCGCATCACCGTCACCTTCCTTCTGCTTAGACTCTGGCAGTCTAGCTTGAGCACTTGCTGTTGCATCCGCTGCAGCCTCTGTATTGTATCGACTAATCCTCCTCGCAAAGTCAAGCAGCAATTTGTAATCGATCTCCTTCCGCCGACGACCTTCTTCCCCAGACACACCACCCATGTCAGTATCTATATCCCCATCTGCACTTTCGTCCTCTGAATCGCTATCTTGTCCATCGACATCACGAGTCGCCGTGGATATCTCGTCACCCATGCTAACCACCTCCCTCACGATGCCTTTCACCCGTTCCTCCAAATCTTCCGCCTCAGCCCTCAAGCGCAAGATTTTGGCGTAGTTCGACTGGTGCGTTCGTAGGGTCTGGAGAGCTTTGGACAAGCCGTCGTCTGCTTCGAGAAGGGCCAGTGCAGCTGCAGGAGCTCCCGAAGCGGTGGCCGAGGAGGTTATGGCGGTGATCAGGTCATTCAGTTTCGTCTCCAGAGAAGACAGAGGAGCTACTAATTGGGCATCCATCGTCGACGAGCATCTCCAGCTTGCCAGCAAGAATGAGCTTGTCTACTGTGTAAGAGTTGTTGTCGATGTTGATCGGAGCTTCAAAGGAGGACTCACGTGATCCCACTGCCCTCTAGATCTGCTGTTAGAGAGTATATTTATACGGGTAAAATTCCTCAGTTGCTGTCCTCAGCACTCTTATTATGGTTTATTTATACCTCATCTATGATCTAGTGCTTCAATTGGTATCCTTTATTTCCTCCCGGTACCAGTGAAAACACTCCTCCCATATTCCGGAGGGTTGATGGGCCGCTGGTTCTCAATCCAGCCAAAAAAGTATGGAAATGATCTTGCGAGAAGAGATGGAGGCTTATAGATTCGCTGTTGCCGCATTTGATACTGGAACAGAAGCAGATTGTAGAGTCCCTAGGTTCTCACGCACAGGACATGGAAAGCCCAGGTTGAAACAAGCATTATGGCATGAGCTTGACTCTGGGGCTTTGATATCTCTCGTCGTGCCGTATCAACTGATGTATACTATGAGCAAACACAATCCGAACAAGATAACGGAACATACTCGCCCAGAGACATAAATACCCAACTCTCCCTTGTTAATCCCAAACACTCGGATGCTTCCACGGCCCTCGCTGACTCAGCCCCGCGATCTTCTGCTCTTTCGTCGTCGTCTCCGCCGCTTGTTTCCTGGCTCTGTCTGCCGTCCAGCTATTGTTCCTGGTCTCTGGCTTCTGTACCTCTTTGTTCTCTCGCTATTTGTTGTATTTGCATACTCGTCTTCATTGCCCGCGCTTTCGTCGATCCCTTCAAACGTCGTTTCCCGGAGGCTCGCGCGATCCATACCCCGCCTTCTATACTAGTTGCGCGAATATATTGGCCCTGCAACACTGCGCCGTTCTCGACCTGTCAGTTTAAGTCTACAGCTTGCAAGTATTCTCGGAGGACCTTATATTATAATCCGGAAAGATGGGGAAGTCGTAAGTGTCTGCCTTTGTACTTTGTTCTTCCGCCAAAGATCGATCTGCAGGTTCTATTGCGGGGGCTAGTGAGCAATGTAGATCAGCGGCATTGGCACTTATCTTTCATACTTTGATACGACTTGCCAGTGCTTGGAGATTGAAAACTGAGGTGCTCTCATGTGGCTAACGGAATGTCCCATCTTTAGGCAATCAAAGCTGTCTCCGTCGCAGCTCGACGAGTTGCAAGCGGCCACGCATTTCGACAAGAAGGAACTACAGCAGTGGTATAAAGGTATTGCGCTTCAAAATATACCTACGGTTTTGTCTTACCGTCGAATCATGGTCTAATATGCCCGTTTGTACTAGGCTTTCTCAAGGACTGCCCCTCCGGGACCTTGACAAAAGAGGAATTTCAAAAGATCTACCGGCAATTCTTCCCATTTGGTGACCCTTCGTCGTTCGCGAATTATGTGTTTAGAGTATTCGACTCGGATAACAGTGGCATGATAGACTTCAAGGAGTTCATCTGCGCATTGTCGATTACGTCGAGAGGACAGATGGAGGATAAACTAGACTGGGCGTTTCAATTATACGATATAGACGGTGATGGGAAGATAAGCTACGAGGAGATGCTAGCTATTGTTGAAGCCATATATAAAATGGTGAGTTTCTTTTTTTTTTTTTTTTTTTTATTGTGTCCTTCCGCTTCTTTTTCTAGGCTTTTCTTTTTCTAAGCGTATGAATTCTGCCAAGCAGGTGGGCTCCATGGTCAAGTTACCGGAAGACGAGGATACGCCCGAGAAGCGAGTCAAGAAGATCTTCAGAATGATGGACAAAGACGAGAACGGCAGTCTCGATTTGGCAGAATTTAAAGAAGGAAGCAAACGTGATGAAACCATTGTCAGCGCCCTATCACTCTATGATGGTTTGGTCTAAGAAGGCGTGGTTCGTTAGTCTATTTTATGGGAGGTCTTCTTATCCTTTCCTTTGTTTCCTACCAATAGGTACCGCATCATTTGTTCCACGTCGTGCTGGGTTGGTGTTCCATCAGTTGAGCACAGACTCTTCTTGAATGGTCGGCTTGACGGTGGCTGTCGCTTCTTGTTATCATAATCAGCGTACTGTTGTGTTGTTTTGTCATATTATTGACTCTTCTGTTTCATGGTGGCCGGCTCTACCTCCTACATTCTTCTTACTCCTCATTTCCAAACACTCTCTCTTTTACTACCTCTTTTGCTTCGCCCTTAGTTCAGAGACGTTGATACCACCACGAGCCCATGCGCTTATTGAGATACGAATAAAGAAAAGAGATCACGTTTTACAAGCGGAGTTAACGTTCACGCGAAAGACTTTGTGAGGTATGCACCTGGAAGCATGTTGTCCTCCTCTTTATCTACCCTTCTGTTGAGTGTAATGTACTGTTGTTTATTCAATTTTGTTATGAATATCTCATATTCTCGGAAAACTTTTACCCTCGAGCATTTCTACTTGTAATGTTCTCCATACCCTTGTACGTATGTACACACTTCACTCCTTGACTTTGTTAGCTTTGTGGAACTTATACATTTTCGACGTTTCACACATATGGGTTCTTTCTTTGCCCCTATACTTCTGTTTGCTTTGTATACTTATTGAAAGACACAAGTCGTACTACGTTGGACAGACAGTTTCATGTGCCACTTAGCTCCGGTACAACGTTCTGGAACAGTTCGTCGTCGAAATGATACTAGCCAAGCACCTATTGATACATTTTTGGTTTGTATTTTATGGGACAGTTGGATGTGCATCTTCTCCCTTCGGAAGTCTAAAAAATGGTATGTATCCGACAGCCGGGAAGCCTTACAGCTGCTCCGACAAAGCGAACGCTCGAACATCTTGTTAACCAGAGCAATGAAAGTGTACAAGGTTCAGGTCTTCTTTATCAATAGAAAATAAGACAAACTGTAATCAAAACATTAAAAGTGATGACATTTCTAACCTTCAAAACGCAATGCTAGGTATACAAATACACGAAAAGAAAAAATTCAAGCGCAAAAAAGAAACACAACTATGAAAGACGTAAAAATGATGTTTACAGAGTGCGCCACGATCTAATTATTCTTTACATCTGTTTTGAGGCCAGATGATAAGGGCTAGTAATAGGAAGGGTGTTTGACCATGACTCCCGCCTCGAACAAAAAGAATATCGTGACCTTACCAAGTCTAGCAGAAGCATACGAAAGCGCGCTCGATTAAATGCCATTTTAATCAACCTTAATAGAGCCGTATATCCGTTGGATAAAGGCCCAGCTAGCAAAAAGACCAATCGTTCCTAAACGACACATAAATCAGTCCACGGTATTCACGTAGTCGACGAAGACCAAGCTGCAGGCTTCAAAAGGGGACCTGGGTAGATAGATGCTTACCAGTCAAAACGAATACCAAGAATGACAACAATGCGGAGTATCCAAGATACAGCACTGCACCGGTCAACCCACCAAAACTCACTCGAGTGGCCCAGAAAATAAGAGCGTTGGCGAAAACGTATCCTCCAGTCATTCCTGCGCCGATGAACGCGCGCCAATGCCATCTATAATCTTCCGCGCATAGGACGAAATAGACCAACAAAACTGTCGTGGCAGCGGAAGTGATAAACATGAGGCCATAGCAGAGGAAAAGGAAGCCAAACATGTAGTAAATTTTGCTTGTCCAGAGGGAGTTCATGATGAAGTAGAGCTCCACGAAGATTGCGGCGAATGGTAGGAGGCCGGTAATCAGGGTTGAAGGGATGGGGCGGAGAGAACCCACGGCTGGAGGGATTTGGCGGGGAATCTGGTTAGTTTTCGTTGGTCCTTCGATTGCCTGTTTTAAGACTGTTAGTAAATGAATAGTATCAAAATGTTGTCTTGTTCAACGTACTCTTTGCTTGAACCCAACCCAGCTACCCGCCACACTAAGTGGTACGCTGATGACGAACCATATCAGAACCGTGGCGAGCATGGTTGTGAACGGCACGGCACCACTTGACCCCTTAATCCATACGAAGAAGTTAAGGAAAAAGAAGGTCGCGAAGGAGATTCCAGGAATCATCAATGGAGTGAAAACAATAAGTTGCTTCCATCCATCGCCCCCGAATGACTTGTAAGTTCTGGCGGCGACGTAGCCTCCTACAAAGCCGAGGATTGTGTAGAGGAGGAAAATAACGGTCCCGAGGAAGCCACGGTTAGATGGAGACAGAAGGCCGAACAGAGCGAATACTATTGCGAATAGTTAAGAAAACATTACCTTATAATGGGGTAGAGGCGTGAGCTACTTACCAACTGTTGCACCTGTCATCATAATAAGCTGAGCACCGTTCCCGAGGAACATGCTCAATAACAATGGATGCTTTGGACATCTGAATACATCACCATGAACGAGCTTCCAGCCGGAATCTTCCTGGATTCCATCTTCCGCAGCTGCAGAGGTATCATTGAGGTCATCCAAATTGATCATATCTAACCTGTTATACCTTGCGATATCCTTCTTCAATGCGCGCAGCAAAATCGTTGTCACTAGCGCAACGAGTAACACGACGAAAATAGCTGAGTAGATGAGAGAGTACCAGTGAACATTCGGGTCGAATACGTGCAGGTACTTGTCCCATCTAGTTGCCCACGCAGTTTTCGACTCGACCCAATAGACACTGTATGTCCATGAGACGTCAGTCTCTCCCTCCTCGTTCAGCTCTACAGGAGGGCCATCATCGGAACATTGGGCTGTTCCATCTTCCGAGGCCTTATTGTCTTGTCGTGACTCCGGAATGACCAAGACTCCGACGACACGGTATTTGTCCTGCTTCGCTAAGCCGCCCACTTTGTGATATTCTACAAGAATTTTGTAATGGTTGTGGAGGAGGGGCTTGCCATCGTCGTCAACCGATCCCAGTACAAACCCGGGGCTGTAGAACTCGATATTCGTCTGTGGATCAACTGACACCTGGGCCGCTGGGAGACCGTCAATCAACCAATTAATGTTGTAGCCTTGCCATATCCTATTATTCACAAATTTGCTGCTCCGGGGGTCGAATTTGGTCGGCTTGCACAAAGCTTTGCAGGTCTCATTCTTTGCCATAAATAGCTCGAATGGAGATGTACGAATGCGGTCTCCGAAGATAATACTTCCAAGGGATTCCCGTACATCTTGCGGGCCATTTTCGGGTTGACAGAATCTGAAGGCAGGGTGATAGTAGTCGTAAGAGAAAACGGAGTGTAATTGCTGGTCTTTCTGAGAGATAGCTGGGGTTAAATGGTTGACATTGAGAGGGACTCTCTGATCTTGATCGTAAGAAGTCGGCGCAACTCCGGGCAAGTAGAAGGCGGCCGTTAGTTGCGGAGCTAGAAGGAGAAGAGCGGGAGATAACGCCTGCAACCGGTCCGGGAACCACATATTGAGCGCCTGAGGAGACCGAATCGCATGTCAGCATGTATTCAGGGCAGGAAGCGAAATAGAGCGCGGACACACCTTGAAGTGCAAGCTGCAGCCTCTGGAGTTGAAGTTGGATGCTTCTTGGGGGCCGAATTAGGTTACGTGTAAGGCCTGGTCACGTGGTGTCCAGAGACTCCAGCACAGCTTCTCCTCCTGTCACTACTGCTGCTACTTTTCTTATCTAGATATCTCAAGGACGAGATCTAGAGGCAAGCATCCTTTTGTTTATATTCGTATTTCAATTAGAGAACTAATGCTCTGAAAAAATATCGCGACTATGCTCGTTGAACCATGTTCGAATTCTCTTCTCAACTTTTACGAGACAATCAAACAATAAAACAGTTCAGTGCTTGCTTGTTTGGCATCTCTAGATACTACTGGTGTAGTGTATTGGCAAATATTTTGCAGCGCCGGGGGGTGGCTTCAATCCGCCAAATTTCCTTGGTAGCAAAAACCGCAAAGTTGTCAAGATACAACATTTTGAGACGATCCCGCTCAAAGACAGCACAAAATAATTTTCCCCTGAAAATCTGCTCCATTGTTTTCTGTGTCAATTCCAGTGCTTCTTTTTAGACAAAACCATGTGCCTTTCTTTCTTATTTATGTCGAGTACCCGCGTGAGATGTTAGGGTTAGGCTCGGGGATAGTAAAAGCTGAGGCCAAGCTGTCCAAATCCGATGGCTCTTCCATTCCCTCCTTTGAACCAGTGTTCGCGTTGCGTGATCTGCCTCAAAAGCAGAGCACAAAGACGCTTGTACAATGGATTGGTAGTGGACAATAAGAAGGCAGCACGGACTATTCCGAATAGGTCGAAGGCCGATGGTTCCTCGAGAAGTAGAGCCAAAATTTTTGGGCATCAAAAGTAGCACCCCTTTTCATAGGATCGTCAGTGGGCCCTCCTCGCGCACTGGCAAGATGAGGATTGGGTGTTGACCAGTGCACCGAACAACTAAAAAGTGATAGATCAACAGAATTGGTATGTCGGCTCTATAGCAATTGTCGCTCACCGCTTGCTACGGTGTAAAATACGGGATGGCAATTGTTTCATGATCATCTGTGATTTGAACATTTTCTCCGTTGAGATAGTACGGGCCAAAAGTAGTATTGCATGTTTGAGTGATGGGCTATCACTCGCGGCTTCTTCACTTCCAGGATCCATCGAAGTACATGCTCGCTGCCAGACACATTTGCTAGATAGAAACTTGTGATGTCTTTGCAAAGGAGCATAAAAGTCCCTAGGCGCTTGAGGAATTCTCCCACGTCAGGGATATTTACTACACCCCACGAAGCGAGGCTATGCCTCTCCTTGTAGCGTTATGTACGCTAGGACCTTCCTATATTTCTGAGGGACGGCAAGCTTGCACTCAAAAGGTAAATCGTCATTGAATCTTTCACGAATATGCATATAGCAGGGCTAGCAGCTATGTATGTCCACTTCACGGTACCGGTACAAAGACATCCCTCCCCAACCATAATACAATAGACAGCCGCTATCGAGCTCACCTCAAACTCAGTCCGTGAATTTTCTTAAGAGCATGAGGTGGATTTTCCGGAACGCGGTTGTTGGCCGCTCATAGCTCCTTGAGTTTTGTCTTGTCAGTTTTGTATGTTCTCGAGAAGAATTTTGCAAACATGAAAAACAACGGAGTGATATAAGCTCCGCCTATCCATATCACAAACAACTCTTCGAACCTGGACAGGCAGCTAATGGAGTGGTAGCTCATATAAGCTTCGTTGGCGGAAAAACTGTTCTTCTGTTGTTGAACCGCTGGGCCTGTTGACGCATCGATCGAGGAATTGAATGGTAGATTTAATCGACGATGATTACATCCGTCCGCGGTACCAATCGGTGCGTCATATCGAACAAAACAATAAATCATCGCCAACAGAAAACCAATAACAAATTGAGCCATTTGCATTGTTGTCAAAGCCTTTTTGAAGCTGTCGGGGGCGCGTATTCGAATAGAAGCCAGGGCGTAATAAGAATACTAATGACAGTAAGTATGCATTACAGACGATATTGCGCGATTTAAAAAACATACCATAATGGTGTGGATGGCCGAGTTGAATAGAAACCCAGCCAGAGAAGGGGGCGCCCTGAAGCGAATACATGTCCATGCACAAATCATAACCCCAGCGTGGTGATATGTTTGAAGTGTTGAGCTTTGCTTCCCTCTGGCCAGGATAATAGCGGTATCCACGACTTCATAGAACTTCGACATGTAAAACACCCACGAAATATACCAGAGCTCATTTACACCTGGGAACATATATCCCTCGTGCATGGAGCAAAAGCCCCCATCTAAATCTCCCAAATTACCGCCTGCCAGCCCCAAACTAGCGTCAACGTCTTGAAACCCATCAGGCTTGCACAAATTGTGTGTTGCATAGACAAAAAAGTTCCTCTCCCGCATCGATGGAAGAGCTTTCTGTAAAGTTTTGCACGTGGATAGAAAGGCCCAAGCAGAAAACCACACTAACAATAAATTGTGTGCGAAGACAAAAACTTTGAAAGCTTTGGTCTTGCTAAAAGCCCATGGTTGATTTTTCCGCCTTCTATTTGCTCGATTGACGGAGATGACGGCTGCGGCATACAAAGCAGCCACGGTGAAAGGAAAGCGAATATCGAGGGTATAATTGTATAACGTGGGGTTCCAGAACGTCCTGTCAATATCGGGCATCTGTTTTATAGCTGGGAGTCGAGAAGGCGGTCGGAATAAGTCCCTAGGCGGCAAAGCCAAAGAAATGGAAAGCTTGGGAACATCCATTGAAAACACACGAAATTTCAGAGGCAGGGCTTCAGAGCAAGTAATCAACACGCGTGAACTGAGTCTCCAGAAGTAAACGACCTGCCCTCTTTATAGTTGCGATGATCTGGTCGGGAAAGCTCTGGCGCGACACTTGGGAGGTCCTCTGCGTCAGCTAGCTGTCATGCTGGAGACATATGCGACTATAATGTGATCATTGCGCACTCGATTGAGAGAATTGTGACCAAGTGCAGATAAAAATGGAAAAAGAAATCTTGTAATTTCCGAGTTGGCTATCCAGCGTGCAGCAATGATATGTTTCTCAATTTTGAGAAATATGCACAGCGGAAGCCATAGATCTCCGCCCACTATTGGTAGATCAAAACACAGCAGTGACAATATGCAATCCCCATCATGCAGAAACACGAGAACGTCATGCAGATTACAGACTGCAGAGTTCATCTGCTCTTAGCGGAACCAAGCATGCTGAAGAGGTCTCCAAGCCAGGCCTTATTTGCCCAATCATCGCATGTCTCAAAATTGCGCAAGTTTGACTGTGGCCCAAATGTGGTTCCAAGGACTGTCATTGCGACTGGCTATTGAACTTAATGCAAAAAAAACTGTTGAACTTGATTTCGTAGTTGAGCATCGCAAGAAAATTTTGTTCCGGTTTGAAAGATTTGTCAAGTAGACTTCGCAAGAACCATCGGTTTTTCCATTACTAACTAGGTGGATAACAAACAAGCATCAGACAACAGGCTTCAGTGAACAAACCACGCATCGACCCCTTCCCACAGTATGTCCCCAAATATTGTAAGTGCAAATTAAAGCATTCAAGGTTCCACGACCTCTACCAATCTCCAAAGAATCGATCATTATCCATCTTTACAGCGACCTGAAGTTCACCTTCGGAAATGCACAGTCTGCAAGCTTTTCAGGGTCGAGTCGGCTCATAAGTTACCACCTAATTGCGAGAAGCGCGCTCCATCATCACGAGCCTAATTTTCCTTCATGGCTTCGACCTCGCAGCCTCCACGAAGAATGGATGTCCGCATCGTAGAAAGAACATTTCGCGCGACCTTTGAATGATTGTACATGCCTCCGTTGAACCCAGCGCTCGCATCCTTTCCAATGTACGCCTCAAGCAGAGTTTTTCCCCCTGGGTGCTCATCGATAAATCCAGCCACGTCATGAATGACGCCGTCGACACAGATCAAGGATTTCCCTGACTTCACTTCAACCTGGAAGTCATTCCAGCTAACCACGGGTAACTCGTCCAGCGGGGGACCCCAATACAAGCCCACCTCTCTTTCTTTCAAACGCTTCTGCAGCTGCTGTACGTTCGCTTTCTCGATTTCACTTTTCCGAAAACGCTTCAAATCTGTTGCCAGGCCGAATTGTCCCCATAGCCAAATGCACCATTTCGTGACATCGACGTGGTACCACTTCACACCGTTCCTGTAATCAGACGGGAACTCATGGTGAAAATTGTGGTAACCCTCTCCCAATGACACAGCTCCTAAAATGAAATTGTCTCGGGGTGACAACCGATCATCGTATGGTTGGTCGCCAAAGTAATGTGCCACTGAATTGATGGAAAAGACGCCATGATGCACAAGAAACATTTTGATAATGCCGCCATATAGGAAGCCCCCGCGCCAGTCATTCCACAGGAGGCCGGCAATTGCTGAGGGAGCAACCCACGCCACAAGCAAGGCGAGTGGTACATAAAGCGTTTCCTGCCAGGCAACAACCGGATCGTTCAGCAAATCCGATATGTCGACTCTTCGTTTGGTGTGGGGTTGCTTGAACAGCATCCAAAGAATATGCGCATGGAGGAAACCCTTCTTGATATTGTAAGGATCATCTGGAGTATCGGTGAATCGATGGTGGACGCGGTGCTCCCTCGCCCACCACCTAATTGGCCCTTGCAAACCTCCCGCTCCAATGATAGCAAGGGCCAATCTTAGGGGTGTCGATGCCGTATATGATCGATGAGACCACAGACGATGATATCCTAAGGCTTTTCTTTTAGCACATCTTCTAACGACGCAATTGAGATAATGCAACTTGCCTGCTGTAATACTCAGAGATATTAAGTACACGTAGAACACAGTAAACAATGCTGTTTGCCTATACAGCGGGACCCAAATAGTCGAAACGAAGCCGCAGATAGGCAAAATTATTAGAGTAAAAAAAGGCACAATTCGTATCTTCTGATACCATCGGGCGCCGTCCGGTAGCTCGTTCGACCAATGCATCTCGAGTTGCAGATTTATTCAGAGGGAAGACGGCGCAGAAAGATATTGGTAGTGCAGACATCGAAGCAAAAATCTCCTTCACTTATTTAATTCGGGGCAGGCAAAGAAATGCCTGCTATGGCTTCTTCTTCTAATCTGAAATATGCAAGTACATGACGTTGACAGCTCGCTATCACCTGCAACATCCAGCACACATGCAGTAATATTGGTTTGCCTTTGCATATGTTCTCCAGACGCGTGCCGTAGATCCCTTTCACAAGGCCGATAAGATTTGGCTGAATATTGCGATAATGTCATTTCCTGCATTCGAGACATTGCCTCAGACACAAATGTCAATATTGGTCATCAATTATAATTGGCCTCGTATAGCGTGAGCTTGATGACTGGAGAGGAGTGAATCTTCTCATATGCACTGTTAGCCCCAAGGCTTCAAAATAGTGCTGTAGCAGTGGTTTATTCGACTGTTCGCATTTACGGCTCCCAGCCTTTTTTGGCTTTAACTGAGTTACCCCAGGGTTGCCAAATGAGAAAGACGGCAACGAGGTCTCATTACACAGACAGGTAATTAATTTCCATTATTGAAGTTTGAACCATGGCAACTTGGTGACAGCACGAACTGAACACATAGCAGGCGACGCAACGTCGTTATGCGCAAATTATGCTCCACCAACACCTTCTTTGCGCAACCAGCTTTCAATTCGTACACTATCGAGAATAAGCTGTCACACTGACGATTGTCCACTGAGGGGCAGATATTCCTGAACCCCGATTGATGAGAGGTGGACGCTCAGTCGGAAGAGCAGCATTTGAATAGTGGCTAATCGGCCGGCCGAAAACCGATAGGAATGCGGTAATTGAGGATATGACCTCTCTCAGTTTTCCGTGTAGTGCTGATCAGAAAAAAACTGTCCAATGGCAGGAGATTCTCAAGACTCAATTTTGAGACCTGATAATCTTCAAGGCGAACGCATAATCGCCTATGCAAGTTGCAGAACGCTTCACAGAGCCTATCTCTGTGCTTCCCGCCATCTCGCTCATGTTGAGTTGACAGATATCCCGAAAGATTTCTTTTCATGGAAGAAACCGTCAAGTTGACGTGCAGAGCCGAGTGGTTTTGGTCGTGCCACGTGACCACATTAGCAACGGCCACAACAATCGACAGCAGCGACCTCGTCCGTAATCTTTTGCACTTCACCGCCAGTATCTCAACGTACCGTTAATACGAAAAGTCTAGGGGCTCACATGTGAGATGAAGTCACAATCTCTGTGTGCCTCCCATTTTGCGTCACCTTTCTGCCAAGAAGATGCTAGGGGAGAAGAATGATCTGTTTACTTGGGCATATTCTAAGTTGATGTTTGCCATAATATTTGCCTGATATGACGAAAATTACAGACCAACAACTGCCATCTTCATGAGCATTGACAACGCTGAGCAGGTGGATGGAGCTTACTTGATTGAGAAGGGGAACTAAACTCTACTGTCCAAATGGTCGGTGGCTTTTCCAATAACTGCGTATGTACTGGTTCAAAGGCTGCGCTCGGTTGCAGCGGATATGGCCTCTGGTTCTAGATCTTTGCGGACAGAATCTCCCTTGCATCGCGAGTTGCCATGGTGCTCCCGACTTTGTGGATGAGCATTTTTGCAATGGCATGGTGGCTCGAAAGCGGCTATCTCCACATGTGGTATTGTGCCCCAGTGTCACTCTGTTTTCAAACTGGCGTGGGTCTGCAGCGTGTAATATGGCCTTTCAGGTGAAGCAACCTCTCGTCACGCAGAGACCCAAGAACGAACAAGTGCGCATCTAGGTTGCATAGCATCTCCCCGACCAAGATACATGTTTCATCGCAAGAGTGACAACCTACTCCTTCTATGCGGATTGGGTTAAGCTGCCAAGCAAACCTCGATAAACTCACTCTTGCTAAAAAGCATTTGCTCCTTATCTTTGGTTCGCGAGTATAAAAACTCAAGCAGAAATACATGTCACAGCTATGAAGTTTTCCGTTCAAACTTTTTGCGTTTAAAAACGCGGCAACTATTAGCTTGCAATTCTCATATACACGTGAATCATCATCCATATCTAATGTCTTATACAAAGTATCAGGATTCTGAAAAGAAAAAGACATTCTCCACCAATGCGGTACAAGAATTTCAAGGAAACATCACTAAAGTAGTGCATAAAAACTGCTAGCAATCACACCCCATGCAGCTGAGAGCAGAAATGCTCCTCGTGGTTCTATTGTGCCCGATCCATTCGTGTCTGACTGCGACGGACTTGCAGAGCGTGTCACTGTGACAGTGGCAGTAGCGGCGTCTATGGTAGTTGCGGGTATTGTTGTAGCAGGAATAATGGAACCGCTCACTGTGATCTCGGGGACTATTGATGCAGGCATGGTGGTGGCACCCACAGCAGCAGTGTGCGTCGGAATCTGGCCCAGTTCACTGGCAGGAATAGCTGTTCCAACACCCGTTCCTGTCCATTGAGGAGGAAGGTCCATTGTAGCTGTGTTCGGCCTTGACCCCTCGTCAGAAGCATACATGTTGCCAGTTTGTCCGCTTGCGAGTGTGTAGTCCCCAGAGATCAGATTGGCCTTGTCCCCCGAGCTGGTATGGTAATAATCCCCATTTGTCACACTTCCGTACGATCCGTCCTCGAAGAAATAATTCGTTGTAAATTGATCCTGTTACTCTATATTAGTTCGCGCATATGATGGGGTTGTTACGCGCAACACTCGCACCCAGCAGAAAGACACCTTATAACCATCTAGAAGCAAGCATTTCAAATTGCTCGGGCCTTTCGTCACCACTATTAGCACATAGCCGAATATATCAATTAGTATGTATACAAGACATACAACACAGAGAGGTCATCCCGTCCTTGCCCAAATTTTCGGGAAGGTTCTCCGACTGTTCATGAACCGCATCGACAATCTGTTCATAGAGATCCTTCAGGCCTTGTCCTACAGCCGGAACTAAATCCGAGGTCGCACCTTTAGCAGCGCAAGGTGTGTAGTTTACAGCGCATTTCTGTTGCGACGCTGCTACTGCGTTGGAAGCAAGAGAAACTAGAGCTATAGCAAATAGCTTCATTGTGCGTTACTCGGCGAGCACAAATTAAAAAAGAGTAGATAGCTGTCAGTTTGGCGTCGAAAATAATAGGGAAAAGAGTCACCAAATGAAGTTTAAGGATTTAATGCAAGAAGCAAATTTTCCGTGTGAATGCAGCGCACTCAGTGAAGGTTGCCGAAATGTCTCACATCCACGGGGCGTAGTGTGGCAAGCTGCAGATAACGTCGCCTAGGCTATTCCCGGACAGTTCCTAGTAGTCGTTGAGATCACGAGCAAAGAGAAGATTAAGTCCAGGAGCCTCAGTGGAAATCTTTTGTTAACGCTTCGAGGTGCCAGATGGTCGTTAGCAGACAAAGAAATGGACCGATGCGATGCAACGCATAATAATAGCGTAGGCCAATGGGCTGCCATCCTGTGCTATAAAAAGCCTTGGTCAGAAATAGCAACAAATTTCTGCATCAAGGCTATTCCAGCCCTATTATTGATTTTTATTGCCCCAGTAATTGCAGTCAAGTCCCGTTATATTGTTGTGAAGCATTCTAAAACAAGAATGGAAAAGACCCCCTTTATCAACACGTGACGCTGTAAATGATTGCGACGTTGGCTCTCTGTCAACTTCAGTAATTAGATATTGCGGCGTCGTTGGAGTTCAGTTTCATGAGGAGTATGTTTAGACGGCTCGGTGCTCTTGTGGTGTTGACTCGCTACGCAAGGTGAACGCGTAGAGAGGAACAGCAACAATCCAGACCAATATGTTTTCATCCACAGTCACGGCGTCTTTGACATTAGCACGACCCACTCTGTCTGGATCTTTCCGTGGCCAACTATATCAAGAAGCAGTGCACATCAATTCGAGAAGCATATCCATAATCTCCCGAGGTATCGTTTCCATTCATAAGTGGATTGCTGGGCCATCCCCTGACGAGGTTACAGGGAAGCCGATCTCGCATGAAGAGCTTTTTAAGTATACTGGCGGGCGTTTTCTCGTGAACGAAAAGTCCCAAGCTGCCCGAAGATATGTCAAATTCGATGTTGACAGCCTATGCAGGGTGGTATCCGCTATACCCTCAATTTCCTCTCCTGTCTCGAAAATTAATAAGGTAGAAGGCCGCTACAATAAAGTGTTATTCATGACTACAGAAAATGGAAAGGAGGTTGTTGTTAAGATACCATGCTCGCATGCTGGACCGTCACAATACACTACAGCATCAGAGGCAGCTGTTACAGATTTTGGTAATTTTCTTTTCCGCCTCAATACGGTCCATTCGACTGTCATGCTAATCGTGTGGCCCCAACTAGTGAGGTCCTCAACGATGATACCAATCCCAAAAATTCTCGCATGGAGTTCAGATCCATCAGACCCAGTTGGCGCTGAATATATAATTCAGGAAAAGGCCAAAGGAAGACCGCTCTCCGAAGTTTGGGAGGGTATGCATCAAGCATCTAAATTTGACTTCATTACGCATCTGGTCCGGCTCGTGATTCAACTTGCTGAGATACATTTCCCCATATATGGTAACCTCTACTTCCGTAATACGGTGTCGGGTGATTGCCATCCGCTGGATGCCTCACTTGATCCCAGCGGCAAGTTTTGCATCGGTCCCTGCCTCGGAAATGCCCATATCTCCTCCCATTCGTTCAAGTTTCGTGAGATGACGCCTTACATAGGCCCTTGTAAGTGATCCTATACTTCCAAAATTCTTTTCCTTCTCGTCCGCCACTAATCTGGCAGGGGACAATTTATCTAAACTCGGTATCGATCTTGCGAAACGAGCATATTGGTACATGGAGCAATCTGCGACTCTCGGGCCCCTCCCCGGGGTGCATCACGGGACGCAACAAGAACAAAAGGATATGCTGGAGTCGGCTTTGACGACAATACCTCTTGTGTCTCCATTCCCGGAGCTCCAGCGTACCAGTAAACCCATCCTCTGGCACCCCCATATGTGCCTGGAAGATGTATTCGTATCACAAGATGATCCCACTGTTATCATGGACATAATCGGCTGGCGCAACACATCGATACTGCCAATGTTCACGCAAGTCCGCTGGCCCACCTTTATATATCCTCCTGACAATTACGAGTTTGAAAAGCCTGCCCCTGACCTACCATCGAACTTCAATGAAATGTCAGAAAAGGAGAAAGAGTGGGAGATTGCGATGAGAGACCAGGGTGCTTTATCCAAAGTCTATGAGACAGAACTTGCCGAGCGCTACCACCCGGCTATCAAAGCGGTTCTAGTAGACGACGCGTTCCGAGATTTGTTTACTCAATGCGAGACTATACATGAAGACGGCTATATTCGTCTCCGTGATAGTCTTATCAGGATATCGAGGGCTTGGCCCATGATGTTAGAATTCGGTCTTGAAGGGAAGTGTCCTCTCAGATATACAGAGGAGGAGTTCGCTAAATACAAGGAGGACTGGGAGACGTTTAATGATTGGTGCAAGGCGCGCCGGCTAGTGCAGGGGGCCCTAGATTCGGATATCGATGGGCGTATACCCGCGGAAGCGAGCTTTGAAGAAGCAAAAGCGACGTACAAGGAGCTCTATGAGGTTTTTGCGAGTAGTGAGGAGATGACGGAAGAGTACGCGAAGGAATTTTGGTTTTATCGTGAGAGAGAGCAGAGTTGAGGTACCGATGACGGAGCAAAATTGATCGGTTGGCTGGGCCATGTGCGCCAACTTCCACGAAAATTAGGAAAGTGGAAAGTGTAACTCTACTCCATGAATGTAAGATAGAATAGATGAACCAACACCACTCCCTCGAATTGAGATATCTCCGTAAGAATAAAAATCGCGTCTCATGCGAATAATCTTAATGTACAGCTCAAAAACAGCAAGGGGTATATTATATTTCTCATCTCAAAGCGCCCACAGGTCTAGCGCCGCTTAAATTCACGACTCTGCCACCCATAGCTGCAGCTGCAGCGGGCGGTCCACCGCCGGCGGCTCCAAATGGATTGGAAGGAGGAGGTGGCCGCACCCAGCCAGGAACTTGGTGGTCTTCACTCTCCCTAGCATGAATTGTCTGCCACACGTTCGGAAACCCTGTCGGAAGCGCGCCTTTGAGTCGTGCGCCGGGAATCGCGAAGCGAGGGTTCTTGTGCGTGAGGTAGCCGCGCATAAGGTCCTGGGTGAGTAAGGACGCCAGGGCTGATTCGATTTCGTCCATAAGGGGTGACTTATCCGAAACTATGTCGTTGGCGTCTTCCAGGTAGACGAAGGGATCAATGTCCGGGTTGTCTGTCGTGGCGTCGTCCGGTAAAGTATCTTGGCCGGTTACGACGATCCATTCTCCTGTTTCGTCAAAGTAACCCTCCGGATTCAAAAAGTCGTCGATCTCGACTTCGGAATTGCCGTCTGGTTGAGGCACCCGCGCGAGGTCTTTGTCTGGCGGGAACGTAAAGAGTCCCCAACGTTGCAGATCGGTGGTAGCTGTTGTTGGCAGCTGCTGAGCAGTTGTACGTGACTCTATCCACCGAACCGCGGCCTCCAACTTATACAAGTACAGGAAAGGTGGGGGGCCTCGTTGTGATTGGGCTGTTTGATCTCCATGAAAGCCGGATAATATAAAAACTTTCCTGGCAAGTGACCGCCAAACTAATATCTCACATCTGTTGCGGAGTTGTAATAATATACCCTTCCGAGCAAACCAATCAGCGTGAGACGAGTCAACTGCCAGGTATGACCGAAAATCCGCCAAATCGCCCTTGGCAATGATCCGGCAAAGCGGCAAGAAGATGTTCCCGAGGCCTTCAGCCTCTGGACGCTGGAGCAAAGTTGGTGAAGGGAATCGACCGAGGACAATATTGCACGCAATCAAATATGTTAGGATCAGCTTTCGCTGCTTCAGTGCCTGTCTATGACATTGATCATAGGAAGCCTGCAAAGCAATCTGCGCGGGGTAGAATAGACTATTGGAAAAGAGGTATCGGCCGAGGTAGTAGAGGTATGTCACCCTTTGAGAGGCAGGAAAATGCGAAAGAGGAGGCGAATGTGCATTAATACTGGCAAACATCTGTTCGGCATTCCTAAGTTTTCCACACTGCGAGCCATTAATTCTTGCACGAATCAAACACCAAGAGATTATAGAAAGCTTACCTTGAATAACAGCTTCAGACATAGGTTTGCCATCAGGTATATCCCCACTCTCTTTCCTTCGGGTTTTCCCTGAGTACCAGCAGTCCCACTGCGATCTGTCAAACATTTGATAAAAGCTTCCCGGACGACGTTGGCTGATTTCTCAACCAGTGTGACCTTTTCGGCCGTCTCCTCATTCGCCTGTTCGCTCTCTCTAAGCAGATGGGCAATCAATTCCGGTCGGCGATCGAGTCCGATGGCTAATTTAGACAGAACCTTGGATAGGTACAGGACTGTCGAAAGCATGATAACACCATTTTGACTGTCGCTGAATGCAATCACGCAGTGACTGACGAAAAGCATCGATTGTCAGCAAGTCCGCGCTGACTTCTCCAACAGGGCCAAAATCAATCAACCTACTTAAGAAGGCCACGGAGCAAATTATAGGTATCCAGAAGATTTTCGACATTAACATCCCTCATAAATGTAAAATAAGAGCGCATGAATATCGGGAATGCGCCCCATGACGAGCTTCCAGAATCTGAAGGTACCAACGTCTCACACTTTGCGAGCAGCTGCTCGTCACTGTTATTACCGCCAGCGGGGTATTTTCGCCGGAGCTCGGTGATCATCTCCTGATACACTTGGGACAATGGAGGCTCGATTTGCAGGAAGTCCTGTAGCTTCGCGCCATCGCGGGTTCGGACCAGATCGGTGATGCTCGACGTGAAACTATCGAGCACTGGTGTTTCGCTGGACGGCGCACCCCACATTTTCAACGGCGAGGTTGACTTCGGAGCCCTCCAGGTATTCCAAATATTTCTTCTCTTCGCTTCGCAGTAGCAATTAATTGAAGCTGCGGGGGGAGGGGTCTAAGGATGGGGGGATTGTTTTCGCGCGGGCATGTTCAAAGGGAGCTTTTCCTTCGACGCGGTAGAGTAGCACTGTGACGAGGTTGGAAAGTAGATGCCTATATCTTATCCGTCTGAGTTAACAGCGACCAAAGTGGGAGACAGGCACAGCAACCACTACTTACCTGGTCAAGTATCTCTTGATGTTGTTGCATAGGTATAGGATGTCCGCCCACGCGAGTCTGTACGGGTGATGTTTCACAATTTACAGTAAAGAAAGCAGAAAAATAATAACAAAGAGTATGTACAGCAATTCAATGAAAAAGAATCATTATTGCAATAATAAAAGATAAAAGCAAAACTGGAGTCTCAGGAAGGCGGCCACGTGATCAAGTCCTGCGTGCTGCTGATGCGCATATCTCAAGCGGTGGCATGATCCGAAGAATGCACTGCTGCGAGGCTTCCATCATACTGGCCACACACAGTCCGTACAGCCAGTAGATCGCCTAGCTTGAGCGCAAGAGCCAGAGAGAAAACGGAAGCTGGTGGACATCGTTGGCTCAGCCAGCAGCCCAAGCAGTTCACTCATTCAATTCACATGAAGCCCAAAACCTGGAAGCCGGGATGTCGTCATACCGCAAAGCTCCATTTGCTACATCATTATCAGCTCCGAGTCCACCAGCATTGACGTATCCATGCCTTTGTGATATTTATATATATTTATACATATCAATTGGCCTCTCCTCCGCCAATTGTCGTTACTACCGTCAATTAAAATAGATTCTCTGATGCCAAATCTATAAGCTTTTTTTGCTACGAGTGCTCCAGCTCCTCGCCTAGTCTACCGCCATGGATACAGCACGGGGCGTCGTTGAGAACCTCTGGGATTTTATCTACCATTTGCTTACGAGTCCATATGCAACTCTCTATATCCTCTTCCAAAATATTTTAAACTTTATTTTTGCCCCTGCCCCCCCGCTTCCTACTGGCGATGAGAAGCTACATCGGCCTCGCATTGCGGTCATAGGGGCTGGGTTGACTGGCGTTTCCGCCGCATCTCATTGTGTTGGCCATGGGTTTGATGTGAAGATATTTGAGTCTCGGCCCAAGGAAGAAGGCCTGGGTGGGATATGGAGTGTATGTTTTTTTTTTTTTTTTTTTTTTTTTTTTTTTTTTTTTTTTTTTTTTTTTTTTTTTTTTCCGCTTCTCACCTTATAGCCCTCTAATGAATTTCGTCCGGCTGATATATATTCTCCATTACAGCGAGTCAATTCGACATCCGCACTCCAGATTCATAGTATCATGTACAGATTCCACCCTTCAGTAAAATGGGACGCAGCATACCCCAAACAAGGCGAAATCAGAAACCAGATCATCGCCGTTTGGAAACGATACAACCTTGAGAGCCGGACGGTTTTCAACACCCCCGTAAAATCAGTGGAGAAGAACAAGTCTGGTAAATGGGTTATCAACAATGCGCAGAACCAGCATGGCACGTTTGATGGCGTTATAGCTGCAGTAGGTAGCTGCGGTGACCCCAAGATGCCCAGCTTGCCTCGTCAGACCGAGTTCGAAGGACCCGTGTACCATTCATCCAAGCTAGATGGGAAAGATATCAAGGATAAAAAGGTCCTGATTGTTGGAGGTGGTGCGAGTGCAGTTGAAGCGCTTGAATACGCTGTGAATAACGGCGCGGCTGAGATCGACGTCCTTTCGAGGTCTGATAAGTGGATTATCCCACGCAACATTGTGGTCAACACGCTACTAGCTTCAAATGTTTTCGGACAGGAGATCTCCCTGTCATGGGTCCCTGAATGGCTCCTGAAGAAGTTCTTCTACCGAGACCTCCAGGACATCGCTCCCTCTGGCAAGGGTATCTTTATGGACACGCCAATGGTTAATTCCGATCTGTTTGATTTAATCCGCGAAGGCAAAGCACGCTGGCTGCGCGGTGACATCGTCCGCGTCGCCAAGGAGGGAATCGTCTTCAATCATAGATCTAAGGGCGTCCCCAAGGGTGGACCAGGCCATGAAACCCTCGTCAAGGGTGACGCCATAATCATGGCAACAGGCTTTCAACGCCCATCCCTCTCATTCCTGCCGGACGAGGTCTTCAACCCCCCATATGACCCTCCTAGTTGGTACCTCCAGGTCTTCCCGCCCGAATACCCCAGCATCTGCGCCAACAACAGCACCTACGTCAACGCCATCGGGACAGTCGGAAACCTCCACATTGGCATCTACACCCGCTTACTCCTCATGTTCCTCGTGGACCCGCTCAGTCGGCCCACAGAGTTCTGGATGAAGCGGTGGATTGACATGACGAGATTCATGAAAGAAAGAGCGCCCACCGGCGCGTTTGACTTTTTCACTTATGCTGAGCTGATCTATTGGTTTTTGTTTGTGGTGGTTATAAACCCGTTCCGGTGGAAGTGGGCTGCTTTTGTGTTTCTGGGCTTTGGCAGAGGGCTGCCTATGTCTGTTGTTAGGGAGGAGGATAGAATACGGGAGATGAGGGAGGGGAAATAAAGATTGTTTGGCATGGCTGATACGAACGTGGACTCATCTATATCCAGGGATGAAGTTTGGTTGAGACACCCAAGCCACGGAGGATTACGGGAAGTGTGATCTTTTTATTCAAATTTCAATGATTTATTTATGTGGTATGGCAAGACAATTATGATAATTTTAGAAAAATAGGGGATTGGCGTCATGATATCATTGTTGTGTGCTTGGATTGCATCCATAGAAACAATAGCAGTTCGAGCCTGATCCTTCTTTTTGCTCTCTTGGTTTCAACTCCACAACCCTTCCTTCCATCATTTTATCAATGGCAGTTCCACCAACTGTAGCATAATAACTAAAACAGAAAGGTATCGCCATTTGACCAACGAGATAAGAAAGCTTATCCTTAAGCAATCTATCTCGCCTTCCTCTCCCTATCTCGCCCAGCCCCCCTCTGAATATTCAACCCCTGAAAAGGTATCAACTCCCTCTCCTCCGCCCACGTAAGAGGCCACCACACCGCCGCGCCAATAATGCAGAAGATAGCAGCGAAAATCTGCCAAAACCACATCACTGTCGAGCCGAACCCAAACGGCAGGACGAATTTCACAAACTCGGTGGTTTGGTACAGGTCATTTTGAGATGTTATGTAGTATAGCGTTCTCTCGTCATGGTTTGTTGGGGCGGTTGGGTCTGCACCGAGCCCGGGATCTGAGTTTAGAGTCGAGGAGGTTGAGGAGTACGTTGGTGAGCGAGGTTGGTTGCCGTCTGTGTCTGTGCCTGTGCCTGATACGGCTCTCGTTGTGTAGAAGGTTGGTTGTGAGGGTGGGTTGGTGGTTAAGGTAAGTACGGTCGTTAGGTGGACACGCTCGGCATAAAACGGAACTACCCAGAGGCGGAAAACTTGCGACAGAGATACGTAGAGTTTGAGCGCATTTGGGTCGAGTGCTGGGGAAGTGTCAGCTTGACTTGTCCCATATATATATCCGTCTTGTCTGTTCCGGAGTAGTCCATACCAACTGATTCCACATCAAGCTCAATCCTCGGCGACATGATCTTGTAGAATCGAAATATCTGGGCCACAGCCCATCTGCTCCCCTCCCACGACCCCGTCCTAGCAAATGGATGGGTCAAAGATGCTGAAGATGTGAAGAATCTCTCAACTGTTGCTCGTTGGACGGAGGGTTTAGATTGGGTGAGCAGATGGATAACATGCGGGATTTCGGCCACTTCAAACTGTCAGTCTTTATCTCTACATTGTCCAATTGGGAAAAGCTAAATTGAACTACTTACCTGGGTCCTCCATAATTACGGATGTCCTCTCACTCCCGCATCTGTCGACTGTGAGCAATTGTTGATGTGGTAGAAAGAGAGCTGTTGTCCCTGCTTGCAATGTTGTAGGCGATGATGTCATACCAATACTACGAGCTTTCAGCAGCCGACAAGAAGCCCACCACATGTGAAAATGGAGTTTTGACGAAGATAAATATGGAATGGAATAGAAATCTTTCGTGCGTCTTGTGCTGGTGGTATATAATTCGTATATACAAGAACAAGTGCAGAAAAAAAGAACCACAGCCATTACAATCATCGCTTCCAGCTCTCGATCTTCTTCCGGCGCTTTTCAAATCGCTCTCCGATGTTAATACCATCCCCCCGTGGACCATCTTCCGTCGCTCGTCTCTTACGGCTCCTCTCCAAAGCTCCGCCGCCACTCTTCCCCCGTTTCGTAAGGCGAGCAATCCTGTCCGCCCCCTCACCAAGGCCCCTCCACTCCTCACCTCCATAACCACCAGGCTTGTCCCCGCCCCGTTTAGCCTTTTCCTTCTTAGTTTCTTTTGGCAATCGCACAAAGTTCGTTTCTTCATAAGTTCTACGCTCGTTTTCTCGCTCTCGTTCTTTTTCCGACCGTACGGTTCTTCCGAATTGTCGGATTGTACTACCAATACTTGGCTGTGCCATCGGCGCACTGGACATTTCTGCATTGACGAATTCGTCGATGACGGCTGACTTAGCGGTGCGACGGGCTTCTCGGTCTCCACGACGATCTGAAGATGTAGTCTCGGGTAGGGCGGTTGGTTTGATCCTTGGCGGCCGATAGATGCCATCTGAAGAGACATTCTTAGACGCTCTCTTATCTGCTTCTGCTTCCTTGGTGTCCTTGGCGAATGCAGGGAGATTCGGTCGGTATGCCATCTCGTCAATCTCTTCTGACTCAGCTTCTGATTCATTTTCTCCGTCTTCTTCACTGCCAGTCCCGCTCTCAGAATCTTCATCGCTGCCACTGCCATCACTACCCGTAGCCTGCTTCGTCTTCTTGTCCTTCTTCCCGCTCTTCAGTGCAGCTTGCTGTTGGCTTCTCTCGGCATCTTCCGCAGCCTTAAGAACCTTATCAACTTGGTATTTCAACTTTCCTTCCAAAGGGCGAACACCGCGTTCCAGATATACTCGTAGTTCGGTAAGCTTTCGTCGTACATCTCCCTGTAATGAAGAATCGCCCTTGTCCTTAGATGATGGCGGTGTGTAATCACGGAGTTGTAGCACCAAGAGCAGTACTAAATTCTGTAAATAGGAGAGAAAAATCTCGTTCTTCGTGTCGAGAAGCGATATGCCGTCTCCAGGGGGCAAGATCGAGGTGCCAGTGTCCGTTTCGTTGGGATATGTGGAGGCAGGGAGGGAAGAAACAGCACCTGAGAGAGACTGCGTTAAAGTGTCGAGAACGCTGGATGGTGAAGACGAGGAATTGCCATTTAAGGCTTCAGCCTCTCTGACCGTAGCCATGTTTAAATAAGTTATCTGTGCAGCAATCACAGAGAATGTTGTTGTTCCGCAGCTCGTTCGATGTCTCGCAATTTTTCAGATCTTATCGACACGTGATGATAGCAGCTCGAATCTTTGAAGGGTCAACAAACCAACAACATCCTCCGTCTCCCGTCTCTTGCTTCGTAACTTCGGGTCATTTATGAGAAGGCCGCTATTTTTCGCGGTATCTATGCTCTCTACTCAGTCTAGGAATACACTGCTTTTCAAATACTGACACGTATCACCCAGTATCCGTCGTTGAGATCTTGGTTGCTCAAATGATCACGACTTGCTAGATGGCGGCTATCGTTTTAAAGCAGACCTCGCCTTCTATAGCCGAAGAAGGGCCAGATCAAAAACTCTAGATCCAGTCGATTAAAGAGGGCAGGACAAACGCAACTGTTATCTGCCCATAAAGGGCTGAGCTTGAAGTCCCTCATGTAAAAGACGCGGCGACGGAGGCCAATGAATACACAAAAGATATTCAAATATGAAAATGCAGGCGACGTACTTGTCTGCCGCTTCGTCGTCTGAGTACAGGCAGCTGGCACCGTTCTCGGCTATTAGATGCCAGTAGGAAGGCTTGACTGCAGAGTCCATCTTTCCCTCGATATGGAAAGCTCTTCATCCGATCCATACGCTGTGTTTTCACGCTTGCTATAACACTCTTTTTGCTGTATACCTTTACTTATCCTATGGAATCATCATTTACTCGCTTATTTATTTGACGTATTCTCTCTAATCTATAAATTCATTCGTTAGACTTGATGTCATTGGTTACAGCAGCTGTTTATCACTCTTATGAAGTACCTGCATCCGTTACGCCTCGCTACGCTGCTTCTGGCTCGCGGAATCGGCAAGAATTTTTGCGTCTAGTATCCCTCCTTTCTCAAGCCCCCAGATTATCTACGGATGGGTTTGTACGGCGGGTGGAACCTCCCTGCTTCGGCGCCGGATCCCTACTCTCTTGCATACAGAATATTCGCTCATCCGACGAACCATACCGTACGCTTAGTTGTTCTATGCTGCCTAGAGAGCGTTTTCTCAGGCAACTATGGTTTCAAGAACGGTATTTCGACCTTCTAAACGCCCTGCCTGCCGAACACAACGAGCCTTTGGGCTTCCCAAACAGCCTTGGGCCTTGCAGATATGACCCGCGAACTCGCTGGGATCTTGTAAAAAGGCTTCTTGATGCGTTTTCTGCTTTGCCGGGCCCGGATCATTTGCGATTCATACAGGGATGGAAATACTGCGACTTCTTTCCCCGTCTCATGCAACACGTGTGGTTTACAGTCCACGCCGGGAACCGTGGGGCAGCAATAGCTTTGTACCAAGGTCTGACTCAAGGTTTCAAAGGGGGAAGTTGTCCGACCTGTACGCAAATAGCTAGTGAATTTCCGGTTTTAGTGCCCCCTATTTTAGGCTCATCTAGTTCCACAGCCATTAGGCAGCTATCCCTATAAATGCCGGTTTTATCACCACAGTTATTGTTTGCGGACTCACGTTACGGCTTCGATCTGGAAATTCCGCGCAATTTGATGTTTGACTGCATGTATACAGCCGTTCCCTCTTTGTTCCATGCCCGTCAATCTTTATTCTTGTTTTATTTTTCTTGCTTCTTCTGCTTCGAATGACTTCCACCTTACTTATAACCTTCCAGTCAGCCGAGCGTGCTTTCATCCTTTGTATTTACTTTTTGTGTGCTTACCAGAAATTAGATTTATCATTATCATTACAAACAGCTGCTCCGGACCCATGTGAATTACAACCCATCGCCTGGTGTTCAATATACGTTCATCCACCTTTCATCATCATCAGCAGCAGCGCCTTCTTCATAGAACCTCAGATTGCTACTCAACCTTATACGTTTTCCTGCGTCCTCGTTCCTCCCGGCCCCGTGAATCATATACGGGCCGTGGAAAACAACGTCCCCAGCTTCATAATCCGCCGCCAACCAACGCAGTCTCTTTCCGCCACTGCTTTTGCGAGCCTGCGTATCCTGAGCAAAGATCTCTGCGTCCTGTGCCAAAGAGCCGGTTTTGGTCATATGCATACTGAATGCATTTATGCGTTCTTCATCCGTGTGAAGTCGCTCGCCTTTGCCCGTGCCGTAAACTCAGCCTCGATTTCGCGACCTATATTGAACGAGTTTTCCAGACATAAAAGTCCACTTCCGCTAGGAGAGCAATCACCAATCGGTACCCAGGCAGTGAGAAAATCAGCTTTCCCACCTCGCAGGAAGGTTTTATCATAATGGATGCCTGTACCTAAGCCAAATGGTACGTTATGTCGCAGCATATCTCGCTGTACCATGACCTCTCTCTCCCAGTTCACGAAATGACGGATGAAGCTGCGCAGGGCAGGATGCTGGAAAAATGTGAGATATTCATCCGTTATGTGGGCTTTGACCAAACAGTCCAATTTTTGCTGTGCACACCGGGTAAATGTGTTCCGCCTACGCCCTGGTGCGCGAGCGGGTCTTCGCTACTGTTGAATATGCCGTCTCGCGGGGAAGTTCCTGGTTCGAGAATATTGGTATCCAGGAACAAGCGAAAATAATGCTCTCGCATGTTAAGCACGTCTCTTCGTGGGAGTAGGTTCTTTACCCAAATATACCCGTCTTTAAAGTGTTCCCGTAGTTCGTCTATGGGTGTGTCGAGCGTTGATGGGCGTAGCCAGCCTACTGCGTTTGGGTCGACGTAGGGTCCTTCATTTGCACGGATCCGAGGAAGTTCTGTTTTTCTGCTGCTCGTTGTCGAGGAGACGTCGAAACAAGGAGCGGACTCGACGGCTGCAGTCATGATGGAACTTTATAGACTCGTTACCTGAATTTCTTTGGGTCTTTCTGATCGTTCTCTGTTTTAGTTATGGTCTCTCTTTAGAAAAAAAGATGAATGTAGTATGTATGTAGTAGAGGCATAACTGCCACCAATGCATATGAACCGGGGCTAAGATGGTTCCTTGAAGTAGCTGCTTTATTTGGGTAGTCTGCGTCAAGCAGATCAGATGTGGGCTATTTCATGGCCCAAGTGCTTGAGCCTAAAGATATCAGCTGGTCAGATGGAGACTTGGACAACCTTCTTATACGTGGAATCAGTGCTTCGCCGGATATTAGCTAGGCTCGTAGAGGGTAAAGTTAGACAGCGGTGACACATGATTAGAAGCTGCTGTCAAACACTATCGAGTCATGTCCTATGATTGACAGAAGTAGCGGTACATGATCGTACATGATGCGAAATCCACATTCAGATCCCCTAGAGGTAGTTTGCCAAAAGCCCCTTGATGGTGTTCTGTTATTCTCTAGTCCCCTTGCCTTTTGTAAATCATGAAGATGCGCTATGCAGACAAAAATGTCAGGTACTCCTCTCCATTAATAACGTATACTTCGGCCCCAATGCCACGGTATCATTCTTCGGGGTTCAAGCGTGTGGTTTCTAGACCTTCTCATGCAGTATTCGGCACGACTTCCTCCATCGTACCGCATACGCTAAATTAGATACGAGATATTGTTTGCGCCTGTTCTGACTAACTGCGCGGTAATACATTGGATCATGGAGTGGGATTATTCTCACTCCAATTTGAAGGTATATTCTAAGTGACAGGTTGGAGCATGTTGAAGGAAACCATAAACAGGTTGTGCGTGAATAACTAAAGCAGCTGAAAGAGTAGACGAGGAAAAGGAATTCATATCTAAAGTTACATACAGGCTAACGCCACGGAAAAAGACTCACCCACTCATATCCTGCATTCTGCAATCTCAAGTTTAAACAAACGGGCATTGAATATACCATATAAGAAGGTACGAGCGACCTATGTGCTCTTAAAGAGACGCATGAAGTTTCACAGAATCTTCCTTGATCAGATCCGCACCTCTTTCAGCTACAGCATACACTGTCGACAGAATATTTCCACTGACATTGCCCGGGAACACGCTAGCATCAATGACTCTTAACCCCTTAACGCCCAAGACCCTGAGTCTGTCATCCACCACTTGCCCAATAGCACAAGTTCCGCACGGATGGTACTCGGTCATGCAAAAGTCTCTTACTGCTTCCGCAGCCTGAGATCTGTCGTTGACGTTGACATTGGCTGGCGGGTGTGCACGGCGCAGAACTCTGTCTTTTAACGAAGAGGATTGAGCGATCTTATCGCAGAAGCCGAGGCTCGCGGCTAGAATGTCCACGTCAGAAGGGTGATCGAGGTATGCCGTGTCGATGATGGGGCTTTTGTCAGGGTCATTGCTGGCGATGTGCACAGTGCCCCTGGATGACGGGTATTGCAGGCAAGTTACAATCGTAAAGCCATCTGGATCATTCTCGGCAATTGGCTTGGCGAACTTTCCTTGGTTGGCTACTACCTCTTCAATATTTAATGTGCCTTGGGATAAGATGAACTGAACGTTGCCTGACGTGGGGCTACGGAGCTGTTGGACAATCTGTTCGCGTTGCTTCCGTTGAAAGGCGGTCTGCGTTGGTGTCTCCAAAATCTTCTGACAAGTCCGGTTTAATTCGGCCGGCGTCACCATAGTTGAATACGGCAGGAACCCCATACCACTGGTGGCTGAAGCAAGAACACCCGTTGAGTCTCTAGCATACATGTCCATGTGTTCCTGCATAACACTAGGTTTGCGAAGTGCGTCGAAAGACACAGTGCCCTCTTTAAGCTCGTAAACAGCAGCGGTTAAAACGTGGTCTTGGAGATTCGCCCCGACGCCCGGAAGTGGGACGGCGCACTGGACACCAGCTCTTTTTAGGACTTTTGGATCTCCTATCCCGGATAGCTCCAGTAGTTGTGGGGTTTTATATACACCGCAACTAATCACAACTTCCCTTTGTACCCGTATGTCGTGCGTTCGGCCGGAATGTAGGATGCGGACACTGGAGGCAGAGTTATCCTTCAATATAACTTGAATGGCCATGGCCTCCGTGAGCACCCTGAGCTTCCGCCGTTTCAAATTCGGAAGCAGATAAGCACTGGCAGCGTAACTTCGTGTCCCTCTATGTACCTTGCGGTCCACAGTAGCTAACGATGAAAAGAAACCCAAGTGGTCTCCGCCCCACGGATCTTTGGGACTGAATGCCATCGCGGATGCTTCCTTACCGGCTTGGATGAAGTACCGCTCCAGTGGATTACGCCAATTGTTAAAGCTTGTCTGGACTGTTCCGCTTTGGCCATGGCTACCTTGCCGGAACTGAATGAAATCTACGTCTCCAGGAAGACCAGTCCGGGTACCGTCAAAGCGCTCGTGCTTTCTGAAATATGGAGCCAGTGATGACCATGACCATCCGTTTCCAAACGCCGACCAGTCGTCGTAATCTCGCTTTGACCCTCGAACATACATCATCTATTATCCCTATCAGCTATAGTAGATACATGTAGTAAGAGAAGAGGTTTATTTACGCCATTCAAAGCGCTAGAGCCTCCGAGCATCTTGCCACGTGTCTGGTGGTGAATCTTGTTTCGATTTCCTTTCTATTGGTCATGTTGTTAGCATAGGTCCAACAAGAGAGGGGGTTTTATGGGCACATACTTGAGGAACTGTGTTCATCATCCAGTCATACTCCGGGAGACCCAGCATGCCGGGAAACAACGCGGGCGTACGAACGAGCTCATTTTGGGTCTGATCCTTGCCCGCTTCAATCACTCCGACACTGACATTTGGGTCTTCACTCAGGCGAGCAGCTACAGCAAGGCCGGCAGTGCCGCCGCCAACCACAATATAATCGTATGAAAGTTGGAGAAAGTCCTCTAGTGAGCATATGGCACTCTCGGGGGGTTGTGGAGAGCCTGTCATCGTGTGCTGGGTAAGATGTTGTAGTTGCACGATAAGGCCACAACACCTTTCGGGAAAAGATAGAAATATGTGTCCTCTAGATGGTCGCCATCAATGCCGCCTGATAGAGTTGTCCATTGGGAAAACATGAGGCGGCGGCAAGCGGGGGTAATTATTTATATTATGCGGCCCCAAACTCCCAACATATTGACGGCGGCGAAGACACCGCCTGTATCTCATCGTGCTCACTTGACTGGATAATAAATTTGAGATTAGTTCAACGGTCATACCAAGAACCAATCGCGGTCCGTTGCGCGGTGATAATAGGAGGCCGAGATGACGCTTTCCCCGCTCAGGCCAGCTTTTATCTTAGGGTTGGCTGTGGGCCAATCGTGGATCGCAGTATGCCCCACTATGAGTTCCATTCGCTGGGTGGTTTAAATTGGAGCAGAAGTAATAAAGAAGCGTGTCGCGCTGGTGGAATATGGAAGATGCAATATGCCACTGTCTGGTTAGTTAAAAAAGCATAGCATTTCAATACGTCGTCCACGACACCACTCGCAATGGCAAAGCGGCAAAACTTTCACACCAAGCTCTTCATCAACAATGAGGTATTGCAGAATCGATAACATCTTCGGGGGGGAAATTGGTAAAAAAGAGTTCGAAATATGCTGATATTGTATAGTACGTCCCGACAAAATCGCGAATATTCTGCAAAGTTTGCAATCCTTACGATAGCACGGTCTTAACTGACGTGGTGCATTGTGCTGGCGAGGACGATGTCAACGATGCTGTAGCCGCCGCTCATGAAGCCTACAACAATTCCTGGGGCCAAATGTCCGGTCAGGAAAGGGCGAAGCGCATGCTAGCACTAGCTGATTTGCTGGATGCTCATTCAGCTGAGCTCACCAACCTGGAAAGCCTCTCCATAGGCCTGCCGATTGTTATCGCCCGCGGCATTGGAAGCTTTATGGGAGCTGTTTGGCGGTATTATGCCGGATTCTGCGATAAGCTGCCCGGAGACTTTGTTCCGCAGGGGGATGACCGCGTCCATAAGATAGTCAGATATGATCCCTTCGGGGTATGCGCTGGTATTGGTGCCTGGAACGCCAGCTTATTTTTCTTCTGCATGAAAGTAGCTCCTGCAGTTGCTGCGGGCAACACCTTCGTCTTCAAGTCGTCTGAAAAGTCACCGCTAGGCGTGCTGCAAATCGGGGAATTGATCGTCAAAGCTGGTTTTCCGCCTGGCGTTATAAACTTGCTGAGCGGCAAAGGTTCTACAGGCGAGCTTCTGGCGTCGCATATGGATATTCAAAGAATCAGCTTTACGGGCTCCCTCGAGACTGGGAAGAAAATACAGATAACCGCCGCGCAGAGCAATCTCAAGAGAGTCACATTAGAGTTGGGAGGCAAGTCGCCATCTATTATTTTCGAAGATGCAAATCTCGAAAATTCCCTCTTGCACGCTTCTCAAAGTTTTCTCGTCCATTCGGGTCAGATATGCGTTGCTGCGTCCCGGCTCCTGGTGCACCAATCTATTGCCAAAAAATTCATTAATGAGTTAAAAGCTCGATTCGAGACCCTCGCGGGCGCGACAGGCAACCCTGAACTTGAAACAACATTTCTAGGGCCGGTGGTAGACGAAGGGCAGAAAGACCGGATTATGTCCCTTATAAAACCAATTCGGGATTCTCAAGCGGACATCATCCTAACAGGAGGAGAGTCAAAAGGCAATTTTGTCTCCCCCACAATCCTATTGAACCCCCCTATTGACTCCGCAGTATGGACACAAGAGATTTTTGGACCAGTTGTTTGCGTCCGCACGTTTGAAACGGAGGATGAAGCGGTTAAGATGGCTAACGCAACTGAGTACGGCCTTTCTTCATGTGTATACACGAAAGACGTCCCGCGAGCTCTACGGCTGGCTAAAAGACTTCATGCCGGAGCTGTCTCCATCAACTCCAACCACCAACCTGATTATGACCTTCCCCTGGCTGGTTGGAAACAGAGCGGAAATGGTAGTTATGAAGGAGGTAGAGCTGCCGTCCTGGGATATCTACAGGCTAAACCGGTGCTTATAAGCATGGCGAAGCTCTAAAAAGCATTGTACAGGCTTAACGAGTTACCAAACCCTGGATGGTCTTTTTTTTTTTTTTTTTTTTGTTGCAATATATGCACGTTCCCACATAGTATGGGCCACCTACCGCCCAGGATTTACCATACCCTACAGGAATTCATGGTTTGGTCCCAGAGGCTTCCAGTCCATATTGCTATGAAGTAGACAAGTTCTAGATCCCAAAGTCCAAACATGGCGTCCTGGCCTGGAAATTGGAGGCCAGACTGTCTTGCAGCTTCATCCAGCAATATATCCGCGGCTATTCCAAAAAAGCCTAGACTGTGAGGCGAGCGAGATGAGCACCATCGATTCACTGGCAACGTTGGATGTAAAGGATTCCAGCAACCGGGAATCGTTCAGAATATCGCTCCCACAGGATGCCACGCGAAAGCATATCTTTTAATTGGCCTCGCAGCTGCTCCAAGAGGTGTTGCACGTGGTGCCACAAGGTTGCTCTGGCACATTTGTAGGTGGCATGCTGCGAGTTGCTTTCTCGCGCGGTTAAGTTTCCTGCTAGTTCCGCAGGGCGTAGGTTATAAAGAGGCAAATTTCGAAAGACCGTCGGCATGGAGCAAGAAATCAAAAGGATCCCATGAAGTATTCGACTTGCTACCCTTCTGGAGAGCATGATTAAGCTTTTTGAAGCGTAACATGTTCTTCAAAAGGCTACTAGTGCGCTTTATATCTCCCCAGTGCGACCTCTCCCACATTTTTTCCAATCGTCCTATCAAGAATAACATCTCAGTCTCTCGTTGCACGGCGCAGCCTACGATGGCAAACGGCCACGAGTAGTGTTGGTTCCAAAAAAGCCCACGAACATCAGTCTGTAGCAAGTTGAGAATTTGTCTCACCCGCGATTGGACCCGGCTGTCTTCCGCCAAGATTCCAGGCTGCATCACTTTCAACAGTAATATATCGGCAGCCATTGCATAAAGGCCTGCAGCTTTCTGGGTTTCATCTGCAGTATGAAGTGGTCCTCGCTCGCCGAGGTGGGCTTCGGACGAGGGTTGGAGCGATAGCCACATATCAAGTTGTTTCCGTAAAGAAGCAGCTAATAGGGCGTCTTGATGGTCAAAAGGCGTTCTGCGCGCGAGACGTGAAATTTCTAGTATTAACCGGCATAGTGATGGCGGCATGGCAAACGGAGAAGTAAATTTTGGTCCAATGAAGTGCTCCACCTGTTCCCATGACACATCCTCTGGCAGCCAGATTATATCAGTGCTCAGGAATGCCGTCGTCGCGGCATGATAGAGCAACGAAGAAGCACACATTTGTTGCATCGGCGTGATTGACTCCGGCGGGAGTTCTCTGGCGCATTTCAATTTCAGGGCCATGATCCGCGAGGCCCCGAGCAGATGAGAAACGGCACCACATGATTGCCCTGGTTGGGCACGCTTTTGTGACATCTCATTAGCATTTATTCGCTAGGTCTGACCCTCATTGCCGACCACAGTACGGGCCTGCGGAACTCTGAAACCTACCTCAAAAATGCACAAAGATAATGTTAGAACAAACAACCAGTCTTCAGTGCCTATCAGTTTTGACTGCTCGATCATTTCCCGTATGGACCGAACAGCTTCCGAATAGTAGCACAGCGCATTGGGAAGCTGTGGCTGGCTACTGTTTGTAAGAAACAATGCACCAAACGCCAAAAATGAATCCCTCAAGGAGAAATGCTGAGCCCCAAGAGTTAGAAGATCGCCATGCGCGGACGATGGGGAGCCTGGAATAAGCAGCTCCGGCAGCACCGTCGACGCAAAATACCGGAATAGAGCATCTCTCTTCGGCGTTTTGGGTAGCACCTCCGGGAGAGCGACATCCTGCCCTTGATTGCTCTGCTTCAAGGTGCCAGAGTTGGTTTCCTGTAGCGTCCTCGTAGAGCCCCAAACGCACGTGAGATGATTCCGACGACAGGCCCGACATATCTGGCCGTCCTCGTCACATTTCTTTCGTCTCAGCCGACCTATCGCGGGCTGTCAGTGAGGCGCAGTTGAAAATAACGCAAGAGGACACCCACACGTGAGGCATCCCGACTTGGTCCTCCACTTGGCTGGCATGGTTGGCAACTAACGGCAAATCGCACGCATAGATCACTTGGCTACATTTACAGCAGCATCACGTAGAATTGCTCGTATAGAACCACTGCGAGCGTATCCCAATTCTTATGTCGGAAGACGTTGAACTGCAAAGCTCTGGGCGTGGAGAAAGGAGTCGCACCAGCCAGGGGAAAGTCTATGCTTCTTCAGGTTAGTGCCTCAGCCTTTGCGACTCTCCTCAGATCATCTCTTCCTCCACTGTTGTCTTCAACTGATTCAAGGAGACTGATGAAGGACGTGATGCAGCGTACGGACTGTTCACTTATCAAGGGATACAGTTGGCTTACAGGATGCGATGGAGAAGGAGCTCGGAGCACTTTGGCCTTATGAATCATGCAACACGGCTGATTTTCGTTCCATGGATAGTATCAGAGCACGGTTGACACAGTTCCCATTGCACTCGGCCTCTCAGACGAAAATCATTTTGTTCTTTTTGCGACCGTTATTTCAAATATGCCCCATCTCTGATTACTGCCAATAGCATGACGCAGAGAGCCGTATACGGTCCACATGCATGCGGGCTCACATTTCACACATTTTACCCAGAAAAACTCTTATACAAATGGCGCGTTGTGGGACTGAATATCCCATTTTGATTCGCGGATCCTCTCCATTGGGCCTGATAAATATTCTCCGAGGGGTTGAAAGCACTTCTGGCAAAGCCAATTCTCACCACAGCAGTCCCTGATACTGCCCCGATTGCCAAAGGCTATACCGAATCACGAAATATAAAGCACATCCTAAATTTCAACTAACAATAAGGCTCCTGTGCAGTGTGAAGAGGGGGCGAAGTTTTTCAAAATGGCGATCAATTCGACAACCAGCTCCACACAACTCCATTGATCGTTCAGAGGACCTTTATTTAGCGCAAATATCGTCTTGGCCATGACGCAAACATATTGGCAAACCCCCCGCAACGATTATTATGACCCAAGCAACCATCATCGTGGTGTACTGTGCAAGGCTGCTTTGGCAGGCTGCGCCCTGCTCGAATGCTCGCTAAACAGTGCGTCGCAGTCCCCTGTCGATAATTTGCCGACATACTAAGTGTAGGCCACTTGAATAAACAGTCAAAAACTACCTTTTGTCCGCGACATACCCTTATGAGACAGCGACGGGAACGGAAAAAAAGACAATACCAGCTGAGGGATTCTACATAAATATACCATTATTCTACTCTGTTCAAGCATCGATAGGTTCTATCATCCACCATCATGAATCCAACGCGCACAATGCACCTATATATGGACGGCCTCTCGTCCCACAAAATTCTCGACTCAGATAAGAAGACCGTTCTCTATCGTACGCGGCGAAATCTCAGAGGTTCATTAAACATGAAACCTGACGTCCATCTATACCGCGCTGACCCAGCCACGGGCAACAAAAGTTCATGGATAGGCGACGTGACGTTCAGATCTTATCCATGCGTGGCTACCATCAAGACTGCCACGGAGGATACGTTGATCCTATCTCGCACTGACGACAAACTGAGGAATACGCTCAGGTATACTAGCTTACGATCGAAGGCAGGGGAAATGTCCTGGGAGGCTGGAGATATGGCAGCATCCGGGCTCTTAATTGATAGCCAAAATTTCGTCGTCGCGAAATTGGAGAGGATAGTTTCGTGGAAGAAGTTCGCTAGGTTTCATGTGTATGTTGATGAGGATGAGCTTGATCAGGAGCTCATGGATGAGATACTGTTTACTGGCACGGCGATGTATCTGTACCTTGAAAGCCGGTCAGCCATAGCCCATTCTTCTGGGGGTGCAGAATCGGCCGCGGGAGCCACCGGCTGAGTGAATGTGATTATTAGACGAATGGTGGGGGTGTGCTTGTTGGACAGGACCACTGGAAGTTTTGCTCTTGGTTTAATATAATATAGTAGAGGGGCTGTACTCTCACTGCTTTGATTGACCATCGCGGGGCATCATTAAGTTTGCTATTGTTGTTTCAGTAAGTTCTGACATTTATTATGAATATATACCAGGAGTTAGGGGTAATCCAGCCGCCGACACTCCATTCACAGCTCAATAATTCCCATGTATAAGAAGGAAACGTTTGAAGGCAAAACTCCACATATTTGCCCGCAGGAGGTTTCCCGTATCCAATCTCCAAGCTAGAAAAGGGGCTTTTGTGCATAAACGACGTAGCTATGGAATAAAAGTCGGTTAACCCGAGCCTCAAGCAGTGGAACGGCCAAGGAGGAAAGTGCGTTGATCTTGTCACTTACTAGTTATGTAAAGCGTGGATACCCCTTGTTTGTATGGCTTCTCGGACTTGATTGTTCAGAACCTCGACGTCGGCCCGCGACCAGCCTAGGATCTCTGTGAAGGGACTCAGAGTAAAACCGTCGACTCCATCAATGTAATGGATGGCCATGAGAGACCCAATAAGTTTCTAGGTATCAGATCTCAGCAAAAATTTCCAGAAAAGAATGCCAACATAGGTAGCCAAGAAAAGGAAAAAAAAACAAAGTACCAATTTCTTATTCTTCGGCCAGGAGCCAACTGGCAATTTGAAAACATGTTGTTCAACGTTCACAAAGCCTGCATCCTGTACCCATTGTCTCAGGTAGGGTGCGGGGTTCAGCGTCCGTCCCATGCATTCACATGCTTGGGCAAGTAGCTGCAGCATTTGCACCAATTTGTTGTCCGGTTGTAAGGTGTCGTCTTCTGAGTATGGTGGCATCGAATATTCCTGAAATTCCACCCAGCCGCCTGGTTTGAGGTTTCTGTCCACAGATAAGACGTATCAGCAACATGGGAAACTTAATAGGTCTGTGATACTGAAGCGAATATCGTATGAGGGCAACTCAACTGGTAACATTGCTGCATCAGACTCGGCCAGTCCCGAATGGATCCCGTCATATACCGACAATGGATATAATCAAAAGCTCGTGTTTCTGCCCATGGCTGCTCGACGTCATCCACAATGAATCTAACATTTGGCGGTACACTTCAACGAAACGAAGTGCATTAGTATAATCTCACCCAAGGTAAGACATGCAATTGGTTTGGCACGTACAGATGTGGTTGTATTGGGCTCAAGTCATTCCCGACCTTAAACAGGCATCAGCATCCGTTCTGATCTAACAACAAAAGCATATCGCAATTACCAGTTCTGCCGAAGGATAAGCATCCGCTATTAGAGGGATATGTTAGCAGAATCTCTTATAGATATAGATGTATGGGTTTCGCATACCCATTTGAATCGGCCACATCCCAGTTCCCGTCCCGATATCTAATATCCGCATTCCATCCGGCCTGATTGGTGCCATAAAAAGTTGTTCGTCTAGTAGGATGTAGTAGATGTGATGGCATAGATCAAGCCGGGCCTGCTCACGCTCATCGTTGGGAAACTTATAGACTAGTAAGATATTGTTAGAATCGAGTACTATAAGGCTGTAACTTCTGATTGCCAGAGCGTAAAACGAAGGGGTTATTGGAAACGTACTCCCAGCCCGATAGCTGTGATATCGTCGTCCATGTTTCCATTCGTATTTGAGAACACTGGTGCTTAGCGATCTAGTGAAGGTTGATCTGTCGCGAAAAGTAAGCATACAGAGTTTAGATCGAATGATATAGCTTTGAAGAGAAATCACATACATTTCTTCACCGTACGATGAATCGTTATCTGGCGCGGCCTAAAACAACGAAGAAGACAGCTGTTAGGCGCATTCCTCATTATTGCATATAAATAACTTACCCGATCAACCTCCACTATGTTTGGCGCAAACTGTGCGTCCATGTCCAGTTCACACATTGTGAAGAGCCAAAAATGCCGAGACCCTGCTCTCGAAAAGAAGGGTGAAGAAAAAGCACCGTATATAATAGCTTGCCATGTGCAGAACCGCAGACACACAACATATGAGAGCGGCAGCATGTGCCCGCACGGCTAGACCAACTTCGCTGCCAACTCTGATTCTTCAGCACCTTTTACCCAAAAGATCAATAAAGCGGCGCTCTCGCCCCTCGCTACCCTTCACCGACCACCCCCTCTGGAGCCATCATAGGCCGGTGATAGGCCATTTCAACGGAAGCTTCCAAGCACATGGGAAGCTAGCCGTGGATAGTCCCAAACTCAAAGAGCCGGGGCTTGAAAGAAAGAGAAGCTCATTGTTCTCTCTGGGCCTTCGAGGTGGCGGTAGACTAGTGAAACTCTCGAGTTCAGCACGGGAGTACCAGACGTGCCGTTTCTTTGTCCACAAAAATAGCCACGGCACATTGTCTGGGCCATGGACGGGGGTCTGCAAGGAGAACGTTGCTGAAGTGCCGTTAGCGCTCGCTTTCCCCGGATTCTGCACAAGGGTGGAACCCATCAACCGATTGTTGCGATGCGCTATTCATGAGAAAGTTTTTGCTAGAGTACTCACCAGAGCGTAGTCCGACCAAAGAGGGCTTGGTATTTGAGAATTTATTGAGTTTGACCACTAACATTTTGATTTCCATGAAATTGTCTTGTCTATCTCTACGAATATCCTTCGATGTAACTCTACCAAATCACCAAACCCGGGATAAACACTCTACTATACGAGGTCTACGTGAAATGCTCCGAAATGTCGCTCGCCGTGAAACATGAAAACTTCAACCAGAAAGAGAATTTGTAATACCGCCATCATAGTTCGTCCATCGTATGCCCATTCATTCAATGCATGCATATCCGTACTGAGTACGCCTTACTGTGACGGCACCAGCCCATTCGGCGCATCAAGCTGTATAATCCGCCCCTGTGTCCTAGGAGCAATTATCCTAGTCCATGGCACAAAGCGCTCCGCATCAGCTTCTTCGACAGTTTTGACCTTATCCGTAGCAAGGCCAGCTTTAATTCGCCATTTCCGTAGTGCCTGCCGAGCGAGGAATTCGCGCCTGTCGCCGTCTTCTGCCGTGTGGGAATGTTTGGTGATGTAGGTCCGCGGCCGGGAGAGAATTTCTGGTTCAGAGTCCGATTCGGAGTCCATTAGATCGTCGTCGTCGTGCTGCACTGTGCCGGATCTAGAGCGGCTGTGACTGACGGAAGGAAGAGTAGGAGTAGCGGCCGATCGTTTGCCTGCTTGATAATGGAAACTGGGTGCGGGGGAGGAATCCGAGCTACGAGTCACCGGTGAACTAGTCTCCGCGCTGGGAGACATCCTCGGAGACGCAGCGCGCAAGCTACCATCGACGCCCAACTTATCGTGTACAGCCAGCCAGTGACGGTCCAAACTTACACTGAACCGGCTCCATTTCCCAAGCACCTTTAAACTAAGGAAATATTGCCTTAAGATCGTACTAAGCAATACACCATTCTCTTCTGATATGATCTCTGCAGCCACTCCACCCTCAGACTCAGCTAATAACGACGTGTAACCATCCTTGCCTCTAGCCATGTAGCCTCTCGTCGAGATGGTGTAGGTTTTATCATCATCTAGATCTTCCCCGCCAAGTTTCACCCACTTAACACGCGAACCACGAGGCGCTGATGCAGAGAAAGCAAATGTGATATTCGAAACTTGCGGAAATCGACCTTCAAGAGCAGGAAGCTCGCTAACGCCATTTTCCAGCGCGTCGCGTATAGCTTTCCCTTTCAGCCGCAGTACAACGACAGGATCCTCAAAGGGGAAACAGTTCAGTATATCCTTCACACGTAGAACACCGGGTGGATATATTTGGTCTCCACGAATCGTCCCAGCGGCCATAATAGCGCAATCCGTGTTGTGGTAATACCGCATCAGATCGCAGACGAAGTTACCCATATTGGACTCTCGTCTGCGAACAGTGGTGAAGCGGCCATCCAGCGGCGTAGCTGTGTACCCAATCGGTTTTTGCAGTTTTGATTTTAGGGCAGATGTCATCTTCGTCACGAGTTCGACGGTTGGCGGGTGTTCTGGGATTGACCGCACTACGTCGCGCCGAGTCACAGAGATATCCCACCCGTTTCCGTCCTTTTTCCGCCATGCCTCGATGTAGCTTAATTGTTTGAAATCAGTGCCGGAGCGCAGAACGTGTGTCGAGTTGATGATGCTATGGCCGTAGAAATGGTCATGTCCGCCCAGTATAATATCAACAAGACCGGGAGGCAGTTTCTCAGCTAATTTGTTATCGTTTGGTTCTCGCTGGTGGGTTAATGCGACGATGAGCTCTGCGCCCTGCTCACGGAGTATGGGGACAAGCTTCTTCGCTGTCTCCGTCGCAGATTTGTAAATGACATTAGGCGGGAGGACGTTGACGGTTGCAAGCCTAAATTCTAGTCTCAGCTGAAATCCAATATAGGAAACCATATCAGAACCTACCATTCTCTCTCCCCAAGTCCGATAACCCCGATCTTCACCCCATTAGAAGACTCTAACATGCACGTCTTCTGGCAATTCGCCAGAGCCACATCCTCTCCTAACGCGGGGTCCAACACATTGGCCAGCAACCAGGGAAACTTGCATTGGGCCCTCAAGTGTCTAAACTGAGCAATTCCAAAATCTAGGTCATGATTCTACTCAAAATCACAGAATTGTCAGCCTCCATTGTTCCCAATCTCTTCCCATTGCTAGAAAGCTGAAAAGAGCAAGAAATGCTCCCCTCGTTGATTGGGCTAGCCATACTCACTCCCACACAAGCGACATCCGTACCAACACGGTTTAGAAACGGCACCATATGCCTCCCCTTTGTAACAGTGCTCTCGAGACTCGGGTTGAATGCATCTCCGGAGAAGAACGTGAGGACGGATGGTTGGTCGGCGAATTTAGGATCGGCTCTGTAGTAGTTCACGAGGGTCTGGAAGCGCGGGGTGCCGCCTACGGGTTCTGCGGATCCAGATCTAAAGTTCGTAGACGGGACAGATGTGTCAGTTTGTTTGTATGTTTCTTTTGGCCAGAAAGGTTGAAACCTGGAGAGGGGGGAATACGCACTCGACGTGATAGACATCGTTGTAGTGGATGAGACGCAGATCCGGGGGCCCGTCGCGCCCGCAGTCGTAGGTCGTCGAGAGACCGTCCACCTCGATGGAGGACATGTTGCGACCGTTGATACCTAGACCAGCTCTTAAAAGACAATATGGTGGAGGATTATAGGCGTTGATCGGGCGAGAAAGCTATAGCGGGGAGTGCCTGCGGAGGTCTGAGATGGCCGCTTCATTGTTTCCGCCGCAGACCCAATGAGCTCAGACCACGGTGCCAGTCGATTCTACAATTCCAGTCGCTCGGCGCGATGTGATTGATCATATAATGGAGATACGAATATCCTAGCCTCGCAAATTCACTGGACCTGTTTATCTACGATTGCAATTCGGACGGAGCAGCCTCGAAGACATGGGGTGTCGAGAAATGCTCGAACAGCGGTGTGGATGGTGAATGAGCGCCCATATTGAGTCTATGGCCCTTCTATTATCATTTTGTATTTTTCTTCAAAGAGAAACGAAAGCACCGTAGTCGAGTTGCAACGGGTCTAATAAACCAGACTTCAGAAGCTGTAATACAAATTCGCCCTGATCCGAAAAGTGACAGATAAGAATAAGGGGAGAAGAATAAGAGCATAATGACAGGAGTGACACGCTGCGTGGATATTTTCGTCTTCCCATAAAAGCGGTGAACCAAATGAACCATACACCCAAAACGCAAATTAAGTCAAGAAACAAAAGGAGACGTAGCTGCAATGAGGTCGTTAAGGCGAAAGAGAAGCAGAAAGCGATGCAAACACTGTTGATAGATTACACGCACAACATAAGCGAACTTGCAAAGGATTCAGGCATGGCGTTCGGTTACTGTCCATCGCCTCTTTTGAGCAGAATCTCGCTGCTGAGGTGCCGATGTACTGCCCCATAAACCGTGCTGGGACCGCGTCCGTTCAGGAAGCTGTACAGAAGGGCCAGTCTCAGGGGTTGTGGACTTTGTATCCGTCTGTTGAGCAACTGGAGTAGGATCACCGAAGTTGGGGATCAAGTCGTCGGCATCTGAGTTGACCTCAGAATCGGGATTGGAACCCCAGAGTCCCGAGGAGGAGCGACTAGCAGATGCGGTCGGAGACGTGATACTAGAAAATCTCTGCGTGCCGTAACGTCTTGCTCCCGGGTCGCTAGATGTGAAGCTGTCGCGAGGGCTGATTGAACCGGACGAGGAACCAATCCGGTGACGGTATGAGGAAATGGTGCTAGGAGCGGCTTGGGGGGATTTCATAGACAGTGACCCAGCACGAGAAGGGGGTACTCCAGTACGGAGATGGTCGATGGACGCAACTGTGTCTACGTCGTACTCATCTGCTAGTTCACAATCCGACTTGGGAATTTCTGAATCGGGCTTGCGGACGGCCACGGTCATAGAGGACATGCCAATGTCGAGTAGCACGGGCTGGTTGGTGAGAGCACCGATCAGAGCATTACATCCAGCTCCATGTGTAACCAGCACGAGGACTAAATCCGTATCATCCTCTTCGTCGTCGTAATATTTAACCCCTGACGCGGTCGTTTTCGACAGATCGTGAGTTTTGTAATAGTCCACCATGCGCTGGATGCCATTGCGGAACCTTTGGTGCATAGAGCTCCACTCCTCGCCGTACTCTCCGCCGTTGCCCCAATTGTGAGGTTCACGCATACTGTCCCATTGGTAGTCAATCTCTACACAGGCTTCACACGCGTGCGAAACATAGCCAGGGGGAATAGGATCTGACGACGACACTGCATACGTGGGCGTTGGCGGCAGATAACCATCATCCGCAGCAGGGGCGTCTGTCGAAATCCTAGATAATTTTGCGCGGCCTGCTTTATGTGTGGCGAGCGCCGATGGGTCCAGACTACCAGAGCGGAATCTACTGGCTGGAGATGAGTCCATCGTCGACACGTTTTTGAGGTTGATATCTCCTTCACCACTAGTGTTTAAGCTTCCTGTTGCCGTGCTGCCCCAGCCGCCCGGGAAGTATCCATATAGAGACTTCTCACCCGTTTCAGAAGCGGTTACAATGTGCTCGGCCGGTCGGAGAAGATCTGCTTTGGCACTAGTAAGCATCATAACCGAACTTGGCGGAGGCGTGATCTTCTCGAAATAGTCGGGAGACAGCCATTCTCCCAGGAAAGCATCTAACCGCACACGGCATGGTTGAATACAGCTTCCTGTGGCTTCGTTTTGACCTTCATCGGCTCTACCACCACTAGGCTCAGGTATGGTTGAAAGAGATGTTCCATCAGCAGTACTTCCAGGCGCTTGTGATACGGAATCACTAGAATGGACGCGACTATGGCCGGTGGATTTGGACGGACGGAGTGGGTTCCGTGGCACTTGGTTGATACCCGAGCTTATAGCTATAGAGCTCTGTATACAACGAAGGAAAGGCGAAGTATGTACGATTATCCTATGCTTCTTCCCGTAGCTGTTTGTTGTTCCAGTCAATGCTCCGTCTTGTCCAGTCTTGGGCGAGACATCGCCGTCGTCATTCTTCTTCTGCTCCCGATCCCTTACGAGCTTTGCAATCTGAGCACCAAGCGTACGGGACTGGTTCCATCCGCCGTAGGTTAGAGGCGGGTCATATGGGGTGGGAGTGTTCAAATGCCACTGCTTGTCGACGGCATCTAGTCGAGCGCCATGCCTGCGGGAAAATTAGGGTCAGCTAATTGCATAAGAAACAAGATGCGCTAGATAACTGACAGCCACACGAAGAGAACTTACCTGGCAATGATAATCACAGCGGGAGCTTTCCCCATGGCCGGGGATGTTAAGAGCCGCGACTTTAGAAGACCACCGTGAAGCCACCAATACGATTGCCGTTACTTAACGACCTGTGATGGGCACCACCGGCTGAGACAAACCCAGATGCAGGGGTACCTGGCTAGCGAGCAGGGATATCGGAGCTCGAAAAGTTCATTGTCATGGAAGCGAAAGACGTCTCATTTTTTTGTGTTTTTAAAAGGACAAAGAGGACACATAAGCTTCCTCACTAACAAAGTAACTAAGCAACGCAATAAGATACAAGATAGATACCAATAGCCCAGATCGCGAATAAGCAGCAGATGAAGCCTGGAGAGCAGATGTAGTCGCAGACATGCCGCAACAGGCAGGAGGCAGAAAAACATGTGAGCGTGGGGTAGTCACCTGATCTTATCTGATCATCTTATCTCCAGCTTACTCATCTGCACACGGAGGTCTCAAGGAAAGAAGAACCTTGGTACATTCATCAATGACGCTGGCAAGTAGGTAGAGTACCAGGTATAGGTACAGGGCATGCTGCCTGCTATGAATACGCACGCAAATCCCAGTTTTACTTCTATGAAGGACTACGACTTCAAGTACCTGCCCATTTCGCGCGATAGGAGCCGCAAGGAACCAAAAAAGCATTCCCGTTTCAGTCCATCAAGTAACCACTGCCTCACCCTAATAGTGCCAGTAGAGTCTCCTTCTACGCACATACCCTACGAAAAAAAAGATGTCCAACGTTTTCAGATATATCAAATGGTTCATTGAAACTTCTTTGCCTGCAGCGAAAGAGCGTGCCGAGCGCAGGTGCCTAGAAGCCATGGAGGCGGCGCGCAATGCAAACGACACATATTATGCACTAGTCCAATTTGAAATGGACGTTGAAGACGGGTATCCTCATCGAACCGACATACTATTTATTGTTCGACGGGCGATACTGGAGTTACTTGACGAACATGGTTGTGCCAGGCCGGATGCTCTACTGGATATTTTTGCCGACCATGTACGTTTCGACTATGAGCATGCCTTTTTTACGCCAGAAGAAATCAAAGCTATGGAGAAACTGGTGAAAAGGTGGGGAAAGAAACATGAGATTGATCGCGAGTTCCCATTCTTACAAATTTTGGAAACTGGTAATCATACTAAGAGCGAAGAGTTGTGCTGGGAGATTGCGCAGTCGATTCAGGAATGGTTGCAAAGGAGGCGAACTGGCAAGCCTGCATATTCTTGTTCTATTAAGTAACCACGTCGTCTGCCCCATCTGTACACTCTTAACTTATGTTCGTGTCCATTTTTTCCAGCTTCTCCTGCGTCTCGAGTTCCTCGAGCTTCTCTTTTAATCTGCTGATCTTCTCTCTCTTCCTCTTGCACTCCTCTTCCTTTGCCAGGGCCTTCTCAATTCGTTCAGCCTCTGACGACTATCATGTCAAGTCCGTATAATTAGTAGCAATGTATTGATTTAACGGAATAATAGTATATTCAACTTACAATTCCCTTGACTGCTTTTAGCTCCGGTTTTGCATCTTCATCCCGCCTTCGGGGCGTGGGGCCCCTGCCCAGTGTCAACAACTGCCTTGTGAACGGCACGAAGTGCCAACAGGGCCCCGACCCGTTCGAAAAAATGGAGCTATTTTAAACGGTTAGCTAAGAAAGCCAGAAAAATAAGTGCAGTGTGCCCCAAACTTACCACGACGCAACCTCTGTGACAGTGGCCATAGCTTATACAATACTGTCCCCTTTCCCCAGAGATGCACTAATGATCCGGAACAACGAGGAGCATTGAAAAACACCTCCAAAGAGGGAGAGAGCGAGAAGAGTAGTTATTATTCCCCTAGGGCCATGTTGTCCTGCTTGAGGACGGTTCGAAGAAAAAGAATGAAAGAAAATACAGTAAAAAGATTTGAAGGGGCAAGAAAATTGCAATGATGCCACTTATAATAGGAGTCGAAGAAAGTAAAATGGTGGTTGAAAGGATGAGTCTTTGTCGTAAAGCGTCGTGGTAAAGTACAAGCAAGTAAGTCGTGTAGTGAAGAATCAAGGAAACTCCTGTCTTCACCGCTCCTCTAATTCTTTGCGTTTCTGCTCATCTGTAACGCACCATAGGTCATATTGCATTCAGTGACTCAGTCATTCAATGAGGCAAGAATTGTTGAAGCGAATTGACGAAGTCAGCGGATGGCGTTGTCCCATTCCGTCATGTACTTCGGCGTGGATCGGGCGGGCCCTAACATTGAGAGAACTGACCGCCATGAGATCCTTTCACCACGGTCTTTGCTAGGCTATTTGCCCTTCCAGGTTTTCTTTCGATCAAAACATAACGGTATAAGTATATTGAACGGCATGAGTATATACTTTAAGAGCAGATAACAACAATAGAACATCAGAGTTTCCACACTGAAATGCAGTGGAAACTAGCCCATAATATATGTCTCCGACAGTAGACAACCCATATCTTCTAAAGGATGCCGGAATTAAGCTGGAAAACGATGTTGTCCGTTGAAAACAAGAAAGCAAGGGTACTGGAGGGCTAACTTTGCTCAAATGTGTAATAAAGCAGTGCATCCACTCATAGGAACGGCATCACGCCAAAGCCCCCATAGGATCCCACAACGGCAGTGTCAAAGGCTCCTGCTTTAACACGTCCCTCACGCTCTTCCTAACAAACCTCGGATCGACGACGACCTGATAAACAAATTCATCCATCCACCGATCCGTCATAACAAACCAACCATCATCCCCCGCGCCCTCACCCCACGAATTCTGCACCCTCCAACGAACAGGTTTCCCATCCTCAACGTGCACAGCCGTCAGAACCATGGCGTGCGTCATGGCTGATTCGCCCGTGTTCAGGCGCTGGGCCTTGGTCATGTCTAAGTGGACGTTGAAGCCGAGTGCGTAATCGTACAGTGCAGTATCCATGATTCCCGAGCTGCTGTTCGAGAATTTTCCAACGTCGCTGCCGAAGAAGACCGGAATTCCGGCTTTGAGCAGGGATATTGCGCTGGATTTGATTGTCTGTGACCTTTCTGTAAGTAAACTGCTCATATGCCTGACGGGTGTATATTGATGAGGAAGAAAAGAACAGAAGACGTACGTCCATATCAACGTTCACATAGGTGACTGGTCGGCCGCCCACGACGTTCCCCAATCTATCAACAGTAAGGAGGCGATTATATGGATTCCGAGGATCATTGACCAAGCTGAAGAGCTCATGCACATCCGTCCCCTGGCACGCTCGCACCCCATCACGGCTGGATAGGCTCGCCGCAAACTCCACGGGAGTTACAGACAAGCTGTGGAATTGACCTTTGGAGTCGTAATAATCCCACGTGAACTTCTCTGTTGGGGAGGGTGGTGGGCCCAGCATTATGGTCAGAATAGAATGGATTTCCTGGAGGAACTTGTCCTTTGTATCCGCCACCGAAGCGCGCATAGTGGGCTTCTTGCTCTGAGCCAACTCGCGAAGGATCAATGCTTGCTCCCTTAGCTTGGTGGCTATGAGACTGCTCATCGCTGAGCTCGACTTGGCATTATACGAGTCTGGATACAATTGTTGCGGGACCTATAATAAGTTATAAATACAAAGGCAAAAGAAAAGCAGTTTTAGAGACTCAAACTTACTAGTCCGTATTTTTGGACCAGGTTAGCTACCATGTCCCACTGCCCCCCATCTCCGACGGGAGAATTCAGCAGTTCCTGGACTAGTCTGCCATCTAGATCTTCAGCTGACGTCTGGATGACATGCTTGAAAAACCAATTTGCTTTCTCAAGCTTATCCCAAAAGAACAAATACGCCTGGCTAAGCTCGAATTTCTCCAGGTTGTATTTCTTCATGAGAGCGACGCGGAAGACATTAGTGGAAGCAAAGAGCCAACATCGTCCTGATGAGCGTTGGTTTGTAATGGGTGCACCTTCGAATGGAATTTTGATGTTGAATGTCTGCGTATCAATGATAGTTGCGGCCCGGTTGGTCAAGATGGAGGATAATGGATTGGCGGAGAATGCGGCCAGTGCTAGTTTATTCTGTGTTCAGACGAATACAAATGAGGTTAATGTAGTCCATAGGCATATATTGATAGAAATCACAAGAAGCTGCTCCCACCTTTGGATCAGCGAGCAGCTTCTTTTCCCATTCCTTGGCCGCAGAGATGGGTAGGGTGGTTGTCCTCTTGGATAAGTCGGCGAAGTAGGAAGCTATGTCAAGTAGCATCAGCCATAGTAGAAGAAAAGAGGTACGGATATAGCAACACAGTCATCTCACGCTTTTCATCGACGTAGACAGTATCGTCGTCCACGTCCACGACTAGATTGGACATGCGCTTCTCTAAATCAGCGCTGGAAGGCACTCGAGCTGATGACTGGCCTGCACCCATGGCTACAAGGGCTGCAATGTTAGGGCAAGAGCAACAGTGAAGAGATTTGTGAGTATATTCAGTGTCTACTGAATCAGTCCGACTACTGTACAATGCAGAAGTTGAGCTTCCGTCAATGAGCACCTTGAGAGCACGGAAGGAGGGGGATGAGGAGAGAGAGACACAGGCTGGGGATGATGTGACCTCGCGGAGATAAGATCATCAGATAACGGCACGTGACTGATAACATTCTGCCACGAGTCACCGCTCTCGTGCAAGACTTGCTTTGCTGTCTGTCTTTCCGGTAGAAGTCTCTTTATCTTTATCTGATGGTGCATGATCAGGAAAATGCAGCTGCATTGCCCCCTTGGCGGAAGCATGTCCAAGCCCACAAGTGGTCTACGTTCAAATAGCAAATCCGATATCATAAAACCTGGTGTCTTAGCAGTGTAGCTGGAATTAACAAAACTGTCTCTAAATACTCTAAGTGGGTAATAGCTACAGGCAAGCATAGTAGACAGGGATCTCTCTGGGGTGTCCAGCTTGCAGGGGAATCGAGAAGCAAAAAACCTTGAGGCTTCTTTAAGGTTGGAATCCACCATAAGCAAAAGAGGTAGGAAAGGATGGGGAAAGAAATCGTATAGCACGTATCCAGCGGAGAAAAGGGATAGAAAAAGAAGCAGAAATAGAGGAGCATGAATATCCACGGGAAACCAAAAAACAAGATCCTTATCCCCAAATCTTTCTATCTACAGGTAAACATAACAGAAAGAAAGAAGAAAAACAATAAAGAAACGGGACGGTGTATCATCGCATCATCTTCCGCAGAATGAATCGCCTCCTAGCCAAAACCATAGCAACAAGAGCAATATTCAAAGATGAGGATCGTTTCCTCCTGCCCTTGGCCTTGCCTCCTAGGCAGGACCAAGCTATCAATGACAAGCTTGTGCGCAAGCGTAAACGGAATGGGAAGGGAATAAAGGGGGACAATGGTAAGGTGGAAACCAAGAAGGGGAGAACCAAGTAAAATATCAAAAACATGAGGTTGTTCAATAGAGATTCGTGACGCGAAATGTGGAGAATTTGATGACTGGAAAGGATACGAGACGGTATCTTTGGCCAAACATCGAAACAGCGGATCGGTGAGGGAGACGATCTCGTTATTATTATTGGAGGTCGCAGACCTGAAGGCGTGCGCGCGTATGTATATGTATATGCACGCACGCCTCCGGCAAAATCCTCAAGCCATCCCCTCAGCCCCGCCGATCGAAGAACCAACTCGTTCGCTTCCCGCCCCCCGTCGACGTCGACTCTTGGGACTGCAGATTCGAGATAGTGGGTACTACAGGTGCACCGTTGGAATCTGCACCTCCGCCACCGCGTAGGGGTTTGGCTATCCGTGATCCGCCGAAGCTAAACCCCCCTGCATCGGCGGATGGGAGGCCGCGTGTTGAACCTGCCTTGGCGGCTTCGAGACGTTCTTTTACGGCAGTGAGTTGGACCTCAAATCTAGATGTAGCAAGTTAGCAGATCAGTTACGGTAATAAATTTCTAGTATACCAAGGAAAGTTGCACCGTACCTATGATTCGCCGCCGTCAGCTTCTCCTGACTATCCTGTAGCAAACTTTCCAAACTTTCAATTCGCTCATTTCTAGCAATGAGTTTCCTCTCAGCGATGGCAACTTCTCTCTTCAAACTCGAGTTCTGTTCCACAAGTTGCCGTTGTACATGTGTCAATTGCTCCAGGTTCCGCTCAAGGAAAGCCATCTTCTTCTGCTGGGCGCGATTATTCGACGATTGCAGAACATTCTTGTATTGCTCTCTCGTTTCGTCCAGAGATATCTCGAGCTCGACAACACGCTCACACCGGTTCTGGAGATCGCGCATGAGCGATTTCTTCATGATGTCAAAGTCCGCGATCTGTTGTTGCAGTGTCTTGCTGTTTACAGCTGGCCCGTTGCCATTCGCCGCACCACCATTGGTTTGAGCTCTGTCCTGGGCTTCAGTGACCGAATGCTTGAGTCGCTCGACTTCTGCGGCCCTTCTAGACAGCTCGCTGCGCAGGTCGTCGACCATTTTGGAGCCTTCCTCCCCGCGTTTAACGTATGCCTGTCCGAGCTGTCCCTTTATTTCCTCCACATCTGCCTCGGAAAGGTTCTTCTCAAGCACTTCCTCATACTGACGCTCAAGCTCAGCAATTCGGTCTTCAAGCTCGGTTCGCTTCTCATCGGAGAGCGCCTTGGAACTACTCTGGTCATTAACAGTAAGTTCAGCCTGGCGAATAATGCCTTGTGTCTCGACAAGACTCGCTCTTAATTCGACAAAATCATCGGGCGCAACAGCTTCGCCAGCGGAGCTTGTTGCATGGAGAGAATCCACGCGCTCAACAAGAGCCTGGATCTTGCGCTCATTGTCCGAGAAGACGTCCATCCCCAGGTCGAACCCAGCCATCATCTTTGCCATGCGCTCTGCTTTCTTCCTGTCCTTTTCATCCAATGCAGCGCTAGTTTCTTTTGCACTCATCCTCACATCGAGAAGTTGCTGTTTCAATTCATCCAACTCAGCTGTAAGCTCTGAATTCGCCTCTTTGAGCGTATCCATTGTAATGGCCGCCTCTTTGCTCTCATACGAAACCTTCTCGAGCTGCATCCGCAGCTCGTTAACTTCCGCATTTAGTTTCTCATTATCCTTGCTCGTTCGCACGGAGTTCTCTTTCAGGAATTTGAGCTCTTCTTTCTTTTCAAGTAATTCCTTTTCCGTGTTTGCGATTATTGTTTCTTTCTCTGCCAGCTGGTCTTGTAGTTCGTTCTCCCGCTTCAAGAACTCTTCTCGTTCATCCTTCTCTAGCACGATGCTGGGAGTGCTTGACCGATCACCAAGCCTGGAGTCCGGTCGACTTGGCGTCTCTGAACGTGATGAATCTAACTGAAGGCGAGAAGGTGTGCCAGGCCGTGGAGCCCGCGCATCAGCCCGCGCATCAGCTTTTAGATTGCTCGGAGTCTCTCCGCTGCGTGCAGGTGTCCACTTCTCCTTCGGCACAGCTTCGCCGCTTCGCCAGACCTGGACCTCAGACTCCAAAGCACCAATATAGGACTCAAAGCTAGTGACCTGGTTCTGCGCCTTTCTAAGTAGCTGTTTCAATTCCGCCGGGCTTAGCTCTGCGTTAATCTTGGCCTTGTTCTTGATAGCCTTGGCACGAACACCGAATCGCAGCGTACTGATCGTTTCTGCGTCATTGTAGCTGCTCGGAGAACAGTTAATGATTAACGTCGTGCGAGAATTACCACCCAAACTCTCTTGTAATATTCTTGTAAGTTTCGAGTCTCGATATGGGATATGCGTCGATTTGCCGTCCGTGAGAGCATTGATAACCATTCCCAAGGCACTCAAACTCTTGTTGATCTTCTTGGCTTCTTCCAAAGTTTGCCCGCTGGCGCCAGTTTTACCGACCTTTTCACTACCAGCAAGATCAACAAGGAAAAGCTGCCCACTCTTCGCGGAGCCCGTCTCGACATTCTTTTGCGTGATGGTGATCACAAAAATAGAATGTGACCGAGATGACTCCTGGTTCATATTCGTGGCGGCCACGGCCCTAGAGGCATCTCCCCGTCGCATAACCTCGTAAACCTCCGCCACGCTTGATACGTAGATCTCAAGCAATCCCTTAACGTAAACACCTCTGGATTTCTCCTCGTGGACGGGGAGATTGTCGTTCTGTGGTACGAGCAAGTCACGAATCCGTTCCATGTATATTTCCATATAGCTGACGCGCACGGTATACTCGATATTTGACGGGCTTGTTAAAATGCTGGCAAACATCTGCTCCACAATACGTGGTATTATACCCTTTGTCTCTCCATCGTCGATATCCGATCCCATCATAGTATACGATTTACCTGCACCGGTCTGGCCGTAAGCGAAGACAGTTCCATTGTATCCGTTCAATATATCGTCCACCGTTGATCTGATAGAGAAGTCGAATACGTCTGTCTGCCGGCAGTTTGTATCGAACACGCGGTCGAATGTGAAAGCTCCAGCGGCCTCCTTGGACTATATCGAAAAGAGGAGTCAGTATCAGAGAAAGATAGTACAGCATGACAGCGGTTGGCGAAAAGGACCGTCTCCTACATTTATCCGACAAGTATCTTCCGACTCAAAGTCTACGATGGTTTCTCCATTGCTCGCTAGCTCGACTTTATTTTGCGGTCGGAACCTGGCAACCACTATATTGTTCCCATCAGCACGAATTCCGAAACGTAACGACCTACACTCCGTAGAGCAAGTAAAATAACGGCATACCCTTAATGGTGTTGTCCTTTGACCCGCCCGCAGTCCTAAGGTGTACAGCCAGTCAGTCGCAATAAATTATGAAAACATAATAAGGCCGTAACCAAACTTACGCCATGGCTGATATCTATCTGTAATTTCCTCAACGCCCCAACAGGGCAATCCCTGGAATCAACTCAATAAATAGCAACTAATAAATGCCGTTTGCGATCATGCAACGAGAAGACGGGAGGATCTGTATGTGTGCCCGGAAGCTGCGAGATGCGGGATGCAGAACGTGGGACCAGGGGGCTTTCGCGTAAACACGACGAAATGAGGGACTGAAGGAGGATTTCCCCGATCCTTGCGCAAAAGAAAGAGATATAACAGGCCCCTGAAGTAAGTGATAGAATTATCTACCGTCGATAACTGTACTGTGAAGGTCTGAGAGAGCGCAGGAGGTGAAACGGAGAAGGAGAGCATGAAGGTGAGTCGGGCGTAGTTTGCTCGGCTTGTTGATGTCTTGGCATCTGGGTTGAAAGCGATCCATGGATACTGTGCACTCTATCTACTGAATTAAATCCATCTACTGTCGGAATATACGATTGATGGATAATCACTTTAAAAGTAAGTCTTTTCATTCGGGATATCACCTAATTAGTAAACTAATTCTCCGACACAGGGCATAACAAAAGAGCAGAAACGACGCCAGAACCCCACGCTGTGCAATCCGTTAATGGAAAAAACAAATAAGAAAAGGGACAGTAAAGACGCAGCGCTAAAGACGGATCATTACGGCCACACCATGAGCCTAGCAAGGATGGCGCCACGAGTTGGTCGGGCACACGGCACCCACCACGGACGGAGCAGTTCGAGAAGAAAACGCAAATGAGCCAGAAGCGACGTCGACTTGCAGATCGGAGGACCAGATGCTTCTAGCCTAGTCATCCCAGCTCTTTTCTACCGTCTCTCGCACACGTTTCGTATACTCTCGCCGGTTGTCTTTATACAGGTTTGAAGCCTCTACGTTCGCCGGAGATGACGTATTGGGATCGTTTAATAAACTAAATAACACGGTATTAGCGGATGAAAAAACAGTAACACATTTTGCCACTAAAATAAGAGGGAATAACCAACCTCTGAATGCTTGTCAAGATAGCCGCCACATCATACGTCGGGCTCCAACGATTTTGCAGAATGTCCAGACAGAGCTCTCCAGTACCGTAAACGTTAGGGTGGAACATCTGGCTCACGAATTTTACGCCGGGAGGTTTGTTGGGGTATTGTTCCTCGAAGTGCATGACGAGACGGAATGTGCCATCTTCAAAGGGCGTATCTGCTGGTCCAATGATCACGGCATTCCTAATCAAGACAGATTGGTTAAAAAAAAAAAAATATAGAACTCTATTAGCCGAGTATGTACAAACCATGTCATGACATTATCAGCAACGGGAGAGGCGGATACACCAGCGGGGGGGTCGGTCTGCATGCGCTGTTTGTGACTCCTGTTAGTGAATACTGATCTCAAATTTACGATGCGTGCATATGCTCCTAGTGTGCGTACTGTATACGGCAAAATGGGCATGATATATGGTAACAAGAGCTATCTCACCTTGAAATCTCGCATCAAGCGGCGGCGAGCAGAAGTCGACATTGTTAAGAACTGGTGAGTGTGGGTGTCAACGAGTGGCAGGTAACACGAAATAAGCCAGCCGTAGACGACAGATATGCCGCGGACAGACAGACAGGCAGATGGGATGCTATTAAGTGAAGGCGAGGGGGGACTGACCGACCCTCGTCACCTTGGAGGATAGCAGTGCTTAGTCAGTGCGATAAAGGATCAAGGGAAGAACATTGTTCCGGCTGAGTGACGGTGGCAAGACTAGCCGGATTCTCTCGCCTATAATTGCCTTTTTTATTCTCGGATAATCAATACTCCGTGACTGTGCCGAGGTTCCCAATGCGGAAGTATGTTGTCACCAGCTGATTCTGCTCCTGTCTCTTGTTACTGTAGGAGATACTTCGAGGATGGATTATGTGCTTCCTCCCAGCTATAGTTTGATGCGTGTATGTGCACCGTCGTTACTGTTGAGTCCCTCCTGCTGCTGTCGTAGTCAACCGCATCTCGGTTCGCCTCGGGATATCTCGCCCTCGTCCGGGATTAAGCCGACGTTGCATATGACATAACTTCAACAGCTCTCCTCCGCTATTAGTTCTCCTTCAGAAACTATTCTATTAGCACTTTTGTTTCTTTCTATCTCTTGTCATTAATAGCGTTTCACTCCCCTATCATTCTATATCTCACAGGATGCAGGCATCCCTCCGGACAGCTGCCCGGTCGGCACCCCGCGGTGCTGCGGCTATGAGAGCCAGGCAGGTCCAAAGACATTTCAGTTCTTCCACACAGTGTCGGAAGGAAATACAGGACGCCTATATTCTCAGTGCTGCGAGGACGCCTACTGCGAAGGTGAGTTTTCATCATTTTTCCGCCGAACTAAATAACCCTAATTAACTGAATTAGTTCAACGGCTCTTTTGTCACTGTCCCTGCTCCGCAACTAGGCGCCGTGGCTATAAAATCCGCCCTTGAGAAATCAAACGTCCCAGTTGAGAAAGTCACGGATGTGTACATGGGCAACGTCCTCCAAGGTGGCGTGGGCCAAGCACCCGCCCGACAAGCCTCCATTTTCGCCGGTCTGTCTCCGACCGTGGAAGCCGTAACGGTGAACAAAGTCTGCGCATCCGGTATGAAAGCTGTCGTCTTCGCGGCGCAGAATATCCAGCTCGGTTTAGCGGAGGTGCAGGTTGCCGGTGGAATGGAGAATATGTCCCGTGTGCCGTATTATTTCTCACGTGCTAGTCAGCAGCCGCCATTTGGAGATACAAAAATGGAAGACGGTCTGATCAAAGATGGTCTTTGGGATGTGTATAACCAGTTTCATATGGGCGTATGTGCGGAAAACACCGCGAAAAAGTACGAGATCACCCGCGAACAGCAAGATGAGTACGCTATTCGCTCCTACTCCCGCGCCCAAGAGTCATGGAAGGAGAATAAATTCGGCGAAGAGATTGCTCCCGTGACCGTCAAGGGCCGAAAAGGCGAGACGCTAGTCACAAAAGACGAAGGATTCGACGAATTAAAATTAGAGAAGATCCCGACGTTGAAACCTGCCTTTGTCCGCGATGGAACGGGGACTGTGACTGCAGCTAATGCTTCGACGTTTAATGATGGTGCCTCAGCTCTTGTGCTGGGGAACAGGGATATTGCGAGACAATTCGGGAAGGGTAACAGAGTCCTTGCCCGTATCGTTTCGTCCGCTGATGCGGCTGTTGACCCGGTGGATTTTCCTGTTGCACCCGCCAAAGCCGCTCCTCTTGCGCTCGAAAGGGCGGGTCTGACGAAGGATCAAATTGCTGTTTGGGAATTTAATGAGGCTTTTGCTGCTGTTATTAAGGCGAATGAGAAGGTATGTGTACTGGCCATTCTTTCGGTATACCTTTTTTAATCTTCTGCTAACCTCCCTTTAGATCCTCGGCTTAGAAAACGCCAACGTGAACCCCTTGGGAGGAGCTATATCCCTTGGGCACGCCTTGGGTAGCTCCGGATCGCGCATCTTGACCACGCTCCTCCATCAACTGAAACCTGGCGAGTATGGTCTCGCTGCTATTTGCAATGGTGGTGGTGCTGCGTCTGCGGTTGTCGTTCAGCGTGTGGAGAACGTAGATTAAAGAAGCATATTATGATTTTCTTACGTATGATTTTCCGTCAGAAAATGTTAATTATGGCGTTCTATTCGCTTTGCGTATGATGTTTCTATGTATATATATATCCGCCATCGTTGTCAGTAATATCAATGACACGAATGAAAGCATCAGCTTTCAAATGCTCAAGACAATAAATATACTACTCGACAGCATTTGCAATCAAACCAAGTAAGCAAGCTTCAATATACTGTCAAAATACATAGTTCCTCCAATGTACGATGCTAACTATTCATTCTCTATGCATTCAACTTGAAAACAAGCAGCCTGCTCGCTATTTCTAACATGGATATCCAGGCAAAGAAGAAATTGCTGAAGCAAAAAATCCAGGACAAGAGCGAAACGTGGTAAATACAACCAAAGGAAAAGCCTAAGAGCCAGCCTATACCAGAACAGGAACGCCCAAAAAGAAAAGAATGTGGCCATCGTAGAAAGCGAGCGCCGCAAATGATAACATGCTAGATGCACAGAAGCAGAGAAGCCCATGCCAAAGTTAAAACCAATAGCTAAAATGTTTCCGGGGTATCCAAACCCTTGCCCACCCAATTGAGAAAGAAATAGGTAAACTAAATTTAAGATACAGCCTTGTTTCCCCCTCCACACCAACACTTGCCCTCTCCCTCACGCTCAACCTGAATCAATATATCCATGTCCTTTTCACGCAGATAGTTGATCGTGCGCCGCCGGACGTCCTCAAGGTCCGCTGTGCGGGAGGCTATGACGTGCATTACTCCAAGAACCCGCTGGCCCTCGGCGGCGTGGTTGTGGTGGTGGTCGTGCCCGTGGTCATGGCCGTGGTGGTCGTGGCTGTGAGTGTGTGAATGGGAGTGTGTATGGTCATGGTCACGGTTATGAGAATGAGAAGGGGAATGGTCATGATGATGATCATGGCTGTGAGAGTGAGAGTGGCCAGAGCAACCATGAGCATGACCATGATGATGGTCATGATCGTGTTTATGTTTATGTTGATGGTCGTGTACCGTATCATCGAGCCAGAATTTTGGCACTGTGTACCCAACCACACCCCTCAACGCACTCACTCCTGCTAATGTATCGCGCAGGTTATACTCCACATCTGCCGGGAGTGCTAAGAGTAGCGTCTTAGACGTGCTCGTCACAAGCGGGATGGCAGAAACAAAAATCAAAATCGCAATCATGCATGACGCGATAGGGTCGAAACCCGGCCATCCGTAAAAGTGCACTAGAATCGTAGAGATGACGACGGCCACGGAACCTAGCGTGTCTGCAAGGATATGCAAGAAAATACCGTGCATGTTCTCGTTAGTGTGGTGTGGGTGCGGGTCGCTACTATCATGATCGTGCCCTCCGTGAGAGTGTGAGTGGCCGTGGCCGTGGTGATGCCCGTGGTCAAATGCCATGATGCCGACCATATTTACCGCTAAGCCTGCGGTGCTGACGACGAGGAGCTCTCCGAGCCTTTGCATCTCGCTGCCTGACATGAGTCGCTCGATGGCTTCGTAGACGATCTCAACGCTTATAATCCTGCACATGTGGCGTTAGATATCACATATCAGCAAAAAACATGGAGAGGTACTTACATTAAGAATACCCCGTTGGCAAATCCAGCAAGAGTATCCACCTTGCCGTATCCATAGGGGAACCTTGCGCTTGGAGGCCATTTGCTCATCACGGCAGCGCAGAGCCCGACGAGCAATGCAAAGCAATCGAAGAGCATGTGGACACTATCACTGAGCAAGCCCAGAGAGCCTGTAATGATGCCGTATGCCATCTGAACTAACATGAACCCAAAGTTGAGACTGTATGCAATGAAATACGGGTTAGCAAGTGTATACTTCTAAGCTTCTGAGTTAATAACAGACCTCATGAAATAAAAAATCCGTCGCGAATCCTTCTCCTTCAAGATACCGTAGATAAATGGCCAGCCCTTGAATCTGGCTAGTAAAAACTTCGTCAATCTCGATACTTGCTTTTCGTCTTTGTGGTGGTGGTGTGAATGTGAAGCGCTGTCAAAGGTCGAACCCAAGTGAATAGAAGCAAAAGCAAGCCCAGAAAAGAGAGCATGAGCCAGTATTCCCCAGTACCCCGCTTTAGACGTGGCTATGGCGAGTACAAAGGAGAAACTTAAACCAGCCGCAACTGTGATATGACTAGGTCCGCGAGGGAGGATAGGAGGATTTATTCCAAACACAACGGCAGAGCAGAGGCCGATCAATACAACGGCCAGTAGGCCCGAGAAACTGGTCTGTAATACGCCAGTAATCAGGGCTACTATAAAAGTGGTACATCCTAGCGCTGCACCAGTTTTCAAGCTTCTAATATCAGAATCTGAGGCGTTTGATGCTTCCGTTGAAGTAGCTCCACTGGATCCCGACGAGATTTCGCCGTCGCTCAGCCCAGTTTTTGCGCCACGACGTAAAGGAGGCTGAATGACAAAGGTTGACAAGAGCAATGCAAGATATCCCCGAAGTGTTTGCGATAACTCGATAGAAGAGGTGAAATTGGCACCGTCCAGAAGTAACATTACCGAGAGACACCCAATTGCAGCCTTTTGACTGTTCAACAACGGCATGAGTTGTTTGTAGATACCCCCTTGAGAACTAAGCTGCAAAAATGGTGACGAGCCCGAACCATATACAATCATCATTGCGGTCGCTGTGCGTCCGCTGTCAAGTTGTAGCGCAGAGTAAAAGGGTAGTCCAATAGATAGAGCGGTTACCACGGCGGACTGAAGTTTTGTCGTCCCAAGGTGGCTTGAGAGTAGACCAGGAACAGTTTTACCCGCTTCTGTTCTAAACCACTGCTTTTGGGATATGGATAAAAATCCTAGCAAGACCAGTGTGACTGATACCAGAGAACACGATAATAAGAATGCATGTCCTTTTGGCGCAGTATCTTGCACATGAATCTCACCCACGGTGTCATCCGCAGAAACATGTGGTGACTCTGGTTGGACATCTTTCCAGCGCATTAGAAACTGCACCATTGCATACGGAACCGGTACGAGTATCGAGTATAGAGTCTCCCTAGAAAGAAGTCTAATTTCACGATTCATTAGCACGCTAATCATGGTTGTAGCTGTCCGTCGCTCATTACTGACCGATCCGTAAAATGTCCGCTGTCAAGATCATGTTCATGTAAGCCATCATCATGCCCCTTGTTGACCATAGCTGAATATGTAACCGGCACGGTGTTCACCGAATGTCCATGCCCTTGGAACGCTTTCGTATCACCGAAGCCCGACATTGAACCATTTGGCGGAATCGGGGCTGGCTGCTGTGCGTTCCCGAACTCCGGAGGCTCTTCTTCAGTCACTGTCGTGGAATTGATATCAAGGGGAGTAGGATAGCCCGAGTACGATATGGACGTATGCGAGGCGTGAGATCGCCTGTGGCCACGGCGGGGGTGTCCACCGCGCACGCCATTAGTACTGGCGGAAATAGGGTCTGTCAACATTATATCGCTTTCTCCATCATATCTGTCACGAATACAACTTCCACCAAACGGAACTCCGTCTATTGAAATTCGGGCGTAGTGATTGCGGAATGCTGATGCGGAGTCCGCAAGGGAGGAAGGGTCGACAACGGAGTATGTTGCTGAATCCCCGCCGCGCAGAGCAGATAAACACACAGGAAGTGCCGGACAGAAGCCTCTTGTGATTAATTAACCTCGAGGTTATGGGCGGCGGCGTCGTTCAGGAGACATGAAAATGCGCTCTAATAACAGATCTCCAGATGCGGCCAATTGACAGCGGGTGATCCTTTCTCCGAGTCTCTTAAAACATCAAGAAACACTTGCTTTTAATCAACCATTTACTTCAAAACATGCAATCGTAGAGACAATATACAGAGGGAGACACCCGAGGGACGAGATCTGGCTTCCTGGGAATACTGGGCTGTTTACAATGCTCTTGGCTATATGAGACCTGCGTGCTTGCATTGCCTTCCACCAATGTTGCTCGAGCTCGTCCACGCGCTTTTACTTCTTGTTTTCCTCAGTGTCTTCATTGCTGGCCTTTTATTTCTATGGCTTAGACCTTCCAAATATGAGGAGAAGCCGTCTTCTAAACAACCCAATGTGTCTGTTCAGATCGTGGTGTTGGGAGATATCGGCCACAGTCCACGCATGGAATATCATGCACTGAGCATTGCAAAACATGGCGGCACTGTCTCTATCATCGGCTACAAGTGTATGTCTACCATTCTGTTCCGTGATTTAGAACTGATGCTGAACGTTTTAAGCCTCCGCGCCGCACCCTGAGTTACTTACCAACCCATCAATATCTATCTTACCACTTCCCTCTCCTCCGGCCTTTCTGCAAACCCGGAACCGCCTCGTGTTTCCATTTCTAGCTGCTCTGAAGCTGCTGCATCAAGCGTGGTGCCTGGGGTTTGCGTTGGCATACCGTTCCAAAGCGGCAAAATGGATGATAGTTCAGGTGAGTTTACCCGTAAAACGACTTCCTAGATCTAGCAGACCCGTAACTAAGCATACCTGGGTTAATTACTTTTATCACTACTTGTCGTACTAAATATAATGATAGAACCCTCCAACTGCGCCTACGCTTGTACTAGCGCAGCTTGCCTGTGTTCTTCGCAACACAAAATTGATCATCGATTGGCATAATTTCGGCTATACGCTCCTCGCATTGAAGCTTGGTAGTAGACATCCATTAGTCAAGCTTCTGAAGAAGCATGAAATGTCCTTCTGTCGTTTTGCACACGCCCATTTCTGTGTCAGTAGTGCCATGGCACGAATATTACGTGAAGAAGGGAAGATCAAAGGGCCACTTCTAGCTCTACACGATCGGCCACCTCCCTTATTTCGACCTATTGAAAGCGAAAAGGAGCGTTTGCGGTTTCTTTCCACGCTTCCGGAGACGTCGAAGCATGCCACGGCGGTGATGAATGGAAGTTGCCGCCTCTTAATAAGCTCGACGTCGTGGGCTCCGGACGAGGACTTTTCCCTTCTGATAGATGTCTTGTGTCGGTATTCTGATATCGCTTCAAGGGAAGGAGCACATTTGCCGTCTTTGTGTGTTGTCATTACTGGTAAAGGACCTCAGCGAGAAATGTACATGTCCAAGGTCTCGGCTCTAAAGGCGGAAGGAAAAATGGAAGGAGTAACTGTCAGGACCGCCTGGCTCAACCCAGAGGACTACTCTGGACTTTTTGCTTGCGCCGATCTCGGAGTGAGCTTACACACGAGTAGCAGTGGCGTCGACCTTCCCATGAAAGTCGTCGATATGTTTGGTACCGGTCTCCCTGTGGTGGGGTGGTGCAAATTTGAAGCATGGCCGGAATTGGTCATTGAAGGTGTAAACGGGCTAGGGTTTAGCAGCGCCGACGAACTATTGACGCAGTTAACTGAACTTTTTGGTGGAGATGGAACTAAGCTTGCACAGCTAAGAAAGGGTGCTCTAAAGGAGAGCGATCATAGATGGAGCGATGAATGGGATCCGATAGCCGGGAAACTTTTACAATTAACGTCATGATTATGAGGTCGACACTACTTGCTTATATAGCCTATCAATCAATTTTAAAGTATTGAACTGGCGGCCGCACCAGCTATCCATTACTTTGTACTTCAAATATCTAGGCTATATGTTACTGCTCTGTATTCTCGCAATAACGTGGTAAAATATAGTACTAGCCAGTTTAACTCCAAGTATGCCCGAAGAATACGTCGCATGTACTGGCTTGTTCTACTAAGCTTCCCGTGGTTGGGTCGTTTCGTGTACTGTGGAAATCATGGAAATGGAACATGTACCTTTCTATTTTCTCCATCATATGCAAGTTCCTGATCCCACAGCAATGCACGACCGTCGTAAGATACCGCACGCGTAATACGACAGCACAGATGGAATAGAATAGGAGAGATGTTAGAACCTGTTGAGCTCAACTTCTACCCTTCCTGTTCTAACGCCCTCGCGTGGTCCGCGGATGGGGAGCTTGCAATTGCAGCTGGAGAATCTGTTCACATCCTAGTTCGTGCCCTTACGCCCCATGAGCAACCCCAACCGAGAAACGCCCTCTTCGACAAATATACATAACATATATATCTATACGTGATTTATTGCTAACTGCGCGTAACAGACACCGAAAATAGTTGCCACTAGGGGTGAAAGTGCCCCTCAACAACCTTCCACAGGAGATCAATGGCACGCGACTAGATTCAAAGCAAATGTCTTCGCGAACTACGAATGGCCGTATATGCGCCCCTTAACGCGAGAAGTTTTCTCGCTTGGAGAAGAGCAGTCTCTGAGCAACGTGGTTGCTCTTTCTTGGTCGCCACCTGGTCTGGCGAAATACAGGAGATGTGCTCTGGCCGTGTTGACGAGTAATCTGGTTCTCTCGATTTGGGAAGCGGTCGACGGATGGTCGAAGTGGTCTAGGGTTTGTATTGTTAATCATGCGTTGCAGAAGTATTTTGCGCCGATTCTTGAGGGGTTTAGCGATAAAACCCTGCTCAAGCGGAAGCAGAGGATCAGATCATTTTCCTGGAGTCCGGCATGTAAGCCACCAGCTTCAGCCAAGCAAGACACTAGCATTGAGGAAACCTACCATGCTCGCTGGGGCTCTGCTTTCATTGCTGTGGCTAATGATACCGCCGATTTGACGCTACTGGGCTTTCATAGAGACCCGTCAAAGAAGGATGGAAAGCTAGTGGCGGAAGTCTTCCATCGTTATGAGCTCCCATCGTCCAGGCCACTATATCCACAGCTACAATCAGATGCTGTCTTGGCTGCGTCGTTTAAAAACACATCCCTCGTATCTTCTATGTCGTGGAGCCCGTGGTACGAAGATGCCTCTAGCGGCAGCGGTGTCGGAGGCTTTGCATGCATCTCTTTACTTGCGGTGGTGCATGGACCCGATGTACAGGTGATTCAAGTCTCTGCACAGTATGAAAGTAATGATCATGCAGCTTGCCGCGGTCTACAACTGGGTGACGTTGATCTTCTGTCGAAGCAGAGGGAACTACGGAGCATCGAGTGTAAGGGACCTCTACATTGGATCCGCCAGGTATTCCACTCTTTCGAAAACAAGCAAACCATTTTCACTAACCTGAATATAGGCGGAAAATGACACTATCGGTCTGTGCGCCGGGTTACTGGGTGGATATGTCCTGATAAGTTTCAACTGTTGGGGCACTGTGCTAGGAGATACAGGTTCAATAATGGCGAATATCGCCATACACCAGAGGACGCTCGCCCAGGATTCTGAAGACCAAACACAGCAGGGGCGGAATGCGCATTGGGATCCCATATACGGGATCACTTCGACTTCTGGTCCAAAGACGGATATTTCAACCGTCCACGTCGGTGGATATACTTCGTACATACGAAGCACTCCCTTCCCCGTGGGACAGGACACTGCCCAAAGTATCCCAGATGATAGCACAATACCCACTCAGATAGAGCGGTTCCGTAAACAATTCGATCTAGCTCACGGGTTACGTGACATGTCATTCGCCAAAACATGGGGTATGACGAGTTACAACGATTGGCGAGCGGCTGTATTTACACTCCATCCAACCGACATGGTGCATTACACGCAACCAGCAACCGAATATTCGAAGCTAGTCTTTAATGCGCCGTTGTATCGCGATGGTCAAGCGGAGTCCGAAATCGCGCTGCCATGGAACATCCCTCATATAACCGCTGAGACGACTCGAAATGCCCGGAAAGAGGCCCTAGGATATATTCTCGATGGAAGCCGGGAGAGAAACACAAGCGACCCGTGGCTTAGAAAAATGCAGTACGCAGCAGCCTGCTGTGTCATAGTTAACGATGTTCAGGATCCCACATTGCTCGATTCCGCTCGCTCGGCGCTTCAATGGGTGGCCGCTGATACGGGACTCGATCTATCCTTAGAGATAACACACATCGACGAACTAGTGAATGAGATAGGAGAACAAGAACCACAACCCGAAGGAGCTACAAGAGCCGAGAAAACTATTCCTCCAAAGGATGGGGACCAACGACCTGAAGGGGCCGCATCAGTTTTCGAGTACTGCGAAATTTGCGATAGTGGAATTGAGTGGTACTCTCCCACGGAATCGCAATGTGCCCAAGGCCATCTATTCGGTATATTCTCCTTTTTTTATTCCATCCGTACTGCAATATTACACTCTGGCTAACATGTATAAACACAGTCCGCTGCGGCATGACGTTTCTCTCAATCCAAGAACCGGATATCACGAAGCATTGTTCGTGGTGTAAGACGGAGGTTTTGGATGAAGACATCGTTTCCCAAGATGAACGAGATACGGATGTGATAATGGCGATGATGAAGGAAGAACCGATAGAAGAGGATACTGGTCAGCAGCAGCCACGACATCAACAGCAACAACAGCATGAGATGTCAGGAGGACGTGTTCAATCGCTTATTCATACTGTTTCTGCTATGTTTGATACGTGCGTATATTGCGGGGGAAAGTTTCGAACTTGATAAGCAGTGTAGTTAAGAAATGGAACTGAAGTATCCAATCATGCATACCTAGCAATCCCGATTGCCGTAGTGCGAAAGGAGGTACTCTAATCTATAAGACAAAAAGCGGAAAATAGACGCAAAAAATAGACGCAAAAAATATACGCAGACATATACGCCAAAGCTAGATTGAAAGTCAATCGCTTTTCTACCCAAAAGAGCACACTTTTTCCTTTTACCTCCGTAGAGGTGAAAGTGCAAGCACGAAATGCACTATGCTGCTCAAGCTTGAAGCTCGACAATCGAAACACGGAAGATGCGATCGATAGACGGAGAGACCGATGAAGATAGAACGCCTTTTGCTCGCAACGGAACGGGAAGTATGTTCATTACCACAGGCTTTATACACAATCCTGGTTACTGTATGTGCATGGTAGAGCAAACCGTGGCTTATTGACCCCATCTAGGATAAATACAGCCAGATGCACAGATGAGTCCACTAAAAAGATGGGTGGTTTGTCTCTAGTCAAACATCTTGGTCATGGCTTTATGTGCAAGTTCGACGCCGAGGCTGGAATCCTTAGAGTTAGCGCAATGTTCTCTGCATGGAAACAGAACGGACAACGTACAAAGTGGCAGCATTCGCAGGCACAGCTCTTGCAAGAGCAGGTCCAAACCCAGGGAAGAATGCTTTGAACCCTCCGCTGGCGTATACACCACGAATCGTACCTCCTATCGTGGGATGACCTGGGGCGCTCTGCAGCCGCGACTTGATTGTGTCAACAGGAAAGACGGGAATCCACATAGCTACACCAGCAGAACCACCAGCCGTTAAAACCGCCGGCAAAGACAGTTCACCCGTGACATTCCCGTTCTCATCTTTCGGCGTCAAGCTACGCTTGATATACTCGTAAGTAGCGAAATAAGCCGCTGAGCCAGGTCCGTCACGAGCTAATGTCATGGCGCTGCCGCGGAACACGCTACGGATACCGCCTTCCTTGTACAATTGACGGACGACATCGAAGCCGCCGGAGTATTTCGGCTTCTCGCCTGGAGGGGGTGGGTGTTGGCCTTGGATTTGGAGCAGGACTTTGACGCGCTCGAAGGGGGCTGTTATGAGAGTCATAGGGATTGCGGAGAAGAAGCCGGCGGCGGAGATTTGGCCAATAGAGTACTGCGGTGTGTCATGTTTGATTGGGACGGTTGAGAAGCTGCTGACTATGGTCTTGCCTAGATCGTAACCCTAAATGAATATTAGGAGGTGGGATCCTTATGGGTGGATATAAGCCGTTCACGGAGGAAACTCACCCAAAAGCTCACAGCAACTGAAATAATACAACTGCAATCAGTACAAGCTCTGTGTATATTATTCTGGACTTGAATTAAGGTAATAGAACCTACACATCGGAGTCACCCCTACTAGCGGAGCAGATACACCTGCATACAGGCCCTGTGGGGGAACAGTTAGCAGCGGAACACGGAGCTACCCGACAACTGGCAGGCTAGAGAGCAACAGCGGCACTCACCCTCGCCAACCCTTCCCTCGCAACCGTCTTTTTCACCACATCAATGGCGCCCGTGTACATGCCCGCCTGGGCAGTCTGCAAGCGCACCTTTACAAGATCGAACGGGTGGCCAACAACAACGGCACACACACCACCAACGCCGCCAGCCGCGAAGGACCGGACCTGGGCGAGAGTGGCATCTTTAGCCTTGTGCGCCTCCTCTTTTACGTGCTCCTTGTCAGGCATTGGGGGAGTAATCGAGGACTCGGAGGACATTAGTTGTCGGCGAGGGAGGGAGATATGGAGCTGCGGGGAAGGTAGGCGGAGCTTGAGAGGGAAGAAACGCGCGAGTTAAGACGAGGGAGCTCAGTGGGCAACCGTATACAGTTCAATTGAAGATTAAGAGGCAGAAAGCAAGAGTAAAAGGTAAGAATATAGACACCGAGCAGGATATAGATGCAGTTGTTCCTGTGATGCTCGGCCGGCGAAAGTCACCCGAGCAGCTCTACCTCGGCTCGGCCCGGCGGAATCTTGTTCCGTGTCTCAGCCGGAAAGGGAAGTCTGTTTCTGTTTCCTTTCTTTCTTGTTTGTTCGTTGCAGTGGAGGAGGGTATGGAGGGTATGTGTGAAGGAGTATCTTTGAGTGTAGAAACGAAGCGGAGGATAGATAGCTACTGCTGAACAGACACTCCCTCACTAGTATCTGTGGCATGTGAAGACGCCTGCTTCCATTCGACCACCGGACGAAGGGAGCTGTCAACGGACATCACTTGGGCGCTGTTCGATGCGCTCTGCGGCACGAACTACTTGAGTGTTGCTTTATCTTCTAGTCGTTGATATTGGCAGACTTGGCTATTTCGAATATAAAAAAGGGTCTTAGCAGCCTTATTCATAATTCTTCCTTGCGGCTTGCATTGATGATGAAACGTCTGTGCATGTTGATAGTTCTGGACAAAGGTCCTACTTCTCAGAGGAGAACAATCTGAAGTATTTCTCGGTGTCATTGAGTTTCAGCCTCATTATTGTTGTCTGTTGAATCGCGTCTTCGGAAAATCGCGCTGACCCCAAATATGAGGAATTCTCTTCGATGCTGGGTGGAGATTGGACAAAGATAAGCGAACATTAGCAGTATGAACAAAGATGGTAATATCACATCGTCCTTTTTTGTGCAGTGAGGCTTATCAAGCAAATTGTTGGTAAAAAGTCCAGGGTACATACGGGACGAGATGCCAATATAATAATGTATTAAGGCGATGAACATGGGTAAAGGCTGTGCTGGATGAAGAGATATCTTTTAAGGTCGATAAAATCGACCTGATAGAACTACGCAGACAAGATAGGTTGCAAGCATCTTCAGAGTCCAATCGATGGCTTTCACTGTGTAGAAAGTGCACTGGCTGTCACCTTCAGTTTTTGCTCTTTAACAGCCTTGCAGTAGTTCAACGACAAAAAAACAAGCCAATGTTGAATGCAGAACGGCTTCGCTTGAGCCTCAAGCGTATATTACAGACAGGTATAATATAATTATGAGACGATGTAACTTGGGAGGGGTCACAGTGAGAAGGAGGAGGCTGTCGGGGCATTGTTCAGGGGCTCGCCGATGCTGCGAACGTGTCACGCTGGGGCGAGCGAAAAATAGAGCATCCTGGTCTATTTAAAGGTGAGAACTCCACTGGGCAGGGGAGGTGAGTGGTTTCCATCTCTCTAAACCGTGAGAATCCAGTATCTGACATCACGCGCGGCATAAAAATAGCCCGACTATCAGTTTGCATCACATCCCCACTGGAACGAACGTTTGGTCTGGTCCTTTGTGGTTGGCGGTGCATCTCCCTCGTCTGCCTAATCCTCCTCATATACTCGTGCCATCCGTCTCTTCCATCCCATCAATCCCCAAATATTTTCTCTTTTATCCGTCTTTCTTTTTGCATCTCACTGTAGTCTTGACACCCCGTTTCTTCTTCGTCGTCTTCTTTTTCGTTTGATGGTCTGTTGATCAGTTCGTCGTTCCATCATGTCTGCTGTAACCCACCACTTCCTCCGTCGGGGACTGGAGATGTCCCATCAGCATTTCACTGCAAACAATGCTAATAACGGAGATGATGGCGATGGGAATGCCCGCAAGGTCTCTGGCTGGGCTTTGGTTATGCTCATCATGACCGGATTTGTCTTCGCTGTTACTGCATTTGCTGTGAGTGCATTCTAACGCACCAGTAACGTCAATTGAAGCGATATTAACTTCAGGAATTAGATCCAATATGCCTACGGAATTGTCGTGGCCACCTTGACCGTGGTGGAAGACCCTGAGCCCAATCCTTACCTTAGTATCAGCCCCAACGACAACGATGACGGACGCATCAACAAGAGCATCAACAACGACCACCCCGAGGATGAAGTCGCTCCCCCCAAACCCATCACCAGCAAGATTCGTACGACCATCCGCCATCTCCGCTCTCGCGGCGGTCGCTTTGCCCCTTTCCGTGGACTGCGCCTCTTCATCCTCTGGGGTATTATGCACGGTATCCTCAGCTCTATCTTCACTCTAGGAAGTACTCCCAAGCATTCGTTCGTCTATGCTTCCGGCCAGATCGCTGCTGAAATCGTTCTGTCTACTGTTGAGATGGGCTGGGTTCACATCGTTATTTCCGAACCCTCTCCCAAGTCCATGTTCAAGCGCATCCCCGCCTTCCGCAGCTGGTCCAAGATTGCCCCCGCCGTAGCCGTCAAGGCTGTCGCATCTCAGCTCAGCTACATTCTGCCGGTATATCTCGCACTCACTCTGAATGCCTTCCGCATCGACGATAACACTCATTTCTTGGTCCCAGTCGTCAAACAATCAACCTCCTGGAAGATGTTACTCGTTTCGTTGCTCTCAATCGTGTTGACCGTTTTGATCGAGATCCCCGCCACCGTCACCATGGTTCGTGTGGCAGCTTCCATGCTCCCCGAGGATGACGAGGCAATCGTGCCTTTCGACCGTACCTTTGGCGGCAAAGTCACCCCGGCTGTGGTGGGTGGTGCTGGAAAGGTCGGTCTGTTGGACGCTTGGAAGACTTTTACCTGGCCCTCGCGTGTGCGCCTTATGAAGGTCCTTGCGAAGGTCTTTGGTATGCTTGCGGCTATTACTGCTGCTCTTACCGTCGTCTTCGTCGTTGAATTCTTCGCGATCATTGGGGGATCCTTCGATTTGCTGCAAGGAACCAACTAAACGCTTGACGGTTATTCGGACCTGGGCACTACGCTATTACTATTATCGTTGTTTCCGGAGTGCTCTCAGTACCCTACGCCTTGACGTATTGTCGAAGGGGAATTATGCTGTGAAATTCCCCGTTGTTGTAGAGGCTGTTTTGGCAAAGCATGAACCTGATCTTGGAAGAATGGCAATTATGCGCGAATCGTCCATCCTTATTTTGTACAGACTATCTAGCTATTTGATATGAAACTATTTTCTACGTATTCCACATTATCTACAACGCCTGAGAAGTAACTCGCGCACAGGCGTCCATATAGTATCTTTGTTACTCCTTTTCTCGCAAAGAAGTCACCTGCAATGATCACACAGCATCCCTGCAAGCTGTTCACTATATATAGTCACTTGCTCACAAATTTCCCACTCTCCCATACAGTGCAACCCAGTTAACCCTGTTGAAGAGATCAAATAGACTGAATTACACCAAAGCAACCCTCCTGAGTAAACACCGTCCACCCCACCTCTCCCGCCACCACCTCCGAGATCCACCGCAAATCAGCCCAACTGTCTCTCGACATAGGAGACTCCGAGTTAACAACTACCATACTGCCCAAATACAAATGGTCACCAGATAATTCAACCGTCGAGCGTACATCTGCCCGCGTTCCATTTCCTTACTGTTCCCCTCCAAAGCAAATCCTCAACCAAAAGAAGAACAAGGCATTAAGATGGGCACAACAGCAGCAGCAGGGTTGCTGGGCCGCCAGCTGAAGGCGATGCAGAGTGATAAAGACTCCATACCGGGCATCAGCTGCGGCTTAGCGGAAAATGAGAATATCTTCGAGTGGGAAGTTATGCTTATGATTTCTGACGATTGCAAGTTTTACGGCGGTATGTGTTTATTTTCTTCCCCGACCCCGTTCCTATGAAGGAGGGATTGCAACTAGGATTCTTTTTTTGATGTATGATTTCGACTGACAAGTATTGTGTGCTTTCTGTGTAGGTGGTTTCTTTAAAGCGCGTCTTATCTTTCCACCAGAATACCCCCTTCAACCCCCGAAAATGAGATTCGAAACTCCTATATTCCACCCAAACAGTACGCAAAAGCCAAAGCACCCTCCCTATATATCCCCACATGCGGTTGCTTGCTATCGTAATCTAACAAGAAAAATCAATTCTAGTCTACGCCAACGGCGAAGTTTGCATCTCAATCCTCCACCCACCAGGCGACGACAAGTACGGCTACGAGTCCGCCTCGGAGCGCTGGTCGCCCGTTCAAACGCCCGAAACGATTCTGCTTAGTGTTATCAGTATGCTCAGCAGTCCGAATGATGAGAGTCCAGCGAATGTGGAGGCGGCAAGGTTGTGGAGAGAGGATACGAAGGAGTTCAAGAAGAGGGTGAGGAAGTGTGTTAGGGAAAGTCTGGGGGAGGAGTGATTGGGGCGGATTTTGTAGTGTGCAAGTACGAAGTTTTTTAGGGGTCTTCATTTGGGAAGGAAGTGTGGCGCGAAGCTTAAGAAGCCTATTATGGTGTCTTTCTTCTTATTTACGAATTTATGTCCGATGTTTTTTACTTGCCTAGACGCCTAATAAGGCACCTGGTGCACCTCCCCATCTGGTTCTTTTTTTATCCATTTGTCTATCTCCGGGGTTCGTTTCGAAATGGAGTACATAAGAGCTCCCGATAAAGCTGGACTGGGGAGTTTGCAATGGGGTTTTTTGCCGGTTTCCCGACATCTTCGACTGTTTCGTTCTTGTATCTTGCTTTCAAGCATGGGAATTGAAGCATACGTACAACAACTTTCCTCCCGTTTCGTCGCACTGGTAGCCTGCACACACACCCATAACATTACGGTACCTGATCTACTGACAATGAGAAGCACATTTGTCGGAAGAATGGGTATCATTCAATGCACGCGAAGGATCTCACAAAGAGACAGGAAAAGCATCCCTATTGGATTCTTGCCGTTAAAATATGCATCGTGAATTATAACTCATGGGGGGTATAGATGCGCGTATTATATATATACATCAAGCCGAATCATTCACGAGAATGAAAGCGCTCCAGGACCTCAAAACCAAACAGTAAAATCTACCACGGCCACCGTTTGGAAAAGAATTCAAACATGCGCAACGATAACAGCCACAACAGCCACGGCACCACCAACAGCAAGATTCCTAGCCGCGTCGGTAACGCGGGGAGCAGCACCAGGGGAACCAGTTCTAGTAGCAGCGCCCTCCAGCTTTTCCGCGCCAGCGGTGACGGTAACGGCGTGCATACTCAAGTCAGTGCCAGAGTACGTAGTCGTCGTGTCGAGGGGCCCGCCGCTCAGCGTTAGAGAGCACACCGCTTCTGTGGTGTCGGTAACGGCGCAGCCTTGCTCAACGAGACTAGGGAGAGAGATGTTAGTTTCTCACGTTTTCGTTTCTTACTTTTTTTTTCCCCTTGTCTGGTGATGGTATTCAAACTTACGCATCGCTCACGGAAATAGATACGTGATAGGTACTGGGTCCCTGCGTGACAGTCATGGTGTCTATGGCGTCCGCAACTTCACAGATTTGGTTGGAATAGTCATTGGAGCAATCGACATCCAAGGCATATGTAGTGGCAGCTGCGTCCTGTGTTTTAGGAAAAAAAGAAAAGAAAAGAAAAGCTGTCAGCGTTCATGTTTCCTTTGGTGCACTTCCCTCTAACTTCTGGGTGCAGATGGCACTTACGGCTCCTACAACAGAGGCTTCATCCGCGACAAGACCAACAGAAGCATTCAAGAGCGAGACAACAGTCGAGTCATCAGCGACCACGCCCGCGCCCAGAAGGCCGAACAGAACGAGGGCAGCGCTAAGCATTGTGATTGCTGTTTGCGGTTGTAGGTAATTGTAAATAAGCAGCGAAGGATGTCTCTTTGATGTATTTTATATCAATGGAAAGCACAGATAACAGGAGTGAAAGTGGAAGAGAAAAGGAAGAAAAAGTCGGGGAGAAGAGTATCTATTAATACTCCAGCGATTCGCATCTAAAATAACTGGGGCCAATCCTTTCAGCCTCATGGGCCTTTGTGGTTATCACGAGGTTCTCTAGGGCGGAGCATGGCTTTTTGGCCCGGTAGTGGGCACTGCAATTGAGTGAGCAGCCACCGTCTGAGCAGTCATGTCAAAGTTTGACTCAGAACTGCTGTGGGCAATGGCATCCAGTGGGTTGACAACTTTAGCGAAGGGGCCAGGTGTCAGCACTACTCCCGAAGCGACTCTGCGACAAGAAAATCAAGCAAAACCCTCGACCCTTTCATCAAAGCGAAGAAAATGGGAGGGACCAACGGCCCAACGGGGCAGAAAATTCGGCTTACCTTGTTTTCTACTTCGCTCCCCGTCGCCGAGTGTTATTCTTGGGTTTGACCAGTGACATCGTGGAGATAAGCGAGGAGCTAAGGACTTCAATGGGCGGAGCGAAAAGAAGTCGACCTTGGTTAGATTATTGAAAGAACGTCAGGTAACGCTTTTTGTTGATGAGGTCAAAAGCCCCTGGCTTTTTCCTTCTGGCGAGCATTGCTGACAAGATCATCGGTCCGTGATATTGTTTTTGCATTGTTTGATGTATCTCTTGAATGTTGTATTGGGGTACACTATTTTCCTATTCTTATGTACTGGCAATACTTTGGACAATCATCACTCTAAATCGCAGGATCAAGGCTCACTTTGCTCACCCCTGCTAGCCAGGAACAGATTTGGGAGTGAATATGAGGCTTGGACTGCCACTATAAATATATGTAATAGAGAATATGGCAGACATAAAATCATAAGAGTGTTTATCCGAAGGAGAATGGGGAATATAATAATAGATTATCGATAATGAACGATAGGGACCCTACACAAGACCTTGTAGCCATGAAGTTATAATGGACTCCAATAGAGTATGGACTTCCCTCCAGATAAGCACCTTTTTTCAAGGCCCTGTTAAACAACCAAGTCTGGATCTCTTCCCCATCCCGAAAATGATCGAATAACAACCCTGATTTCCTTGGACAGATCTGGTGCCTGAAAAACAAGATAATCATCACGCCCCATTCTCCTTGTCTCGGGGGGGTTCTGCAACGCATCAATCTGCTTCCTTAAGAGGCGAGTTTTCTCCACTCGTTCCGTAGAGAATTTCTCTGGTGGTAGCGTGATGAGCTGCATCCCATCTAAACCTTGTGTCTGTAGCGCCCGACGATAAAGCTTCTTCCGCCAATGCTCCTCTTCTTCAACCTCATCAGTCCACTCCTCACCTTCTGCTAAGGTAGCTCGAATAGCATCCGCCCACAATCCCCTCCAGCGCCGGCAGTTCACGATATGCCGCATTGCAACCTGATCCGACGCATATGGATCATCGCCCTCTAGTTGGTCAAAATCAGACCTGCAATCATCAACGCCTAACGTGGGGTGTGCATACGGCCCCGAGCAGCGTAGCGTGAACCCGGGATAACTAACGCAGTACATATCTGGGATGCAATAGGCGACATAGTCGAGCCGCGTCTCGATGTCAAAGTACGGTAGGTTCTTCTCCGGTACCATAAATGCATCCATGCTGCGCGCGAATAGTTCTCCGTATATAATAATTTGAAAGGCCGCGTGCTCCACTTCGGTGTCGATGGTGTACGCTGAGCTCACAGTGTCCCAAAAATTGGGCGTTTGGTACCATTGCATGCCTGCCATTTTGTCGATCTTATCCACCAGTGGATTGATAATCGAAAAGCGGGAGAGATGCATTCGACGGATGACATCTAATGTGATGCCACACTTATCAAGACAGAGCTCAAACAAGCCATCAATCCCGCCTCGGAGGGCTTGCCTGAGAAGACTGGTTCGCTCTTCATTCCCGAGCGCCCAGTCACTTGCTTGCCGAGCTGTAGCGGCTAGTAAGAAGTGGGGATGAGGAGAGAAGAATGTAGGCGCCGAGGCTACAGCTAGACGTAGAATGGTGTTGGGGCGCGTTTTGGAGAAATTGTCGCGAAGAAGACGACAGGAGGACGCAGCGTTGGTGAATGTTTCGATGTTGTCGATGTAGAGCGGGATGAGGGATATAATTTCATTTGGAAGACTGTCAAGAGGCATTTTGACATACAATCAGATTTGCTGGATATATTCTTGAAGCTGTTGTAGTACTAGCAGTATTTTTGCACGCGGTATTCTGCGATAACATGAGTATTTGTATCGCGGGGCTGCTTGCGATGACTCCAAGCGGAAGAAGGTTGAATGAAGCCGAGAAATTTTGTGGATTCATCATCGGAAAAGGTCCACTGCCAGAATGATTCACACCTGATACTGATAAGCTACCATTCTCCCTCCCTTCATCCAGAGAAGAGGATCAGTCGTCTCAAGCCATTGATGCCGAGAAACGTATTCTTTAGGGTCTACTAGGCATACAATGTCAGTAGAAGACGCTACCTATAAACATAGCCCACTAGCAAAGACATTTCAAGGATACGACTGCTTTTTTCCCTAACTGATGGTGAAAGTTGAGCAGAAATTTAGTTCTGGAGCTCTTTCGCTTTAGCCACTTCTCCAGGAATGACGCAGCCCACACGAGATACAGTCGGAGCGAGCCGAGTTGGTTGTCAGGGACGAGCGGGGAACTGCTCAGACGCCAGCACACTGAAGTCAGAATGAGGGGACATGAGGCATATTCATCCCTTCCACAACGATCATTATTGGCTTCGTATTGCTGTGTTGCCGTTGAATCACCATAACGGACGTTGTTTCCAGATACTCATGTTACGATGTCTTTCACAGTCACCGAATCTGAGTCTTCCGTTCGCTCCCTCAGAGGAGAAGATGCACCGAAGCCGTCATCTGATGGCGCCCTGAACTTCGATGTCTCCGGAGAAGCACCGGCAAGCCTCCATCAAATCCCAAAGTTTACTGACAGGCATGCCGAACGTCAGTGGGCTAAGCAGCATATGGCTGCTGCCTTTCGTACATTTGCCCGTCTTGGTTATGCGGATGGGGCTTCAGGGCATATCAGCCTTCGCGATCCTGTAAATCCGCATTGGTTCTGGATTAGTGTGTCTCTCAAATTCTTCAATTGCGTCGTTTTGTTGCTTTTTTGACGCAAGTTGTCTAGACCCATATGCTATGCACTTTGGGTTAATCAAATCGAGCGACTTAGTACTTGTTGACAACGAGGGAAAGCCTGTCGAACCCACGAAACACAGGATCAATGCTGCAGGGTTCATAATCCATTCCTCTATTCACAGGGCACGTCCAGACATTAATGCCGCGTGTCATATGCATTCACCCTATGGGCGAGCTTGGTCTACCTTTGGCCGAGGAATTGAGATGTTGAACCAGGGTAAATATACTCTATCTGCGTTTTATACTTAAAAGACATGGAACACGGTCTAATGATTTGACCGTAGATTCGTGCATGTTCTACAAGAACCTTGCCATGTATGAAGGCTTTGGAGGCGTCGTGTTTGCTCAAGAGAAAAGGCAGCACATTGCTGATGCACTTGGGCCAACAAGCAAGAACTTGATTCTTCAAAACCATGGGTAAGGGCTGGAAATAGCAATTTTTCTGTTATTTACATGACCTAAGATTCGAATATTGACAGCCGTTTAGTTTAGCCTTATTACTTGTGGTTCTACCGTTGACGAGGCCGCTGCGTTTTTCATCGCTTTAGAACGAGCATGTCAGGCACAAATTTTGGCTGGATCAGCAGCAGCAAATGGCATTCCGAAGCGTATTGTTGGCGACGAAGAAGCTGATTATACGTACCGATGCACTGGCACTTCTGAGTGTATGTATATGCAATTTGCGCCGGAGTATGACCTTACTATGGAACAGACCAATGGGAAATTTCTATATTAGCCCTGGTGGCATGTTGTCTCAACATGCGGTTATCCTTGAAGAGGAACCTGCTGCCTTTGGTAAGGTCAAATAGTTGATACTGTTATGTTAACTTACAATTCGACGCTTAAAAAATCATGAATACCCGGTCATACCTACCAGAAATTTTTATTCTCAACCGGAAACTAGAAAGGCACCAGGTATGGAGAAACTGGGCCCTAAGAGAACGGCTTTTATTAGGCCTTCTATGCAGTACGGCAGATTTATCACAGGGAAGGGTACGTAGTAGGTTTGCACAGTAACTTAAAAATGCTATTTCCTTGCATAGTGGTAAGTGCCGGGTGTATCTCATCTACTCTCCGCCAGCCTGGCCCGCAAAATAAAACTGGCATATTCCCCCGTGGAGAAGGGGTTCTCTCGGCTTAGACCGACACCTCCCAAAGCACCTCCAGTTTCGGCTTCTAGACTACCGAAGCCAACCGCGTTCAGATACCTTTATCATTCTAATAGTGGTGAAGCCATTCGGTTATGTATGATGGAATCTGAAGGAACGATTTTTTTTATTTTTATTTTTATTTTATTTTTATTTTTATTTTTTTTTTTTTTTTTCCAAAATTGCGACGAGTTGATAGCGAACCTTCTTCTGGCAGCTTAATACCATGGTTCCCGGTTGCCACCATGCCGGACGATCGCTCTCAAGTGCCTGCGGGATTGCCGAGAAAGTACAACGTTTAATTTCTAGGGCAAACGATCCATGTCTGGGCGCGATACCCTCATCACACCTATGGGCACCCTGGCAGGTGGTGGTTGGAAATCGCAGCCGAGTTGATTTAGCGGGACAGCCGTCAATTTAGAATGACTATTAGGCATGCTTGAGAGGTCGCAATGTAATGTTCCGCGGCTCTTTGGTAGGTTGCACATAGGAGGACGCAGAATTATTTTATCCTGAGTTAACCAAATTACCGTGGGAAGCTCTCCGCTTGGACCTAGCAACGAAAGTGAAATAAGAAAGTACGTCGTGAGATTCCGCCCTCACCGGAAGGAAGGGATTCCGCCCGAGTGACAAGGATAAAGCGATGGACGCATACGGAATCTCGTCTAGGTCACCACAACAACTACGGGGCGACGGAAAAGGCCGGGAGAATAAATGATGAAAGATGCGCTCTATCCAGGCCGTATTCGAATGACAAGTGTTTTATATATACAAGGGTCGGCTTTCATCATATGGGAATGGCGTTGAATGGCGTTGACCGGGGCACAACGACCCACTGATACAATCATAACTCCATATTTCGACGGCAGTGTTCGGCCTGTGCTGTTGCGAGTTGCAACTTCGCCGTGGAGACGGGCGGTGGAACTGTGCTCTTTCCCCTCAAATCCACAGAATACCCGTAGTATATAAAAAGGCGGGCTCAACGAAGCTGTAGTTCTTCATTTCCTTCCATCTTGTATGTTGTGTGTTCCTGATCATAGTTTGGTGAGCGTTCGAAGCATCGGACCTTATTCTGATTAAGCTAGAGCTTTTGCCCCCACCGTGCTAGCATCGCCGATATCCAACTTTTATCCAAGCATGGCGCCCCACGAAACCACGAAACTCGAGGCTGCTCTTGAAGCAGCTCGTGCACGCTATGACGAGCGAAATCCGAATTCAAAAGCCCTCTATGAGGAGTCCCTGGAGAGTCTTCCGGGTGGAAACACCAGAACTGTGTTATATTCTACCCCTTTCCCCTTGTTCATGCAGCGGGGCGAGGGATACAAGCTATGGGATGAAGATGGCCACGAGTACGTTCCATTATGAATTCATGGGATTGTTTCTGTATTATTTGGCCTCAGATGCTGACCGTTGATTACTTGCAAACTTGGACAGATACGCAGATTTCGTCGGCGACTTGACCGCCGGCCTTTTCGGCCACAGCCATCCCCTTCTTCTCGAAACGCTGGCAGAGAAGTCTAAATCAGTCGGTCTGTCTCTGGGAGCTACGCACTCCCAGGAGTTTAAGTATGCTGAGTTGCTCTGTCAGCGGTTTCAATTGGAAATGATCCGGTTCTGCAGTTCAGGGACTGAAGCGAATTTGCATGCTCTGGCGGTTGCGAGGAAGTATACTGGCCGCAGGAAAGTGATCGTTTTCAAGGGAGGTTATCACGGAAGCGTCCTTACTTTCGGGACTGATATTTCGGACGGAAATTCAGAGTTGCAACTGGGCCCTGCGGAGAACAACGTCGACAAAGATGATTTTATTCTGTTGCAGTATAACGATATTCAAGCTGTACGGGATACGTTCAGTTCAAGTGGCGGAAAGAATATTGCTGCCGTGCTGGTAGAGGGTATGCAAGGCTCTGGTGGATTTATTGGAGGCACCAACGAGTTTATGTGGACCATTCAGGAGGAATGCACCAAGGTAAGTGACTGTACCTCCCAGTCCTTGCGAGCATAATGCTTGAGGAGCCATTTCTACCCAAGAATATTTCTCTGACCCCGCTGGCTAGAATGGTGCTGTATTCATCCTGGACGAAGTAATGACATCCCGCCTGGGCCCCAGAGGCTTGAAATCGCTCTTCCCATCCGATAAGCCCCTTACTCCTCACCTTGCGACATTCGGAAAGTATCTAGGAGGTGGAATGCCTTTCGGAGCATTCGGAGGCTCGAAGGAAATTATGGCCACTTATGATCCGCGTGTGCCTAGTTCGCTTGGACACTCCGGAACATTCCAGAATAACCCACTTATGCTGCACATGGGCCACGTTGCGCTATCTGGGCTTTACACGAAGCAAAGGGCTGTTGAGCATAGCCTTGCTGGGGACAAATTCCGAAGGAGCTTACAGGAGGCTACGAAGGGAACGAAGATATGCTTTAGGGGTAAAGGGTCGCTTTTGTTTTTCCACGTCTCCGAGACGTGGGGAAAGAGTCAATTGGACGGCGCCAGCCCCATTACGAATAAAGAACAAGGTGGTTACGAAAACGAAGATTTGAAGGCGCTATTCTGGCTCGAGATGCTGGAAGCAGGGTTTTGGCTGCACACTAGAGGCGGCATTGCTTTGATCCTGGACACGCCTACCGAGGTTCTTGGCCAATTCGTTACGGCTGTGAAGAAATTCATAGAGCGGCATGCGGAAATTGTGAAACTTGATTAATTGCATGATTTTCGCTTCCAGGTGCGGCTCAATAGATGGACACTACTATCTTATTACCCTCCCCTCGTTAGATTTCAGTTTTTTTTTCGAAACATGGGAAATATGGATAAACGAACAAGGCAATAGAATATATATACCCCTGTCGTGTTACAACTTGCTTCATTTGCTTCACGGACGTTGCGTTGCGTAGCTCCCTATATCAAAACTAATCCAACTTGCAGCACCCCGAGAAGCAATATCTAGAGTCCTCTCTCTTTATTGTCTTCCTCGTGTCGAAGCCAAAGCAGTCTTTCTTATCACTCGCACAGCAATGTCCCTTGTCAGCCCCGGGACTGCCCACAGATATGGCTCTTTACCACCTACCTAGGTACTTACCACTTGTGAGATGAATTCTGTGTCTAGGCAGTCTCCACTGCAGCCCCTGCGCTTTCAAGAATTCAAGCGATCTCGCCGCGGATGGCTTTTTTTTTTTTGCCTCTGGAGTCATATCACTTTGCTCGAGCGAGAACCATGTCGGAGACGAGTCAGGTTTGGCAGTGAATAACAAAATACCGTTTTCTGATTCTCAACGCCCTCAAGCAGTGTCAGCTGCTTGCTGTTCTCTCTGACCGTTTCATTGCCAATTTATAGGCGACTTTTCCAAAGCACGATGCTCACAAAGCCACCGACCGCAAGACTCGAAAGACATTTGATCCCAAAAATGGGCCCCTCTATCTTCCGTCACATGAGGCTTTGTAAAGACCAACCCACGTACATTTCACGGCGTCTACTACAGTATTCGATCATCCAAGAATTCCCGCGCAGGTAATTTACATACGAGCCGCATCGTTGCAAGACAGCATTGCTTGAGCGTCGGCTTTGGCTTTTCGGGCTACAGAGTTTTGTCTACGAGGATCCCATCATAGCCTCCTCCCGTTTACTCCGGGAATTACTAATCCCAGACAGCCGTCTAGCGAATCTGTATAGTTTCTTATATTTCTCTATTAAATCTGAAGCGCGCTGGAAAGTTTTTGTACAGTTTCAAACATTAAATCTACACCCTGAAGAGCTATATACATTTCCCCACAGCTGCCTTCGCCGTAATTGCCCTCGGTGGCCCGACTTCAGCAAAAATTGAACCCACCACTCGAACCGGAAGTCTGCAGACACCCCGGCAATTGAAGTTGGTTTGGATCAGGGCAGTGTGAATGCTACTGCACTGGCTACAGCGGCTTCAAGTACATGCAAGCCTACCGCTTGTGTCAGAAAAGATGTTCCTGCAATGAGGGATAATCTGCTTAACGACACAAATGCACATTTGCTCGCAAGTAAATGTTTCATATTAGTTCTTTGTCGGTCCGTGACCGGTTATCTACGTTGTACCTGTTAGTCCGAACGCCTGTGTCCCTTGACAACCCCTACCGAACCCCCTTGTGTTTCTAAGAAACGTGTGAGCTTTACCATGCTGGCACTGTATGTTGGTCGAGGGCTATGTTGTTCTTATTTCTATTTTGTTTCGCTCGGCAATAGTTGGTCACATTCTATCCATAGTCGAGATGCACTTGTGTGGCCTTTGGCATGTTTTCTATATCAGCTCAAATGTTGGTTTCAATCTTCGCCACAAATTCTCCTATCTTATCGGTTTGACTATTTGGCGGTACAAAGCCCAGTGTTTGATGTTGCACGTCACTATGGGAGGCCGGGGAAAGCGCGAATGAGAGATGACAAGGTGTGGATAGATACTATCATGTTTGCATCCGACGACGGATCATAGGGAAGCTTGCTAGAAGATTTAGGCCAACTACGATTGATTCGTGTTGAAGTTTGAGTATGCATTATGTATGTATATTAATTAGGGCAGTTGGTGCTATATAATACCGCTGCCATCTCTCGTAGCTCAAACCTTGGTATCCAATCGAAAGGAAAACAAGTTGTACCTAAGAATGCTCCTTTTTGACCCGGTATCGTGCAACTCAGAATCAAACGTTCCATATAAACATTAGAGGCAAAAGTAGCTTTTCGGCACAAGACATGTTCTAAGAAATATAAATGACCGCCTTGAAGGTTTACAGCTCCAACGACGTGTACCTCATAATTGACAGAACTGAAGCCGGGAAGAGTAACCCTTGCTTACAAGGCAAGCAGAGCAGCGAGACCAAGTGCACCAGCAACTCCATGACCAACTGGACCCATGGTGGGCGCTACATTGTCAGTAGGTGATGGTTCGCCACCAGGAGCACTAGAAGATGGCTCGTTAGAGTTTCCATCAGGCGAGTTGGTGCCGCTGGCAGAGTCGGTGGGCGCAGACTCCGAGTCGGATGGAGTGGGGGAAGAGTCCGAGTCAGATGGAGTAGGTGAAGCAGATGGGGAAGAGTCAGAGTCAGAGTCAGAGGGGCCAGAGGCACCAGAGGAGCCGGGGACGGTGTACAGAGTGGTGCTGCCAACGGTGGTTGTAATTGGAGCATCTGAGCCGCTGGTGATAGTCGAAACTATGGGCTCAGTCGTGTAGGGGGTGGAGGATGCATCGCTCTGGTATATAGTTAGTGTTGAATTCTTACGAAATTGACAATAAAGGGGTGCAGTTATCAGTGGCTCATCTTACCTTCGAATCGTCCCCGGTAGGAGTTGCGCTGTTGGTCGGGTTGGATCCGCCCGATGTGGCATCCCCGGTCTTCGAGGCGCCCTCACTTCCAGATGATTCGGAGCCCGAGCTTGGGGCAGCTGTTGTCGAATATCAAATTAGTCCATGATACAATTGTACATTAAAACACTAGCATCATAACATGGGGATAGCTTACATCCTCCGGCTTCCTCGCACAGCTTCTGGCCCGCAGCGACAACAGCGTCGGCATTCTCGCCCTCACAAGCTTCCACGGTACAGTCGCGAAGGCCGTGGGTGTAATCTTGGCTCTTGCAAAGGCAGGCTATATCATCTCTGGAAGCGCATCCAAGCTCCTTAAAAAGATTTTGCATGTTGTCGAGGCACATTTGCTGATATACCGCACGACGAATTAGCATACACGCGGACAAAGAAATATTAATTTCAAAGGAGGGTATCCCAACTTACGCCGCAAGACGAGAGTGAACCCTCCTGCGCAGCACCAAGAGCAGCAAGGGCTGCGAGAGAAACAACGGTGACGCTCTTCATTTTTGATATTTGGTGGGACGTTTGTCGCAACCGAGAAGTGGAGGCCCTTTTCTTGGGTTGTTAGAAAGCAAGCTATACAAGAAGGAATTGCGAGCGAGCTGGAGAGGGAGGCGGTATACTTTGAATAAATCCCTTTGGATGCTTTGTGTGTTGATATTTGCTGTGCTTCTCAGGGGTAAAGGCACGATACGCAAGGGGGAAACCACGGACCAAGAAACAACAGCAGCGAAAAGGAACGTGGGCACCAGCTCGCTTTTATTATTCGGCAATCACCATTCATTTCATTTTTCAGGTTTTTGTGGCAGACGTGGGTGGCTTGCTGAAATCAACACAGCTGCCAGATAGATCGATGATCGCCATCTCCAGGTCTCCACACGAGGGGAAACATGCATGCGCTATTCGTGGACAGAGCAGATTGAGTTGGACGATCGCCAGTCCGTCCTGTTTTCGAGTGGTCTTGTCCTGAAAATGCATCTCTGACGGGAAAAGAGGCCTCGGAATCAGTTCCGGATACAGAGGCATCTTATCACAAAACTTACTGTGTAGAAGCAGTCACTCAAAAATGACAAGTTTGCTATATGTGGCACGAAATCCAGGGCGACAGGAAGCCATGGCAGTCGTTTGGGCAGGACATGAGGAATAAAAATTGCCACCGACGCTTTGGATCGCAGAGCCGATCTCAATAGTCGATTGCCAACCTGTTGGATACACAGGATCCGCAAGTCTTCCCACTTTGGCACCATTTTGTTGTGGCGAGATTGAAAACTCTGTGACTGCGATGCCTTCTTCAAATGGCTTGCATAGGCGTGCACCAGTTTGAAAAAGGCATTGTCACTGAGAAGCGCATTGATAGGGGCTTGACAAGCTTGCAGCAAGGCATGACCCCAACTTTCGAATGTGTGCTGTTCTTTGGTTGGAACAATTACAATGTCCTGAAAGCAAACAGTGATGTCATGCCGCGCTTTGACCAGCGGTATTTGTTTGCTTTCGCTTCGTATTTCTCCAGTTATTTTTTGCTTTTTCTGCCACATTGCTCTCTTCTCCATTTCTCCGCAGCACCCGAACATCTGATCAAAGCAATGAAATCTGAGGCCTTTCTTTGGATTCTTTCCTGAAGCTTACGATTGTTGCTTTCTGTTTCCGTCCGGCTTTTCCTGAAATCCTCATCCTTGCTTTTGCTGGCCAAGTTCTCCATCATTCAATCCCTTCAAAAATTCGAACACTCAAACCCTTTGATATTAAGTTTCAGTTATGGGATGACCCGCACTGCTGTGTTACCTTGAGTTTGTGATGGGACGTCAAAATCCAACTACATCATCGCTCTACAGACAAGGGTAAGACGAAGTGATGCTCATGTCGTTGCGAACCACCGAACTAAAACCCGTTGCCCTCGTCGGAAGTGGTGAGCCTATAAGTAGTGCTGGCCCTCGTCCTTCGAGGCAAACAATCCTATGAGGCAGCAGTGATCCTCAAATAAGTGCGCAGAGTTGTGCCCGAGTGCTACTGATTGGTGGCTCTGTTTGCACGATACTTGTATGAATGAGCTTGTGTATGAATGATTTTTCTTGCTCACCTTGTATTCTGAAGCTTGGGCTTTTAATATCTCCTGGTTGTATGTTGGCATGCTGTCCGGATGCACGCTGAATGGCTTTACATGTGTTATAGGAAGCCCTTGCTTTATTGTTATTGCCAGAGCGAACGGGAATGATGATGAAAACGCCATGAATTTGATTAATACCGAACTGAAATGATCTCCCTAATCTATCTAGGGAGATATGGACCTACTTATTTTCCATATTCTCAGCCATGGAAGGTAGAAGACCGTGATAGATTTGTGATCTAATAACAAAGGAAATAACGCCTCTTTATCCTCTGGGGGTTCTGGAGGTTGCTAGAACCATTGTAGGTCCACAGAGGAGCTGCCGGAGGGAGACTCATCTGACAGTTAAGAAGGAAGAACATGACACGATGGTGGGTTTCAGAGCAAGAACCCTATATTCATTCCAAGGACAGTGGCCCCCATTTCAGGGGCTCTACTAGTCAAGTGCCAGAGAGCAGAATGACCACAGTGTATGATGGCTAGAGCATAGCTGAAGGGACTTGATCTTTCCACAAATTTTGACCGCGCGAGTGACAGCCTAATTCCGGACATTTCTGTTCCCGCGAACAACCTAGGAATAAAGAGTTTGTCCTTTCGTTAGCATTGTCCTCGTGGGGAACTCGACAGAGTTCAGTGAAAGCACTTGGCTGGAAGGCATTTTGGATGTTGATGGCTAACGCAACACTTCCTTTGCCTTCTTCACCACGATCTGGGTGGTGCAAACGCGTCTGACAGATGGCGGCTGTTGTTACTGTTTGGTAAACACGCGGACGAACCAAAATTCCTAGCGACTTGCCAATTTGGCTAAGCCCAGCAGAACGTTCAATGTAGTTCATTTGGGAATCTTCAGCTGGATGTGACAATATTGCAGATATTGCAGGCTTCATTGCATTTGGTGTAACTGTTTCACTGTCAGGGTACAACGGGATGAGAGGAAGCGATTATACATGTTGCTTCAGCATCAATTCATTCTCTCGGGCCAAACAGAAATTAAGCTCTTCAAGCAGCTCCTAAAATCAAGCCCAACACACGAGTTTCATTCAACACACAACACAACACCTGCTAATCAGCATCAGGACAGCTCGATGCCATGTCATTATGTGTAACAATTAGCCAGCATTGCATATATGACTTTAAGTAGAAAATATTACAAGTAACACGGGGTTTATACTAACTTCAAGGTATTTGAGGCGCGTAGGGCCCGCGTCTTCCAATTGACTAATTGATCCTTTTCGCTACTTCGCGTGAAAAAGTTCCCTCGCAGCCTTTTCATATGTATGTACCATAAGATAGATGTAAATACCAATCAATCATGGGATACCAGGATTCAACAAATCTTGCGACATGCCCTTCTTTCGATTATTTATTTATTTATTTATTTATTATTATTATTATTCGTTTGAATATAGGCTTTTCAAGAGGATGTAAAATGATAATGTCGGAACTTATACGTATGTGTAAAATGATCCGCATGGAATAGCGACTCAGCCAAGCTTGACAATTTGACAATTGGAGATTACTGGTCTATCCTTGTAGATTAAGTTAAGCATGGTGCGACAAAGGCATAATTCTGGACAAGGCATTTTTGAGTTCAAAAAGCAACGTGCTTTTGACTTTTCATTCACCCAGATCTCTGGGTTGACATACACGAGAAAGATATGATTCGGCGTTGTTCTTGTCTGTCTTCCACCGTGTCTTGGATGGCTTCCTCGTGTCCACGCAGTTCTATCTTTAGGTTTCGGGTCAGCCTTGGGGAGGCTAGCGTACATTCGAACATCATTTAAACAACCGCAGCAGTTGTCCAATCTGTTATATCTTCAGTAGCAAAGAATCGCGCATTTTCTTTTATTACGAGTGTCGCAGGAACGAGAAACACAGAGAATGGACGTCAAAGTCCCATTTCCTCCCCAGGGGAATGAGAAAGATCCGCCAAAATACCCTGCTGCGGGCACAGCCTCCGCTCCAAATCCCGCATTCCGCACAACATTTGCCTGTGTCTCGCTGCATATGCGTGACAGGATCCGTCTTTTACGATTTCCATCTGCAGACACGGACAGAATTAAGCAGGTAATCCAACAAGCTTGGCCGCGGGGTATTCAGGATCTGCGAGCCTACGATGCGTCAGACGAGATTAAGCTGTACGGCAACCCGTGGAGCCCGTCCAGCTGGTTCAATGATGAGAGAATCAATGCTCGTCGGTTAATCTGCAGGCTTTTGGGTGGATTATTTGATATGGGATGGATTTTGAAAGCAGCTGTCGATATCAGCAAAAAAGAGTTCGACAAAGGTAATGATTGCATTGCCTTGCCTTGTTACATAAGTTACATAGGAGAGCCTCTATGTGCTTAGGACATGACTCGATTTGGCTGACAATATTAAGATACGTTGCTATTTCGACTGCAACAACCACCTCCGCCACCATGTACATGGATGAGCATCTCCTTCGACCGTGGAGACACCATGAATATCATCGATGCACCACCTGAGCTAGGTCCGGCCCTTGTGCGAGCCTACAGCAACAAAATTCAACGACACAGAGTCGAAGGACCAGTTTTTGAGATCAAATTTCGCGGTTATCCGTGGCGAGCCAACGGTGTTGAAACCGTGCATGCAAGGGTAATTCTTCTGGTTTTGCTGGAGATCTTGGAACAGCATGGCTTCAGTCTTTATGCATCTATTGATCAGGATAACGGACCAGGTCATGATTCGCATTATACGGAGGCTGATGCGTGGTACTGTAACCGGTCTGCGAACTGGACTCCTGGAGTACCTATTTATCATAGTTGATTGATAACTTATTATCAACTGGGCTTGGGAAGTTTCGCTTTCATGTTACTTATTTCACTATCGGTTTAAATAGTTCTTATGAGTTACCATTGTCTTGCTGTTATTACCCTTGCGTGCAGTCGATTGAATCTGTTTTTGTACTGAAGTCGCTACGTCTAGTTGAACGTGAGCGAAAGGCCAATGCCATACGATAGATGTGATGAATATTTAATGCCTATTATTGGAAGTTATGAAAGGTTTAAATTGTGTCTGTTCGCTGAGAGGACAATATTCTTAGGTGAATAAATTAAACCGATGAACTCCTAGTCGTTTTTCTCATTATTTCAGCACATGAATATTTAAGCCACGCAACCCTTGTTCCAAGAAGACTAATTATGCTAGAACAGTTCTGAACCCTTCTGGCTTTCTAATCTAACCAAGCCTGGATGCTCAAGGAGCCTTACGAAATATACAACATATGCAAGAACCAGTACATGAGTATTCAACTGCGCAAGCATTAAATTACTGCCCTGCCTCAGACACTCTGAGGAGTAGATTCGACTCCAAGAAAACCCCGTAACTCTGGAGCTCATCGCTAGGTCTCCATGGGGTAAGGATTTGGAAGTCGAAGTTTCGCAGGAGCTGGAACGTATACTCTGTTAGCTGATGCCATGTCCGAAATAGGGTGGTTACTCACTTCAAATGTGGTCTTGTATAGCTCCATGAACGCAATATGTTTGCCCATACATTGATGCTGTCCATGCCCAAAGGCCATCTCGACATTGCGCTGCATCTCGGCACGGTCCTCTTCACCTAGTTCAAGGAAACGTTCTGGCCGGAAGACTTCAGAGTCTTTGCCAAAGAGAGACTTTGAACGGAGCAATGCCGATGTGTTCATACAAAGCCAAGTGCCAGGGGGCAAAGCCTTTCCATGGAATTCTGCACCTTGGGGTGGTACGACTTTGGGAAAGAGTCCAAGCAATGGAGGCCGCATGCGAATTCCTTCGTAAATTACAGACTATCACCGTTAATTAGCATGTCAGTCAATTGACTCCATTTGCTCTGAGTCAATCATAGATAATAGTAGCAGCAATGGACTGACCTGGAGATACGGTAGACGTTTTGCCTCGTCGGCACTAATAGGGGAAGAGATGTTCCCATTCTTAACCGTTTCTTGGATCTCCGTCTTTAATTTCGAATAAACACGCGGGCAGCTTATAACATGCAGAATAGTAGAGCGAAGTGCCACCGCTGTGCTTTCAGTACCCGCCACAATTGTGAAGAGCCCCTCGACCTCGCACTCCGTTTGTGATAAACCGTGGCGCATGAAAGATTCCTAAAAGCCAGTTTCAGTGAACGTGCAGGAACATATTAGTTAATTGCGTATTTACCAGCATATCGCCTTTGTTTTTGTCCTCGCTGGAAAACTTCTCGCCAACGTGGTGCCGAGATACACTAAAAAGCAGTGAGCAAGTGTTTGATTGCATTAAAAGGAGTATTCTTTCGAACTTACCCCATCAATGCACCGAACCCGTGTTTATCGGTAGGCTTGGGACCGAGAAGTTTCATGAACGGTTTTGATGAGAACAAATTGCTGAGCCACGGGATAGTGGCAGCAACAGACAACCACGGCCATAGGTCATGTACTTCCTGAAGGAAACCGTGATGATCTTTCTCTTCAAGGTAGCCAAACTCTTGACCAAACGCCAACTTCGTAATCACATCCATGACGAAAAAGCATGATGTCCGGCTAATGTCTAAGTACGGCGCATCACTGCCTGGAATGGCATATTTTTGGCGCAATAGATCTACCAGGCGGCCGATCTGGCGGTTGATGCCCTGCTCGAGGGAAGTGCCTGTCTCGCGCCCAGAGTACGCAGGATGAACACGAGCGCGGGCCTTCTTGTGCTTTCCAAGGTCCAAAACCGTGAATAAATTGTCATAGTAGGGGTTGAAGCGCCCAGTCAGATACCATTCAGCACGCGGCCAAGTACTTCGTACAGATGATATTTCGCGTAGGACGTCAGGATCATCCGTCATGATCTCATTAGGCCCAATGCGAACTAACGGGCCATACTTCCTGTGCAATTCACGAAATATCCAGTATTGTTTCCCGCTGTACGTCGTTCTTCCCATCCAGAGGTACGAGAAATGAGCGAGCCAGGAGGGAGCAGGGAATTGCGCTAAGCGTTGCCGGACAGAAACTGCTGTAACAACATACCAGGCGACCAGAGCACAAGCTACCAACACCGCATACCCGTATAACTCATTGAGGGACACGGTCCCTTTCAAAGCGGTAAGTTCCATGTATGATGGCTCTAGAAATGAATGTAAATGACGAGTAGATGAATAGACGAGAAATCTAAGAGTGTATCGCGACAACTACTGTAATGGCTTGATAGCTGGCCGGCTTAATGAATGGAATGTGCTTGAGCAAGCATGCAATTAAGTCCCTTGAAACCACAATCCATCTTCTCCCCGGCCGCCGTTCGATCCTGTTCGGCGGGTACCGAATCACCTGGACAAGAGTTGATATCTGGGTCCCAGCTCCAGTCAATAATAGCCGCTGGTGGTGCTGATCAGGGCGCCACTCAGGAGGAGCGGACACGACCAACATGGAGCACGTTCCTTAGTTGTGATTAGCCACATGGCGAGATTTGAAACACAACTCAAATACTCAAAGATGGTAGACTAAACCTGGGGCTCCGCGAATTAGTGACGCTAGTAGCGCTAATGCGAAACACGATCCAGCCTTAACTCAACGTCCTGTCGCTTCTCGCTTCTTCGCCTCTCACCATGCAACAACTCCTCCCCGTGCAGAAGTTTGGCGCTCGTGGCGCCCACATGCCGTCGGGCAATGCAGGTATCCCAGGATTCTTTAAGATCTCCACCTCGTTTGAAGGATGAGAGCCCCATCATTTGTAATAGGAAAATGGTAATCTTCAGGCAGAGTAACTTTGTTCTCGGCTTCATTATTGACATCTACCTTATTCACATGTCGTGAGAAGTTATTTTGCAGCACATTGGAGTTTGTACTGCCAGGAAAATCCAGTATAGCTAATTCAAGCTTGATGCATTGCGGTTCTACGGGGACTGGGCAAGGAGTCCCAATAAGCGAATTTACCTTACCTAGGTAAGCAGCAGACAACGGCAACAGAGTTATACATACACAGTAGTATGTTCACGGCTTCAATGATACGGATGCTGCCGAACTCGTTGGCCCGAGGCTCAACGACTCGCGCCATCCAGAGCTCGCAGCAAAAGGATGTTTTGCTCACCGAAAGTCGTTGACTCGTGAAGAAATCACCCGTATCTCATCTTGATTCAGGGATCGAAGCTGCCCCACTAGGGCCACAACTTTTATACAAATTTGCGGGGATCTTGCAACAGCATCTTCAACGTACGGAGAAGGTCTCTGGAACTCGTTATTGTCATTATTATCTCACTACGGGATTTGCAGAGATTGCCCCTAAGCGAGGAGCACCTCATCACATATCCACTCGAATTGGCCTGAGGAGGAACTGTTAATGATATTGAGCTTCCTCAGCGAGAGGAATATGCAGATCTTTGGAGGGAGGTAAGTCTAGACGCTTGGACTTATTTATGCATTTCATAGCATTATCATTCATTACTCTGTAATGTTATTGCCGTTTATTCTTGATGGTCATTGAATAAACTACTTTGACATATTTGCCCAATCTAACACCTTTTGAAGTGGCTACCATTTGCGCTTCCCGGAGCCAATCAGTAAATGCCCGTGGCCTGATGGTCCGCGGCAACCGGTCCGCCAGGGACTACAAATATGAGTTGATATGGTCGACCAGTCCTGTTTTATTTGAAACTTGACCCAGACAATACACATTTCCCATACGCCATCACGGTGAAGAATACCGATTTGGGCCTGAGGATACTCCGCAGTGGAACTGATATCATGAATGATTTCAGATGTTTGATTATCCCTTCTTCAGAGATAGACCCGCTTCAGCTATGCCAGAAGCTCACGAGCTAGATCCAGCCAACCCCGCGATGGATGTGGTGGCAATATGGAAAAGGCTTCCGATATATGCTAGGCTCTGACCTATTTAACACGTTCCCTGGCGATTGTTGATTGACTTGTCGGTTCTATCTTCAAAGCAAGTCAAGTTGAATTCTTCCTCCGTTCTTACCTACACAATGGCACCTTCGGCATCAACTACAACTGCCTTGGAGCATCATGTCGATGTCTCGGAACCCCTCAAGAAGCTGCGGAACCGAGCAGTGAACAAGTGGTATTATCCTGCTGATATTGCCCACGACCTCGACAACGTTAATCTTTCCGCCGAGCGGAAGGGTGAAGTTCTGGCATGTGCCTGGGAATATTCACGATCCGTTATTCCCCAGTACACAAACTGGGACCGATATGTTGCCTTCATGCGTATCATCATCATCGGCATCGTCGCCGAATTTCAGGGCAACATGGTGGACGTCACTTCCGGAGCGAAAATCATGGGGTATGACCTCGATGGTGTTTTGGATGCCTTGTTCCATGGCTTTATAGCCCACGAAGATATGGCACGAGAATATAAGACGTTCTTGCTAGTCACATCAGACAAGACTAACAAGCAGCGCGACAGTGAGCTCTTCCGACGCTATGTCAATGCTCTAGTCGCTTCACCACACCAATGGTTCCGGATGCGTGATTGTGATGCTTTGGCACGCTTCACCATAGCATCAGCTCTCGTATGCAATGATAAGCTGGATACCTGGTACACTGATGCGCAACTGGATATTTTCTGCGAGATTGGAGATACCATGTACGACGCAGTGGCCTTCTTTAAACATAGATCCGAGGGCGAGACGAACAACACTTTTGCTTATATGCCCGAATCGGAGCGCGTGGAGGCCTTCCATCAGGCACGACAAGTCCTATGGGCAATAGATGTAGCCATGGTGGGACAACCAGGCCATCAGGAAGTGACCAACTTTATCCGGACATTTGGAGGCCCGATTCATATGATGATGCGACGTTACAGGTTCGTTGAGGAGCAGCTTACCATTGGGAAACAGGAGGATGACTGGGTCATTGAACAAACACGCCGCAACTTTAAACTATGGAACCGAGTTGAGACTAAAGGGACACCCGTGCTCAACGTCGAGCGTTATAAGCAGGCCATCGCCCGTAGGGACGAGCTAATGTTCCGCGAGCTCGCCGATTTCTTGGAAAGTGCGGACAGCGGACACTGCAAGCAATGCGACTACCGCACAACTTATGGCGCCCAGAAGTCACAACGTTTTGGCGGCGTCCAACTCTGTCAAGAATGCCGCGGCAATTGGGGGCGGTTTTTGCAGACACTCCCTGAACGCACAAAGCTCGCGTTCCCTGACCTCGAGATGCACCTATGATCGACGAATGGTTGTAGCTACTACAGGGGATATCAGGAGTTATGACTTATGGTGTTATTGCTTAGCCGTTCTATGTTCTGCTTCTACTGTTTGATTATTATATAGTGTGATATCATATATCAAGATATGAATATAGGCTCTCATGTTAGACGAGTTGTATCCTTTTTTGCCTTAGTCGAGACTGTAGCTAGTTTTTACGGCTCTAAATATGAGTTCTCTACACCAGTATTTTTTTGTGACTATAGTACTTCTCCTTTCCAAGCTGAAAATTGAGCAGCTAAGCACTCTATTCTTTTTCGAAAGTATATGACTCCAATTACCAAGAGAGCAGTGACAATATACAGCCCGCATCCTATTGATTACAACTGAATCCTCTAAATTCTGGTGAGATAGAAATAATATGTACCATATGCCGCAAATTCCCTTGCATCCATAGCTCCCAGTACGACATCCTTCGTCACTTGACGGAATGTATCAATGATAGGCAGCTTGTCATAAATCATAGCGGCAGTTACCACGCCCCTAAATTTCACCTCGCGAATCTGAAGCCAAATCAGACGGATAATTTGGTGGATTTGGGGAACAATAAATAGCTTACCCTTGCGTCGCCGAAATCATCTGATTTCTTTCGTTGCCCGTTCTCGTCAAACAGGAGGACAGGGTCAACGTCATCAACGGAATGGAAATCTTTCCCAGCCCAGTTGACTTCAAGAAGGCGTTGATGAGCTGGATGCCCAGTGTCGAAACTTGACCCCTTCCATTTGCCAATCAGTGCTTCTGGAGCAAGTGGCTCCAACTGGTCATAGACAGCTGCGATGGCGCTGTCTTGCACCTTGCCCTTAACATTGGCCAATTCGAAGAATTTATCACTATAGCTTCATCTTAGCTCCAGGATACTTTATGTGGAGGAAGAAAAAACTCACGAAGCAGACATTTTCCAACAGTATTACGCAAGATATGTAAGGAGGATTGGAAGATGGGGCAACAAGGGGGAGACAAATATTGATCTGTGAGAGAGGAGTCTGACCTGTTTAAGAGGAGCCGTTGCCGGCCGAATATTGTTCTAACTTCAGTATGCAGATACGGTGTATACATTTCGTAGTCGACTGGTAGAGGAGTGGGGATGATCTTGAGAACTGGTATCATTATGGGTCCTTTCTATGCTCCATCGTGCTGTGTATGGAGGAAGTAAATTGCACGTTCGCCTGGTGTGAGAGAATCTCATGACTCAAAACCACTGAATCGGTATGTAAATAGGAGAAACACCTCGGCTGCCTCCATTCCGCCCACCGTACGGCGTGCATCAAAGAATAAAGAACTCCACACAGAAGTGGACTTTGATGAATTTGTGCGGAGCGCTTCTGCGGCAAATCCCAGTGTTGAATTTGTCAACAACTTCCCCACATTACTCCATGCACTATGATACTCGATTTACTCCGTATTGGGGTCGGGGTTTTGCATCCCAAGGTGTTCGAAGCTCCAGAGAACGTCCCACGGGCTTCTACGATGATGTTTTCCCGGTTGTCTGGGAGCCGGGTGTGGCAAATGCAGCATGAAGCGGGTCGACACGGTTAATTGGCGTCCCAGGCACTTTCGGCGTTGAGAGAGGGTCCTGACATGACTATATTTCGCAGCTATCTTGTTGTCATAGACCATATTGATTTGATCATCTCCGTTTTACTCAATGTAAGAACTGCCTTTTTGAGGACCCCCGACCGAATCATTTTGGGACAAAAAAGAAAAGATAAATCCTGTCGCTCAATGATAGTTACTCGATGCATCTGAGTTGTACCCGGGTTCCATCTCTGTCGAAATGGAGCTTGTTCCTCTGATAAGTACAATTTTGAAGGCGCCCCTGGACATCACTGCCGCCTCCGCGGCTGGGATTGGAGTGGCCGTTCATCTTTTCATTCGGCCTTTCGAGATTGATAATAGGGCATGGACTCTTATAATCATATACGATTGTGCCCTTGTGGCCCTGCTTGCCTGCTACGTCAACATCTGTCAGTTTGAGGTCGCAGATGCGCTCTGGCGCACGATCGTGGCTGGGGCGTCTTTCATCGCAGGTCTTGCGAGCAGTATTTTGCTCTATCGAGCCTTTTTCCATAGGCTGTGCCACTTCCCTGGGCCATTCGCAGCCCGACTGTCACGCCTCTATGCTATGTCAATGGCGAAGAGGAACATGCAGTCCATGATTGAGATTCAAAAGCTTCATGCCCAATATGGTGACATAGTCCGCACTGGTATGTTATCATTTTTTCATCAGTTCTTCAACCGACATTGATGGTCTCAAGGAAACTAAATATTTCCAGGTCCTCGTGAGCTCTCCATCAATCGACCATCAGCCATTGGCAAGATCTATGGCCCACCAACAACATGTGGGCGCGGTCCAATTTACGCCCAGTCTTCGGATGAAGTGAATAAATATGCGCTCAACTTCTGTAGAGAACTGAATATGCATAAGCGCCGTAAAAAGCCATGGGAGAGAGGACTAAGCTTCAGAGGTCACTTTTTCTAGTCCCCTATTCTGCCCATGACCACAATGACTGATTAGTCTGAACAGCTCTTGCGGAGTACATGCCGCGTGTGACCCAGAAGGTAGACCTGCTCATGTCTCAACTTCGCGCCAGAGAGAATAGGCCAATTGACATGGCTCTTTGGGTGGACTTCTTCTCCTTCGACGTTATGGGTGATATTGGTAAGTTGCCATGAAATGAAGTCGCCAATTTTGGAATTTGACACTCTTTCTACGAAGGATTCTCTAAAGATTTTGGAATGCTGGAAGCTGGTGAAGAGCATCCAGCAATGAAAGGGTTGCATGACAGTATGGCAGCTATGGCGTGGATTGGTACAATGCCGTGGATAATCATGATGCTCGACCGATTTCCTTTCCTGCTGCAGCTGGGCGGCATTGGTCATTTCATAAACTGGTGCGCAAATGAGCTGAAGGAAAAACGAAAGGCAAATACGGTGTTCCTCAATTTACCTTGCATCATCGTGAATTCTAATTCATAAATAGGTCATAAAAAGCGAGAAATCAAAATTCGGAGATAAGACTCCGCAGGACGTCCTCGCATGGCTACTCCGAGATGAAGGAGACCTTGGAGAGTTGGCTCATCCAATCCACCGCATGACTGAGCAAGATGCTCGCACGCTGGTCTTAGGGGGAAGGTCGGTACTTCCCCCTATTCTTCTGTAAAACAAGCATGCTGACGACTCTAAAAAGCGACACGACGAGTAGCGCCCTGACAAATGTGTAAGTAACACATCCAATATTCTGAAAAGATTGTTTTCTCACTGCGAGACAGCATCTATTTCCTGACGAAGACCCCGGCCTGTTATCGAAAGTTGCAGAGATTGGTCCGGGACGAGTTCCCAGGTGGTGAGCAAGATTGGTCTTATGAGAAAGTAAAGGGAATGACATACCTCGACCATATCATTCAGGAGACCATGCGATTGAAGCCTCCTGTCGTCACAGGAATGACTAGGATGACACCTTCCACTGGGCTCCAAATAGATGATGACTTTATACCGAGCGATGTGGTCGTATCCGTCCCGACATATACAATCCATCGGGACCCTAGGTATTGGGAGGATCCCCTCAAATTCAGACCCGAGAGGTGGGAAGGCGTATCGCCGGACAAGACCCCTTGGATCCCGTTTACGCGGGGAGACTATAGCTGCCCCGGTAAACATCTCGCAATGATGGAGATGCGTATGGTTCTCAGTCGAATTGCCCTTCGGTATGATTTAAAATTCGCGGAAGAGGAGACTGAGGAGGAATTTGACAAAGGCGCCAAAGATACCTTTACGCTCAATGTACCTTCGCTTCCCCTCATTCTAAACCCAGTATAGTACAATACAGGACTGCTATACCTACCTCGCTCTATCTGTTGTGTCAGGGGGGCGAAGGGGTTGATTATTGCGCTATCATTATTGGGGCTGTTAACACTACGTAACATAGAAATGTGCTGGCGATGGATCGAAATGCGCGAATTCTTTTATGCTGACAAAGTGGTATACGAAAATATATTGAATTAGCAGGGAAATTTGATAAGGCCAAGAATATTCGTGAACGGCGCCAACGATGGCTGTCAGGCGAGCGTAGTTCGTGTAAGAAATCGATCCCAAGGAATGGAAAAAGCGTTGTTAAAATAATTTGTCCTTCTGATTGGTTTATATCACTGGAAGGTGACAGGCAGTTTTCAGGCTTCAGGTTTTTGACCGTATACCACGTAGCTGTTTAACTCATTAGCTGCAAAGAATCCATGTAAAGTAGGCAGTGTAACGTGAGTATGAGGACGGAAATTGGAAAGGAGGTGCCCTTACAAGTCAAACTGAGCATGGACCTTTCGGTTTTTCGATTCCTCCAAGGCTTTCGCAATGAGAACACGGACTTCCTCGGGTTTCCAGCCCTCAAAGCGCGTCAGAACCGCTAAAGCACCAGCTTCGAGTCCATCTTGGAACTGCAGATAGTTCCAAGCACCCACAGTTTTCTGCAGTAAGAAGGTTAGCAAATGTGACATGAGGAGACGAGCTGAGAGCTCAATACGTACATATTTCTTGTCCTTGGGCCACGTACCCAACGGTACGATAAACTTTTCGGCGCGGACGTTGACGAATCCCGCATCTTCCATCCACTGCTTGAATTGGCGCCCTGGCAATTTCACGTATCCGAGCTTTCCAAACGCATTGAGTATCTCCTTGTAGTACCTTTCGATCTGCCCGCCATTTGTAGTATTGTCGGCGCTGTACACTATAGGATCCCAATCTTGAAGTTCGACCCATCCGCCTGGTTTCAGACACCTATTACAGTTCAATTGGACGGACTCTGGACAGTGCTAGTGAGAAACTACCAAAGACGTACCTGTAGGCCTGATTCAAAACTCTGGGGAAATCTTTGATAGCACAAGCTAGATAACGGCCATGAATATAATCAAACGGCGAGCTCTCATATCCCCATTCAGCTTCGATGTCGTCGACCAGAAACTTGAGGTTTGGCGGCACGCTGCGGGGGGTCAACACTGAAGGAGAAGAGATTCGGAATAGAATACTCACAGGGACGGCTGAATGGGACTAAGATCATTTCCAATAACCTGCATAGTGTAAGATGAATACTTTAGCATCAGAAGACGCCGTGTCCTTAGGGAAAGCGTACCTCAGCGGACGGAAAAAGGTCGGCTGCGCCTGTGTTAGTTCGATAGAAGATGAATGAGATCGACCGGACTTAGGGATACAAACCAAATTCCAAGGCCCAGATCCCCGTCCCGGTACCCAAATCGATGACTCTGTGAATTGAACTCTTCAACGGAGCTAACGCCAACTTTCCGTCTAGTAGTGTTTTCACCAGAGCATGATGAACATCAAGCCGGTCTTTCTCGGTTTCGTCGTTTGGGCTCAGGTATGCTTCCAGATGATTAGTTCTATAATAAACCATTTTTCAAGTAACGGAAGTTGGCTTACCACCCTGCCGATAAGCATGATATCGCCGCCCATGCTCCTCTTGATAATCTACAACGCTTGAGGTCACGGAAGCGGTGTAGGCTGATCTGGAGCCGAGTTTTTATTAGCATTGCTGGGAAGGAATGCAAATTGCACACGGCATTGCATACAGTTCGTCTCCATATGAAGAATCAGTTTCCTCGGTCTAAGAAAAATCGACAATATCAGAAGAGTTAGCGACTTTTCTCCCCTCGATTGGAGGGGACTGCGGACCGCGTCAATCTCAAGGTGGGTTTCTTGATCGACTGATGACATTTTAAAAGCGTCACAGCACCGATAAGCCTAGTCAAAATGTCAGAGTGGTTGGTAGGCGGTCGATGATATAGCATGTAGAGCGCCTGGGTTTTTGAAAGCCGTGTTGAGAAGTTTGCGAAACGCACAAGAGGGGTCCCCATAAACTAATAACATATAGTGCTGTGCTGTCATCGCAAACTCCTCCTATCAAGGACGATCGCCTCTACCGATCCTCCGCACGCAACCCTTATACTGTCCGGCGTGGAGATGCTCGGCCGCCTTTGTAAACGGTGCCATGCAGAGCGAAGAAAGTGTTGTTTGTGATCCCCACCATATTAACGGACTCCATGGTTCGTAAGGCCAAGCAGTCGTCGGCCGAAGCCCATCGTAGTTGAAGCAGCGCACACTGATGGGAGTCAAGCGAGAGATGATGGGGACATACCCGGCTCCCCGTCGGTTAGGAGACCAGCCTGCTCCACTGCCATCCGCATGATGGTTGTAACTTGTGTGAGACACGCGACAAGAGATTTATCGCGAGGGTTCGCTGCAAAAGCGACGCGAAAAATGTTCCTCCATACGCTTTGCAATTGATGAATATTATTCAGTTGTACAGGCTGATACCAAAGGTATATTCTTATCGAATTATATTGGGCTTCCAGTGACCTTTGGCCCAAATGTTTGGGATCTTGCACATTGCACACTGCAGTGCCGAGTACCTAGACAGACTTGCTCACGGGAGAGGACCGCTGTCCTAGGAAGTAGTCGAAACTTCAAAGCCGCTTTTCAACGAATATACCCAGTAGTGAGATGTGCGAGGCGATATGCCATTATGCCTGATCAGGAATGGAACGGAAGCGATGTCGTCTTAATTCGTATTCCGCCGGTGGAAAAGATATACTGATTAATGGTTCAATAACTGGTAGAGGAAAGCCCTTTCCAGGCGTGAGGATAGCTTTCGATTCTTTTTCTTGTTGCTTCTTTGCTCGTTATATGCTCTGGTTGACGGCCGCTGGAAAGAAAACTATAATAGCTACATTACCACTCCTTTCGAAATGGCTGTTCAATAGGCGTTTCTCATTGGCTTGGGCTTTATTCGTGGTGAAATATCGGACAACCTGCTGAAAGAAAGAGGATGAAGTCGTAGTGCTCGTCCGCCGAGAAGCTGCCGCGGCTGAGCTTACGAGAATCAGCGTCAAGACTGTCCGCGGGCCTCTCCTTCTCTTAATGTTGGCCTAGAATCTTCACAGGGATCCGTCTTATCAAGCGCTGTGGGTAGGAAGATGTCTTCGTTTGTTTGGCAATGGTATTGCTCACTCTTGTCAAATCTGCTTGGGTGTACAGTATATGTGGCCAGTGTACGCCAATCTCTACTCTATGAACTGGGTAGGGCCTAGCCCTTTACCCAGTCTTCATTATCTGGGGCGTGTAGATGGATCGAAATTTGATGAAGCCCACCTAGAAGCGAAAAGGACTATAGCAGCTGCAACTGAAAAGACAATATACCACGCCGAACTCACCGCTAGACACGATTACACGTTTGACACGGTCAACCTCACCACATGGATTAACACAAAACAATACCTCATCATAATAGCATTCCCATTCTAGGGCCTTCGTACTCCGTGGCCAGGGGCAGGACACTTTCCGCCGCTAAGAGAACAAGTTACAACACTGAATACATGAAGTCATCCGGGTCAAATAACAACGGTGGCTAGCGACGGGGATGCAGCGGAGGCACCGGCAGATTTGGATCAGGCAAGAACCGAAGTGAACTGGAATCACATACATTAGATGACTACGGACGAGGGGATGACGCTTGGAGTCGGTCTTCCCAGGAAGGCAGGATAGGTGACGAGGTGAAGACAGCGAAGAGATGATTGTACCGCCCACAATGGGTGTCACGGCTGAGAAGAAGGACGAGAAGAGGTACAATTATTCCCATGAACCAACCCCCGATGGCATTGTGAAGACGATAAAGATGCACATAGTGTCTGACTCACGAGATATAGCGCTAGGAAGCGAGGTCGACATGGTACTATGGGCATTGCATTATTGCCGTGGGAGTCGACACCGACATAGGCGGTTAACAGCTTGGGGGACGATATGTGAAGCAATTCAATGCAAGACATTTCCACCAAAACTCAAGGGCTCGGAGAAAAACCTCAAAGGCGTAGGAATCTTATTATGAGTGATTTTGTTGACTATGTAAGGTATGTACAAGAAATAAAAGCTCCATTTGGCACCTTATTCCCATGACGCTAGTTTACATACGCCAGTACTTCTCGCCTGTCGTCACAAATCCTGGCATACTCGAGAAGCAATCGATATGTGTAGATTTGCATATCCTCTTTCCGAAGAACCATTTCTGACCAACTCTTCCCGTTCTGAGCGAGCTTCTTCGCCACGTCATCATGTCCTTTGCGACCATTGTACCCAAGGAAGTACTCCAATATGCCATATATATCCATAAAGGTTGTGTCCATGGGGACAAAATGGGCCCAGGGAATGAGTCGCGAATCATGCCACTCATTGTAAATGGTGGCTTTGAGTGGAAGAGATGTCGAGCGGAGGAAGCCGCGGTAGCGCCCGCTAAAAGAATTGCCATCAAGGTCTGGGAGGTACTTGTACGCATACTGCTTTTTCATTGGGATGCTTTCCTTGATCGTGAAGTAGGGATCTGTATAGGGACAAGTAGGCGCGTTCTCCGGTCTTGCGGGGAAACAAATCAAATGCATAAAACCAGAATCGGAATGCTCGTCGAGTAGTTGCGGTAATGCGCCCGCTATGCCAGATTCCAATTTATAGTCTTCATAGCTTGGAAGCACAAAATTTGGAGCTGAAAATTGTTCTTCTGCTAGCCGTACGGCTGTGCCGTTAACCATGGAGATGAAACGATGCCTCTGGAATCCAGACCAATTTTCCGCCTTGTTGCGGCCTCCAGTAGCTCCGCCGCGCCACACTATCGCATCGTGTTTCTTCTCCCATTCTCCTCCCTGATTTTCCTCACCCCCAGAATATCGCTCATTATCGACCCAGTACATAGCCGGCGGAATCAGAATCTCGTTATTTATAGGCAGTTTGGACCCACCGAATAAGGGGAATAACTCGTGTGCCGTGGAAATGGATATAGGCTCAATGAAGGATCCATGTATTGCTTGCATCTCCGGCCGATTACAAATGTCTTTGGATTGAGTAAAATTCTTGACGTATCCATGATGTGACATTCTCCAGTAATTATCATATTCTCGAGGCGGCTTCGTAAAGTCGATTTTCTCGATATTAACCGTCCTCGAGGGACTATCCTCGGGGCAGCCGACACGAGCCATATTCCAGAACCTATCATCGCCTGGACCTAGATATTTTGGAGTAAATGGGTTCTCCAAAGGCTTTTGAGCATGATCCTCCAGTGCCATATATTCCGTTGTGGCATTGTCTGGCTCCACGAATTTCCGACTTGATTGGTCTTTGAGTACATACTCACTTAGCTTCTCCCAGGGCACGACTATTCTTGATTCATCCATTGTATTGAGGGGCATATCCAAATCAGGTAGATGTTCTTGAAATGTTTGCACCAAGTTATACCACGAATCCATCCACTCCCTTTGTTTATCTGTCAACAGCGTTGCCTCGTGATTACGGACGACAATACGTATGGGAAGGCTCATAGCCTGCCGTCGTAGTTCTTGTGGTTCGATTCCCCAGTAAGGACCCAAGTCATGATATATCTGATCGAAGAAGTCTTCGACCATTATTGCGTCCTTCGACCTTGCGAAATCGTACCATTCCTTGAAGCCGGGCGGTGGATGGCGGCCACGGCGGGCGCGATATTGTTCTGCCGCTGAAGCAAGATCGTGGGTCTGCTTACCCAAAAGACTATCCCATTCATCCTCAGCTTGCCTGATTAGCGAATCTATTGGGTGGAAGCCGCGGAAGGTTTGATCTGTGTCGACAACATTGGTCGTCGATATCCGTAGATAGAAGAAGCTGACGGCGGCAAACGCAAACAGAGAGGCGGCGATAATGACAGAGCGTCGGTTGGGCGAACGGCCGAGCTGTAAGAGAGCCATTGTCCTGGTCGATTGATTCCCTTTCCCACCCAAAACCCAGAATCAATTAGTTGCAATGGAACGAGGCAGCCGGCCAAAATGAGCAGCGACCGACGCTACTCAGGATCAGTGAACAGAGAGCATTCTCCAGGATAATAAAATGGTCTAGATAAGACCAGAAAGGAGGAAGCAATGCGTTTCAAGGAGGATTTTTGCAGAGTGGCAGGGTCATGAGAGAGGCAAGGTTGCAGAAACAGCAGACCAGCTCCTTAAAATAGATATCAAGACATGAAAATCAATCTTCGGCGAATAAAACCGTCTCGTCACTGGATTGGCGTTTGCTCTGCCTCATACGAAGTGTCACAGTAATTTCGCTTCACCGCATGCGGACAATAGTCTGTCTCCACCGGCTGGCGGCAGATCCTGCGAGGCTGCAGCAACTTGGTCACCAGCACTTCCACAGAAAAGATGCTCGAAGAAGCCATTTATATTATCCAGGCAGCAGTTCGCCGCTAGAAAGAAAGAAAGAATATTAATCTGGAGCCGGGGCATAACCACATAACCAGTGGGCGAAGCGAAATGAATGAGCTCCGGTTTGACAAACAGGCGCCATGTCAGAGCCAGACTTGCACCAAAAGCTGCTCAACTGAGCATTCGATATTCCGCCAAACAAGAGCTATTTTGCCATTGAGCTCCTATAACACTTGTCGGATCCATGGCTATTGCACGAGGGCAGCCTTATATTAGGCCGCCGCCCTCGCTATATACGTGGTTGGCCAGAAATACATACATCTATCTTACTGCTCGACGAGTCGGACAACCGCAAGCTTGTTAACTTGTTTATTACCGGTCGAGCTTGAATCTCGAGATGATTGAAAACGGGCCAATTTCGGCGACCCGTTGTCGGGTGAAACCAGAGACTCAAAAATAAGCCTGCAATTGCTATTGGCTCTCTTCTACGCGATTAATGGCATTTCCCCCTCGTTTTTTTATCATCCTGGGAGCAAAGTCAAGACACAAAATGGATCAAACATAATTCGAGCGTTCGTTTCCAGGAAATCAAAGATTCAACCTTGAAGTTGCTTGGCCGCCAATATCTTCAACTTTCAAATGGATGGACCCAGAGTTGCCCTTGTCACTGGCGCCGGTTGGTTTAGTGGCTTTGCTTCTATTATTACTTTAACCCTGCTAACTATTTCTTGGATTAGCCAGTGGTATAGGATTCGCTATTGCTAAAGACCTTCTAACTACAGGCTGGAATGTCTGTCTAAGTGATATCAATGACGACCAAGGCCAGGCCCTCGCTTCAGAATTAGGCGATAATGCCATGTTCGCCCGATCAGATATCAGTGATTATGACTCCCAGATGTCTGCCTTTACAGCCGTATGGGCAAAGTGGAAGCGCCTCGACTTCGGTGAGAATGTTGCTCAAGCTGTAATGTGGTAAGAGACGTGACGGTAGCTGACATGGCCTCCACTGCAGTTGCCGCAAACGCTGGCATTTCTGACGTCGTCCAGCTCGCCCAACCTCACCCGTCCGCAACTGCTGACTCTGGTCCCCCGAAGCCGAACCTGAAAACTGTGGATGTCAATGTAATCGGGACCATTTATACCGTTTACATAGCACTGCACTATTTCAGGCAAAATGTCACCCCTGGAGGAAAGATTGTTGCCACTGCAAGCACCGGCGGGATTTATCCGTTAATCACAGAACCCGTGTATACAGCTAGCAAGCATGCTGTATGCATTACTCATTCCGAAAGTAGTCGAACAGAAAAAACTGATCCGTCCAATAGGTTGTCGGCCTAGTTCGCTCCCTTGCGCCAACGCTGAAAGACCAGAATGTAACCATAAATTGCATTTGTCCGGGCCTAGTACCCTCACAACTCACCGCCCGATTATTGACTATGGTGTCGGATGAGTATGTGACTCCATTAACCACGGTCCTGACAACCGTGTCGCGCTTTGTGGAGGGCTCTCAGACGGGGTGTACGGCAGAGTTGAGCAGGGATAAAATATATATGAGAGATCCTCCAGAATTTCCAGACAAGTGGCAGAAATGGGTTGTGGAGGATCTCTCAGAGCTTCTAATGAAGGCCCGGGAAAAGGAGGCTTAACTGTGTGGTTTTCGTTATCATTATTCGCCTAGCCCAGGTCTTATATGCGCGTATAAACAACAGTATACCTCCGAAGATAACATGTGAATAACATCTCGAAATTTTCGAAACACTGGAAAAGCAAAAATGAACAGTAACAGCAAGCTCATTCAACTTTTTTCTAAAGAAAATAAATAAATAAATAGAACATGCTTGTAAGTAGACTACTGTTTATAGGCACTGAATAGGGGTATTTGGAGCAGCTGAATAGGATCACCATTGCCATAACCCCGTTTAAGTCCTCTCGATATGGAAAGGCAGCAACCCCGACTTTCTCATCCTCTTGCACCAAGGAGTTTCCGGCCATGGAATGCTCAATCGGACGTCAACAACACGAGCAATGGCAATTATCGGCGTAAGTAAATCTTCTTCCGTTTGTTCAAATGGGTTGCGGTACCATCCCCAATCATACCGCCGCAAAAGTATAGATACGTCTCTCAGCCCAGGCATGCTTGCGATCATAGACCAAGTATCTTCCCAGGTCTCAGTGGCGGCTAATTGGGCGTCCTCGATTTCGAAAAAGACAGTATAGATGAGTTGTAGGTGGCGAATCTTGTCCCAGCGATGAGGAAGTAGAAGGGTCTTGAAGTAGTGTAGGCCGTAAGAGCTCCGAAAATTGAAATGACTAGTAGTGTAAAGGACATGGATTGCCTCTGAGTAACTATAACGTATATTAGACGAATTGTTTGACCGTGAAGCATGGGTAAGACACCTTACATTTGTCTGCAGGTGAGTAGAAGTGAAAGCAGTTTGAGCTTCGGCGAAATCGTGCAAGACACATCATCACAAGCAATAAGTTGATACCCTGTTATCCATCCCTCGAAACCTTCAAGTCTCTCCGACACACTCCGTCCATCAGCGACCCTCGTTATGGCACAGTGGAGTTTACTATCAGATCGCACAACAAAGATATCCACAATGACAGCTAAGACTTGTTCATAGATCATTTCCCGTATTTCCGGCGGAAGTCTGAAGAGCGGAGACGTTACTTGTGTCTTTGTGGTCTGTATTCTGTATAAAATAGGGGCGTTCTTCAGCCGACGCACCATTTGCGGTTCGCTCAGCGGCGGAGTCAGGCATCGCTCACGGACCTTAGGAAGAGGCTTGGGCACTAAATCCCACAAACGGTCACATTTCCTTTTGTATCTTCGAAACCGTATGCCGTAATGAGCTTCCCGTATTCCGCTCTTGATGGCCATGAAAGGAAGTGCCGGAATAAACACTTTCTTGCCGGGTACAGCACCTGGAGGAAAGGGAGGATGGCGATACTCAGCCCTAACTCCTTCTAAAAAGTCTTTAATAATATCCATTGTTTTCGGTGACGACTAGGAGGCAATGAAAATCGCACGAAAGCAAATAAGGCTGAATAGACGTCGGGATGGTGGACTTTTCTTATATTTAGGCAAGGTCCATATACGCCCAACGGATAGGCTGAAGTGAGTCAACTTTCCTATATTCCCATAGGCCTCCCTCTGCCTATATATCTGGGATGGATATTGCATGTAGGCTTGTCGTAAGCGCCCATGCAAATAAAGAGAAGAGGTAGCTGATTCATATTATCTTTGAAGACAGCCCATATCCACCTATATTGCAGCGGCGGAATGATGGTCAGGCATTGTCTTGTTCGTTGTTGGATATGGGGGAAGCCCTGGGTTCGGCGCTTAAAGGGTAACAATGCATGCACAGCATTGGACTGACGTGGATGTGGCACACACCGCTGCCTATGCCAACTTGCGGCACTTCGCATGATACTGATAGTTGTAGAGGGGCTTTTTATTTTTGCTTTGAAGTGAAAGATATCCAACAATGGTTGGAATGATTGTCATCTATCTCCATAAAGGAAGCTTTTTTGACTTTCTCCCCGCACCCCCCAAAACTCCACAGTTCCTTTCATCCCGCACTGTTTTCCCAACTTATCAACGGAGACCCTTGTCTCCAACAAGTAAATCCGCCTAGTACCACGTTTCTTTGCCAGGCCATGATCTGCAGCTAAAGTAACATGTGGCAGCAATGTGGAATCTATTACCGCGCCCACGAATGAGGGACGCAACCTCTCTCGAGGATGCCGATGCTGCAAAACTTTATACAACTGGGACGCGTTGCAATGGGAGAGTATAAATCTTGCTGTTGACATAAGTATTGCCGAACTGATAAGCTTGCATTGGCTGGCATTGCCGGATCTACCGTATGAGTGCGCCTGGAAGTTCCAGTATGTCACCATCATGCACCATTATGCATATCTATTCCTACCTCATCCCGAGGGGAACCATGAGGGGGCCCAGATCGTCATCTTTCAGCTCTGCGTAACTATGATGATAAGCAGGAGATAAAAGAGTCTGCTATCTCATCCTTTGATCTTCTTGCCTGCACATATGGAGGGATATTCTCTCGCTGCTTTGTTTGTTAGATTGAAGCTTTCTATTCGGGATCTTTAATAATGGAAAATGATAAATCTCATGGCTCCAGTGTTGGCCGAGCAGAGCACGATGAAGCAATACCAAAGCCTGTATCTTATGATACGGGCCTTTCAGAGGCAGTTGATACGGAGCTTCTTGGTTGGTAGCACATCTCGAAAGGGCATGGTTGCATCTTTAAAGAAGTTGTACTGATCTGTGCAGCTTCGCTGGGCTACAAGCAAGAACTCCGACGACATTACTCTACCGTACAAGTCTTCGCTATTGCATTTAGCATCATGGGTCTGTTGCCATCAATTGCCTCGACGCTGAGCTTCTCCATCCCTGCTGGTCCGGTTGGAATGGTTTGGGTACGACCACAATATCTTATAATATAAGAATCCCAATGTGCTTATTATTTACTGACTTGAACGTTGCGCAGGGCTGGTTTACCGCATGTATATTCATATTTGTTGTCGGACTTGCCATGGTAAGTCTTTCTCTCCGGTCATAGAGACTGAAGCAGTACATCTGAACAATCTAGGCCGATCTGGGCTCTGCCATGCCAACAGCTGGTGGGTTATACTGGTGGACGCATTACCTAGCGGATGAGAAATGGAAGAACCCTCTCAGTTTCGTGGTGGGATATAGCAACACCATAGGCCTACTCGGTGGCATATGCTCAATTGATTGTAAGTAGGCAGACGGTATCCGGTTAGAAAGCCCTTTCACTATTTAGCTAAAGCGATAAAGATGGCTTCGCCTTGATGCTACTTTCCATCGTCTCTGTCGCCCGAGATGGAGAATGGACCGCTTCATCTGCCGTAGTGTACGGCACCTACGCAGGATGTGTGATCTCGCACGCGATTCTTGCCACCTTTGCGGCTCCGATCATGCCCAAAATCCAGTCTGCCTGCATATATGCGAATGTTGGATTAGTTCTGGCAACAGTTATTGCACTTCCCGTAGGAAAGGCTAGGACAGAACAAGGTCTCAACTCAGCCAGCTATGTGTTTGGGCACAGTGAGAATCTCACTACCTGGCCCAATGGTTGGGCGTTTATGATCGCATGGCTTTCGCCTATTTGGACTATCGGCGCATTTGACTCGTGCGTACATATGAGCGAGGAAGCGACCCATGCGGCCAAAGCCGTACCCCGAGGGATATTGGGCTCTATTGCTGGTTGCTGGACCTTGGGATTCCTCTCCCTGTGCGTTATAGCGGCGTGTATGAATCCAAATCTTGAGAAAACATTGGATACATCATTTGGCCAGCCGCTCGCACAGGTAAGCGCCACTCTGGAGCCTTTCAGTTCGACGATGCTAACGACAGATTGCCAGATATATTTCGATGCTCTAGGTAAAAGTGGAGCTCTTGGATTTATGGCAGTAGTGGCTGCGGTCCAATATTTTATGGGGTTGAGTCTGGTATATTCCTTTATTGGTTCTCTATTGTCAGTATCTCATTACCTAACTTGTCTCTGATATGGCCAGGTTATTGCTGCCTCACGTCAAAGCTGGGCATTCTCACGAGACGGCGCTCTACCTTTTTCGAGTTTTTTCAGAGTAGTCAGCAAACGCGTCCGCTATCAGCCAGTGCGAACGGTATGGGGCTGTGCGATTTCGGCAGTCATCATCGGATTATTATGCCTGATCGATTCCGCGGCGGCAAATGCTTTGTTCTCCCTGGCTGTTGCTGGGAATGATCTAGCCTGGAGCACTCCAATCTTATGCCGAGTTCTCTGGGGAAAAGATAAATTCAAACCAGGTGCATTTTACACCGGCGTTTTCAGCTTGCCTATTGCGTACCTGGCAGTGATATATCTCGTGTTTGCCATCGTTCTATGCATGTTCCCGACAGAAGGACCATCACCAAGCGGTAAGAAGTCATCCTGTGCCTCGATTGTAGTCGAAATACATACTGACAACAAATAACTCGCCAATAGCCGCTAGAATGAACTACACCGTAGTCATCAATGGCTCGTTATGGAGTAGTGCCATTCTATACTACGTCTTGTTCGCCAGGAAGTGGTTCACTGGCCCGAAGACGACACTGGCGGAGGAAGCAGCAATTGCAGGAGAGACGACTGCAAGCCTGGGATGAGTAGGCTAGAATAGCAGTACTATTAGTTAAGCGAAGTAGCAAATCTTTAGCTAGATACCTCGATATATGAGTGAAGAATCCAGATGTAGGACCGCGTTGGCAGGACAACTAGGCCCGTTGCGGCAATTTCCAAATACAGCGATCAGTCAGCATCAACAACTGCAACTTTGTCTTGCTATCCGTTTCTCCTCTGTTGCGTCTTACAGCTCTATCTGGCTGCTCTTCGCAAATACAATAGTCATGGAGCGCTCAACGGAGACACCTATGGACTTTCAATGGCAGACTCAGGCCCCCGCTGACCAGTCGTCTCCGTTCGTCCAGTTTACCAGACAGCATAGCAACCAGCAGAAGAAGCGTGAGTGAGCTCTGTTTACCTTGATGAAGGCGGCATTTTGACTGATAATATATATAGGCCCTCACAGTATCTTTGATTCTCCCAATAAGCCATCAACGCCTGCTCTACGGGACCCCAGCTCGCAGACATTCCTTTTTTCGCAACCTCGCAACCAACCTTCGCTATTTCAGCCAAACTCCGCCTTCACAACCCCCAGGAAATTCGACCTGGACTTCTCCTCTGGAGCTGAGAATGTGTCATCGCCAGATAATGCAGACAACGAGGATACACCAGAGCAGCCGACCAACCGGAGAAACTCTCTATTCAACCTGTATGGTAGATTTGCGCCGAGCCCTGGGCGGGGCGAGATACCAAGGACGAATAAGTTTTCGAATGTGCTAGTCAACAGAGTGAAGAAACGAAGGCGACGTGAAAAGGGATTGGAGAGGCATCTACAAAAAGCTGGTGACGACAGCTCGAGGCCCAGCAGCAGCGAAGGCGCCCCGCCGCAACAACAGAGCCAAAACCAGCCTTCGCCTTCTTCGCATGAGATTCCGTTTTTCTCCCGACTCTTTACTTTTCTCGAGACTCATCCGCATATTCCCCGGATCCTCTCTTATTACGCGCAATTCACCTTTAATTTGATACTCGCCTTTTTAACTCTATATATCATTGTCACCTTCCTCCTTGCCATCCAGTACGATGTTCGGCGGGCAAGTGACGAAGTCTCTGCGGATATACTAGCAGAGATGGCTGCATGCGCTAAGAATTACGTGGAGAATCGTTGCAGCGGGGAGGATGGGAGGAGGTTGCCAGCGTTAGAAGCCGTTTGCAGCAACTGGGAGCGGTGTATGAACCGTGACCCGGCCAAGGTGGGAAGGGCGAAGGTTTCTGCTCAGACGCTGGCGGAAATATTCAACGGGTTCATTGAGCCCATTAGTTTTAAAACCATGGTATGTGTTTTCTATTCACAGGCAGCGTATTGGCTGAATTATGTTTCTAATCTGCGCATTCTAGTTCTTCTTCGTCGCCTCCATTACCTCATTCGTTGCCGTATCCAACCTCACCTTCTCCTTCTTCCGAAATAAATCAAACAACCCTCCATACATGGCCTATCCGCCGCATCAATCTCAACCACAGCATCCGCAGATTCCATATACGCCTGGCCATCCCGGATATGGTATGGGTGGTCCCTACTACGAGGCTACTCCGGGCTACAATGGGAGCTTCAACATGAGTCCGCGCAAGACAAGCAGACCGCATGAGGAAGATCAACAGAAGCAGATTATGCAACCCCAATACAGAGAGCATGATTTCCCCCAGACTCCGAGCCCTGTGAAACGGGGTAAAATGTTTACGTGATATGACCAGGTGCTTTTTTTTTCACTACAGTCCATTGTTTTCAAATTCTAGCTTGTTTTACATTAGAGAGGCTACATCAGACTAGCGGGTTTTCTTTTTGGTATCTTTTGTTCTTCAGTAGATTCACACATGACACCAGCACACATTTTCTTTTCCCATTTATTGATTTCCTGCCTACTGTACATACTTTTGGTGAACCTGGCTTGCCTTGTTCACCACCTTTTTTTCATATCTCTTTTCTTTTACTCCATATGTTTTTTGAGTATTATGTTGCGTGCGGGTCGCCATTTCTATTCTTTCTTTTATTTCAGTTTCGGTTTGCAGGCAAAACTCATGTACATGCATACTCAGGAAGGTTGAGGGTAGCAACTATATAGTGTTGGTCAATGTTGAGACCTGTTGCCTTGTTTTTGAACTCCCACCTCTAACCAGGGTCGATAGGACTTGTTATATACTGATCTGGGCGAATTCCATCTGATGGTAATTATACTTTTATCATCTATAATCAATGTAATAACGCGTAACACAGCCCGTTATATTCGATAGAGCCCCCATATATACAACAAAAGATTGCGAAAAGAGTTAGTTTCCCTTTCCTTTCTACCCAATGAAAATAGCCTTCATCCTGCCCCAAAACGTCCTTTTCCTAACCAACATCTCCACTTCCCCATAATCCCTCCTTCCAGTCCAAATATCCATCTCAGCTAATTTGACAAGCTTCGTCTTCTTGAACACCTTCCAGAACACGACGAAACCCGCAAAAACGGGGAGCAGGATGTAGTTTATAACGAAATCCTCGGCGCTGAAGGGGGTCAGGAAGGCTGTGTAGCCTTGGAAGAAGATAAGGAAAATATTCAGGCCCAGGGAGAAGTAGGTCCCGTAAGGATAGAACGAGGCCTGGTAGGGGAGTGTAGCTGGGTCTTGGCCTTGGGCTACCAGGGCTTTGCGGAACCTGATGTGGACGACACATATGGTTGCCCAGACGATGAAAGTTGCCACTGTCCCTTGTTTTAGTAGGTCGTTCGCAGAAGTCTCGACATGGTTGGCGCTGAAACTTACAGCCAGATAATGTGATTAGTGCAGAGTAAAGCTTCCCCGCGCTAGCAGACAGAGAGAGGAAAGCTATACAGGCGAATAGATTTGAACAGAGCAATGCTACCCAGGGTACACCAAAATTGTTCGTGATCCCAAGAATCCGCGGCGCTTTACCATTACGGCCCATATACACCAGTGTTCTAGAAGCGACGTACAGGGAGCTGTTCCCGGCAGAGATCACGGACAAAACAATCAGCCCGTTGATGAGATGTGCTGCGGGCGCGATTCCCGCCTCAGATAAGGCGATGGTTAATGGAGATTGCGCGGCTTTCGAGGACTTGTCTAGGAGATGCTTGTCGTTATATGGAATGACAATGCCGATGAAAAACAGCATTCCTTTTGAAATAATATCAGTATCAAGGAAGTCGCGATTGCAGGTTTGAATATGTTACTGAGTAAATAAGACACCTACCGACATAGAAGATAAGGATTCGCCAAAACACCTGGCGGATAGCTCTTGGGACTGCTGACCGAGGGTTTGACGTCTCTCCTGAAGTAATCCCAACCCTTGATTGTAAAGGTCAGCAAGACCCGAGAAAAACAGCCCAAAGGGGGAAGGACGCACATCTCAGTCCCAGCATAGAGTGTTCCAGCAATGACGAATGTGCGTGCAACACCGTTTATACCGTCCGCAAAGGCGCCAGGGTCATGCCAATACTTGAAACCGATAACTTCGCCTCCAATACCTCCTGCGCTGATACAGATAGCAAGGATGAAGAAGACTGTCAGCGAGAGTATTTTAATCCTAAACGTGCACCATGTCAGATGATTCCGCAATATGATAATTTAGCAGTTTACAAAAGCCATACAGCGCAAGCCAAAATTCCACCTCACCATAGGCCAGCACGCCCAGGTTCGACAACGCGAGGAAGATCACCCAAAATATCAAGATCCAAGCCCACTGAGGTACGACGTCGGTCCAGTATCCCATGACCAATGACAGCGCATTATATTCGTTGGCCAACACCTGGAGATATCAGTTCCGCGAGTTCCCAAATTGTCCTTTATCATAATGGCGCACAATGTGTCCAATTTCTCATTATGGAAATAGAAAAAAAGAGCCCATGCGCTTATGATTTTAACTGGGGTTACGAACAGTGACCCAAAGATACCAATAAGCCCAACCGAGCCCGAAGGCTAACGAATCATCAACGAACCGTGAAGCGTACTCTGTAAACGAGCCAGTGACGGGAATGACTGTGGCAATTTCGCCGAGAGATTGCCTGATATTTTGTATGATTCGTCAATAGAACAGGCCAGTCTCATTATGACGGATTTTTCAGGGAGGAAAATGACATACATGACAAAAAACACAATAATTCCTACGATACAGAAGCTAATCAAAACCCCGCCTGGACCGGCCAGAGCCAACGCATTACCAGAGCCAACAAGCAAACCAGGCCCAATAATACCTGTAATCCAAAGAGAAGAAATCCATAGCTGATGAGCTCAGATGTCTTTTTTTGGCACGCGATAACGGAGGGCAAATTTCACGCACCTCCAATCGCAATCATCTGTAGATGCCGCGACTTAAGTTTGCGGTGCAGCGGCGCAGTTTTGACATCTTCTTCCGCCTCTTGCGCTGCAGCGACATCTTCGTTCAGGTCTCGCTGGCTCGTGTTGTACCCCTCATCGGGATATTTCGAGTCGGCGCTTTTTGGGCCTCTGTTGAAGATGGCCATGGCGAGCTAATGGGAGACAACTCTGGCGGGTTAAATGAATGGCAAGTTGAAATGATGAATGATCCACAAGATTGTTGCTCTCGGCATTTGGTATCTAAGTAACAGGGCACAAATTCATTTGAGTCAACTGAAATGTAATGCGACGGGGTTAAGAGCAAACGGCGGCAGATACGGCGCGTGCCCCGTCAGTCGCGAGCTTATTGACAGATCAAGAGACCAGAAATTTCCGATAGCTGTGGCATCATTTGTCGGAGCTGATGGTGCGATGGCGATGTGGATACTGGTTCAGCTGCTGGAGCAATCCTTATTCGTGGTGAGGAGTGAATCGAGGACACTCCGCAATGACACACAACTATTCCACATCCCACAGACCATTTTGTTATCTTCATGCTTGCTGGGTTTCTCTTGATAAACATACAGCCGTGTGATAAGACTTTTCGGCCTGCTACATGCTTGTTGATGGTGGTGAAGCTTGGATCAGGACTTGCGTTCCACGTGGTGTTGGTTTCCCAGTGAAATCTCCGCAAGCACGATACTTGGGAACCGAGGTATTGTATTTGATTTAGGGGGATGAGTTATATTAGTTATATTGTGTCGATATATATATATAAAGGCACTTGCTTCTTTCAGACTCTCTCAGGCTGTCAATCACCTCTGCATAATGGAGAGAAACAATTTCCTTCATCTTGGTCTCTGGTTCATGTCCTCCTATGTTGCTTTAATTGCTTTTCTGGCGTTTGTTGACTAACAATGGCAGTCTTCATTAATATTGTACGCCCCGCCCGTAATAAAACCTGACTTGGGGCGGCGGAAGATTCGAAGATATACTTACGGAGCAAAGCAGTTAACTCGGATCTTCCGTTCACCATCTTCCCAAGCAGCCGACGGTGTTAGGCCCAACATTCCGTGCTTTGCGGGGGGCGGCGCCGTCCATGCCTTCCAGGGACAGAATGCTGGCAGCGTTGACGATGCTTCCGTTGTTTTGTATCTTAGGAAGTTGCCCTTTCAAGTAGTTCATTGTCCCGGCCAGATTGATTCCAATTATCCGACCCCACAGCTCATCGTCGGATTCCGCAATCGAACAGTACCCTTGCGATACACCGGCAATGTTGGCTGCACCTTTTAATGCACCATACAGACTAATAGTGTCTTCAATCTAGCTCTCAACTTCCTTGCGGTTTTTGACATCGACTGTTCGGGTAAGAATTTCTCCGCCCTTTTCTTGTATCTCCTCCCTGAACGACTCCAATGCAACTTCTTGGATCTCAGCAACCAAAATTTTTGCACCACGGCTGGAAAGTAGCTGGGAAGTTGCCAGTGCTCTAAAACCCAAGCGCACTTCCGCCACATTGATGGGCCGCCAGGTTTCCAGCATGGAATCAGCCGGAAACATTCGGACGTGAGTGGACTGCAATTCAAGCAGCAGCTTGTATCAAACTACACAAAAAGTCCAAAATTCGGCGTACCAAAAGCTCAGAACATTACCCAGGGAGAACGGAATTTGCAACTCTGGCGGAGTATTATTGCCCAAGGGCAAACAGGTGCTGGTTTTTGAATCCCCTTCTGAAGCTTTTCTCCGGCTCCGATAGCTCAAATACGTGTGTATATCGAAAGGCTCCAACATCCGAAGTTATTTGTCAAACTGGGTCGACGATGATCAACAAAGCACTTTTGATTGATCCTGAACAAACTGCATGGTTATCACTCTTTGGCCATCATTCTTTGGTATGATACGACTGTGGACTGTTGAAGGCATTTGTAAAATGTTTCCATGTGCTGTGGCAGATAACCTTCGCATATTATAATCATGATCAACCGGAATGATGTTTCTTTTAGTCAAGGGGTTTTTGTCGTGCTTCAGTACCGGTTGGATCTTGTTCTGCCAGTACAGAGTCGCATATAAGGTTATCATTTCAGAGCTTCAGGGCAAGTTGATCGGCTTTAGTCTCAGAAAAACATCCATGCACTACATGATGAGCTCTGATGAACTTTGAACTCAAGGAAATTTCTAACACATTGGGTCTATATGTCTTTTACGCTATTCCCGCTATAGGTATATTATTAGCAGCTGATACAGTATGTGACTGTAGTATATTCAGGGAAGTGAATATTAATGATTGACTTCTAATGCAAAGGCTTGCGATGTAAGACCTATAAATATGCATTTTCTGGTTTCTTTTGATAAAATGTGATTAAGGACCGTCACTGTTTGTCTAATATGGGATTGCTGGTCATTTCACTACGGCAAGTTACTTTGGAAGTTTCTTGCTCAGGCTCATTCATGGGAGTGCAGAATTCATGTCTCATCGTCCATGAGTGTAATGGAAGCCAAATATAAAAGGGAGCTCTGGGGGACTGAATATTTTGCTTCTTTAATTATCATCATCTTCCACTTCTCCAGGTTCTTATTTTCATTCCACATCAGCTACTGCCTACTCTGAATCGCATCCCACTTTCGCTCGAGAGAAACTTGTCAGTATACTATCCACCAAATAAGCTTCAGCTCTGCACTCGCCAGCCTTACCCGAGATATGCAACTATAAGCTCGATTACTATCCCTGCGGTCATTCCCTTCTGAAGTGTAAAGTATGTCCTGCTGGTACGTTACAGGAAGAATGTAAACGGACTGCTGAGCCGTTTAAGGGTTGGCCCGAATGGGATTGCGAGGAATGTTTGGCACCCATACTACGCACGTTGAAGACGCAGAGGAACGTGCCTGGATGGACGGGCCAAGAAATGCCGACGAACGTGCCTGGTTGGAGTCTCCAAGACACGCAGGCCAACATTGACAACTTCTTCAATAGCGGGCCTAGCTCGGAAACTTTTGACTTCGGGACAGGGGGAGAGCACGAACGCGGAAACCAGCACCAGGAGAATTCCGAATAAACAAAGAACCCGTTTGGATATGCCTTTGTGCTGGGCTTTGTTTTACTCGACAATGCTTTTCTTTACATATGCGCAAACTCTCTAGGTGTTTCAATTACGCATTCTAGGTTAAGGTGATACGGAAAGGTTCGGCAGTTCCTGACTGAACTTTGGTCATCATGGAAGCGATTTGGTTGTTTTAGGGCATAGTGCATGTTCTCTGATTTATCTTCGACATAATTCCGCTCCGTACGAGCATGGGAATGGGGATTTATTGTTTCACCTGCTTGATATATAGCGTCGATTTCCTGCTTAGCAACTAACAAGAAAATTGAAAATGCCGAACCCAAATTAACTATGGCTCTTGACCATCCTTATTTCCTACCGGCTCGTCGTAAATAAACGTGTCCACCTGGGCCCATCTCTCTCTCTCAGCGGCAAGTTCTTCTGTATAAGTGGTTGCGAAGCGACCCAGAAGATCGTAAAAGCCCTGTCGAACAGGGCGGTGCCCGTAGTAGGTCTTTGTATATTCCCCATATTCAGTATACCATCTGCCAAATTCCCAGTCAATAATCGCTGTAATATTTCCGTCCTTGACCATTATATTCTCGGGTGTTAGGTCTGCGTGTGAGAATCTTATGGAGTAATAGTCATCTGGCCGGTTATGCACCTTGATTACTTCCGGAATATCGCCCCAGGTTCCATCGACTGGAAGTTCGCGACGCGAAAATTTATGGAACCTTGAGATAGTCTCAAAAGGGCCCCAACGTTTCCCTCACATGCGATGATTCAAGCCTGACGATATGGTCACAGAACCTATTCCTTTCTTCGGCGGCTTGAGCCTTCGCAATTGTTCGACGTAACCGCATAGCTCCTTGACTGTGCCCTCTTTTTCCAAATCTCTAAGTATCCACTAGACGTAGTTTAATGTCTCGCCCTTCACCACCTCCATCACCACATCGACTGTATTTTCTCCATTCTTATACAGTTTCGAGACCTTCGGTACTGGTATGGCGATGCTATTCCGCACAAACTCAGTGGCTCCAACCTCTTGCATTAAACAATGGGAGAAAAGACCGGATGGTTGATTGTAAAGAGCAATTTCCCGACCTATTCGCAAACCTTCTTGATCCTCTGACTACTGGATATATTTTTCAGAATATTATATTGTTGTTTCAAATTGAAGAAGACTTTCCACCATGCCTGACTCGAACAAGAAGCGTGTTTATATCGCACTTTACTGACTCCGGGGAATAACAAAACTGCGCAACGAACGCGCTCCTAGCGAGCCTGCAAGATTCCACTTGGCTGTTGTCGTGCAAGCCAAGAACGAGGAATACAAGTGTGCCGCTTTTCGATGTGAAATTTGAAAATGCATACCAAATCTTCCTTTGTCCGGAGGCTGCAAATGTTTTTTTCGCCGCGATGCGGACCTCAACCGGTCCCGTCACATCATCAGGTCGATTATGGTTAAAGCATATCAGCGTTCAAGACATTGACAACACATTGGCGAAAATCCCAGCCCCTGGAGAAAACGTCGAGCCCCGAGAATCTTGCTCCTCTTGGACAATGGAGGCTATATCTAGGCTCGGGAAAATGGGTTTCTTTGAGAAGTTTGAATGAGAGGACCTCATGCGCCGTGTCCGCAATCAAGAAGACACATGGATAGTTACAAATCCTAGACTGGACGGCCGCCAAACCATTCCAAGGGCGAATTTCACTAGTCGCCCAATGCCACACGATCGATGCAATTACTAACTCGGTCCTTGTGCGAGGCACCGGCGAATAACTGAACATTGTTGTGAAAGGGAAAGGCAGATTCTAAATGGGTCGAGGTCATTTCGGTTTAACAGTTTCCAACATTTAGTACTCTGCATGGCTTTGACAATATTATGCATATATTGACGTCGTCACTTCGGAGTAGTGTGCGCACAATGTCAGTCTTGCGTCAATCGAACAAAGATAATCCTACATTTGAACCCCCAGCAATAACTGTCACAGTGCAATGGTTGAGTGGCTTATTTTAAAACGCTTTATGCGTAGTCGCCGGCAAGTAAGTGTGAAATAGAGTGTCGATGTCACCCGCGCGATTCGTCTATAGCTCATGTTTTAGAATGAACTAGCCTCGTGATGCTTGTGCCATCTTCCAGAACTTCAGTCTTCTCTTCTACTGTGTAACCGCCTAAACGAGGTTTGAGCACCGCCCAGATATACCAGTATAGAACGCTCGAGAACAAACTAGCAAAGAGTGAGCATTATAAGTCCCGCGTGAGTGTCAAACCCGAATACTTACATCCCAATTCCAACAACAGCGTACGTCGCGTAGAAGAAACTGACGTCCCCAACGCCATCTTCTGGTGGAAAAAAGGGAGCCGCAAGAAGTGCAATGCAGATGATGATGCGTATGTATACAGCTGGCAACCAGGCTTTAAAGGGACGGACTAGTTCAGGTCTCTTGTGCCTTAAGATAAGCAACCCAACGGCTGTAGCAAGTGTGATCAATTGGAGAGGATAGCCTTCAAGGTCCAAGATGAAGCTATACACGTCCTCGGAAGGAGATAGCAAGATAACCAGACACGACGGTATGAAATGTACAATGAGACCACCTAATGGTGCATTGAACGGTCGAGACGAGGCGAGAAAATTAGGGAAGGGCAAAAAGCCTTGGCGGGCTATCTCCTGGTTGAGTCGTGCCTTCAAAAGCATCAATATCAATAAGGTCGCAAAGTGAGAAACTGAGGAAAGGGCCTATTTTGCATTGTAAAATTGAGAGACTGGAAACATACCACGGCAAAGGTAACCACCATCACATTCCCGGCAGCCGAAATCGCAATAGCTAGAGATAATAGCGTCTTTCCGGCCCCACGACCAAATACTCGCTCAAAAAACAAGGCAGCTATCAATTCCCGACCTGCCTTTGTTTCTTCCAAAGGAACGACAAGAAAATAGGCCGTATTGACGAGTAAGTAAAAGAGGCAAGCAGTGATTAGAGCCATGGGCACAACGGATTTCAATGTTCGAACAGGTCGTTCAACTTCGTTTAAGATGTTATTGACGTTATTGAAGCCAGCATATGCAAAATTGACTTTAAACAGGGCTGCAGAGATGGCAGCCCAACCCCAATTGCTATGCTTCCACAATGCCTCCCAGGTCCAGGCCTCTGTGTTCTTTGGGTTCGACCTGCCATTGCGAGAAAATACAACAATGTATAATCCGGTGGCTGCAATTAAGAAGACAACAAAAATTTTTATCCACCCCAGGGCATTTTGGAGCCGCACTCCCACCTTGAGGAAACACCCATGAATGATAACAATGCTGGCGAGCAAGCCCGCCGCAAGTGTTTTCGTCTTGGGATCGGCAGGGGGGATGTCTAACCCAAAAAGAACATATTTCCCAAAAACGATACAATTTCCAGTAGTAAAAGTTAATAACACCGCCTGTACTGCAACAAGTGTCGACGTCAGGAAGCGAGGGTGTCGGTAAGTGAATTCCAGATAGACTTTATGGCCACCTGACCGGGGAAGCATGCAGCCGTATTCAAGCCAGACCACAAGATCCGTGGCTGCTATACCAGCTCCGACTATCCATAACAATAGTGAGAGCCCGACACTGCCAGCAGAGCTGAGAATGATACCGGGAGTTGCGTATATACCTGTGCCTATGACTCTTGAAATGACAATGATGTAGGCGCTCGCCCAGGTGAGATTTCTGCCAAACGTAGCTGTTTCTAACAAGATATCATCCTCAACCGTGCGCCGATTATCTTGCTGCTGGGGTGGGAGAATGCCATAACCATGACTTTCCTGTGAAAACCTGGGGTCAAGAAGAGGCGGGCTGTCGTCATTCCGAGAGCCCATAACTATGTGCAATGACAATTATTGGTTTCTGTCATAGCATTGCCGCCCTAAATATACGAGATTTTAGATGCTGGCCACTCTAGTTAACCATAACAGTGGCTTGTAAAGTGTTCACGAAGTGATGTTGATCGATCAAGCAGAAAGTCAGCTTGGGGGGTCGAGTCATGTGATCAATGTCCTCCTGAGTCGGGGTTCCTGCCAAACGTCCTTCGAGCGACTTCATACGCCAGAAAGCAAACAATATCGTAACAGGGGCTGTTCATTAGCATTTTATTCGAAATCTCTACACTAGGTCACAGCCCACAGCTTCTTATCACGATAAAAGATACTTTGGATGATGGCCCTCTAAAAGTCCCTCGCGATCGCTGCTGTTCCGACAAATGAGTTCGGGGCCGGCATCTTAACTCGACAAAACACTCATGGCTTCTAGAATTATACCCAAGCTCTCTGGTATGATCGGGACCACGATTCTTCGGCAGTTGGTTGGCGTGCTTGGTCGATCATTTTCAGATGTGCCTTCACAGTACTTGAGGGTCTTGAGCGTGAATCACGCAATATTGCCTAATTATGAAATGCAGGGATGCCTCCACGTCGAGGCAGGAGCACGAGCAGGGACAGTGATACGATCTCGCAATACATCGTGATTATGCTCTAACGCCAATCATTGATGGGGTTTTGTTTTGGCATGCTGCCCATGCCTGGTTTGGCATATTTTCCGTGGGCCCTGCCGTCGACTTTGGGCTTGGTCTTTAAAAAGCCCCGTCCCGAGGGCTTTTTTCGAACCACCCAGGTTTCGTTCTCGATATACACAGTTGCCTCGTGGAAGCTACGAAGCACACCGTGCATTTTAGCGGAGCAGTTTTTTTTAATCCACGTATTCCCCGCTGCTGATATCATTCGGCTTGCATCAGATCGGGCCTACCACCGGTTGGTACATATAGTGCCAGGGTATTCCCAATGTTGTTCTGCTTCATTTTTCTCTCACCTCGAGTACGGATTTTTTTATTGTATGCTACCGTTTGATATTATAATGGCTGCAACTGAAAAAAAGCCTGATGTTGAAGAACCATCCAAGGAAAATGGGCTTTCCACCCCTGATGATAGCAGCATAGCGGAGGCTTTTTCTAGCATTCATGAAAAATCCCTCCTTCGAAGGCTGGACTACAAACTGTTGCCTCCCCTGACAATTCTTTATCTTCTTAGTTTCCTTGATCGCAGCAACGGTGTGTTTTATTCGCCCTCCCCCTTTTTAATAATGTCTAACTTTGCCCCTCCTTCACAGTTGGGAATGCACGGCTGGAAGGACTTGCCGACGATGTCAATATGTGTATGTAGCTTATTTCCGTTGATGTCAATTTGCAGACTTTCTAACAATACATCTGCTTTGCAGCGGGCAATCAATATCTTACTGGTCTCACCCTCTATTTTATTGGATACGTGCTCTTTGAGGTGCCATGCAACATTATCCTCAAAAGAACAAGTCCTCGCTTATGGCTGCCTACGTTAACCATTATCTGGGGAATCATCGCGACCCTTATGGGCGTGGTGCAGAATTATGCCGGGTTTCTGGCCTCCCGATTCTTCCTTGGTGTTTCGGAGAGCGGGTTGTTTCCCGGCGTTGTCTTCTACCTCTCTATGTGGTATAAGCGGAATGAACAGCACTACCGCGTTGCCTTGTTCTTTAGTGCTGCATCGCTTGCTGGGGCTTTCGGTGGTATTCTTGCATGGGTAGGTTAATTTTTCTACACGTAAAAATTTATAGCACCGCCTTTGCCGAAGTTAATATTCTCTGCAGGGTATCGCACATATGAGGGGTGTCGGAGGTTACAATGGCTGGAGATGGATTTTTATATTGGTAAATCCAGTGTATTTCCTAGGCTTCTTTTTGGGATATGGTTTCTGACAACTATATAGGAAGGTCTGTTGACCGTGGTAGTGGCCTTTGGAGCTTACTTCTTCGTATACAATTATCCAGCTACAGCGGAGTTTTTAACTCCTGAAGAGCGCGAGTTTATCAGGCGTCGACTGAAAAGTGATAACGACGCTATACGTGATGAATCGTTCTCCTGGCCCAACGTGGGCAAAGCGATCAAAGATCCAAAAGTTTGGTTATACGGACTAGGGTTCCACACTATGTCTCTGCCAATGTATACACTATCGCTTTTTCTGGTAAGTTGTAGAGTGGTACTTCTTCAAAGCCAACGCTAACCTTTTAAGCCAACAATAATCAAAGATTTGGGCTATGCCGCGGCCGAAGCTCAGCTTCTTACTGTACCACCGTACGCTGTAGCGACTGCTCTAACCATCACCGTGGCGGTATTATCAGAACGCACACATCGCAGAGCACCTTTCATAATGGGCTCCTCTGCTCTTGCTATAGTTGGATACATCATTCTTATCTCTCAAAACCGGCCGGGAGTGTCGTATTTCGGGACAATTCTTGCGGCAGCAGGGATATATCCAGCTACCGCGATTGTCCTCTCCTGGCCTGCAAACAATGTTTCCGGACAGACGAAGCGTGCTACAGCCAATGCTATGCAGATCTCTATTGGGAATCTGGGGGCTGTGCTGGGAACCCAGCTTTACAGAACAGAGACAAGCCCACGGTACTTCTTGGGCCACAGTTTTGCTCTCGGCTACTTGTGCGCGAATATTGTGGTGGTTTTTGTCTTATGGAAGGTTTTGCAGAGAGAGAATACGAGGAAAGAACAAGAGAGGGAAACTAAGGGGGTAGCATTGCTGTCTGAAATTGCGGATGCGGAGGGAGGGTTTGAAGGTGACGAAGATATACGATGGGTATTCCAACTCTAATCGGTAGCGGCGTTCACTAGCCTTTGGAGTCTATTTAAAGCAAACGTTCATGATATATATGTATATATATAGCTGTAATATTGAGCCTCTCTCGATAGAACGTTAGCAGCATCGAAAAGTCTGGCTCGTTATCAAATCTTGAAAACCATCTCCACGTGATTCACTCGTTCCGAGTTCGAGGTGATCCGAAGCACCAACGAAGTCACTTTTTTTGACATATATAACTCCCCCATGGTCGACGAATTGATTTAATATAACTTCCCGTAATGAAGATGGAATAATTATCCATAGTCATAAGTTACTATGCGTTGACGTATATTACCATGCCTTTCTCACCCGCCCATACTTGACCCTCATATGGAACTGCCCAGCAAGAAACGATCCCGATCCGGCTGCACCGAATGCCGCCAACGTCATCGCAAATGTGACGAAGCAAAACCGACTTGTTCGGGCTGCAGACGAAGCGGGAAGCAATGCACTTATGCGCTCCGGCTGCAATGGGGTGGGAGACCGTTTCACAAATCTCGCTTTGGGGATTGCCTTCGCGGTGACCCTAGCTTAGTTCAGGTTCCTCTATCTTCTTCGGCGGGTACGAATTTTGTAGAAATTATTATTGAAGTAAATTAGCTGATCATTATTTCTAGGCGTGGAGTCTCGGGATTTCGTATATGCTTCTGCTCCGGCTTATCAGAATGGAACGGGTTTTGTAGTCCAGGGTATGGCTTGACCAAAATTCACTGATTCGAAGAACAGAACCAAGTTTGACACTGATATAGATAATCCAAGGGAAAGTGTGTCTTTAATAACGCCCACAACCCCAAAGATTTCCATACCCGCGGGTATTGGAGATTTACAGACACAAGAGCAGGATGCTCAATGCTACCTTGGACCAATCTTTCAGAATCCAGATGAATTACAATGGCTGCAAAGACCATACCGCTCATTGCTACACCACTTCACGTCATCCACAACATTATCATTATCGTGCCACCCGAGCATCCAGCATGATTTCTGCTCCGTCTTGGTTCCCATGGCTTTCCAGACCTCGCATCTTCTTGCTGCCCTGCTCAGTCTCGCAGCAACTCATCGCCTATCCCTCGGGGTAGAGCAGAGTGAGACCCAACTTGCTTACCTTGAGGCTATCAGCATGGGTCAATTACAGGCAGTTCTCAGCCAACAGGCTCCTGATCTCAACGACTCAGTGGTCGCAACTACGCTGACACTGTGCCTGAGTGATATTGTGGGGCACGGACGGAGGCCTGGGGCCTGGCGTCTACACCTCCAGGGAGCAGCAGCGATTATTGCGGAGCATCTTAAGCAAACGAGGCGTTCACCGGAATCTCTGCCTTTTGCCACTGCGTTGCTCTGGAGATGGTATCTGTCCATAGAGACGACATCCCTTCTTTGTGGGAATCTGGTCGTTTCACCCGGCTCGCGAACGGTATTTCAAATGAGACATATTCTCAGCAATAATGAGATTGATGATTTCGCCGGATTCTCAACAGCACTTGTCCCTGTTTTTGGAGACATCAGCCTCTTAGCAATCGAAAGCGGCGCCGAGCAAGGGAGCGAACAGTTTCGCCTATCCACGTCTCACCCTCCAGTCAACAACCCAAGTACCTTTATCAAAGAAAGATGCAACAACATAATCCAAAACGTCAGCTCGATGCTAGAATCCCGAAGCGGCCCACGCTTCCGCCCAGACGTAGACGTCTCGCTATCCTCCTTGCACCGAAGCGACTTCCTAACCCTTGACCAAACATTCCACCACGTCGCTCTACTCCAACTTTACCGCCGGGTCCTGAACCTCCCCTCATCCAGCGTTTTTGTGCAAAACTCCGTAAAGGAGATTATACGGAGCGTATCGAGCATGCACTTTTTACACGAACCGTGTCCCGGCGTTGCTGTTCTACAGCCGCTCTTCACGGCTGGATGTGAGGCCTGGGAAAGCCGTGATAGGGATAATGTGAGGTCGTTGCTGAGTCGGGTGTCGACGTACTACGGGATGGGGAACGTGAGGAGTGCACGGGCGTTTCTGGAGGAGTTGTGGTTGTTGAGGGATGCGAATGGGGATGTTGAGGGTAGGGTGAGGTGGGATAAGGTTATGGGTAGGTCTTCTTTTGTTGGATTTGTTTGTTTTGGGCATTATTGACGATGCGCAGTGGAAAAGGGCTTGGATATTGTCACCTACTGACTGCTCTGTGGCAGTCCAGCGGCAAGGCCCGAGAAAAGCAGCTCTCGAAGCTCGTTATATAGGGCTCTCTCTTGCTCTTAAGCGTGAAAAGCCTACTATTTTACGGACTCATTTGGATTCAATCTGGGGATAACGATATGTTCAATTTAGGTAGTACCTAGGTGTATCCTTCACTGTCTAATAGATCAATTTGCCCGACCCTTCTCTGAAAAACCACGCGAGGGAAATTCAAGAAGAACGTACGGTGAGAATGCATAAAACAAAAATGAGAGTGAACGGATAACAGGAGAGAAGAAAAGGCAAAAAAGTAAAAGTCAAATCACAGGCCCGGGGTATTATACAAGACTCCAGTCCTCAAGAAGCCCAAGGGAAATAAACGCCTAGCTTCTCTCATGATGCTTGTCCCATTCTATTCCCAGCCTGTCTTTGCACCAGATCCCAGACCATAATATCCCAAATAATGCAAACGTGTTCCGGACGCTAGAGGAAAAGTAAAAAAATGCAAGATGCCGAATCGTGGTAGACGAGAAAGCCCCGTCGGTGAGTAGAATTTCAGACGCGTCTGAAAAGCGGGTATAATAGATATAGCAATGAACGCCGAGCTTATCAACTCTAGGAAAGTTCTTTGAGAAAATGCGAAACGATAAAGTCGTAGGTCACCAAAGCGAACCGAAGGGTTTATCCCATGCTCGGGCGATCCACGAGTTCAAAGTCATCATCGTCAGCAGTATATCCGTCGCCAGACAGGCTCAAATCCTCCAGAGGAACAAACTCGTACTCCTTCTCGATCTTCTCAGTTTCCTTGGTTTCGAACCGCTCGACAGCCCGCGCGAGGGCAAAGCTCAGGATGTGCTCGCCGTGTCCGGGGCCCATGGCGGCATCGAAAGAGTAGAATACGTTCGGGTCATCAGCTGCAGGGGTAGGTTCGGGGACATCTTCGTCTGCGGAGGATTCTGAGGTGGTATGGTCCTCGTCGCGAACTTCATTAACCACTTGGTGGAGCTGGGCCTTGGCTTCGGTGGCCTTGCGGGCCACACCTCGCTGGTTCTCGTGGCGGTTGAGTTTCGCGAAGCTGCATACCATGGTTAGCTTTCTATATTTCCCAGTACATAGTCTCTATATAGGAACAGAGAGCAGGGAGTACTTACTTCCTCCAGTGGCTTGCCGGGTAGTGAGGGCGAACACGGAGGGTGCTAGCGTTCCTCGGGATCGGTCTACTGAAAAGCCATTGCTCACTCCGGTCAGGACGGGTTCCTCGTGCCCATTTGAAGCGGTGGTCGTGGTCACGCTTAACTTCAGTGGCAGAGCGGCGAAGGTCGCTGGAGGGGATAGTGACGGATCCGGTCATATTTGGTGCAAGAGTGGTTCGTAGGTTAATGAGGAGGGTCAAGAGAATGAGCGAAAAGAGAGAAGAAGACTGAGGTATAGCAGAAAAGCAACGAGAGACTGGGGGTTCAGTGAGTCACTTTGTATTCGACCTTGGTGGTGTAGATACTAGGGCAGGGAGTCGGAGAGCAAACAGAGCGGCGGGATGACGTGATAAGCTACCTCGGCAGTGAAGTGAGGTGCAACTGTTGCTTCGGGGGGCAGAACAGGAAGAAAAGAGAGTAGTAATGAAAGGTGCTGTTTGGTCTGAGTAGGTGTTTATTTATTTATCTCTGAGGATCCAGGAAGAGAACAACAGGCTGCGAGCTGTTCCAGAGCATGCCGCAGAGTCACCCGGCTTATCAGGCGATAAGGACGATGCAAGGGTACTTGTTCCTGCCGCCATTCCGTCATAGGCTGCCAGGTACCTGTGCATCGCTCCAGCACGAGCGGCTCCATCGCGGGTACTTGTCGCAAGGTGGCGGGCTGCACTGCCCGCCAGGTACCTCCGATGTTTGAGTCACAGCGTGCTCGGGTCTCGCGCCGTTGAGTGGTTCCTGGGCTGGCTTTGTATTGGTACTTTGGCTGCGACGTCTCGCTCAGCGTGGCTTATCTGGCGGTTCCTATTCGAGAAGCCCGTTCTTTGCTGGTTCTGGTTCTCGGCTCTTCTCCATGTGCTGCGGTGGTTGTTCCCATGACTGTCCAGGCGCCTGTGCTGCCAAACCCCCGCGGGGGCATTGCCCTCGGACTCTGGCATGGGAGAAATCAAGTTTGGCTTAGAGCAAGTGGTAAAAAAATAAACAAATAAAGCTAGATTAAAAGAAGATAAAAATAAAAGCAAAAATAAAAATAGTGAGGCCAACCTGACTTGGACAGATAGATCATCTTCCGATCTAATCCATGGAGAGCCCCCCGGTTTGTTTGTCAGCAAGACAAAACAATTCGATCAACCGCCCTGTGAGAGTCTTCGTTTGAACCTGTTCAACTCACCTTGCTGCCTGGCTTCGGTGCGAGACAGACAAGTAACATTCTTGATTGGCATACCTATATATCTAACTGTACACTACATCTTCACGACAAATCTCCCAACCGCGTCACCCTTTTCAAGCGCCGCCAAACAGTCCTGGATGTCTTCCAACTGCTTCTCGACAATTATCGGCTTCACTTTTCCCTGTCTCACATACTCCAGAGCTTCCTTGGTATCCTGCATCGTCCCTGTGCTGGTGCCTGTTAACCGCACCCCCTTGGCGACAAAGTACTCGGGCCCGATTGGAAACTGCATCTTGCTCGGCGCTGTATGACGACACTGTTGTTAGATGGATACGAGATAGTTGGCAGGATTGGAAACGACGCCCCAAGAACACTTACTGATTCCAATACAGACTATGACTCCAGTTTTGCGCACGTACGTGACTGCTTGTTCGTATGCTCGGGGGTTCGAGCTTGTTACGAGGATTCCATGAGCCCCGCCCTGTGTGATCTCAACAATTTCTGACGTTAGGTCCTGGATATGAGAAATGTCAGCTCTTGGATTCACCTAATTTTCTTAGCTCGGCGAAACATGGTATTTACCTTGGATTTTGTGAAGTCAACTGCAGCATCTGCCCCCAGCTTTGTGCATAAGTCAGTCTTCTCTTGGCCGCCATCAATGCCTAATACTCTGAGACCCTGTGCCTTTGAATATTGGATCGCGCTTCCTCTTATCAGTGATCGAGCAGCTCTGATTTGCGGGTACTCGTTACTTACAGATGTCCCAGGCCGCCTCCGGCACCTACAATGACTACCCAGTTTCCAGGCGAAAGCTGTGCTGTCTTCAAGGCACGGTAGACCGTTGTGCCTTTATCCAGGATGATTAGCCTCCTTTTTACTACAGTATAGCGTTACAAATACAGGGGAACACACCTGCGCAAAGCACCGGTGCTACCTCCAGTGCGTTTAGCTCTTCTGCTATGGAGAGCAGGTAAGTCGAGTTCACAACGGTGTATTCTATCGATGGTCAACGATGATACAACAAAGCAACAATAAATGAAATAACTGGCACCACATACCAGCCCAAGAACCTTCAACATGCAACCCACTAATCTGTCTCTTATCGCATAACTGCTCATTCCCGCCCTGGCACAATTCACACTCCCCGCACACCCGATATAGCCACCGGTGCGCAACTCGATCTCCAAGTTTCCATTTCGTGGAGTCAACATTGGGCCCTAGGCCGACTATGCGCCCTATTCCTTCATGGCCACAGACGTTTACTTTTGGCATCAAGTAAGGGATGGACTTTCGGACTAGGTGGAGGTCTGTTGCGCATACTCCTGTCGCTTCGATCTTTAGGAGGACTTGTGTGCCCACTGGTTGGGGGATTGGTCGCTCTTTGATTACGACGTCGTGTGTACTTTCGCTGATGGCGACTCTTGAGGATGCTGTTGAGGAACCCATGATTGCCTGAGATAGATTGCTCGCAGGTTGCTGCCTCCGCTGCAAAAGCTCGGTAAAATAGTTCAAAGTAGCTGTCGCTTTTATTCGAAGACGAGTTCTTAGGTAGCGTATAAAAATACAGACGACTGTCAACACTCAAAACTCTACTGCTTCGGAATTCTGAAGAGAATGCTTGGTCTGAACTTCTTGGGTATTTCTAATCCGAACAAGACTGGGGGAAGCATTTCCGCGATGGATGGGCCATGGTGTTTGCCGAAAAGGATGCATGCACCCGGAGCACTCCACCCCCACGACCCTGCACCCCACAAGCTACCCCAAGAACCATGAGCAGTTGGCCCGGAACCGGCCAGTAGAAGTCAATGCATGGATTAATAAAAGTTTATGAAGGTAATTCTCGTCTAGATACAGAAAATTGATAATCAAGAATATTTACCGGATGGTGTAGCGGAGAATAACAAATATGGAACGCCATGAGTGGTTTTACATGAGCGACATGTTTAGGGGCGGCCGGGCATGAACCTTAACCAATCTCTCGGGAGGAGGTAACCAGGGGTTTTCAAGTTTCAGCCCTGGGCAATAATAACATTGCAGCCTCCGAAGTATTTTTTCACTATCTCCCCTTTTTTTCGTCTGGTGTGGTGATGTGACATGCACACGTCTTGCATCATAAGTAGAGCTTCATATCAGCGTGCTTTATACTATTCTAGCCCAGCAAGAAAGAGCAAAGCTAATATTATAAGACTACATGGAAGCTGTGATATCTAGAGGACATAGCGGTATGACGGATGCAAATCACCCAACCTCGCAATCTCATACTCCGTCTTACCAACCAGGACATAATCCCTCTCCCCTCTATCTCGCTTCTGATTCTCCCTCTTCAGCAAAAGTGAAACCAACCCATAACTGCAGATAGACGTAAAAACAAACCCCAACATTACCGCATGGCCTAGCGTGTACTTTGGCTTGTCTTGTGTTCGATATATGTACGACGAAATAACTCCTCCGAGGTTAGACCATGTGAATAACATAGCTTGGCCAACTGCGCGTTTGTAGTGTGATGGTAGATTGTTTGGCATCCAGGACATCGGTGTGCCGACAGCGACATATAATCCGATGGCGACTATTATGCAGCCCGCGTACTGCGCGCCGGCCCCGTATTGCGGCGTACCTAGAAGCACTGCATACCCGACGCAAGAGACCACGCACGCGGAGACAGCAAAGATGCCACGCTGCCCCAGTCTGTCGGAGAACCAAGCCGCAACGCTATATACGATTGCGCCACAAGCATAGCATGGAATAGTAAGAAGTTGTGTATGGATCCCCGAGTAGCCCAGCGCCTCGATGATAGTTGGGAGGAAGGTCGAGTATCCATACAACATGACAGTGACTCCAATCTGGCCAAAGGCCGTAACCCATATCTTCCAATCCTTGAAGCCCTCGATTACTTGATCCCACTGAATGCTGTCACTTTCTTCGTCGAGACTTATGCTGTTCCTGTCCAGATCACGGCGGATCCAGACGAGCTCTTTTTCTCGCTCGGTCAGAAAGTTTGAGGAAATGGGATCGTTGGCTAGAAGGAAGTATGCTGCGATTCCAAGGAGAATTGTCGGTATTCCTTCGAGAATCATCAGCCAGCGCCACGCACTGTAACCACGTATACCATCCATGTGACCGATAGCAAATGCAAGTAGGCCGCCGCAGGAACCGGAGATAGCAGATGCTGTGAACAGATAGAAGATACGCAAACCCAGCTCCCGTCTCCGATACCAGAACGTCATGAAGAAAGTGATGCCGGGAAAGAATCCAGCTTCAGCTAAGCCGAGCAGAACCCGCACGGCGATAAGTTGGCTTTTGTTCTGCACGAAACCAGTGCATAAACTGACCGTGCCCCAGGAAATCGCTGCAATGGGAATAAAGTTTCGTGGTCCAATTTTCTTTAGAAGGATCATGTAGGGAAATTCGAACGTAACGTACGTCACAAATAGTAGGGATACGCAGAGTTGGTAATCGTTGCCTTGCAAACCGAGGTCCTTTTCCAAATTGAATAGACGTGCGTTTCCTGCATTGTAGTCAGATATGGGCTATTTACCGTATCATGAGCAACCTGTACCTATGTTTACCCTATCTAGAAACGCCATCACATAGAGCAGCATCAGAATTGGTATTATACGAATATCCATCTTCCTGACGAGGCGTCTCTCCTCCTCGGGGTACATTCTCTGTTCTGTGGGTATCCTTTCAACATGGTCTCCCAGAGAAGACTTCCCTTCCTTCATGTCGGCGTTAGAAGCACTGCTTCCAGTTGAAGCGTGATCTGGCATGGTTTAAGCTTAGCAAGGAAGCTAGCAAGCAGTAAGATTGAATCAAGTTTGCATGTAAATGAACACGATTTTTTCAATTGAGAGCGAGAAACCCGGGGAAATAAAATATCTGTGATCTGGGGATCCATGTTGCTTTTGTAAAGAGGCCATCTACATAATATTCAGTTTTCTCGCGTTGCTTGGACCTCGTTCATGGCTCATGGAAACGTGCAGTCCGCTGGATACATGTATCCGCCCGCGCTAAAGAGGAGAGTTTGCGGAGACACCTCTGGCCGTGGAGTTCCTACACAGAATTTAGATTCGTGGGGTTCAAGCGAGCTTTTCACCTTCTCAATTGTCCAGAAATCGAGCTGTAGGACGCCGGAGGGGAAAAGAGACGCTGCCCAAAAAAGTGTGAACCTTTTAAGCCGTTGAACCAAAAGATGAACACCTTAGTGGTGAATTACGGCTGACAAAAAGCTTGCGAGAAATTGGAGTATAATTGTAGTAATACCCATCCGATAATGTAACCCGGGGCAGAAATTGCCAGTGACATCCCACATTGTCGCAATAGCTCCGAACAGATACGTATCTCTCAGATTTTAGCGGAGGCATATGAAGTCCTAGATGAGTTGTGAGCAGGGGATTGAAAATCACGTGCCTCGATGTTCTTTTTCGAGTTTTCAAAACAGGAGTGGTCATTGCCCTGATCCATTTGAGCGATTTATTCGAGAAATACCAACATTCTACGTGTTATGGGACAGACTTAAGATACAAATTGATAGCAAAACAAAAGCTCGAGTTTGAATATGCCGGACACTCAAAGCGTGGCAACTGCTGTGGCTCCTCGCCAGTTGGCCCCTTGCTGGACGAGAGATTTCTCAGCATCGTGGCTAAAGAGCCAATTGCGCCTTTCATCGTACCCCCAAAATACTGGATTGGTCTCTGAATTGAGCTGCATACGCTGGTCCCTCTCCTTCTGCTCTAGACCGTCGTCAATGTGGAGAATGTACTGGTGCTCCCGTGTCTTGCTCTGGATTGTTGACGCTCGGGGAAGACGGATACTCTCGTACTTCTTCAGTGCCTCGTGCATATCGGTATACATTGTCAGACACTGACGCAGAGTGGCAGCATCTTCTGCTGCTTGCGCCGCACCCTGAGCCAGATAAGGAAGCATGGGATGGCATGAATCACCAAGCAGACAAGCTTTGCCGGACGGGTGTACCCAAGTTGACAAAATTGGCAAATCACATAATCTCCACTTCATAAAATCGCGAGTCAGGCGGCATAGTTTCTGGATCCTGGTATCCCAGTTACTGAAGCGTTTGCAGAGCTCTTCGTTGTCGCCCTTCACAACCCAGACTTCGTCTGTGGTCTCGCTGTAAGAAGTTGCGCACACAACGATGTTATACAGTTCGCCATCACGAATCGGGTATCCGACAAGGTGTGCATCGGGTCCGCACCAGGAAGTAGTTGCTGGGTTTTTAATCAGATCTTCAAGCTCTGGATCCGCTAACAAGTCCTTTCCTGGGATGAGAATACGATATGCGACGTCGCCAGTGTCACGAGGCCGGTCTGGCTGGCCAGTCAAAAGGGCCCGTGAAACTGCTTTGATACCTGAAAGCATCGTTAAAAAACCAACTCGTCCAGGATGCCACGCAAGACTTACCATCAGCGCATATAATTAGGTCACCGGACCAGTTCGTCCCATTATCAGTAGTTGCACTTGGGGCGTCAAAGTCGTATGAAACGACACGCTGCTGGGTATGAATTTGTACACCAGCGTTGGAAGCAGCGCGCAAAAGCTCGGTATGGAGATCAGCTCGGTGAACCAGATAATACGGCGCCCCATGCTTCTCGACGATGTTCTCGAATGGAATCTTCGTTATCGTCCCACCATCTTGCCAGCGGACAAAGTGATACCGCCTTGATACAGACTTTTTCATGTTATGAAGGTCAACACCCCATCTCATCAAGAGTCTCGAGCAGTTCGGAGGAATACGGATACCAGCGCCAGCCTTATCGCTACGTTAACAATTAACACATAATTTCGAATGGTTGATACGTACTTCCGCAAACTCGGGAGCTGAGTCAATAACCGTCACATAGTGCCCATCTTGTCGAAGGGCAAGCGCAGAGTAAAGACCACCCAGGCCGGCACCAACAATAAGGACATTTCTTGGGACTGCCATATTGGGTAAAGGGCAGTTGACGATAATGTATATTCTCAAGTAATCTTCAGTTATTTTATGAAGGCTCTTAGATTGAACATTGACACATCTCAAGAGACGAAGGAAAGCTTTTTAAGGTACTTGTATCGCCAAACACATTTCACGTTTTGCAAAATGGGTTGAGTGTTATTGACTACAAGATCAGCACCCAAATGCGGCGCTTGGAAGCTTGCTGCCGACCATTCGGTTGGGAGATCGTTCGTGGACGTGTCGGGTGCATGCACCCGTTTGACAGCAGCCAGCACTCCCGACAACACAGCTCGGCGGGTGGCACTTTTTCAACGCTCGCTCGCCCTTCCACTGGTACAGATTGACTTTTCAGATGGGGCAATATCTCACCTAATTCTAGTAACAGCGAGCAAACCTACGAAGCTCCAGATACCCACGTGATATTGTGGTCTTACGAAGTATGCTCCTCAGTAACGACGCCCGCTAGCTACGCTAGTTTTCTGCCTGTGCCATTCCGTGGAGGACATACGACAGTATTCCAGCCCGAGAATCATGACTATGACTCTACCACGAACTACTCCAATCTAACCACAACGTCTAAGTTCACAGAACCTACCTCACGGAGCATTTTGACCAGAATCTCGCTCAAAGGACAAACTAGCAATTCGAAATATTTGCATAGATTGCAACGGAAACGATTCTCCGGTCCCATTTACTGGTTTCGCCGACCTCTCAAGAAAAGTGACAACCATTAGCTTGGGGTCAATTTCTCTATATACATTACAAATTCGCATATTTTCCTTCTAGGAACGGCAATACCTCATTGATAAATTGCCTACTATTGTCAATCATAGGGAGATGTCCAGCTCCTTGTATGACCGCCCATCCAACATCTGCCCTTGTGCCAAATCCGATCTGTATCTGGTCCCTCATTTCTGCCATAACGGCGGGAAGATTTGCATCGAGCTCCCCTACTACTAACAAGGCGGCTTCAACAGACGAACCGATCGCCTTGAGATATGGTCGTAGGTCGAACGAATCATGACGCAAAGCGTTGCAGCACGTTATGAACCCCTCTCGAGATGTGTTTCTCATTAAATGCCTCATTCGGTCGACTTCGGCCGGGTTTGCTTGTCGCCATTCAGAGCTAAACCATCTTTCAAGTGTTTGCTCCGTCAATATCTCAATGCCTTTAGGGTCACTTCGTGCTAGTTCGACTCGTGGACCGAATAAATCAGGAACGCCGGCATGAGAAGGCGAGCATGCGATAGTATCACATAATATTAACTTCGCCACAACCCCGGGGTTCTGAGTTGCGAATATTACACCCGTGGCCGCGCCCATCGAATCTCCTATCCAAGCATAAATGGTACCAACGTTCAGTGCTTTGACAAGTTCCACGACGTCAGCACTGATACTAATAAAAGTAGTCGATTCGAGCTCAGCGGGAGCAGATGAGTTTCCATGCCCTGGTTGATCATATCGAAGAACACGGAACCCTTTTTTCTGCAAAACCTCTGCAAATGGGTCCCAAGCCTTATAATTGGCTAGTAGCGAATTCGATAGAAGCACAAGTTGCCCATTTTCCGGGCCGCTTAGGCTATAAGACAATTTGCGGCCGTCACGGAGGTCGATACAATCTTGCGTATGAGATGGTGACATCTTCAAAGGTTCTGCTTGTTTGTACACCTACCGTTGTGATTAAGCCAAATATATGGTGAAGATGCTCAGAGCAGTTTCGGCAACCCCGCGTGGCGCACCGATTTCGGGCCGAGTCGGGTACATGTACCCGACAGCAAACCTCGACTAATTTCATCGACCACCTCAGCGCACAGCGCAGAGACCTGCATTTACATGCTTCCGGTGTTGATTGTGCAAAACTACCTCTGCATGCATGGAAGCAAGAAGAAACCGAAGGCGTATTCCGGAACAGCTGCGAAAGCGCACTGAGCTGAGTTGCGACCTCTGCCGAAAGGTAAACCCCCTTCATGGTTGCTGAATCGGTACGCCAGGGATGATTCTAATGCATGGAACTAGCGGAGGTGTAAATGTATTCGCCATAGTGTGAACGAGGACTGTGTGACATGTCAACGGAGCAACGTACAATGCGTCTCTACCTTCCGCAGAAAAACCAGGCTCTACGGAAGCACTGAAGCAATCAATGACAGGTGGGATTATGCAGACAGTATCCTTGCTTGCTCGTCCGAGCTTTCCCTCATTACTTACTGACTACTACTTAGAGTACGTTGTCTTGAAGCCATTGTCCATGGGGCGTTTCCGAATGACGCTATCGACACAATTGGAGATCTTCTGGACCTTGGCAATCGGATGGGGTATGGCATGCCTGAGACAACAACCAACCCTTCCGACTCTGGTTTACGCGCAATCGACGAATCAACCGGCAGTGGCTCAACAGTGCGGCATACTAGCCCGACATGTCCAGGGGAAAACTTACCTTCAGGCACTGATCCGCAGCAATTTCACGATAATTATCAGCAGCAGCTAGCATGGCAAACTCAAGAGCCTAGCCAGGGATCTAAGGCTAGGCGCCTAGTGCGTGACACGGCTGGCCGGCCGCACTATATTGGCCCTGCCGGAAGCCTGACCTTCTTTGCGGAACTGCGTGACCTGATTTCTGAACGTCAGCCCTCATCGAGGTTTGCGTCTGATAGTGCCGCGGAAGCCCTCGAGGCAAGGCCCGAATCGAACAGTAGCCCCCATCAGGATTTCACTGAATCAAATAATGAGGCAGGAGCAGTCGCTGCTTCGAGCCCGGCTTCGACGTCAACATTGAGTAACCTAGCTCGCTCAGTCCACCGACTAAGAACCTTTCCTGCTGGTGTGGTTGAACAACTGCTGCATGTGTATTTTGTGCAGGTGAACCCTGACTTTCCAATGTTCCATCGGACCATCTTTCAGGATGAATTTGAACATTTTCTTGTTGGTGATGACTACAGCTCCAGGCTTTCATCATTGCCCCATCACTCTGGTAGAGGTCAGGACGCAGATCCTGGATGGATTGTATCTCTACACATGATACTCGTGTTTGCATGTGTGGTGGCCGATAGGCGAGGTCAAAGTGGTTCGTTAATCAGTGGATCCTTTCACTCACAGTCTCTCCGGTTGGAATGCTGGAATCTTGCCAGAGCGTCAATTCCCCAGCTGATGACGACGTGCTCGCATACAAACGTGCAGGCGCTTCTGCTAGTTGCTCTCTACTATCACAGCAATAACGAGCGCAATGCTGCCTGGACGCTTGCTGGAGCTGCTGCTCGTATATCTATCGCAATGGGACTACATCGGAAAGACATGAACTCTGCTTTCCGCTTAGTAGAAAGAGAGTCGAGGAAGCGTTTATGGTATACGCTGTATTCGTTTGAACAGTTTTTGTGTATGTCGTTGGGCCGACCCAGTGCGATCGACGATCAGGAAGTCGATGTGGAACCTCCTTCAGAGGATATCCTGGGCTCTGGCTATGGACCCCCTGGTTGTTTAGAGGCAAGTTTTGAACTTCAGATGCTGTCAAGCAGGCTGCAGAGGGCGATTAGTCTACAGTCACAAATATCCGCTCGAACCAAGCAAACCCCGGAGGCCCCTTCTTCCTCTGTCCGTCCGAAAATATTGGTGGAAGATCTCCAAAGCTGGCACAACTTGCTACCATCACACCTTCGCCTGCCAAGTTCTACGCTTGGCGATACATCTCAACTCCATTCCCAACTGAGGGACTGCTCAAGTCGATATTCGCCAGGTCATCTCCGTTCCGTTGCTCTGCTTCACATGCAGTTTCACAACCTGATAATTCTAGTCACACGACCTTACTTGCTTATTGTCATATCGACAAGCTTCAGGAATCCTTCCTCAGTACCATATATCTGGGGCTCTGAAGACTCGAACCAAGAAGTTCCTCTTGACGATGTAGCTTTGATGGCTCGTCACTGTGTCTCATCTGCTTTCCATATAGCGTCCTTGGTGCTCCTGTTAGGAAAAGCTGACGTTTTTAGTGGACTCACCTGGCTCGATGCATTTTACGCGTATTCTGCTTCGATGGTCCTCCTCCTAAGGGGCCTCTTCATACCGGACCCCGCTGCTAGTGATAACATAACACGAATGGAAGACAACCTAAAGCATTCATGTCAAACCATGGTTCACGAAACGCGGCATTTGCTTAGAGCAACACCTCTGTGCCCTACCATGCAAAGGTTTGCTTCGGTGGTTGAGAATTTTGCCGACGCCGTCCCTGCTACTGCAGGTATTCGGGCACTCCGGGCAGAGAAAATCTCGGGGGGAACGACGTGCCTAGGGAGCCGAAATCCAACTAATAGTCAAAGAGAGGCAAATCAGGGAGCAAGAGGTGATTTTGTTGGGATGGAGTCGTTGCTAGCGGCTACGGCCTCCTCGTTTCAGCAAACGCTTTCAAACGCCAGGAACGAGCCATTACAATCATCCCTGGCGACACCGGGTGCGGCAGAAGGTAGTCACGACTATGCTTTGGCGTTCACTGCACCACATGCTCGAAACAAATCAGATCACCCAGGAAACGAGGGAGCAAATGTAGAACGGAACTCACACACCAATTACACGACTTACAATAGCGGAGGTCCAGTTTCAGCCATGGAAGTTAACTCTGATGCTGGTGGCAACAGTCACGGGCCGTCGAACGCCCACTTTTCAGGAGTAAACGCTCAACCGTATCCGCCTGGGGGTATCCATTACGAAAACGGGTACGAACTCCCGTTTGTGCCAGACCAAGACTTCCCAGCGGCCTTGGGAGTGTGGCAAGATCCTGTGCAAGCCGCTGCTCAACATCTAGCAGACTGGCATGAATTTGAGAATTTCCTAGGAAGCCTTGGGGAAGGCTGATGGAAGGCTATAAAACCGATGGAACCATATTATATTTATTCTCACTTTAAAATGACCAATTTTAGCTTCCTAGGGTCCATGGCGACAGTGCCCAACCTTTCAGAACTTGCGCTCTTCCACTCCAGATTAATCTATAAACTATGGATACATCTCAAAAGGGGTATTTCAGACCGGGCTTAGCGAGGCTCACAATTTTTCTCTCTGTGAATTCTTCGACGCCTGCAATTCCGCCAAAACGCCCGTAGCCGCTCCGACCACCGACCCCACCATTTGGAAGTGTAGGCTCAATGTACACAGTTGGACCGTTGACGTGGCAGCTACCAGCACGAATACTTTGAGCGACCTCCATCCCTCTTAAAGTATCTTTGGTGAACACGCTTGCACAGAGGGTATAATCTGTCGCGTTGGCCAATTTCACAGCTTCGGTCTGCGAGTTTACGCGGGTTACACAGATTATGGGCCCAAATGTCTCCTGTTGGAAGATATCCGTGGACGGTTCAACGTTGTCCAGTATGTGCGGTCCAAGGATGGTTTTATTGGGCCCTGAAATTGTCTGGTCACCGTATATAAGCTTTGCTCCGTCAGAGATGGCACTTTCTACCAATTGGAGAATTCGTTTCGGGGCCGCGGAGCAGTATAAACCGGACAAAGATACAGATGGGTCCTCGATGTGGTTTCCGACTTTTATATCTTTGACCCTCTCAATGAGAAGCTTATTGAATGCGTCTGCAATTGATTCTTGCACCATAACCCTTTCTGTCGACCTGTTCAAAAGTTGCACGTCAGCCAATGAACTCTCAAAATTTCTGTACTCCGTCCGGTTACCATACATGCATATCTGTCCGCTATTCGATAGCGCTCCAAACAATATCGCCTGCACAGCGTCTTCCAGATTTGCATCGTCGAGCACAATGACTGGTGCTTTACCACCGCACTCGAGAAGGCACGGTTTCAAGCAGGAAGCTGCCCAGCCAGCAATGATCTTCCCAACTCTGTCACTGCCTGTGAAGTTAATTCTCCTCACGAGCAGGTGTTTAACGGCGAATTCTGTCACAGCTGGAGCATCGGAAGCACTTGACGGCAAAAAGTTCAGACAGCCTGGAGGGAGCCCTGCCTCTTTAAGCGCACGTACCACGAGGTGCTGAGATTTGGGGCTATATTCGGAGGGCTTCAAAATGATGGTGTTGCCACAGATCAACGGAGTAGCTACAGCACGGGCGGTAAGGTTGACCTGGAAGACATCTATTAGCTGAACGAAGTCACATACCAAGTTTGTATATCATATGTTGCTGGGTTACGCACAGGTGCATTCCATGGACTTATTGCAAACATCACGCCAATTGCTTCCCTCAGGACCAGTATGGTCGTTCCTGGTCTATCTGCTGGCACAATTTCTCCCTTTATATGCGTGGCTAATCCAGCCGTTTCCCTAAAAATAGCTGCCGTAGCCAATATATTCACCTTTATCCAAGATTGAACAGCGGAAACCTCGCTTGACAGGACCTCCGGTGCATCGCCTTCAAGGTATGACTGCATGATATCGGCGGCGCGCAAGAAAATCATCCGGCGTGTGGATGGGGATGTTTTGGACCATGATTCGAACGCATCCTGGGCATCATAGATTGCTTTTTCATAGTCTCCGACGCTGGCAGCTGCGCACTCATATATAACTTTTCCTGTTAACGGGTTTTGCACTGAAAAGGTCCGGCCCTTAGAGGCAGGTGTGTCGGCGCCATTGATGTATAGTTGAAGTGGCTCATTCAGCGAGGCGACGCCATTCGTCGTCATTTTGGTTGGATTTAACAGGTGTAGTATTCAAGATAACAAAAGCTGAAGACATGAAAGACGGAGCAGGAGACCATTTTGCAATATATATAAGCAGCAGAAATGCCGGTGTACCTCTGCATCCTAGGTGCCGAGCATTCGGTTCCATTGTGGAGTTCTTGTGGAATTCTACGGAGATGGGCCGGTAGCATGTATCCGACGCGCCCACAATAACTGCTTCTCCGCACGAAAAAAGAGGGAGGTCGCAGAATGAGCCAAATTATTCTCATTGTTTAATTTAGGTGACACAATTTCAATTAGATATACATTGGTCCAGTGCATATAAAAAAGCATGGTAGCCGCTTCGTTACAGAGCCATCATAAAATCCCCCAATGCATTCATATTCTCAAGAAAAAAGCTGGTTCTCTTCCATCTTTGTTCGGATTCGCAGCTTCTTCCGTGTTGAGAGGAATTTCACCCCCTCTTTTCACAACAAGTCTGTCTCCATCTTTGCCATCAACAAAATCAGTGTTCCTACATCTTGACGGTACTAGGGTTGTGGAGAGAGAGAGTCATTGGTGTAGGTGGTCCAGGTATTGTTATTGACCGAAGACCATATGCACTCAAAATACCCCGGATTATAAGGCCTGTAGAGATTGATGGGGTGCCTGTGAATACTGGGAGATTAACTCCTGAAGAAGAGGACTATAATGAGCGACCCGATCTTATCCATTCAATCCAAGAGGAAAAAGCTACTTATCACAGACTGGAGCCATCCTATGATACTGCACTGCTTTAATCTTTCCTCGGGTGACTATTCAATTCAGATGGATTTTATGAAGAATGGCGACCCTCAGCACTACCTGGCTGACAAGCGGCTGCGGCCGGAGAAAGCAACCCAACTATCTTTGCTGGCATTAATGGCGCGCACCATGTTGCATATCCATAACTGCGACATTGTTATTGCTGATGTGCGCTTGGACAACTTATTACTAACTAATAACCTATATATTAAGTTCTGTAGTCTTGGAGAATCAGCGATTATACCTTTTAATTAAGATTTAAATAACACTGGCAACCTTGGGTTTTTATTTATAATAGATATTGGGCAATTTGGTGCTGTTATATCTAAGATTATAACTGGTTAAAAATGCAAGTTGGTCTCATGAATGGACCCAGGGGACCAGGGAAGTACGCTTAGCTGCGGAGAGACAGTCTTCCTTCAACTATCAATACATGGCTAGGTTGTATTATTGAGAAATGTTGGACTCATGGAATTATGTCTGCTAGAGATCTCGCTGCAGAGTTGGACAAGGAGAAGATCAAAGAAGTCAAGTGGTTTCATGCATTAAATCCCATATTACACCTTGCAAGAAGTACACCTGTATTTCGTGCCCCTTATATCCCAAATCCTTGATAGTGTCACATCCGCGCCACCTTTTTCTGATTAAAGGTGAGGGCAGTAAACCCCGAGAAAACACAACCAGACATGGGGTCAAACCATTGACAAACCCAAATCTTATCTCCTTCCCTCCAGTCTGTTCACTTAACCAATGAAGCGCATTAGCAAGATATTTATAGCTGTAGACCCAAACGCTTGCTCCTAGTATTCCATTTAACATCTCCCTCGGGTCCTCTGCAATTGCTATCCCACCATCCAGTCGCAGGCCAAGGATAGAAAACGGCCGATCATTAATGTAGAGAAACCATTACATTCTTCAAATGCCTTGTCTTTCAGCTAGGAAGGGTGCTACGTAGATATCGGTATTGCCGAGTAAGATGACTTCGTTAAGGGCTCGACGCGCCCATCAGAAGAAAAAGGATGACGGAGTTAGGTTGTACTCGGTAGATTACGAGTAACCATAGAATTTAGACCAAAGCCTACGTGTCCTATGACGACGTGTAGACCAAGAAAGAGATATACAATAATCTTCCATTGATTATCGGGTCTGGAAAGACTCAAGGCGACAGATGTTTCCGCTGCTTTACAGTTTAGCCATTTTTGACTGTGCAAGCGAACTATCTGTCGACAGAACCCGCTGGATGGCCTCCCAATATTTGTCCTTTGCAACTATCATATGTCCAACGTGAGGACTGCCGTAAAACTCAACCACAGAGACCATGTCCGCGAAGCGATGGTCGAGAGTAGGAGGAGATCCATGCATGGACATCTGCTTTGCCTCCTCAACGTGCATTAACACGTCCTGCCAGGGTATCATCAAATCCGACTTCGAGTACAGGTAAACACGGGGTACGGTGAGCGGACAAAAAGCTCCAGACGGATTGTTGAGCTCTCGGCGTGTCTTCGTGAGCGCATCGTCAAAAAGTTTCAAGCTATCAACCACAGCCACTGCGCCCACCACCGCATACACCAGTCCCACTCCAGCAAGTTTCGTAACTATATTCTTATCAAAATTGTGTATGATAGCTGCAGTCGGAACGAACGACAACGGTAGAGACGGGCAACTATCCAAAATGAGAGCGGAGACTGGCATCGTATAGCGCTGCGACTTCAGGAATACTTCAGAGATCTGAACAGCCGCATGAGCTCCGCCATTTGAGAAGGAATGGACAATAACTCTGTATTGCTTTGTTTCCAGGGCGGGCTGCGAAAGAGAGCCGAGGAATTCAACGATTGTCGCAACTGCTGGTTCTAGCCGGGCGAATTGAACAGAATTGCTCACCCAAGCAAAATCTCCCGCGAGTGAGCGCACCAGCAGAATGCTTGAATCGGGCCATTTCTGTTCGTAGAGGCGTATATACCTGGCAACTTGAGCGGGCGTCGCGAAGATCCAGGAACAGATGACCACCAGCGTCGGCTTCTGGGGCTTACTATTTTCAGCATGTTGTATTATTGAACCACGATAGAAAATGTAGTCGTTGAACTTGATGAAGCTGCCTAAATGCTTTTCGTGGCTCCAGCCCGCCATCTCGGGGATGACAGTTCCAGTGAATCGAGCAGACCATTGCGGGGCGTCGTTGATATTTAGCACAATTTATCCCTGGTCAATTTCCAGGGATCCTTCGGTCTCTGGGGTCATCGCACCCAAAGATCTGGTGCTGGCATCAGCACTATTCGATTCGTGCGCAATCACACCGTGCCATCTCCTCCCAATGCTGTCAGCGGCAGTTGTTGCCGAGGAGTGCACCAGCTCGTTGGGGAATTGCTGCTCCCTGAAGCACGCAGTTCATCACGGGCAGGTGTAGCATAAGGAAGCAGGTCTATGTCCACAGTCATCGTCGTCGGTATGTTGATGATGAGTAAATGAAAATAACAAGGTCGAATTTGAGCGAAGCTCTGCAGTCCGTGGGGTGTTCCTCGTAGAAACAAGCTGAAGGTCGACAACAGATGGTGAGTCCGCGACAATGCCTCCTGAGGACAAGTTCTACAAAATCTTCGCGACAATACTGGCGCAAATTAGGTATGAATAACTATTAACGGTCATCCAGGTAGTTTGCTTTTCTACTTTGAGGCCTCGAGAAATACATATCCCTCCTGCAGCAGCGTTTCAAATCTAACCTGAAAAGGAGGGGCTTTGAGTAATTAAGCTGATCATTTCGGAGGTGCTGCTTCCAAGATCAAGTCAACGGAAAGGGACGCTTATGACCCTGGTCGAATTCTCCAGTGCCCTTTAAGCATTTTAGGCTCGCGCGACATCAGACATTTAAGTGGCAAGCCCCAAGTGGATTGCGTTCCTTAACGAAAAGGCAAACCTCCTATGAAAGTAGTATAATTCATACTGGCGCGTCGCATGGATGGCAGCACTTTACTAGTTCCATGTAGCACTAGTACTACGTTCGAGAAAACTTGAGGGAGTGAAGTTTCGTTGTCGACGGAATCATGATAGGGTATCTTCGCTATAAATGCCAATCCACCTTAGTTTTAGACCTGGGCATCTTAGACACCTTCGAGGTCCTCATCATCTCCCACAATGTCGTCGTCACTCTCCTCGCCCGGCAGCCTATCCGGGAACCAGCCGTACTCGCCAAGGTCGACAGAGAACTCGCCCATGCTGTCTGTATGTACGCGGACGCCTTCTTGTTGAAGCGCAGCTGCCTGTCTGGCTGCTGAACCAGGTCCTCTTTTTTATTTTGCGCTGTTGGTAAGCTGTTCGTGCGGGGATATAAAGTACAGTGGAATGGCGGACTTTATGTATAATTCAATAAAGATGTATCATACCTATGAGATATCATGCCTTTGGCATTCAAAACCCTCTGCCAGGGTACATTATCATCGTTGAAGAAGTGATCAGTTCCGGGGTCATTTCTGGGGAGATGTTTAAGGCATATCCCAACCTGGCGCGGTCTTTGGGCTAGACTTCAGAATCAACATCCATAACTTGAAGAGAACCGCTCTGTAATAACTAGTATCTCACGCTGTCCAAGAAGACGAGCTATATGCCCGTACGAAGTAACCTTGCCATAGGGAATGAGCTGTACCGTCTCATACACGGCGTTAAACCACCATTCTGCTTCATCAGTGCGGGGCATGACTGAACAAATAGACCTATGGAGTCCCGTAAGACCCTTCTTGTGCGAAATACACTCCGCCTTTCAAAGAAAAAGACTTTCCCATGCTCAACGGGGAGTATCAGAGTATTAAAATAAATAAATGTCGAAGTCAATTGGCTGCTCCAAAGACGCCCCGGAGCAACGATCTTCCGGCGTACCTCTTTCTCAATGAGTTCCTGTCTGCGGATCAAACAAGCACCAGAATACCAGCACAATGTCTCTCGCAGCCTACCTAGCAAAGAACTACCTAACAGCCGACCCCCCGGACCGCCCCAAGAAGAAACGCAAGAAAACCAAACACTCAGACCCCGCAGAAGGCGGCGGCGGTCTTATAATCGCCGACGACGACCCTCCAGATCTCCGCACAGCCAGCGAAACAAGTAAATTCCGGAAAAGCGGCCTTAGAGGAGGCGACAATGATGAAGACGACGGCGGCCCTACAATAGCTAACATCCGCCAGGGTCGACCGGGGGAATTCCGCAAATCAAAATCGACATGGAAAACTGTAGAGGGGCCCAGTGCGCCCAGTAACGCGGAGCAAATGGAAGCAGACGCGATCCTCGCTTCGGCGGCAGCGGAGCGAGAGGCCCAAGTTGCTGCGAGTAATGAGGGGCCCACGATTGAAGGAGAAGAAGATGACGGTGCCGGGCCAAGAATGGAGTCTGGCGCGAGGGCGGGATTGCAGACCGCGGCACAGACGGCTGCTATGGTTGCCGCGCAGGAGAAGAGGAGGGAGGCAGATGCCAGGAGCTCGCGTGGAGCGGTCAAGGGGCTAGAAGGGGAGACGATCTATCGAGACGCGAGCGGGAGGATCATTAACGTTGCTATGAAGCGCGCTGAGGCGAGGAAGATAGCTGAAGAAGCTAAGGCGGCAGAAGCGGCGGAGAAGGAAGCGCGGACGGGTGATGTGCAGCGGCGAGAGAAAGCGGCGAGAAAGGAGGCGTTGGAGGATGCGAAGTATATGCCTGTTGCTAGGGGTGTGGATGATGAGGAGATGAATAGGGAGTTGAAGGCGAGGCAGAGGTGGAATGATCCTGCAGCGGAGTTTTTATCGTCGAATAATACTACGACTGCTGCTGAGGCGGGTCCGGTGGCTGCGGGAGGGAGTAAAGCGAGGAAGAAAGTGTATACTGGCCCCGCCGCCCCGAATCGGTATGGTATTCGCCCTGGGCATAGGTGGGATGGTGTCGACCGAGGGAATGGGTTTGAAAGCCAGTGGTTTGCGGCGAGGAATAAGAAGGGCATGAGGGAGGAGTTGGAGTATGCGTGGGCTATGGATGAGTGATTCTGCTTTTCCCCCCTTAGAGATGAGGCTTCTTTTTTTCTGGTTTAAGCAGTTTTCAAAGGTGCATTTTCCATGGAGTTTTGGGACTTGGGATTTTATGTTTTTACTTGATTGGGTCTATATAGCTCCGCGAGTGGTTGGTGTTGATGTTGTAGCATATCGTACATACCCCGAAATCTAACGAGCTGATATACAACATATATAGTAACAGCACAAATCAAATCTTGTATACTATTTGAGACTATATATTAACAAAACACCTAGACCGTCTAGTTATTATTGCTCATACTGTCGAACAGGTTAAAACCATCACATAGGTATGATACCCCGTACAGCGCTCCTAGGTAGCCATCCTCCCCTGTTTTGCGGCATCAATGACGTACCCGAATAAAGAACTGAAGAGATGGCGTAGGAAGGGAACGATGGGCCGTTGGGGAGTATGGTTAGAACTATATATAGGTAGGTAGGTAAGGGGGGAGAGAGGAAGAGAGGGAGGCTGTCACGCAGGGAGAGAAAAGCAAAAACAACACAGCGTAAGGATAGAACTGAGCAAGATCGAGTAGGAAAGGCGTACTGAGTGATATTTCACCATCCTTTCTTCCGTGGTCATGAAAGCAAAAGTTTCTCTAAAGGCAAAAAGAGAGAGAGAGAGAGAGAGAGCCATATATATACCAATCAATCAACGAACGCGAGAGAAAAACAGAGCAAAAGAAAAAGAAAAAGAAAGTATAAACGATCCTCACATACATATCCCATTTCAATCATGCGCATCATATCATTATGAGATCTCGCAAAAGCAAAACAGAATTTAGAAAAAGCAAGGCAGCAAAAAAGAAAGGAAAAGAGAGAGCGCATTTCTTCCATCTTTTTCTTCTTCTCTCCCTGCCGAACGGCTGCTATTCTTTCTACACTCGTACTCCTTCGTCCCGCATAGATCGACCAAAAAAAAAAAATAAAAATAAAAATAAAAAAAATAATAGGAAACCCAGCCAAAATAAAAGAGGGAAAGATAACGGCTGAACCAAGCACGTTAGGAGGCAGGACGACCAAGAGGCAAACAAAAAAAAAGAAACTAGAACGACAAAAATATCACACAATAAAAAAAGAACGGGTAAACACATTTATCTATCTCCTTTTCACCTCGCTAGCCCACCCCTCAATCCCCTCTCCTTTGCTCCCCACGGGAACATTCAACTTCGCCCCAGCCATCCCCTTCGTCCCATCAAGATACTTATGACTACTCATCCCACCCGCATTGGCCCTCCTCTCGGGCAAAAGCTCCAACATCGGGGTCAAAAAGTCCGAAATCTCTTTACTCTCCTCGACGCTGAAATGGTACTTTTCCCGCAACACATCGGGCAAAGCCCAATGTCGGAGGCGGTGGATGTTTCGGAGTTCGCCCTTGCGGTTGAAGATCTCTTGACTCCATTTTCCGGATAGACAAAGGGATTTGGGGAAGGGGCCGAGGAGCTCGATGATTTGGGCGATGTGGTCGTCGTCTTTGCCGTATTTTGTGCCGGATTGCGGGTCGAAGAGGTAGTCTCCTGTTATGAGTTCGAAGACCTGGAAAAGTTAGACTTGGGGAAAGCCACGTATAATACAAACAAGAAGGATACGCACCATTGCGGCCATGCTCCAAACATCCGTGCTAGCGCCCCATTTAGCTCCTAGTATCACTTCGGGCGATCTGTACTGTCTTGTTTGGATGTCATTTGTGAAATGGTGGCCGACCCAGCAGGCGTTGCCCAAGTCAGCGATTTTGACGGAGATGATATCAATTTCGTCGCTAGGCTGTGTTTCTGCTGGTTTATCCAGGGATATTCCGGAAACCTCCCGCTCTAGAATATCACTGAAAGCAGTCAGTAAGTTTTAGGACTGAAAGTGGCGGCAATAGTAATGATCATACGTAGTCTTTTCTCGTTGCTTCTGCTTGTCGTCTGCTGCTGCATCTGGGTCTTTCATACCCAACCGATCTCTCATAGACATGGGGCCGGACACGCCGCCTGGAAGAATGACATTAGCGTCAAAAGCGCAAAAAGAAATAACAATACAGGATACAGCGTACCTGGAGATTCGCTTAGAATTTTATTCAAGCTACTATGCGAGCTCTGCGACGAAGCCTGAGCTTTAAACGGATCAGTGCTGCCGAAATTGGCATTGAGCGGGCTAGGAAGCGGTTGGCTGCCGGTAATTAGGGTCCTTCTTCTCCGACGGCCATTGCGATGATCTTCTTTATTCTCTTTCTTCGGCTCCTCGACGAACTTTTCCACAATCTTCTCCACATCTCCAATTTCAATCAGGACGTTTTCGGGCTTCAGGTCGGTGTGGATGATGCCGCAATCTCGATGCAAGTAATCCAAACCCAGTAGCACTTGCTTTGTGATCTGCCTAACCAGTGGCATGGGAATACCGCGATGGTTCCAGCGCTTAATCAGACCCAGAAGATTCTCGCCCAAGACCTCGAAGACCATGCAAACGTGCACACCATTGGGACCACGATGCTCGAACGAATCCAGCAGACTGACAACATGCTTGCGACCAGGATGACTCGGATTCGCCTGGACGATCTTATTGAGCAACTTGATCTCATCGATCGCAGTCTCGGTGTAATGTGCGGCTGAGCGGACGACTTTCAACGCGACATGTTTGCCAGTGGTTGTATCGCGCGACAACCAGACCGTAGAGAAATGGCCCCAGCCCAGCTTGCGGATGACGACGTATTTCCCGTTGTTGTAAGTTTCGCCAATTGTGACGGGGTGGTAGCCGCCTTTGCAGTAGTCTTCTGAGTCTTCTTCGTCGGCGGTGACTTCGGCGGGGTCTTCGGTGGAGGAGGAGGATGAGCGGGAGAGGGGGGATGTGTATGTAGTGTATTTATATCTATCACTGGTGTTAGGGTGGGTTGAGAGTCAATGTAGAACGGACATGCAGGGGTATCAGAGAAGACACACCCAGGAGCCGATGAAGGCGGCATGGCGGCAGAAGAGGTGGACGCGGCAGAGGCAAGAGGATCGTTGGTGACGATGGGCTTCAGATCGGTGCCCTTTCTGCGCTTCTTGCCAGCGTTCCCGTTTGCGGAGGTGTTTTGGGAGGAAGGATTGGCGGCACTCGCCATCTGCTTTGCCTTTGAGATCGCAGCTTTGGTGATGTCACCCCCATTCATCATACAGCGGGAAACACGGGCGGAAGAGTAAGTGTGTCGCTATCTACGCGAACAGACCAGGACGAGAGTCGCGGCGGGTTTCGTGCACAGGTGTTGGGCGGGTGTAGGAGTGGTGGAGGGAGGCGGGAGGAGGGGCGGGAAGAGAAGAGAAGAAGAGAAGAAGCAATATGGGAGTGGCAGCAGGGATTTACAGACACAACAGCCGCAGCAGCAATGACGAGAACAACGGAACCGGTCTATGTAGATGCAATGGAGCGAAGAAAAGGGAATAATTATCGACAGCAGAAGAGCAGCATGCGGGCGGCAAGCAGAGCAGAGCAGGGCAAAGCAGAGGGGACGAAGAGAGTCGAGCAGCCAGATAGAAAAGAACTAAGAACAGAAAAGGACAGGACAGGACAGGATCTAAGATGCGGCAGACGATGGAGAGTTGGGCAGAGGAGAAGAAGAGAAGATGGAGATGAGAGAGAGAGATGATGATGAATTGTATTCGTTTCTTGTTTCTTATTTTGCCCTTATACTCTACTCTATACTCTCCTCTCTACATATACACCATGGATCCCTCTAATTAACCAACATGTCCGCCTTCAGCCAGCCCTCGCTGCTCAAACAGCTGCTGGCCTCCCCGCTGCTCTTCCTGCTGCGCCGTCTCTACGCTCTCCTCCGCCTGCTGCGCTCGCCCCCTCTGACCCGTTCCTCGTCCCAGCTGCCCGTCCGCGTCGTCTGCATCTCAGACACCCATACCCGGCGGCTGTCCTCCGTCGCTGACGGCGACCTGCTCATCCATGCCGGTGATCTGACGGATGCCGGGACCCTGGCTGACATCCAGGATGCCATAGACTGGCTGAAGAGCTTGCCGCATCGGCACAAGGTCGTCGTCGCGGGGAACCATGACAGCTGGTTCGATGAGAATGTGAGGCCCCTGGTGAGAAGTATTCATCATGAAGATGAAAATGAAGACGGAGAGCTGGACTGGGGCGATATACACTATCTCCAGAACAGCACCATCACCCTCTCCTTCCCATCATTATCCTCATCCTCTTCAGGAAGATCACCCCGAACCCTCACAATCCACGGCGCCCCTCAACTGCCCCAATTCGACCCTTCTCACCCCTCCCTCAACGCCTTCCAATACCCCCTTTCCATCACCCCCGAATCCACCAAAATCCCCTGGCCAGCCCCCATCCCTCCCTCCACGGACATCCTCGTCTCCCACTCCCCTCCCCTCCACCACCACGACAACTTCCCGCACGCAGTTGGCTGTCCACACCTCCTCGCCGCTGCCTGGCGTGTCCGTCCCCTCCTGCACGTCTTCGGGCATGCGCACGCCAGTCGTGGTGTCGAGAGGGTTTATTACGATAATTCCCAGAGGGTGTTTGAAGGGTTGTGTGCGTCTCGGGTGGAAGAGGGCCCGATTTGGACCCAGGGACGGGGATTGGGGTATTGGATCTTTACGCGCGGTGCCGGGTTGAGGGACCTGTGCGATTGGCGCATGTGGAGGGGCGTGGTCAGGGTTATCTGTGGTGCGATGAAGGCCGTGTTGTGGACAAGGGTTTGGGGCGGCGAGGGCGGATTGGGGAGGGAAGGGTGGATGGTTAATGCCGCTTGTCTGGATGATCGGACGAAGAAGTTGAGGGGGAAGGGGATTGTCGTTGATATTTAGGCCGAAATCATTAATGAAAGATCAGTTCATGGAGTAATAGGGGGATATATGATCCTGTTCATCTATATACATCTATCCTGCATAATATATATCCCTAGCCATAAGGGCTTAATTTATACAACAAAATCCAACACAACATCAAGGATATCTCCAACAAATATACATATATACAGATGGTTCATCCAAGGACGGATAACCAAGCAAATGTGCATTTACAACGCCAACACTCAACATCCTAGATGCACCGATATCAAATCACAACTTCGACCCTCCCCCCACGGCCGCCGCCGGCCTCTCCGCAGGCACACTAAGCGGGTCATATACCCTCAACGCCAACGAATCCGTCGGGCTCGACACCGCCCTCGTCCCCAGACCCCTCGTATCCACCAAATCAGGAGACAGCTGGTCAACCGACGACGCTCCAATCAACCTCATATTCATCTCCATCTCGTCTTTGAGTAATTGCATTGCCCGCTCGACCCCCGCTGTCCCGTACGCGCTCATGGCGTATAGGAATGGTCGACCGATACCCACGCCCTTAGCGCCTAGACAGAGTGCTTTTAGAATATCCGTCGCCCGCCGGATCCCTCCGTCGATGTAAATCTCGATCCTGTCTTGCCAGCCTCGCGCTCGCAAAACGGGCATTACTTCTGCCAAAAGCTCGATAGACGAGGGCGCAAAGTCGAGCTGTCGACCGCCATGGTTCGAGAGGACGACCGCGGGGATACCCATCTCCACGGCTTTGAGAACGTCATCGACCCGCTGCACGCCCTTGAGGACGATTGGCATCTTGGTTATGGATTGGAACCAGGGGATATCGGACCAGGAGAGGGAGGGGTCAATGAATGATGAAATGGCGCGCGCGGCGCCCTGGCTTCTATCCACGGAAGAATCGGAGGATTGCACGTCGGACCCCGGATCGGAAAATTTCGACCGCATGTCCTTCTCCCGCCGTCCCAGCTGTGGCGCGTCGACGGTTATGAAGAGAGCTTTGCAGCCGCGCTTCTCGGCGTGCTGGACTATGTTTTGTGTTATCTTGCGGTCCTTGTTCACGTACAATTGCAGCCATTGGACCTGGTTATCTGTCTTAGCATCGACCACTTCGTCGAACGAGCAGGATGCGAGGGTGGGGATCATTTGGATCACGGAGTGCGTGTGCGCGGCGCGGGTGAGGCAGACTTCGCCCTCCGGGTGGCCGAGTTTGCCCAGCGCGGTGGCGGTGACGTAGAAGGGGACTGAGACGGGGGTGCCGAGCATGGTTGTGGAGATGTCGACGTTCTCGACGTCGACGAGGATGCGCGGGCGGAACCAGATTTTGTGGTAGGCGGCGTGGTTTTCGCGCATCGTCTGGGCTGGGTATTAGCAAGCACGAAGTAGGTATAGAGAGGACAGGTAGTAAGGAATGTACAATCTCGTCATCTGCACCGCTGGAGTAATACCCCCAAGCAGTCTTCTTCATAACCCGCCTGGCGACCGCTTCAAAGTCCATTAGATTGTAGCACTGCTCCAACAACGGCATGCGCTTAATCCGCATCTGCCTCTCTTCCTCATCCGGGTCAACCCCTTTGTCCTCCTGCATGACGGTATCCATAGCAACCTCGCCCAAGTGTTTTGACTTGTCAAGGAACTTATCCAGAGTGTCGGGAGGATGGATGGGGTCGAACTCGTCGGTGGCGTCTTTCCCCGCATATTTGAGGATGATTTTCTGGCCGCCGGGGTGTTCTATTTAAACATTAGAAGAGAATAGTGATAAAATAGCATGGGTAGAAAAGTAACTACCTGGTAGGAATTCAGTGACGTCGTATGCCTTTCCATGGACGATTACCCAGCAAGAGTCCTTCGAGTTGTGCTTGAGCACCTCCGGCCCGGTTAGCTTCTTTTGCCCCGACATTGTGGAGGATCGCCGATTAGATTTGATATAGATAACTCTACAGCAACCGGAGCTTAGCGACGGGGAATGGGACAGGCATCTAGCGAGGGAATGGCAGGTGGATGGATATATGGCCTACATACAGAACGGGGGGGAGGTTGCGAGATCCGGCTATCGTCGAAGGAGTGGCAGCATTGAGCGGGGACGGTCCCGACAGGGGTGGTAGAGCACAGATATAAGAACCGGAGGATCAGAAAAGACGAAAAACAAGGAGAGAACAGGATGTCAAGGAGATCTTGGACAAATACGTGGGACAGGACTGGCTGGTTGTCCTGATTCTCGCACGAGAGCGTCCGAGCATCCGGCAAGCAGAGGATGATAGGCGCCCGGGGTAACTCCGGGGCTGTCCCTGGGCATCTTTAGGGCAGATCCGGGGGCTTCTAGGGGCAGTCTAGGGGCAGTCTAGGGGCAGTCTAGGTGAGTTCTCGGGGCATGGGAGGGCAGTTCAAGGGCCCTTTCGAGGGAGACGGGCGCCCGGAACTCTCGGCCGACATGTCTGAACCGCGCGGATAATACTCGCTCGTCTCTCTTTTCTTTTCTCTTCTTCTTTTCTCTGCTTCCCCAGGTCTTCCGTTGGGGTTTGTGTGATACACAGACGATGTTGGTTTCGCTGCAGGGAGACCCCTACACAGGAATGTTTTGAGCCGACTGTCCTGGAGTCTGGAGACCCCAGAGAGAATTAACCGCAAGAACGGAGTATCGTGCGTTATTTAATAAACGACTCCACTCCTCAGGAAATCTATATTAAGGGACCGCATAAGCGACCAAGAAACACAGGCGGGGAGGGATCGCTGGAAGAACACCCTCTCCTCCATGGAGAGGACTCGACGCAAGCCTTTACTTCCTCCCAAAGTGTAGCAGCGCCCTTGATGGATTACTATATCCACTGAGTCTCTTATGCCCTCTGTCGCGGAACTGGCGGCTTTTGGCAAATGTGTCATCGAAATGATCAGTCCCATAATATGCACTCCACCAGCCCGGTTGCTAATTCTGGTGCCCAGCGCGACCTGACCGCACTCTCGCCAATGTCTGTTGTGGGATTACGGGGTCGTCCGTCGTCGCCGCTGGTTTTGTCGGGATCATCTCAGTTTCCTAGACACAACCACAACAGCCGAATCCTGTGCGGGACGGAATCTCATGCTTGTGTGCTACCAAACAACCTCAATCCCATGACCTGTGATATACACAGTAATTTCCTACATAAGTGTTGATCTGTGTGCTCCACCTTCGCTGGATCCAAACACCAGAAAGCCCTCATCCTGGGCATATTCCCCGCTTGTCTCGTCTTTGCTAGCCCCCTTCTGGAAAAGCTGTTTCTTTTCTTAGTTCAAAACTACACAAATTTATTCATTTATTATGGACTAAACCTTGAAACCAAACTCAATGCCGGACTGCTCTGCCGCAACATGTGCCATGCTCTCCCTCTCTCCAGGCCCTCGCTGACTCCCCTTCTTGCGCCGGTTTGCTTTTTTGGCCATAGTGGATACACCGGATCAGAGTCAGAGGCTCTCTCATTGAACATGAAAATCTGGAGTTCGCTCTAACTGCGCACAATCACCGGCGCCGAAACAGGAGCGATATCTCGGGACTCACTTCCTGTCTCAAGAAGCTAGCAGATGATATCCCTCAGATCTGGGCTTGATCCGAGATATTTCCCTCCGCATCTTACCATTTGTCAATGCGCCGCTGGAGTTTTTTGACTCGTGTGCTGCGTTGTGGACCCAGATGCCTCGCTTCTCACGCATCTTTTTTGGGAGACGATTTACGGTTAATCTGAGTTATTTCTGTTCTACACATGCATACTATCCACTGTTTGACGCCTTCCCACCCTGTTCATCGCTTTTACTTACCCCTTAGAAATAATAATGCAACATTACTCCATCCACTGGGTTCTAAGGTCACTTTGTGGCCCCTCCATTGGTAACGCATGGCCGCACAACGTCCGGAGTAAAACGAGCCGGGGAACCAGCCGGGGAACACTGGGGAACAATTTATAAAATGGAACCTTTTTCGCGGCTGATCTGTGCGGGTCTTGTCTTCCTCCTTCCACATTAACAACCACGTTTTCCTCTTTGTTTTTGCAAAGCATTTGAGTCCATCACATTGCTATCTTCGTCGCTACACCTCGATTGCCTCGGCATGCGTTACCCAGCATGGCTTTTTCCTCTCTTGGTAGTGAGGGCTACAGCCTTTCCGAAACCTACTCTGAACTTGGCCCTTCGCGACTCGACAAGCACCCCCGTATGTGACATGATGTACAACGGCTCCGAGGAAGAAAAGGCCGCCACTTGGAAAAACAGCGGCGCCAAAGTCCTCTTGGCCGACTTCCTTAAATCTAACGGAGTCGGAAATTGGTCCGATAACTTTATTCAGCAATATGTCAAGGGCAGTCAAGGAGGTTCGATATTACACTGTGGCGTTCTGGGTTCGACTGCTTGTACTCCCTGGCCATGCAACCCGGATATATATAAACCCACCGAGGCATTTATGGTTGTTCAATCAATGTCTGTTCTGACACTCCAGTACGATCAGTTGCACAAGGAAATGCAGGACACCGCTATCTCGAGCCTGGCGGGGGACATTGGTGATGTTATAGCTATTTATGGGCCCCCGCCTCAGAGTTCAAACAGCTATATTCTCACTATATTGATTGGTGCCTTTGTTGGTGGTGCTGCGTTATCAGGCCCACACTGGAAGGTTGGCGTCAAAATGACGGGCATGGTCGGTTTATTGAACATAGTAGCAGGGATCGTGGCTTCAAATCCGCCAGAAACAAAAGCAGATTATGAAACAGGGCTTAAAGAGGTTCTGGGTGATATCTTCGATCCGTACGCTGCGGCTTTGAAGAACAAGGTTAGAGCTGTCTTTGTTGGGGAATTTGAAAACCTCCCCGACTTCAACCAGGATCCGGCGTCTTGGATTGAGAATGTGTTTGATAGAGGTGCTTACTTGGATCACTATGCCCCTGAGGTCGTAACACAACAATTGATAGATGGCTCCAGGGTGTTTGTTGTGAGTAATGGCTTGATGCTACTATCTCAACACTGCTGGTCGACCATTACTGACTTCTGGAAATAGAAACAGGCTTTTGTTGTCCAGTGTCTGAAAAGACAATCGTACTATCTGTCAATGCGAGTAAGTGCTATGTCTCCTTTCAATTCACCAGAGGATGGTGTGGTTTTTTTTTTTTTTTTTTCTTACCCGTGATGCTTATTACATATTCGTCAATAGTGGGACATTAAGAAAGAAGACTGCACGGATGATAGGCAGGTTTGGATGTACGATGTAAGTTTAGGCCCGTGCTCCACCCAAGGAAATCCTTTGTTGCTAGGGATACCTAATTATGGCTAATCGATTTGTATCCAAACAGCGCTGCAACGAGATCGTGAAATCGGTGTGGGCGACAGACCAAGGCGGTACGATCTATAAACATCTCCGGAAGCAATCTCACTCTTTGCCAAAAGATTTATGGGAACCCCTGGTAGGGACGTATGGAGTGGATATCAAGACGGCGGTTAAAAACGCAGTTGACTGTAAGGCACACGGCACTGGGGTCCCAACAACAACAATGTCAGAGTTTCCTTCATTTGGACAATCTGAGTATCCTAGGTGCTTCTTTAACTTCGATGTCAGGGATGAGGATGAGAATGGACAGCTACCTGAAGAAACGAATACCGCTCTACAGAATGATAATGGCTACGTCTCCGGTGAATGTGGCGTGCATATCCGCGAAAGAAAACCAGAAGGGGACCAGGCGGTCATACAACTTGAAGCAACAATCAAGGATAGCATGGGCACGCCATTGACAACAGCCACGTTCCAAGATCTGAGCCCAACTGCTGTTGTCAAAGGAAAAGAGTCGGATGACAATGCCCATCTTCCATACGACTTCTACATGGCGGCACCACGGGCGGGTGATCCCGATAGCACGCTGGAATTCTGGTACTCGGACCAGCACTGGTCAACCAAAGATAACGGCAAGAAGGTCTTTCCTGGCTGCGTTATAGCATCGGAATACGAGTCAAACGGAATCCGTGACGGGGACTGTGGCTTTCGGTGTTTCAACCCAACATCTGCTCCCCCGGCTTCGGCCACCATTGCTCATCCCTTACCAACAAAGGTGCCCTACGACGCCGGATGGTGCACTCTACATGTCACTCAAAGGACTACAGGGGGTTCGTACTATCTCATTTCGTCCACGGTTTACGATGCGGGCCATCACGTCGTCGGCAGCTTAAACGGCAGAGTTGATTGGGACGGTAAAAGGTCTATCAAGGGCATACTGCCCCATAAATTGATACTCACAGTGAAGCGTGATACGGTGGAGTTTCAGTACGGTGATATCAAGTGGAGTGCAGCGGAATCTGGTGCCTGTTCGTATGGCCCCTGGAATCACCCTACTGGTGGACATCCGGACGTTCAAATGGATTGCGGGTTTACATGTAAGTAGGGAGGGGGATATGTCAATTTGCTTATAACAGTCTATGATACGTTGACCACGCGGATTTCGAGAGATATTTTGATCCCTCGTGTTGTTCATGTTTTGTAAACGTACTGTATATATATGTATACGCAGAAACGAAGTGATGATCTGACGAGCGCCTTTCAAAGCCTTTCTTTTATTTTCCTGATGTTTTATCATTTGTATTATTAGTGTACTTCAATCTGTGAGGTGGTGCCTTTCCCATCGGATTCATGCGTGACCTAACTCTGTATGCCTGATTCCTATTATCTTTCTCGTACGAAAATAAAGTCTCAGTTTCCTAGAGATATTTATTATCGCTACACTCAGATCATATTCTGGCTATCCATAGTGTTCGATAGCCGTCCTCTGTTTATTTCGTTTTATAGTCAAGGGATGCAACTCCCCCCAACAGAGTAGGAACTTGAACAGCCACAGATCATATATAGCTCCTAGGTAGCCTGCTTAATATGAAAGATAATTATAATAGGTACGATAAAGATACTCTCTCTTCATCTCCAGTTGACCTACATTACATCCGGAACAACCTTCACCCAGTGTTTATTTAATGTCCTTCAGATGACCAGAATGTCACGATTTGATTTGGAATCAGAATAAAATGCCCATGATGCACTAACATGACTCTTCGACCGCAGCTAATGACTTCCTCAGGGATAAATCACTGCTGGGGTCGATGTCACTGCTGACACCCGGCTTCGGCTGTGCTGTGGTGTGACGCAACTCCATCTCCGCCGAGCTGATGATTGCTTTCGTTCGTTTGGTTTACTCCTGCTGCCTTCTTTATTACACCGCTCTCTCTTCTTTCTTTACGACTTACAGTTATAGGACGCTATCCGAGACACTCACTTGACTACGCTCTTTGTGTGTTAGAATACTGTAAATACTGCTGTATCATGCACTGGACCAGGCTGCCATCTCCCTCGTGATTCTGTTGCTGATAGCCTGCGAATCGCAGAGCCCAAGATGAGCAACAGTCTAGAGGCGAAAATAGTCGTCTTAGGCGGCCCAGGTAGGCTACATATTCAGGTTAAATTATTACACCCTGCTAACTGCGAGGAACAGGCGTCGGGAAGACCTCTCTCGTCCAACGCTACGTCAAAAACTCCTTCAACCCTGCCACCACCGCTTCGACAGTCGGTGCCTCCTTCGTGACGAAACGTGTCCTAGATGCTACGTCAGATACTGTCGTGCGTCTACAGATTTGGGACACAGCTGGCCAAGAACGCTTCCGCAGTATCTCCCGTCTTTACTACCGCGGCGCCAATGCAGGTCTACTCTGCTATGATATTACGGACGAGAACAGCTTCCAGGAAATGGCCGGATGGCTGGTGGAACTAAAACAGAACCTGGGAGAAGATAGCCCCATCGTGATACACGTTGTGGGCACAAAATCAGATATCGTCGCGGACGACCCGACGAAACGGAAGGTCCCCTTTGAACGGACTATAGCTTATGTCGCCGAACAACTATACCCCTCACAAGCATCCACGCCTCCGCCTAGCTCCGGGATGGGCGTTCTCAGTAATCCCACCTTTGGCAACCCGGCGGGGCTGGGGGGCTTACAGGGCCTAGAAAGCAAGCGCAGCAGCGGCTTCTGGGGTCAGGATATCGGCTGGGATTGTTGCCATGAAATCAGCGCCAAGGACGGCGAGGGCATCGAAGAAGTGTTCCGTGTCATCACGCGCAAACTTGTCGAGCAGCGAAATAAGAAATTAGATGCTGGTGCCGTGCAGCATGGTGGTGCGTCGAGCCGTGGACGCGCTCGTACGCCTTTGAATCCTGACGGTGGTGTCGTTTCGGAGGGGAATGGTAGTGTTCGTGGTGGCACAGCGGATAAAAGACGTAGTTGGCTCGGGTTTCCTCAGGGCTTGGGCGTTGGTGAGGAGTTGGTTGATGTTTCTGCTGGAGCTACGAATACGTCCCGTCGTCGGTGTTGCTGATGTCCTTTTTGCCCCGTGGCTCTCTCTACATCCTTTGCTTTCAGAATTTCTACGCTGGTTTTTGTTGGCGTTCTTGGGTATTATCTTTCCATTTCTGGGCGATTCCCTGCTTCTACACCATTGCATCATAACGACTTCTCGTGGCCTCCAGACATTTTCTTCCATTGTTACTCTCGGAACCACATGTTCTTGTTTTAAGCCTTGTATTTTGTGATTGGCGCATTAGAGAGGGATTATTGGCATGGCATTGACCTAAAGACCGTTGCTCTTGAGTCGCTCTATTCAGTTCAGTTCAGTTCAGTTCAGCAGAGTGGTTTCATATTGTTCAGCGCATTGATTACTCTTGTTTAATGTCTTCGCTATTGTTTGCATCTCCTCCCATGACCTTCATTCTTTGCGCTCGATCTTCTATTGCATTTGTGACTGGCGTTTTCCTGCGTATTGTCTTTTTCTTTGATGGTTTTTCGTGATGGACGGCCTATGGTACCTAGGTAATTAGATATTCACTATCAGGGGTTATTAATATAGGGTAATACTAACAAAAATCTCGCGTTACTCTGAAAACAATGTGTCAATATCAGAATACGGATCCCTCCTCAGTTAGTTTTAGGTGAAGACAGGATCCGGGTCTCCGTTGGACTTGGATAGACTGTAATTTCATGTTTACTCTACATGATGAATTGAAATTCTGCCCCGAATGCGTTTTAGAATGTGACTAGACACCTACGAATCAAAGAAGGCGATTTTGGCATCGAAAAAGCCGGATACCTATCAAATGCATATATGCACGAGTATCTTCAATATTGAGGTAATGAATGGACATGACGATGTGCGAGACGTGTCAACTACCTAGGTATATAAAGGAATGCGTAAAATAGCAGAATGCTAAATGAGTGGCTGGTCCCGATTGAAAGGACGGCAAGTAAACGAACGTGTCTGTTACAAAAGCAGAATCTTAGTAGTCATCACCACGACTGATCACTTCTTTTCCACCATTGTGGAGGAGAATTGTCTAGAGTGGATTGTTAGCAATATGGTAATAGTTTCATAGGTAGAGAAGCCCATACATGTTCAAATTGAGCCGTGTATGAGCCCTTCACGTCAACAAGGGGCGCGTAAGACTCGACGACGTCATTATCCACTAAATTCTTCATCTGGACACCATCCCGTCAATATTTGCACAAAGAGATGCAACTGCTGTTCTGAACTGAAGTCCTTACCGCAAGATGATACCGGCTCACCCCGAGACGCTCCAGATACCGACGGCAGAAAGGCAACGTGCCAAAATTGGCGTCGATTTTCTCCAGCAGGGACTTCGCCGAGGGGAGACGAAGGTGGCTTCCCGAGACACCGGGTCTTTTCCCGTAACCGTAAATACCGACCTATTAAAATGTTAGTTAAACTATAGAGCCAAAGGCGGGTAAAATGAGGGAATTAGTTAGTCCCTACATCATCATATAAGTATCCTGTACCAGTAGTCCCAAAAGTTTCAATGGCAAAAACTTCTCCTTCCCCCATTTTGTCGGGATTTTCATTTTTGATAAAGGGGATTTGTTTATTGCCATGAATCTGGTATCGCAGGATATCATGCCCCGAGATGGTCCGGATAGCCTTCACAGGGAAGATCTTTCCGCCAATCTCGACTTCATAGCTTTCCATTACCTCCTGGATTGAAGCGCCAATGTCACTCACTCTTGCGTCTACGCCGGCATTCTGTCCGCTGTGTCAATTTTACGCATGCTCATATCGGAAAACGCGCTGTGGCAACAACGTACCAAGATACCAGTATTTGTTGCGTCTTTGACAGACGCAAGCAGATTGTCATAGGTATGATCAAACGCGACTGTAAAGGCCGAATCGACAATACGGCCACTGACATGTACTCCGAAATCGACGCTTAAAACATCACTCTTGTCCAGAATGACGTCTTTTCCGCCCGGGTTAGGTGTCCAATGGGCCGCAACGTTATTCAGGCATAGCCCAGTAGGGAAGCCCACGCCTGCTTTCAAACAATCCCCAGTCTCAAGGCCCTGGTGGCCAGAGAGTGTGCGGACACGGTCTTCGATGCCTTCAGCAATTGATTGAAGACTTGCTCCTGGCTTGATGAGTTCCCTTTGGGCATATTGGCGAACCTGACGATGGATCTCGGCCGCTTGACGGTAATCTTCCAGAAAGCCTTCGTCCCAGAGACGAGAGTTGTACCGGGTCTCTTCATCCGTGGTACGGGAGGTATTTTCGTATGGAACAAGCTCTCCTGCTGGACACTTCGATGGAAGCAGAGCCGTAGTTGCTGGAGAGGCACCAGATTTGGTCTTTTTTTTCTTGGACCTTTTACGTTTCTTTTTCTTTTCTGTAGATGGGGGATTATGGGGTGGTGAGTAAAAACTAAGCAATTGCATGTCTGGGTGCCGGATCTGAATCATTTGACGTACGGCGAAACATACCAACATTGACCGGGAGGCTGTTTAACCCGGCTTCTTCTTTGTTATCATCGTCGTCATCGTCGTCTTCATCGCCGATGATTCCTTGACCCAAATCGGCCGACTGCGAGCCATTTGGGGAGGTTTTGGGGGCGTGGTTTGCCGCGCTGAGCGCTGGGCCGTTGGGAGCTACGGGTAGATGAGAATTTTTGTTTATCTAGCCTGGGTAGTAGAGATCATACCATCAGGAGTCTTCCTGTGTCCCTCGGGGCTTTTTGATCCCATGTTGCAATCCCCAGCTGCGGTTCTATCATGAATCGTTGCACAGTGCTGCGATATTGTCCGTGGAAGGCAATGGAAAAAGAAAATGCGAAGTCGCTTCTGAAAATGGATGCAACCCCGCCATATTTTAGTGTCCCCAAATCGATACGTAGGACTACACAAGGCAGCTTGATGGCTTTCGTTATTGTTTTACGCCCAACAAGTTTCAAAAGTTGTGTTTCTTCGGTGTTGGATAATCCAAATCTATTCCGATCGTTGGTTGTATATCTTGGACCAAGCTGGTGCCTTTTGTAAAGATGCAGTGTTAAACTCTCTTGACCTGCAGAATTCCCGTGTTATTTCCAGCTAGCGGCCGCTTAACTGGACGGCTTTCTTTTGTCCGAGGACAACTCCAGATGCTGGTTTGTTACTGAATTTGGGATTGGCGTTTTGCGGTGCGCAATTCCGAAATTCCCGTCCATGATACCCCGCCGTGGCAGTTCCTCCGATTCACTGTCGGGATTGAAGATGCATAAAAATTCTAGGCTGCTGAAGGATCCCCGCATGTTCATCCCTGATGATCGGCGAATATTCTCCATTTCACGGCTTTGGCTTCGAGGGATCCTTAGCGCTGGGAACTGCTTGTTTCACGCGCCTGTTATTCCTCCTTCGTCACGGAGTTGGCGGAAAAAAGTTGTAATTTCGGCAAGATGGAAGTACCTGTGCATCGGCATTTCCTGTCCTAGCTCTTCCTAGCGGGATGTTATATATAGGATGACCTGACAACAGTGGATGGCAGCGATCGCGTTGCCTGTGGCTACCTACTTTTGACGGCCATATCTCTTTGAAGAAGTTCAAAAAAATGCGATTGTCTACTGTAACTGCCCTGTGCGGCGTTTTGCTGAGCGCCATTTCTTCGGCGACGATTCTTGAAAACGGCCAACCTAGGCTGAACCCATACCCAGGGCAGGCCACCAAGCTTGACGATCTAGACGACTCCTGGCGTGTTTATGAGCCAAATGCCAAAGAAATATCATACAAGGGACGCTGGGATGATAAACACATCTCTTGGTGGTCTGCCCCAGGCTTCAAGTTTGGGTTCTCAGGGTCAAGAGTTGCCCTAAGTTTTGGCAATTATACTAGCGAAGGTGTCTTGGTTGCCTACCGTTATGGCGGACAAGATTGGCAGTTCTCAAATGTACGGGTCTTCATGATATATTGACAAACTGTTTCCCAGGGTGACACGTTACTGCGCAGGTCACAGCAAACGACACCTACCAATTCATCAACCCCGAAACGACGGGGTTCAACCTTACTGCAGAAGGTGCAACACGGACCTTCGAATTGCGAGTGACTAACTGGTCATATGGCGTCCAGGTAGCTGGCGTCGCCATCGACAAGGACGGCGAATTACGCAAACTCGAAAATCATTCAAAGACGGTCGAGATTATCGGCGACTCCCTATCTGCCGGACAGTATCAGACTTACGAGGGAATATCATCTTGGGCTTTTGGTTTTGTCGAGGGGCTAGGAAACGTAGAATATTCTATCACTGCCTACCCAGGGATCTGTCTCTATGATAAAATTTGCTGGGGCAATCCTCGCGGCCAGACGCATCAGTGGTACCGAGTTTCCGACACGTCATCTCGAGCAACTGATATCTATGGAGAGAGCCCGCCTTTGTGGGATTTCTCTTCGCGTCCGGCTGCGGACCTGGTCGTGATCAATCTCGGCACCAATGATTTCAACGAAGCAAATAATGTGACGAGCTCGCAATATTACCATGCTTATATTGACCTCATCCAGGGGATACATAAGGTGTGGCCGCACGCCCAGATCGTGGTACACGTATGTTCTCTTGTATTCTCATGTGCCCTTTCCGTCTCCATCATCCATTAACCTACTCTGTTCTTAGTCTCTTTGGCAAGGGTTTAGCGCTAGCGGAGACACGTACGTGCAAGATCAAGGTTTTTTTGAAGAAATACACCACGTCGCAAAGCGCTTCAGGTTCGTGCATTTCTTCAACACGACTGGCATTCTGCAGCATAACGACATCGGGCCTCAATGGCATCCCACAGATGTTGGTGCCGTCAAGGTTGCTAGTCATCTGCTTCAATACGTGAAACTGAAGTTTGGCTACGACCTCGAAGCAACGGGTCCAGAAGTGCAAGCGCAGACGCTGTACTGGAATGATCAGCAGAATTATTAGATGTTGGGAGGAAAAGAAGATTACATATATGTCGACGGTCCGATATATACCGGGCTTATAATGTATCAGGAATCAAATTGAGTTGAGCAATAAAAGCAAGCATAAATCCACTCCATCACACAGATCTCGGAAAACAAGCGAGGATCACAGTAGGACAAGGCACTTGGACGACTCTACTAATACAACCCCTACCCAAAGTCGGAGAAGCATGTACACATCTCACAACCACTCCCCCAATTCAGAGGACGGACATACATATATCGTATGGCTGAACTTCCCGAGGCAAGCGCACCGTTCGCTGGATGCCCTGAACGTGCATGCCTCCATAATAAAAGATGCTGATCGGGAATGCATGAGAACTTTGAGAAGGATAAAGCTCGCCCCACGTTGAGCGGTCTAAGCGTCCAGCGTCAACAACCCTGCTAGCTCGTATTCTTAACCAGATTTGTGCTTCCTCGTCCTCAAGACCTCAGGCCCAATATTTTATAACATGGCCCGCTATTACCCGGGTCCGTTGCAGCCTTGCATGGCTCGTTCGGGCACTGCCATCGCTTCTTCTGATATAGGGCACCCTAAGGCTCCCTCGTCATCGAGTCCAATATGACGAGCGTATTCATGGCTTCAACAAGGCAAACACCACCCTCAGCATCAAACCGTTGAACCCTATTTGATCTCCTGACAGCGACTTTGCCAGTGTTATCAGTCTGAAACTAACGAACCAACAACAGCGATCAGTTGGCGCGTGTCTTGCGTGGGCCCTTTGTCGCGCTACTCTTATCGGAGAGATTATAGCTAAGCTGCTAGTCTCACAAGTTCGCAATCAGACGAGAACTGGTAGCTTGTGACAGGAGAAAGCTCTTTTTTGTCCCTCTATATCCAGAGATGCATTCCTGAAAAACTTCATCTTTTCTCGTACAATTTTGACTGGCTTGGAAACGTGCAGTGCTGCGATTCTAATATCTAGCGCCGAGTCACTGCAGCCCAACATGTCGCAGACCGACTTGCGTCCCGTGGCTGAAAGCATTTCTGCTGGTACGGATGTGTCCCTTTGTTGCTCGATTATTTGTCGAGCGACATCATTACATTGCTAACCTTCAACTACATAGTTGTATCTGCCTACACAAACGCCGCTTCTTTAGTTCAGCGCATTAAACTCGCAGGCGATGGCATCTCTAGCAGTGCGATGGCCGATTTGGAAGACTCGCTAGCTCTGGGACCTCCGATTGTCAAGGGCCAGTATGAAAACGACTTTCACCGTATTGGCCAGGCCTACGCATCGGGCGACCAGGCAGCCCGCGAATGTTTGAGAGACATAGTAGTCAACCTGCAGTTGACGTTAATATCGACACTTCACACGTCGTTGCTGGACAATCTGGATCTGGACTATGGATCGCTATTGGATTGCTCGGATAACGGTCGCGTCGAAGCGATCGTCTGCCTGAGCCAATTAAGTCGCCGTCTTGCACCTGGTGCTGCCGCAAAGCCCGCTGCAGGAGTTCATTCACCGCTATCGACAGCCTCAACACCTGTGGAGATGTCAACAGACTCGCAGATTATGGAAGCGCCGCATGAAGAATTGTTCCGGGTACCCGTTTCTCGGAATCTTTCATCTGCAGGCAACAGAAGCAATCCGAGATCTCCGATCTCCCCAACCATGGAGTCGGATTTTGTGACAGGCTATGCAGAATCTGTTAGCCCAGCCACAAGAGACAGTCGCTATAATTATCCTCCAAACCGAACTCCTACGTCTCTATCCCGCGGCTCTATGCAAAGCATTGACGTCCGAAGCAATTGTAGTGACCCGATTGAAGGGCCACGCTATTTTCAGCACAGACACCAATTCAGGAACAATGCCCTTAACCACTCAAGGCCTACAATAAATGAATACTCTGCGCCCGGGCCATCCGACATTCATAGCAATGCACCCCAGGCACTCGGACCACGGACCTTTCAGCAGAGACCTACCCCCCCTCCATCTGGAATAGGGTCTCGATCACCGTACGATACACGGACTGATCTTCTGAGCCCTAGTTCTAGCAAGAGAACGAGTGTTGCGTCCGATATACAGCCTCCTACCTCACCCCCAACTAATACAAACATGTGGTCGATGGGGTCAACATTCAAGAAAAATGGTCCTCATGGTCCTGATGAAATTAGCGTCGATGACAGCACCAGCGCTCCGCGGCCACTTTTTTCGTCCATAACGACTTCTTTTAGGCGGAAGTCATCCGTAACTGCAACCCGCTCATCCAGGAACAACTCCGCAGCAGCAACTTTGGGCGACAAGGATGCGTTGCACGAAGACCACACAGGCCTCTATCTCCCTAATGAAGAGAACAAATTTGCCGGATTTTGTAAAGGCGCATGGAAGCTGCAGATGGGTATGAAAAAGGCCATGCTTATTGAACAGCGTCCTGCGGGAATGTATGCGCAGATCCAATTCTGGCGCTGCTCAAAATGCTGCTTCGAAGGGCCCCTGGGAGCTGCGATGCCTACATCCCCATTCGTCGGCCAAGACGGGAAAGCAGGTTTTTCCCGTACAGGCCCTGTTGACAAGCCCGCAAGGGCCTTCGATCAACGTGTTCGCGTCCACCGCTCCACAGGAATTCGTTACCGCTGGGCATTTCTAGCTAAATGTCATGTATACTGCAAAGATGTTCCTAAATCGACGGACGGATCGAGCGGGAGTTTTGGCTGTATATACTGCTGCTCGGACATGAAAAGCTCGGCGCCAGTTTTCACCGACGTGGACAGGTTTATGGAGCACTTGAGGATGCACGATGGCGAGATGACGCTCGAAGGCCATACGTGGAGCCCATCGGAGGAGATGTTGAACCGCACAAAGTGCATTATGGGCCGTGTGGCGCAGAATTGGGAAGAGTTTGATCTGAATATACCACCTGCTCTTTCGGAGGTTGGAGATTGAGTGCGTTGAAGATGTGTCTCTAAGCCGATACTAATTGTCAAACCGTGTAAATTCTTGAAATCATTTGCTTTTTTTCTTCCTCTTACTTGAATACCATATCGTATTGCTGTCGTGGTGGATCTTCCTTCTCCTATTCTCACTTGCTTGGGGCCTTTGGTTTTACACCTTTCTCATTGACCTGATGTTCCCCTTCTTGTGCATATAGTATACCCAAATTTGTTCTTCCATCTACAGATGTCCGGAGAGTGTTCGGCCCCTTAGCCACCTTAGCCATGTATTAGTCACCCATATATATTATAGCCATACCTCTTAGTATATAGGAACTTAGACCTTTTATTCTTGTCATCTGGTGGAGAGGTGTATCACGCTCATCCAACTCCACCAAGGAAACTTTCAAACATAGGCAAATCACCCAAAACCACCATGAGTTATAGTTATGATTGCACTGCTCAAAAGTGCTTCTAATTATCAAAAATCCACCTTTATTCACAGGGAGGTTGACCACCGTCAGGTCCGTCACCTATCAGGCTTGCATGAGATTGCAGAGGCTTCGGTCTTTCCACACATCTTCACCATTTCCTTGAGCTGATTGAGCAGCTAACCTCTTTGCGGCCCGCTCTGCCCGAATTTTTTCTTGCTCTTCAGGGCCCCAAAACTGCGACTGGTATTTTTGAGACTGCTTAAATTTCTCTAACCGCTTTTCCTTCCTCCTTGCTGCCTCGGCATGCCAAGCTCTGTGTTCCATACAAATTTCTTCTAAAATGGCTTCTCTTCTTTTTCGGTAGGCTTTGCGCTTTTTACGTTTTTTTATGTTTCTTTTTCCCCTTTGCTTGCTGAGATTTGCGCTCTATATTTATGCTCTCCCTGGTATCTTCTGGAGGGTCCGGAATGGGGTGGCATACATAGACCGGCCCCATTTAGAGCTTCTAACCTTTCATGGGTCCTATATTGTTGCGCGAACCTTTTCGCCACAAGGAGTAAAAGAGCTCTCAAGGTAAAGTTTGCATCATTCCCAGCACAGTGAATATTGGAAAAGCAGCATGCAACTTTAGTTAAAACATTGCTAAGTAAAGGTGATTTATTAGCAGGGAACAGGTTAGCTGCAACACCCTGAAGATCCACCACTATCTTCGTAATTAAACCCGCAGTAATTAAATTTAAGGTGTTTCAAAACACGTAAATCCTGATGGATATAATAACCTGTAAGGATAATAGTACAACTTTGGGTTTGGGGTACCAAGGACTGGATATACTTCAGTATATCTTGCCGGTGAATTCTAATAGATTCCCCGAACAAAAACCTTCTTGACTCTTCTTTGTAGTAAGCTTTGGACCCAGAGACAAAATTATATGTTGTTATTAGCTTTTCTAGTGGAGCAACACCAAGATCCTTTGTATCAAGGATTGCAAGGCTGGCCTCACTGTTTTGGGAAAGAGATTTATTACCCGTGAGAAGCCCAATATTCTTAAAGTCTATCGCAATAACCAGAGCATCGCCCAGATTCAACAATGTTATACCGTTTGGAAGGCCGAAAAGCGCATATAGAAACTGGACATCGTCCTGGCCAATTGGATAAGGCATACGCAGCTTGCCAAATCTTCTCGGTGATGAAACCTGTGTAGCATCCATTCAATCGCAAGATGCATTGGAAGCGAGAGTTTTGCTGTTTGAAGACAAACTAGGTGGTTCCATTGTTGAACCTTTGCAGCTTCGAGAGGTCACCAGCCACGACGGACACGAAGGAGACTGGGGGTACCTGCGCAGAGCTAAAGAGTTAACAAGCTTGCTCTTCATTCTGCGATGGCGATGGCGCCTGATTTTGAATCTACTTAGATGTGATGACTGGCCTTTTTTTGTTTTCTACCGGGGTTCACAACTGACCAAATTCTGTCTCCGATGGAAATAATGGCACTGTAAGCCTTAACATTGATCTTTGGGTTTAGTTGGTCTGGTCTGCGGTGTGGCACAATTTGTTTTATCGCAGCAACGGAGGATCGGAGAGCAGCAGAAACAAAAAGTTAGAAGGGATAGAAGGACGGGGACAGAGAAGAGAGAGAGAAGAAACTGGATCCCAAAATGAAGTGGTGCTGTAAGTCATGTAGTTGGGGATTCCGATTCCCCCGCAGGGTCGATCTGTAGCAAAACATCGGCAATATCTTGCCACATAAGATAGGGGAGCTGGCCGAGTGGTTAATTAATTACGAGCGTATAGGAACTCAGACCTCTTATCCCCACAGAGAGCCAGCTTCCAAAAAGTTGCGTTTTTGCCTACAAAGCTGTCTCCTCTTGTTTCTTTGCTCCATTATCTCCCATTTGCTTGTCTTCATGCCCATATTTACAATGTTATGCTTATGTTCTCCTTTCATTGCTCGCATCCAAGTAAGTACACATATCATGTTACTGGTTTGTAACTCTGGCACATTGTATGTCTATCTGAGACTCGGATAATACTTCCACCGCCACAAGCAACAAGATCTCCAACGACAGAATCCCCCTTCGCACGACTTTCGTTCAGACTTTCGACTGGTATCTTTTAATAGTCGTCGCCTCCGGCTTCTCCTACTCAGGTTGGCTGCTTCTCTCGGCGCCAAATTTACGGCCACCGAAAATGACGGCCGCCTTATCCGCGGAGTCACAATGGCTCTCTCAGCTAGCATCTATGAGACAGGTGATCGCGGAGCTAAAATTGCCCAGGAAGAACGAGGGCGTTGTGTATGGCGCCGATTTGGATCTTGGAGACGACAACCTCTCTTCTGGTCCAGAATCAGCGGAGGATTTGTGGGATATAATCAGTGAGGGTGGTGAGATACGTGAGGACTTGGACGAGGTTACGGATGCAGGAGTCGACGGACAGCTGGGAGCACTACCGCACAGTTCCTATGATAGAACATGGCTGGCTCAACAATGTCACCGCATTGCACAGCAGAAGCAGGGTCTTGATTCGGTGGATTTACAGCAGCAGCTGTTGGCTCTTCTTGCAACTGATAGCTCGTCCGAGGAGCTTCAAATATCCTTGGCTGAGATTGTCGGATTCGATGATCTTGACTTTGTGATTGAACTCATAGCCCACCGCAACGAAATAACTACTCCTCATCCAACTGACTCGGGAGATTCCATTTTAAGTCGACTACAGACAAAAAGCCAACGAGAACAGGCACTGCAGCAGCAGGACTACGAGCACAAACATGCGAAGTTGGCACCGAAGCAAGATCGAGAGGGCCCATCTTATCCCCACGTATATAAATCTCACCATGCGGGCAACACACTATCTGTTAACGGTCGGAAGTATGGACTACCTGTCGGCAGTACCCATGTCGAACAGCCACGGTACACAGAGTATTCTATTCCGGCTACAAAAGTCGGTACGCTAGGGGTCGGGCAAAAGCTGGTTTCTATCGATGAAATGGATGGTTTGTGTAAAGGTACATTCAAAAGTTACAAGACTTTGAACCGGATGCAAAGTCTACTCTATCCCGTTGCATATAAGACCAACGAGAATATGCTCATATGCGCTCCCACTGGTGCTGGTAAAACAGACGCTGCTATGTTGACGATTCTTAACGCGATTGCCAAAAATACGATCCCAAACCCCCTTGAAGAACCCGAGGCTGAAGATTTTGCCGTGCAAACTGATGAATTTAAGATTGTCTACGTGGCCCCTATGAAGGCGCTTGCGGCAGAAGTGACGGAAAAGCTGGGCAAACGCCTTGCTTGGCTAGGAATTCAAGTCCGTGAATTGACGGGTGATATGCAGTTGACGAAAAGAGAGATAGTGGAAACACAGATTATCGTCACCACCCCTGAAAAATGGGACGTTGTCACTCGGAAAAGCACGGGCGATACTGAACTCGTCCAGAAAGTAAGGCTTTTAATTATTGACGAGGTACACATGCTGCATGATGAGCGTGGTGCTGTGATTGAGTCACTCGTGGCCAGGACTCAGCGTCAAGTCGAAAGCACACAATCGTTAATTCGAATTGTCGGTCTTTCTGCCACGCTTCCGAATTACGTCGATGTCGCAGACTTCTTGAAAGTTAACAGGATGGCCGGTTTGTTTTATTTTGATGCGTCTTTTCGGCCAGTCCCATTAGAACAACATTTCGTGGGTGTAAAGGGTGATCAAGGGTCTAAGAAGTCCCGGGAAAATCTAGATATCGTTGCATTTGAAAAGGTGCGAGACATGTTGGAACTAGGCCACCAAGTTATGGTTTTTGTTCATTCTCGCAAAGACACAGTCAACACTGCTCGCCTTCTGTACCAGATGGCAGTTGATGACCAATGCGCGGGGCTTTTTAATCCAGAGGAACATGAGAATTACTCTCAAGCTATGAGAGACGTGAAAAGCAGCCGTGGCCGAGAGCTTCGAGAGCTTGTCCCCAAGGGCCTTGGAACTCACCACGCAGGCATGGCGAGATCAGATAGGAATTTGGTGGAGCGCCTATTCGGCGAGGGCGTCCTAAAGGTGTTGTGCTGCACTGCAACACTAGCTTGGGGTGTCAATCTTCCTGCCGCTGCCGTAATTATCAAAGGCACGCAGCTGTACAACCCGCAAGAAGGCAAGTTTGTTGACCTCGGCATCCTGGATGTTCTGCAGATCTTCGGTCGAGCTGGTCGGCCACAGTTTCAGGATACAGGTATTGGTTTTATCTGCACTTCGCATAATAAATTGCAGCACTATGTCTCTGCTGTGACAAGTCAGGAGCCTATCGAGTCCAGGTTTTCTAGGAAGATGGTCGATAACCTCAACGCCGAAATTGCGCTGGGTACGGTAACTTCCGTTTCTGAAGCAGTTCAATGGCTAGGTTATTCATACCTTTTCGTGCGCATGAGGAGGAACCCTCACAGCTATGGCATCGACATGAGCGAGATCCGCGACGACCCACATCTTGTCCAAAGACGACGCGAACTAATCATTAATGCGGCTCGGGTGCTTCAACAAAGCCAAATGATCATCTTCAACGAAAGGACAGAAGAACTGCGTGCAAAGGATGTAGGAAGGATTGCAAGTCAATATTATGTATTGCAGACGAGTATTGAGATATTCAACACCATGATGAAGCCCATGGCAAGCGACGCCGACGTAATGAAAATGATCAGTATGAGCGGGGAGTTCGACAATATCCAGTCCAGGGACAGCGAATTCAAAGAGCTGGACAAGCTTCGTCTCGAAGGGATTCAAACAGAAGTCGAAGGGGCAAATGACACAGCCCATGCCAAAACTAACATTCTGCTTCAGTCCTACATCTCCCGGGCAAAGATTGACGATTTCGCTCTCGTCTCCGATACTTCCTATGTGGCGCAAAACGCTGCCCGCATTGCCCGGTCCCTATTTATGATCGCGCTGAATAGGCGCTGGGGCTATCAATGCCAGGTCTTATTGTCTACTTGCAAATCTATTGAGAAGCAGATATGGCCATTTCAGCATCCTTTTCACCAATTTGACCTCCCGCTCCCTATCTTGAAGAATCTTGACGAGAAATTTCCTTCGTCATCAATCGAGTCTTTGAGAGATATGGAGCCAGCTGAGATTGGGCAACTTGTACACAACCACAGGATGGGTAATACGTTGTCTAAATTGCTTGATAACTTCCCAACACTCAGTGTGGAAGCTGAGATTGCTCCTTTGAACCGCGACGTCCTTCGCATTCGCCTCTATCTCTATCCTGAATTTCGATGGAATGACAGGCATCACGGGACATCTGAACCATATTGGATTTGGGTCGAGAATTCGGAAACATCAGAAATTTACCATCACGAATACTTCATTCTGAACCGGAAGAAACTTAACGATAACCACGAATTGAACTTTACAATTCCGCTGTCCGACCCATTGCCGAGTCAAATATATGTTAGAGCTATCTCTGACAGATGGCTCGGTGCAGAGACCGTCTCTCCAGTATCATTCCAGCATCTGATTCGTCCTGATACGACAAGTGTTTATACGGACCTGCTTGACTTGCAACCACTACCAGTATCAGCTTTGAAAAATTCTGCCTTGGAAGAACTGTATGGCCAGAGGTTCCAGTTTTTCAACCCCATGCAGACTCAAATTTTCCATACTTTATACCATACGCCGGCAAATGTTCTACTTGGTTCGCCGACAGGCAGTGGTAAGACTATCGCTGCTGAGCTTGCCATGTGGTGGGCGTTTCGTGAAAAGCCAGGTTCGAAGGTTGTCTACATTGCTCCAATGAAGGCCCTTGTTCGCGAACGTGTGCAAGATTGGCGGAAGCGGCTTGCAATACCCATGGGCCTAAAATTGGTCGAGCTGACCGGAGATAATACGCCGGATACAAGGACGATTCGCGATGCTGACATCATTATCACTACTCCCGAAAAGTGGGACGGTATCTCTCGAAGCTGGCAAACACGAGGATACGTCCGTCAGGTTAGCCTGGTTATCATTGATGAGATTCATCTCCTTGGTGGCGATCGCGGTCCCATTTTGGAAATCATCGTTTCCCGAATGAACTACATCGCGTCTCAATCAAAGGGCTCCGTTAGGCTGGTGGGGATGTCGACTGCTTGCGCCAATGCCACCGATCTTGGAAATTGGCTTGGCGTGAAGGAAGGTCTTTTTAATTTCAGACACTCGGTTCGCCCTGTTCCTCTTGAAATATACATTGATGGTTTCCCTGAGCAGCGTGGCTTTTGCCCGTTAATGCAGTCTATGAACCGACCCACTTTCCTCGCGATCAAGAACCACTCTCCGGAGAAGCCCGTCATCGTCTTTGTTGCATCTCGTCGTCAGACACGTCTCACTGCCAAAGACCTGATCAATTTTTGCGGCATGGAAGACAACCCTCGTCGCTTTGTTCGCATGTCCGAGGAAGATTTGCAATTGAATCTTGAGAGGGTTAAAGATGAAGCTCTGCGAGAAGCTCTAAGTTTTGGGATCGGCTTGCATCACGCAGGTCTTGTTGAATCAGACAGGCAGCTCGCTGAGGAATTATTTGCCAACAACAAGATACAAATTCTTGTCGCTACTAGCACATTAGCGTGGGGTGTCAATTTACCAGCTCACCTTGTCGTTGTCAAAGGCACGCAGTTCTTCGATGCTAAGATTGAAGGCTACAAGGATATGGATCTCACAGACGTCCTGCAGATGCTTGGTCGAGCTGGGCGTCCACAATTCGACTCATCTGGTATTGCCCGTATCTTTACCCAGGACGCAAAGAAAGCATTTTATAAGCATTTTCTTCACACTGGGTTCCCTGTGGAATCTACTCTGCACAAAGTGCTCGATGACCATTTAGGTGCAGAAGTCTCAGCAGGCACTATCACGACCAAACAAGACGCCTTGGATTACCTAACGTGGACGTTCTTTTTCCGCCGATTGCACAAAAACCCTTCGTATTACGGACTGGAGATTTCGGCTGACGAACACAACACTATGGCTGCACAAAATCTTGCATCAGACTTCATGGTTGACATTGTTGACAGGTCGTTAAGTGAACTGGCCGAGTCGTCGTGTGTTCAGTTCGATACCGCTACCGGTTTCGTTGACCCGACACCGTACGGAAAGATAATGAGTTATTACTATCTCTCGCACAAAACCATCCGGTTTGTTATGGCTCACGCAAAGCCAGACCCAACATTTGCCGACGTTCTCAGTTGGATGTGCTCCGCTTCGGAGTTCGATGAGCTGCCTGTTCGTCATAATGAAGACCTAATCAACGGCGAACTTGCTCGCCATTTGCCGCTGCCGATCTCTGTTATGGGCACTGACCTACCATTGTGGGATCCACATATCAAGGCTTTCTTACTTCTTCAGGCCTTCATGTCCCGCATTGATCTGCCTATATCTGATTACGTAGGAGACCAAACATCCGTATTAGATCAGGGAATCCGTGTAATGCAGGCATGCATAGATCTCCTAGCTGAGCTCGGTTATCCAAAGGCCTGCATGAAAATGATTGAGTTATTGCAATGTATCAAGTCTGCGCGTTGGCCGGACGATCTCCCTCTTTCAATTCTCCCAGGAATTCCCACTTCTCTAGACGAGGTAGCGCGAAAGGCACAGCTACCAGGCACTTTGCCCAAGCTACTTTCTCGGTCCCCATCAGAGGTTGCATCCGTTCCACAAAAGCTCCATCTCCCAACATCTACAGCGAACCAATTCACGAAGGCCGTATCACTTCTGCCGAAACTCTCCGTGTCCCTCGCGGATGCATCTGTCGCTGGCGTAACGGTCATCTTAAGCAGGCAACAACCACCACCTCACGGGCCGAAGCTCGCAAATAACCAGAAAATCCAACAGGATTCTTTCCGCATATATGCGCCACAATTCCCCAAGCCTCAAATAGAGGGGTGGTTTGTACTCGCTACCATCGAGCGGGGAGGGAGAGAGGAATTACTGGCGTTGAAACGTGTATCGTGGGCCTCAGGCGGAGTATCGGTAGCAGGTGGTAAAGTGGTCGCTAGAGCGAAAATCAAATTCCCTGAGGAGAGACAGCTGAACGGCAGTCCGGAGAGCATGAGCTTAGATGGGAATGAGAAGAGGGAAATAAAGCAGGGGAATATTGATGGGAAGATAAAAGTCAGAGTTATTAGTGATTCATATCCGGGCATGGAGTGGGTTGTGGGCTGCTAAGTCACCCATTTCTTAACTTGCCACGGTAGAAAAGGAGAGATGCAGTTTGCGCTTGGTTATTCCAGAGATAGGGAGATGATACAATGTGACATACCTAAATAGATGTAAATCGCGTAAAGAATAAAAGACATTGAACTACGTGCTTTTCACAGTTTGATGTATGCCTTTTGCCAATCGATACGGCGTGATAAGACTTACGTAGCTTTCAGGGTATGAGGGTAAAAGTAGCTACTGGAGTTGGAACCGTGCAGCTGCCCTAGCTATTCATACAAGAGGACGATGTACTCATCTTATCACCAATGCTGGGGTTCCTCATATTTGGTATTCAGAACTATATACAAAAGTGGTTCGAGTGTGTGCTCGCACGTATAGAAGAGAAACAGAGCGAGATGAAAAGAGCACTTTAAATGTCTCATGTTCAGTCCGTTGGCCAGCACTGGAAAAATTGACTGTTAGCAATGCTATAAAGGGGATGTTATATATGCAAATGACCTACCTGCGAAAGCCAAGGATGATAGTAGCGACATGTGGTTCCTTCAGCACACACATGACTACCGGTATAGTTCATGCCCCCACAGACAGAGTACTATGGAATTGCATGTCAGTAATTACCACACGCCACTCACCAATATAATTCGAAGGGTCCATAGTGCACTTACGGGATCAACGGGTGTCAGGTCCGGGAGGGCTAGGATCTTCTCTGCGGCTCGTTCGGCAACAGTAACGACCAGTGCCGAAGGATTCGTCGTCACCATTCCCGGGAAAATACTTGCGTCAGCTACGAAGAGGTTATCCATGCCCCATACTCGGGTGTTCAAATCCACCACAGCGGTACCACCGGTTCGCCCGTCGTCCGATCCGATTTTTGCTGTGCCGATCCAGTGGTTTGCCCTCCGCGTAGAAGCTGAAATAATGTACTGAGAAGCGTAGAACACGTCGTCAGCATCGCAAAAGTCGAGAGAAGCCTTCAAAACGATGTGGTTTAGCAGGGAATTATGTCTTACATCGTTGACATAGTCCTCTGCGGACTGGTCAGGACCTGGTTGTTGCCATTCTAGATTTGGAACGGTACTCAAAGCATCTTGTAAATGCTGAATAGCCATTATCACTGCCTCAACGTCGCCAGCATTTTGGAGATAAGGAAGAGTGGAAACAGTCATTGTCAAAGCTGACGTTATCGTCAGGCGTCCTCGCGACTGGGAACCTCTACCTAGGTATTGGCTCATAGTCATAGCGTCTGTTATAAGTCAGTAAAACGCAAGGATGATCATGGGTTTCGAAAGGACACCTCCTTACAGTCACTTTCAACGTCCCTAGAAGCTTCGACTCTGGAAGTCCACTGGATTTGGCGCGGAATCCCATCCGACGGAGTTACAACCTCCCACATCAGCGGGCCGATGTTTGGCGCCGCTGTTGCTAGTATGCCGGAACGGTGATCTGTGTCTTGTCAGATGTGCTAATGTGCGTTCGCCGAAAAAAACATGCGTACCTAAGTAAGCTGCCTCATCAGCTGGGATTGGATCGTCCCATGCCTCGTAGAAATCATAAAACGTGACATTCGGGTGTGTGATAACGGTGTCAGTCTGAATCAAAGTTTAGCCTTCGGTATATGACATATGAGGGTTGTAAATTGCCCCACGTTTGTATGGTCGTCAAGATTTTCACCAACTGGTAGGTTGATCCATTGTGTAGAGTTGATCATTGAATCTCCATCTAGGACGCTACCTTGGACAACTTCTAACATATCTTGCGGACCAATGCCACCTGCGCTAAATGTCAGCATGTATGACTAAAAAAACAACTTGCAAAGAAGGATCATACTCCTCATTAATATTTTAGCCGAACCAAACGTTCCAGCAGACAGGACTACACGACCTGTGAGGTCTGTAAGTTTCACAGTGCCAGTGTAACCGTCATTAGTTCGGGCCTCAACTTCAACTCCAGTGACATGTCCACCGGAGCGGACAACCCTGCGCACAGCTGTGTTCATCCATAACTTGAAATTGGACCTTTGGCTTGCTGTAGCGAGATAAGTAGCCATTGGGCCTCCCCGCTCCCCGTTAGAGAACATGAACGGAGCATGGGCGTACGTCTTGTCCTTTTCGTTGCGCACATCATTAGCAATAACATAATCCCAGCCAGCGGCAGCCAGCCCTGAGGTGAGAACATCGTATCCTTGTTGGAGATATAACTTTCCGTCCATAGAGGGAATATATGTCCCTGGGATGCGGGAGAAAACGCGATCCACGATTGGGCTCATATCGGATGACCGCCAACCCTCAGGAAAATTATAATCCAAATCTACATCAGGAGCCTTCACGGTGATAGCCGAGTTAGCCGACAAATATCTGAAAGATCATTGACGTGGGTTATCAAGTGTACCTTCCACCAGAGACCTGCATTTACAGCCGTGCCGCCACCAAGAACACAGCCGGCCATCTGGTCAATATCTGAACAAGCAATACCAGCAGAGTCAACCCAAATTTGATTGCAGAGACCCGGAACATCAAATCGGGTAAGCTCCTGACCATCTAGCCATTCCGGGCCAAGGCCTAAAACGGGTAGATCAGAGTTTAGCCAGTCTGTTATTTCCTATTTGATAGAAGAACAATAACCTAAAAACGTCTATGAAATGAATATAATAAAAGGTAACTTACGTCCACCCCATTGATACGTAGATGGCGGTCCCTTTTCAATGAGAAGAACACTTGCACCGCTTTCTGAGAGTTTATCAGCAATTGGGATACCACCTGCCCCGCCTCCGACAACAACATAGTCATATACTGTGTCTGTGGGAACTGGATGACCAGTGACAGTGGGCGGCGTGGTCGTAGTGGTGATAGGGGGGGAAGTAGTCGTAGTCGTTGGCCCACCCCCACCCATAGTTGCCCAAGCACTGTAACTAGAATGAACAGCACTGGCAACGGGAGCGCCAAAAAGACCTTGGGTGTCATGCTGGACGATGGTTGAATCCGGATCTGTCGGGTCATCGGGGAATTGGTACGCTTGAGACCATCCAATGACCATGACGCCGGCAGTTGTGTCTCGACTGCCAGTCGTACCGCCCTGATCCCACGACCAACAGCCCTGGCATCTGTATATGATCTTGTAATGGGTATCGTTGACCGAATGTGAAATCTGAGTAAGAGTCACTTCGCCAGTATATAAGACGGGTGTATCGTATCCGCTTAATTGTCAAATATTTCAGCGGGTTTCTTCTTCAGTTGCCCACAGCAATAATACTACATACGTTGCGTAACGAAATGATGTCAAAATTTCATCTGAATTCGGCCAACCCATGAGCAAGAGGGCATTAAGCATAGAGCCCCCATGACTGATACCGGCCCAGCCGCCATCTTCGTTGAGAGATCCGATCTGTTTTTTTTTAGTCAATCAACTAATTTGATTTACACGAAGATCAGAGTAACAAAATGACTTACGATCAAACCGATGTACTCTGTCGCGGTTACGGTAGCTGCATCTGGGGGCAAAACCCAACCCCATACAAGGCCTCCCTCTGTCGACGACGATGTAATGGTCTGTGCTGAGAACACAATGCCAGTATCTTCATCAGTGTAGGTGCCCAGCTGAGCATGCACTCCATAGGTGACTGGGATGCGCAACATGTCAGTTTTTGACAATGGCAAACATTAGGATATCAAGAATAGCTATCTACCTAAAGAAAACCATGTCAAAAGCCAGGACCGTATACAGTAGCCAAGGATCTTCATTTTTGCTCCACGCTGCGTCAGAGCTGTGAGATCAATACCTGTTCGATTGCAAGATCTACGGATGGGCACCGAATGCCAGGGGATTTGCAAGGTCTTATTAATGCCATTTTCTTCCAGAGGTGATCCCGGGCCTCAGGGATAAAATCTAGGGGGTACCCCGCAAAATCGGTCGCAAAAACGCCACAGTGAAACAGACAGTTTTGGTGGCACGAAGGGTCCCAGCTTGGCCATTTGGAGGCCGGGCATCGGTTGCGGAATCGAATCCATGGCGCAGGTCAATTAAGCATTCCCGGGGGCATTAGCTCTGGGAGATTTTAATCGCTTGCACTGGAATGCACGCGGCCACAAGAAACGGACCCCTATGGTCATATCAGAGTTACCACATTAATCTATGCTGAGATTGCTGATATTACATCGAGGCGATTGGGAGACGTCGCATCTGATATCCGCCCCCTGTTCGGGCCGACCTCCGCAGTCAGGTGACGCTCGCCGAACAAACAGGGCCTTGCCTGATATTAAACACCACTGCTTTCTTCTGCCCTTCCCGACCGGCGACGAGAAGCCATCTTCCGTGGGAAATAGCTCGCCCGGGTAAATGCGCCACGCTTTGGCTTTACAGCTAATTATGATACCAGTGTCGCTGGTTTGCTTAAATCCATTTTACGAGCCGATGTTGCCGCACGATTCAGGCGCTCTTTTAAATTGCAGGAGAACAGAACCTCAAACAAGATGATCCTTGTCATTCACGCGACAGCTCCTGAGGACAAAGCCCCCCAATATTTGCGCACAATTGGGCTTTACGAAGCAATATCGTGTCCAACTGAAAAGTTTCTACGAAGTATTTTCCTTCAGAACACAAATGTTAAAACTACGCTTCACATTCTGGCCATCTGCGCAAATTGCAAAAGCGCTGTGTATTGGCCGATAAATTAACTTGTCGGGATGTCTCCGCGATGGATCTCGTGATAGTTCGACGAGGGACCCCGAAACCCATAAAATAAATTCGGCTGACAGCATCGAAATAGTCCAGGAAATACCAAACGTTCGCTCTTTCTTGGAGGGATTCGCCACGGTTCACCGGACCGGGGAAAAGGTTTTGATTAACAAACTCGGAGGTGTTTCGTTTATCCCTTCTATTAGGACCGCTTGCTCGCTGCGATTCTTGCTCGGAATACCGGCTGCGCGCCTGGATCGCGAATCACGTATTTTGCACATGCTACTTCAATACGCGGCTTAAGTCGGCTTCGGTGTGTAACTATATCTCTTGTTTCGTTTCTTGTCTGCCATGATATTATTTTACTTGCTCAATGATAGATGCTTCCTCGCCTTCTTGCCCACAAGAGCAGCATATTCCCGAGTGTTGATGGCGGTATAAGAGCTGCTGCATTGTAAGAACTCAGGGACAAGTTCACTACGTAAGCGCATTGAACATTGAGGTTATCCAAATTGGATAGCTCAATTATGATTCAGCATAGGGAGTCAGATAAGTCGCTCGATTTTCTACGCAGATATTGTGACGGTACTCTCCCACTCAACCGAACTTTTATAGTTGTTGAAGTATAAGCAAATCCATGGTATTAGAATATTGAGCCTGAAGATGATGCCATGTTTACGGTTACAATAATGATGCTTGTCTGTCGCCAACCGACATTATTTTTCCTCCAAGTTCACCACCAGTCTCCGTCCGCTTCATGAAGCTGCCCTGCAATTACAATTTTGGCCTATCGCCTACTTCAGTCCGCGGTGCCTTTGCGGGAAAGAAAATCGCGGCAAACATTCAGGCACTTCCATTTCTCGACCGTTATGGATTACCTTTCTTCACGGAAGACCTAATACCTAACGCCGGATATACTCGTATGCGGCGAGAGCCTCCAGCACTTTCCGTCTGACAACCTGGTTCCGAAATTGACGGATCCATCGGTCTGATAATCTCTGGTTCACTCGGGACCGGCTCCTGTTTTAGACAGAGAACGTCCGCTCGAAATTAAGAAGCATTATATCTCTTACGCAGGGCAGCATCCTGGACGTATTCAGGCAGGCGATTGACTGTGCATTGGGGTTTATTCTTATCGATCAGGGGTTTTCAGCTTGACCATGATTCGGGGGCTTGGGGACTTTTCACAATTCTTTTGGGAGGAAGGGCTCTCGTTAGATACCTAGAATGATACTATAGGCTCGCTTCTTTGACCTCTTAATTTCATAACTCCACATCCGAATTATCAAGGCTTTGCGAGCTTTAGAATATAACCACTGTCCTCAAAATAGTCTCAAGGGTAGTACGATCAACGTAGAAACAATATTTCTGCAGCAATAGGACTAGGCCTATTAGTGAAGGAAAATATATAAAATGGACATAGCAGAGAAAAATCATGCACGCTAAACTGCAACACAATAAAGAGGACCTCAAATGGGTCTAGAGAAAATGCGCCTGGTGCGAGGGGAAAAGACGAAGTCACGCTGTTTCAATCGTGACCTCCTGTGATTTCTCATATCGATGACCTTTCTGCATCGCAAGTGAAGTCGGCGTCCCGACTCGTTTCTCCACTGGACGCTCCGTCGGCTGCAGCGTATCTGTACGCAATCCGATGGGCACGAGCGTGTGCTTCACACGCCTCGATAGGGAGACGGAACGAGCTACTGATATCACGACTTTGTTGGTATCATCCTCAACACGTTCTGACTCATGCTTCTTCCGGGGTAGCGATTTCGATTTCGGGGGCTCATGTTGTGGTCTTTGACGGTGTGATGCAGGATCTCGGTTATGGGGTTTTAAGCTCGTAGTGCGTGGTGGACCGGGAGTGGGAGATGGTGGTGGTTTGACAGCTGGAATGTTTCGGCTTAAACTTGTAGAGCGTGGCGGTGGGGCAGTGGCAGCGGGAGGCGGCCTGTCAGCCGAAGTATTCGGTTTCAGGTTTGTAGGTCGTGGTGGGCTGGGAGCAGGAGCAGGAGGTGGGTTGCCGATTGAGATGTTCGGCTTAAGGCTCGTAGACCGTGGTAGAACTCGGTTGGTGGCGGCAGGAGGTTCTCTGGCTGGCGGTGGAGGCGGGGGTAGCTTCTTCTCTGTATTTTTTTGGGGAGAGTGATGCGTGGTAACAGCTATGGCTGGTGTAGATATCTTCTTTCTTGGGCTCGGGTTCATAGCTTTATTATTAAGTAGCTCTTCGGATCGGGGCTTCGAAAGCTTGGGTGATGCCGATTTCACAGCTTTAGGCTTCGGGTTTCCTTCCGGCTTCACCATTTCCCAAGCTGGTTCTTTCCCGGGGGCAATCGCACAGGGCTTAAGCTGGAGCAAGATAGTGTTGCTGTCTTGGGACGTAAGACTATCAGTCGATGAAACAGAAATGAGAGAGCCCCCTGCTGCTGATTGCGTCCGGGATGTCGAAGACGTAGCAAGAGACGAGTTCTCGTGTATGGCAGGTGGAGCCCCTTTGGTTGTGTCATGACCAAAAAAGGCTTTGCTTGGAGACACTGGTGCAGTCTTCGCTCTTTGGAGCGGGGCAGGACCACGGGGAATTGAATGTGTGCCCAAGACTTTGGATGCCTTGGACACAGGAGTAGCCGGGAAAATGTTGAAAGTTGGCGTAGTTAGGGATGGGGAGGTAGCCCGCCTCGGTAAAGGAAACTCAGATAAGGAAGGCTCCTTGGGCGAGAGAACGTCTTCATCACAGGTTTTCAGCTTCTCCAGTGTTTTGCTTCTCCGGGCTAGCAAATTAGAAGATGAGTCTTTTCCTAGCAAGTTTCCAAACATCACACTGTATCGCTCCATCTGAATATCTGGGATATCCAACGTGAGGTGTGGCGTTGGCGACGAGGAAGGAAGCTCGTTGTCTTCTGTTTGTCGCTTCAAAGAGGGATTCTTCCCTTCTCCCGGGGAGCCAGTGGCTCTCGGCTGTGCGCTGTCACTCCGCAGCCGATAACTCTTGGGAGGTTCATCAATAGCAACTCCAATCCCATGAAGATGTTGGTTATTGGAGGCACCGTCGGACCTTGGGGGTGATTGATGTAAAGAAGCATATTGCAACAGCGCAACAGGAGACTTTGGCCCTTCTGGCTCATGGCGTAGCTGCTGATCGTTTATTTTAACCTGATAGAATGGTGGTGGTGTTTGTTGGAACGACGCTTTTGCCTTAAATAGCCCACCGATTTTCTTCCACTTGCTTAGTTTCTGTTCGACAACCGGGGGATCATCATCCGTAACCACGCTAGGGGTCTCTGCCCGCTCATTAGAGGAGAATTCGGTGTTTCCACAAAATTGAAGTGCTTTGTGCGCGCTTGGGCTACCAAGAGCAATCCCAATCATCTCGTCTTCCTGTCTGTTATCTCTACGTTCCACCGGAGATTGCACGTACGGTTGGGGCTCTAACGATATCTGAAAATCGAAAGTGTGGTTCGCTCTGGTTTCTTTGGAGGACTTTCTCTGTGGCCACTCCGGGACGGGCGCAGTGTTGCTCCTTTTTGGATCTGGTCTGCTAGGATTCACCTCCCCTAGGTTTCGAAGATCAGAGCGGGGAAGCGCGTCTGTATAAGTGAGGGTGGGTTTCGATATAGGGTTTCCTGTTGTGTTTGCGCGGTCCCTTGCTGGAAAGATCCTTTTCGCCATTATGTAAAATGATACGAAGTCCGGTTCAGAAAAGAAGATATGAAAGTATATGCCGATGCGTTATATACGTTCCTTCGTTCGGCGTATATAAAAAAAGCGACGAATGTAGTGTAAAGGAACGGACGGCTTTTCCAGAAAGCCAAAGGGATTAAGCAAAAAGGCATGTAAGAAGAGAAGGGGGAAAATGACAGCAATGGCAACAGAGACATGCGACAAGAAGAAAGAAAGGAAGAGGAGACAATCTGACGAAGAGCGTTCCCACACTACTTTGATGTAGCGCGGGAACAGCAAGGGTGACAGTTATCAAGGAGCTCCCTATGTGGAGCCGAGACAAATTTTGAAATTTGCTGGAGTGTGCTTGGTCGAATGAAAAGAACGAATAGAAGCTCCTGCGTCCCTGGCGCCATCCCGGGCGGGTGAGACAAGGATAATGGCCCGCATGCGTGATAAATGCAGATGGCCAAGGGAAGACCGGAGTGGAACAGGTTTCAGATCTGGCGTTGGGATGGGGAGCTCACTATGAGAGTATTATTGGCCCAGAGTGCATGCGCTTCCAGCTTATTTTTGGCTGGCAGAGGATAACAAGTGTGAAAGCCCCGGCTGATAATGACAGATTTTAGGTATTAAAGCTATATTCTTTATCGGTATTAATATATCGACCCAGTTTCGCACTCGAGTTATGCTGCAACATTGCATCTGGGGAATATCTACCCTACAGTGCTGGCTATAAGTTCTATCTCCCAAGTTTCTTTTCTTTTTTGCTATCGCCTGCCCTTCTCCAATTGTCAGATAATCCTCTGTATTTCAATGCTAATGGAAAAGGTGCATGCGGGTTACTGTTTTCCCTCGCCTTTCTCGACGATTTGCTCCTGTCCCCCAGTTACTTCGTCTCGCTTTCCTTTTTGCGTTGTTTTCACCTACATCACTGATTTTTGTTTTGCCTATTGACTCGTTTTGGTTTCGCCGGACTGCTTATCATCAACTAGCAGAAAAACCCCATTGTGCGTTATGATTTATTCCAGACGTATGCCCAGATGTAAGAGGAAACGCTGTCGCCAATAATTTCTTGTTCCTGCATGGAAAACCGAAAATGAGCAGTCGTTACTGCTTCAACTTCATAGAACCGTAGCAGGCCCTCCTTCTTTTATTAGATCGCAGGCCCCTGCTGTTTATAGATGCGTACCTGCCTAGAAAAGTAGAGCAACATTAGTTAGTATTTCCAAATAAACATTCCCACTCCCCTTCTCTTCCTCTCACATCACCCTCCTTGTAGCCAAGTCGTCTTCAGCTAACCTCATGGCTTACCAAAGATCTCAGCGTATATCAGCCAGTGGGTGCATATCTGCTGCGAGCAAGTGGCATGAAGCTTGGAAGCCTAGTCATCATTGATCTTGCTTTCATTCCCATGAGCTAACAAATAAAAAGGTGGGATATGATTGACAAACTTTGAGTCTGACTGCACAATGATGGTGAATACTGGGCGCAGGATGATGCGTGCACATAGTGCCCAGATACCTTGTTATGGTCTGATAGTACGCCCACAAGTTGTTAGCTTTTGCTAACGCACCCTTGTTTTTCTTTTTCTTTCTTAGGTTTCGGTTTATATCAGCCTCAGATAAGAGCACGCTCCGTGCGAACCATCAATAAATAACGATCGTCTGTCAAAGCGCTTTTCGCCCTCATATGATTCATCACGGGCCACCGATATATGTAGCTTTGGGCGAACCTCTCCTGGTTTGGGGCCGTAACACCTCAATATCATGGCCAAGGGAGGAGCAGTCCACTCGTTGTAACCCATAGCAGATCTAGCCAAGTGCGAAGGCATGGTAATGTGGAGGTAGTTTTGTCTTCGTGGCCTGGGCAAGACGAAAATGAAAGAAACAAAAGCTGGACGACGGCCAAAAGGGGGTGCTTATACAATAAACAGATGTAGTTTACAACAAGCAACTTCCTTTGTAGAGGGACAAAATCCGGTCAAAAGCCTTGCATGTAGATGTCTGTCATATATTGTAAGCCTCCAAGCTAGTCGGAGTTTCCTTATCTTCAGCTGTTCTTCATGCTGTCTGTTGAATGGGGCTGTAGAGGCTCTGAGCCTAGCCAAGTCATTTCTATATTTCCTTTCAATATTTTAGTTGGGAAAACATATAAAGCATCTCATGTCCGTGCTGCAAGTAAATTGGAGGGCCAAGAGTGGTGCCAGGTCGCATGCGCTGCTTGTTTCCATCAGGCGTTGCCTCCATCCGAACAATACCTACCTCGGAAGGTAAGCCTGTCTAATAGGTTACAGGTGGGGTCAGTTTCGTACCGTTGCGCACCGTGAGCCATGGGGTCCTCTATAGTATTAGAAATATTCGCTGGGTTGAGAGGTACAAACAATATCAAAGTCGAAGATGGAAATATCAAAGAAAATGCAGGGGTAAGTTGACTGGTTTCGTTTTCAGAGCTGTTGACAAGCTGGGCCCCAAGTGTTCAACGTCATAGGTTTCTGCGGACCCGGGCTTATTTCATGCCAGTTATCCTTCAACACTCTGATTATCACTATCCAAAGCCTCACTACACTGAGCGTCAGCTCTTGGAGTCAAGTTATTAGTAGAAATTCGCCTTTCAGGTTGGAAAATTGGTTGGCTGAACAGGCATGCTCCAGCTGAACAGGAAACAAAGTGAGGTCTGGGAATAAGCAGTGAACGGAACAGGCACTTGCAACGTGAGAAGAGGCAGCACGGGACGGTTCGATGGAGCTGATATGCGACAATTGCTCCCATGCTTGAACTTGATTGCCTGGAACGTCAAATTACATGATGACAGCAACCCCTGTTAGGGGCCAGGGCATTGAACATTGAAAGAGCCTCAAGCCCTCTTGTTGGCCGCAGCCTTTGATGGTGAGCTCAGTTAGCCTGAATGCAATGGGCGAATGATCGATCGTAGTTCGAGTATGCGATGGAAACATCAAATTGCTATGTGCGTAAGCGTTTGGGATCCTCTTTTGCGGTCAAAAGGACTGTGCAGTCCTGTCGTCCAGGAAATAAACTGGGTTTTGTTGTGGGTAGGAACAATCGGGTCTTCATGTCAGGGGCCAGATTTGAAACAAGGCCAACGCAATCCGCTCCCGTCTTATCATTAGCGAGATCGATGATGATACTTTGGCTAAAAAGGAGCAACCGCGGGATGCGATTGATTACTGTGAGTCTCCGAGACTCGTATTACAAACAATATAGGTTATTTGAGCAACTAGAACGATCTGGACTAAGGGCGAATGTGTGTTTCCAGGTCTATTTCTTTTGCTTGTCCGGTAATTTCAGAACTCCAGATTATGGCAGTATGGCAGGGAAGCCTGGTGAGCTCAAAGTTGTTCGATCGATCCAAGACCCATGCCGAGCAGAAGTACCAATAACAAAAACGATCTACAAGTTCACCTAGTTTTGGCGCCACGCTCCATGTTGTGCATTATGCTATGCATCTGTAACTATATCCTTGTTGAAGATTATAGCATAATTTTCAAAGGCCGGTCATTTTCTGTACAGAATTTAGCTCCGAGAAACTTTTGCCGAACGGGCCAGGCTCGGAATGATGAGTTCCAAACGGCTGATGTCATAATTGACCCTTGAATACCAAACTCTAGGCCACGGATAAAGCCAACAAATCGGCGTCGTGCATATTCCCGCGGTGTTTTCATTTCCATGCGCTGGTACAGATTAGAGTCCGTTATGAGCCAACTTCTGGTAAGCAGAATCACAACTGTGTATTGGGAAATTGCCAGCAAAGCAACACGAAGGGCCTGTTCGTGGGTAAAGCATCCATTCGTTGGAAAGCAGCTGAATTGGCATCGTCAGCGATAGGAAACAGGACGGGGCGACCATCCCACCAGCAGCCACCCACGTCAGCAAATACCACACTGGGGAGCAGTCAACGTAGTTACCTGGACATTGCTGAGAGTGTGCTGTCAAGTAACAGAGAGAGAGACAGAGATGGCGATGGCGATGGCGATGGCGGGGTTAAAGTAAATCCACAGATGACTAACCCCGCCAAACAAAACATCGACCTCAAGTATCTATCTACCTGTCTCTTCTTCACTCATCTTCATCTCTCTATAATCTGGTCGTGTAGATCCCGTTGCTCTACGACTGATTGCTCCAACCTAGCATCTGCTTCCTGGACAAAGCGTCGTTCATACCTCTGGCCATCCGTTGCCTCACCGATACTCTTACGGACCCCCCTCGTATCTCTGCGCTTCTCGGTCAGCTTCGAACCAGTCTATATTCTCCTTTAGCATCATGTCGTGGCAAGGTAATCATCCTCTTATTATGTTCAGGCTGCTTATTGGAATTGTTGGGAGCATGGGGAATGGCTGACACTACTTGATAGCCTATGTTGATACTAGGTATTTATTCATCCCATGACTCCCGGCTTCAATTGTTTCCATACGACACCATCTTCCTTTGAGTAGAGAGGAAGAAAGGGGAACCACTATACATTTCGGTCTCCTAAAAATTTGGTCGCTGTTTCGGAATCTAACGTTCATGTTTTATATAGTCTCGTCGGCTCCGGCCACATTGACAAGGCAGCCATTTTCGATAGCCAGGGCTCCAGCGTTTGGGCCACGTCAGCGGGCTTCCAGGTTACGCCCGAGGAGATAAAGGTCATTGTCGACTCGTTCAACCCGCCAAAGGGCGATGGAATCAAGCCTGTACAAGAGAAAGGGTTCACTGTGGCGAAAGAGAAGTACTTCGCTTTGCGGTCGGACGAGTCTGCACTGTACGGAAAGAAGGTATTGAACATACCATCTCTACATGAGTTGCGAGCTCTATCATAATATTAACGGACTATTGTTTTTTGGCACCTACAGGGAAAAGAAGGCGTCGTAATCGTCAAGACCAAGCAAGCTCTACTCATCGGACACTACCCCGAGACTATTCAGCCCGGCCAGGCGACCAACACAGTCGAAACGCTAGCTGACTATCTGAAAGGTCTCGGCTACTAAGGGAAGATTTGGTGGCATTTTTCTAATGGATGTCGGGATTCCTTCGCCTGTAAAACAATGGAAGGAGGGGAACGCATATAACTTTTCTGTCTAAGGGTTTTACATTTTAGAGGGGGTAACATGAAAACCACAATTTTTACCCGCGCAAAAACATAATGAAGCAAAATACGAATTTTCTTCTATGATACGAAACAAATATGAGCTTTTTCGCTATGTCAATCTGCATATATTCCTACTTGTTTATTTTCAAATTCACTGCACTTGCTATCTTGCAAAATATTGGGCCATGCTTCTGATTGAACGAAGAGGCTAATACTCCGTATTGCGCATGTAGTTAAAGGCAATGAAGAATTATATTGGCCTTACTGGATATGAATAGTTGGACCTTTACATTTTCATTACACAGGTTGTGGGGCTATAGTACAACGCTTCACGGTCTAGAAACATGCTCCATTGAAGGAAAGTTGAAAAAACATACGGAAAAATCATACAGGCAACTCTTGCTTCTGTTTCCTCCCTCCCCCAGTCCCGATGAAGATCAGCGCCTTTTGCAACGGGGGTCCGATCACCGGTATCCCGCTGACAAACGCTCCTAACGTAACGAGGAAGTCCCCAAATAGAACAAACAAACCGTATAGCTCGACGCAGAAACCGGTTAAAGGCCAACGGAACAAAATTAGCAGGATTCCTAACGCGAATGTTACTGTTCCGGAGAGCTTTTGCCGCCGGGCGAAGAAGGAAAGCGTCTTTTGGGGTCCAAGAATTAGGGGGAGACCGATTATGAAAAGTATCTGGGAACAGTGGAGGTTAGTTGGCTGTGGGCCGGACCGTGAAAGGAAATATAACAGGAGGGCGTACATTTCCCATTGCAAGTCTGGAGGAAGAAAAAAGAAAAAAATAATGTTAGCAATGACTCGACTGCGGAAGGGGGGAATGAAAGGCCCCGCAGGGAGGAACATACAATGACCGGTCAAAGAACATAAGTATTCCAAGGAAGAGAAATATACTCCCTATGCGCCAGAATTAGTTTCCTCATCCGTAACAAGAGTTTGATATTGCGCAGATGCCCGCGTTGTGATGTGTCCTCCTCCATGCTGAGTGCAAACCACTGAGGGGAAGCAAATCGCCGCGCAATGGGACTTCAGCAAGCGGGATAGAGCAAACAGTTCACGTACCACCCGAGCAAAAGACTACCCCAATCTCTATAAACAGATATTAGATTAGCACCTTTTTTTCTTTTTTATCTTGCCAGGGCTTGTTTCAGGGTCCCGCGGATAGCTTACTCTGGGTGTCTGTTAACCACATGGTCGGCATCTTATCCTCTGCCCTCGCACTATACTGTCCTCCTAATGTAGCAGTATCCCTCCGCGACTCAATGCTTCTAGACTGGGAGCGTGGGGTTCGGAGGCGCAAGGCAGGAAAGGAGGTGGTGTTGCGTGTTGCGCTAGGGCGGAAATAACAAGGCGCAACGAGTCGATGTGCAACAGACAGCTAGTAAACTGATTCCGCCCTGAGAGTCAAGGTCGTCGATTGCTGCAATATGGAGGAAACGCAAGTTGAGCTGAGCTGTTTGCGAAAAAGGACACGGAGAGGTGGCATAAATAAACCGCCGCCGAAAGTACCAGAGAGGGTTTATCCGACATGCGCTAGTGCGGGTGTTGCAGAGCTTGGCCGCACTTTGCTTCTCTGCAGTCTTCACTTCTCTCCACGACACGCTCACCTACAGAACTCGCTCGGTACGGCTGGCTATGACTACATGAGTTATGGTTTCTAATAAGTAATGTGGAATGGTTATATTTGCTCTATTTTTCGCTATACAGCTGCAACTCATAGGAACCAGAACAAAAAAGTATACCTCTGTACCACTTATAGTGATCGCAATATACACACCGCCACGGCCACAGTGGACATGAGCCACTGTAACTGATGTTCCCCCTCCTATGGGATGTCGGTACCCGTCGGACCTGCATATAATGCAGGGCGGAGAGCAAGCCCATGGGGATCTTTGTATCCTTCATATCGTGTCACGATTAAGCCGGAGCGCTATCTTGAACCCTGTCTCGAAAGGGATTGGGTGGGTGGATAGTGTTTGACTTTGTTGGCCCAACATAGCATTTCTCTTTTGCTCCTCAGATATTGCTTTATCGCTCGTCGAGTACGTGTGCGCTCTGCTTCGTTTAGCCGCACCAGGAGATATAAGCATTAAAATATACGATCGTTCTTTTGGCTTTGGACTCCACTCCATCCTATTTCAGAATAACATGTGCTCCTCTCGCCTCCAAATAGCTCTCCGCAACACCCTGCCCCAGAGTCCTAACCACCCCAAAAACCTCCTTGTCATGGTATCTTAGACGCGTCTTAGGGTCCGTATACGGAGCAGGTAAGCCCGTAAGGTCACAGTAACGCTTCTGTGTCGACGGATGTAGTGACGGGGCAGACTCAATGTTTGTATACGTCACAGCAGGGCCCATCGGGAACAGGGAGCGAAAATTCTTCTCTAGCACAAGCGTAGATAGACTCTGAGCTGCCTGGGCAATATTAGGCGGTTTAGCTCCCGATGCTGCGGGAGTAGTACCAGCAGGAGCACTGGCCGTCTGGGTCGTAGAAGGGACAAGTGGTGTTTGAGCGCCTTCGCTGGCTGGAGCAGCGGGAGGAAAGGGGGTAGAGGCTCCGCTGTTGTTCTGGCTCGCTAGCACAGATGCCTCTTTGCGCTGTGACTCTGAGAGAATTGCCTTGACGTTCTTGTTGCGGCGCTGGGATGGCCGCCAGTTTGGATTGCGGAATGGGCGCGGAGTCGATGCTATGTCGAGCTGCTCAAGGAGCCTCTGGTGCGCCTCGTCTTTCTCTGGATTGGGTGCAGGCATGGTGGATAATAAGGCGGAGGAGAAAAGCACTCAGATGCGCAATAGACAGCAGGTCACTGGTATAAGACGTCCATTGTCCTCTCGTTGGCCCGAATTGCGGATGCCAGTTAGAGTCACGTGAACTTGGCGATATCAACAATCAACAGCCCGAATTACTGTCAACAACAAGGATCTCCTCGTCTATCACTCAGGCACACCATGGTAGGTCTTTAGAATAATTCATTAAGATAACTTGCAGTTATTTACACTTGACTACTTCACCGCTAACCCGTCAAACGTCAGGAGAGCCCCCACGAGCAGCAGCAGAGCCTGTTGCTCTCGCGCATTATCAACAACGTCGTATGTTGCTTTCCCTGAATGTTTGACACGCAGTAGTATGCCAGGTGCTAACCGCTAGCATAACTACAGGAAAAGCTGAATGAGTCTATCATGGTCCTCAACACGAGCCTTCAAGTAAGGGAGCCCGTCCCATGCAGGGGGCTTAGTCCAAGGGTCTTGGACTTAAACAAAGCTTACCTTCAATCCAGGAAGTCAACGTGCAAAATATGAATGTCGAACTCGTCGCGCAGATGTTCAAAAATTATCAGTCTAATGTCTTATTTCATCTCGAAGGTGTGTGATTTATGCCTTACTGGGTTCTTGTCGGTCTATTCCACTGATTCCCCTTGGCTGCAGCTACGGAGAATTTGAAGGATCCATCTTAAACCGGGAATTTTATATTTATTCTTTGTTCTGGCTGGCTGGGGCGCGTGGGTTGCTTGGATGGCAACCAAACTCGTTTTTTTACGACTATGAGAACTTACAGGATGTCTGAGACGAAATACCCCTTTCTTATGCTGCTCCAGTTACTCGACTGCGTTCTGGGTTTTAAAACGACATATGAGTTCGTTGGTTTATCATTACTTCACATGACACTCGCTGTCTTCTATATATCATTTAAACATGAACCGGAAATTTCCTCACAAGCCGACGCCTGCAGCAGAAAACCATATCAGGCTCCAAGTCCGACTAATTGATTATTTGTGCGAATATCTCCCATCTAACGCAACCGTGCTCGCTCTTCTCGACAAGATACCCGCCGTTTTTCTCTTTCGCCGTACCGGTGTCACCTAGTATGACATCAGTACATGAAAGATATATTATATTTCTTCGGGGAGGGAACTCACATTCATCAATAACCATCATCAATGTTCTCACGCAGTTATCATTTCTCATCTGAAAATTGGAAAGTGAAGCGCATCCCCCCTGATCACGGCCAACCGGGAAAAAGGCCTGTATCCGGACAAGGGTATTATTCATGACGACGTTCGAGTACGCCATTCCCGCTGGCGTTTCTGCGTAAAATTTGCTTTCGTCCAACTCAAAAGTTGGGTCTAAGGTCATCTCCTCTTTACAGAATTTGTCGATCGCTTTCTCTGCCATGTCTCGCGTTATACTGGTTGGATTGGGGTATTGGTTGCGGCCGCAGTAAATAACTACCTCGTTGCGTTTCCGTCTTGTGTGAGATATTTTCGCCTCCTTACTGAGCATGCTGCGGAGGTACTTCGGTAGTATCCAGCCGCCGTTGTGGTTGTGGTCTTTCGTAGGGGGATTCTGGGCGACGTTGATGTCCGGCGCGAGAACCCCGGTTCTTCTGAAAATCGCAGTTGCTAAGCTGGAGAATTTCAATGATCTACCATCGTTAGGATATATACTAGGATCAAGCGTATCCTCATTTTTGTTGTTTTCTGTGGGTGAGATCGCATCGGCCGTTACAAGGGGCAATAAGAGAAACCAATGAAGAAACATTATAGCCGTCGACACCATTTAAGTAAAGTAGACAGAAGGGACATTCCACTCAGGAAAATATAGAAATTAAAATATCATCCTCTTGGACTGGTTTGACTGATAAATAACATGGACGCGCTTCTGTTTTCATAACAAGGCGGATCAAGCCGGGCATGATGGGTTGCATATATTCTGTTGGCGGATAGCTGCAGTCCATTGACGTACAAATTGCTGCTCCAACTCCAAGTTGTCGCTGGATCGGGAACGGATCTTGCTGCCGTGTAACTAGATCGTTTAGACTTGATTTGTGGGTTTTTAATTAAAGGAATTCTTGACCAAACGTGCCATTGGAGAAATCTTTTTATGGAGTATGCAGAGATACCTGATCCAGTGGCTCAGTGTGTGAGTTTAATCACTTTCATCGGATTGTCGTTGATTCGTTCATCAAACCCCTTGATACCTCGTTTGAAATAGTGAAATTCACTTTCTATCAAGTCTGTAGAAATCGATGCGGCATTCATCCTTCTGATCTAGCACCGATAATTTAGCAATGGCTAGCAACAAGGAAGATCGTAGAGTAGCATTTTTGTGCTCCGCGGATCCCTTGTTTTGGAGGTCAGTAGATGTTCTATGTGCTCGCGCAGTCGGAATGTGGAATGGCAACATTATGTCCTTGACGCGCATGCTATCAAACGTAGAAGGAAGAGAGATACCTGCTTGAGACTGAACGCCGAGAGGATCTCGCGTAAACATACCCCACTAGCAACGCTTACTCCGAACACTCCGCGCCAACTTCTAGAAATTCATGTCGCGTTGTCCGCACCTCGGTGAGAATGGCTACTTCGAGACTGGCAGCGTGTGAAGCTTGCAGAAAGGCAAAACTTGCCTGTGATCATAAAAAACCAGCTTGTACCCGTTGCGAGAGCAACAATAATGCTGCTATTTGCATATATCGAACAGCACCATTCAAACGGAGGAGAGCTGGGAATTTGCCTCCATCTAGTCAAGGGCCCTCCGCGTAGGTGTTTCTGCTATTCCTGTGTTTAAATGGAGTGCTTACCTGGCTTTTGATAGTCGCAGGTCGCGAGTCCTCTCCCCGCCTTCTTCCACTCCGAGAAGAAGTCCTTATCCAAATCCGGGATTCTTGGGCTCATCCAGTCATGTCGCCATTTTCAATCACATCTCCCCTGAAAATTACGAAGGGTTCGAAGCGCACGCCAGCCCAGGAAACAGGACCATATCCATGGCCCCCGAACCATTTTATGAAAACTCCTTGCTTACAAGAGGGGCTGATATGCTCAGGCAGCTTCTGAACACCTTTCCTTTATCTGAGATGAGAAACCTTGTTATGTTTTGGCTTGCAAGTGGAGCAAATTTGGCTCTCGCTGAACCTTTTACCAAGCAATGTGCTGAATTTGTAGACATCCTATTTACGTCCCTATCTCAGGAAGAGAACTGGCATTTGGCATACGCACGGCGTCTATTGCAAAATTCGCGTCGGCCGTTGGAAATTGTTGCTTCGTCTGATATTTCTAGCTTTTCAGCCCAGTTTCTCAACCAAAATTTCCGGTGGGAAAGTCTTGGTATATTTCTTTCTGCGGTCAGTCGGGCTACGATCGATATTCGTTTCTTTCCGTCCTTGTATAAAGATGAGAGAGGTCAGTTCGAGCTCAGAAGGCTTTCGACGCAACTCAGTGATGTTGCTCTGGACGTGGCTCTTTCCTTGGACTGCCTGAATGATCTGCAGCTCGTTTTACAGTACGAGAATTTTATCGTACACTCCCATGTTGATGGTGATCAGAGTGAGTGCATGTTTAGGAAGCCTTTCTCTCGAAGTCACAGTTAATCAAAACCTATAGGCTATCATACCTGGAGCAGGCTGGGAAACGTAATATCCTCTATATTCGCATTGGGCTACCATGAGGATGCTGAAAAGCATAAACCACGTATACCCATGTTTCTCTCAGAACTCCGGAAAGCAGCTTGGGCCGTTACCTACTCGGCAGACAAGAATGTTTCCATATTCTTGGGCCGACCTCCGCGAATGAGCAGGCGGTTCTGCCATTTTCAACTCCCCGTCTCCCAAATGAATACCGGGTCAGGTCTACGTACTGATGACATTGGGGACGTGTGGGACCCAGATATACCGTTTAGCTACCGAGCAGAACTCAGCTGGTCGGCCATTTGTGCAGCTCTGAAAGAAGACATTTTAGAATTGCTAGCGGATAAGCAGCATGATCCATCATTCACGCTGAGAGTGGAGTACTTCATAACCTTCCTAGATGCAATCGGTTGGGCAAATTTCTGACTACTTGGCTTGAAAACAGACGCCTTAGCTGCAAAGCCGATCGCCAATGGGATGCCTTACCTCCTCATTTCAAACTCCGACGTAGTGTGAAGGAGCACCCCGGATGTCCGTTTGAGCGAGACTTTTTAGTTGGCGTACTCCTCAATAGGCTTCATGTGTTCTTTCTTTTATATTTAGTGACTCTTGACACGCTGGCCGAGCCTAGACAATGTATTGTTGACGTTTCCGAACAAATTATTTCTCTCGTGGTCGAGATCACTCTTCTCCGGGATCAGCTGGTTAATTCCGGAACCGGGCTCGTCTGGAAGGTAAGTTTCTTCTCCAAACTTTTGATGTGGAGTCAAGGGCCCTAATAAGTCACACCAGATCGCACACTATGGTCTTCCAGCAGCAGGAATGATATTGCTCTCCATGCTTAGACAGAACCGTGCGTTAAACCAATCAAAGTCCCCATGGACCAAGACGCTCCTCAACCTCGGCATTCTCGTTGCACAAATTCAGTCCGGGAGCATTGTCAGACCAGGCGAGCCTAACTATGCGTTGATATCTAAAGCCACACAAACCATCGAGCGGTTCTTAGACTCAGCACAGCATGAAGGGTCACTAGTTTCCTCTGGAGTCGCATTGCAAATGCAAGGAGACAGCGATTGGGCGGCTTTGTTTGGCGATCAGGATCTGCTGGATTTTGAAACGGGGTTTTGGCAAAATCTAGCAGATCACCCATCTCTGTTAGCTACAGACGCTGCTCTGCCAAATAGACAATGGATGTGTTTTTTTTTAAATGGATACACGCCGAGGTACTCCTTCGAACGCTATATCCATTTGCCCAGGAGCCACAAGTAAGGCGAACTTCCGCTTTGCATACGGTCAACGAGTAATTTCGACATGCCCAGTCAGCAAGCGAACAAAGGGTGGTTACCCCACGAGGGACCATAAGCGAACATAGCGGACAGGTTATCGATATCCTCTAGCAATCTAACTGTTTGAGGGGCAGTTAAGTTGCCTTTTCCTGTTGCGTCGTTCATCCAGACTTCGTGTAGTTTTAGAAGTAAAGAGTCCGCGTGGATAGTGATCTGCTGTCAGTCTCGGAGTATTTGGAGGGGTTAGAAGGGGGAATTTGGGGACAGGCCAGACTTCTGGTCTGCTTGAAAAGGTTATAAAATTACGATTCGGCGACAAATTCTACTTCCTCCTCCATCTTCATCTTTCCGCCCCCCTCCCCGCCTTCTCCTTTCCTATGCTCGCCTCACCGCTCCGGACCAAAGAACTGCAAAATAACAAAGCGGACAAAGTATGTATAACCAGTCGATCTTATTGATACAGGACAAAAAAGAGCCAGCTACATTTATGAATGGTGTCAAATAAGGATGTACTCCACCGCCTTTTCCCGTCCCAATGCTTGACGCGTTTCAGGTACTATTTTCAGGTAGGTAAACAAAAGGAAATAAACATGCGCGATAAGAACAAAGCGGTCGTGTCTGGTATGTGGAGATATTCGGGCCGTAGCTGAGCTAACTTGCCATCAATTGCTCCTTTGCGGCATTTGCGTAAAGCACTGGCTAGTGCAGCAGAATAGGTAACTGCGAAAGAATTGACAGATAATATTGTGCTGTTCGAGTGTTCCGGCCAAAGTGTGTGGAGAGGCAACGGCTACCGGCGGAGCAGTCGGCGTGTTCGGCGGGAGGGAGGAGCATCAACAGGACAGCATCATATATTAGGTAGCAACTCACGAAGGACGGCTCCATGATGGCTTGACTTGGTCTCCAGTTTATGAGCAGTATTTAACCTCCTCTGTGCCCCGGGTTTTGTTTCTCTTCTTCTTCTTCTACTCTGCTACGTACTCTCACGTACCTCATAGTCTACTTATCTTGCTGGGTACCAAACACCACAGCAACCATGACTCGAAACGGCGTTTCTCGGAAAACAATCAAGCTCGCGGGATACCTCTTCACACGCCTCCACCAATTAGGTGTCGGATCTGTCTTTGGTGTTCCGGGTGATTATAACCTTCGTTTGTTGGACTTCGTTGACCCTGCCGGACTGAACTGGGTGGGAAACTGCAACGAGCTCAACGCTGCCTATGCCGCCGATGGATACGCAAAAATCAACGGGCTGAGCGCTCTAATCACCACTTTTGGTGTTGGAGAGCTGTCTGCTCTGAATGCTCTCGCTGGTGCGTTTGCTGAAAAGGCACCTGTCATTCATATTGTCGGAACTCCTGCACGCGACCTTCAGGACTCAAGAGCTTTGGTGCACCATACCCTAGCTGATGGAGACTATCGTCACTTTTCAGCCATGGCTTCTCACGTCACGTCGGCACAGGTCAATTTGAACGATGCTCGCACTGCTCCCGAGCGGATTGACTGGGCGTTGAAGCAGGCGTTGGTTCATACTCGACCAGTGTACATCGAAGTTCCAGATGATATCGTAGATGTCGAAGTCCTTGCCGCAGGATTAGAAACACAACTTGCAACTGCTCCGGCACTAGAAGGAAAGTATGATGAAGTGGTTCTCGAAAAGGTCCTGATGCGAATGACCGGTGCTCAACGTCCACTTATTCTCGTCGATGGGGAAAGCAAGCACATGAAAATCCTCGACCAGATCGACAGACTGATCAAGAAGACGGAGTGGCCCACATGGACAACCGTCTTTGGTAAAAGCCTTGTAAACGAGCAGTTGCCCAATGTCTATGGGGTATATGCTGGTGCAACGGGGAATAAATCATGGAAGGAGTACTTCGACTCTGCTGACTTGATCCTCAACTTTGGGCCCCATTACAGCGACACAAACACGGGGCTTTTTACCACGATCCCTAAAGAGTCAGTAACGATTACATTTTCTGAAAGAACTGTCCAGATCGGCTCTGATATATACCGAGATACCTCACACGAACTCATACACCGACTGCTAGAGGACGTCGAGCGGTCCTCTTTTTCGAAAATTACCGGGCCACCCAACCCAATTATTGGCGTTAATGTCAACAAAACTGATTCCCTCATGCAGAAGGACTTCTGGCACTTTGTCAACCCTCTCCTTCGCGAGGAGGACATCATCCTCACGGAGACTGGTACAGCAGCATACGGGGGCCGCGAGTTTAAACTTCCAACGAATACCAGGCTATTTGGTGCCATCACCTGGCTGTCAATTGGGTACATGCTCCCTGCAACGCTCGGAGCTGGGATAGCTCAACGCGAGCTCAAGGGTGGCAGTGGTGCTGCTCGCACAGTCCTCTTCATTGGCGATGGAAGCTTGCAGATGAGCGTGCAGGAGATCAGCACCATCATTCGTGAGAAGCTCAACGTGATCATGTTCGTCATCAACAACGAAGGGTATACCATCGAGAGAGCCATCCACGGGAGAAAGAAGGCGTACAACGATATTGCTGCGTGGCGCCACGATCAAATCCTCAGCTTCTTTGGAGCAGATGAGGAGCACGCGGCAAACAACTTCTTTACTGCAAGGACGTATGGTGAGCTTGAGAAAGTGATGAATGATGAGCACATACAGAGTGGAAAGGGATTGAGGGTGATTGAAGTATTCATGGGTCGTGAGGATGTTGAGGGGGTATTGAAGGTTCTGTTGCAGCAACAGCTCAAGCATGAGACGCCAGAGTAGATATGTCTAGTCGATGGTATCCCCTTGTTCATGTCGTCTATTTGCTTCTTCAAAGGGGTGTTTTCTAGATTTACTCAGCACAGTTGATATATACCTCCATGACAGGTATGAAGGTAGATATAAAGCATGATACAGCATGATATAGCTTTAGAATTGAACTGATCACTCAGTATATTTCACAAATTTGATAGAGGAGAACAGAAAAGAACAAAAGAGAATAGCCAACAAACTATCCCATATAATGGAAGCTAATATTTGCCCCTGGCTTTTTGGCTGTGAAACATGCACCAAAGGGACTATGGGATATTCTTAATAAACCAAGATTCGAAATAAATATAGAGACATGAGAATACTTATTTCTGGTTTTCTTCCTGCAGGAGTAAATCGAACAAAATTAGAGAAGCTGGCAAGGAGTAAAGAAGGACTGCGCAGGAGAGACAGACAGACAGACAGATAGATATCATCGGAGCTCCCAGCTGGTCGTTGGTTCCACAGCGAGCTCTTCTCTGCGCTGGAGAGCGACGACCGCATGTCCAACTTTCTTTGCTTTATTCACAACACTCGACTTCCCACATATCCTTGAACCGTTGCAGCGAAATCCGAATAAAGCATACTCCTCTTTTACGAATCCTCTTCACCCCCAGCAATGGACTTTCTTTCCACGAGCAGCTAAGCTACCGTCGTCCTTTACCATGCGATAAACGAACTTGCTCATATATCACGACCTCCACCAGCACAATGACCATTTCTTCAGTCCGGACTCTTGTTCCGCCGCGGGCGGCGACCGACATCTCGGAGAGAAATGCTCCCAAACCTCCTCCAAAAGTCTCTACCGTCCGTGACTTCCCCTTCAAAGGCTACCAACCTCCGCAACCTGATGGCTACGAGAAGAGCAAAGAGGCGCCTGGCTCCAGCGCGATCGTGATTGATAATGGTAAGTCAGGCGTCCTGGTACATCTACACTATTGTCTGCTGATGCTTGCGGTTTTTACTGCGAATAGGCTCGCATCTCGTCAAGGCGGGATGGTCTTTCGACAAATCTCCCCGCTTCGCCGTACCGCCCATCATGGCGCGGTACAGAGATCGGAAAATTAACAGGACATGTAATTTCATCGGCTACGATGCGTACGTGGATGCGACGACGCGGGGACAGATTAAGAACGCTTTTGATCCAGGTACAAGTATCGTGGGTAACTGGGACGTCATGGAAGGGGTGCTGGATTATATTTTCCTCAAGCTAGGTGTGGACGGGGCGAATGGAGGCGTTGATAGACCTATTGTTATGACGGAGCCTATTGCAAATTTGGGATATTCGAGACGGAGTATGTGCAGCGTATATCTACTTGTTGGCTTGAGATTCTTATGCTGACAGGAGAATTGCAGTGATGAACGAGATCCTTTTCGAATGCTACTCTGCGCCCTCAGTAGCTTACGGTATAGATTCTCTCTTCGCATTCCGGCACAATCAGGGTACAGACGGCCTAGTCATCTCGTCCTCTCATTCATCAACGCATATCGTCCCGGTTCTGAACTCAAAGGCTCTGTTATCGAATTCTACTAGATTGAACTGGGGTGGATCACAAGCTTCAGACTACATGATGAAGCTGTTGAAATTGAAGTATCCCACGTTTCCGGACAGGTTGACGGACAGCCAGATGGAGCAACTCATCCATGAGCATTGTTATATATCGCAGGACTATGACCAGGAACTGAGCAAGTATCTAGATTGGACGGGTCTGGAAGATCGGGATCGAGTGATTCAGTATCCATTTACTGAGCATATTGTTCCCGAGAAGACGGAAGAAGAGCTAGCTAAGATAGCGGAGAGGAAGAAGGAAAGTGGACGAAGGTTACAAGAGCAGGCAGCGAAGATGCGTCTTGACCGGTTGATGAAAAAGGAACAAGAGCTGGAATACTACAAAGATCTACAAAGAGGGCTGGCGACAGAGACTAAGAAAGAGATCAAGCGTATTCTTGATGTTGAGGATATGAAAGACGAAGCGCATTTGGAGAGAACTATCCGTGATCTGGAAAGGTCGATTAAGAAGTCTCGGAATAAGGATCTGGGACAAGAAGAGCCAGAGGAGGCAGCGGAGGACCCTACTTTCCCACTTCTGGATGTTCCTGACGAGGAGTTAGATGAAGCTGGGCTGAAAGAGAAACGCCATCAGCGATTGATGAAGTCGAATATTGAGGCTAGGCAACGTGCCAAGGCCGAGAAAGAGGCGGAAAAGGCACGACAGGCTGAGGAAGAGCGGTTAGACAGGGAGAAACGGGAGAATAATTTCGATGCCTGGATAGAAGAGAGGAGACAAGCACGAGAGGTGAGATACCTCACCTCAAATAATCAAACTTTTGGTCCACTTACTAACTTGAGATTTTTGCAGAATATATTACAAAAAATGAAAGAACGGGACCGAATGAAAGCAGACCTAGGAAACCGCAAATCCCTCGCTTCCCAAATGCGCATGAAGACACTCGCCAACCTCGCCGCTGACGGACCCAAAAAGCGCCGTCGAGGCGGTGACGATGATGACTTTGGTGCTGACGATGCGGACTGGGGCGTCTACCGTACCGTAGCAGGCGACCAAAGCGACGACGAGGAAGAAGAGGATTTGGGGGGGATGTTGAAGTCGCTGGAGTCGGAGCTGTTGCAGTATGACCCGGAATTTACGGAGAACCATACTCTGGAGGCGCAGACGGATTGGACCAAGAGCTTGATTCATGCGTTTTTGAGGGGTGGGTGGCCGTTTGATCCGGAGAGTCAAAGGGAGGCACATCAGTTGCATTTGAACGTGGAGAGGATCCGGGTTCCCGAGGTTGTGTTCCAACCATCCATTGCCGGGGTCGATCAAGCTGGCATCGTGGAGATTGCGGCAGATATAGTGAATCAGCGGTTTACGGCACCCGAAGATCGCGAGAGGCTACTACGCGACGTGTTTTTGACTGGGGGAAATTCGTTGTTTGAAGGGTTTGATGAGAGGTTTCGGAGGGAGTTTAGGGGGGTGTTACCTGTTGAGGCAACGGTGGGGGTGAGGAGGGCGCAAGATGCGGTGTTTGATGCGTGGAGGGGCGCGGCAGGGTGGGCTGCTGGTGGTGAGTTGAAGGGGTGTTCCATTACGAGGCAGGAGTTTTTGGAGAAAGGGGGAGAGTATATCAAGGTATGTACGAAAGTATTTCAACGAGACCTGCAGTCTTAGAGTGGATGAGCTAAGTGAATTGATATAGGAACATAACCTTGGTAATGCGTCGGGATTCATATAGATAGCTCCTCTTTCTTAAAACGATGAGGTCGTCGATTTGTACTGCTATCTAAACCTGCCCCCTGGCCTTGCACTCTACCAACATATACAACTACCTACTACTCCCCGAAAAAAAATTTTTTTCTTTTTTTCCTATGGCGAACAACGCAAAGGTACAATGTCACGGATAAAAATGGAACCATTTATTAAGGGCAAAAGATGTATTTCTAAACTATACATGGATACAACACCTAGGAAAAAATAAAGAAGACGATAAAGTATACCATTCAACTACAACGTTAAAATACAAGCCTCGCGCCCCCGACATCTTCCCACGCCTTGTAGAAATATAAGATAAGGGAAAAAAGGTGGGCCATGACAAAACGTAGATTTCCGACACCAATAATCCGAATACGCCGGAGCAACGAAACGTGGAGAGAAAAAAGGGGGCATACATAATAACAAAGAATTCGAGCAAAGGAGATAAGGCAAAGCCCATTTTTAGTGTGGCAACAAAAGGTAATTTCAAACACACGGCGTAGATGGTCAATTGTAATAAAACGCAGGGGGGGGGGGGGGGGGGGGGGGGGGAGGATTCAGACGATGGAAAGGATAGATTAAAAAACGTGAAACTGGTTCAATCATCGAAAGAAAGAAGAATGGAACAACTTCATGGCCCAGGTGGAGGCGGTAGACCCTCCGCTTTATGCATGTCCTCGCCTTGCGAGCCCTCTCCCTCAGATCGCATGCGCTTCTGAGGGAAGTTGTTATGGCCTAAAAAAGCGGCCTCCTCGTGCTGATGCTTGCGCATACCTAGTCCCGCCACGGCAATTCTATTCAACGCATCACCCTGGTCTCCGCCCGCCCCTTGCGGACCCGCGGAGGGGCCACCAGGTTGCTGGGCGTTGGGATCATGGCGAGGTAAGCTGAGATCGATGTTGCCGGGAACTTCGGGTACCTCGTTTTGCGAGGCGATGAGGCGCGATTGCAGTTGGATGATGTACTCGCGCAACTGGTAGTTTTCGGACTGCACGGATTTCAGGTTGTTTTCAAGCATGTCGTAGTCTTTTACTTGTTCCTCGAGTTTGCGGATGTAGCTTTCTTTGCGTTGGCGGAATGCGCGCTGGGAAAGCAGTTAGCAAAGAAAAAGGTACTTTAGACGGCATTGTCGCGAATATAAACTTAAAAGAAAGTCTCACCTGAGCAGCGCGATTCTGTGCCGCGCGCTTCGAAGTTGAAAGTTCGCGTTTCCCATACACTTTCCGACCATCTGGGGAGGCCTCTTCCATACCCACGGGAGGGACAGGGGCGTGTATCATACCGCTGGGAGCGCCCGACATGGCGGGATCGATGTTGGGATGGTCGCGCGGACCGCCATGGGCGGGCTGGAGGGGTGGGCCGGGCTGACCCGGACGTGGCGGGGGGACCTGCTGGGCGGCATGGAGCTGGGCAGCCAGCAGCTGGTCCTGGAGGACTGGTTGATTGACGAGTTAGTTTTGTGCTGGTGCAGATCCAATGCGACGCGGTAGGGGCTCACCCTGGTCGTTGGGGTCCTATAAGCAGCACTGATCAGCAAGCACGCGTCGCAGAGCAGGACGACATCAGCACAGGGAGATACATACCGGGACATTGGGGGGAGTGTTCTTGTGCTGGTCTTGCATTGCAGGAGCTAGCGCGTGCTGCATGACTTGAACTGATGAGTAAGGTGTTATTTAATCCACGATGTAGACGGGCGATGGGGAGAGGGATGGATGGAGGCGGGTCAGGACATGGCGTCAGGGAGGCGAGACGGCGACGAGCACCGGGTGGAGGCGGGCCAGCAGCAGCAGCAGACGCTCGACAGGCAGAGATCAGTCTACTTACAGGTTCAGTCTCTCTCTCTCAGCAATATATCTCGCCTTCTTCTGCTCTTGTTGGAGTTCGCGCAGTTAGTCAGGTCGTATGTAAGCAGCCTAGTCATCAGCAATCAGTCAGCAGTGCGCGCTTTATAGGCGGGGGTCATGTGACTGGCTAATTCACGATGAACTGTCGTCTGCTTACAAATCATGACTAATGTCTCCGCGTATCTCCGGCTGACTCAGCGTCCCGAAATAGAAACTGCCGGGGATATCCTCGTTAGGTATCCTTCCTGATGGCTTGAATATCTACTGTGTATACATATCTACCTGTTTCCTCTTTGGTTTATTTACTATCACTATACTGCATGACATGTGTGCGCTGAACCTGAAGCTGCTTTTGCACTGCGTTCGCGTTGACTGTTGACGGCATCTCGGAGATAGGGCCATCCATCCACCCTCTCTCCGGCACCTCGTATTCGATATGATGACATTTCTGTTGATTTCTCATTCCATATTGAGTTGACCCTTGCGAGTAAGCCGTGTGCATGGCACGTGCCATTCTCGCTGAGTAATGTTTAACAGTCAACAGTGACCGCCCAACATACGGAAAGACTGCAGGCTGCTCCTCATTATGAGTTTTTTCTCGCCCGTGACAAAAGCGAAGAGAGTGATAGATATATAAAAGCATGAAGTAACAACGTAATATGCTCCCATAGTCATTTCCAACAGGGATGCTTCAATGACACAACATTGCTAAACCCGAAAAATGCAATCAAACGTACGCATAGAAGAGACGACTAATTTCAGCATGCATATATGGATATCCAGTAATAAAAACAGGGAGTATCCTTTTTCATTTCGTCTTCTTGTCTTCCACCCCAACCTCTGCAACTGCCTGCATTATACCCACCCCCACCTGCGCCGTCTCAGTCCACCCCTTCTGTCTCGCCCAGAACATATCTCCCGGTGACGTATCATGCAAACTAAACTTCCTCGCATCCTCCTCCAACGACACCCGGGAAATCCTGCCCCTTTGACTACTCCCTATCGTCTCCGGTGGCGGCTGCTCACGCGATCCTGGGCCCGCGAGTTTGGCTTCTTCCCGTCGAATGATCTCCTCTTGGTCAGTAACCGAGAGGGAACTCCTACGTCGTCCCACCGGGTGGGATATGTTATCTGACATCCGTGATCGGAGCGACCCTGCCGCGTTGCTGCTACGGTAGTCTGCTGGCTCCGTCTCCGGGGGTGTAGCGGGCCGTGAAGACCAACTCGTCCGCTTGCTGGGTGACTGTGGTGTCGAGGAAGCTGTGATGCTATCAAGATAACCCTTCCGGACAAGATACCGCTGTGCTTTTTCCTTGCGTGAGGCTGGTGTTTCGATCTTCGAAATGACTACTTGCGCGGCATACCGGCCAAGCAGATACAGATGTTCAGAGAAGAAGATGCATAAGAGGAGAACCCAGCCTGTGATTTGAGCAGGGGTTCCATCGGGCCCTAGACCATCGTTGCAGAACATGTATACCAGTGCCGCGGAGGTGATGCTACCGAGCCAGGACAAGAAACTTAACGAGTCGAGCCATGGCCCGATCGTATCTGCGCGGAACGGCGTAGGTCGTCTGCACTGAGTACATATCTTCACGAAATCCGAGCGAAGTTCGATCCAATTATTAACCAAGAAAGAGACCGGCACGAGTGGCCAGACAGGCGAGAACAGCGCCAGATACCCGAATTGAACACACATTTCACGAAGATCCGCTGTGACGTCGTACTCTGATAGCTCCGCCTCGTTTCGGACTCGGGTCAGAAAGTCTACTTCGCCGGGGGCATCATTCAGGACGGCCTCTGCCCTTGGACTTCTTGGGCTTTGGGAGTTCTTCTTTTCCTCCGAGTATTCTTTGTACTTGCGGAAAAGCTTTTGCTTTACGTACGGAAGGACGTTCTCTAACCCCTGGTTTACTATTTGCGCAGTAACTGTAAAGTATATCACCTGTTTCCGGAGGCGAGAAGGATCGATGCTGAAACGAGCCGGGGCTGAGGATTGCACTTTGCCTTTCCCAGCGGTGGGTTTGGTAAGGCCGAAAATGTCGAGATATGGTACTATAATGCTACCAAATGGAACATATACGAAAGCTGTCAAGAAAACCGGGAGGTAAGAAGTGATGAAGTTCAATACGAAGATCTTCTGGGTTAGCGCAGCATCGTAGCTGTCCTGCGTCTCGTAGTTTTCGTAATCCGTAAGGCGCGTAGCCACGAATGTGAGAGCCGCTGAGATAGTTGGGACGAACACAGAGAGCAGAACGGTGGGAATGAAAACCTGAAATGTCTGTTAGCTAAGACACCCGCGGTATTTCGTTGGCAGGACTTACCAGATATGTTTTGAACGGGCCGGTATAGACTTCGGAAAGAAATATCTCGATTGCAAAGCAAGTCGCAATCACCGTGCTAAGAGCAACAACCGCAACCAGCGCGAATGGGATCTGCAGCAGCTGTCTCCAAAGCCGTGTCGTAGCAGGGAACACTTGGATCTTCTCTCCAGTGACAGAATCATTGACTTCCTCTTCATATTCAAATTGTCGCCTCTTGGTTTTTATAGCCGAGACCCCTTTGACCTGCCACCGAATGGCGAGATCTGCCTCTTGACGTTTCCACAATTCAACGAATAGCAAGCAGGCAATGCAGTTTCCCACAGCGTAAATGAGCGAGAAGTGCCCAAGTAGAGCCCAGCAGCAGAACCCAAAAAAAGCAGGGACCATCAAGAAGCCAAAATACATCTGCATAAACGCAAAGTAGAAAGCGACCCTCTCCCCGTGGCGATTTCTGATCTGATCCAAGTCATCATTGCTCAGGAAGGTCTTGCGACTCCAGTTCTTGATCCATTGACTGTTTATCGTGTTATCGTGCAAGGGGAAGATTGAGTCGACGAGCTTCCATTCTCCTGCTTTAGGACTTATACCTGCGCCGCCGTCTTCGGGCGTCCGAGTGATCATATGATAAACGTTGAGAAGGCGTTCTGCTTCGCTTTCGGGCTTTTCTGTCGTGTCTGGTTGAGCGTGGCGGATGCCGTAGAGCCAGTCCTTGACCCTTTTGGAAAAAAGTTAGTGGCAAAACGTCTAATTGGAGTATATGAGAGGAGATCTTGCTCACTTTGACCTGCGTACAGCCTGCCTAAGCGACTGCTCTGAGGTCCTCACAAACACCAGCAGAGTCGCATCGGGCCCAGGCCTGACCTCAGTTTGCAAACCGACGTCTGCTAGCGTGCGGACCAGCTTCTTGAACTGTCGGATAGCCTCCGATTCATCTGTGGGGGAAGATCAGTCGGTGTGCACTGGCATGGAGGGGTTGCAGGGAACACCAATTAACGTACCGGCGTTGGCGTAGCGGAAGAGGATCACGTAGTCGACCTGGAAGTTCTCGTCGAGGGAGTTCTTAGCGGGCAATTCCTTGTCCATGGTGAGGTATTGCGCTGGAGGCACGGACAGAAGCTGTATGAGAGCAGGGTAACCCTGGTGTTTACAAGGGCTATATAGGGCTGAACGGCGCAATCGTTGGCCTACGTCATTCAAACAGGCTGAGTCTCCACTGCTTCTGATGTCGGTTTATTCGCATTCCTCGTTCGATGTTTCAATCAGAGGAGATGGTACAAGCGTGTGCCCGTGTAGTTGGAATACAGAGGAATGCTTCTCTTTGGCGGCGAGGTTTATTGTTTGTATTTTAGAGCAATTGGTCTCGCTGGTCGTGGGGAAAAGTGCCATGCTTCGTCGCCAATTTGAGGCCAGCTTAAAGGTCCACTGTTGCAGTGAAGAGACTATTGGGCTCTATTATCAATAGTAGGTTAGCGTCTCAGATCTCAAGGCATCCACGGAAGTGTCTGTCTCCTGTCTATGTCTATCTATGTACACCATCATTCTTTCGAGCAAATTTGATGCCATTTCCAGTTGAAGAGAGCAGAAATAGAGCTGCTTCCCAATGTCAATGGATAACACCATCCAAGGCCATTCAAAGCAGACTCAGCATCTAACCCTTTCAAATCTATCTCATCCTTACGCCTCCGCGTTCACAACGACCCGGCCGCAAGCTTCGTCAACGCCTCCCCATCAACCATCATCTTCATCCACTCCCTCATCCCAACTGCACCAATCTTCTCGTAAAAGTCAATACTAGGTTTATTCCACGTCAAAACACTCCATTCCAACCTCTTCCCGCCAACCTTCTCTACCTCCGCCGCCAGCCTCTTCAGCAGCGCGAACCCATATCCTTTCCCGCGGAACTCGGGCGCCACCCATAGGTCTTCGAGGTATATACCCGGTGCAGATCGCCAGGTGGAGTAGTTGTAGAAGAAAAGTGCCATGCCGGCTGCGGGCGGGGAAGGCGAGGAAGGGGTTGCGGGAGGATGGATGAGGAGGGTGTATGTGCCTGCGCGCTTGGGTGGGGAGGAAGGGAAGGAAAGGGTGTCTAAGAGGGATTGCTCAGTGGCTTGGACTTCATGGAGGGCTTTTTCGTAGATCGCGAGGTCCTTGATGAATTGGAGGATTGTGGGGACATCTGCTGGACTGGTTAGCTAGGTGAATCTCACAGCTATGGTAAATTGAGTAAAGGGCAAAATTCGCCCAAAAGGGTGGCCGCCATCAGCAGGGACTCTGATATATACAACAATATATAACAGTAAAGGCATCTTGACAACGTTCTAATTCCGTTGCTGAAATGGTGCGGGGAACTCAAATCTCACCTTCCTCCGTCGCGAACCTGATTGTGGGCTGCTCAGCCATTTTTGGTAAATTTTAATTGCTTCTAGTTGATGCCAAAATAATAAGCCTGCGTATAGAGACCCGAAATGAAACCTGCTCACAACGAAAAGATGTACGAAATATATATCGCCGGCGCCCCGCACCGATTGGAATTTTCGGCGTGTTCGGAGACAGATAGATGCTGAGGGGCAATGGATACTCCGAAGCCAGCGAGCGCCCTTTGTCGATATGAGCTCGTACTGCCGCTCCGTGATTTTAAATCCAAAGTATCAACATTAAGATATCATTAGGTATATACACTTCAGAAGGAAAAAGGTGAAATAACTTCATAACTCCCAGACGCCATTGGCTATGCGGCCCCACAGACGGCTCCTGCTGAATTCAACACAATATAACCAAGCCCGTTCAACGAGACACGCAGAATAGATTAAAATACAGTTACAGTTCAGATACTCATCGCGACGTTATAGCAGACATCCACTTCTGTTCGTCGGTTCTGTACGCACAACGTTAGCTCCAGCTCAGGGGTACAAGCAATACAAGGTTCAAAAACATACGCATCAAAGTGAAGCAACATCCCCAAAACGGGGATCAACTGTTTCTGATAGTTCCGATCCTTCTGCTCCAGGAACTGAAGCAAAACATTCTTCAAATAAACATAGTCAATGGTGCCAGTCCGCGGTCCCGTGGGAGTTTCAGCTCTCCCGTTTCGCTCCCGTGACGGGTTCGACGATGCGCCTCGCTGCGTGCTAGAATCTAATGATGAGCGAGGTGACCGGTTCCCAGAATCCACTCCACGCCGTTTGTTAGATGCTTGGAAGGATTTGAGATCATCAGATAACGTCTTGTTGGTTTTTCGGAGCTTCTCCAACCGCTGATTTGTATCTTCCACGGAACGGCGGAGTTCAGTCTTCTCCTTTTCAAGTTCCCGAGCCTGCTTTTCGCTTTCGTCCAACGCATCGCGTAGCTGGGCCATGGCAGCTTGGACCTCTCCAAGTTCCGCTTTGGAGCGCTCAGTCTCTAATTCTATATCTTCCCGTCGCTTCTTCCAGTCCTTCTGTGAGTGAACCAATTCGTCTCTGTCCTCCTCAGCCCGACGTAAAGCACGCTCGGCATCACGCGCTTTTGTCTTCAGCTCTTCTATCTCCCTCGCCCGCCGGCGACCAACCGTGCTAGCCTCGTCTTCCGCTTTATCACGCTCCTCGATAGCGGCCTCAAGCCGCTCTTTGAAGTCGCGAACCTTAGCGTCGGCCTTAGCCTCGACGTCGGAGAGTAACCTGCGCATTGTTTCGCCTTCCCTAGTCCGCTCGGAGAGAAGACGATGTGCATCGGTGACTTCCTCTTCGAGACTTTCACACCGCTCCCGTCCTTCTTTGACCTGCATTGCCATTTCTGAGGTCTGGTCTCTCATGCTGCTCATCAAGCTCTGTGCGCTAGCATGTTGCGCTGTCTTTAGCTGAATTTCTTCACGTAAGCCTTCGATTTCCTTATTCAGCTGCGATAGCTGCTCCTCCGTTTCTCTTAGTTTTGTTCGTGATGCTCGTAGGTCCTCTTGGGCTTTGGAGAAATCCCTCTTTGTCCTTTCGTTTGTCTCAGTAGCTTCTTGTTTCTTGCTTTCCGAGTATTGTAAATCAGATTGTGCGACCTCCAGAGCTTGCTCTGCCTTTACACGGCTGTTCGTCTCCTGCGTTATCTTCTGATTCAGACTCTTGACTTCAGAGTCTTGATCGCGGGCCTTGGCCTTTAGGTTCTTAACTTCTGTCTGCAAATCTTGGTGTCGCTCCTCCAACCGTTTGACCTCATCTGATTTCTTCTTCAACTCCTCCTTGGTAGATTTCAACTCGGCCGATTCGGCCCTGAGAGTTCGTAGTTCCGGCTGGGCTTTCTGTAGCGCTTGCCGTAGATCTGTGACGTCTTTGAACCTGGATGCTGCTAGCTGTTGGGCAGCGGCCAAGTCTGTCTCCAACGTGGTGTGCTTCACCTTCAGCTCCTCGAACTCAGCCATCAGGTCCTTGTGGGCCGTCTTTGCGTCACTCGAGCTAGATGCAGAGCTTGCTTTCAAGTCAACCAGCTCCTTTTCCAGACCTGTAATTGTCTTCTCAAGGGCCTCCTTTTCAGCAAGTAACGTCTTGATCCTGTCCTTTGCCTCGACATGGTCTTGCCCAACGTGGAGTAAGTCATCGCGTAATGATTCAATCTCCTCCCGAAGAGTTTCCTCTCCTTTGATCTTTGCATGTAACCGATCGATAGCTGCATCCTTCTCGGCAATTTCGAATGAAAGTGTTTCCACCTTCTCCTCCAGTTTGCGTACATTATCCGCCGACGGTGTTGACGAAGATTCTTGGCCAACTGAAGGTGCTGATGAAACAGTGTCTTCAGCCCCACTTTTTCCACCTTTTCTCTTCTTCTTATTCTTCTTTTTGCTACCTGAAGTAGTCGATGTTATGGCTGTCGTTGGCGTTTCGGCTGGAGGCTCCGGTGCTCCCTTGCTTTCATTGATAGTTGCCAAACTATCCTTGATCTCTGCAAAGTCGGCACCCTGTCCGTCTACAATCCGCTGCCTTGCCACCTGCCAGTTATCATTATCCTTTAGTCCTGTATCGAAGAAGTCCACAATCTTCCCTGACGTTTCTGCTTCAACTTGCTTTGACGTAAGTTGCGATTTGAGTGACTCCACTGTCGACTCGGCTTCTCTTAGCTGAGTCTTCAGAGTAGAAACGACGTTCTGTAGGACGTTTAAGCGCTTTTCCGCAGCGGCTTTCTCCTTCTCAACAACAGCAGCATCGAATGTCGTGGATTTCTCTTCTTTGGCGGGTTGAGTTTTGTTTTCTTCCTTGGCTTTATCCATCTCCACTGATTTCTCATTCAATTGCGTCTTCAATTTTTCAATATCCGAATTAGCCGCTTCCAAGTCGGTTTGCGCAGAGTTAAGCTTGGCATTCAGTTGTGAAATCTGTTCCTCAAGAGACTCCCGCTGGCTTTGAATATCACTTTCGTATTTGTCTTTGACCTCACGTAGGCCTGTGAGTTCTCGAGTGGCAGATTCAAGGCTTTGCGCCATTCCTTCGGTAGACTCCCGAGCCACCGAGAGGTCTCCTGTCAACCTCTTGACATCCGCTTTAAGCCTTTCTACTTCCTCTTCTCGCTCCTTTAGCTCCGACTGGACCCGTGGAAGCTCGTTATCAAAAGAGAAAAATTCCTCCGTCTCGTCGGTTGCGGGAGGTGATTTCACAGCTTTGAATTTCGGAGAGAAGAGAGACATTCCTGGAATTGACGCTGTGCGGGAAGAAGCTGAAACGGTCGGTGACCTTTGTGGATCTTCTGTCTGGGCTTGCGATTCAGTGGATGGTACCTGGTTGTTAGATGGCGCTTCTCCGTTCGCCCCCTCTTTACCAGCAGGTTGCACAGCTTGTTTGAGTTTCGCTGCTTCGTCCCGTGCATCCTGAGCCGACTTTTCGCTGTCGACAAGTTTCTTTTTGAAATCGTCCCTCTCCGTTGTAACCCGTTTCAGCTCGTCTACTACCATGTCCCCTTTCAGGCTCAGCTGGTTAAGGTATTCTGTCAACGCTCGCGGATCGCTAATGGAGGTTAATGGAGTATTTTCACGGAGAGATGCTTCAAATGGTTCGATCGAAAGTACTCGCGCATGAGCGATTCGGTAAGCCTTGAGTAATTCTGTACGAATATGTTAGATCAAAGTAGCTCCCCATGATAGCAAATTCTAGCATGCATACCCTGGTATCTGCCCTCCAGCTTATCTAGTCTTCGTAGCTTCACCCTTACTTCCGTAGGCAGTTCTACAGAAGCTTGGCTGGCATGATCTTCCGGTTCCTTCGGGCGAGTAGCATCTGCATTCCTTTCCCCGTCCTGTGGTTCAGCGGCGGGACCTTGGCTAGCTCCTTCTGACGCCTGAGCAGGCGTATTCGTTCCCGTCGACCCGTCATCGTCACCGACAACGAATTCCGGATCGAACTCGGTAGGGTCGGGGCCTCTTGCAGGGGGGTTATTGTCCTTTCTTAACCTGGCTGCCCGTCTTGATGGCGAGATGTTGCGTGAACTGCCACGGCGGCGGAGACCAGAATTAGAGCGCGAGAGAGAGGCATCTTGATCAGCTTTCTGACGGGCCTGCTCTTCCGCTATTCGAGCATCGATGGCGCCGCGGATCCTCTATGGAAGAGGTTAGTTGGATAACAACCTTCCAAATTAAACTCAAACGGGGATAATAAACTACCTGGAACATTGCGGCAGCCTATACGAGCACGCGTAATTAAAACTGTAGCGCCAGAAGCAATACTGTTCGGCGGCGCTGTTGGTAGGAAGTCCAGTCTCCAGCCGGCAGAGTCGAAGCAGCTCAAAGCAGGCCGAGTCTTGGCGGAGCTTCAGGAACAACGCCGCAACAAACAACAACAGGGCATCTGCACACCTCTCCTACCACCACTTCCGCCACGATGCACTTGCTCCCTGACACGGGACCAGGTACTTAGACGCGATAGCCATGGTGTCCTTCTGGCTCTGGAGAGTATGTCCTGCTTCTGTTCCCGTTCCCGTTCCCGTTCTCTCGGAGTTAAGCTGACAGCCTGTTCACCAGAGCCCAGACAACTCGCCTGCCTCGTTTGAGAAGACCCTCTCGACTCTGTCCTCCAAGATCTCCCAGACCACTTCGAGACTAGAGAGCCAGAGACAACGCGCTCGCCGGTTTAGGGCCCTGTGGACGCTGTATGCCTCGTTCACCTACCTCATCTACGCTCTGATCCTAGGCCTAGGTGTAGGATGGCAACGTTGGGGGCCTGCTGAATATACTGCTGTATCTGGGGGTCCAGTGGTGTGAGTAGATTCTGGAGCCGCTTTTATATGCTCTACATTTTGGGATATGGCTAATTAGCTGTTTCTGCAGCATCTACATTGTGCGCGCCGGCTTGGATACCTACTATCAATACCGCATCTCGAATACTCAGAAGGCCCTAGATGAGCTTCAGAAACAGCGCACTTCCACTATTGAGAAGCTGAAGGAAGCCACAAAATACAACTCCACGCAGCAACTACTCGAGAAATATGGAGCCGAGTCAAACAAAGCATCCTCATCCAAAAGTGATGCGAACTCTGGAAAGGGTAAAGGTGGCGGGAAGCGCAGAGATCCCAAGGATAGAGCTTCACTCCCTTTTCCGAGTGGAAGGACAGGGCTTCCTCCGCCTCCAACGGCGAATATCCGGCGCGCAGTGTCTGGCTCCCTACCTACCACCCCTATTCGATCCCCGCAACCTGGACAACAGCATACCCCGCAGATACCTCCGAGCGTGAATGCGCAGCATCCCCAACCACAACCCCCATTTGCGCAACAGCAACAGCAGCAGCAGCAGCACAATGATGAGGAGCCTGGTTTCGCTCCGAACGCCTTTCCCATATCCCAGGAATACGCAGGACCCCAACCACCTCGCTGGTACGATCGACTCCTCGACGTTCTCTTAGGAGAGGACGAGACGTTAGCAAAGAATCGTCTGGCCCTAGTATGTGGGCAATGTCGTCTAGTGAATGGCCAAGCTCCTCCCGGTATTCGTACTTTGGAGGACTTGGGCCGTTGGCGATGCGGGGCCTGCGGGGCTTGGAATGGAGAAGTCAGCGAGACCAAAAAGGCTCTTGATGATCTAAATGATAAGCACACGCAGATACATAGCAGGAAACGGAGCCAGAGTCATCCTATTCCTAAGCCGCCGGTTATTTTGGAACCGACTGGCACAGAACTGGAAGATGCTGCTGAGGAGGTTGGATCTAACCTTCCTGTTTCTGGGGACGAAGCTGAGCCTGGGTCTAAGGCTCATCAGCAAATTGACGAAGAGAATGGGACTGACGGTGATGGATCATCTGTCATTATAAACCGGGCGACTGACAGCGATGATGATGTTGACCCTCCTGAAGTGGACAAGGATGGATTTACCCGCAGAACAACACGATCGATGTCTCCCAGAAAGAAACAGTCCAAGAAGCGTTAAGCGAGTTGTTTGAGTATTTTTATTCAGCGTTCTCATTGCTTATTTGGCGTGCTGTTCATCATCGTTAGCTCATTGTGTTCATTGCTATTTATTTATCTCCCTGAATCGCAAGCGTACAAAGCGTCTGGGATTTGAAGGACGTTGCCGTTGAGCGATAAATAGTTTTCTGGAACAAATTGATACCAACATACAATTGTGTACAATTGCGAATATCTGTGTTATTATATACACTGAAAGAGAGAGAAAAGGTGTTTACTAGAATTCTGCAGGTATAGTTTTCTCTCACAAATACACACACTTATACGCCGATAATATGCGTCAAACCAAGAAAAACAAAACAGATTGCAAGGGGTATATATGCCATATGACTCTAGTTACCCATGAGTTCCTACGCGTGCTTAAGATGCGTAGAGCCGTATCATAATACACAAAAAGGACAGATTGGTTCCGGGAAAAAGAATAAAAATGTCTTCAACGGGAAACGAAGGGGCTCCGGCGCCAGCTGAAATGCTAAGTTTGTTAAATACTCGCTCGTCTGGGCGCCATCGTTCTCCTCAGGTTCTTATTCTGATCCGTCTCATCAGGAACCGGCAATGCACCATCATTCTTCAGCCGTTCCAAAAATTCCTTCCCGAATTTATACCCCACTTGATAGATCTCTTCGAACTTGGCAAAATCTAACGTCCCGAAGGGGTCCACGGGCGGTCTCATGTACAAACATCCGGGAGTGTTCTTGGCGCGCTCGAGAGCATCGTGGGATGAGACGTATGCGAGTCGGGCTTGGATTTCGGAGAGTGTGGGTGGGTTGGGAACTGCGGAGAAGGGGTTCCAGCGGTTGAACGACGCCCAAAAACCGGATAAGGAGTCGCCGTATTGTTGAGGTGTATTGTCATCGATAGAGCCTACGTCGATTGCGAAAATGGCGTCCGCGCCTAGAGCCTTCATGCGCGCAACGGTGAGATTGTCGACGTATCCGCCATCCAACAGCATATTGCCTTCGTCGCAGAGAGGCGGTATAAGACCGGCAAGTGTCATCGAGGCGCGAACGTACCGCCATACGTAACCCGAGGAATGGAACTCGTTCCGCGATTTGCTGATATTCGTCGTGTTGCAGTAGAACTCGAGCCAGAAATCTTCGATCTGACTGTTTCCAAAGGCTTTGAAGATTCCGCGGTTAAACTCGTGGCCTGTTGTGTATGATGCGGATGGGTATGTGAGGTCGAAAGCGAAGCGCCACATGCTCCCCATGCGGCTGGCGAATTTCTTCGCACGTCCATACATAGGAACCACGTCTGCGTCTTGAGCGTACAAAGCACCGATAAAAGCGCCGATAGATGTACCTCCGACGATATCGATGGGGATGCCCGCTTCTTCCAGAGCTTTAATAGCACCGACATGAGCTATTCCTCTTGCACCTCCGCCCCCAAGAACAAGACCTACTGATTTTCCACAGAGACGTCGAGCAAGACGGTGAAAATCGCCCTTGTATGGTGTAGCCGCAGAATAGAGGGGTGTTTGATGGATGCGGCGGGAAGTATATTTCTGTATTTCGGCCTGAATAACCTGCACTCGTTGTTTCAAGGCAGTCCCAAAGCGCTTCGCTACAGGATGAGCAGGTTCAGTAGTGACACGATACGACATCTGGATATGGTGATGTCCCCCGTTAATCCACATGCGGTTCTTTAGCCATTGCCTAGTAAGGCCAGGTTGCGAGTATCTATCGATATGTAAAAGTACGAGTTCTTTTCTTGCTGTTGTCTTCATGCCAAGAAGGAACCGTTCGTACTCTCCAATAGCTGGGGAGCCCTCAGCTACACCAACCAATAATATGCAATCGGCCTGGGTAATGCAAGTCTGTGTCCATGGAGCGTTCACATTGGTGTCTGCTATGTAAAGAACCATGCCGTATCTTTCTTCCAAATCGGCTAGGTACTGCGAAAGTTTTAGTTTGCCCATTCTGCTGAACGCATAGCGTCCTAAATGGTTCAAAATGTCCGCTTGGTGGAGAGCAGTCACTCCGTTGGTAACCCCGATTTGACTAAAAGCGTTCAGTAATCTGTTCCCAAATTCGACGACGGGGACACCGGCGGTGACAGGAAGAATAGCAACCGTCCTAAGGTTCAGTGTGGAAGTTAGGGTCTTCGCACTGTCCCGGATATTCCTATCATCGCTGCGCTCAAGCGGATTATCCAATAAATGACGCATTCTTTGAGCGATTAATTTGGATATCTGGATGGTTATTCCCGGGTGCTCCTGTGCTAGACTGTTGAAGAGAGTTCTAGGAAACTTGGCCAGTTCCGTATCACGTATCGCGTGGAGAGTAGCCGGCCGCGTCGACTCTGTCATGACTTCCAATTCTCCCACACTGTCACCTTGTCCGTACTCACTCACGACACCTATCTTGCCATCTCCTTTGTCCAATACAGCACGGAGTCGGCCGTTGAGTACAATATAAATAGCATCACTGTCATCGCCTTGATGATGTATAACCTGACCAGCGTTGACTTGTACCCATTCAAGTGCAAAATCGATATGCAAGAGTAACCGAGGCAGCACATTGGTCAACCGCTTTGCCATGGTCAGCAATACAAGAGGATGCCTCTCAGCAATCCGTTCTAAAGATGCTAGCGGCAAAAATCCAACATAGACGTCAGTCTTCGCTGTAACATCGGTAAACGATCTGTAAGAAGTTATGGATCCGACGTAGCCATCGATGCCACCCGGCTTCACGAGGTACAAAGATCTATTAGCCACCCTTCTCCGGCCTTGGATGCCCCTTACAGTGGACGACGAACGCGAGCCTGTGCGGGCCCTCGCCAAAGGATGAAATAGTTCGTCTCTGGAATGAGATCTTCGAGCCTGAGAAGAGCTCAATAGATCTTCGCCTTTGTCGTCGACGGGAATTCCAACGTCCAGAAACCCGTCGATGACATAATAAAGACCGGGATTACGCTGGCCTTGCTCAACTAGCACAGAGTCTTTCGGGAAGTAAACAATCTCGATGTCATCCCTGAGTTCTTCCTTAAGGCTAGCAATAGATGTAGTTCCTCCGACGCTAGCAGCCGATATTGACATGAGAGATTCCGAGTCACCATCGCCAAACGCTTCATAAGGGTCTATAAAGCCAAATGCGTTGTTGAAAACGGCCTTTTGGCGCCTTGAATCGTAAGACACCAGATGTGGTGACGCATCCCCGGAGTGATGGCTCTTGCGCAAAGCATCTTTGGTGCTTCCCGTCAATCCTAGCGCTTTGATCATACAGTCGAGGATCGAGTCGCGAAATAAGAAATCTTCGTCTATAGCGTCTGGTCTGAACGATGTATTCGGCATAGATAAGTTAACAGGTATATTGCCCGGAGACTTGGGGGACGATTGAGGCTCCGAAGGACTAGCTACGCCGATAAGCGATTCACGGCGCATAGTTGCCATATTCAGGCGCTCAGTTGCATATTTCGGGCCGTAGCGCGAAAGTTGGATAGTTGACAAGAGGTCCCCAGGGCTGACGCCATGCGTATCTCGGTCGGAAGTTTGCACCCCTTCGGAACCTCCGCGTTTCGCTTGAGCAGCGGACATTCTAGCGTATAATGCAACATCCTTTCTTAAAGTGCTACTTGAGCGCCGCCTACGCGAGATCATAGGGTTATGCAGCGCGATGCCCTTGGTGCTCTCATTGTACCCAAGTCGATCTTTCTCCTTGGCAAATTTCTCCTTCAATCGGTCCAACGGTTGCCCTCGAAGATGATTGGGTAGATCGTATGAGGTGTACTTATTCATTTGCTTTTCAATGCTTAGAACATCCGTCGTTAGCCCTAAATATGAATGTGCGGTCGCGAACGTAACCCGGTGAAGTCTAGTAAGGATGACCTGGATGATGTGGGCAGTTGCTTTGGGGTAAACTCTCGTAAGACGGCGAAAGGCGCTTGCGGGAATGATGGCTATGGTAGTGTCGACCATTGCACGAGCTACAATATCAGGGTGTATAGATTTTTGATGTTTCGGCTTCGAAAACGGCCTGTGTCTATGATGTTGATAAGGCTGGGAGGAAGCGTTGCTATCCTCGAGCGTGAGCGGAGGAACACTTGGCAGAGGCTCTATGTTGCCATTGGCGTGGGACATTGAGCTTTTGGGGTGATGGAAATTTGGCCTCATTGGGCTTCCGCTAAAGACCGGAGGGCTGGCCGGGGTAGCGTCCGGGTGAGTATTTTCTGCGCCCATGCTGGAGGACATGGAGTCACTTTCATCAGTATGGCGCAGCTTGACGTCTTCGGTGAAGAGCGACAAGATTGAAAAGAGGGATGACATGGAAGCGCCGTTCTTGACTTCCGTGAGCAGCTGGTAGCCCTGGCGACCACGGTGAGAATGTTCTTCCTCTTCGTCCATTGACTCCTCGGTTCCGAAGCTCGCCCCAGAGACCTTACGTTCTTCTGGCTGCCCTTGAATCGACTTCACGAATATTTGAACCAATCCATCTACCACAAGGCAAAAGCCCTTCTCCTCTTCCAACAACAGCGTTTCACCTGCGATCAATTTCCGTGTTTGCATTGTGCGGGTTAGTTCATGGAATACCGGCCTCTCCAGGTAACCGAATACTTTTATAGCACTGAGGAATTCGTCGAGGTAATTTGCTAGGCCTGGTTTTGAGTCGCCTTCTTGGGTATCTGGGAACAGGTCTATTTGTGGCTCCTTGCGCTGAGGCTCCGGCGGAAGACGCGAATACATGTTGAGGAACCGGTATCTGATGAACCAGCTAACGGTTGACACCACGAATAATAGAATCAGGAGACTACAAGCACGCAAGTCAGTCACCTTCTACTTCAAGACGCCTGCTGAGCCACATAGCAAAAGCGCATGGAAACACCTACAGCGTTGTGAAATTCATTGTGAAAGTCAAACTCATGGAGAACAACGTAAAGAGCCAGGTCGGGAGCGTTATCGTCGTGAAGGTAATCACCCAGTAAAGGGCGGCGGGGACCACCTGGAATAAGATGTAAAAGACATGGCTGACGAGGGAGGCCATGGAGGAACTAGAGCTGCCCGGTGGGAGAGCAGACAGACAACCATGCGCGCCGCAGGATAGAGAGGAGGAGGAGGGGGAGAGGGACCACGTCGAGGCCTGCGAGACATGGAGTGGGAGGCTCAGTGGGTCTCCCGTAGCTTGATGGGTGGGGGGCGTCGACAAGGCCTGCGCGGTGTCCTGGGCCGGGATGGCAGAGTTGTGCTGTCCAACGTCGTCGCCGTCTTCATTGGGCGCAGGAGACGGATCACGGACGACATCGGCTACAGTGTGCGAGGACACAGACAAGCTATCATGAGCTCCGGAAGCCATGGTGCGAATTGACAGTTACGGGGGCAGAATAAGATAATCCATGTCGAAAAGGGCTCGAGGCAGCCCCGTCAAAGCGCCCAAAGCACAGCTTGTCGTGGGAGTCGTGGTGGATGGGCTGCAGCGCTTCTGCTGTCGATGCGAGGATGGGATGTCGTGCGCCGTGGAGGTTGATGGCGGTGATGCACGTGCAACGACGAGAGGCCGGGAGCTTGGGCATTCTTATCATTATCACTCTACTATTGGCATTGTGAATCCCCTTGCTGGTACCCCGCTGGATATCACATCTTGGGCAAAACGGGCATGCTTGAGCTAAGTGTGATTAATCCACCGTGAACCTGGGGATAGCAGCACATTGAAGCTGCAGTTTGCTTTCTTTCTAGTCTACGGGTTTCATCATTTCGAACTGCAGCACCAGTCTCCTCGGTTCCTTGCCACGAAATTCAAATCGAGCAGGTTCTTTGAGTACCGAGTAGAGAGCAAGGTAGTTATTGTATCAAAAGCTTCTAGCCAAAAACGTCATACAAATTCTTACATATTGCGGAGAGAAGGGGATGAAATTTCGCAGCCGAGAGGAGTCAATCAACTCCATCAATACAAAGCGACAGCCTCAACAGTTACCCCGTATGGAGAGATGCTGCAGAGGATAATACGGAGAAATTACACCCCCCATATCCATGAAAGCGACATCTCCATCCCTCCTCCGCGTTGGCTGTTGCTACAGCTGTACCACAAAATAACATCACCTTGCCACCCGCGACCCTCCCGCCACGCCTACCAAACGTCATGTCCTGTCAATCAACCCGGTTCGATTCGGCCCCTGTCTCTTCAGGCTTCACAACGCCACCTCCCATGTTATTGTCTGACAGCGCATTCAGATGATTTCATGCTCTCTTGGTCCGTTCGCATACGTGCGACGGCGAATTTATTGATCCACAATGATATATCTCACCAGTTGTCATGCCAATGACAGAGGTTGAATTTCGAAAATCCTACCTAGAAAGTTTTAAAGCATCTACGGCGTACAGGCACATAGATTCATGTACCGCTATAAGTGATTGCGCCAGACTCTGGGTCGTGACGTTATACCTCGTCAATCTCGAGGCAAGACATGCTGTGCTGAACTACAAATAGAGCACGATGTCTCTGGCATGGTGTCTCTGAATTGGCTCCAGGGTTTATCGGCCTTTTAAATTGTATTGCGAAAACTTTTGCTTTGACTCCATCCTTTCAAGCACAAACCAAGCTACCATAATGGCGACCACAAACAGCATCCCTCTAAGAATCGCCATGGCGTCCGACAACGCCGGCTACGACTATAAGGAGGCAGTGAAGAAGAGCCTTGAAAAGAACCCTCTTGTCGCGTCTATTACCGACGTCGGCGTCAGCTCTGCAACAGACACCACTGCCTATCCTCACCCAGCCGTAACGGCAGCACGCACAGTCAAGGATGGAAAAGCAGACCGCGCTCTCTTGATCTGCGGTACTGGTTTGGGGGTCTCGATCTCTGCCAACAAGGTTCCAGGCATCCGTGCTGTAACTGCCCATGATCCTTTCAGTGTTGAGCGATCTGTCCTGAGCAACGATGCGCAGGTCCTGTGCTTCGGACAGAGGGTTATCGGCATCGAATTGGCGAAGAAGCTGGCCGATGAATGGGTGAGGTGGAGGTTCGATCCGTCCAGCGCGAGCGCAGAGAAAATTGCCGCGATCCACGATTATGAGCGGAAGGCTGCAGGTGAGGGTCAATGAATTGGTCATCGTAACGCTCCTATGTGTTTTTTTTTTTTTTTTTTTTTTTTTTTTTTTTTTTTTTGGCGAGCGATATACCTTCCCAAAGGGGAAAAAGTGTTCTATCTAGGTTTTGGGTTTAGTTAATTTACGGAATCTGTCACTTAAGTGATAGTAAAACGATGCTAATGTTCTAGATGTGATGAACAACTGCCTAGGCCAATCGAACGATGTTCCAGGTTGTTGTGCTTTTTACAGTGGTAGTGAACTCCTGAGACAATATTCCACCCTGTGGACGTCCTCGGGCCCCTTACTACCACCACTTTCATTTTGTTTCTTTTGAATTAGTTTTCAAGCAAAATACAGAGTGCTTCGGGAAAACTTGGTCTTTCTAGAACGTCGCCCTGGTAGGCCACGTCTTATTGCTGATGACTGAGACACCAGTTCTTAGTGGCCGCCAAACACCTACCGCTATTACTATGGTCTTTTCCCACGAGCAGGCTTTGATTTCTGTAGCCGATCTTGGAAAGCGTGGTATTTTGTTTTGGCGCCTGTCAGATTACAGGTGTATTCTGCTTGATGGATTTTTTTAGCGTACCTGCTAAATTTATCCTGGTACTATGAGAGACCTCACGCTAGCATTGGTTGTAACATTAGTACGAGAAATCGATATCCGTTGATAAATGATCCTTTAGGAAACATAAAAGATGTTTACGCAAAAGCCACCCATTAGAACATGGGCGAGACAATGTATACACTGAGGATAGAGTTACGCATGCAAGTAACTTGGCACCAAACATGAAATGCAAACCCAAAGTTGCTCAATATGTGTCCCATTTCAGGTAAACATAGGGCTTTGCTTCGCCAAAAGTCTATTCCAATGGCGGACCTCGTGTTACAGGCAGCACTCTTCCGTATAAGCCCGTTTTAAGTCGTATATCCAGGCCATGGAGAGCCTGAGGTCTCACCTCTAACAAATCCACCACCAGGGCGAACAAGCTATCAAGCACTGGTACTAACGCCTCAAGCTGACTTGGGTTCCGTTCCTTGAACAGAGTGTCAAGGTCAGATTCTCCTCCCATGGCCCGGGATCTCTGCTCTCCAACGTGGTGAAGTGTTGCGCCAAGCGAACGGTGACATAGCCCGCCTCAGTGAGCGCATATTGTTGGCCCACACAAATGCGCGGCCCGCCGTTGAACGGAAGATACTCCCACCCTGGCCGTAGATGCTCCCAGCGCTCCGGCCTGAACTCGTCGGCATCAGGGCCGTAGAAATCTTTCCGGCGGTGCATAGACCACACGCTATAGGAAACAATTGTACCCTTGGCCACGAAAACAGGTGACTGCCCATCTGCGCCGCCTCCGACTGGGAGGACAGTGTCGGTCAAGGCGAATCGGCCATTTCCTGGAACTACGGGGTGGAGGCGAAGTGCTGAAGGAAAGTTAAGCGCTGGGCTTCGACATTATGACTTGTGCAAGGACAATAACTCACATTCGTTCAGACAGTATTTTAAGTACTTCAGATTGCGCAGCTGGTCGTATGTCGGGGCGCGACCACCCAGTGTGGCTACTTCCTCGCGCAGTTTGGTCCAGATGCCTGGGCGTTTGGCAAGCATGAAGAAGAGATTGCTAAGCAATGACGCTGTCGTGTCTCGTCCAGCGAGGAGCACATTCATCACCTCGTCTCGAATACGAATCCGATCGCCCGTCTGTTGCGCTAACCGATGCAAGAATAAATATTTCCTACTCTTCTGCTCGGCCTGATCTAAGCCACCTTTTTCTTCGTCTATCCTCTCTCGAAATCTGAGTGCCTTGTCCACGAACTGCTCGACTAACTGATGGCAAATACGATTACACTCAGTCACTTTGGGGTCTGGGAAAAACGATTTTAGAGGGCCAAAACGGGTAGCATCAGATATGGCCTTCTGTGCGTAATTAAACGCCTCTGCAAAGTCGGGATCCTCCTGGATTCCAGACCGACGCTTCTTCAGACTCTGGACACTATGTCCAAACAGAAACTCAGTCGCGGAGTCGATGGTATAAGAAAAGAACAAATCCTGCAAATCCACCGTGCTGCCGTCAGAGGGTATCAAGTCGAGAAGGTCACCCATGAGTTCTTCAAATTGCTCGAGATGGGCAACTTGTTCCTTGACAAAATTTGGGCGGATCATGGCGCGCGATTGTACCCAGTGCTCTCCATCTGATGTAAAGATACCATGACCTAAGAGCGGGCCGAACGTGTCAATACGGCTTCCAAGACCGTAGTCGCTGAACTTGAGAGATAAGATTGTTTTTATGTTCTCCGGTTCGATAGTGATGATCACCTTTTTGTTAAGACTCCTGGTCCAGAAGGTATTGCCATATTTAGCGAATCGGGTCACGGTGCCCTCGAGCAGTTTATGAGCCTTTGCGGACTGCATAAACCGAAAGATGTTGTCCAACCCAAATAGTGGGTCGATGCTAGCAGCTCGAGGCGGAGATAGACAGTTATTTTCCCGCGCCATCCGATGCTGTCTCCATTTGCGCTGCACGACGGCGACAATGTATAAGCAAGTGAAGACAGAGGCCGCAAGCACGGCCGCGGGGAAGAGGGATGGGATGTGAGAAGAGAGCATTCTGTTCCTCCAGCCGTTGCAGATAACTTGTTTTTTGGGAGTTTGGCGATGCAGTGAGTGTCTGGGTGCCAGGGACAAATAAGTTATAGTGGTTTTGAATCTTTCAGGCAGTTGTAGGGAAAAGACTGGGGATCTAAGCTTTAAGTAGTGTTAGGCAAACGAGTTTCATCCATGCTCACAATGCTTCTACCCCAGCCACATGTGATAGTATGATGTAGTGCAAAGCGAAAGGGTACGGGCATGCTCGAGCCAACAAGCGAGACGACAGCAATCGAAAGGGGACAAAACTGCACATTTGAGCTCATAAAAGAGACACGAACGATAAAGGAGATATCCCCAGCTTCGGCTGCAGAGTGCTGTTGTCAAATCCGACTATGACTGGGGAAACGAATTCACCGTGAGATGCCGGGCGGATCAAAGCTCGGCCGATTCAGGCTGATGAGGGCTCCTTCACTCCCAACAATGGCAAATTCCATCCGTTGTGATCAGAGGCATAAAATTCCTCAATAATTTTATGTTCTTTTGTTTGCCCACAACGTCAAGCCAGATCGGAGTACGGACTAGGCAAACCCGACGGATCATGAATTGCTCCGCAGTGGGCGGCTCGCTGCTTGTTGATCCTGACCTCACCCCCCTTCGAAAACAGGTCCCAGTTGGGGTATCAGAACGAGCAAAATCATGGTCAGAAAAAGAGAGAAAGCCTATGAGTCAAGCAATGTACACGACAACATCTGCACGGATACCTTTAAGTCAATGCCCACACAAGTCGGATATTTACCATGGAGTACAACCTATACTCCCTAGGTATCTCGGTATCAATATCACCGCTTGTGGGTAAACGTGTGCTATTTATATAGAAAAAGACTGGCCTAGATAATTTAGCGATTTATAAGGAAGACGTCTTTTCTATTGCTGCTGTAATGATAATTAAACAACTGTGCATTTTCCGTCCCTTAACACACTACGGGTCGCGGCAAAAATATTATATCGGCCTTCAGCTCTCATGGCTGCACAAGATCTAAGCAAGACATGCTCTGACTGGTGGCTAATCAATGACCGTACATTGTCAGCGAGGTGTGACCCTGGAAATGATGCTGGCGAAATTGATAGTCAGCTAGATTTAAATCAATACTACGGCCGTGATCATGGTGACGAAATAAACCCACAAAATCTGTAAGAATGCCCTTCACTTCTTTTAGCTTAAGAATCGAGTCTCGTCAGTAAGAAAGGGTGGCGGCCTTTTCCATTTTTCGGACTGCCAACTTACAGAGGATCGCCGATACCCTCGTTCGCTCCGAGCCGACAAACGAGGTGTCTCTGGGTGATTGGAATGGCGATTACGGTTTTGTCTTAATTCTTCTGCTTTTCTGAACTAACATATATCATTGTCAGACGACCTTTTTCGAACCAGCAGGGCTATCTCAACTGCTACGGTCACGACGGTGAAGCGGGTTAGATTTAAGCGATTGCATGCTCCTCAAGAACCTGTTGCATCCGACGACGAGCGGCAGATGCCCCTCGCAGTAGTTTTGTACGCATATTGAATATTGCGGAAACACATTTTGCCATTGCCAGTTACCGCAGATATCCTTACTGCGAAAAGAAAGCTGTTCCTGCGGGAGAATTGTGGGTGGCTTTGAAATATATCGTTTTATACCAACTGGTCTTCGCATTTATGAGACCTTTGCAAGTTGATTCCTCCATGTGATTACATACACAGACACAATGCCGTTTCCAACAAGCACCGGAGGTTGCTGATACTTTTGCATCTCCATGGGAAACATCATCATAACCGGTCTATTACCTACTCTTACAGCGCTCACGCAGCTCCAATTTAACCGGCTTTCACTTGCTGCACATTTTCTTGTGAATCTTCCAATCAGCCCGTTGGCATGATCGTGAACAGTATTTCGCACGATAACATCCCGTGCAGGCTCTTAGTGAAGCCCCATTATCCCCTTGGTCCTTCCCACAATTTCCGCACTCAGAACCCACCTCAGCGGTAGAAAGCGGCGAAGCAGGATGGTTCCTAGATGTGCTATCAACCCCAATATCAATTGAGAAGAGTTTCTACACAAAAGGAACCGGAAATACTGGCGAGATAGCTGCGCGTGTAGCATAATTTTCTGCCATTTTCCAATGCGGTACGCCTGTAACAAACTTGCTTGGGAAGATCCCATTGCCACACGTACAGAGCAGCGGTTTTCCCGACTCCATAGATAGCGGGATACGAGATTCTTCCGCATACTCGCAATCAGAACGGTGCTCCCACTCGCGGCTCCTCTCAACGAATGCAGGAATTACCTGCCTCCATATTTTCTTCTCTCCATCATTGACCCTAATCTGTACAAGGTGGCCGCCTAGTCCCTGAAAGAATGGTGTTATCTTGGACATGAGATTGCGAGTGAGCGGGATAACAGCTCCGTCAAGAATTACCGTGCGGTTCGGTGAATCAAGGCGAGCAGAAAAGACAACGATTAGTGTATCTATGCCGCCGTTCTGGGGGTCATCGAGGCCAAATAATTGCGCCTTTTTTCCACCTGGCAAGCCACAGAAATGCATATACATTGAAAATAGCGACTCTTTAAAGTTCAACCTAGCGTCCTTAGTTAGGGCACCTCCGCCTCTGAGTTTCTGCTCTCGAGCTGAAAACATCAACGATAAGTGTATGTGTAACCAGGTTCTCAATTCTGCATGATTTCCCCGATCCAAAGTGGGGAGTTTGTCGAATTTGATGACTGGCAGATTCCAAAGCACAGGCTTCCCGTCATCAAGAAAACGGGATAGATAAAGCCCGGGAAATCCGTTTTTGGGTGATCAGCGATTGACACAGACACTTCCGCACAATTTCTTGAGTCTCCTAGCGGGACCACTACCTCGTGTCGGAGAACTGCCGCAGGAAAATATAGACTGCAGCGCAGCGACTGGGACTCGATAGAAATCATACACGCCGATAGCTGTAGATTTGATCGCTTTTCTACCCGATGGAGGAGATTGCGAGTCTTTCATTGGAAGGCGAATGCGAGTAGTAAAGCCTGTAATTCCTGCGTTATTTTGGTCGACGTTTGCCTCTATGGACGTGTTGAAGCCACTCTCCTTCTTTTCATTTTGACTTGGCGTATAAGTCCCGCATAAGATCGGATACCCACCACCATTCGGACGCTGCTTCGTGATAAATACGTCATCTGAACGTCCAATCTGGGTCTCATGGACTTTCAACATAGGGCCAAGAGTTTTCACAAAGACTGCTCCTGCGAACGAAGGTGAGTCGAGGCTCAATCCAACGAACGCGGCATCCGGATCCTGGAGCAGCATCCACGTTGTTGCCCAGGAGACAAACAAATCTGATTTCCCGCCCCATCCGGTGAGATCGGAGTCGATATTAAGCGAGTACTTGTCGTCAGATCTAGTATGTGACGCAGTTGCGGTGCCAAAATTCATTTGTACAGCGCTGAACGTATTATGCCATCTGCCGGTGCGAGATTCAACAAAGGCATTGACCATGGGAGTGACAATTTTATCAGAGTCTGCAATGGTGAAGATACGAAGTTTGGCTCTCGGCACTCTCACTATGATGTTCAGCACGGTTGGCAAATCTTTCCAACCTCTGAAATCGGGATAAATTTGGGAAGGCAAAACCCATACGGCACGAGGGGACAATGTATCTACCGAATCTACACCATACAAGTGCAGATAAAGATACAATTCTTGAAGACTTTTCATGTTGGCTGTGAGTTGCGGTTGGTCCTCTATGTCACTCACGAGGTTGATCATCATCCTGCGCCAGTCGGCTATATTCACTCTTCCCATGATATATTTCAGGAAGGCGGCAAAATTGCCTCTGTGATAGTGGGGTGTCCTGGTGTCAAAAGATCCACATGGCGAGACTAAGGGGTTCTTCATAAGTATAGAGAGCATAGAGCCGAGGTCTTCGGCGCGAAACAAATCCTTGTAGCACTTGAGTAATAGCCGTTGTAGATCACCCTCCCGGAAACTGATCTTTTCATCGATGGTGTCGCTAGAATTCACCGAAGACTGGTGATTAGGAAGCCAGAATTTCCAACACTGTCTGTAAAATAGCTGGCCCTGGTTGTCCCTATCTAATACACTATCAAGGACATGCTCGTCAGCATCAGATACAGCGGAGGCATTCTACCAAAAACCAAGTAGAATCAGGCCAAGAATCACAGAAACGGTAGGCAAGTGGCCCCCTAGCACATCCTTTAAAGTCATGTCGGGATCTCTGGTTTTTTTAGTCAAAAGCTCTGTGTACAGCGTTAAGCCTACATCACGTTTAAGCAAGGGGGTCGATGCGGTGAGGACATTTAGACCTCCTATGTGATCCATGAGGTTGAACGTATCGATGACATGGAAGGACCGAGGAGCCGCTTTAAGGTTTCCGTATTCTGCCTCATCAAGACTCAAATCCGCTGCATAATATGCATGACGAGGCCAATTAGCACAGACATCTCCGGAGGCACTGAGGTTTTGAAGAGTGTAACAAAAAGCTAAAACGTCCGCAGAACAAAAGCAAAGTATTACTTCCTTCTGCGCACGCTTGAACGCGTGGCACCAGGACCGAAATTGGAGCTGTGCAGTAGCTTTTACGCGTTCGAGAGGATCTCTTTTTGATAGTGGTGGAGCATGGGGCGAATTGGGAACAAGAGGGGCGTATGCAGTTGCCAGGTGATATCCAAGCAAGGAATCAGGTGTCATAGTGTAACTTCGATGTATCTGTCAAAGCTAAGATGAGACTCGGATTCGGTTTTAAACCCGTATCTGCTTTTCCCCAAAAATGGCGTTCTAGCGCCGGGAGGCTTTTCATGGCGGAGGCAACCATAGGAGCAGATGTACGGAGTATAGTACCAACAATGCCATCTCCTACCACCTTCTTCCGAAATTCGCATGCTTCATTGAACTTGCTGCTCACCATCGAACAGTATTTCGCAATTCGAGCCTGTTCTGGTCCTTCAGGTATGTACATAGCCCATACTTTTCATACGAGCGATAGCGTTGTGCTATCGCAGAACCTCACAAGTCGACCATAAGCCCCTTCCTGCCACTCTTTCGTAGACGCAGAAAGCTCGTAAAGTTTAATTGCTTGGCTGTGCAGAAGTTCTAATGACGCGTTATACAGGTGAAATTCGTAATAAATGTTTTAGATAAACTGCATTTTGTCTCTGGCTTCCTGATCAACCACGAGACTGAACAGGAGAATGTTTCGTGCTACATATCACAGTATCAGCCCAGCGAGCTTAAAGAATGACGCAGTAAAAGAAAGCCATCCGTACCAATAATCACGGGCTCAATATTGCAGCATGTGAAGTCAAGCGGACGCGTTTTCGCATCAGATTCTGCGTAAGTTGTGTAAAGAATACTCCTGGCATCTCCACAACCCAGAAGCGGAATATTGGCTGGTTTCCCAGTAGGAATATCCTGGGTCAGACATGCTGCAGGAGTATTGCCAATGGGGTAAAAGAGGGATGGGATATTGATGACGACGGGAGAAGTCATCCCTAACAATTGGGAGGAACTGAAAATATGGGTCAAATCAGGGCGCGAAATAATGCATTCAAGCAGCCAGATAGCGCGTTGCATCCGACAAACATGTTGTTTATGTCCGTTTGCTTTTCTCGCGAAACCTTTCATACAGCCTCTGAGAGGTAAATCACATGATTGGGGAGACATATTATTGAGACCTGTTAGAATAGGTTGGGATCGTGTGGATACAAGCAATATGGCCGAGCCAAACATTTCCTGAGACAAGCTTAGTTGGGAGATTAATTACAGTATTAGGTGTACAAGAGTTAATCTGTAGCCTAGATATACCCCAATTAGTGGAGCTAGTTAGTTATTAATAGATTAGGACTAGTGTATATTTAATCTTCTAGAGGTAAAAATTCTTTACCACCCCCTATAGTTAGAGTAGTTAATTAATATATACACTTCTCTATACAAGATTTAATAATTAATAGTTAGATATATACTCTTTTAATTCTTTAAAAAACAGTATTAAGCTCTTTAAAATACTTAGAATATTTCTAAATAAATATAATAAAATTTAAATATTTTTTAATTAAACCAGTAAAGTATTTATAAAAGCTCTCTATAAGTAAAGATAGTATCTTTTAATATAACTTTATCTAACTAATTAACTAAGGTTATCTACCTTCTAAATACCTAGAATAATTGGGAGGAATAGAATCTAGCTCTTTAATACTAAGCCAGAGATATAAATAGATTAGAATTTCTTCTAGGGACTTAGATTTCTACTATAATACTAGATCTATCTATAGAAAAACCTAAGTAACTACCAGTACCTACCTCTAGAAGTACTAGAAGTTATATATTAACTAAAGAACTAGCTAAAGAGCTAGCTAGAGTTAGTATAAAAAGCTATACAGTAGCTATAACCAAAGGTATAAGTCTATATAAGTAAATTTAACTTTATAAGCTTATATATTAATAATTTATATAAAATAATACTGCTATAAGGCAGCTTTGCTAATTTATATAAAAAATAGTAGTAAAGCACCTCTAATTTATATACTATTAGCCTAAGGAATTAGTAAATATATAGTATAAAAACCTAAAGAATTTAGTTATTACTAACAATACTATTATCTATAACCTTACTAAAGAAGTATACAAGAATGCAATAAAACCTTCTAGAAAATAAATAGATTATCTCTAATAGATTAACTAATAGAAAAAGATAATTTTAATAGAACAGCAATATAATTATAACCCAGTAAAGAATCTAAAGAATTAGTTAAAAAAATTTAGAAAAGCTCTAGAGAAAACTTCTCTAGGGTAATTTATTAAATTCTACTATATCTATTATAAATAGAATATTATAGTAGGCAAGGTAAACTTTTAAAAGGTTGCTTATAAAGTTTAATTATATATTTAAAAATATTTTTATAAATTTATAAAGAAATTAAAAAATTTAAAGAACTTTTTATATAGAGCTTTTAAACCTATATTTAATAGCAAAGATAACTCTAGAGATAAAAGTACTGCTTTAGAAGCAAAATTAAAGAACAAGAATAAAGAAAAAGGGTAGAGAAAGTATATAAAAGCTAATACTAATAATTACAGTAGTAAATATACTTGCAAAGCTTATAATAGATTTTATTTAACAGAGACCTACTGGTACTTATTTCTGGAAATTGCTATAAAGAAGTTTAAACTAAAGTTATTTATTAAGTAAAAGATTAAGAATTTTTTAAAGACCAAGAATTCCTTAAAGAATTACCTCTAATCTTTATATAAAAAGTAAAATTCTAGTAAATATATTTAATTTTTATTACTAAAATCCTTAAGAAGCTTAAACAAATCAATAGATAAGAAATCTAGTAAGCATTAATTAGAAAAATATTATAGAGAATATAATAGTACTTTTGCAATATTTAATATAATAAATTTAAAAGCTACTACTGCTGCAGTATTTATAGTAACTAATTATACTAATTCTCCCTACCTCCTTATAAATTTATTGTTACTTAATTCTGCAATAACCTTAGATATTTTTAATAATAAGAATTGCTTTCTAAACTACTACAGGGTAAAAAAAGGTAACTATATTTTAGTAGGTAATTCTTATATTAAAATTATAGATTAGAGTAATGTAGATATTTGTATTTAAATACTACAGCACTGGAAGGATTAATACTAGACCCTATATTAAATATTTTAATTACTCTATCTATATAACATTGCCTATATTCTAACTTTTGCAGTAAATTTAGTGTTGTTAAAGAACCTCTGGGAGCAAGGAATTTATTAAAATAATAGATCTACCCCTACAAGACTCTAGAATAAGGCTAATAACTAGAAAATAGTATTTCTAGACTAAATATACAGTTAAAATATCCTTAAATATATACTAGCAAAGAATATATTGTTAAAGCTAGCTATAACAATATTCTTTATATAATACTATAACTACTATAATTTATAGATGTTCTGTAGGCCCCTTACTAGTAATTTATAGATATAGTACCTTTGTCTAAAATACCCTGGACCAGGTATCCTAGAGTATACAGTGCAGTACTTAAATAGAGTACTATAAATTAGGGGACCTACTATAGTTAAATACAAGTATTACAGGCTATTAAAGGTATAGTAAGTAGAGCACCAGGCCTCTAAGTAAATTACTAGTAAACCTAGTATTAACCTAGCTTTTAATTTCTTTTAATATAGAGAGGGATTTAATAGCAATATCTTAAAAAAAAAGTTATATAAATTAATACTTTTAATAATTAACTAATATTCTGGCTTTATCTAGAATTACTACCTTAAAAATAAAAAAAGTACTACTATAAAGTAGACTCTTTAGTACTTCTTTAAACACACGCCGGAAACCGAACTCAGTTAATTCTTGGAATTTTACGTCAAAAATAGGTTCAATCAAAAGCCTGTCTCTCACAGAGGCTACTATCCAAATTTCAGGCCAATTGGCCCTGTATTGGGGGTGCTGTTGATAAAAAGGTGATTTCACCGAACTATTAACAGAAGAGGGACATTTCCCTTTACTACACCACCAATATTAGTCCAAATCTTCTGGAAATTGGATACCGTGTACACCTATATTAGCCGAACAACATATCCAAATTTCAGAACCGTGCAACCAATATTACCCTTACAATTCACGAGCGAAAAATTTTTCACCCCAGACCAGCATTTCTGGTGTTCCCAGCCATTCATGCCAAGTACCTTTTCTGCGCCATACACCAGAAACACTATACAAGCTGCAGGAGTGGTACCCCCCTTTTATTACTCCAGTAACTGACTCCCTCTACCAATTTCTATAACCAACCTTCTACTTTCCTTACTATACCCAAAAGGCTTTATTACAGTTTGTATTGGCCTTAGTCCTGTTCCTGCAATTACAGGCTTAAACAAGACTGCTTAGTTTAATAGTTCTCTGCAAAGACTATTACCCAGTTTAGCTGTTTTGGGTCTATAAAATAGAATACACTACCTTTTACTAGTTTTAACTTACTAAAACTAGTCTAGTTCTACTAGTGGACCTGGTTTAGCCCAGTATTAGTTAAGAACTAGCTCTATTCCTTAGGGAGACCTTTTTCTTTGTTTAGTCCTTTTTTGCTGGCTCTAGTTCTGGAACTTTAGCTAGATTAAGGTTTTTCTCTGCTTTTCTAGACCAAAAACAGAGGTATTAGCACTGCCCCTTTTCCTTTAACTACTATTTTATATTTACTAGTTATACACCTATTTCTATCTCTACTAGTGCCTTGGTGGTATAGCCACTGGTACAGTAGCTTTAGATTTAGATATTTCTAGTTAGTTTTTAAAGTTTTCCCTCCAAAGAAGCTTCTGGGATTGGTAATTCCCCTTCAAAATAAATTACTGCTAGAATAGCTCTTAGAGCTTAATTCTAGAAATCTTTCCCCCTTTTTGTATATACTACTCCTTCTCCTTTTGTAAAGTTTTCTACCTTTTGCTTAAAAAGGTATTTAGTTTACTAGTTCTCTCTAAAAACTAGTGAAGTATAGTAAGCTTGCAAGGCAATTTACCTTAGTTTACTACTTCTAAGTAAAAAGTTAGTACTACTGCAGCCAGAATCCTTCTCCTAGCTAGAAATATATTATTCCTAGCAATATACCTACTCCATTAAATACAGGCAGCTTCCAAAGCTTAGGGGAGAGTCCCCAGAGAATTAAAGCAAAGCCAGTGAATCCAAAAGCTAGAATAGCCCAACAAAGAAAGAAGCTTAGTTAAGCAATTACAACAATGCAAGAAGGGATTGACTTAGTTCTTCAAGATCTAGGCCCCAACTATAATGGGGTTACCAAGCTTTAAGCAGGATTAGGCCAATTTAGCCTAGAGGCTCTAAAGACAATATTAGAGTAACCTCCACCCCCCCAATCTCCAATCTCTACCCCCCAGAGCCTCCCTAGCTATGCTAGTATAGCAAAAACGGGAATCCCTCCAAAAGAGAAGCTTCTAACCCCCCAGCAGCTTAGAGAGCTAAAGATTAGAAGCCCAGCCCTAGCAGAACTTCTAGCTACTATTCTATATACTACAGCCCTTGCAAAGATCAATAAAACTACCAAAAAGCATAGAATTGGACTCTTCTTAGGGGCTAGGAGACTAGCTAGCTCTAAGATTATTCTAGTGGCTAAGAATACAGCTACCAAGGATAGAGCTAAAGCAAACAAGGTATAGCTTAATACCTTTGGCAAGCAAGAGGAAAACAAGGTCTATACTAGAAGGTATATAGTTCTAGTGCATAGAGTATACAAAGAAGCCTTTAAACAGGACCAGCAAGAAATTGGAAAAGCCAATATTCTAAAGTATAACCCTAATCTTAAAGGGTTTCTTAGAATTTAGCAATTCCACTGGAGAAGAGCTACTCTAAAGAATACTAAGAAATCTAGCTCTATACTTCTAGATCTCCAAACCCCTAAGTAAGCTAACTACCTAATTAACAATGGATTAGTTATTGAGAATAAGCTTAAAACTGTAGAGCTATTTGACTCTATATACCTAGTTTCTAGGTGCTATCACTGCTAGGGGTATGGCCACCAAGCTAGATACTGTACTAAAGCCCCTAAGTATGGTTTCTGCTCCAAAGGAGACTATAGATTTAAGTATTGCCCCTTAAAGGGGGACCTCTCTAGGGCTAGGTGCTCTAATTGCCAAGGGAAGCATACCTCTGGAGATATACAATGCCCTAAATACAAGGTTAAAACAGAGAGAATAGCTTTAGCCAAAGAGAATAAACCTAAATTCTTTGCTAGCAGGCAGGAAAACAAGCTTCCAATCCAATTAGGGGAACCAATACTCTTTAAAGTATCCCAGTTCTAACCTAGTAAAAGAACTAGATTAGAACCCTCTAGTACCCAAGCTACTAAGAAGAGAGGAAGGCCTTTAGGCCTAGAAATTACCCAGAGAACTACTGCAAATTTCTATTTAAGAATAGAAACACTGTTTCAGGCTGAATCTTAGAATTAGGCTAAACTAGCAGGTGAAATAGATACCACAGAGGAAAATCTAGAGGCAAGCCAGAATCTCTCTAACTCTTAATAAGGGTAGCTCAATATAACACCCACCTAAGCAAGGAAATTATACTTGGAATAATAGGGGATCCACAGCTATATAGCTTCCAATTTATAGCTATCCAGGAACCTTGGAAGGATACTAGACTATTTCAGACTATAGAAAGATCTAGTACCCAATGGTTACCCCTATATCCAGACAAATTCTATACAAATGCCTGCTTTCTACTAAATACCTCTCTATGCAAGCCTGGAACCTGGTCAATAGACTTTCTATGTCCAAATATTGCAATTCTTACAATTTTAGAAGAAGAGAAGGAAATTAAGGTTATAAATATATATTTACCACCCCCAGGAGTACACAGTACTATAGATAGGCTCTCTCCAATCTATAAGCTTCAAGAACTAGAGCTAGGCACTAGTTCTAATATTCTACTGGGAGACTTTAACCTTCACCATTCTCTTTGGAATGCCTTGGAATCCACTAAAACCCATAAAATGGCAAAGGATCTACTGGAGATTACAGCAAGTTTAGGCCTAGAGCTACTTACCCCCTCTAAAATACCTACATAGATTAGATACCCTTCTAAAACAACAATTGATCTCTCCTTTGGCTCTATAGATATAGCAAACAAGCTTATCTCTATATCTACCCCTGAGAATCTTCAATATAGATCTAACCACATGCTTATAGCATTGGATTTTAACCTAGAAACAGTGCTAGACCAGCCAAGTCAAAGCAAGTATAAATGGAAAGATACCAACCAAGAAGAAATTTAAATTCTAGCCCAAGATCTCTGGTTTCCAAATAGCCTAAATAGCAGGGAAGAGGTGGAGCAGTATACCTTCTACTTACAGCAAAAAATCCTTTGTATTGCTAAGATTACTGTTCCAAAAACAAGAGAAAGCTCTAAACCAAACCAGAAAGCTGTTCCCTGGTGGAATCCAGAGATTGCTAGTTTAATTTAGAAAGAGAGAAGCCTTAGAGCTAGAGCTACCTACCCAGATCTAGTTAAACAAGCTGCTAAAGCCAAGAAAAAAGCTATTAAAGAGTCTAAAAGATTCCAATTTAGACAATTTACCCACAGGCTTAGAGAAGATAGAGCAGCTTTGTGGAAACTAGCAAAGTAGGGAAGGTTAAGAAGCTACTTATCTATAGAGCTACCCTTAGTTCCCTCTCTAAAGACCAGAAATAGAGAATTGGCTACTATACACCAGCAGAAATTTTAGGAATTTGCAAGCCAATTCTTTCCTTAGCTTCCAGAAGCAGATCTCAGAGATATAGAACAAGAAAATAGCTTTCCCCCTGCCCTAGAAGGTTTAGAACCTCCTACAGAGAAGGAAATTGGCCAATTTATAAAGGCAACAGCCTCCTGGAAAGCCCCTGGCCTGGATAGTATTCCTAATGGATTTCTAAAAGCCTTAGGACCTTCCCTCTATAAACCAATGCAAATCCTTATAGAGGGATGTTGGAATTGGCAATACTATCCAAAGATCTTTAAAATAGCCAAAACAGTGGTTCTAAGAAAGCCTGGAAGGCCAGACTACTCTATTGCCAAAGCATAGAGGCCTGTAGTACTTCTAAATACTCTGGAAAAGGTAATAGAAGGGGTTACAGCTAGAAGGCTCCAGAATATAGCTAAGAAATATAGTCTTCTTCCTGCCACCCAATTTAGAGCTAGAAAAGGGCATTTAACCACCTATGCTTTGGACCTACTACTAGATGCAATTAGAACTGTATAGCAGGGAAACCCACTGGAGAGAGGTATAGCCTCTATTCTCTCTTTAGATATAACTAGAGCCTTTAACTATGTTATTCCAGAAAGGCTAGTCTATATTCTAAAGAAAAAGGGTATTCCAGAGTCTCTAGTAGGCTAGGTTAAAAGTTTTATACAGAATAGAGCCTCTATTCTTTGGTTTAAAGACAAGGCTTCTAAAACCTTTAATATCTATACTGGAATTCCTTAGGGGTCTTGTATATCTGCAATTCTATTTCTCTTCTACAATGCTAAATTGGTGGATCTATGCAACCCAGAGCACCAGAAAGTACTAAGTATAGGCTTTAGTAATAATATAAACATTATAGCCTATGGAAAGTCCACTGAGCAGACTACTAGAGCCTTAAATAGGGTCTATAGAAGGTGCATTGCCTGGGCAAAAAGACATAGAGCTAGGTTTGCCCCTAAAAAGTACTCTCTAATACATTTTTCAAGAAATACTAGAAGGTTTAACCTTGGAAGACCACTAGTGTTGGAGGGAACCAATATAACTATTTAACTACAAGAGAGTCTTAGAATTCTTGGTCTATTTCTAGATTCTAGGTTAAATTGGTCACAGCATTACAAAGCAATAGAGAGAAAATTGGCTACTTAATCCAATGCACTAGCTAGGTTAACTGGCTCTACCTGGGGTATTCCATTAGAGAAAGGTAGAATACTATACAAAACAGTAGTTCTACCAGCAATTACCTATGCCTCTATAGCCTGGCATACACCTACCCTGGATAGAAACTCCAAAGGATTGGCTAAGAAGCTAGAAACCTTCCAAAACAACACTCTAAGGATAATTAGTGGAGGTTTTAGAGCTACTCCAATCCATGCATTGGAAACAGGCACTGGAATTGCCCCCCTAAACCTAGTTTTGGATACCCAGGTTGCTCTTTATAGAAGGAAAACAGCAGGCTTAAGGATTAAGGACCTTATTAAAGAGAAATACCTTAAAATTCAGACAAAGCTGCAAGAACCAAGAAACCACCAAAACTAGAACTAGCTTAATAAAAAGATTAGGCATCCAGAAGAGACTATAGAGAGTTAGTGGAATTCTTGGTTAGGCAAAGGTTTAAACCAGAGCAATAAATCCTCTAGTAAGGCACAGGCTAGAGAGGCAATACTAGCTCTCTGGAGGAAGAAATAGAGTAGAATTACTAGGGAACTAGACCTTAGAATTAACCACTACTACCTAACTCTAGATTCTAGACCTCTAAACCTTTATAGAGGTCTCTAGAAGGCTCAATGCTCTCTAGCTATATAACTTAGAACTAGAAAGATTGGTTTAGCTGCTTTTCTCTTTAAACAAGGGGTTCCTGGCTATAATAGCCCTCTATACTCTTGTAGAAGAGGTTAAGAGACTCCAGTATATATTACTATATACTGTAAGAAATATACCCTAGAAAGGGAGGCCTTAAAGGCTTAAACAGGCTCTATAGACTTTAAAAGGCTCTTAGGAAGTGCAAAGGGAATTAACTACCTAACTAGGTGGTGGCTCCAACAGAGAATCCTGCCACAGTTCTATTTAGCAAATTCTTTGTTCTATAGAATATAGAAGGCAGCCTGCTTGCTTGTATTACTTTTATTCTCTTTCTTGTACTATTTTCTTTTACTTCTACTTTATCTTTTCTATGTCTCTTCTTTTCTATTTTATTCTCTATATTTATACTATATCTCTCTTTTCTTTTCTTTTCTTTGTATAGCCAAGATAAGCAATATTTTTCCTTTTATTGTATACCAAAAAGCCCTGTACTATCTACTCTCTTTATTGGTTTTATTTTGTTTGTTTTGTATAACCTTTTGTATCTCTTTTTATTATTTGGCTTTTGTTGCTCTATTTGTCTTGTTTTGAAGAACTGTCAATTCCTGACTGCACAGGAATACTGGGTAGGCTTGATATTGAGAAAGCAGGCTCAATAAAGTATGTATATACTAGTCTAGCAGTTCCCAATGGCCCTTAAGGCTCAGGGTGTATTAATTTATTATTATTATTATTATTATAGTACTTCTTTAAAGTAGTCTTTCTAGTTTACCTAGAATTAGATTTAAAAAGAGTAAAATTATAAGTAGATAATAAAATATTTTAAAGACAATAAAAAGTCTATAATTACCTTTAGAATATAGTTTAATTAGTTGTAGAGCCTTCCACTGTATATATATAAGCTTAAAATAGAGTAGCTAAATACTTAGGGGGTGTAATTATATAGAAATTACAAACAATAAAAGCCAGTGCAAAATTTCTAGCTTAATTATAGCCTAAGATTAACTATACTATAGTTTACCTATAGAATTAAACTGTATATTATTACTATAACTAGAGATCCCCCTACAAATATCTATATTTATATATTAATTACTGTAATGGAATAGTTAGTTTTTACAAGCCTAATATTACTTACCTAAAGGTCTATAGTTACAAAGCCTATACAATAACTATTAATATATAGTAAAAGAGAAATTAACTTAATTGCTTTAAACCTTAGACCTAGATTAGTTACCTAGTTAGTTATAATTTATTAAATATATACTATATTTAGAATTTAGCTCTAGGCAAGGTTTTTTGCATAAAAGATATTAAATTTAATAAATAGAAAATATTTAATAGAGATTTTAAAACTTTAAAGAATAATTTATATAATATTAATTTAGATAATTTTACTAATATTTTAAATAGCCTAGAAGAGTCTAAAATATATAATTCTACATTGCTAGAGAATTTTATTAATAGAGAAAAGAATAGAGGAAATTTTCCTTTTCTAGATCTAGGTAATAGTTTCCAGACCCAGCAACACCAGGCCTTCTCTATAGAGTCCAGTAAAGGTCTTGGCAATAATACTAACAATAGAAATAACTTCTAACAAAGTACCAATAATGCCAAGACAGGCAATGCAAATACTTTTGCAGGTACAAGAGACACCACCAGTACTATAGATACTGTTACTAAAGGTACTAACAGTGCCAGTAACAATAATATTGCTTGCCTAGGTACTGCTATAAGAGACAGTATAGAGTCTACTAAGAATAATATAATGGCTAGCCACTACTATCTATCTATACTACCTAATTTACTAATTAATATACTTCTAAGCAATAATCTAGAGATCTTTACTACTAAGGATATAGAACAGTATTTTTATATAGTATTTATAGTATCCTTACATTGTCCAAGTAAAAAGATTAAAGGAAAATTTAAAATTAGTAAAGTAATATAATAAAAGATTAATAGATATATAAGGTATAAAAATATAGATCTTCTAAAGAAAATTTATAGATAAAAACTACCTTTAGTACCTTAAAGGTACAGTAAACTAGCTAGATATTCTCTAGAAAGTCTATTTAGGTAAGCCAAAAGAAATTATTTAGATATACACTAAGAAACCTAGTTAGAGGTTAACTATATAGAGTATAAAGGTTATAGCCAATTATTAGACTATATATAGATATATATATATAAATTTAACAAGCACAGCAGACTTCTAAAGTATAAGGCAAGATTAGTTATAAGAGATAACTAACAAGCAAAGGACTTAGTATAAAATATATATACTATAACTTTAGTAATTTAATTATTTAGGACCTTTATATCTATTGCAGTATAATTTAACCTAGAACTAGCTTAGTTTAATATTGGAAATATATTTATAAACACCAAAATTAAAAGTAAAGTATTTATAAAAATACCTCTTGGTTACTAGAAACTAGGCAAGATTTATTAGCTCTATTATATATTATATAGTCTATAGAAGTTACCTTTACTATAGTAAAGGAAATTTAGTTAATTTTTAAGAGACTAAGGTCTTTAATTAGTTCCTTACAAGCCTTACTACTATATTAGAGGTAGAATTCTTGTATTCTTTTATATTAATAATGTAGTAATTGTATATAGAAAATCTAACTATAACAAAGTTAAAAAGCTTGTTAACAACCTCTATAAAAAATATAAAATAACTGGTAGAGAAGCTCTCCAGTAGTTTTTAGAGATTTAAATTATCTATAATAGAAAATCTAGATATATTTAGCTAAGCCAATAGATATATATTAATAGAATTTTTAGACTAGTAGATATATCTCTCTATTAGAGACTAAAGACTTCTATAATATAAAAAAAGCTTCTTTTAAATTCTAAATATATACTAATTAAATCTATACACTGCTACTAAAAGAAGGTTGGATTCTTAATATATACTACTGTTATTAGTAGACTAAATATTGTATTTACACCACCCAAACCAATGCATTAGCTAGGTTAACTGGCTCTACCTGGGGTATTCCATTGGAGGAAGGTAGGCTACTATATAAAACAGTGGTTCTACCAGCAATTATCTATGCCTCTATAGCCTGGTATACACCTACCCTGGATGGAAATTCCAAAGGATTAGCCAAAAAGCTAGAAACCTTCCAAAACAATACTCTAAAAATAGTTAGTAGAGGTTTTAGAGCTACTCCAATCTATGCATTGGAAACAGGCACTGGAATTGCCCCCCTAAATCTAGTTCTAGATACCCAGGTTACTCTATATAGAAGGAAAACAGCAGGCTCTAGAATTAAGAACCTTATTAAAGAGAAATGCCTTAGAATTTAGACAAAGCTCCAAGAACCAAGAAACCACCAATACTGGAACCAGCTTAATAGAAAGATTAGGTATCTAGAGAAAACTATAGAGAATTGGTGGAATCTCTGGCTAAAGAATAGATTAAGGTAAGAGAATAGGTTCTCTAGTAAATCTTAAGCTAGAGAGGCAATACTAGCTTTCTGGAGAAAGAAATAGAGTAGAATTACTAGGGAACTAGACCTTAGAATTAACTACTACTACCTAACTCTAGATTCTAGACCTCTAAATCTTTATAGAGGTCTTTAGAAAGCTTAGTGCTCTCTAGCTATATAGCTTAGAACTAGAAAAATTGGTCTAGCTACTTTTCTCTATAAATAAGGGGTTCCTGGCTATAATAGCCCTCTATACTTCTGTAGAAGAGGTTAAGAAACTCCAGTCTATATTACTATATACTATAAAAAGTATACCCTAGAAAGGTGTTAGGGGATAGACCCCATTGCCTATTTAAGCTATGCTCTTATAATAAACCCCAAGGTTAATACTACAAACACCAGAATTAGTGCTATAAAATTCTATAACAAACTGCTGCTATAAAGCTTTGTTAGCAGAACTAGTACATTGGCACAGACAAACCCTTTTCTAGATTAACAATAAAGCCTTTATAAAAATCCCTTTTCTTAATTCTCTTTTCTTCCTTAATAAATTCTCTGTATATATAGGACCTAGTTAGCTTGCCTAATTTAGGATCCTAATATTAGAATTTATTTACAATTAGTTAGGTAAACAGAGCCTTTAAATCTATAGTTTAATTGGTTAACAATAATTTAATAGCTTAGACAAGCATTAGCCCAGTCCTTACACTTGCATTAGTAGCTAGCAGGCAATAACAATATATTGGAAGTTCTAGATCTTAGATTCTTCTAGGTATACAAAAACAATACATTAAGCAATAAAATAATATAAAACAAAGCCCTTTCTATATACAATAAAGGTACTTAATAGAATACAAAATAAATAGAAACAGCAATAAATAAGTAGCCAAACAGGCCTCCCAATGGAATAATGGTGCAGCCCTGCTGCAGTAAATGCCCCAATGGGTAATTAATATAATAATAAGTATACAAGAATGCAAAGCATTAATACTGGAATTAATATAGACAATATATCTTTAGGCATAATAATAAGAAAAGGCTTGCAAGGAACAGATTTAATAAGTTATAAAATAATAGTATATACAAGAGAGGCTACTTTGTAATAAGTTAGAGAACCTTTATTAATAAGTAGACCAGACCCCCAAAGCTTTAACCTCTCTTTTAAACTATAGTAAATAAGTATTGGGCAAGGTATACCCTTATAACAATAAGGACCAAACCCTATACCAAGTATTCTGTACAGTACTAAAGGGCAAGTTTAGAGTTAACAGTTACCTAATTGGCAGTAATTATAATTAAGTTACTTATAGCTTTAACTGCCTCCAGGACAAAGCTACCTTAATAATGCAACCTTGGTTTAGTACCTACCAGGACAATACAACAATGTTTACCAAGGATAAGTTTTTTAAATAAATAGATACTATATTTGGAGACCCCAAAGCTACTAACAAGGTACAACAAAAAGTTACTACTATAAAATAATATAATAGGGAGTTTAATACTTTTCTAGCTAAGTTTAATAGAGTACTCCTTAAAGCAGGTACCTATAAATAGCCTAACAGTATTAAGAAAAACTACCTTTATACTGTAGTAAACCTAGATTTAGTAGATTAAATAATTACAGTTAATAAGAAACCTACTTACTAAGAATACTGTAGTTAGCTTTGTAAGACCTGGGACTAACTTATTAGTTACTGCCAATAACCAGGAGTTTGCTGTTAGCAGAATAGTAACTATTAGTAAAATAGAAACTATCTTTAAGGCCCTGTACCTCCTTATATACTTCTACTAGTCCAAATCCTAACACCTGCTCCCCAGAGCAGTAAACCAATGGACTGGCAACTAATACTAAACCAGTCTAACCAGTAAGCCAAATAGGTTAGAACTAATAAGATTAAATACCAAAAATAACTAAGACTCTGTCTTTGTTGTATAGACACTATATATAGAATCCAAGAATATCCTTTCCTACTGCCCTTTTGTCCTACACCCATGGTAAATTAGACCAACATTGAACAGTGGCTGGAAGACAAACCTAGAAAGGCAGACAAAGAGGAAAAAGAAAAGCTCCAGTAGAAAAGTATCTACTGGAGCTATAATAAAAAGAAAAGCTTTAGAAAAAGTTTAATAAGTTTAAGAAGAATATAGTTACCCCTCTATTTATAGTAGATTGTTATATAGATTAAAGAGTAAATAGAAAAGCCTGTTCTAATTCTGGTTACAATACTATAGTAATTATAGACTCTTGTTATATCCAAAAGTATAACCTCCAATGCATTAAAGTGGATCCTTGTCCTCTATATACATAGCAAGATTGTATACCAGAAACAACATTAGCAGTTATTAAACTTAATATTAATATTGGAGGCCTCCAAGACATAATATAGGCCTACAAAGTACACAGTATAAAAGACCAAGATATCCTCTTGGGGACTCTATATATAGAACAAAATAGCTAGTGGATTAACCTAAAAGAACCTACCTTAGTTTACAGAGAGACAAATATTTAAGTTTAGTCTATCTATAATAGTTTAGTTAACCAAGAGATCTTAGTAGTAGCCTTTAAACTGTATATTAAATACTGGAAGAATAAGGAACAGGAAATCCAAGTCTTTACTGCTAGTTTGGCAGATATTAAAAAGGCCTTGTATATTAAGAAGTATACTAACCCAAGAGATAAGGTCCCTAAAGTCTACTATAAATACCTAGATATCTTTAATTGTTAAGTAGCTAACTAACTGTTGCTACACTGACCTGGCATTAACTATAAGATTAAGCTAAACTGCAATATAGAAAGTAAAGATCCAGAACTTCCTTAGGGACTGCTCTATTAGATATCTTGCAATAAGTTACTAGTACTTTAAAAAACCTTAATAGATTACCTTAATAAAGGCTTTATCTATATTAGTAACTCCCTAGTAGCAGTGCCTGTCTTGTTTGCTAAGAAGCCTGGTGGTAGATTATATTTCTGTATAGACTACTATACTCTTAATGCCCTTACAAAGAAGGACTATTACCCACTGCCATTAATTAATAAAATATTAGAAAGGATAGGCAAGGTATATTAGTTTATAAAACTGGACATTATCTATATATTTTATAAAGTATAGATTGCTAATAGTAACAAGTAAAAGATAGCCTTTAGAATATAATATAGTTTGTTTAAATAGCTTGTAATACCTTTTAGTTTAGCAAATGCCCCTAGTACCTTCCAGAAATATATTAACTAGGTACTACAGAACTACATTAATAAATTTATGTCTGCCTATATTAACAATATCTTGGTCTTTTCCTTAGGGTTACTAAAAGAATACCAGCAATATATTATAAAGGTCCTTAAATAGTTGCAAGCAGCTAGGCTACAAGTTAATATTAATAAATACAAATTTAAAATACAATTAACAAAATACCTTAGCTTTATTATTAAAACTGGCAAGGGAGTATAGATAGACCTAGAGAAGGTAAAAGCAATACTAGAATAGCAAGCCCTAACTATAGTTAAAGAAGTCTATGTCTTTGTAGGGTTTACAAACTTTTACCAATAATTTATTAAAGACTTCTTAAAGGTTATTGCCCCCTTAACAGAGTTAACAAAGAAGAAAGTAATGTTTAAATAGTTTACTAGCTTAGCAGAGGCTTTTAAGAAGCTTAAGTAGATATTTATTGTAGCTCCAGTACTTATATAGTTTAACCCTAAAAACAAAACTATCTTGGAAGCTAACTTCTCTAGATATATAGTAGATAGTACTCTAAACTAATACAACAAGGATAGTATTCTATACCCCTGTGCCTTCTTCTTCCAATAAAATACACTAGCAGAATGTAATTATAAAATCTATAATAAGGAACTATTGGCTATCCTTAAGTATATTAGACAATGGAGCTTAGAGCTATAATTAGTCCAAAACTTTAGAGTTATTACTAACTATAAGAACCTTACCTACTTTACAATAAACTATTAGTTAAGTAAAAGATAAGTATAGTAGTCTAAGAAATTAAGTTACTATAACTTTACAATTTTATACTAACTAGGCAAGGAAGGACCAGTGCCTAATACATTATTATATTGCAAGCAAGATATACCAGAGGGTACTAATAAAAGGTATACTTATTAAAATATAACATTGTTAGACCCCAGGTACTTTAAAAACTAAAATAGCATAGGCCCTTTAAAGGTTATTAGAATTATATATCTTAATGCTGTAGACAACAATAATGCAGGCACAGAACTTAATGGAAGGAGCTCTGCTCCACTAGCCTTAGTAGAACCTAGCAATAATAAACAAACAGAGATTAGTTATTTATAGAATAAAGCAAAGGAAAATAATAGATACCTAGTAGCTATTAAAAAAGTAATTTAGGATAGCTTACACTGGTTTCCCTCTAAGCTTAGAGTATATATATTAATGTTAGAGTACTTCTTAGACAACAATAGTAATGTCTGTTTTTAGAACTATAAATAGATACCAGATTACAAGCTATTACAAATATATATTATATAAAAGCTATATAACTTACTAATAACTGGCTATCCAGGCTATAACAGGCTTTATATACTGTTACAATAGAATTATTACTGGCCCAATCTTAGAAACAATGTTAGGTAGCTAATACAAAACTGTAACCTTTGTAACAGTAATACTGTATAGCAATAATAAAAATATAGCCTCTTAAAACCACTACCTATTCCTAACTGTATTTAGAGAGATATCTTAGTTAACTTTGTTACAGGCTTACTAGAATTAAATAGGTGTATAAACCTAATGGTAATTACTAACTAGCTTAGCAAGGGTATTATTGTTAAACTAGTTAGAAACATTGATATAGAAACTGTTACTTAAATTTTTCTCTTAACCTTCTATAGATACTATAGCCTACCAATAACAATTGTCTCTAACCATAGCTTGGCCTTTGTAGAAAAATTATAGACTTAAATATACTAACTTCTATACATTAAATACCTACTGTTAACTGTATACTACCCCAAAACAGATAGATTAATGGAATAGATAAATACTAAACTTAAAGCCTACCTCTGTATATTTATTAATTACTACTAGACTAATTGGGTATTTTGGACTGCCCCTGCCAAGGTTACTTTAAATAACTATACTTTCTCTATAACTAATATTAGCCTATTCTTTCTCTGCTACAGTTATAATATAGAAGTCCTCTAACCAACAGAGACACTGCAATGTTGGACTAAAATATATAGCCCTATCTAACAGGGCAAGGAGATTGTAACAAAACTACTTAACTGTACAGTATAGGCCCAATTAGCTATAGCTACAGTCCAAGAAAAGCAAGAGAAATTTACTAACTATTAGCACTAAGTAGCTCTGCAGTACACTATTAATAATAAAGTATAGCTTAATATTTAAAATATACTAACCAAGCATTAGAGTAAGAAGCTTAATACTCTTTACCAGAAGTTTATAGTTACTAAATAAATTAGATTCTATGCTTACTAACTTAATATACTGGGGCATTACAATGTATTCTATATATAGCTCCTTAGGCCTACAGTAGATAACCCTTTTCCCAGTTAGATACAGACTAACCACTGGCCAGGCACCATTATTAGTGGACCCAGTAACAACAATAAATACAAAGTTAATAAAATCCTTAACAAATATTAAGTTAGCTACTGCCAAAGATACAAGTACCTTGTTAAATAGACTGGTTAGCAGGATCCAATATAGAAACCTACCTCTGTACTTAATAAAACAGCAGCACTTAATGCCTTTAAACAACAGTATATAGAAAAAGAAGGGTAATATTAGAAGATAGACTCTATTGCCTATTTAAGCTATACTCTTATAACAAACCCTAAGGTTAATGCTATAAATACCAGAATTAGTACTACAAAATTCTATAATAAACTGCTGCTACAAAGCTTTGTTAGCAGGACTGGTACATTGGCACAGACAAACCCTTTTCTGGATTAACAATAAAGCCCTTATAAAAACCCCTTTTCTTAATTTTCTTTTCTTCCTTAACAAATTCTCTATATATATAGAACCTAGTTAGCTTGCCTAATTCAGGATCCTAACAAAAGGAAGGCCTTAAAGGCTTAATTAGACTCTATTAACTTTAAAAGGCTCTTGGGAAGTACAAAGGAAATTAACTACCTAACTAAGTAGTAGCTCTAACAGAGAATCCTGCCACAGTTCTATTTAGCAAATTCTTTATTCTATAGAATATAGAAGGCAGCCTGCTTACTTATATTGCTTTTATTCTTTTTATTGTACTATTTTCTTTTACTTTTACTTTATTTTTCTATTTCTCTATCTCTCTCTTTTCTATTTTATTCTATATATTTCTACTATACCTCTCTTTTCTTTTCTTTGTATAGCCAAAATAGGCAATAGTTTTCCTTTATTGTATACTAAAAGCTATATACTATCTACTCTCTTTATTGGTTTTATTTTGTATAATCTTTTGTATTCTTGCAAGTTATTTTGTTTATTGTTGCTCTATTTGTTTTGTTTTAAAGAACTGTCAATTCCTAACTGCACAGAAATACTGGGTAGGCTTAATAGTAAGAAAGCAGGCTTAATAAAGTATATATATACTAGTCTAGTAGCTTCCAATGGCCCTTAAGGCTCAGGGTGTATTAATTTATTATTATTATTATTATTATTATTATTGTATTTACAGTCTCTAGATTATTAAGGTTCTTAATAAATCCTAGTAATAAGTACTAAGTAGCTACTAACCAGGTTTTTTATTATTTATACCACACAAGAGGTAAAGCTCTATAACTTAGTAGAGTTAATAAAAATAACTTTATTACAGCAAGTAATACCTTCTTTATAGATAATTCCAAAGACTACAAGAGCTTACAGGTATATACAATAATATTGTTTAGTGGATTAATTAGTTAGAGAGCCAACAAACAGGACACTATTACTATATTAACTATAGAGGCTAAATAACTTACTCTAATATAAGTATCCTGTAAAGCTATATTTGTTAGTTAATTACTAAAGGACTTAACTATTAAATTAGATACTAAAGATATTGGCTTAAAAATTTAATGCAATAATATATAGATAATCTACCTAGTTAATAAAGAAAGCAGTAAGCTATAAACCAAGCTTTAATATATTAGTATAGTAGATTACTAGCTCCAGCAAGAAGCAGTGGCAAACTAGATTGCTATTAAATTTATTAAATCTAAGAATATAATTGCAGATAGCTTTACTAAGGTACTTCTAGTAGAGAAGTTCTCTATATTTAAATATTAGATTTATATTGTAGATATTACAGATAAATTAGATAAGGCCCTGCAGGATTTAAACAATAAATTAGACCTAGAGAGGTAGAATCTAGCTTAAAACAAGCAAAATAAGTTATATTTAAACTAGGGGGGTGTATTAGAATAGATTGGGATTGTATAGATACAAGCAATATAGCTAAGCCAAACATTTCCTAAGATAAGCTTAGTTAGAAGATTAATTACAGTATTGGGTGTACAAGAGTTAATCTATAGCCTAGATATACCCCAATTGGTGGAGCTAGTTAGTTATTAATGGATTAGGACTAGTGTATATTTAATTTCCTAGAGGTGAAAATTCTTCACCACCCCCCATAGTTAGAGCAGTCAATCAATACGCGCACTCCTCTATACAAGATCCAACAAGACCCACTAGTTTCCAGAGAAGGTTTACATAGAACCGCCGAGAGCTAAGAAAACGCCAAAACAGCGATGGAACCGAATATCATGCATACTATAAATGGATATGAATAATAGACGGTTCTATTCGTGTTCCCTGCTGCCTTAAGCGTTCCGCAGTCCTGCGTAAATCCTCTATGGTTTCCAACACAGTCCATATTCGTTTTTGACTTGTCAACTTATACCTTTCTCGAGTAAAAGGAAAGAAGCAAATAGGATATGCTCACCTAAAGGCGTGGCGTTGAGGCCGATTCAAGTTGCTGTTCAACCCACCGCGGGTTGGTGGCGTCTGCACTTCCTTGCACCTTATAGATGGAGATGCCGAAATTATATAGCGAAAAACTCCTCGAGCACCTTTGTTGAGGGTGTATATTTTGGTCCCGTATATCGGGCGATCGGAGTGGAGGCTTTCACCTAGCGCGGTAAAAATTGGCCTTAGAGAACCAAAAAGAATGTACGGGGGAAAGTAAACGGCAATTGGTATTCCATACCACCCACAGTGGGGACGCATAAGATAGCAGATGGTTGTGTAGAGTTATAAGAACATATTTGAAAACATAACGCATGCTATTGAACTGCCGGTGCCATGGTAGCCTGTATCAAAACAAATCCCCGAAACAGACATAGCTGTACGAGACGCGACCGCAGAAAGAGACCAAATTTAGGAGCTTATTTTACGCCTTCGAAGGACGCAAGCTCATCCAGTAGTTGCACGGTCTCTCCCGGGTTAGATATCCATGCTGTAGTGCAGGCGAGGCGGGCCTGCGAAGTGACGGAAGAGGTGGACGATGTAATTAGCATATTTTCTTCCTGGCAACAAATAAGCCAAAAGTGATAAATACCTTGAAGTCATTTGACCCAGCTGAAAGGAACTGGTCGCCAACATGGAGAGTTTTCGACCGTTCAATTCCACCAAAATACCGCTGGCACGCCAGCACGCCCCATGACTTGTCACCGATGTCGACGAACACATCATTCCCACCTGCATCCGAGTTAACCCTGTGGGCATTTGAAGGACCTGTAGCAGGGGAGGAAGATCTCGAAACCATCGGCTCACCATTGAAAGCACAGAACGGAAGACGACGGCCCACTTCCGACAGCTCCACCGTCTGCTGAGCAACTAGCACTGTCTCCTCTAACTGCTCCCGATGCAAACTCCCCTTGGTTGGATAGATGCCCACGGCACGCTCCTTGCGGAGGATAGCCGCCGGTAGGCTAAGATTGCTCACACAGTCACGGAGTGCTGCCTCGGCAACATCGAGAAGTTCGGCGATATCGTCTTCCTTCCAGAGCTTCATCTCATCAAGGACCCATTCACCACGTTCCACGTATGTAAGTAGAACAGGTGAGCTTGGGTCGAATTTAAACAAAAAGCTGCTTTCACCCCCCATTACTATTAGATGTGTTCTTTGGATATCACTTAGCTCGGTGGATTGCTGTACTTTGTCCAGTAGCCCGTGTAGCCGCTCGTAGTAGCGGTCGGGTTCGGTATAACCTGCAGCAGTTACAATACCAATTTTCTTGTCCCGCTTTAAGAGTTCAATCATCCGTGAGATCACGGGATTATCTGGGGTTAGAGATGCGCCATCTTCATAAAGCGTCACATCACCATCAAATGTTATCAAGTCGACATCTCCCCCTCTGACAAGTGCCATAAGCTGGGCGGTATTCAACGTCAATCGAATATCGTTAAATGAAGGCGGTACGAACCGTCGGCTGCTTATGAAACGTTGCTTATCTTGGTATCTAAATGCATCCGCCAGCAATAACGGCGTAAAGAACGTGCCGACGGCTGGCACCAACAGCTTCAACTTAGACCGCCCTGGAGTGCCATCTTTCTGCTGAGCAACTGACGAACTGTAAGCCAGCTGAAATCATCATGTAACTGAAACACTCAGGACTAAGCGCAGTCATTGACGCACTGTGATCATTGATAAGGTTCTCTACATCGCTCATAATCTCGACATAGCGGTGATGAGTCCTTTCAGCAAGGTGCGCGAGATTCGGGCTATTCTCCTTGTACAGCGCTGTTGGCTGTGAATGCAAGACAAAAGGAACCGCGAGAAGCCCCTGATGAAAAGTTAACCACGCAGCTCAATTTACAAAGTAGATTACCAAGCTACATTTAGCGGGAGAGCAGCTCCCGATGTGATGGTGAATAAAGGGTGACGTACCTTGATCCATTCAATCTAAAAAAGTTTGCCGCGTGTCTTAGCATGTAGCTTAAAAGATAACGCGCGTCCTTGTAGTAGAACGGATAAGGAAATTCTTAAGCATTACCAGTTGATCCCGACGGTGAGACTAGATGTTAAATTGTCCGGGTCAGCAACAGAACCAGGCCTAGGGTCCCTATTGTGCGTTTTGATTGCAGAACAAGCCGTGCAACTGTCAGGGGCCACTGGTTTTTTAGTACACACCTTAAGAGCATCTGCCGAGGTGAGGTTAGTCTATAACGCGAGGACTTGGATTTGAAAAGAGATTGATGCTCACATTCCACGCGGTATCGGGTAGTCATGGTTATGCTCCGCCCCTCAAACGAACATTACAAGAACATAGAACGCTTTGCGATAATACGGCAGAGCACAGGAAGGGAGAGTATCTCGAGGAGACTCGATCGGTCGTCTCCGTCGCAGCATGGTCCCGTGATACACGGACTTCCGAATTCGGTTGCATGGAATGGCTGGAACATGATAGGGAAGGGATAAGGGCCCTTGTTCGCCAGCGATTGCTATCCCGTATATTAAGGATTATATGACTTGCACTTGTTTCCCAGACTCGTGAGCCTTGGCGTGAGCTATGAGAATGCAACTAAACGCAATTACGAGCCAACTGCTCTTTGCCTCTGACAGCCAGCACTCTAGACACCTTGTGTATTTTCAGTGTTGATCAAGGTGGTGTCTTCCTACAATTTCCAAAACATCTCAGCTGCAATTTACAACAACGGAATTTGTCCGGTATCGTCAACTCTACCTCTGTTTATTTGGTTTTTGGTAGATATATCATCTAATATAGCATGAATGTATACAAGCCTAGATAGTCCAAATGTATGACCGAACGACCAATTAGCCCAAGCGCCCCAATATATATGTATATTATATGTAGTGATCAACCGCCCAAACTTGTTCGAGCTCGAGGTCGTGGTCGTATAAATAGTAAGGCAAGCAAGGATCCTGCCCTCGGTTCTGGAGTTCTTGTCTTCCCCAGCATGCTTCCCTCAATCGCGGCCACTAAAGTCGAAACAACACGTAGCAACGCCTTTTCCGATTTAAACGCCAGCTCGTTCCAATGAAATGGGTGAAAAATAGTAATCTTCAACCCATCCCAAATGCCTTCGACTTCATCTCGTCCATACTATCCTTCACGCCCACCATTTCTTTGGACAAGTCAGTGATCTTCTCTGTCAGCTCATGGACTTTCGCTTTAGTCTCCTCTTCGGTCGTCTTGATCTTGTCGTTTATCTTGCGAGATTTATCCCGCAATTGGAAATATTGGTCATATTTCTCCTTCCCACCAAAGCAGATGCCATACGTCTCACAGTAGCAAACATGCTCTTCGGGGCAAAGCATCTCGATTCCGGTAAAAATGTACTGCCATACGTACTCAAATACGCGCCCGGACCATTGATCTTCCTGTGTTGTGTTGAAAAGCCAGCTTCGGTAAAACTCGAATTTTTCAAGCGGGACAGCGCGGATATGGTCTTTGCTCACGGCGAATTGACCGCAGCATGTCTGCGATAACTTTTTGGGCGGAGGAACATCGGGGAACAATTCCGGCCAGGCCTCGCCGACCGCTCTGGATTCAGGAAAGTAAACTGTATCCTTATCGCCTCCAGGTTCTAAGAAGTTTGGGCAACCCGGACCCCAATGGCAACGAAGGTTCACGTAGCCGCTTGAAAGAACATTCTCACTTCGGAGACGCCTAACCATATTCGGCGAGCTCGAGTCGAGGAGATCGTTGTTGTGCCATGTAACCTCATGGGCGTGCATGAAGATGGAGACGTCGGGCAATTTATCGTAGTTGTCGATTATGTAGGTCAAATATACCATGACTTCGTGGCCTTTGTTCAATGGAACAGAAAGCTTCGCAGATGGATCGTCCGTAACATATACGGCGGTTGTCAACTTATCATCCTCTTTAGCTAAATTGTTGACCCATGATGTGTCCTCCTCCTTGATACTTGCGATCACAAGGGTGCGTGTATAGTTTTCGGGCGGTCGATCAAACACAACAGGGGCACTGCTGGTCTTAGAAGAAGACGAAGATGTATCAGATGTAGACCCGTGTTTAGCTTTCGAATAAACCTGAGAGGGGACTCCCGCCTGGTAAAGATAACCAGATACCAAGAGTATAACGGTAAAGACGGCGAGACAGATCCAAACCTGCCGCCAGCGCACTTGTCGTAGTCCAGTCATGCCCGATTGTGCTGGACCAGCGACGCCCAGGCAGTTTCAGTTGCTCATGTCGAAGAATAAGAAGAAGCAGCAAGCTGATGAGAGAAAAGCAGGCGGCAAAAAAAAATGGGCCATGACGAACAAACCAGGAAAGGGGGTTGTGGAGAAACTCCCGCAGCAGCTCCATGAGGCCATGCAAACAGCTGGTCGAACCGAACTAATAATTTTCGACGGGCTGTAAAGGATCGCCTTGGCCCCAAGATAGGATTACGCAGGTCGGCCTGGATCGACTGGCGCCGTATGGGGTCTGGTCCAGCGCGGAAGATCGAAAAAGTAAAACTCGCGAGCTGTTCTATTTTAGGAAGACCAAAAGACCCTTAATTCCTTGCCGAGAAACAAGTTGCCGAAAGACTCGTGCCTTTGGGCTCTTGTTGGAATCGCTTTTCCTCAGCTTGAGACCCCTGCGGTGTTTCCGTGGGCGTCTTTTGCTTGTTCTTCAAGTAGACCGTATCCATATAAAGTTCTTGCAGAGCGGACCATCAAACCAAGGCTGGCGTTTTCCTCTCGTATTATCCAAAGAAAAGGTGGGAACAGGACAAGCCAATGACGTTGTAGACTGCACGCTCCAACCATGGTGACCACTGCTCGCTCGTCCCTTATTTCTCGTTCTTATTAATATTCCTGTAGCCATTATTACAGCGACAAAAGCCATGGCGTTTATCGAGGGCGGCCTTCCCCAAAACGTTGACAGTGTTATTTCCCTTCCTCGGCTGGCTGGTCTGGTCGACGACAGGATTTGGACTGGAACTGGCCGCGTTTTCCCGGAGAAATTCACTCCCCCGACCGAGGGAAATCTGCCGCACGATATCTTTCCCGAGGTCACCAATAGGAAGGCAATTCCTCCAACACGCCGATTTGTTAATGTAATAGATCCGACACAGTTTTTGGTTTACACTGACGGGGCTTGCCTTGGAAACGGCGGGGAAGACTCAAGAGGTGGTTGTTCCTTTGTCTTCAAAGGCAACGGGCACTTTTCCTTTCGTTTGGAGGATAGGGGTCCTACAGGCGAAGAACATCATCAAACCAGCAACAGGGCTGAATTACGCGCCGTCATCGCCTCTCTACAATTCAGATATTGGCCGGGGGAGGGGTTTCAGAGTATCGTCATCGCCACCGATTCCGAATATATCGTTGAAGGCGCCACAAACTGGTCTCGCAAATGGGTACGGAATAACTGGAAAACGCGAACTGGAGCTCCCACCAAAAACAGAGATCTTTGGGAGACACTCCTAGGGGAGGCGGAGCGGTGGGCAGAGCGGGATTTCAAAATCTTCTTTTGGCGGATTCCCCGCGAGTGGAACGCAATGGCAGATGCGCATGCGAAGGACGCCTCTCTTAAGACTCAGGCTTCTACGTTCGGACATCACCGCGGGGTACTAGTATAATAATGGTCACATTCTTGTCCGAAGGGGTACCGATACAATTTGACGTCCGAGTCTAGTAATTTGCATTTGAGGGGGCCATCTGTCAATCTATTACTAGCCATCTTACGTCGTCGGTCTTCTGCCTTTCTGTCGTCTTGTGCCGTTTGATTCTCCGTCGCTCCCACAGAGAAATTCCGCTTTCAGGCCAGAAGGGCATGATGCGGAATGCTCTCTAGCCTATTCAAAATGTGCATCATGATCTGTGATGGGCATATCCCCAAAAAAGCTAAGTAGCGGCAATCTGCCTACAGTATGTCTGCGGTAAGAGACACACTCTATTAAAAGAAAAATAGCGAGATCAGGACTGGAGACGCAAGTCCACCTTGTGGCATCCTCGATTCGTAAATTCAATAACTTGTTATCTCAAGATAAGCCCCTAGTAACCTAAAACACGCCGCAGATGTAATCGTTCCCGTGATAAATGATGGCGAGTCGCAAGACGGGCATTTGAGCTTCTACCAAAATAAGCAAATCATTGTTTCGCTTTAAAGAGAGTGGAGGAAGGCTTCCACTATTATATTACCTTGCAAAGATGCCTTCGCCATCAAATCATACTACTCTATAGATTTTGCATTGATAACCAAGGGCAGGAAAAGAGTGAAAAATACTAGGTATATAACGATCCCGTGTTGTACAATTACAGTATAACATTGTATGGACCTAATTAAATGACTCCCGTGGCACTTGATCACGTTCCAGCGACCGGTCGAATGTTTTCTCCCCCCAATGACGGTGTTGATGAGCTCCCACCGCTTTGAGATGATTGTTTTCGCTTCTTTGATGCGAAAACATTTCCCTTCTTCGTAGGCTTTTGCACTCTATAAGTTGGTTTTGGTTTTGGGTTTGAGCCCAAGTCGACCTTAAAATCCGTCCATTGTCCCTTATCCAACTCCGACGGCGCTTCTTGATGAGATGGCGTGGCGTTCTGATGAGCTCTCTCGACTTGCTTCAGAATCTCCTTTTGTTCTTGGACTTCATATTCTTCCTGCCGGTTGCCTTTCTCTAGCTTTTCTCTTCGGCGAATAGCTTCCGGGCTATTATCAATCCATTGAATAAAAAATCCATCTTCTTTTTCTTCCACTCGGCAGATACCCTCCCTCCCAAGGTATTTCGCAAATTCCGTCAAACTGGGCCAACGCGTAGAGTTCAGATGGACGTGTGACTTATCTGAGATGTACTCTTGGTAGAAGCGGTTGATGTGAATCTGCTTCTCGCCGTGTGATGTTCGTAGTAACTGCAGAAAATTTCTCTGGAATTCTTTGCTGTATTCGTTTATCCATTTCTTCGGATCTTCGGCGACTAGCTGCATGGCACGGACATGACCTTCGCTCAGAGTATGCTGCTTAAAGCTGTTCTCGTCCCGCGTCTGCTTTTGACATATCTGGCAATACCATCGAAGACGTTGGAGCCCGCGCTGGATGAAGACAGTATTTGTTAGCTTTTGGTATGGAGTTGGAGTCGAGTGAGGATGCACCCACCAATTTAAGCTGTTTGCTTGCGAACTTCGCAGTTCCCGGTTCAGCACGAGGCATTCTGGCAGCTATGTAGACAGATGAAAAGGTGCTTTTAGAGCAGTGGCATGTGTTAGCGGAGGAGGATGTGTATAGAAGATGGAAGCAAGTGATATATGGGGAAGGCGATGTGAAAGATAAGATCGTTATGTAATCAATTCACGGGATTTATGGATGAGTCATCAGTAAAGATCACGTGCTGCAGTTTATGTCATCGACTAACTCATCAGGGTGATGATGACGAAGAATGCTGCCGCCTGCATTGATACTGGGAGTATCAGAAAATGTACACGATGCCGTTAATTTTGCTGCCTGCTCTCAGAGGAGACTGATACTGTGGGATACTGTGTGATTTGCGGGGCTTTCCGGACATGAGCATCGAAACTGTGTATTCTGTCGGTCTCGATTGTCGTCCCGGCAGATTGATAAGGACGGGGAGTTTCTTTCGATGTGGCGGTTCGCATTGTTATTGGAGCTTTGGACTGCCTGATACATGTTTCTCGGTCCTTCGAGCATGTGCTAGCTCGGCTTGCTAATCAGACATCAGGCCTCCAGTCTTACGACTCTATGTCCAGCATGTTCTACGTATGCTCATGTTTGCCTTCGTTTGGAATGTATATATACCCCTGTTCGTTCCGTGTTTCTGCGCGTCTCTGTTCTTTTCAATATCTCCTAGATTGTCCATCAATTCAAAGGGGTTTTCTCTGATCATCGAGCCTTATTTTGTCCTTTTTTCTTTTTCCCTCTCATCCCCCATTACGATAAACATGGCGAGTATGTACACGTTGAATTCGCCACCCAATCCTCTAATCAACGTCCTGAATGAACTTGGCCGTGGCTTCTTTCCATTTGGACATCCGCCTCCTTATGCCACTCATGACGATGTGAACGGTGCTCAAAATCAGCAGCAGGAGCCTTCCGGCCCCTCCTCTGCTCCCCAGCAACACCAAGCCGCAGAAGGTCCTGACCGGAGATCGAATGAACAGGCTCCCAACGACGCACCTATGAACGACAACAGCGCAGGTAATGAACAGCACGATTTCCCGTTCCGTGCCTGCAGGGGCCGTGGCGGTCACCGTGGTCACCGTGGTCACGATGGCTGGGGTGGCGATCATGGACTACACCCAGGGAATGCCTGGGGCTGGGGCCCACACGGCGGACATTATCATCATCGTGGTCATCACCGAGGCTGCGGGGGCCGCCCGTTGTTTGGTTTCCCGCCGTTCGGCTTCGACTCCCACTCAGAAAGACATGAGCCTTCTAGACCCCAGTTTGAGTTCCTTCAGAACCTTGGCAATCAACTCGGCATAAATGTATCCGAAATCTTCGATAATATCAATAATAACTACCGCTCTGGCAACAGTGATGTCGACTTCGTTCCTCGCGCCGATATATTTGATACCCAGGATCAGTACATAGTCCATGTCTCCCTTCCAGGTGCCCAGAAACAAGACATTAGTATTGACTATGATCCTGAGAACTCCACCCTGAGACTTGCTGGTGTGGTCTACCGCCCTGGAGTGGATGAATCCGTCAACAACGCCCTTGTAGTCGAGGGCCGTGCACGGGAAGTTGGCGTCTTCGAAAAAGAGATCCACTTGGGCACACGTTCGCAGCCTGGAAATGTTGAGGTAGACAAAATTACTGCTAAGCTAGCCGATGGAGTGCTGGGTGTAGCACTACCCAAGCTGTCTGAGCGCCCAGCGAAAACGAGGCGAGTCTCAGTCGAACAAGTCACCAAAGGGAAAGAAAAGGAAGCAGTGAAAGAGAAAGAAGCGGGGTCTCACGACATGCTTGTCGATACTGAGACTGAAGCCGGCGATGAGTCTGTGGGAGAAGACCCACCGCATAGCATCCCGAGTCCCAGTGCTCGTGACGAGCAGGATGAGGAGAGAGAGTATATCACTGTCGATGTTCAGTAATCTCAGGTTCTGGTTTAATAGCCTCCGGGTATGGCTGGTTTGTCTTTCTTTTTAGGTTGGCTTGAAATGGCTGTGAGGTGGTTAGTTGGGTCTGGTTTTTCTTCGCTAATTTAGGCGCAGCCTTACATAGTAACATAAGATTCTATATTGTATGTATCCTCTTCACAGTTCCACCGGTCTCGCATATCATATATCGGTCATAATAGTAGTCTCTCGCTACCTTTCTTATCATTCCATAAGCTGCCTACACTGTCCTGCCCTGCGGCTCTGCACGCCTTGCTGTCAAGCAGCGATTATTTTCACCTAACGTCTGTCACGGGACGTGATCCTACCTTTTTAAACACATCTCTGTAAAGTGGGAGCATTTTGTCTGCACAGAACGACGCATCAAACTGTGAACTAAATATTCGCTTCACTCGTAAGCCCAATAACTAGGTGACGAGGATCCAACTGCCCTCGCAGCACCAGTTAAATCTCTCAGTAGTTGCTATAGGTTCTCAACGAGTGGCGGTGCGACGTCGTCTTTGAAATTAGACCTGAGGATATCTCGGACCAAGTCGGTTACGGCACCCGTGTCAGAGAGTGGTATTGTCTCCGTCTCAGATTTCTGGAATCCAGGCGATACTCGGTGAAACGTGACAAATCTTTGAACATCTAGACAATCTTCCCCACCAAGTAAGAAAGTCGGGCTCGAGGGTGTATTCACCCCTCCACTAGTGGTACCGTGGGATGGAGTTGTTGTGGACGTCGCTTCGATCTCTTTTGTTTTCGAAATAATCCCGTATGACCAAAGAATTAAGCTCGCATGGTAAAGTGCAATTGCATAGAAGTTCCGCAAATGATTCTTATGGAAATTCTTTGCCGCCCGTACTGGTTGACCAGCATGACAGACTGCTTGTCGGCTCGATTGGCTCCCAATCCATTGCCCGGCTGCAAGGTAAACCTTCCTTGCATCCTCCTTATCTTCCTTTCCAGTGAATAGCTGCAGCTCCTCGAATGACATGTGTAAATGTACACACAGAGTCTCCAGAATAAGGATGACTTCAGGGGCGGGCTCGACTCCCCGCTCCGAGAATCCCATGCGAAGATGTTGTAGCAATCGGCAAAGTTCCTGGTGGCGCGATCTCAAAACCAGTGCGCTCCAGTTGTTGGGTTGTATCTTCAATCCAGAATTAAGCTGCCCATGCTCCCATATAAGGCCCCATACAGCATGCAGCACAATGAGACTGGATAGTTGAAGGTCGACGTGATATATATGCTGGGGTAAGAGGGACCAGTTGTGGATGGCTTCCACAACAGAAGGGATAGGGCTGTCTGATGCCCCGATAGTGCTCGACATTCTGGACAAATATACGTGATTCCAATGTGCCACTATGGGCGCGTGCCATAGATCACTTGGTTCGGGAAGAGGAAGAGTGAGTTCGGCATACGATATCAATGGGTTTACACTCAGCGCCATCGAACATTGAGAGTCATGGAGAAACAAGTGAAACACAAAGCCTTATGCGATGTTAATAACTTCACGATTGCTGGTACTACATGGCGGTAACCGAAGACGGAATTTTCGGAGTGCACCCACCGCTTGAAGGATTCGTTTTGCACCCAGTTCCGCCACTTGTGCTCAAGTAGTTCACCGGCGTCCTGAGGTGATGGCGTACAGGGCTCACCATGCTGTCGCCGAAATCTCCCCGCACGACGAAGCATCTAACCAGTAAGTAACTTTAATCCTAGTGCTCGGGGGCGAGCTTACTGTCAATAAAGGCTGAGAGAAGCTCTCAGCAAATTCAATCTTTCTTCGATTTCCACTCCACATGCCTATGGCAATTTGCAAAGCGTACGCTTGTAACAGTTGCAATTCTCTAGTGTTGATATTGACTTCTTTGAACTATATATATTGTAAGTCAAAGGGACCGGGAGTGGAAATCGTACAGTACGAGCGATTTAAAAAACTCTAACAAAACTCACACGCTGCGCAAGTGACAACCTTGCAATCTCTTGCCAAGCAAATCCCATCCTTCGAACCGAGGCTAATGGGGTAAGGACAGCTCCCGTAGCTACTATATGGCAGTCAAGAATTCAGGCTTCTTTGAGTTTACACTAAACGTGGGCAAATGTATCCAAAAGTCGATCTGTGAAGCCGATTGGTCGAAAAAATGTTGTATTGGATTGTCCATCACCTCAGCGGATGGAAACAAAGACACTACTCGAGGTATATTTCCCGGTCAACATATTTTCAAAACAGAGGCCAAAATTTGATCCCTCGACGTCGAGGACAGCCGTTCACTGAGGATTTTGCGATCGAAGCTCAGACGCGCCTCGGGACTGGTCGCATCGCACACTGGCAATGATATGTTTTCTTGCTCCGCATAGCCGTGGTCTTGACGTGCCGGAGTCCAGGCCCACAGCGAAGATTTGCGAAAGGCTTCTGCACCCAGGGCGACACCGCGCCCGAATTCTTGTTGAATATCGGCCCCTTCTTCATGGTGTACCGGCTGAACCCCACCAGGATATGCTTCCATGAAATGAGAGTTTTTATCCTTCATAGCGTCTAAAAACCCCATGTCGAGATCTGAAAGCCCGAGACTCGTGGAGAAGCCGCCGAAGTTCTCCTCACAGGGTGTCTCAGCTCGGCTTGGATAAAAGAGAGGATTACCAAAAGCAGAAGAATGCTCGAATGTCGGAGGTATCATGAAATCGCGAAATATATTCGGAAACAAATTTGATTCGTGCTCGAATATTGCTTCATTACAGGCTAAAATATATAGATAAGTTCCAGTGATGTCTAAGATAGGGAGATCTTACCTTGAATTGAAGTATCTGTGGTGGGGAGTTGAGCTGATCCTTGTATGCTAGGTGAATTAAAATCCATAGGGGTATCACTATGGCCAACTAGAGGGGCACTGCTCGTCGCAGATTCTGGCATGACTGGTGATACACGGCCCTCGACAGTGAACCCTTCATCAAGGGTATTTGACTGGGCTTATGTCGGGTTAGATACAAGTTGATACAAATATGGGTGCTTCAAAGAGAGATTACCAGATGCAGGCGTGGGTTGTAAGCTATCGGTTGTCGCATTGTCTGCAGACGCGGAGCTACAGGCCAAATTCTTCTGTAGGCATCTGCGACAAGGTTTTTCTTCTTCGCATTTCAACTTTGCGGCAGCACAAGCCTTGCAGGCCTGGGCAACACGGCTGCCGTGGGTTGTTGTATGGTCTCTTTTCAGACGTTTCGAACAGTTGCTATCATGGCTTGCAGCATGCCTCTTCACGAGATCACTAATGTTCCCATGTTAGATATCGCAAAGTTCCCAATCAAGGGGCATTTCAGTACTTACGGCCTTGAAAACCCCTTGGAGCACACAGTACAAACAAATGGCTTCTCATGTGTGTCTGTTCAAGGCCAGCATGTTAGCTTTGCCGTGCTCTTGTCGGGATGTGGGAGACAGCCCAGCTGAAGTGCAAGATACCTACAACGGAAAGCTTGATTGGCATTGATTTTGTTATAGCTGTGTTCAGTGCAGGCGAACCTAAAATAAGTCACAGAAAGTCGACTATGCTACAACAAGCGCAGTTGTGTGGCCTTTTGTATTCTCACTTGGAGTCAATCCGGTATTTCTTCATCAGTTACCTGAAGCCATGTCGAAACCAAGCCCCTTTTCGAGCATTTTGGCAGCAGACATAGATGGTCGTACACAGTCGACGATACCGGCAGTCACAACTCAAAAAGCTGCATGGTACCCTGATCGCAAACAGCTCCGACGTGAGAAGTGCAATAATCAAAGACTCCAATCACCCTGTGCAGAGTCAGGGGCAAATGGTACAGTACTTGAGGTTAAAAAAAGGTTCATAATAGCGTCTCAACCATCTCCATTACGGCGCTGACGCTGATATACAGGGACTCATCGTTCATGACGGGGAACGTAACTGGCCCACTACTTGTTGTGCATTCGATTAGGAGTCTCGACGACGCCATTAACATCGCCAACAGCACGGCGTTGTCAGAAACGCTCTTATCAAGCTTGATTTTTGCTGGCCTGGGAGAGTCAAAGTACCTCTCTCAGTTCATCAAGGCAAACATGTCTTGTATCAATGGCATCCCCGCCGAACTCCTCGTCGGTCCTGCAGCACCACAGAATAACAGGGCACAGATATTTCCTCGCTATTCGCCAGAAATGTTTTCCACGGCGACGCCGCAATACCTCAGCGCTCCAAGTCAATATTCTGACATTTTGGCGCAGGCTCTCGGTTCAAAAAGCAAAAACGAGCTGGCAGTAGTATGGAAAAAGGCAATGGACGAATTGCCACCGACGGGCCAGAGATTAGGAAAATCGATAGGTTCTTTGAGCAAGGAATCATCACAGGAGGGCTTGTTTTCATTTTACCCACGTTGGGCGCATTTGCCGCTGTAGGATTTTACGGAGTAAGGAGGTTGTTGCATCTGAGTGGATTGCTGTAAATACCTGGTAGCTATCCAGCCATTAACTGGAGTGTATATTGATGTAGCTTGTATTTATCGACGGTTTTACTATCTGCCACCAAAGTTAAGAGAAGGCAGGCAGCACTTCAGCATTTGTTACATCCCAGTAATGTTAATGTGTCAGCACCATGAGCGTTGAATATATCTTCGCCGTATGAACTATAGGCGTTATGGCCCTATCTTGCTCGCAAGCTGAACAATTTCTTGCAGTGACTTTGATTCTCCAGCACCATCGAGTCCATTTGGGACAGAACCGGTAGTGCGATTAGCGTGCCACGAATAAACCTTTGCTCCTGGTACATCTGTTTTCTCAGAGCCAGTCGTCGCATCACTATCAACATCAAAATTTTCATGCCTCGACTGGCCTTTCCAGGCGCAACGCAGTACAATCTGGTCTCTTGCAAGTTCCACAACCAATTTTTTCCTACGGCGATCACGAGGGGAAAGTGCCGTTAATTCACCCGGGTTGAGGACCGTCGGTTCCCAGGGCAAGAGGTAGGCATCAGACGCTTTTGCGACGGCCGCAGATAAACCATCATTAACTGCGGCATCCTCCTCGTCCTCGTTCTCACGCAAGCTGGGCGCATCAAGGGGTGGTGTCAGAGAGGGTTTTCCATCAGGTGCAAGGGATGAAATAAATTGAACTATGTCCTGGGTGTAGAGGAACAGTAGCCGCTCCTGCAAGTCGTCCCGAAGTCCAAAGCGGTGAGACTGCGATCCTGGCTGGGACGGGAAAATGGTTGAAAGCTCGAATTCAGTACCGAAGCCGTTTGTATTTAAATTCGTATACACTCGAATTCTGAAACTCGACAGTGGTGAGACAAACGAGCCCGTGAAGATGGATTCGAATGGGGAGGTGAACATAGCCAGTAGGCTTTCAATAAAAGGTAAATTAGAGTCGACGGCAGAGTTGTTTGGGGAATCAGGAGACGAGTTCGTAGAGATAAAAGGAGATGAAACTAGCTGGCAGCTTAGCTTCGCCAATCGCAAAGTGTTATGCAGGTCGTTAACAAATGAATACAGCCACTGAATGTCCGACTTATGCTGAATGTAACAGGTGCAAGGGCGCAGGAGTGAGTACTCCGGATTAGAGCGTCTCTTGATTGTTAGTGGAGGCGGGATTTGAGTCCTTCGACGGTGATTTTGGCGGTGGGCGTTGGACAAAAGTATTCGTAGTGACTGGGAAATGACATTGGCAAGAACATCTTCGGCGTGTGTGTTGGTAGCAAACTCCGGCTCCCATTCCTCTAGCCCTACCAAATCCACGAGAATTTGTTGGCTGTCACCAGTTTGGAACTGCACCAAGTTCTGTCTGGTTTCAATACCATGTTGTAGCAGCCCTCGTGCTTCTCGAATAACCTCATGGAAAAGCTCTTCCTCATAAAGCGCATCTCGGGCTTGACGCACAAGGCTCTCGAAAGGGTCTTCTGGTCGTCGCTTCGAGTAGGGAATATTGGATATGCCAACAATTTTGTCATATTTCAGAACTCTAACACGTACCGCTTGGGGCTTGGGTTCACGTAAGCCCTGATCTAATATCAAATTGCCTCCATCACTCCTTCGCAACGCTGCAAGGCCCCGATCGCGGAACGTAGGAGTAGCTGGTTTTTTGTTAACGGAGACACCGTTGAAAAATAATATAGGAATAAAGCGCACCTTCCAAGAAACCCAGCTGAACACCCAGTGTCTGGCGTTCCCGAGGAACCCTGCATATTTTCCAGCCTTTCTCCTTTATAGCCAATACCTCGCCCCAGTACTTTGTCTCAGCAGCAACTTCCTCCTCAAGTCGTGAAGCTGCTTTCAGCAATTTGTCAGCGGCACTACCAAAGCTCTCAAGTTTCCACCCCCGCGAAACCAGCTCCGTGTCTTTTTTAGAGCTTTCTGGCTGTTCCGAGACAGTTTTAACGTCGACTCCAATCGACCCCAGAGGAGCTTTCTGCTTCAAATACGGCGACATTGAAACCTCAGCTTGGCGTGAAGCGTGTTTAGACAGCAGCAAAGAGATGAAGTCAAGAGCATAAGTAGATTCAGTGTGCGCATTCCTGTACCATACTTAGCGGAGAGCACGGGTTACATATCACATAGGTATAGAACTACCGACATTGCAAATTCCATTATTTCTAGCCTACTCTTCAAAATCTGCTCCGTCCGTCCCGATGCCTTGGTATCCTGAGAAGAGTCATCTTCTTCGTCGACGACTGTCCCGGGCGAAGCCTGCAGAGCTTCAATCTCGTCCCGTACACCTTGCTCGGTGACATTGCGGAACGAACCCCGCTGAGCGTTGATCTGCGCAATCTGGACAGCTATCGTGTCTTGCTTGGAAGGGCTCTGGATAGCGGCAGGTCGAAGAGGGAGAGAGAAGGACTCTGCCATGGTGAGTAGCGGCTGTCTCGCTGCTGTCTATCCGTCAATGTACCTGCAACAGAAGCTCCGAGGCACAAAAAGCAACAGCCATCCGGAGCGGCGACACCATTGATCCGGACAGAGCTGAGTCAGCCCTGCTCCTCCGGAAATACGATCTGCCGGTCCCACTTGGCGCCGCTCACCGAGAAGCAGCCGGCGATGTCATCGCGAGATACGGCAGGTTTTTGCCCCTCCACGGCCCTCTGTTGCTTGGTTTCTGCTGGCGCTGCTCTCCTGCTTCTCCAGCCTGTCTGCCATGCTTGTTGGTGCTCGTCTGTACATATTGGAGAGTCTCAATTGCAGAGTCAATTCGTCAGTGCGGCACAATTAAGGTTGCTTGGCGCTTGGTCAGCTCCAGCGATCTTTGTTTGACAGCTCCCCATCATTGATCCTGCTGCTCTTTCCACAGCCATAGTTCGTACGCTTGGGGCCGGTTGGAAAGCGATTAGCTGCAGCCTGGCAAGATGGCGACAGTTCCAAATCCTGCTCCTGTCGTTGCGGCCAAGCGCCGTCGCATTGCTGTGTTGACTAGTGGTGGTGATGCGCCGGGGATGAACGGGGTGGTCCGAGCTGTTATCCGGATGTCGATCCATTGCGGATGTGAGGCCTACGCGGTTCACGAGGGCTACGAAGGTCTAGTGCAGGGTGGAGAGTTGATCAAGCGAATGCATTGGGAGGATGTGCGTGGCTGGCTTTCACGAGGTGGCACCCTGATAGGTTCTGCAAGGTGTATGAGTTTTATGGAGCGGGAGGGACGATTGAAAGCAGCTAAGAACATGGTCCTCAGAGGAATTGATGCGTTAGTTGTTTGCGGTGGTGATGGGAGTTTGACTGGTGCCGACCGCTTCCGCTCAGAATGGCCTGGCCTTCTTGATGAGCTAGTTCAAAGGGAGGAATTGACCGAATCGGAAATTGGTCCGTTCAAGTCTCTGAATATAGTAGGTGTGGTTGGCTCCATAGACAACGATATGTCTACCACAGATGCAACAGTCGGCTGCTACTCGTCTCTGCACCGTATCTGTGAGTCCGTCGACGAAGTCTTCGACACCGCTGCATCTCACCAGCGTGGCTTTGTTATTGAGGTAATGGGACGACATTGTGGTTGGTTGGCTCTAATGGCTGCCATCAGCACTGGCGCTGACTGGTTGTTCATTCCCGAAATGCCACCAAGAGACGACTGGGAGGACAATATGTGCGAAATTATTACTCAGGTATGGGGTACTCATACTCATGGCATGGTTGTCGTGCTAATTTAAACTAGAATCGCCAACGTGGTAAGCGGAGAACAATTGTCATAGTCGCTGAGGGTGCACAAGATCAGCATTTAAACAGGATTTCGTCCGATGCCGTAAAAGACATTCTCAGTAACCGGTTGAAGCTGGACACTCGCACCACGGTGCTTGGGCACACACAGCGTGGGGGGCCGGCTTGTGCGTATGACAGATGGCTGGCGACACTTCAGGGAACAGAGGCAGTCAGAGCCGTGTTAGAGGCGACACCCACTTCGCCCTCCCCAATGATCACCATCAGAGAAAACAAGATTGAGAGGTCTTCCCTGCTTGAGGCGGTGAAGATCACAAAAACTGTGACGTCTGCTATCAAAGCAAAGGACTTCGCGAAAGCCATTGAGCTTCGTGATGCTGAATTCAAGGAATATCACAGAGCGTATATCAATACTACCACTCCTCACCATCCGAAGATGCAACTACCCGATAACAAGGTATGTGTTATAAAAATCCCTTCCAAAACCAACCGCTGCTAACAATGATACTTTCTCTCAGCGCATGCGCATAGCTATTGTCCATGTCGGTGCTCCTGCTGGTGGGATGAACCCCGCTACTCGCGCTGCTGTAGCGTACTGTCTGAGTCGCGGTCATACCCCGATTGCCATCTACAACGGTTTCCCTGGGCTATGTCGTCACCATTCAGATAAACCAATAGGATCTGTGCGAGAGGTGCCATGGCTTGAGTCGGATATGTGGGTTAACGAAGGTGGTTCGGAGATTGGAACAAACCGTGGCCTTCCCGGGGAAGATATGCCAAAAACGGCGGAATGTTTCGAACTCTATAAATTTGATGGTCTTTTCATCGTCGGTGGATTCGAGGCTTTCACAGCCGCCAGTCAGCTGCGGAAAGCTCGGGCAGACTATCCTGTGTTCAAAATACCAATTGTGGTCCTCCCAGCGACGATTTCGAACAATGTGCCAGGTACGGAATACTCGCTTGGTAGTGACACCTGTCTCAATACCCTGATCACGTTCTGCGATGTCATCCGCCAATCTGCTTCTTCTTCCCGCCGTCGTGTGTTCGTCATCGAGACGCAAGGTGGACGGTCTGGATACATTGCAACCATGGCAGGCCTCTCCGTCGGAGCATATGCGGTCTATATCCCCGAGGAAGGAATTGATATCAAAATGCTTGCAAGGGATATCGAATATCTGAGACACAATTTCGCGGTTGATCGCGGCGCCAGTCAAGCAGGAAAAATCATCCTACGTAACGAGTCCGCGTCCTCGACTTACACAACGCAAGTGATCGCAGATATGATTAAGGAGGAAGCCAAAGGCCGGTTCGAGTCCCGTCCCGCTGTGCCCGGCCATTTCCAGCAAGGCGGGAAGCCTTCGCCCATGGATCGCGTCCGTGCTCTTCGCATGGCAATCAAATGCATGCAACATATGGAATCCTTTGCAGGGAAAACGCGAGACGAGATCGCTGCTGACGAGCAATCAAGTGTAGTCATCGGCGTCCGAGGAAGCGAACTTGTATTCAGCCCGATGTCTGGTAAAGACGGGCTTGAAGAGACGGATACGGACTGGGCTCATCGGCGGCCAAAGAATGAGTTCTGGCTGAAGCTGAAGGGTCTGGTCGACACTCTAAGCGGAAGGCCATCGGGAGATAAAGAGGGTGTCCTGAGGATGTCAGATGAGGAAGGGTGGCCCAAGGCTTTTGCCAGGCATACTTAGAAAACAGCATCAAGACCATGGAGTAGAATTAATTACGGCTTGGACATTTCTGTTTTATATACATTACATTTTCGGGATTCACCCAGGTAGTATTGTTATCACCATCTCTACACAGCATTACATACAATTAATTTTCGGCATTATTAGAAAATTAAATTTTGTCATGAATCCTTTGAAAATCAAATCCGCCAAAGACGTTACGCAAACGTTCAACAAAAACTTGCACAGTTGCGGATAAAATACAGATTCTTTTGCCAGAGGATAGCCAAGACCTCTCCGCTATTCCAACCTCCATTCTTTACCACTCTCAAAGCAGACATGCCACGGGACCTTTCTCATATCACCCGTGGTTGATTTATGTTACATGGCAGATCAAATCATGGAGTGTCAAGTGCGTGCTTCTCCTTCCTGGACCGGGCAGTGCAGGACCTGCAACGTTCATTGATCTACCAGTCTCGTACCTTTTTCAACCTAAGAATGTACCTGCTGCTGCGATAGCATGTTCTACTACCACCACCGCAGTTCCCTTATTCTTTTGCAGATCTGCTCGTGTCGCACCTTGGATCCGCCGGGTTAGCATATTGCAACTTGCCATCGAATAGTTTAATTATCTGACATCTAGCCAATTCTAGCATGCTTAAAATGTTTGGTATAGTGTACAGACAGAGAGAGAAGTTACAATTGTCCCGACTAAGACTGACATGCTCTTTGGTGGTTGGCGGCGATGCGAGAGCTTATCATCGTTACCACACCAAGCAAAAAGGCGTCTTCAGTTGAATAATAAGTAACGGCGCTGGTAAAGCTGCCTCATCGCGCCTTGGGTCAAACTCCGTTTCCCTGGAAATACCCAATACTTTTTCACTTTACGGGCTTATCGGAGAGGGAGCTTGATCTGGCCTGCCTGTACCAACCTGCGGTACCTGATACCCTGCATCTGCGCTCACTCTCTGTGGCCTTTATGTACCTTGTACTGTGAAAATGGTTAAGTGAGGTTTTCTTTTACCAAAGCATATCCAGATTGTGGTTTCTCCGGCCTCAGGTTCCTTTCTCAGGTCTTCCTGTCAGGCCATGACCTTCAAGGTGATACTCCCTGTCCCTCTTCACGCACTTCGTCCCCCTTAATTCAGTTCTGTGCGGGTGAAACTTTCGGGAGACACCAAAGCCTCGTTGTGTTTTCAAATTGTCGTTGAGATTTCAGATAAGGCACCGTCCACTATCGTAGGTCGTTGTGGGCCCCGAAGGAACGGAATAACTACTCCCTTCGCCATTCTGCTATTTTACAACTGTTGCTATTTGGCCGGTCAAATCTTAACTTTCTGGTTACTTCGTATCCTTCGGCGTGTTTGGGTACCTGAGTCCAATTGGCGATGAGGTTTCGCCTGCACTCTTCTCGGCGACCATCTTCATCATGGACGTCCTTGGTCTCTGTGCTTCTTATGTGCCTGCAAACAATGCGGGTACAAGCTGCAATCTCTCTAGATATCGGTGATGACGGTATTTTCTCGTTTCAATCTGGCCTTGAAATCCCAAGCTAACCAATGCCACTACCTTCGGCTAGATTCTCTCAAAATCGCGGCCAAACAGGCCGCACAGGGAATGACCAGCTATTATACCGGCCACTGGCCTGGTGATGTCCCTGGAAACCTTCCTCCACCCTATTACTGGTGGGAAGCTGGTGCCATGTTTGACTCTCTCATAGGTTATTGGTTTTTAACGGGAGATGATCAATACAATGACATCGTAACGCAGGGTATGATTCACCAAGCGAGCCCTGATAGAAATTTTATGCCGAAAAATCAGACCATGACCGAAGGGAACGATGACCAAGCCTTCTGGGGAATGGCAGCCATGACTGCTGCGGAACGCAAGTTTCCCAACCCACCCTCAGACCAGCTACAATGCAGGTGTATTCCTCCACGGTGCGGCCAATATGTATAATTTTGTACGTCAAAAAACCATACTCTTGTTGAAAGGCACTAATTAGTCCATGGAGGCAAATTGGCTGACAATTGAATAGACGGACGGCGACGCTCAATGGAAGAAGCGTATCGACGGTATCTTGCAACATACTTTCAGCTATTTTTTCAAAGATAACATCCTTCAAGAAGTGTCATGCGAACCTATCAATACCTGCAGGACCGATTCGGAATCGTTCAAGGCTTACATGATCCGTTGGATGGCAGCAACGACCCAGATTTCTCCTTACACAGTTGGCCAAATCATGCCCAAACTCCAGGCTTCGGCGCAGGGCGCTGCTAAAGCCTGTAATGGTGATAAATGTGGTTTAAAATGGACGACCGGTAGTTATGATGGTAAAACAGGAGTAGGTGAAAATATGGCAGCACTAGAAGCCTTTCAGGCGAACCTGATAAAGAATGTTGAGCCGCCGGCCACAAGCAAGACTGGCGGAATCAGTAAGGGCATTCCTGAAGGCGGCTACAATAGCGGCGGTGATGGCGCCCCTGACTATAAGCCGATCACGACGACAGACAGTGCGGGTGCGGGGATGCTGACTGCAATGATGATCGGAGCTATTCTTTCTGGATCTTATTTCGCTGTGATGGCATGATGTTAAAATGACTTAGCCTACGGAATAAAGGGACTAATGAAGTTGTTGGGCCTTGTTTATTTTATCAGGGCGGTTTTTTACACCACCGCATATATCCGGTATTCGGGCTTTCGGCATATATGTAATGGTGTCCATAGTAAAATGTCTTGCTTACAGTATCATCGGAGGTTTCTTCCTTTTTTTTCTTTTTTCTTTTTTTTTTTTTTTTTTTTTTTTTTTGCCCAAACAGTCAGAGTTTATGGGGAGGCTCTATCGTCGTCGTGACCACCATTTACAGCGGAAACCCGAGATCTAGCAAAAAAACACAATATCAGTGGGCTAACGGTATCTATTGGCTGTATATTTGGCAATCTAAATAGTTATTATATATTAGGCTTTTACTTATATATGTCTCGTGATAGTAGCCAGTTAGACAATATGGCGATATAGTTTTTCAGGAGGGGGAATGATAATTCGAAGGCTAGCCTGGATAGCTGAATGACTTAGTCTCACAGATCAATTAAGGTAAGATGCCCATAATCCGTCTTCTGTCAAAGTTAGTATAAGGTAGCCAAATGTACTTTGTATACAATCCATGACTATTTGATCAAATAGAAACAAGAGCAGGGGGGCTTCCATATACCATGTGTCAACATGCCAATATAATCTTAGTAAATTTAGATTCAATGCCAAGGCTGGAGATTCTTGTTCCCGCTTTGGCATTGGTGCTTGCTGGGACAGTACAGTATCGAAGATTGCTGTTTTAGGAGTCTGGTGCATGGGACAAAAGAAGTAGGGTTGGTCCAGAAAACCACTACCCGAACAAACAACAATAAAAGGTATGAATTAGGCCAGCAGTGGAGCAGAAATTATCTCTGGTGGCATGGGTTTCCATATAAAGTCCAATTAGACCGATTAAAATATTAACAGCAATATTATGGTGTAATACCGATGGTTTTCTTTCCCTTGCCAAGCTCCATCCCCTTCTTTCACCCCGTAGCTGCCCGATCCTTACGCCGACGAATCCACACTCTCGTGCCCTGCTTATATATTTCTAGACAGTGTCCATACCCGTGTAGCCTGTATCCGCTGAGGTCCGCGGTACCTCTTTGTGACGCACTGGCGCGGAATACGACCGTTGTCGATAAGACCAGAGATTGTATATCTCCAATAGAGCAGCAGTCAAACACATAAAGCTAAATCACATCAATGTCAACTATATTATTCGTTGTAAGGAGAGTTGTACATATTGATGTTTTGTGGGATTCAAGGTAAGGAAGCGTGTCAACGTACAAGGCGACAAAAGTAAAGGCTTCCATGGCATGCTTCACAGAGCAGCTTCCACCGCGAGGGCTATGCTGAAAGCAACCACGGGCATTGTAGTCTCGTGCAAGGAAAATAAATGCCGTTAACCATCTGGCCGGTCATTGTATTAGCGGCTGCATTGGTGCGGTCACTATTGGAGGGGTGGGATATCGGCTCACAAGTAAGAAAAGGCTATATCAATAGGGAACGCAATCCCGCCGATCTTTGGTAGGAATGGGGATAACATTCCTGGCAGGAAAAAAGCGACTGATATTGTTGACTATAATTCACATATCATCTTAGTCAACACTGCAATGACCTTCCCATGATTTTTTCGGATACAGAGAAAAGCTCACGATGATTTCCACGTATTTGATGGTCAAATTACGTTCTGAAAAGTTCTGAATGAAGAATGACATGCAACCCATTACAACAACAGCACTTCCCCATTGTATGAAACGAACAAGGAACAGAAAGGAGCGGATTAGCTTGTTACCCCATCCCATAATTCAAGGATTTGAAAATGTGAAAAGACAGAAGTGGTCTTGGTTCCTGAAATGCGAATTATGAACGCGCTGGCTCCTTTTTACATTGGCAGTTGGATCAGGCAAAAGCAATGGTTCTTCGTGGAACACGACGTGGGCGGGCCGTTTTATAACTAGATACGCCAGATACATAAGAACCGGATGACATATTCCCGTTTCAACGGTGACGCCACACCTTTTGTAATCCTTCCGAGAGTCCCGGACGTTGTCTCATACCGAACAAGAGCAAAGGGGATTGAAACAAAATTGCAGCTCATAACGTCACCTCATACTTCAGTTGCCCTTCGTGAGAGGAAAAGCCAAGAATTCGGCGCTATGTGTAAACAAAATGCCAAAGTATAAGCTGTCAGTTATGCCTGTCATATGGCAGTGAAACCACGGTACGCCTTGAAGGCAAAACGCCTGACAACCGCCTAACTGGAGGGATTGCGGAGAAACCGGATTCGGCTGGAAATGCTGCGCCCAAAGATATGAGGAGATCTCTTAAGCTGTAGAGTGTTGGTTTAAAATTGTCGATTCAAATCGCTGTGTTTGCATGGAGGCAAGCGGAACGTCAACCCGGCTTGCGATAACAACCATCTGTGGCCTTTTCAAGACGAAGCTCGTGACGGTCAATTCATGAGGTCAAGCAAGACTTGCCGCAACTTTTGTTCCTCGAATAAACAACTCATTGCCGTAGTGGCAAAGGAGATGAAGAGAATACTAGGTAACTCTCATCGACCGACACCTAACGACGTCATCGTAGACCTTGATATTCTCCCATAAAATTATCAGCGACTACCTAGGTAGAGGCCGAATTTACCAAGACACTTTTCCTGTTTAGTCCCTTACTACTTTTTGCTGAGTTAACGTGTCAACTTTTCAGGTAACAGTTACTTACCTAACGTTTGCTATAAAATGTCCAGGCTTCGCCAATTATACTGACTAGACAGCCATTACATTTACATTATTAGGCTCCACTATGTCACGAAACTTCAAAGGATAGTTCAAGTACCGCCAGCTCGGCTCCTTCTATCCATCATATTTCGCGCAGTATCGGGACTTGTTCTGCTCCGGTGCTGTAGTACTCATCGATTATTAGGCTTGCCCGATCTGTCTATGAGGAAATTGAAAACACGACGTACTGTTCTGGTTACGCTTTGCATATGGACCTTTTGGCCCAAATACTAGCAATTGAACAAGCCAGCGATCTGCGATGCGTTTGTATTTGTAACAATATCTCGCAAGAAAGGCTTGAGAAATGGCTAGCGGCCATTGGCATCCTGCCATATCCCGTTTCGGCCGCCAATTAGCTTTTCAAGGAGAGAATTCGACGAAGAAACAAAAAATCCGTCAAACCAATGAGCGAGAGTTTGCTCGTAAGAAAATTAATGACATCTTAAAATATATCTCTTTGGTTCCGAAGCTTCAGGGACAGTTAGACAAGTGAGTGGTAAAGTAGCAATTGGCCGATCATACTTCATCACTTAGGGTCATCCAGAGGTTACTGTATCTCTGTCAGTAGCATGATTCCGTCTTTGCGCAAGAGCCTCGAAGTGTTGACGTTCTTCTCCAGGAATTTTGGTTTGCCTTCTCTACTATCAATCGGCCGAACTTTCTGTCCAGTTGCCTATCTGGCGACTCACTGGCGCCGTCTGACGTTGACTATCACCAGTAGAGGGGGGCATTGACATCTTTCCCCGAATTTGCAGGAGTAAGCGGGTGAACATTCCCACCATCAGGCTGGATACCATGTCCCCGCAAAATTTGCTCGTAATGCTGGAGCGGAGCTAGCAGTATATCCTCTGGAACTCTCCGTTTCCATCTTCTTAGAGGAGCAGGAGGCCGAAATACGCAGTCGACACGAGCTTTCGAGCAAACTGAACGAGGAGTTCCTGTAGCTCGGTCGCATCTCACCTTACAAGAACGGGGCTTCAGAGGTTTCGTAGACACACTTGAGGTAGATTGGGCCTCAAGGGCCGGTTTTTTGCAGGTGCACATTTTCCAAAGTAAGAGGAAATTATGAAAGATTTATCTGAACATTCTCGGGGAACGAACCTCGGTGCCTGGGACTTAGTCATTGCCATAGCGCGCTATTAATAGCAGCAGGCTAGGAATTTCAACCTTCATTCAGCTTCGAATTTGACAACATACAATATCAATGATACCGCCTTTCATCTTTGTCTCTCGGGTATAAGACCAGTTTTGTCATCTTTTACTATGTTCGGCAATTCGGAAGGCTTGTATGCAATACTACACCGCCCTAGACAAACAATATGGCAGCAATTTCTCTCAAATCCAGTTCTCGTTCTAGCCCAACTACTTTACACGTACCGTGCACGGGCTACGAGAGGGTATAACGTACAAATGAATAGCGAGGGCTTATATGTGACCAATACTAGAACACCGTCTTCCGTTACAATTGTTTGCCTCTCAGATACGCACAATAGTCAGCCACACGTTCCCGATGGTGACATACTGCTTCACGCAGGTGATTTGACCCAGTCGGGTTCCAAGCGGGAACTTCAGGATGCTATCGACTGGCTAAATAGGCTTCCCCATCAACATAAGATCGTTATCGCTGGCAACCATGATCTTTTTCTTCGGTCGGCTATCAGAGAATCAGACGGCACTTCGCCACGAAGTCAAATTGACCGGGGTGACGTTGTTTACCTCCAAGATTCGGCGGTTTCAATTAAATGTCCTGACGGGCGGTCTCTGAATGTCTACGGCAGTCCTTGGACACCGAAGCATGGAAACTGGGCGTTTCAATATCCAAGGGGAAACCATGTTTTTCGGGATAATATACCGCCGGGAACGGATATTCTCTTAACTCATGGACCACCAAGAGGTCACATAGATTTGGGTTTTGGATGCGAGTCCCTCATGAGGGGACTATGGGAGCTGGAGACCAAGCCTCGTCTCCATGCTTTCGGTCATGTGCATGAAGGTTATGGCTGCGAGGTTGTCTCTTTTGACGACGTTCAGCGTTGTTACGAAAATACTGCGGCAGCACGTGGAGGGGTCATCAATATGTTCAAGCTGTTGGCCGCATGGGTAAAGTCTCTGTTCAGGTCCAGGGCATGTTACGCCCACGAGTCCGCTGTCTTTGTTAACTGCGCCATTGTTGGGGGTCTACGAGATGAACCTACAAAAGCGCCGGTTGTCGTGCGCTTATGACCCGTGAGGTCGCGCAGATCGGATAGACTCTTTGCTAATGTGAATGGAGCGGCCCATGACTACGAGACTACTTTCCTACTCGGGTATACTACTGGCTGTGACACAACCCATGTACGCATTAAGAACTCCATATCTCCTTACTGATGTTTCGATTTGAGACTACGCCGTTCTATTGCTGATACCCTTATCATTCAACTGCAGCATAAGCAATGTAACATATGGTGATCAATACTCAGCGTGCGTCGCTGCAATGGCACTGGAGTGTATTATTGAAGTTTTTTTCGGCGCATTTCCCATTGCGTGTATAACCTAAAGCACGTACGACGACTCTACTGCCCTCCGATTCTCAACTATAATACTTGGCCTTCACATTTCCGATAATATTCTGCACTGCATTATCTCCCCCAGGAGCTCGGTTAACATTCTTCGCAACTCTAGCCTTTACCCACTCTCCAGCGGTAACTCCAACAGCCGAGTTGTCAGTTATCTTATCATATCCCAGGCGTTGCAGGGTTGCACTTTCGATAGGTCTCAATTCCAAGTCATCATCAGGCCTGACAAAGTATAGCACACCCAGACGATCCACATCCATCTGATCCGGGGGCGGCGCCACGACACGGTGAATACTACTCTTTAGAAACCCATTGGTTAAAAACTCTAGGGAATCGGCCAGATTTACGGTAATGCTGCCTGGGTACGGTTTCACCCACTTCCATTCCCCCTCGGGTGTGCGTACTTGCAAAGCAGCCACGGGCTGGCGGAATAGAAGAGTCAAGCTTCCGAAATCAGTGTGTCCTTTTGACCAAACACCACCAATCTCTTCGTTCTCCTGCGCCGTGCGACGGTGATACTTCATATACCGCAAGTGGCAGTCACTCTTCGCTTCGTAGCGATGGCGCTGCAGGAAATATTCCTCTGGGAGCTCGAGAATTATGGCGATCAAAACGAGCAGCTTGCCGACAATTGATTCATGAATGTGTCGAGCGAAATGTTTAATTTCAGCTTCATGGCGTGTTATCTCGTTTGGTTGACGCCGCGTGTATTCAGGGATGAATTTGGGAATGTTATATATTTCTGTGTTGTCAAATTTTCCAGGAGCAATTTCCTGTTGATGATGTTAGAATAACAAACCATACACACTATTTATTTCTTTCTCATTGCTGTCGTAAAGGACTTACCCTGAGGCCGGACGGCTTGTAACCGTTGTATCCGCCGTGCTCTAGATCCGCGCGATATTTCAACTTCTCGTCAAGTGGGAGCTCGAACACCTCTTTGCCAATAGCAAATTGGCGATCGACGTCCTCTTGGGTCAATCCAAAATTGACAATATAGAAGAAACCTGAAAATACTCGTCAGCACGAATTTTTGTCAGGATAAATAATCACCTGGCAACAGACCAATCTTTTGGATAGCGTCAAACAACTGCTTCGCCAACGTCTCTTTTCCTCCTGGCTGATCAAACTGCGATAAGTCGAGGGTTGCTAAATCCGCCCATTCAACTATAATTAATTACGCAGGTCAGTTATGAGTTATCTGCGCCTTCTCCTTCATTTAATGTGGCTAAACTCACGATCATATTTCGTTTCGGGGATTTGGTGGTAAGCTGCGAGTGGTGCGCGAGGGATGGTGTCTGTTAAGCCCATGATAAATTCAATGCTGGCAAGCGACCAAGTCACAGTGCCGGGGTTTTTTTTTTTTTTAAAAAAAAAAAAAAAAAAAAAACAAATAAAAAAACAAATAAATAAATAAATAAATAAATAAATAAATAAATAGACGTCTATTCTGGGGCGTATCTCTATTCGCAATCGACAGAATGGTGGATGCACGCTATCTATATATGCCTTCGTGCAACATGCCAAATCCCCTGCTTGCTATTTCCCGAAACTCCCAATCACATCGAATTATGTCACTCGTTTGTCGTCAGATGGGGTTTGCCACCTGTGCCCCTTCTCGCGAGTCAAAACGAAATCCGAAGATTGACTCTGAAGATATCTTGAGCTGGTGCGACGACCTACTTCGGCAGACTTGCGGGGTTCTTCGGCCGTCATGGAGCGCAATTGGACAACAAAATCTTGTTCTATCATGAGAGAATCTCTTCGCATTTGGCGTGACCCGAGCAGCCAATCTGCCCAGCATCTGGGACATGGGTTGTGTGCTGTGAGAGACCCGCACTGCATCCTTGAAAGCACGTCAGAATAGCTTCCCTGTCGTCAACATTCTCGCAATGACCTCCCAAGCCAACTATATTTTTTGTGGCCGCTACAACATTGAATGTTCTTTGTGCCAAAAGGTGGAATCTCTGGGCATCAACGTCATTGTTTTGTGTGCTTTACCATGGGATCATGTCAAACGCACATTAAGGCCTTTTCTACAAGACGGCAATATACCGTGGGAAAAGAGGGCCGCCTCTATACCCCATCGCTCGGAGAACTACAATAAGTCTCCGTACGACTACCGAAAAAAATGGAATGGACGCATGAGATGCATGATTGGGACTTATACTATTGGGTGGCTCTCCCAAAGCCAACCACTGCAAGCATGAGTCTTGTTCCCCAGTGCACATGGCCATCCAGCTCAGTGCTCGACCGGTGTTGATCGTCAATTGGTGCGGGACGGTTGCAGCTCTGCTTCTCCAAAGCAGCTAGTGCAGCATGTGTGGGAGCTAAAAAAGCTCTATATATGTTGCACAAGGCCTGACTTCGGCGTATACTCCCTAGCTCTCCTACTACACTTCAAGTGAATCGACGATTTTGAAAGCAGTCCCGCATTGGTCATGTCTGTGGTTAAAGATGTCTCGACTTCCCTATCATCACTAGATGAACATAGCAGTGATGGTCTTCATTATACGCAACGTGGGGAGGTACTGGATGTTGGCTTTTTCTCAACGGGTGAAGTCGAGGGCTATGATGCGGAGCGCATGCGAGCTCGAGCTTCATTGAGTGCGGCGGAAGAAAAGAAGCTGCTCCGACGAATCGATTGGCATTTGATGCCGTTGTGCGCGATTATGTTTCTGATCAAGAACATTGATGCAGATAATGTATGTAGTTCCCTCGCTTCCTAGTCCTGTATGCATCATTGAAGTTGACTACAGGCCAGGTAGCCAATGCAAGGATTATGAATAAAGGGTCATCGCGCAACATCATTACCCAACTAGGAATGAGTGCGAATGAGTATAACCTTGTCACTACGATGTATTATGTGGGTGACACCCAAATCCTGCGGTATCTTAGACAATTCTAACTTCTGACAGATACCCTACATTGTTGCTGAGACACCATCAAACTTGCTGGTGAAGCGGCTATTACCATCAAGGTGGCAGTCTCGTATCATGGTATGTTCGTCAAGGAAATCCCCGCCGTGCAGTTGGTAATTTGACATAGGTAACATGGGGTATCGTTCTGGCATGCCACGCAGCCGTAACAAACAAACAGGGACTATATGCAGCAAGATTCTTCTTGGGCTTAGTACATGCCAAAATAATACCACATAAATGCAGAATATTCAGTGCTAATACTTGTTATAGTTTGAAGCTGGCCTCTTTCCCGGTGTCATTCTTCAAATGACGTATTGGTATCGCCCTGATGAGATGGCTCTTCGTCTCCTGTACTTTTGTAAGTCTCACCCTTTACTTTTCAAGGGCGTCAAATGCTAACATGTGGCTCAAGACATGCTTGGAAATTTCTCAGGTATCATTAGCGGTATTCTTGCCTTTGCATTCGACAACGCCTCAGATTCTCGTGGCCTGTCAGGCTGGCAATGGTCCGTTACTGCGCTTCTGTAAACCCTTATTTTGCGTAATGACTGATTGAGTTCTTAGGCTTTTCCTTTCTGAAGGCGTAATCACGGTCGCCTTCGGAATCGTGATATTTTTCTTCTTGCCGGACTGTAGGTTATTTCCAGCCTGCGTCTCAAGACGAACTCAGATACTAACACCTTGCAGTCCCCCCGCAGGCAAAGTGGCTGACAGAACGCGAGAAAGCGTTCATCCAGGCGCGTCTTCCAGCCAATGCTCCTCGGGCGGAGGAGCTCAATTTCAACATTCGTGAAATCATGGCGAGTCTAAAAGACAAGCGGCTGTGGCTTTTCACGCTTGTCTGGGCATTCTTCACCGTGGGGACCCATGGTCTCAGATTCTACCAACCAACAGTGATTGCCAACCTTGGCTTCAGGTCCGCACCCGATCACCGTGGCAACATGTGTATGAAAGCTGACTTCGAAAACAGTGACATTGCGACCTCGCAGCTTCTCAATATTCCTACCTCCGTTCTCTCTGTCATCTGTATTGGCTTTTTCGGAGTATGGGCGGATACGGCCCGGCTTCCGCGTCCATTATATCCGCTCTCTTTCCTTGTGGTGATCCTAGCCTGCTACAGTGTACTATACACCTTCCCTAGCAACGGGGCGGTCTATGCTGTAACCGTTATCGCGAATGCCGTCGCCAGCTCCTGGTATCCGATGATGTGGCCCTGGCGCGTGCAAACCACTAGCCGAGCTACAGGGTCAGCATTCTCGATCGGTTTCGTGAACAGCTATGGTCAGATCGGTGGTGCCATTGGACCTCAAATTTTCCGCAGCCAGTACGCCCCTCGGTACACCATCCCTTTCGCAGCAACAATGGGTCTAGTCGGAGCATGCATTCTTATCACCTTGTTTACATGGTGGATCACGAGAGGCACAGAGAGTGAGACGAGGAAATTAAAGCTCGCGAGAATCGAGGCTGCAAAAAGAGGAGAGGCTGTTTTGGATGACGTCGTAGACAGAGATTTAAGAAAGACAAAAGCAGCCTCGGCGGCAGATGCTGCATGAAGTACGCTTGCTGTCGATGTATTTTCTGCCATTTCGGATAGAACTTTGTTTGCCGGCTTCCAGATAACGCATTGAGTTTGCCACTGAAAATAATGAAAACAACATGTAATGATTAAAAAGACCGATATGAGGCAATTACTTGCTTAACTTCTTGAGGCGCAGAACGAATTTACGCTCAATCGTCATTGATATATCTCTCATAAACATTTGCATAAAACCGCTGTCCGACGTCCCTATGGCTTCGTATCTTTGTACGCAGCTGCGACTCTCCCCAAGTGTCATACTTTCCCTTCAGGAAGGACGAATCAATCTCACTCCCCTCAGCACTTTCTGCACCTTGACGGTCAGCAAAATGGGTGCGTAGCGTCCCCACGGCTTCAGCTTTGGTCAAACTACGCCTCACTCCTTGGAAAAAAGGAACGCTATACCTCTCGCTTGGGCCGGAGAGAACACGGTGCGTTGTAGCTTTGCAGACTCCGTTGGTGACGACTTCGAACGCCTGCCCTATGTTCACGACAAAGGTCCCGGGTATTACTGGAACGTCTATCCATTTTCCGTTTTTATTGAGGACCTGCAACCCACGCACTTCCGGGGGCGAAGCTTGAAGAAGAAACGTCCACCATCCTGAAGAGTCTTTATGGGGACCTACTCCTTGATTGGAAATTGGGTCCTTGGAGGAAGAAACGTGGTGGTCCGGACCGGGATAGTGAACTAGTTTAATCCTGTGCTGATCGGATAAGAAAGGATGGAAGGTCGTTGGTGGGAGAGACAGCGCCTCAGCAACCAGTTGAAGGAAACGCTCGCCTAGGGATGTAAGCTCTAAGATATACGATTCTACGATCGGGCGGAGTGCGGGGAAAGAGGAGGGCCACTGTCGTGCTCATGTGTCAGCTCCATTCTAGCCGTGGCATTTTTTCTGGGTGCGGTAGACGAAGCGATTGGAGATAGATAGATCACTCTGCATTCCCAAGCCGTGATGCGTCCTCTTCAAATACCGGCAAGCTCTTGCCTTACCTGATTCGGGCCTGCTAATCTCTCAAAAAGCGGCTTTCCTTCCTGGTACCTATCCTCTAATTCTGTCGCAAATTCCACCTGTTCTCTCTTATCTGCTTGTCCACCAGTTGTTTCGGCACCAACACTGCTGTACCCTAAGAAATGGGGCGAGTTACGCAAAGCAATTTCCTCCTTAGCAGAACTCGGCAGAGAAAAAAGCTGCGGGAGACTATCCACAAGATCGGATATAACGACCTCTGGCACGCCGTGGTTTAAGACATAGAGGAACCCGACAGATGTGAGCGCATGATGGAGTTGCCTGAGGAGGTCTGGCCGTGTGCTGGGATCTGACGCGAGCGCAAGATCTAGGACTGGAATCTTGGAGAACGAGTGAGACTCAAACGCCATGGTTCGACGATGTAGCAAGTCGCCACGAAAAAGATTGCGATACAGCGCTCGAGCTGGGGCAAAGGATATTTATATTTGGTATTAATGCTGGCTCATCAGTTGCCGAACCACTCCTAGACGAAATTGGGCTTCAGAATGTCACAAAAAAGTGAACCGTCATTATGATCAATGATAATCAGGACAAATCCGGCATTGCAATGACCGTCGAACAGTTATAGCCGAGCAGTGGAGCTACTTGCAATAAGCAGTGGCTAAAGAAGCGACCGAAAAGCACGTAATCGAGGCATGTCTATGCACCATACACAGGCATCAGTTTCCAACTTGATTCTGGGAAGACTGTCGACGCAGTGAGGAGAGATGGTTGATAGCTGGTAGAATTTAGGGAGTAGCCTGTTTCCCACGATGATGGTGATGCGACGACGACGCGGGGATGCATCTCTTCCATGATATACCGCAAGTAGTGCATTCCAGCCGCGAACTCCGAAGTTGTCCTGGGAGATAAACATATTCGGGGCCTCTTGTCCTGGACTGGGTATCAATTCGGCATTGCGTAAAACACGATCGGCTCGCGCGAGTATCTACAGCCACTGATCATATATAGATGGAGGTGAGAGTGTCGCTTGGATTACAGCCCTTCTTTTTTTTTTTTTTCCTTCCCATCAGCAGGTTACATAGTCCGTCCTATCCTACTGTACAGTCTCGTTCAGAAGTGACATTGACACGGCAACACGAAAATCGAACACGTTGATTGGGGGTGTTCACCAACTCTTGGATGGGAAACAGGGATCGGAGAAAACAAGACCCAGCGAAAGTGAACATTCCAACGAGCTTTCTAATAAAATGCTTCTGCTTAAACGCCGACCAGAGCACTTCATCTGACGGCTCTACCCAAGACCTCATATTGGGCGAAACAATCCTTAAAAGGTGAATGAACATCGGATAGCAACCTGCTGATTTGCTGGCCACCTGCTGGAGAATGGCAGCCTGGCTAAGCCTGCAGGAATGCCTCACTCTGGAACGATTGGATGCGAAGCCTGGCCTGGCATGGCATGTCTGCGTCGACACCTGACGACCCGGCTGGAGACCCATCGCAGGCTGCCATGCCAGTCTGGTACATCGCAAGTTGCCATGCGCACCATAATTCCCCTGCCGACAAGTGCCCAACAGTGTCAACACGCAGCGTAGAACTTCTTCCTGTCGCAAATCCAAAAGTCTACCTACTGACCATGCGTTTGAGAACGGGTGGGCGTCGTTTCCCACGCACCTTTTTGTCAGCAAGGCATAGATACAGGCTCACAGGGCTCACTCGATGCAATGGGCCTGCGAAGCAACGAGACCGTGCTAAGCTGAGGATATTCTTACGCTACGTACAGGTTCCTTTTTCCTGTTGTCATAAAAAACGCCTGTGAAATTCTCGCAGTGTCAGCTGTGTCTATTTCTTCCCCGCGGCGGATTTAATGGATATCGCCCTACTCTTGACGAGTAGCTTGTTTACGGTCTATTAACCTGCTGCTTTCTTCACCCTTCCGCCCTTCAGTTGTTACAGTTTTGATTATGAGCTCACCCTTTTCTCATTGGATCGCTCGCCCCGCTCACAAAATTGACTGACGTATGAACCTTGGGCCGCCGCAGGAGGCGACCTGCCAGCGTATATCTCTCCCCAGGGCCCTAGGCGCTTGCCCTAGAGGAATATTTGACCGAGACCTTTACGCATTAAATGCTCTGAGTGGAAAGCTTCGACTACGCCGCTATTCCTCTTCACTCCTTCGCTCGTTTCAACCGTTTGATTGGCATGCATTGCTGTTTCAGAAGAAGGCGTGGATATATTATTCTATCTTCTGCGACAGGATATAAATGAGTTCCGCGGCTAATGCCTCGTCCGCTGCCGTGGTTCTTCTGGCCTATAGCGCTTAGACGACCCGAAAAGGGCCTATTAGGATGGCGCATTATCAGCACAATGGGGAGTTCTTCGACGCACAGCGTGGGATAGACCCACGGTGGACCGAAGTGAGACCTTCGTCGTCTACCCGCTCCTCGCCTCCTCGAATGCTGTCCTATATTCTTGATGAGCCAAACGCAGCCTCGTTTGATCGAAGCTCCATTGAGAATTATGGTCACGACCCCATCACCCAGTCAGCTGTACGTGCTTCTCATTCATTACACGGGTATTAGCAATTCTCAGTACTCACAGAAACAGAGATACACGGGCGGACCATACAATGGCCCTGGACCAGCGAGCCCTCCACACATCGATTTCAACCTTGCTCGACAGAGTTCTGACTTGGCTTCGGGTGACGACTCTGATATCCTAGAACCTATTCTCGCTGCCGCGCCTCCCCATATGGACTCCTTCCCAAGCGCCAGGGAATATACCCCAGAAATTGCAGTCGGCTCTCCCACCGTTCAGAGGCGTTGGAGACTTTCACCGTCTCTTCTTAATGGCACTGACGGCACCTTTCCCGACCTAGTTCATTCAGCTGATGATATCCATGCGCGCGCTCAACGGGTGCAGAAAAGCCCTTACGCTGTCGACGTGTTACGTGTGTTCCTCACCCACAACCCTCACAATAAGCCCACTGATCAGGAATTGGCCGGGCTCGAATTATTTCTCGGTCAATCACGCGAGGACATTCTTTCGTGGCTCATCTACTGTGGCCACAACTCAATGAGGCTGGAGACGTCATCTCACTATTGTGGCAGCAGCGGAAGATGCGGTGGGCAGAAGAAGAGAACCCCTAACCCGGAACATCGATTTCACTGTCCTGGTGGCTGTGGTTACAGTTCCAATAAGAAGGATGATCTGAGAAGACATATGGAACAAAACAATCCTTCGAAGAAATATACATGTCATCGATGTTTCAAAACGTACCATAGATCTGACAAGTTCAGAGACCATATGAAAACCCACAAGCTAGTCCTCACCAAGGACCAAGTTGCCGAGTACTGCACTCATCTCGAGCAACACGACTTTCCCAGATCATGTGCCTCTTGCAAGTGCCCTCATGCGACATGGGATGAATATTATAAGCACTGGGTAGAGCAACACTGTCCCCCGCGTGAAAGATCTGGTGGAAGCGTGGCTTCTCAAGCCCCCAGTCCACACGAGCACTCCCAACCCATGGCGCCAAGCTTTAGCGCAGGGTCGATCAAGACCTACCCGCCCAGGCGAACCCAGAACCTCTCTTCACATGGATCTTTTTCAAATTCAAATGGCCTGCAAACCAGAAGGGGACGCTTCGGCACAGAGGGCCGCTATGCATTAGCGCGGCGAGCTCTGCTAAGCGAGAATGCCTATCCAAACCCGATAGCTGGGTATCTAGAAAACCGCCTCGACAGTTTCCCCGGCAAACTTCTCCACGACAATGCGCCCTCTACCCGCGCCATTTCTGATAGTGAGAGGAGAGCCAGACAAGCCCTTCAAAGTGTTGAGGGGAGGTTTCAAGGCGTCAATTGAAGATTGAGGGATTACGATACCCACCCTTGCTGGACAGGTGTACGGTTATGTACATCTTCCATATCATCATTTTGGGCGACGACTAGACGCCTGAACTGAGATGACTATTCGTTCGATATTCCAGAGCTGGGCAACATTTCCCCTTCGCCCCTACAGACATTTCACTCGTACCATTCCTTCCGGTGCCACAGCCCATTTTGATAACGCGTTTCCCCTACCTGGGAGTCTTCTGGTTCCGGCTGTTTTGGATTTATCCTGACAGCTCCCACCCAGTATATACATGTTCCTTGTACAAGTCCTTCTCACTAGAGCGGTTTACCACTGAAAATAGCCCCCGATACCGGCAGGGCACTTTAGGGTTCTTCTGTTTCTTCGTTATGGCGGTGTTTTCTCTTTACTGTCCTCTTACATATTACTGGCTGATCTCCAATCTTCAGATTGCTCGTCTGCATTTGCTTTACACTTGCGTTATTATATACAGTCTAAAATTTTCCCTCGCGGGAATATTCTAGTTTTCTTATTTTGTCTTCTTTCTAATTGATCTTTACATTTTGGGGCTGGCGTGTTGGGCATATGCACCGGGTCTCTATTGTTTCGATAGAATCTGCTTAGTATTACCGTACGGCAGATTGTTGAGGCGACAAGTGTAACGCTACTGTAGTTCTATGGACCAACAACAACAGTTTATATCTATTTATTTTTGATTCAGACTTTTTAATAAAAATGCGACAATTGCCATCATACTCTTTGATTTCAGGCTAAGACACAATAAAACGCCTACGGGTCGTTCTATTGGAAGACTAAACCACCTTATGATAAGCTTAAAAGAGCAGTTGCTCCATCGGCTAGGGTTCTGTCTATCTTTCAGGGGCAACGTTCCATGAGCACGTCGCTCTCATTTGTCTGCCTCTAGCTTAGCTCTTTCAGGGTAGCGAAAATTGAAATATATCGGTCAAAAGTAGCTCAGCCAATTCTAAATACACGCAAAGAAATCGAAGTAATTAATTACAAGGATATACGGTAGGCTTCTAGGACATATAGGGTTGACAAAACAACCAAAGAAAATAAGAATCTTCGGAAAGTGTCCGGCAAAAAAAAGTACGTCACAGCCTCAAGAGGCTAACAGATGGCTTCCTCGCCTAGATTATACAAGGAACGCGATAAGAACGATCTTAAGCGCAACAACACCAACGACGATCATAAGCGCGTGATATCATCGTATAGCAGGCAGTTTACTCTGGCTTCCGACCCACCATCAAGTACATGGGCGTAAATAGTTTCATCTCACCACCCTTCACAAGACAGTCGGCAGCATAAGCCAAACTGTCAGCTGTTTTCTGTGAGCCCTTAGGAAACAAACCGACGGTTTCGAAAGCACCCAAGAAGCGGTGAACAATGCCACGGCCCCACCATGTCATGCGCATAATTGTGAAGAGATCCCCGAGTGAGGACATATGCTTCCAAGCGCCGGCGAGAGGGTAGTACCAGGGAATGGCATCGGGTCGGTCGGCGAGGTCGTCCTCTTCAATGAGTTCGAAACCAGCGGCCTTGATAGCATCAAGGGCGACAGATTTCCTGACCATGTTGGAGATTCCATCTCCCTGCTCGATACCCAAACGAATCTCACGATGGACGGGGTTGTCATTGTCATATTCATCGGTCATGACCCATTCATAGACGGCAAACACACCACCAGGCTTCAGCACGCGGAAGATTTCGCTGTAGACTCCCTCCAATGATGGAGCATGAACAGTAGCCTCAATGGCATAAACAGCGTCAAATGTCTCTGGCTCAAAAGACATTTGCATGAAGTCACCTTTCGTGAAACGCAGCTTGTGGCGCAGACCCTCCTTCTCCGCATAGTGTGTGGCACGTTCGATTTGGTAGTCATTGTTATTGAGACCCACAACGTTGACACCAGCGAATTTGACAATTTCCCGCGCAGGGCCACCGACACCGCAACCGACATCTAGCACCATCTGGTCTTCTCGGAGGCCCATTCGATGGGCAAGATAATGCTCGTGGCGGGCAATGGCCTGGCGGAAGGGCTCGCCATAGGCAAAGCGGCAGAAATGGAACGACGTACCCCAGCCATATTCGTACATGTCGGTAGCGAGGTTATAGTAGCTGGTTGAAGAGGAATTGGTAAGTATTGGTACTTCGAAGAGGAAACAAGGAGGGTGGAAAGCTCACTGCCGAGTCAAAGTAGCATACTCCGCTCTCCGGGCCTAGCCATATACATTGTCCGTCAGTAACTCTTGCGCGCAGTAAAACATGAGGATACACACCTGTCGAATAGCCTCAGTCTCTTCCGCAGAAGCCTTGTTGTCCCAATGCTTGAAATACTCGTCGAGAGCAGCCTTCTGCGAGGCAGCATCTTTACCTCTCATGGCAGCAAACCCACCACGGGCCTTGGCAGACTTGCCGTGCAAAGCCTTGTTGAACGCAGCATCGCGCTTGTGGTCCTCCGTCTCGAGTACTGCCGGAGCCATGGCTGATTGATCGTGGTTTAAGGGGTTGTGAGGTCCTTGATCAATACTTCGAGTACATGCACAACCGGGAGAGGAAGGGGAATAAATAGGTCAATTGGAAATACTTCTGCCTGGGCACGAGACAAACCTAGGTGAGGACGAGGTCACAGTGGAGCGGGGAGGGGTCCAGGATATCTGCGAGTGAGCCGAATCCTCCTCTGTTTCTCCAGGAGAAAAACATCGATTTTTGGCGGAGACGAGATGCCAAGATGCGGAAACTGCAGGGGCAAATGCGCTAGTCCTGTTCGGGGTAGGAACAGGACTTTCTGGGCCGTTTATGGGTTAGCGAGTCTGGCTGGGTTGGGACTAGCGCCGGGTCAACATGCTTCCGGACCGCAATGTCACGCCACCCACCCAGCCAATCACAGGACAGCATTTTGCAGCTGGATTATCTGTTTATCCGCATTATATCAGAACTGACTAATATGGATACACGTGACCGCATCTAGCCTGATCGGGACAGACGGAGAAACCCAGAAAGGCGCGACGAACAAATTGCCTCCCTCTGTCTGTCTCCCGTATTATATACCACAACAACCAAGATGCCGCCACAAATCAAACACGATATTAACCGCTCCGGTTGGGAGACCACGGATTTTCCGTCGGTCTGCGAAAGCTGTTTGCCCGATAATCCCTATGTGCAGATGCTGAAAGAGGATTACTCCGCGGAGTGCAAGATATGTACGCGACCAATGACCCTTTTTATGTGGAAGGCAGACAGGACGTCTCGTACCAAGCGCTCGAATATATGCCTCACATGTGCTCGTCTGAAGAACTGCTGTCAGTGTTGCATGCTGGATCTGTCGTTCGGCCTACCTATCGTTGTGCGAGATGCCGCGCTGAAGATGGTGGCTCCTGGTCCCCAGAGCTCGATTAATAGAGAGTACTATGCTCAAGAGCACGAGAAAGAGATTGAAGAGGGCCGAGGTGATGTGGAGCAGTATGAAAAAACCGACGAAAAGGCACGGGAGCTCTTGAGGAGACTAGCGCATAGTGAACCCTACTACAAGCGACAACGACGGTTGGAGGCGAGCGGGGAGTCTCAAAGTGCGGGCGCCGAGGGGGAAGAAGAGCAGGAGCAGGGAGGTCAAAGGAGGATAGGTTATGGACCCGGACCGGGATATGGCTCCGGCTCAGGGTCGAGTCCAGGCCCCATCCGGACTAATGACATTCGACGAGGTCGAGGCGGTATGCGTGGTGGTCGGGGTGGTGGACGTGGAGGCCGTGGGTTTCCAGCCGCATCACAGCTACCACCTGGACCGCAAGACATTTTACCCCCAGCAGACCCGAAAATCACATCCCTCTTCCTCACTGGCGTGGAAGACGACCTTCCCGAACATGCCCTCCGAAGCTTCTTTACCCCCTTTGGTACTCTCCGCTCGCTCATCTGTTCTCATCGATCACACTGTGCTTTTATTAACTTCGCGTCGCGAGAGTCTGCTGAAGCTGCTGCAGCGCATTGTCAAGGCAAGGCAGTCATCCAGGGTTGCCCGTTGCGCGTACAGTGGGGTAAGCCCCGGCCACTTGACGATATGGACCGAGAGGAACGCATGAAAAATGCTCGAGCCGCGCGAGGGATGGCGTCGGGTGCGAGCTCTACTGCGGCCAGCAGAAAAGCTATTGAGGGAGCGGAACCTGAGATGCCAGTTGAGGGAGAGCAGCCAAGATATACTGTGGCGCCCCCACCGGGGACTGGTGAGGCTACTTATGCCAGTTTAGCGGGAGAATAGTCCTTGTATTTTGATATCAAGGCTGGCAGGAAGCATTTCGTGACGGCGTCGGCAGGTTTCATAGATATTCTATATGTGGATTGTTTTCATGGCATGCATTGGAGTTTGTGGCGTTCATTTGATATTTATGTTAGTGAGCCGGTATGGAAAAGGTTTTGGGAGAAGTTTCGTCAATGTAATATACAATCACGTTGAATATTCAATATGGTACAAACGTTGTACACTCCCTCGAGCAACACGTATACTATCTCATCGGCCTGTAGAACAGCGGTTCCGTAGATAGCCAAGTACGACGACACCGCAGATTACGAACTACAGCACTTCTGCCCTGGTTCCATCTGTCCCTTCCCCGCTTTTTTAATGGTTTCATTATCCCCTCGCTCGATATCTTCATGTATCCGTAATTCTATATCCGTCAGCCATGCCTCCAAGAGCAAGACGTCGGCACCGAGAACCCACCGTATCGGTCAACACTCTCCATGCCAGGTTGTTCATCAATCTTTTGTCCCTGCACAACATTCTTCCTCAAGATGTCCGCTGTCTCAAGGGCATGTTGGATCTTCATGGGTGTATCTACTCCAGTGGTCCGGTTTGCGTCAAATTGCTTCCGGGCTTCGATGCGAGAGGCAAATAGTAATCGGTAGTCGCCTGTAAATAAAAATAGACCCGTTATATCGTGAAAACGCTTCAAAGTATGATAGGAAGCGCTTAAAGCTGTACTGACCTTGGAATGCAATGCGAGTGGCTCGCAGGAGAGTGCGGTATGCGCCGGTGGCAGAGGGCAGCGGTGTAGCCATTTTTCTCGTTGAGAAATTGGTTTAGTCGTTCAGAGAGCCAATGCAGTACATAGAAAACGAACGTAAAATAGATAGTCCTGCTGTTTGAGCGGTTTTGCCTTGCGCGCTCGACTTGGCTCCGCGATCAGAAACTTGCCGCAAGCTGTAATTTGCTAGATCAACATTGTCCCGGCCAAACGGGGTGTAAGATTGCAAATATTGGTATCCAGGAGTACTGCACACCACACAGTCCTCCAGTCAGGAACGATAAATAAATAAAAGAATATAGTCCAGCACCTTCGAAGCACAGAAATCACGAATCGGCGGAGGTTGAAGGCCTGTCCGTAAAGGGTTTAGTGTCTCTGCCAGCAAAAAATTATTCCACCGAATTTCTTTTTCTACTCCAAACACTGCAATACAGTCCATTTCAACAGCCCTCATCGCATACAGCTCATAGTTAGCGTTACTGGAGCTGCGGTAATGGCTACGCCGGAAATTGTTCACCTCCCACTTCCCCTCCTTCCGGAGGGCTGGGCTGCGGAGAAAGATTTCAAGCCTCTCGGATCTCTGGCGACCGCAACACAGCGGAACGTCGAGCCAGTTGGACCGCATTTCCTGGCACACGCTCGCAGAGTAAGTTTTCGCTTTTTCTACTACTTGCATTGGATGTCGTTCTTCGCACTGGAGCCCTGGATCTTCCGGAGATAGCGAATTGACTCATCATATGATATAGAAACGCCATGGCCGCACTTTCTCCGAGGATGAGAGGATCATTGCACAGGAGAACGTGAAAAAGGTCGAAGACGATGAGGTTGATGAGATCAGTGAGCCAGAAGACCCCGTTATGCTGCAGCGAGATGCAAAGGATTGGAAGGTAAGCACCCCGTCAACGCCGCGATTTATGGGCATGGATAGCAGTTGACAGTTTCACCAGGGCCAAGATCACTACGCTGTCCTGGGCCTCAGCAAGCACCGCTATCGTGCTACACCGGAGATGATCAAGCGCGCCCACAGGAAGAAGGTCCTCCGTCACCACCCAGACAAGAAAGCTGCATCGGGTGCCACCGATGAGAACGATAACTTCTTCAAGTGCATCCAGAAAGCTACCGAGATTCTACTTGACCCTGTCCGTCGCCGCCAGTTCGACTCTGTTGACGAGCTAGCCAACGTCGACCCTCCCAGCAGCAAAAAGAAGGGTGGCAATTTCTTTAAGAATTGGGCTCCATTTTTTGAGTCCGAGGCTCGATTCTCCAAGATACAGCCTGTGCCTATGATCGGTAATGAAGATAGCACCAGGGAGGAAGTTGAGACGTTCTACAACTTTTGGTATAACTTTGATAGCTGGCGATCGTTCGAGTACGAGGACGAGGATGTACCAGACGACAACGAGAATCGTGATCAGAAGCGACATGTTGAGCGGAAGAACGCCAATTCAAGACGCAAGAAGAAGACGGAGGATACAACGCGTTTGCGCAAGACCGTGGACGACGCTCTGGCACAAGACGAACGAATTAAGAAGTTCCGCAAACAAGAGCGCGCAAGCAAGGATAAGAAGCGTCTAGAGCGCGAGGCGGAAGCCAAGCGCCTTGCTGAGGAGAAGGAAAAGGCTCGTTTGGAAGAAGAACAGAAAAAGAAGGAGGCTGAAGAGGCGGCCAAGAAATCAAGAGAAGCGGAGAAGAAATCCAAAGAAGCCGCTAAGAACCAGGCGAAGAAGAATAAGCGTGTTCTCAAGAACAGCGTGAAGGATGTGAATTACTTTGCCGATGGTGATGCTTCGGCGGCGCAGGTTGACGGCGTTCTTGGGGATGTCGAGCTTGTCATGAGCAAGATCTCGAATGAGGAACTCCGTGCACTGGCTGAGAAGCTCGACAAGGCTGGTAAGGATGGTGCAGCTGTGAAAGCTGTGTACGCCGAGGAGGTAAAGCGGTTGACTGGTGAGGGCAAGATTAAGGACGGTGAGATGAAGGTGCTCTCTGCGTAAATGACGATAATGCTGTTCGTCAGTACGATCTAGCTCTATCGCCTACTTTCTTGTTGCTTTTTCACCTGTGTGGATATAGATAAAACCGCAGGACATATTTCATGAAGCACTGTAGAATCGTTGGCTTTCTCTCGTAATAAGGTTCTGCCTTTAAGCAGTGTGTCATTTCTACTCAAATATTTCCACCTCTTCGATGCCACTCCGTAACAGAATACTACTGAAACCACTGCTTGAGCCTGTAAGTACTTTCATTCTGAAAAGCTAAATACACTTAACTTGTGGTTATCGCCGGATACCCATAACTTGAAACTACCCATGTTTCTGCTAGCTAGGCCAGGCTAACATGAATCTCAATAGCACGCATACGCGTGGTGGGATCGGGAAGGGTATCATACCTACCTATCCCGTGTAATTTTCACGGAATCCTTGCTTTTGCAACCACGTCAGCAAGCCCTTGACACTTGTCCTGAGTCAATCACGTAGGAGTTCTAGGAATCCTTCGCTACGTCTTTTGGGGGCCAGCCACAGCGTAACAACGCGATTTGCAACCAAGGCTAAATCGCTCAACTCGCTGAATTACTTTGGACGACAAGACAACGTGTCAAGGTATTGTACAAGTATGCAGAATCCACCATAAAAGACAATCATTAAGAAAGTAAAGAAATGCATAACATGCACGCTAGTGACGCAGCAGAAACAGGAGCAGAAGAAAGGTATCGCAAGCACAGGCTAAAACGCAAACATCTAAGCAAATATTCGTGTCCGTGAAAGATCAAAACTGAAGAGGAGCAAAGCCGCCCGAAAACAAAAGAGACCATGCAAAATCGGCTTTTCTAAACCCGAAGAACGCCCATTGACAATGCGTTATGTTCGGGAGGTCGATGTATAACTCGCTGTATCTCTTTTTTGGCTGGTCCCTCTTCGAACGCCTTTTGATAGAAAAGGAAAAAAAGACATATGCAATAGGTTTAGTTGGCCTTCTGCAATCTGGCCTCTCGCTCAGTCTTGCTCTCGTTCGACCATGCAACAACTCTTGGGAAGCGGTTGAGAACCTCAACATCCCCAAGCGCGCCCTTGCCATTGTTGCGAATGAACTGGGTGCTGCCATCGGTGATTGGGGTGTAGTCCCAAGGGGTGAAATGTCCCTTTGTCAAAGCGGAGTACACAAGACGTCGACGTCGTTGGGAACGGAGGACGCTCTGCTGCAGGGCCTTGAAGTCCCACCGACTATGGGCTTCAGCCAGAAAGTTGGCCAAGACGGTTGCGGGCTCCGAGGCATTCGCAGCCGCTTGAGTTTTACCGTTGGAGACTATCGACGTGGCCTTGTTGGGAGATGGACTGCGAGGTGGCGTGGGAATGTGGGTAGCACCATTCACAGCAGAGAAGAATGGAGTGTTGAGGTTCTGACCCGGTGTGCCATCTGGTGTTGGCAACGCAGCAGGTCCAGTAGCAAGTTCACCCTTGGCTGGGATCGAAGGATTCGAGGCCACAGGGGGTCTGCTCGGGAGTGGGATCCCAGCAGCCAGATTGTTCGATTCAGTAGGGTCCTCCTCCACGTTGAACAACATGGGAGGATCAATAGGAGAGTACACGAATTTCCAAGGGCCGCGTCGGATCATCACCACAGGCGCCTGGGTACCCTCAGCCATATACTCTCCAAGCACCGTGTCTGGTCTAGCACTGTTGCTGACGGTATCTTCGATATAAGGCATGAGTGATACACCATCCACGGGGAGATTGACGTCCACGCTCCCTCCGCCCATCGCAGCAAAGGTAGGCATCAAATCCATAGTAGATACATTCTCATGGACTCGCTTGGCTGCATACCGGCCTGGCGAATAAACAATCAAAGGCACACGAGCCGAATGTTCGTACCAGACCATCTTGTACCACAACCCCTTTTCGCCAAGCATGTCACCATGGTCGCCAGAGAACACAAGGATGGTGTCATCCGCAACGCCCAGAGACTCCAACGTTACCAGTAACTTCCCAATCTGACTATCGACATAGGAGCATGCAGCGAAGTACGCACGTCGTGCAGCTCGGATACGCTCCTCAGGGATTTCCTTGCCATAGAGGTCAATACACTTGAGCACACGCTGTGAGTGCGGGTCAAGCCTGTCCTGTTGAATGGCAGGAGTCTTGGGAAGCGGAATTTCAACATCCTCATACAGATCCCAATAGTCCTTTGTCATGGCATAGGGGTCGTGCGGGTGGGTCATCGACACCGTCAAGCAGAAGGGCTGTTCGTTGCGGTAACGCACATGGTCATAAAGGTACTGGGTGGCCTTGTAGATCACTTCATCGTCAAAGTCAAGCTGGTTGGTGCGAACACATGGACCGGCTTGCATGACGGAAGACATGTCATGGTACCAATCAGGGCGGATTTCCTATATTCAATCATTGTTAGCGCAAATTGCAAACCGCAATCCCACCAGCAAGGCAATACATACCGGCTCATCCCAGTTGACCGTCCAGCCGTAGTCACCCGGATAGATATCGCTCGTCAACCGCTGCTCGTAACCATGCAGCTGATCGGGGCCTGCAAAATGCATCTTTCCTGCCAGGGCAGTGTGGTACCCCTCGTTCCTGAGATAATGGGCATATGTGGGCACATCGCCAGGCAAATCACTGGCATTGTCGAAACCTCCTATCTTCGAGGGCAATTGGCCGCTGACCATGGTGAAGCGGGAGGGAGCGCATAGTGGCGAGTTGCAATAGGCGGAGTCGAATACCACGCCCGACTTGGCGAGACGGTCAAGATTCGGCGTCTTGATGGGTGAGTTCGGATCGTAGATGGAGAGCAGCGGTGCAGACATCTGGTCCGCCATGATGTAGAGGATGTTCGGCTTCTTGAGTTCCGCCATGGCGACCAGAGTATCGGGAATCGCTTTTATATTGTGTGCAATAGAGGGGTGTGCAATGCTATTAACTGGACAGCTAGAGATATATTGGTCGTAAGAGAGCGATAAAAGCTATATTAAATATACAAGATGAACGACAGAAATGCTAGCAGAATTGCAGGTATATAATATATAGAAGGAGAGAGAAAGAGAGCAAAGATGTGCCGCAGCGAGGGGTTTATATATAATAATGCAAAATGTTGCGCCAAAGACCCAGCTCGAGCGGCCAGCAAAAAAATTTGAGGTGGAGATAACCGATAGCCTATGTTAGTCAGGAGAAAGGAGCAAGCATGAACATGTAATTCTCGCACTCCGGATGTTCTGATTTCACAAGCTGAAGATCAAGCTGATCCAGGAGAAAGAACGCATCAGCAGGAGCATTAATCTTAAATCATAAGCTGGGCGCCTGCCCTGCCCGCATCCCCGATTCCGCGTTGCTGGGACGGTGATTGTCGCGATTGTACCATCGCACACTATCAAATGGCGAGATTGCGTGCTAGCGATGTACCGGTACCTGTCGCACGCTGAAACCACGTCAACGGCACTGGTCACTGTCCTGGTTATTTTGAGCATTCCAGCTTTGAGTTTCACATCCAGACGGAACTAGTTCTTGTTTTCCGTTCCCCAGATTGTGCAATCACCCTCAGGCTCCGGCTGTCCTCGTCATCCTTGTCGCAACAGAAGGGCGGTATCATCGATTGCACCACACCGCCAAGGGATGAGCAGCAAACTCCCAACTATTGATAGCTGCCTGGTCAGTGTGTGGTGGGTTGGGCCACCACTTGCAACAAGTACCCAGCACAAAAATTTGAGGCGGTCCCAAAAAGGAGTTCGAATCCGAGCCACGGTCGGTGGGTCGCGTGCCATCCGATTCTTTGAGAGTTTCAACACTTTCCAATTCACCCCGGGTCAAATGATCTGCTCGTCGTTGGTAGATAATAATGGCATTGCACACCACACACGCTTTTAAACGGCTCTCCTCCCCAGCAACGGTCTTCTCGCCCTGGACATCAGCATGCACCTCTCGGTTATCCTCACGCTATTAGTAATCCCCCTTGTCGGCTGAGGTAACCGACGTCTTGGCTGCGCTAGGCCTCTTTGGGCTATCCCTCCGTATTCGGCAGGTTAGCCGAGCGCCGGCTGTTCCTCGGCAATGCTTGGCAGTGCTTCGGCTGCCCGGTTACGTAATACCGCTGTTTACTTTCCCTGTTTCCTAATCCAGTCCTGCTTTCCCGGCCAACATTGACCATTGTTGTCTCCTCTTGTTTGATTTTGCAGTCGGGGACTGTGAATTCTGGAGCCTAGCGGCCTTGTTTAGAATGTGTGCGAGATGTTGTTAACTATATGAGTGATGGGATACGAGGAAGTACACATCACACTGTGCAGTTTGGAGGCATTGTTGCTCCTATTGAGAAAACCAGATATACTGAGGTTGATCAAACACATGAAATTCGCACCTGGAGTCCATCCATCTAATTGGCTGGCAGGCTATCAACGGGCATTGGATAAACTGTCTATCACCGCTTCCACATACCACAGAGTACGACAATGCAACGCTCTATCCGTTATCGGGCTGCTGGCACACATATGTCAAACTTGAAAGTCGCTGGGAAGTGGGCCATGGCTGCAGGTCATCTCTCTTCTGTGAACCATTCCTGCCCAAGCTACTACTATTGAGGAGAAATTGAAAAGAGCAAAACTCCTAAGATTTTTCCAATTCTCCGATTAGAAGATTTGTTTGCCTACCAAATGACCACTTACACACAAGAGCAGTGACCAGTCACTATCTCTATATTTCTTTCAGTTTTTGTTCCCCACTGCGTGCTGTGTGTTACACAATATGCCACTTTCACCTTCGGCAAATGGAGAGAAGGTTCTCCCCACGTTTGCAACGAGCCTACCCCTGGCCATAACTTTTGAGAAGTTCTTTTTATTGTGGCAAATGGAACTGTACGACAACGAGATCCTGAAACTGGTCCCGGCGAAACCCCTTTTGGAAGAGTAGTAACACTGGGATTAGCTTTGGGTTGCTTGACAACGAGTTACATGCTTGGATACCCGAATATCTATCACTACCTATTTGATGTTGAGGCATTTCAGAACCCTACTGACCAATATCCTTAATATGTACTTCCACTTGCCCACGCGTACATTTTAGACATGCGGTTTCTTCCCTGTCTATGTGCGCTGTGTAAAAGAATTTATTGTGTTCCCGGAGCGTTGTCTGACTCATGGTTCAGCGTACGTGAACAAGCTAGTTCTGCGAAGGCCTAATGCATCCCTCTCATCATTGGCCGTACACGACCTATGAGATTCCAACAAGAGCTGATAAGCTTGATGTGGTTTCTATCGTCCAGCCGTCTCTGCCAATGAGCAGGACTATGCGTGGAAGGATGGTAGCTCGAACGCCATTTCACTAGAGCCAGAAGCTCACTCTTAAGTTTGACAAAAGAATGTGGGCTATTAGGAATTGTGGATATATACGTAAGATCACGAGCCTGGAAGACGGCTTCCTGAGTCAAGGTGCATTGACGTTTCTCTCCCCTTTTTCGCAAAAGTTGCAAAGTCATGAACAAGTTTAGATTGAAGGCACCCTATTTCCCTCTCTCTACTTAGTTCGGTCGCCATATCTCACGCTCTTGCTGTCTCATCCTCTTATCTGCGACCCGAGGCAACGGTCTCAAACCCATTTCCATTTTAGCCATCAATCTCACACTCCACGCAAACCAACCCAACGTACCATACCTATCTTGTATTCTTCCCCAAAATTGGTAGGGCTACTCACGGCCGAGGGATATGCGGGCGAGTCAATTTGCGCTCGCGGCTAGGTCTGGGGTTTTATGGGTTACGGACAAGGATATTATCAAACAAAGAGTAAGACACTTTCGGATATTTCCTATGGATTGGGCGATATCTCATTCTCCGGTTCAAGGACTCCTCCTACTAGGTACGCTTGAGTGTGCTCATTTAAACTGCGTAGGGCATGGATCACGCGTACATTTTGAAGTCAATTGGCAGCTACTCTTCTTCACTGAAAATAGGCATGCATTCGTCCCTTGAAATATTAAAAACGATCTTACCAGGGCGTGGGTAAAAGCCAAATGAGCTTGTATAGCATATACTATATACGACAAAGCAACAAGAGTGACCCTCTGTGCCTTACCCCTGAACATCTCTTGCAGCCGGCCCACTAAAGCACGCACATTTGTGGGTTCGGCGAGGATCGCGAAAGATGGAGTGTATTGGACTCTGGAGTCTCGTTAGTGTAGACGTTGAGACAGTTTATTATTGATGACGATAGCTGCGGGCAGCCGGGAGGACCCATATCCTGGGAAGCTGAGGGACAGGACGAGCTAAATTCAATAATGGCATCAAATGGAGCTGCTTGAACAGGTTGATCTTGGGATTATCGCCACGCAAGCTATTGCGTGGCTGCGTAAGTCCGGACTTTTCGCGGATATAGGGCTGACGACTGCCTCGATGCTCGTTGCCGTCGTTCAAGAACCAATTTCCCACCGAATGAATACCTTGTTCCTGTACGTCAGGATCGTTCCTCCAATGCCATCTAAATCCCAAAATCCAACCCCATTCCAACCCCTGGTTTGTTTTGTGTCTTGTCACATTTGCCCTTCAAGTGTTCCCTCGGATTAGCATATTTTTAAGGTTTCCTTTTTAATTTCAATCACTAGTGCATATGCAATCTGGTGGTGTAGCGAAACCATTGATGTATTGCGTGTACCGTAATTGTGTAGCACCAGAATTCCTCCCAACAAGCACTGGTCGTTTAAAGATGCAGGAGTCTTTAAATTTCTGAGGGAGGAGCTTTTTCAATTTTTAAAATTTAGTTCGGGGAGGATATAAACACGTGGCAACCAAATCTGAGGTTAAGCTCTTTGAAATGGGCCAATGCTCCCTGCCAGCGCTGAGGCTCGTTTCTTAAATCCTGGCATAAATCTTATTCGCTTATGCTTACGACCGAATATTGAGAGGGGCACTTTGGAAGAGATATTACATCATGATGCACAATATTGGACATTCTCATAATAAAAAGGCCAAAAATGATCAGAAATTTCGCCGCTCTAGTATACCAAACTATGAAGAAATTCCGCCATGAACAAGTCTCCCTGCAACCCAAACAGCTTTGACATTCCTATCATCTCCGTTCCATAACCATTTGGCGACTTTCTCTCCCCAGTCTTCCCACCCAAACAAGTCAACATTTCCCTTCATTATACTTTCGTCTTCTTCCCCAACAATGCCGCCTAATTCAACCATCTGCGCATCGAAAAACATACCTTTCTCAAAACCACCAATTTCATTCTCCATATTAACGGCCTTCGCGCCGCCTCTTGTGCCCAAATAAAGTACTTCTTCAACACTCAGCTTCTCACGGCCATTGCTTCCGTTGCCGTTAGAAAACCTCAACAGGCGTGAGACTAGGGACGCCTGTCTTGCCACTTCAAGGATGCTAGGACTATATCCACCGCTAACGTCGGTTCCGAGACCGACAGTGATTCCTTCATCAAGAAGCTTACGAACTGGACAAAGACCCGATCCAATGGCAGAATTCGATGCTGGGCAGTGCGCTACGCTTGACGAGCGAGCCCGGACAAGTGCACGTTCCTCTGGCGTGAGATGAACTGCATGCGCTAGAATTGTACGGGGAGTTAGGAGATTGAATGTGTCGTAAACATCTGCATAGGATTTGCAGGAAGGGAACATTGAGTGTACGAGTTTTATTTCATCCGTGTTCTCAGATATGTGTGTCTGGATGTGGATTGGTGGCGAATTTGATGCTGCCAAAGCGCCGAGCTGGGAGAGCGACGCTTCGGTACAAGACGGCGCAAACCGTGGCGTAATAATAGGGAGAATGAGGCTTCCTTTTGGGTCGAGCGCGCGAATATGTGCAATTGTGGCTTTTGTAGCTGATAGAGCTTCCGCTGCGGATTCATCACGGTAGTGATCTGGGCACGTTTCATGATTGTCCATGCACACGCGGCCGATGAATGCTCGTTGGCCCTTCTCATGGCAAATAGATGCTAGAAGATTTGTGGCTGGTACATGGGTAGTAGCATAATAAGCTGCACATGTAGTGCCATGAGAGAGTGTGCGAGAGACCACACGGCCATAGGCCATATGGGCACTCTTAGGAGCTTCATCTGGAGAGACCTTATTGCCAAACGAGGATTCCAAGGGAAATGTATATTTCTCCAACCAGTCAAGTAGTGTAGAGGATCCAAAGATTCCCGAGTTTGGATACTGTGGAGCGTGTATATGCGCATCTGCAGGCGGCAATGATTAACTCTTTAACACCATATAAACATAAAATTGAATAGATACATCTGCAGACGAAAGATCACCGTGCATTCAACTTTGCAGGTCAAATTACTACACCTAATAGGAGATCGCATAGAGAAGGGTAACGATAGAGTGGACTGAACCTACCAACAAATCCTGGGAAGAAGAATCCATTTTTCCCTTTTCTTTCTTTCACGATTCTAACCTTTACTCCGTCTCTGGCCTCATGGTTGCTTCCTTCTTCCTTCCACCCCATCTTCTCGATCAACCTTTGCAGGTCTCCTTCCTTGATCTCCCAGTCCATGCCATCGATACGCCCATCCTGGGTCCTAACCCAAAGTGCCCCACTGTTTATAGACAAGACATGTTTGGCCGCGCTTGTAGCCGTGGCGGGGGCTTCGGGATAACGGGGAAGGTGAATGAATGTACCAAAGAAGACGATGAAAGCAACGCTGTCCATCATTGTAACCTATAGTCCCCACGTCAGGCCCCTGCTCGTCTCGCTAAAGCAGAAGCGACAGTATACCTGAGCCTCAGAACGCTGGGACTCTGTATGGAGTGTTTGTTGGTCGAATGCTATATGCTTCGCGGAAGAAGCACCTCCAACATAGAGCAATTCCTTTTCCTTTTTTTAGATAAAGATATATGTGCGTATGCCTCAGGACCTATATATTCTTCGTTCCCTCGGGTCTAGGAGAAAACCAATGTTCCAATCCGTGGGTTCTCATTCTAATATCAGGCTCCGAAACTATAGTCCTAGTCCATATGGTCGGAGCCGGCCGAAACACCAGGTGGCCCACAGCTAATGATAAGTCGATAAACAGGGTAGGAGGGTGTTGCAATATGGAGGACACGACCTGAAATCTCCAAGGCTGAATCAGGAGAATACCTTGTTACCAAAATTATTAGCCAGTCCGGGGTAATGATAGATATAATAATAATAGCGAATAAAATGTCTACAAAAACCCCCGATTTGGTTTAAATGGAATGCCAGTCGGCTCTCACGTGACTATTCGGCGCCCAAGCCTCGCCGAGAGGACTCCAGTCAAACAGTCTCCGTTTGGTATAGAAATATGGTGTGTGCCAGTGCATATCTACGCGACTACCCCTCCATGGCGCTGCTCGGTTGACATCGGGAAAGCTATCTCTTAGTGAACTTATATGTTGGGTTTGTGGGAGCTTCAACTTCTATCCCTCAGCAGTGTCATTGGGTCAGATAGCCATCGTCACGTCAAACGGCTCAGCTGCATGAGAGCAAGAAGTTCAATATGCATGCATATACATATTAATGGTTATTGTCAGGCCGAAATGATTGAATTGTAGTTGAGCTCTCGCTTCCTACCAATTCGTGAGTGAACCCGTCCTCCGACTAAGATGGCCCCTGACCACCATTATGCTAGCAAGCATGTTCCTTAATCTGGGAGGACCGCATTGCGCCCTTGGCTATAAGATGCCCCGATGGATGACACATTCCGGGGGGCCTCTGACCCACCGCCTAAACCGGTGTTGACCCGGCTTTAGGGGAGTTCCCCGGGTCAAATCTGGCGGCCAGCCTTCCCATTTCAAAAATTTCACCTGCTGTTCAACTCACTTTTCGAAGTACCTTTTGTCATTTGATCACTCTACTTGTGCGTTATTTGTCTCCGGCGATATTTAGCTTTAAGGAAGTCGGTGTGCGTCTCTGCTAGCCTGGGATTTCCAAGCAAATAAGCATGACTTCCAAAATGGAAAGAACTTCCGAGGCTGGATTGAAGGCGCCTCGCTTGCGATGCGTGCGTACTGAGAAACAAAGGACCATTACTCTTAAGAAGACGTCGTTCATGGAAGCCTGTTTAGGAGAGATAAAATCGGCCGACAGACCATTGGAGGTTCCGGTAGCAGCACGTTCCAATGTGCTCTTTTTATCCCGAACCCCTCGCTTTCTACTGACTCAAATGAAAACTATAGGAACTGATGACACGCAATGCGAGATACGCTGCCACGGTGCGCACATCTCTCCAGTATTATTGGATGGGCTATTGAGATACAATATGTCTAACCTAATTCGTTTGTTGAATGAACTAGGCCCATCGAAAATCCCACGTCATGAACGCCGCTTACTCCGTCAGAAATTCGCAAGAGCCAATATCCAGATATAACCACCGACAAACGCAAAACTGCTCTCACAATAATGTCCGCAGTGAAGCAGTGGGTTTAAAAAACCACGCGAACAGATATGCTGTACGAAATAAGATATTTCTATCCGCACCATAATCATGACAAAGGGTATTTAAAGGTTGAATTAAATCGTCGAAAGTCGTCAATGTTGAATAAGTGTCGTTGAGAAAGTTTTGCAGTCCACTCTATAAAATAGTTCGCTTCGTTTCCTTGAAGAAAAGAAAGTCATTGGTGTGAAATACTCGTACAAAGCTTCGTTCGAAGGATATACTAGACGGTATCTTCAACAGGGCCGCAGGTACAGAACAAATTTTGGTCACCGAATGCTGCGAGATACCGTTAGCTAGAGGCCATATATGTGTAAGGGATGGACGAAACTTACCATCATCAACTCTCGTAACCGTTGGCCAGAACTTCTTCTCCAACAGCCAAGGAAGCGGGTATGCCGCCTTCTCCCGCGAGTACGGTCTGTTCCATTCGCTCGTGAGCAGATCTCGTTGCGTGTGAGGAGCAAGTTTGAGGACGTTGCCTTCTTTCGACACCTCCCCGCGCTCAATAGCAGCAATCTCTTCGCGGATCGAAATCAGTGCATCACAGAATCTGTCGAGTTCGGCCTTGTTCTCAGATTCAGTTGGTTCAATCATCAGTGTATTGGCGACGGGCCAGGACATCGTCGGAGCATGGAAGCCGTAATCCTGCAACCGCTTGGCGACATCAATGGCTTCGATGCCTGCTGAGGTCTTGAACTTGCGTAAGTCGAGGATGAACTCGTGCGCGCAGCGCCCCTTGTCATTTGTGTATAGGATCGGGTAGTGAGACTTGAGGCGGGACAGGATATAATTAGCGTTGAGGACGGTAATTTTCGTAGCGTGGGTCAAGCCTTTGGCGCCCATCATGTTGATGTAGGAGAACGTGATGGGGAGGATGCTGGCGCTACCCCAAGGCGCGGCGCTAATAGGCGGAGATGCTTCTGATGCGTTGCGCTGGGACTGCAGGTGCTCGCTGAGTGGATGAGACGGTAGGAATGGACGAAGATGTTCTGCCACACCGATGGGCCCAACACCCGGTCCGCCACCGCCGTGAGGAATACAGAAGGTTTTGTGAAGGTTGAGATGGCACACATCAGCACCAATTTCGCCTGGAGAGCAAAGGCCGATCTGAGCGTTCATATTCGCGCCGTCCATGTACACTTGACCTCCGTATTTATGAACTATATCGCAAACTTCTTTGATGCTCGGCTCGAACACACCGTACGTACTCGGGTAAGTAACCATGATCGCTGCGAGCTCATCCTTGTATTTTTCGCACTTAGCCGTGAGGTCAGCAACATCCAAGTTGCCCGTAGCAGTATCACATTTGATAGTAACAACTTTCATGCCCGCCATCGCAGCACTAGCGGGGTTCGTTCCATGCGCGGACACGGGAATTAAACAGAGATTTCTCTTCCCGACGCCGCATTTGCTATCCTGATATTTTTTGATAGTCCTCAGGCCCGCAAATTCGCCTTGCGCTCCGGAGTTAGGCTGCACAGTTACTTCTGCCATACCGGTGATATTAGCGAGTTGCTTCTCAAGATCGCCGATCATCCCTTGGTAGCCCTGAACCTCTGTTGAAGGGGTAAAGGGGTGCATTGCTGAGAACTCCGGCCAGGTGATTGGCACCATCTCTGTAGTGGCATTCAGCTTCATCGTGCATGAACCGAGAGGGATCATCGAATGAGCCAACGACAGATCCTTGGACTCCAAATGATGGATATAACGCAGCATTTCTGTCTCCGAGTGATATGTGTTGAATATCGGATGGGTGAGATAAGGGGACGTCCTGCGAACATTCTCGGGGATTTCGATTCGAGGAAGATTTTTGCCTACGTCGACGGCGTCTTTGTTCGCCAACTTCGCGAAGACGGAAAGGATACTTTTGAGCTGCTCAACACCCACAGTCTCGTCTAGCGAGATCCCAACTTTGGTAGGGCTTACTCGACGCAGGTAGATTTTTGAATCCAACGCAGCTCTAATGATCGAATCTGCCTCGGCACTAGAGTCCGCAACCAAAGTGAGGGTGTCGAAAAAAGCACCCTTCTCAGTATTATTGGAGACATTGTATCCCAGCGCCACCAACTTCTCTCGAAGAAGACCGGTCAAGGCCACAACCCGTTCTGCAATCGCCTTCAGACCTTCGGGGCCGTGGTAGATGGCATAAAACGCACTCATATTTGCGAGAAGCGCTTGTGCAGTACAAATATTGCTCGTAGCCTTTTCACGGCGAATGTGCTGCTCCCGAGTCTGAAGTGCCAATCGAAGCGCACGGTTTCCAAGTCTGTCTTTCGAGACACCAACAATGCGACCGGGGATCTTTCGCTTATATTTCTCAGCGCAAGAGAAGAATGCAGCATGAGGACCACCGAAGCCCATAGGGACGCCAAAGCGCTGCGCAGTACCGAATGCAATGTCAGCACCAAAGTCTCCAGGTGCCTTGAGAACCGTGAGTGCCAGGAGGTCGGTTGCTACGCTGAGTGTTCCACCGACTTCATGGGTCCTGTCGCTGAGAGACTGAAAATCATGGACTCCTCCCTCTGTGTCCGGGTATTGCGCGAGAACGCCAATGAGGCGATCCCCCTGCTCCCTGACAATTTTGAAATTATCCGCTAAGATGTCGCCAACCAGCAGATTGATTCCAAATCCCTCCGCTCGAGACCGCATAACAGCAATCGTTTGGGGATGGCAGAGGTGAGAGACGACGAAAACCTTGCCCTCTTTCTTCTGTTTGTTTAGAGGCATCGTGGCCCATGACATAGTCATAGCTTCAGCGGCTGCGGTCGCTTCATCCAAAACCGAGGCATTCGCGACGGGGAGACCAGTAAGGTCTGCGGTCAGAGTCTGGAAATTGAGCAGCGACTCTAAGCGTCCTTGGCTAATTTCCGCTTGATAGGGCGTATAGCTAGTGTACCAAACCGGATTCTCCAGGACGTTTCTCTGGATGACGGGGGGTACAATGGTTGAATAGTATCCAGTGCCAATGTACGGCTTGCCGCTAGCAACAATCTTGTCCTTGTACACCTCCAAAAGTTTCAGCATATCAGTTTCGCCTAGTCCACCGTGCACGGGGTCTCTATGTAGGTTCGTAGAGCCATCTACGGTTGCAATACCCAAATCTTTCCGGGACAAGATATCAGTGGGTAAGACCTGCTTCACAAACTCGTCCAAGGTCTTCGCGGGTGGATCCAAAGCAGCAAGCATCTCTTCAGCAGCATGCGGAGTAGGGCCAATGTGCCGTCTAGGGAAAGTATCAAGGGGCTGTAAAAGGTCCCATGGTTGCGGGGTGCCATGTTCAGCGAGAGTGCTTGTATAGACATTGCGGCGGGACGAATAGTTTGACAACGGTTTAGAGCGAGCGAGTTGCAAGCATCCTCTGCAAGCAGTCAATGGAGACAATTGCGATGAGCGCAGTAGGTGTGCATGCCGAGGGGCACAGCGAGGGAGCTGTCGACCCCCCGCGCGGAGGAGTGGAAGAGCTGCCGCCATGGTTTTCTTTCCCAGCAGTTCACTCAACACTGACAAGCACACCGACACATTGAAAAGAGAGAACAGATAAAGAGCGACAACAACATTAGATAGATAGCAAGAAAGTGAAGAGAAAAGAGCCCAGAGACGAGTTCCCCGTCGCAAACAGCACGCTGCGTCTCTCGCCCGAAACGCCTGTCCTGCGTGTAATTTATTTTCGCTGCTGGGCGTATCGGAGAGCGGGGCAGCGGGTGCTCCTGGAGCTTCTGATTGGCTGGATACTGCGGGCAAGCATCGGGAAAGTCACGTGTAGCGAGATAAGAACGGTTGGTATTATTACGGTAACAGTTGTACCATCATCGCCAGGTACCAGCGCATACATTTACTGCTGCTAGATACATTGTGCTGATACGCCTATTCCACCTGCACCTGCACCTTGCTTTTATCTTTCAGCCGGTTAACGTACCTGTCAGCCGCTATCCACGTCTATCCCAGAAGAGAGGCAAGGCCTTTGAAAGCACTCACAGAAGGCGACATGGTCTTGGATGTTCTTCGCCGCGTCGTACGGTTCGGCGTAGTACCATAGTGCATCCTTTAGCACCGTATCTAGAGCCAGTCCCGAATCAGCAACCCAGATAGTCTTGAGGGTATATAGAGCCACTGGAGAAACAGGATCACACCTCCCACTGCAAGGTGATAGTACGATGCAGTCCCCTTCCATGGGCAGAACGTCGTGGTGTCGGATGGAGAAAGCGTTGCCTTGTCTTTGATTGAGGAGAAAGGGAACTATGACCTGGTTAATATTATATCTCGACTGGTCTGTCTTGGAAGGGACAGAAGCGCAAAGGTGCTTGGATGATGGAACACGCACATAGACGTTTCCTTCCACCGTCTCCCATTTATCTGCCTCCGCGATCACTGCATCGCCGACTTTGGCTGTTGCTCGAGACATGGCTTGTTTCTTGAGTGTATGTGGGATTATAGGAGTCTTCTTGTCTTCAGCTTGAAGCTATGCTGAGGAGATGCAAGAGATCAATAGTGGGGGAGTGTGTCGTGTCACCGTTTATATACCTTGCTTATGCGCCAGGTTCGTGATTTGAAATGATTCGTCAGCTGAGAGGCGACATGGCATCATCTTTTCGATAAAAACAAAACTGAGATTTGGAGGGAGAGGAGGTAAGTGTTTTGCATTCGACACAGCAGTAATGTAATCTATGTATATGCTCTAATCGAGTCTATCAAAGCTCGTCTTATATACTTCCGGTCAGAAAAAACACATTGGAACAGCTGTCATCAATTAGCTTTGCCGTTCGTTCCGTTCGTCTTTGGTCGCTGGAGGATTTCCTCAGTCGTAGAAACCAATATCTCAAAAGCCCGCCGGATATATTTCTCTTCCGCGTTCTCATTCCCGCTTACAAAACGGATGACTGGCATTCCGGCAACCACGGTCGATGTGATGAATATCTGTCCCCTGGCATTGATTGTTTCTGCCACTTCCCGCGTTACTACCCCGGATGGTGATAGAGTTGGTTTCCGCGAACTCTCGTGGCCGTTAACTCGATCTTCAATTGCCAAATAATTCGCACAAACATCATCTCGGACCCTCAATACCGTCAGCCCAAAAGCTGGTTCAGTAATGATTTCGAATAGGTCGCTTCGTCCGCGGACTAGCTCTGTGAATATGGACCCGACTTGCATCCCATTTCGTACGAATGCCTTCATTCCCGAGACCCCGTAGGCACGCATCACGAACCAAATCTTCAGCGAGCGGAAGCGGCGCCCAAGCGGGATTTGCCAATTCCGATAGTCAACTACTCCGCCGCTTTCTGAGAATGGATTGCGGAGGTAACTTGGCATTATGTCGAGAGCGGAAGTTAAATCGAGATGATTGCGGACAAAAAGGCAGCTGTAGGCAGTTAGTTCGTTCCGTTACAGAAGTATTTTTTAGGACGATGTTGTGCATTTAAAAGTTAAAGCGTACCTTGCATCAAAATTGACTAGTAGCCACTTATGCATGTCAATATTGAAGCTGTCTATGCCGTCCGCGAAGTCTTTCGCGATGTACTGCCATTCGTCGGCTATTAGCGCTCCGCCGGCGTAGGCACCATCCACATGCACCCATATTCGCTGCCACTCTTTTTTCTCCCGAAGAACAGCTTTGATTTCGGCAAATCGATCCACAGCACATGTGTTAGTCGTCCCAAGGGTGGTGGTCAGGTGGAATGGCACCAGGCCATCGAGCTCACACTGCTCCAGCACCTTACGCAGCGCAGTCCCCGTCATCTCCATATTATCGTCCAGTCGCGTAGGGACAGATCTATACCGTGTTCCCGCAATTCGGGCGCCTTTCGCAGCACAGCTGTGTGTTTGATCACTTCCCAGCGCCACAAGTCTTGAGCGGGATTCCATTATTCGGTCTTCCCACTCTGGGCTATCTTCTTTCAGGCCCTCAGCTTCCGCTTTTTCACGCCCATGTCGTTCTCTTGCAGCTACAATGGTCGTGGTCACTGCTTCACTAGCACTTCCATGGATCACACCACCACCTCGAGTAGGGGACGTGCTTAAGAAACAACTGGGAAGATCGAGAACCTTGGCCAGCCAATCAAGTACCACTATTTCCAATTCCGTGCAAGCAGGCGAGCAGAGCCAATTGAATGCCGGCGCATTAAACGCAGCGGAGTACATTTCGCCCAGGATACTAGGATACGTGACCAAAGCGGGGAAGAAAGCCATGAAATTGGGCGACTGCCAGTGAGTGAGACCCGGCTTGATCTTGGACTCAATATCTGGCTGGATCTGCGACCATGGCTCTGGATCTGGCGGTGCATAGTCTGGGAGAAGAGGGCGAAGATAGCCTGGTTTGATCTCGGGAAGAACGCGCTTGTCGGGAAGGGAGTTGAAGTATTCGATTACTGGCGCAAGCACGTTAGCCGGTGAACATGGGATAGGGTTGGCGTGCCTAAAAATAAAGACTCACTCTCTTCAATTGCCTTGTGTGCCGCAGCACGAAACTGTTCTGAATCCATTGAGTCTTCTATATGCCAAAGAGAAGGTGTCCCGAAAAATATCCCCGACTGTCTATATTCTAAACCAAAAATGAAGAATCTTGATCCAAAGAAATACGGAAATATATCAACAATCTATAAGAGAGGGAAACCGAAATATAAGAAAGATAGAAAGAAAGAACGCGGGCGACACTCAGCGATAAACTCGATTGGTATCTCCAATCCCCTACTTGTATATGAAGTTATACCGAGAGGAAACTGGGGAAACTGCCGTTGCCGCTGTACCGCCACGTGCACCGCAGCCAGCCAGGGGCGGAACGGGATAGCTGACGAACTTACTGAGGGATTAGGTGAGGGATTTAATGATGAGACGGTCAGCTTCAAATTTGTCGATTTACTCTTTCTCGAAAGGCTGTTTGAATTCAACGTGAGGGGCGGCAGTGGAGTACAAGTACGGCATGTTTCCGCCCTGCGACAAGGATGTTCTGGTACCTCGAATGCAGGCAAAGCTGCTCTGGAGTGGAAGTACCGCAGCCATGTCGCGCTCTCTGAACACAACTCCTATAAAAGTTTGCTGTCGACTTTGTAGATTACCATATAATGGATATATTTGGCTCAATGAAAGTCGGATGATTCGGATCAGTAAGGTTCATGAGCCCAGGGACTTATATCATGGCGCACAAAAGCAAAGAAATATAGCAAGCCAAATAAGGCGATAGCTTTCTGCTCCAGCTTTTGCGGCGCCGCCAGATATTGCCCTCGCATTCGCCGATACAGTGCCGAGGCACCGCCGTCTCGCATAATCCCCAGCGACTGGACCAAGTGAGAAGACTACAATGCTAAACTTCTTCATAGATAAGCCGCCAACCAATCGCTGTAGGTGTACAATAAAAAGGACATGAGAAAAGCGATGAAGATTTTAGCGTACCACGTTGAAAGTGGGACGCTCATGTGAGATCATGTGTGAATACGAGGCAGACGGATAATAATAATGACAATGATGCAAGTCGAGCTGGGTTTGAGGCTATATCGGAACAAGTGGTTCCAGAAAGTCCTTGTTGGCGTTGTTTCATGCGCCATCCCAGATAACATGACCGGATGGTCCAACGACAGAACTAATGTAGATGATCAAACACTTCAACCCCAAAATCGTCTGACTGAATAGCATGTCTTCACATGGCCAAAGACCGGAAACCAATCCTCTGGGTGGTTGATTCTAATACCAACAGCCAGTGTCGCATATACACAAGTATAACATAGGCGTAGGAATAGATAGCATAGCAATGACAGCTGTCCCAACAACATCAGCACGTGTGAGAGAGCCCTCCGAAACGCCAGTGAGGATACGCTCCCTAGAAGCAGCGGATTCGGTCCTGGGCACTAAAAAATGCCAAATTGAGATAAACGCTAAAACGAGGCTCCATACAGAGCTCCAACCGTATAGGGAACTTGTGCCGAAGAGAGATACACAGGGAGGGAGCCATGGGCAGGGACACTCCTCACTTGCTCAGGGCGGCTGACGCGCCTTCTGCTGGCAATGAACCCAATGAACCAGACGACAGCATTGGCAAAATCCCATTTGACGCAAAGCACACTCTGGGCTTTTCTCCCGATTTTATACTTTCCTGTGAACTCGTTTTGGTATGATAGATGTGAAAAACAAGGCACAGCAAAGCTTTCTAAGCCCTAGCACCGATCTGTACAACAATGAAAAGGCGTGGTTTGAATGCATACACATTGCTTGTTGGATTCACCGTTGTGCGGTGATAGCCTAGGGAAGCAGAACAACGGGAAATGAGAGGGATGCTATAAAAGCCAGCATCTTGCAGAGTTTTTCTTTAACGCTGCTCATTGCTCCTTAGTTATGAGTCTTCTCGGTTTCTGGACACGCTTCAATTGGTGTCAGGCCCTTGTGTGGAAACGGCGCGGGAAAAAAACCATAAGCTTCAGATATCTCAGGCGAGGTTAAAAATCTAACTTTAATAGGGTTCAATATTATCGCTTGAAAATATAGTGGCGTGGGACAAGAGAATCAATGAGAATCGAAGACAGCTATACTGTGTAGACAAGGCACTCAAATTCTTAGCAAGCATCCGCTCCGTATATAAAAACACTCCCCAAAAGAAGTACATCTCGTGCTCCCTCTCAAATACGCGCGCGACCAAAGTATGCTCTATTTGGGTCGTATTCCGTTCTCTCCTGAATTGTTGTTGGTATTCTGTTGGCTCAGGGTATCAGGAAGCAAGCCGCTTATGATGCTCCCATTGAAAGTTTAACAGGTTACGCACGACCCTCCAGCTTCGGGAGAAAGGAAAATAAAAAAAACAAAAAAAAAAAAAAAAAAGAAAAAAAAGAAAAAAAGAAAAAAAAGAAAAAAAGGTGCAGATAGCACGGAAAGATTGTCCAAGTATCGGCATTATTTATTCTAGAAAGTTAGGTAATGTCTTGTTTTCATGTCATGGTCATATGGTCATAAAATGTTAGCAAGGCCCTGGCATCCCTGTGATTGAAAATTGAAAGTCCCACTAATCTAGGCTCCTCTGAAATCTGGGCCATGGCCTCATCTAAATATATCGACAGTGGCTATCGGTCAGCTTTGAGCCCAGCTTCATAGAGGCAGGAGAGGTGAAGTGATTCGCTGGGAATCTGTTTGACGGGGTCTCCTCAGAACGTTCCACTCGTCCCTGGAATATGCAACAGTCGAAACTAACGAGATGATCCTTGATATACCGGATAATAATAAGAATCATAAGAATATTAAAGCGCATACCTAGGCAGGACAGTCCACTGGATGTGCCGTGAGGAGGTGCCGTTTTTGACCCCAGGAACATGACGACAATCCCAATAATCCTCTGTTCGAGACCCTGGTGCACGGTCCCACTCTACAGATTTTCAGCAGACGGCCATTATTAAGAGACCTGCCTACCAATAACCTTTTCGTTATTACTATTAATAGGGGGCGAACAGCAAAAGAAACATAACGAAAAGACACGTCTTATGGAGTACATTGCATGGAGCTGAGGAAAGAACAATATGCAAGCTGCTAGGTAACAATAGAACTTTTGCCCAACCCTTGCTGTGGCGGTCGATCGCAATGCAGGTCCACGAATCCTTGTTTGGCCCTGCTGGGCCTTCTGCACATCTGCACGAGCCATCACAGCAAGGTCATAATAGTAAGCTGTTGAGTGACCGGCCTTGGAGGAACAGCCAAGAAGAAGCCCTGGCATGTCACAGTATCTCAAGCAAATTGGAGGACGACTGACAGTCCTTCGGTGGAGGGCTCATTACCGTCTTATCCGGGTCTTCGCTCGTTAACAGACCTCGCCATCAGCACGTCTGATATGAAGTCACCCTTGGACACGTTTCCTACGCAATGATAGTCTCTCATGAACCCGCTCATTCCCCGTACTTTCGTTTCGCACGCTCGATGTATGAACCCACAGGGAGAGATGTGCTCCGGAACTTGATTTCTCAGCAAGCTTGGTATATCTTTCCTCCAATAGTGGCTTTGTCCTAGATACAAGTCACTCTCCAAGCTCCAGTTTCTGTGTGATATCCAGCCTTGGCTCTCTCTTCCCCCGTGCCGGCCTTGGCATGCGACCCTTTGCAAACGGCGGTCATATTTTCTTTGACAGGGTATGCTGAACCGTCACCGTACCCCATGTGCATGGTGATTGGGAGAAATGGGCGGCATGATGCACGGCTTGGCCATGTGGGCCGTCGCAGATAGAAAATGCGCTTTACCGTTCTACAAGTTTGTCTTGCTTTTAGCCGCAGTCGTTGCTTCCCCCTTGGAGACAAAGCAGGACCGGATGCCGCTTTCCCCTCAGCAGAGACTTTTTTATTTGTTCACCTATTTAGTGCATCTCATCCTCCGCCGTGCGGGCTTCTGCAACCATATTCTACTTTCTCAATTTCCAGTATCCTGTCTACATAGTGATTCCAGCCTATCGAAGCAATGCTTAAGCTCAAGCTGCTTCTCGCTTCGGCGAGTGTTGCCGTTGCAGTTTGCCCCTATATGTCAGGCGAATTGGATAGGCATTCCCTCTCAAATGAAGCCCGTATTGCTAAACGTGCAGAAGGTGACGGGGCCAAAGAAGCCACCGAAGAATTCTTTCAGTCGTACTATCTAGATGACAGCGATACTTTCCTCACGTCAGACGTTGGAGGTCCCATTGGGGACCAGAACAGCCTTAGTATTGGTGAACGGGGCCCGACTCTGCTCGAGGACTTCATTTTCCGCCAGAAAATTCAAAGGTTTGACCATGAGCGTGTATGTCTCTCAGCTCCCTTCCCCCCGTTCCGTCTGCTATCAAGATTCTAACCTTGATCTATCTAGGTCCCTGAACGCGTGGTCCATGCTCGTGGAGCAGGTATGAGCTTATGCTTCTCTATCTACTCGTTTCAACACCGTTGGCCTGTTATTAACCCTCCCTCTTAATATAACAGGGGCGCATGGAGTATTCACTTCTTATGGCGACTTCTCCAATATCACTGCTGCGTCTTTTTTATCCAGAGAAGGCAAAGAGACCCCCGTGTTTGTTCGATTCTCCACTGTTGCTGGAAGCCGTGGTAGTGCCGACACTGCGAGAGATGTACATGGCTTTGCGACGCGGTTCTACACCGACGAAGGGAACTTTGGTATGCGCACTCTTCATATAAGTTTTCTACATTAATATAGTACCTAACTAAGATCGGTGTGAGGTATGAATATTGACATAATGAATATACAGATCTCGTCGGAAACAACATCCCGGTCTTCTTCATCCAGGACGCCATCCAGTTCCCCGACTTAATCCATGCCGTTAAACCCAAGCCTGATAGGGAGATCCCTCAGGCTGCTTCGGCTCACGACTCGGCATGGGATTTCTTTAGTAGCCAACCTAGCACTATGCACACGCTTTTCTGGGCAATGTCTGGGCACGGAATACCCCGCTCATTCAGACACGTAGATGGATTTGGAGTCCATACATACCGATTTGTCACAGACTCAGGCGCGAGTAAGCTCGTGAAGTTCCACTGGAAAACGCAACAGGGCAAAGCCAGTCTACTGTGGGAAGAGGCACAGGCCCTTGCAGGGAAGAATTCAGACATGCACAGACAAGACCTCTTCGATGCCATCGACGCAGGTAGATATCCAGAGTGGGAGGTCAGTTATTTTATCACCTTACTACGCAAATTGTGCGTCGGCTAATTGGATGTCCGTTTCGTAGCTTTCCGTCCAAGTTATGGATGAAGAAGACCAGCTGCGTTTCGGGTTTGATCTTCTCGATCCTACCAAATCAGTCCCGGAAGATATTGTCCCACTTACGAAGCTAGGAAAAATGCAGTTAAACCGAAACCCCCGAAATTACTTCTCAGAGACGGAGCAAGTTATGGCACGTATTTACTTCCGTTCATGCGCATTTATGTAGTCGTTGCTAACTGACGCAGTTCCAACCTGGCCACATCGTCCGTGGGATTGACTTCACTGAAGACCCTCTCCTCCAAGGTCGTCTGTTTTCTTATCTTGATACTCAATTGAACCGTAATGGCGGACCAAACTTCGAACAGCTGCCGGTCAACCAACCTCGTATACCCATCCATAACAATAATCGCGATGGCGCAGGTATGCACCATGACATATACCCAGTTCTCACATCTGTCATGATTTTGGATAACGTTTGACGATAACACACATGCTAATCTGAACGGTAGGGCAAATGTACATCCCACTTAACAACGCCGCTTATTCACCAAACACGCTGAACTCCGGATCCCCAAGACAGGCGACTCAGGACCAAGGAAGGGGTTTCTTCACGACTCCGGAGCGGTCATATTCAGGGAAACTTCAACGAACACTATCGAAAACGTTCAAAGATGCATGGTCCCAGCCGCGTTATTTTTACAACTCCCTCAGTAAAATAGAGAAACAATTTGTTGTCGACGCTCTCCGTTTCGAAACCTCCAAAGTCTCAAGCCAAGTCGTTCGCGAAAACACAATCAAGCAACTCAACCGTATATCTAACAACGTCGCCGTTCGTGTAGCTCGGGCAATCGGTGTTTCTTCACCTTCCGCAGCCACAGGAGAAGAAGGCCAATACTATCACAATAACAAATCCTCAACACCACTCGGTGCATTCGGAACGCCGTTGCTCAAACTTTCCGGACTGAAGGTTTGCTTGTTGTCTAGCAACATTGATAGCGAATCAGCTACGGGCCTTGCGAAATCCTTCATCGCTGCTGATTCCGAAATTGACGTCTTAGTGATAGAGGAAACGTTACCAGCTGAACCTAGTACGGGCATTAGTGCATTGACTTATTCAACTGCAGATGGCAGCGGCTGCGATGCGGTAGTTGCTATGCACGTCTCGGGAAGTTTGTTCAATCAAACTCTCAGCGCTGGTCCAGTGTCATCATTGTTCCCCGCATCTAGGCCGTTGGATATCCTTAGCGCTGCCTACCGGTATGGAAAGCCCATCGGAGCATTAGGAACCGGCGGGAAAATAGCCTTATCAAGCGTCGGGTTGGACTCTGGTCCCGCAGTGGAACCAGAAAATGGTGTATTTATTTCGCAGGAGCAGACAGGCAGTGAGGCATTTGTGGAAGATATCCTGGGTGGGCTAAGAACGTTTAAATTTCTAGCCAGATTTGCTATTGACGAGGACGCCGACGATGAATAGAAACTTGGACAAGGCACAAATGAGCAAAAGGCAACCGCCTCAAAGGGCTGACTCCGTATTGTGAGGAAATAGGCCGTGCAGTACCCCGACTGCGGATGTTGAAGTTGAAGACAGGTTAAACTTAGTTAAAAGGTATAGAATTATCTACACGAAAATAGTATGGGGTATGTCTGCCACCAAGGAAGCTTAACACACATAAGGCCCTGGATAAGCAGCAGTTGCTAGATAAAAGCCGCAAGACGCCGCCAAAACAACGTACTGATTACCATGTAGTCACTTCCATCCTCCCCCCTCCTAGAAAATTACCCTCTCAGAATTGACCATTCCGCCACGCTTGCGCCAGTTACGATTTCCGCCTCCATCTCTTCTTCACCTAATGCCTGGTTTCCACTAATCAATAGCGTCGCAAATTTTGTTGCAGGGACTAGAGATGGTAGAGTCACGTTCGTTGTGTTGCCCTTGTACGGGACTATCTCATTCAGGTCTGTAACATTCGCGATATACGGGTCCGATAACTCAATAGTTTCAAGGTACATCGCCGTTATTGAGCCACCGGGTGCGGAATCTGAGACGGACTGAAGATCAGATAAATCTAATTGCACGTTATGTAAGAGAACCTTCGCCGTCAGGGGAGGAGATTGCGCCCAGTCAAAGCCGAATCCGGAAATCATAGTGGACTCTTCAAAGCATGGAAGAGACACAGTTATAGCGGAAGTGACGTTGCCAAGAGTCGGTTGCCATTTTGTCGATGCGGCGCCGTCAACGGCCGCAATCGGGAATTGACCTGGTGCATACGGATTGGGGGAGAATACGCTTTGGCATTGAGCCATGTTCCCAGGGAACGTAATAGCAGAGCTGATTTGCCTGTTTGGCAGAACTATCTCCCCTTCAACTGGGAGTGAGTAAACTGTCACATTACTCTCCGGTCCAAGGTGTACTGGGATCGGAACGTTGGCAAACTGCTGGTCAGCAGTCGGAAGAGCCGGGGTCTTCGACGTCCGCTGCAGGGTGGTGTGCGTATAATTCGATGCCGCTTTTATCGGCCATCCGCGCCAGTAAAAGATTCGGTATGTGAGATGTGGAATTTGTGGGGGAAGGTTCGGGTTAACGTGGAGCACAAAGTCGGGTAGCAGACGCAAGCCTAGATACCCGAATAATACGACCTGGTTGGCACCGCCATTTCCGGTCAAGAACGGGAAAGCTGGATGTGTGCCGCCGTTGAGATCATAGTTGTCCAACAGCTGTTCAGAGAATTGGAAGAACGGTGCTCTAACGTAGGGCTCGAACGAGTACTGTGCGTACGTGTAAGCCGAGCACCCGGATGGTGACACCTGGTTAGCCACTATGGAAAAGATGGCGTATGTCATGCCCGGTCCGTCCGGTGATTGTTTTCCAGCGTACTATTTACCGATAATCAGTACAGACTCTAAATATTACCTCGCTAAAGCAGAAGAACTTACGTAGTCAAGATCTCCCAAAGAGTTATGGGGTGTGTATTCATCAGAGTAACCAAGAGGGAACGTGTCCAACACAATGTCCGCTTGTTTCACATGCGTACTCCCATTCATCGCTGTGTACTCCTTCGTGATGTCGGAAGCTGGATCCCTAGGGACAAGGACGTTCTCCGCCATCTCATTCCATGTTTGATTCTGCTCCAGACCAAACATCTTCCGGAAATAGTTGGCATACATAAGTGTGGTCGCAATCACTGGCATCGTATAACCGCCAGCATCAACGTGATTCGCATATTCATCCTAGAGTAAAGGCTTAGCTAAAATAGCGAAGATCAAAAGAGTTGAATGCAAATACGGAAAGAACAAAAAAAGGGGAAAAAAGAAAAAAAAAAACCCCCCGAACGCACTCGAGTACCTATAAAGGGTTGTGACTTACCGGGTCCGTCATGTTAGTGAGTGTCCATTTTGTTTCATTTCTCTCGATCAAACTAGCAAATAATTTCGCCACAGAGTTGTATACTGGGTACATGGTTGTTCTAAAATGTTCAGTGTCCCCAGTAGTGACCCAGTTGTTGATCATTTGCAGGCCAATATCACCATTGAGATGGTACTGATAATCCCAACAGGGGCCAGTTGCTGTACAATTTCCGAACCGCCCGCTAGTCCAAGGATAAATGACCGCTTCTTCCGAGATGAAGGTGTTGTTCTTCGATGATGTATAAGCAGTACGGGCATTGGCGATAGCTTGTTGATAATTTGCTAGACGGTAGTTGGTAAACGACTGTGCAGCTTCCGGGAACGCGGCGACGAAGCCGGGTTGCATCCAAACATCGGCATCCCAGAAAATTAGGCCACCATATGAATCAGACGTGAGACCGCCCACAGCGACACTAGCCTTATTTATCGGGGCATTATCAGCCGCCTTCAACGCGTTGGCACTCACAGTATTCTGTAGTAGGTAGTAAGGGTTTGTCACTGCTGTAATAGCCGACGAGATGATGTGATCGTCCGGCGGGAGTAATCCAGTCTCCGGGATGGTGAAATCGTCGACTGAATCACCCGGAAATACTGTTGACCATTCGTCGATATGCGACTGCAAGAGTGCCTCATAGCCGCATCGGAGCGCCCGTTGTGCCGCATCTTTGGCAACGCTCCTCGGGTCCTGAAATGCATCTGAAGTTGCACCTCCAACAAACTTTGTGATCTGGGTCTTCTGACCGGCACGGAATCCAACCGCGACAGACTGGGCGATGGATGACTCGTTTTTATTAACGTATGGCTTGTCCGTAGCAATCAAGCGTGTCCTCATGTCCAACTCTTCCGTGCCGCTCATCACAGCATACAAATAGGCGGTGACATCAGGAATGCTCTGTGGGCGCACAGAGGTATAAATAGCTTCACCACCTTCTTCATCGGACCCAGACCCAGCAAACTCAGTTCTAACAGCGGAAAAGCCATCCAACACGTTGACGACCGTAGCATTAACATCCGCGGAAGGCGTTACTTCAAGGCGAACCACAGCTTGGTTAACATAAAGTTTATGAGCAAAAAGCTGATAAAAAATGTCGAAGGTCTCATTTCGTCCTTCGGGAGCCCAGGTGTACTCCCAGGTAAGAAAGCCACTCTTCATGTCGAGCGTCGACTTGAAATTGGATATAGTGCTTGTATTGACCGCGGCATCGAGGTAAGTATCGCCACCTAGGTCCAAAATCAAGCCGCTCCAATGGGGAACACCACTGACTACGCTCTCGCCGCCGTACTGGTATAGCCAGGGGAAGTTGCTGCCATTTGTCTGTGGCTGCAGGTCATAGAAGCCAGAAATGGTTGCAAATGACTGGCGGCGCGAGTACAGAGGCCAGCCATTGATGACATCGCCCGCTACAGGGACATCCAATTCAAAGAAGGGACCCGCGGCGGAAACACTGATCCCCAGGTAACCGTTGGCAATTGAGCCGCGTGTTTGGTAATGGCCCGGGTCAAGATGGTTGGTGGTTAATCTCCAGTTCGCATTATCCCAGGTGACATCGTCAAAACGTGTTGGATAAAAAGCCTGAGAGTCCACGTGCGACTCGCTGTGAGCCGCATGGTCAGCAGGCACTGCTGTGCCAAAAAGAGCTTGCTGCAGAAGCAGGAAAGTTAACCCTAAAAGAATCTACGCATAAAGTCAGAAAACCATTCATATGCAATCAGAAAGTAGGCAAGCTGCCACCACTGTAAAAAAAGCCCATACGTACGTCCAAGGCCATTGTAGCATTTGTTGTAGCCCCCGAAACGCTCCAACATGGACAACTCCTTCTTACTTGCTGTCAGTATTACCACTGAGTATATCACAAACAGTAATGCAGACTTACTAACGAACGTGCTGCGCCAAAGGACCTAATGTGCCCCGGCAGCACAATGTAACCCGGGAAGGACACCGCTAGAGGGAGCCACGCAAGAAGTAACGAGACCGGACTCGGAAAGCAGACGGAGCTTGGAAGACACAGAAAGGTATTTATCGGCCAGCAGTAGCATGAGATAAAGATCGATTGAATTCCGTGGTGCGCATCCTCGGGGTTTATGTAGATCGGAGAATAGCACGAGGCGACAGCATAATCTCGTACTTTTTTTCAATGTAATTTTTTTGAATGCGAGCTTTTCCCACGAGCTAAGAGGCCGGGGATCCCTAGTTCCCCTCTCCGCGAGAAAAGCTTCAAGGTCATCGCGAAGCAGCCCGGTTTTTTGGTTGGCTGGGCATCGTATACGGGTTTACAGTGCGGAGCTGTGTTGGCAGACAAGAGCTGCAGCCAGGGTTCTATGCTGGAGAACGGCAAAGGTTAACTGGCGCCGGTTCCGAGAAAACATGGATCCTCGGATGTCACAGTGGGTGGCTTTTGCCTATGGAATGGGAATTAACACGCTTCTTTTAGTCGTACTTTGTACATGGAGTTCTTTCAACGACATATTGCTTGTACTAGCATACAGACTCGGGGAAATAATTCATTCTACACGAGTTCTGGAAGCCTGCTGGTTCTCCCCCGTTCTCTGTACGGAGGGAAATGATAAGTGGCCATAGCTCCTGGCTTGGAGAAGCTTTGCCGATCACAAAGTTTATGTTCCAATCCCCGGCTTCCAACCCACACGCCCGGTTTTTGATGGCATCCTGTTGGATGGGGCCAAGTTTGACGGAGCGCCTTACTTCGTAGAGTTCCTCGGTGTGTGCCAGGTTGTAATCGCACGATTGTTGCCCGCTCATACGGTGTATATCCAAGGAGTACGAATTGTGCGGAGAAGCGCGTATCCGTCGCATTGCCAAGGTTATTCGTCGGTCCAGGGTTGCATTTCGGCTTTGGGACTCTACAGACGATGCGCCTGAGCGAACTCTCAATCCGTCGCGCCATCATCTTCGTCCGCCGCTCCATCAACCTGCGTTCCTCCACGTAGCGGGATGCTAGATCCCGCTCCGTTTATTCCACTCCGCCGCCGACCCTGAGACGGTCTATCTGTAGGAACGGCCCTCTCATCAACAAAGTTCTCCCCTGTCCAGGGGGTTTTGCAGAGAGGGCACGTCTCGGATTTCTGTACACGGAACACGCTACGCGTGCACATATCATGGAGACGAGCGAGGCAATGACGCTGAGAGCATCGTTGGCCCTTTAGTGGATTTCATTAGCATCGATTGTGACCCGTGTATATAAACCATTTCGTAGAAATTACTATAGACACATAGCGTAACTCACCACCGTGACAATATCTTTGCAGCCCAAACACATCTTGATTTTTCGGCCGCCGTCTTCCTCGTCATCGTCGTCGTTGTATGTTGCAATCAACCAACCTCTCAGCTCCATTAGCGCCCTGGGACTTAGGCTGAAATATCCTCGTCTCGACTCTTCAAGCCAGCCCTCTTCTACCAATCGTTGCATCATCCCCTCGGCATCCTTCATGGTCAATGACTGGGCTGTGACACCCTGAGACGCAGTCCCCGACACTCTCCGGTCCCCTTCCTCAGTCCCATTGGCCGCGGGTGCCTTCGCAAGTTGTATCGCCTCCATCGATGATATTGCCATGATTTCTCGACGAGCAGTATTCCTCTTTTCAAACATTGTGTCGAGCACCCTCTTGACGAAAGCGATCTCATCTGCGGAATAGGTGGTCGCAAGTTGCATGAGCGCGTCGCTGGTGGTGTTCACGAGCGCGTAGACACGGGTTTGCTTTGTCTGATGAACCGAATTGCGTATCTCTAGGTCTAATGGAGAAATCGAGGTATTTATGGCTGCGACAACGTTGGAAAGGTCTGCTTGTGTTATGTCCTCAGGTAAGACTTCTCTGTCATCTGCTTGGAGGGAACCAACATCAGCACCAGTAATTTGGATAGCATTTCTTTAAAGTACAATCGCCTACCGTGCACAGAGAAAATAGCTGCCAGGACGGGCTTCGCTTCGTCCAGGGTCATAGTTGATCGCGCCATCAAAGCTTGCAGAAATGCGCGATGGGAGTCATTGTAGCCTTCATCCTCGCCATGGCCAGACATGTTGAAGACGGAATAAAAAGAATATTCTTAGTATGTCTAAGAAAATGCGCAGAAGATCTCAAGATGGCTTGGGATAGATCGGTGGAGAGGGGCAGGACGATGGAAGACGTGCGGCGCTGCGACGCGTTTTTCGATATGTCCCGTTCTGGAAAATTGTTTTTCGACAAGCTACTTTTTGACCAAGTGTATTCCTAACCTTCCTATAGTCAACAACAACGTGGTCTATAACTTCATTTATTCTTGAAGCTTTTTACATGAGGAGCTCTTTGACGTTAGCTTTGTAGTTGCGCAGCTTTATTCGCATTATCTACACGACACAGTGCAAATATGTACCGGAAACAACAGTCGAAGTCTACAAAATGACAGCAAGTTTAGACACACCCTCTCTACAGATACGGCCTCGCCTGTCCAAGTCCCAGGCTACTGACATCTGCACTAGCGTTTTGTGCCGCGATCAATTCTGCTATGACCTTGCCTGTCCCCAAGGACAGACAGATCCCCCAAGGCCCATGGCCCGCTGCCATAAACGCTCCGCCAGGCAATCTTATGCCCTGAGGCAAGGCCTCATCAATGCGGGCGATAATCGGTAGTCCAGATTCTGTCCAAGGCCGGAAACAGAGGCCCTCACGTACGACTTCAAGATCGTCGATGTTTGGAGCCTCGTCATCGTTGTCGCCAGCATTAGCCGGAGGCTTGCCCATCAGTGTAGTAGTGGCTCGTTTCATACGGGTTATTGATTCTGGGTCGATCATTGCACGAGCATCAGTTGCCAGCTTCGGTAAGGGAGTCGTCGAGCTATTTAGACCAGCAATATATATCTCCGCTCCTGCTCGGGAGAAGATTTCAGCGCTAAATCCGCTTGATTTCGGATGAGTGGTGAACACCGCATGACAGTCTCCGCCGTACGCTTCAGCCTCATGCTTCAGCGTGTGGCGTGGGGAGCGAAGAAGAAGTGAGTGGCCTGCGAGAGAAGAGACAGGAATCCGCGCCCGCGAGAGAGGAAAAAGAGATTTGAAAGTCTCAGCTGTCCATGCACCAGCCGCAAAAACGATATCTGTACACGGAATTCGAGTCGTTGTTTGCGTATCTGTCCTTTCCACAACCACACTTGAGATTGTTGCGCAGTCGTCTGTGGTGAACGAGACCACCCAAGCTGGATAATGAACCTGGACGCCACGTTCCCGACATTTGTCCATGAGGAAGTGACAGAGCCGTAGGGGATCACTAGATCCATGGTTAAAATATGGCTTTCATCGGAAGGCCCCGGGGAGGACAGTATGTAACGCAAAAATATCTCGCCCAGGTGGGAAATGGACGTACACCTGTGCCGTCGACCCTTCGTCACTAATTTGTTCCACAACGCCTCCCCTTGGCCTGGCCAACCAAGCTGGCGAAAGATTCGATGGATCTTGATCCCTTCCCTCGCGGACCGCGACCTCTGCCCTGCTCGCCCCGTGCCTAAGCCAGTCATGCCCACGTTTTGACCTTTGCCCGTCAGTATACTTCACTTGCAAACTCACAGCAGTAGACTTGGTATATCCCCATTTCTCCCGTCCGCCATGACGCTCCGCAAGCTCGCGGTGCAGTCTGAACGATAATTCACCCAACTCTTCAAGCTCAGGCGAAAACCAATTTCTTGCAAGAAAACCTGCGGCATAACCTGACGCAGAGGCAAAAAGCTCCGGTGATGTATCGACAATGTGGATCTCTCGCTGCTGCTTGGATAGATCCAGATCGGAGAGATAGTATGCGATGGAGGCACCCATGATGCCGCCGCCGATAATCACGGTGGACGCCATGTTCCCAACAATGTTGTCTGCCCGTTACCAAGCCGCGTCTGCAAGATGGGGCACCAGGGTAAAAAGAAATCTACAAAATGGAACGACAACGGTGGCAGAAACCATCCAGGATTTTATCCTATACCGGCAAGCCGCGATATATATATATATATGTATATCGTTGAAGGAACGCGGGGGACGTTGGGCATCTTGGTTGGGTGCGGAGTACGCCTTTCAACATGCTACTCCGCTCGGCAAAATTAAGTACTTGGGTAGTATAGGTACTTTCTGTGAGACTCAGAAATTCCGGACCCAGATTGAGCTAAAAGGCATGCTATTTTATCCTAACCCTTTTTTTTTTTTTTTTTTTTTTTTTTTTTTTTTTTTTCTGTTTGTTTGTTTTCGGGCGACAACCCCCAGAAATGGAGCCACCGGCTGAAAATCTTGGGCGAGGGGAAGCATCGCTCCTGTTGCTTTTTGCTTTCTGTAAAGAATATCTTGGTCCAGGGGTTAGAGCAGGCATATACAATATACTACGGAACCAATGAGAAGATGTGTAACCAATCTCTATATCTAAGTATCTTCACTAACTAGGAATAAATGTAGAGGTACATATATTTATATACAGAAATATATATACAAGTAGGTACCTTTGTATAAGCAAGGCACTCTAATTAGTCTATACTAATAGATACTAATGTACTATAGATTCTTGCATCACACTCCCCTTTATTTAATACATCCATTGGATAGAATTAAACTAACCAATTAAAATTATACAATAGGTAGTTAAATACCCAATAAAATAAGCTTAAAGCAAATAAAAATAATAAATACTATATTAAATAGCTTTTATTGTCTAATTAGATAATCTCTATATTAAGGTTAAATACCTTAACTAATCTCTACAAAATATTCTGCTTTGCTGCCTTTATAAGTATATTGTAACGGGGTGAATGCCTTGGCACTATAATAAACCAATTACTAGAGCTATAAAAATATATATAATTTATAGGTAGAATATAGAGGTCTAATTTATTTAAAAACAAATTGCTAACTTTCTATACCCCTAGAAAGTTAGAATTTCTATATATAAATATTTATAATTAACCAATAATATAGCTTCTAGTAATCTATAACACTAATTCTCTTCTAAAACTAGTTATTAGGTAGGCCTCTTTAGAATTCTTAGAGCAAAGATCTTTATTATAGCTAATTTATATATAAAATATAGGCAGTTTAATATTATCTCCCCTAGCTTAACCTACCAACCTCCAAGCTATATAAGCTACTGTAACAACTGCCTCCTCCCAAAAGGGTTTAGCTCCAAAAACCTATTAGGTAAGCAGTAAAGTAAATATTTAAAATATAGAGAATTAAATAAAGTACCTAAATAATAAAGTAATTATTGTTATACCTATTTATAGAGAATCTAAATAGGGGGTAAGGGGTTTATATTTATAATATAGATAGTTTAGTAGACAGTAAAGATAAAATTTTAGAGGTTTTATATAGAGAACTTTACTAATAAAAAATTTTTTTTTCTTTTAACTTTTTTATTATTACTATAAGTACTTAAAGACTTTGCTAAATTATTTAAATTTAAAGCTAATAAAGTAGTATTAAAATCTTTTTTATTATCTATTTTTTTACTTACTTCTAAAAGTAAGTTCTAATTCTAAACTATATTTAGAACTAGCAAAAATAGCCTATAGGGCAGTAATAAATTACTAATAAAGTTCTATAGTACTAAAAAAACCTCTTTTTAGTACTATACTAATCTCTTGTAATAAAAAGTTATAGGCCCTTACTACTAGTAGTAAAGGCTCTACTAGTTTACTCTCTTTCTAGTAGCCCCTGCTGCCTTCTAGTATTTCCTTACTGGGCAGTAAATTAACTCTACTACCCCCTAGTCTACCCCTACTGCCCCTGGCCCTCTCTTTACTAGCCCTAACTTTGCTGCCCCTGGGTTTTTATAATCTATTTAAAGATTTTACTGTAGTACCCTTTCTAGCCTCTAGGGTATAGGTACTCTATTATTTATACTGCTCTAAGTACATTGGTACTGGAAAATATATTTAAAAGAATATATTTATAAAGTATAAATATTATTTTTCTTTAAAGAATAAATATAAGCTAGTAAGTAATTTAAATACTTAAAAAAGCTTAAAAACTAGCTTAAAAACTAGAATTTAATATCTAAGTTAGGTTCTCTACTCTTTTTAAAGTAAGGTTAAATACCTTGTCTACTATATAGATACTGTTACTGCTAGTTAGGGCAAGCAGAGTATACTTAAGGCTAACCTTAAGCTTTATATTAATACTGTAACAGTATATACTTATAGAAGCAATTATATTAATATTAGTACTAATATAGATATTGTAGACTTTTTTATTTATATTAAGGGGTTATTAAGTACTCTTCTAGAGGTAAGTCTTTTCTAACCTTAAATATATAATAATTATAGCTTACTAATAGTCTCTTAGTAACTTCCTGCTGTTGTAGAGTCTTTGGGCTATTAATATATCTTTTATTAGGGCCCTTTGGGGTATTTTCTTGTCTTTTTCTCTCTATAGGCCCTTTAGGGCAATTATATAGCTTTTTTATCTAGTGCAGGCCCTTTAGGGTAAATTTAAAATTATTTTTTATAGGTACTTTAGGGCAAAATACTTTCTAAAACTTACTTTATTCTAAATTATAATTTATAGAGTAAGACAGTAACTTTATTAAACTCTTAAAACCTTATAAAAAAAGAAAAAAAGTATTACCTAACTATAGACTCTTTGTAAAGAAATTATAGTAGTAATTATCTAAAAACCCTATAGAAAAAAAATTATACTAATATTTTTACTAGCTATATTCTTTATTTCCTGGTTTTCTGCCTCTGCCTAAGCTATAGCTTCTTGGTTCTATTATATTTTAACTATAGTTTATAATCTTGTAGTCTTTAATTATATTTTAAGTATTCTCTAAGTTCTTAAGAGGCTTCTATAAATTCTCTAATATAGAATAGCCCTTCTATTTTACTAAATATTTATTCTTACTATATTTTTTATATTTATCTAGAATCTTTTTAACTAAATATTAAATTTTTTCCTTAATAATTATTCCTGGCAGATACTTTAGTTCCTAACCAGGTTGTTAATAATACAGTTCCAAAAGAGAGATATAAAACACTAAATATATTAAGCTAAAGGTCTCTAAAAGATCTATATAGTATACCTACTTTCTAACAATGTCTTTAATTATAAATAGGCCAAAATATCTATTATTAAGCTTTTTACTTAGCCTAAGAGTTTTTATATTCTTTGCTAAAACAAGGACTTATTCTCTAAGTTTATAGCTTTATAGCTTGTACTTTCTATTATAATACTTTGCCTGCTGTTCCAAGGCCTTTTTTAGTTTAATTTTAATTTTATTGTATATCTTTTAAAGCTTTTACAGTCTCTCCTTAACAGTAGAAGCTTTTAGTATATTTATTGCCTCCCTCCTTAGGCCAATATCCTTGGCAGTTCTTGGGAGCTAGGGGTTATAATTATACAAGGCTTTAAACAGGGAAGTACCAATACTTTCCTGGTATATATTATTATAGGTAAATTCTATAGTCTTTAAGTAATTTACCCAATTATTCTAATAGTAACTATAAAAGGTATATAAATAGTGCTCTAGTATCTAGTTCTAATACTCTATTTGCCTATTAATTTATAGATAGAATACAGTACTAAGCTTTTTCTTTATATAGAGATAATAACAAAACATAGACCAGTACTTGCTTATAAATAATATACTATAGTTAGATACAAGACTTATAGATACTCTATACTAAGAGAGTATCTAATCTATAAATATATTAGCTAAATAAAGTATATCTATAGTACTCTGTATAGGGAAATATTTTGCTATTTTAGTATAATAATTAACAATAACAAGAATACTGTTATAAGGGGCCGCGATAAAAATTGCCTCTATACAGTGTAGCCTGGTTACTAATAACCTCTCTTGCAATAGAGAGGCATTTACTAAACAATTCTTATGGTTAGAGGTGCACAGTTAAATAGTACTAGGTAAAGCTAGTGCTTGCAGGCTACATACAACACAGGACTACCAACCAAATAGATATAAAAACTATCTAAATATACTTTTAAGAGTAAAATAACAGTAATTCCTAGTAAAGAATATATTAACTCTGCTTAATCCTTTTAAAAGGGGTAGAATAGAATACCTATAGTACCCTTAAAATCTTCTACTGTAAATTCTCTGTATATATACCTTTTTACTTAGGCTATATATAACCAGAGTCCTTAGGGTTTTAAAATTAATTAAACTACCATTAATAAAGGTTAGAGAAATATATATTGTTAAGGAAGGATTTTAAGATATTGTTAAGCAATAGTCTTAAGATATTGTTAAGGTAGAATAAATAGATTAGGGCTAGGGGTATAGAAGCTACTAGAAGGTATAGAAAATTGGGTTAGATAGTAGCTAGGCTATAGTTTAGAATACTATATAAATAAAGGCTACTGCAGAGGCAGACCTATACTAACTATATATACTAAAATATTTCTATTCCTATATCTATTTAAACTATAGAGAAGCCAGAGACCTAAGTATAGAGAAGCTAGAAATTTAATTATAGAGAAGTAGCTAAACTAGGGTTTTAATAACTATTAGTATAGAATAATTAAGGAAGAAAAATAGGGTATTAGTTAGTAAAATAGCAATACTTAGGCTATACTGTCTAGCTAGGGGTATAGACCTTTTAAATTCTGCAAGGCATAGTTAGCCCTATTAAAAAGAAATTTAATAGAGTAGTATAAAGTAGTTAATACCTATAGAGTACAGTATATAATAGAGGTAATAGGGCTAGAATAGGCTAGCTAGAATACCTTCTATATAGCTTAAAAGAATAGATATATATATTGGTTTATAGAGAGAATCTATATAAGGAATTAGTACAGGCTTAAGGAATAAACAGAGTAAAGGGTATAGAAAAAAGCTTTGCCTCTAGGTAAACCTTTTAAATTAAGGAGTTATAGTATAAGCTTTAGCAAAAGATATAGGGCCTTAAGGAAAAGTATAGTAAAGATTTACTATCTTTACTTATATTGTAGTTAGATTTACTTAGCTATAGTGCAATTTTATCCCTACTTCTATATAGCTTAAGAGAATAGATATATATATTGGTTTATAGAGAGAATCTATATAAGGAATTGGCATAGGCTTAAAAAGTAAACAGGGTAAAGAATATAGAAAAAAGCTTTGCCTCTAGGTAGACCTCCTAAATTAAGGAGTTACAGTATAAGCTTTGGCAAAAGATATAGGGCCTTAAGGAAAAGTATAGTAAAGATTTACTATCTCTATTTATATTGTAGTTAGATTTACTTAGCTATAGTGCAATTTTACTCCTATAAACTGCCATTGATAAAGGTTAGAGAGGTATACATTGTTAAGGAAGGATTTTAAAATATTGTTAAGCAATAGTCTTAAGACATTGTTAAGGTAGAATAAATAGATTAGGGCTAGGGGCATAGAAGTTACTAGAAGGTATAGAAAATTGGGTTAGACAGTAGCTAGGCTATAGTTTAGAATACTATATAAATAAAGGCCACTGTAGAGGCAGGTCTATACTAACTATATATACTAAAATATTTCTATTTCTATATCTATTTAAACTACAGAGAAGCCAGAGACCTAAGTATAGAGAAGCTAGAAATTTAATTACAGAGAAGTAGCTAAACCAGGGTTTTAATAACTATTAGTATAGAATAATTAAGGAAGGAGAATAGGGTATTGGTTAGTAAAATAGTAATACTTAGGCTATACTGCCTGGCTAGGGGTATAGACCTTTTAAATCCTGCAAGGTATAGTTAGCCCTATTAAGAAAAGATTTAATAGGGTAGTATAAAGTAGTTAATATCTATAGGGTACAGTATATAATAGAGGCAATAGAACTAGAATAGGCTAGCTAGAATACCTTCTATATAGCTTAAGAGAATAGATATATATATTGGTTTATAGAGTGAATCTATATAAGGAATTAGTATAGACTTAAAAAGTAAATAGAGTAAAGGATATAGAGAAAAGCTTTGCCTCTAGATAGACCTTCTAAATTAAGGAGTTACAGTATAAGCTTTGGTAAAAAATACAGGGCCTTAAGGAAAAGTATAGTAGAGATTTACTATCTTTACTTATATTGTAGTTAGATTTACTTAGCTATAGTATAATTTTATCCCTGCTAAATATACTTTTAAGAGTAAAATAACAGTAATTCCTAGTAAAGAATATATTAAGTCTGCTTAATTCTTTTAAAAGGAGTAGAATAGAATATCTATAGTATCCTTAGAACTACGCCGGAATCCAAACTCAGTCAATTCTTGGAATTTTACGTTGAAAATAGGTTCAATTGAAAGCCTGTCTCTTACAGAGGCTACCATCCAAATTTCAGGCCAATTGGCCCTGTATTGGGGGTGCTGTTGATGAAAAGGTGATTTCACCGATCCATTAACAGAAGAGGGACATTTCCCTTTACTATACCACCAATATTAGTCCAAATCTTCTGGAAATTGGATGCTGCGTACGCCTATATTAGCCGAACAAGATATCTAAATTTCAGAACCGTGCGACCGATATTGCCTTTACAATTCGCGAACGAAAAATTTTCACCCCAAACCAACATTTCTGGTGTTCCCAGACATTCACGCCAAGTACCTTTTCTGCGCCACACCACAAACGCCACGCAAACTGCAGGAGCGGTACCCCCCTTTTATTGCTCCAGCAACCAACCTTTCTACCAACCTCTATCATCAATCTTTCTACTTTCCTTGTTATACCCAAAAGGCTTTACTACAGTTTGTATTGGCCTTAGTCCTGTTCCCGCGATCACAGGCTTAAACAAGACTGCTTAGTTTAATAGTTCTCTGCAAAAACTATACCCAGTTTGGATATTTTGGGTCTATAAAATAGAATGCCCCACCTTTTACTAGTTTTAACCTAATAAAAACTAGTCTAGTTCTACTAGTGGACCTGGTTTAGCCCAGTATTAGTTAAGAACTAGCTTTATTCCTTAGGGAGACCCTTTTCTTTGTTTAGTCCTTTCTTGCTGGCTCTAGTCCTGGAACTTTAGCTAGATTAAGGTTTTTCTCTGCTTTTCTAGACCAAAAACAGAGGTGTTAGCACTACCCCCTTTTCCTTTAACCACTACTTTACTTTTACTAGTTGTACACCTATTTCTATCTCTACTAGTGCCTCGGTGGTATAGCCACTGGTACAGTAGCTTTGGATTTAGATACTTCTAGTTGGTTTTGAAGTTTCCCCTCCAAAGAAGCTTCTGGGATTGGTAATTCCCCTCCAAAATAAATTACTGCTAGAACAAGCTCTTAGAGTCTGATTCTAGAAATTTTTCCCCCTTTTGTATACACCACTCCTTCCCCTTTTGTAAAGTTTTCTGCATTTTCCTTAAAAAGGCATTCAGTTTACTAGTTCTCTCTAAAAACTAGTGAAGTGTGGTGAGCTTGCAAGGCAATTCACCTTAGTTTACTACTTCTAAGCAAAAAGATAGTACAAACAGCCAGAATCCTTTCTCTAGCTAGCAAACCTAGTATTTCTAGCTAAAATGCCTACCCCATTGAACACAGGCAGCTTCCAAAGCTTAGGGGAGAGTCCCCAGAGAATTGGAGCAAAGCCAGTGAACCCAAAAGCTGGAATTTAGTTCAAAAAAGAAAGACCTTAGCCAGGCTATTGCAACTATGCAAGAAGGAATTGACTTAGTTCTTCAAGACCTAGGCCCCAACCATAATGGGGTTACCAAGCTTCAAGCAGGATTAGGCCAATTTGGCCTGGAGGCTCTAAAAACAATATTAGAGCAACCTCCACCTCCCCAGCCTCCAATCTCTACCCCCAGAGCCTCCCTAGCTATGCTAGCATAGCAAAAACTGGAATTGCTCCAAAGGAGAAGCTTCCAACCCCCCAGCAGCTTAGAGAGCTAAAGATTAGAAGCCCAGCCCTAGCTGAACTTCTAGCTACTATTCCACATGCCACAGCCCTTGCAAAGATTAATGAAACTACCAAAAAGCATGGAATTGGACTTTTCTTAGGAGCTAGGAGACTAGCTAGCTCTGAGATTATTCTAGTGGCTGAGAATGCAGCTACCAAGGATAGAGCTGAAGCAAACAAGGTATGGCTTAATACCTTTGGCAAGCAAGAGGAAAACAAGGTCTATACTAGAGGTATACAGTTCTAGTGCATGGAGTACGCAAAGAAGCCTTTAAACAGGACCAGCAAGAGATTGGAAAGGCCAATATTCTTAAGTATAACCCTAATCTGAAGGGTTTCTTAGGATTCAGCAATTCCACTGGAGAAGAGCTACTCTAAAGAATACCAAGAAATCTGGCTCTATGCTTCTAGATCTCCAAACCCCTGAGCAAGCTAACTACCTAATTAACAATGGGCTAGTTATTGAGAATGAGCTTAAAACTGTAGAGCTATTTGACTCTACATGCCTAGTTTCTAGGTGCTATCACTGCCAGGGGTATGGCCACCAAGCTAGATACTGCACTAAAGCCCCTAAATGTGGTTTCTGCTCCAAAGGAGACCATAGATTTGAGCATTGCCCCCTAAAAGGGGACCTCTCTAGAGCTAGGTGCTCTAATTGCCAAGGAAAGCACACCTCTGGAGACATGCAATGCCCTAAGCACAAGGTTGAAACAGAAAGAATAGCCTTGGCCAAAGAGAACAAGCCTAAATTCTTTGCTAGTAGACAGGAGAACAAGCTACCAATCCAATTAGGAGAACCAACACCTTTTGAAGCATCCCAGCTCCAATCTAGTAGCAAAAGGACTAGGTTAGAACCTTCCACCCAGGCTACTAGAAAGAGAGGAAGGCCTTCAGGTCTGGAGATTGCCCAGAGAACTGCTGCAAATTCCCATTCAAGAATAGAGACACTATTTCAGGCTGAATCCCAAAATCAGGCTGAATTAGCAAGTGAAATGGATACCACAGAGGAGAATCTAGAGGCAAGCCAGAATCCTGCCAATTCTCAATGAGGGTAGCTCAATATAACACCCACCTGAGCAAGGATATTATGCTTGGAATAATAGGGGATCCACAGCTGTTTAACTTCCAATTTATAGCTATTCAAGAACCTTGGAAAGACACTAGACTATTTCAGACTATAGGAAGATCTAGTACCCAATGGTTACCCCTATATCCAGACAAATTCCATACAAATGCCTGCTTTCTACTGAATACCTCTCTATGCAAGCCTGGAACCTGGTCAATAGACTTTCCATGTCCAAATATTGCAATTCTTACAATTTTGGAAGAAGAGAAGGAGATTAAGGTTATAAATATATTCACCACCCCCAGGAGTATACAATACTATAGATAGGCTCTCTCCAATCTATAAGCTTCAAGAATTGGAGCTAAGTAGCTCTAATATTCTACTGGGAGACTTTAATCTTCACCATTCTCTTTGGAATGCTATGGGATCTACTGAAACCCATGAAATGGCAAAGGATCTATTGGAAATTACAGCTAGTCTAGGCCTAGAGCTACTTACCCCCTCTAAAATGCCTACATGGATTAGGCACCCTTCCAGGACAACCATTGATCTCTCTTTTGGCTCTATAGATATAGCAAATAAGCTTATTTCTATATCTACCCCTGGGAATCTTCAACATGGATCTGACCACATGCTTATAGCATTGGATTTTGACCTAGAAACAGTGCTAGACCAGCCAAATCAAAGAAGGTACAAATGGAAGGATGCCAATCAAGAAGAAGTCCAAAATCTAGCCCAAGATATCTGGTTTCCAAATAGCCTAAATAGCAGGGAAGAGGTAGAGCAGTATGCCTTCTATTTACAGCAAAAAATTCTTAGTATTGCTGAGATTACTGTTCCAAAAACAAGAGAAAACTCTAAACCAAGCCAAAAAGCTGCTCCCTGGTGGAATCAAGAGATTGCTGGCCTAATTCAGGAGGAAAGAAGTCTTAGAGCAAGGGCTGCCTATCCAGACCTAGTTAAACAAGCTGCCAAAGCCAAGAAAAAGGCTATTAAAGAGTCTAAAAGATTCCAATTTAGACAATTTACCCACAGGCTTAGGGAAGAGAGGGCAGTTTTGTGGAAACTAGCAAGGTGGGGGAGGTTAAAAAGCCATTTGCCTATAGAACTACCCCTGGTTCCCTCTCTAAAGACTAGCAATGGAGAAATTGCTACCACACACCAGCAAAAATCTCAGGAATTTGCAACCCAATTCTTTCCCCAGCTTCCAGAGGCAGATTTACATGATATAGAGGAAGATATAAGCTTCCCAGCTGCATTAGAAGACCTAGAGCCCCCTACAGAGAAAGAAATTGGCCAATTTATAAAGGCAACAGCCTCTTGGAAAGCCCCAGGCCTGGATAGTATTCCTAATGGATTTCTAAAAGCCTTAGGACCTTCCCTTTATAAACCAATGCAAATCCTTATAGAGGGATGTTGGAATTGGCAATACTATCCAAAGATCTTTAAAACTGCCAAAACAGTAGTTTTAAGAAAGCCTGGAAGACCAGACTACTCCATTGCTAAGGCATGGAGGCCTGTAGCACTTCTAAATACTCTGGGAAAGGTTATAGAAGGGGTTACAGCCAGAAGGCTCCAGAATATAGCTGAGAAATATAGCCTTCTTCCTGCCACCCAATTTGGAGCTAGAAAGGGCCATTCAACCACCCATGCTTTGGATTTACTACTAGGTGCAATTAGGACTGTATGGCAAGGAAACCCACTGGAGAGAGGTATAGCCTCTATTCTCTCCTTGGACATGACTGGAGCCTTTGACCATGTTATTCCAGAAAGGCTAGTCTATATTCTAAAGAAAAAGGGTATTCCAGAGTCTCTAGTAGGCTGGGTTAGAAGCTTTATGCAGGATAGGGCCTCTATTCTTTGGTTTGAAAACAAGGCTTCTAAAACCTTCAATATCTATGCTGGAACTCCTCAGGGGTCTTGTATGTCTGCAATTCTATTTCTCTTCTATAATGCTGAATTGGTGGATCTATGCAATCCAGAGCACCAGAAAGTATTAAGTATAGGCTTCAGTGATGATATAAATATTATAGCCTATGGAAAATCTACTGAGCAGACTACTAGAGCCTTAAATAGAGTCCATGGAAGGTGTATTGCCTGGGCAAAGAGGCATGGAGCTAGGTTTGCCCCTGAAAAGTACTCTCTAATGCATTTTTCAAGAAATACTAGAAGGTTTAACCTTGGAAAACCACTAGTTTTGGAGGGAACCAATATAACTATTCAACCACAGGAGAGTCTTAGAATTCTTGGTCTATTTCTAGACTCTAGGTTAAATTGGTTACAGCATTACAAAGCAATAGAGAGGAAATTGGCTACCCAATCCAATGCACTAGCTAGGTTAACTGGCTCTACCTGGGGTATTCCATTGGAGGAAGGTAGGCTACTGTATAAAACAGTGGTTCTACCAGCAATTACCTATGCCTCTATAGCCTGGCATACACCTACCCTAGATGGAAATTCCAAAGGATTGGCTAAAAAGCTAGAAACCTTCCAAAACAATGCTCTAAGGATAGTTAGTGGAGGTTTTAGAGCTACTCCAATCCATGCATTGGAAACAGGCACTGGAATTGCCCCCCTAAACCTAGTTTTGGATGCCCAGGTTGCTCTATATAGAAGGAAAACAGCAGGCACAAGGATTGAAAACCTTATTAAAGAGAAATGCCTTAAAATTCAGACAAAGCTTCAGGAACCAAGAAACCACCAAAGCTGGAGCCAGCTTAATAAAAAGATTAGGCATCCAGAAGAAACTACAGAAAATTGGTGGAATCTCTGGCTAAGGAATGGATTAAGGCAAGAGAATAGGTCCTCTAGTAAATCTCAGGCTAGAGAGGCAATAATGGCTTCCTGGAGAAAGAAATGGAGTGGAATTACTAGGGAACTAGACCTTAGAATTAACCACTACCACCTAACTCCAGATTCTAGACCTCTAAACCTTTATAGAGGTCTCCAGAAAGCTCAGTGCTCTCTAGCTATACAGCTTAGAACTAGAAAGATTGGTCTAGCTGCTTTTCTCTATAAACAAGGGGTTCCTGGCTATAATAGCCCTCTATGTTCTTGTGGAAGAGGTCAAGAAACTCCAGTGCATGTTACTATATACTGTGAGAAGTATACCCTAGAAAGGGAGGCCTTAAAGGCTCCAACAGGCTCTATAGACTTTAAAAGGCTCTTGGGAAGTGCAAAGGGAATTAACCACCTAACTAGGTGGTGGCTCCAACAGAGAATCCTGCCACAGTTCTATTTAGCAAATTCTTTGTTCTATAGAATATAGAAGGCAGCCTGCTTGCTTGTATTACTTTTACTTATATTGCTTTTACTATATTTTCTTTTTCTACTTCTCTATCTCTTCTATTTCTATTTTATTGTTCTCTATATTTATACTACACCTCTCTTTTCTTCTCTTTGTATAGCCAAAATAGGCAATAGTTTTCTTTTATTGTATACTGAAAAGCCCTGTACTATCTACTCTCTTTATTAGTTTTATTCTGTTTGTTTTGTATAACCTTTTGTATCTCTTTTTGTTATTTGACTTTTGTTGCTCTATTTGTCTTGAAGAACTGTCAATTCCTGACTGCACAGGAATACTGGGTAGGCTTGATGTTGAGAAAGCAGGCTCAATAAAGCATGTATATACTAGTCTAGCAGTTCCCAATGGCCCTTAAGGCTCAGGGTGTATTAATTTATTTTATTAGTATCCTTAGAACCTTTTACTGTAAATTCTCTGTATATATATCTTTTTACTTAGGCTATATATAACCAGAGTCCTTAGGGTTTTAAAATTAATTAAACTACCATTAATAAAGGTTAGAGAGGTATATATTGTTAAAGAAGGATTTTAAGACATTGTTAAGTAATAGTTTTAAGACATTGTTAAGGTAGAATAAATAGATTAAAGCTAGGGGCATAGAAGCCACTAGAAGGTATAGAAAATTGGGTTAGACAGTAGCTAGGCTATAGTTTAGAATACTATATAAATAAAGGCTACTGCAGAGGCAGGCCTATACTAACTATATATACTAAAATATTTCTATTCCTATATCTATTTAAACTATAGAGAAGCCAGAGACCTAAGTATAGAGAAGCCAGAAATTTAATTACAGAGAAGTAGCTAAACCAGGGTTTTAATAACTATTAGTATAGAATAATTAAGGAAGAAAAACAGGGTATTAATTAGTAAAATAGTAATACTTAGGCTATACTGCCTAGCTAGGGGTATAGACCTTTTAAATTCTGTAAGGCATAGTTAGCCCTATTAAGAAAAGATTTAATAGGGTAGTATAAAGTAGTTAATATCTATAGAGTACAGTATATAATAGAGGCAATAGAGCTAGAATAGGCTAGCTAGAATACCTTCTATATAGCTTAAGAGAATAGATATATATATTAGTTTATAGAGAGAATCTATATAAGAAATTAGTATAGACTTAAGGAGTAAATAGAGTAAAGAATATAGAGAAAAGCTTTGCCTCTAGATAGACCTCCTAAATTAAGGAGTTACAGTATAAGCTTTAGTAAAAGATACAGGGCCTTAAGGAAAAGTATAGTAGAGATTTACTACCTTTACTTATATTGTAGTTAGGTTTACTTAGCTATAGTGCAATTTTATTCCTGCTACAGGCTTAGGGAAGATAGAGCAGTTTTGTAGAAACTAGTAAGGTAGGGGAGGTTAAAAAGCTATTTGCCTATAGAACTATCCCTGGTTCCCTCTCTAAAGACTAGCAATAGAGAAATTACTACTATATACCAGCAAAAATCTTAGAAATTTATAACCCAATTCTTTTTCTAGCTTCTAGAGGTAGATTTATATAATATAGAGAAAGATATAAGTTTTCTAGCTATCTTAGAAAACCTAGAGCCCCCTACAGAGAAAGAGATTGGCCAATTTATAAAGGTAACAGCCTCTTGGAAAGCCCTAGGCCTGGATAGTATTCCTAATAGATTTCTAAAAGCCTTAGAACCTTTTCTTTATAAACTAATGCAAATCCTTATAGAGAAATATTGGAATTGGTAATACTATCCAAAGATCTTTAAAACTGCCAAAACAGTAGTTTTAAGAAAGCCTAGAAGACTAGACTACTCTGTTACTAAGATATAGAGGCCTGTAGTACTTCTAAATACTCTGGAAAAGGTTATAGAAGGGGTTATAGCTAGAAGGCTCCAAAATATAGCTAAGAAATATAGCCTTCTTTCTGCTACCTAATTTAGAGCTAGAAAGGGCTATTTAACTATCTATACTTTGGATTTACTACTAGGTATAATTAGAACTGTATAGCAAGAAAATTTACTAGAGAGAGGTATAGCCTCTATTCTTTCCTTAGATATAACTAAAGCCTTTAACTATATTATTCCAGAAAGGCTAGTCTATATTCTAAAGAAAAAGAATATTCCAGAGTCTCTAGTAGGCTAGGTTAGAAGCTTTATACAGAATAGAGCCTCTATTCTTTAGTTAAAAAACAAGGCTTCTAAAATCTTTAATATCTATACTGGAACTCCTTAGAAGTCTTATATATCTGTAATTCTATTTCTCTTCTATAATACTAAATTGGTAAATCTATACAATCCAGAGCACCAGAAAGTATTAAGTATAGGCTTTAGTAATAATATAAATATTATAGCCTATAGAAAATCTACTAAGCAGACTACTAGAGCCTTAAATAGAGTCTATAGAAGGTATATTGCCTGGGCAAAGAGGTATAGAGCTAGGTTTATCCCTAAAAAGTACTCTCTAATGTATTTTTTAAGAAATACTAGAAGGTTTAACCTTGGAAAACTACTAGTTTTAGAGGGAACCAATATAACTATTTAACTATAGAAGAGTTTTAGAATTCTAGGTCTATTTCTAGATTCTAGGTTAAATTAGTTACAGTATTACAAAGCAATAGAGAGAAAATTGGCTACCCAATCTAATATACTAGCTAGGTTAACTAGCTCTACCTGGGGTATTCTATTAGAGAATGGTAGGCTACTATATAAAACAGTAGTTCTACTAGCAATTACCTATGCCTCTATAGCCTAGTATACACCTACCCTAGATAGAAATTCCAAAGGATTGGCCAAAAAGCTAGAAACCTTCTAAAACAATACTTTAAGGATAGTTAGTAGAGATTTTAGAGCTACTTTAATCTATGCATTAGAAATAGGTACTAAAATTGCCCCCCTAAACCTTATTTTGGATACCCAGGTTACTCTATATAAAAGGAAAACAACAGGTATAAGGATTAAAAACCTTATTAAAGAGAAATACCTTAAAATTTAGACAAAGCTTTAAGAACCAAGAAACCACTAAGACTAAAACTAGCTTAATAGAAAGATTAGGTATCCAAAAAAGACTATAGAGAATTAATAAAATTCTTAGTTAGGCAAAGGTTTAAACCAGAGCAATAAGTCCTCTAGTAAGGCACAGGCTAGAGAGGCAATACTAGCTCTCTGGAGGAAGAAATAGAGTAGAATTACTAGAAAACTAGACCTTAGAATTAACTACTACTACCTAACTCTAGATTCTAGACCTCTAAACCTATATAGAGGTCTCCAGAAGGCTTAATACTCTCTAGCTATATAACTTAGAACTAGAAAGATTGGTTTAGCTACTTTTCTCTTTAAATAAGGAGTTCCTAGCTATAATAGCCCTCTATACTCTTGTAGAAGAGGTTAAGAGACTCCAGTATATATTATTATATACTGTAAGAAATATACCCTAGAAAGAAAGACCTTAAAGGCCCAAACAGACTCTATTAACTTTAAAAGGCTCTTAGAAAGTACAAAGAAAATTAACTATCTAACTAGGTAGTAGCTCTAACAGAGAATTCTACTATAGTTCTATTTAGCAAATTCTTTATTCTATAGAATATAGAAGGCAGCCTGCTTGCTTGTATTGCTTTTACTTATATTGCTTTTACTATATTTTTTCTTTCTCTTTCTCTATTTCTTCTATTTCTATTTTATTACTCTATATATTTATACTATACCTCTCTTTTCTTCTCTTTGTATAGCCAAAATAGGCAATAGTTTTCTTTTATTGTATACTAAAAAGCCCTGTACTATCTACTCTCTTTATTGGTTTTATTTTGTTTGTTTTGTATAACCTTTTGTATCTCTTTTTGTTATTTGGCTTTTGTTGCTCTATTTGTCTTAAAGAACTATCAATTCCTGACTGTACAGGAATACTAGGTAGGCTTAATGTTAAGAAAGCAGGCTCAATAAAGCATGTATATACTAGTCTAGTAGTTCCCAATGGCCCTTAAGGCTCAGGGTGTATTAATTTATTTATTTATTTATTTATTTAATACTGTTATAAGCAATACTATAATACAATAATAGTAGCAAGCCAACAATAAAGTCTATACTAACTAACTTCTAAGGCCTCTTAGGTAGCAGTAGGGAGCTTAGCTCTCTATATAGCCTATAATGTAGAATCTTAATTTATTGGTAGATATTGCAAGAACCAATATAATTCTCTATATTATATTAAAGTTTATTTTAATAGAATTTATATTTTAGCAGTTTAATAGTTTTTTTTATACTAAAATAATCTATATATAGATTATTATAATAAATATATATAAGTTTATTCCTTAGTACTTTACTTAGAGAAATATAAGCTACTAGGCTATATATTAGAAGACTATACTCTTCTAAGCACTAGAAATCTATAGAGACCTTAGCTATATTTTATTACTAACTTAGGTTTTCCTTACCTATAGTTTCTCCAGGATCTACTATAGACTTAAGCTACTAAATTTTAGAGATAGCAAAGGTATTCCTTTACTGTACCTCCCTAACAAAATTTAGTAGCCAGTCTATAGGTAGTTTATAGTCTATTTTATCTTCTACAGTAGCTAAAGCAGTAAGATATAGTACAAGAAGTTTATAACCTTTAGTACTAGCTCTATTATAAACTTTATCTCTATTAAAAATATACTAAGGTACCTTCTATATAGTTAATATTGTAATATTGTTAGATTATTACCTATTCCAATGCAGGACCTTCTAGCCTAATGCAATCTTCTATTATAATGTTAGTAGAAGTTCTATCTTAGGACCTTCCTTACCTTAGGCTATTGTATAATCTAGCTGCCTGCTAGGTAGATCTACTAGATTTAACCTGCCAGGTCTATAAATAATATAAAAGTTATATACCAAGAGCTTCTCTATCTATTAAGCTTGCTAAGTATTAAGCTTCTTTGTATATATAAAATACTGTAGGTTAGAATAATCTGTTAGAACTATTACAGAATATATACTACCTTATATATAGTAATACTAGATTTAAAAAGCTTTTATAATTGCTAGGAGCTTAATATTATATATATTATAGTTTTTTTCTATAGGCAATAACTTCTTTAAATAAAATATAACAGGCCTCTAATTACATTATTAGGTTATAACTATACTATTAGACTCTATACTGGGAGAAAAATCTACTTCTTCCACCAGTGTTACTCTCTATAATATTACACTGGCAATACTATCCTTGTAGCTATTAGTCTCTATTTGGACCTCTTTGGCTAGATTAAAATATATAAGTAAGACTAATTTTATAAATATAGCCTTTACCTACTTAAATACCTGCTAGGTATTTCTATTCTATATAAATGGCCCAGTCTTTTTACTATTCTAACTACCTTTAAGCAAGTTAGTAAGCAGTGTAACAATCCTAGAAAATATATATATAAAGTATCTATAAAAGTTAATAAATTCTAGAAAGACCTAGACTTTTCTATAGAATCTTAGCTCTAGCCAGGATAAAATTATATTAATATAGCTAGAATCTATCTTAACTCTATTAATATTAACAATAAATTCTAAGAACTTAATTTTTTCTAAGTAAAATATATACTTAGACTCTTTTGTATATAGCTTAAATTACTAGAGTCTCTTAAAAACCTAGTATAAGTACTACTTATACTTCTTTTTACTCTTAGAGAAAATAAAAATATTATCTAAATATACTATACAATAGATATTAAAAAGTTCTCTAAGGATATAATTTATATAAGCTTAAAATATTGTAGGTATATTATATAGTCTAAAAGATATAACCTTATACTTAAAGTTACTATAATATATATAAAATACAGTCTTCTACCTATCCCCCTTAGCAATAGAAATACAGTAGTATATCTCTTAAAGGTTAACTTTTAAAAATACTCTAGCACTGCTTAGATAATCTAATATTTTATCTATAAAAGGCAAAGAATAACAGTCTTTAACTATAACCTTATTTAACTCTCTGTAATTAATATATAATTATAGGCTACTGTTCTTTTTTGGGGTAAATAGAATAGGTGTACCTACTAGACTTATTAAAGGACTTATCTACTGCCTTAACTATATCTCTTCCAAGTACTTCTGCAGCATTGCCAGCTCTTGTACTAAGAGATTATATAATAGTCTATATAGAGGGTCTTTACCCTTATATATTATAATTCTATAGATAATAGAAAAATCTACTATAAATATAGTAGTATTTTTCTCTAAAAATATATCTATAAATTTCTAAAAGAGCCAAGCAGACCTTTTATTTTCTTTAGTTACTTTTAGTTATAATTCTATAGCCCCTTTATCTTTTAAGGGTACTGGCTTTCTATTCTATAGAAAGATATATTTTTGTATACCTTTTTACTTTACTTCTTGGATAAAATCTTAGAGTTACTAAATATTAATTTAGGTGGACAGTATTTAATATCTCTATAATTGGGCTTACTAATTAATATATAGGTTAATCTTGTATAACTAAGGAAGACCTAATACAATGTCTTTGTCTACTATATTAATAGTGTTAAGAAAAATTCTATTCTTTTATACTATACCTTTAGTATCTCTGGCAGAGTAACTTGCTTGGACAACACCAAAGCAATGCACTATTAATCTATTAATAAAGTATATATAGCCCAGTAGGCCAATCTTTTTCTACCCTATCTATATAGTAAATATCTAAGAAATAAAGTTTTTATCTACTCTATAGTTACAAAGAGCTTAAACTATAACTAAACTATTAGGGGTCTATAGCTTAATTATAATATATACCCTAAGAGACACCTAATTCTATTAATTAGAATCTTAACTACCTCTATCTCCAGTATATATATTAGCTATTAATAGGGTATTCTTTAAGGAGTTATTTCTATAGTTTCTACTATAATTTAACTTCTTTGGATATTCTCTACTGATATAACTGGCTTGCCTACAATAAAAACAGAGATTATTCTCTATATAATACTAATACTTCTCCTTAGTTAATATATAGCTTTGCTATTGCTGTAGCTAACTTATAGAGACTCTATTATACTTTTGCTTATATCCTTAAGTTCTACTTGTATTAAAACAGCTACCTCCTTGCAGAGTTCTATTTACAGAAGGCTTTCTTAGCTTCTATGTCTGTATTAACTTAATGTAACTAACCAATGCTACAAGGTTATTCTCTGTAGTTAGGGGATTTAAATAATGTAGTATAGCTTTATATATCTTAGGTTATAATTTTGCAAAAAGTATTTGTAGGTTTCTTTCTGTTAGAAAGCCTACAAGATTATTCTGTAAATTATTATAGACAGTTATAAAAGACTAAATTAACTGCCCAGGCTTCTACTAGAGTATTTAAAACTTCTACACTGCAATAAAGCCTCTATTCTAATAATCTAGAATTTAATTTAGGAGGAACTACTTAAATTTAGACTAGGTTATAGTTTTACCTATTAATAATAATAATAATAATAATAAATTAATACACCCTAAGCGTTAAGGGCCATTGGGAGCTGCCAGACTAGTATATACATGCTTTATTGAGCCTGCTTTCTCAACATTAAGCCTACCCAGTATTCCTGTGCAGTTAGGAATTGACAGTTCTTTAAAACAAAATAAATAGAGCAACAATAAACAAAATAACTTGCAAGAATACAAAAGGTTATATAAAATAAAACCAATAAAGAGAGTAGATAGTACAGGGCTTTTAGTATACAATAAAGGAAAACTATTGCCTATTTTAGCTATACAAAGAGAAGAAAAGAGAGGTATAGTAGAAATATATAGAATAAAATAGAAAAGAGAGAGATAGAGAAATAGAAAAAATAAAGTAAAAGTAAAAGAAAGTAGTACAATAAAGAAAATAAAAGCAATACAAGTAAGTAGGCTACCTTCTATATTCTATAGAACAAAGAATTTACTAAATAGAACTATAGTAGAATTCTCTGTTAAAGCCACCACCTAGTTAGATAGTTAATTCCCTTTATACTTCCCAAGAGCCTTTTAAAGTCAATAGAGCCTAATTAAGCCTTTAAGGCCTTCCTTTCTAGGGTATACTTTTTACAGTATATAGTAATATAGACTGGAGTTTCTTAACCTCTTCTACAGGAGTATAGAGGGCTATTATAGCTAGGAACCCCTTGTTTATAGAGAAAAGTAGCTAGACCAATCTTTCTAGTTCTAAGCTATATAGCTAGAGAGCACTAAGCTTTTTAGAGACCTCTATAAAGGTTTAGAGGCTTGGAATCTAGAGTTGGGTAGTAGTAGTTAATTCTAAGGTCTAGTTCCCTAGTAATTCTACTTTATTTCTTTCTCTAGAAAGCTAGAATTGCCTCTTTAGCTTAAGACTTGCTAGAGATTATATTCCCTTGCCTTAATTTATTCCTTAGCCAGAGATTCTACTAATTTTCTATAGTTTTCTCTAGATACCTAATTTTTTTATTAAGCTAGTTCCAGTATTAATAGTTTCTTAGTTTTTAAAGCTTTGCCTAAATTTTTAGATATTTCTCTTTAATAAGGTTTTTAATTCTAGAACCTGCTATTTTCCTTCTATAAAGAGCAACCTGGGTATCCAAAACTAGGTTTAGGGGGGCAATTCCAGTACCTATCTCCAGTATATAGATTGGAGTAGCTCTAAAACCTCTACTAACTATCCTTAGAGTATTATTCTGGAAGGTTTCTAGCTTTTTAGCTAACCCTTTGGAATTTCTATCCAGGGTAGGTATATACCAGGCTATAGAGGCATAGGTAATTGCTGGTAGAACTACTATTTTATATAGTAGTCTACCTTTCTCTAATGGAATACTCCAGGTAGAGCCTGTTAATCTAGCCAATATATTGGTTTAGGTAGCCAATTTCCTCTCTATTGCTTTATAATACTGTAACCAATTTAACCTAGAGTCTAGAAATAGACCTAGAATTCTAAAACTCTTTTATAGTTAAATAGTTATATTAGTTCCTTCTAAGACTAGTAGTTTTCTAAGGTTAAACCTTCTAGTATTTCTTAAAAAATATATTAGAGAGTACTTCTTAGGGGTAAATCTAGCTCTATACCTCTTTGCCCAGGCAATATACCTTCTGTAGACCCTATTTAAGGCTCTAGTAGTCTGTTTAGTAAACTTTCTATAGGCTATAATATTTATATTATTACTAAAGCCTATACTTAATACTTTCTGGTGCTCTGGATTGCATAGATCCACCAATTTAGCATTATAGAAAAGAAACAGAATTATAGATATATAAAATCCTTAGAGAGTTTTAGTATAAATATTAAATATCTTGGAAGGCTTATTTTTAAACTAGAGAATAGAGGCTCTATTCTATATAAAGCTTCTAACTTAGTTTACTAGAGATTCTAGAATACCCTTTTTCTTTAGAATATAGACTAGCCTTTCTAGAATAATATAGTTAAAGGCTCTAGTTATATCTAGAGAAAGAATAAAAACTATACCTCTTTTTAATAGATTTCTCTGCTATACAGTTTTAATTGCTCCTAGTAGTAAATCTAAAGTATAGGTAGTTAAATAGCCCTTTCTAGCTCTAAACTAGGTAGCAGGAAGAAAACTATATTTCTTAGCTATATTCTAGAGCCTTCTAGCTATAACTCCTTCTATAACCTTTTCTAGAGTATTTAGAAGTACTACAGGCCTCTATACCTTAGCAATAGAGTAGTATAGCCTTCCAGGCTTCCTTAAAACTACTATTTTAGTAGTTTTAAAGATCTTTGGATAGTATTACTAATTCCAATATTCCTCTATAAGGATTTGCATTGATTTATAGAGAAAAGGTTCTAAGGCCTTTAGAAATCTATTAGAAATACTATCTAGGCCAGGGGCTTTCCAGAAGGCTATTACCTTTATAAATTAGCTAATCTCTTTCTCTATAGAGGGCTCTAGATCTTCTAAAGTAGCTAGAAAACTAGTATCCTTCTCTATATCTTCTAAGTCTACCTCTAGAAGCTAGAAAAAGAATTAGTTTACAAATTTCTAAGATTTCTGCTGGTGTATAGTAGCTAATTCTCTATTATTGGCTTTTAGAGAAGGAACTAAAGGTAGTTCTATAGATAAATAGCTTTTTAGCCTTCCCTACCTTACTAGTTTCTATAAAGCTACTCTATCTTCCCTAAGTCTATAGGTAAATTATCTAAATTAAAATCTTTTAGACTCTTTAATAGCCTTTTTCTTGGCTTTGGTAGCTTATTTAACTAGGTCTGGATAGGCAGCCCTTGCTCTAAGACTTCTCTTCTCCTAAATTAGGCCAGTAATCTCTTGATTCCACCAGGGAGTAGCTTTTTGGCTTGGTTTAGAGTTATCTCTTGTTTTTAAGATAGTAATCTTAGCAATACTAAGGATTTTTTACTGTAAATAGAAGGTATACTGCTCTACTTCTTCCCTGCTATTTAGGCTATTTAGAAACTAGAGATCTTAGGCTAGATTTTAGACTGCTTTTTAATTAGTATCTTTCTATTTATACCTTCTTTAATTTGGCTGGTCTAGCACTGTTTCTAGGTCAAAATTCAATGCTATAAGTATATAGTTAGATCTATGTTAAAGATTCCCAGGGGTAGATATAGAGATAAGCTTATTTACTATATCTATAGAGTTAAAAGAGAGATTAATAGTTATCTTAGAAGGGTGCCTAATCTATATAGGTATTTTAGAGGGGGTAAGTAACTCTAGGCTTAAACTAGCTATAATTTCCAATAAGTTCTTTGCTATTTTATAGGTTTCAGTAGACTCTAAGGTATTCCAAAGAGAATAGTAAAGATTAAAGTCTTCCAGTAAAATATTAGAACTAGTACTTAGCTCTAATTCTTAAAGCTTATAGATAGGGGAGAGCCTATCTATAGTTCTATAGAACTCTAGGGGTAGTAAGTATATATTTATAACTTTAATCTCCTTGCCTTCTTCCAAAATTATAAGAATTGCAATATTTAGATATAGAAAATCTACAAACTAGGTTCCAGGCTTATATAGAGAGGTATTTAGTAAGAAGTATACTGAAGAGGGGAAATCCTCCCGTAAATATATTTAATAGCTCGGTGTCAAACAAGCTTAAGAAGTAGAAGAGCAACAAAATTAGGGAAAACAAGAAGGTTACAACCACAAAAAGAAATAACTAAACCTTAATGTATAACAAAAATAGAAACTCCTCCCAAAAAGATAACTCTTCCTAAGGTATACTACAAAAAGAATAATAAATAATGCTAAAAAACCCTCTACAAAAATTGTCCTTATAATATCTAACTAGCTTTTGTAGTGCCAAGATATTTTCTTGGTATTAGGAAAACCTACCCCTTTTTCCTAGGGATACAGTCTCCCTACTATAACTTAACTATACCCAAAAACATTGTCCCCTAATATTAAAGAAAAAGGAAAAAGTAAAACAAAAGTATAACAAACAGAGTAGGGAGATATAAGAAACTAAAGAAACCAAGAGATAGCCAAAAGCCTAGGGTTCTAGAAGTAGTAAATTACTAGAGAAGCAGTATAGAACTTTATAAGAGAAGGAAACAGCCAAAGTAAATAGCCTGGCAAAACAAGAGAAAAGAAAGAATATAGTAGAATTAAGGTAAAGTAAAAAGAAAGGTTATAGCCTAGCAATACAATATTATTATTGTTATTAGTTTGCAATATACTTACTAAGACCTTACCTTCTATTGTTAAGTCCTTCTTTTCTTTCTTCTATAACTTCTTTAAGTACTTAAACTAACTTACTTAATTCTTTCTATTCTGCTCCTTAAACAGGTAAATTTCCAGTTTTGCTAAACTAACAGACCCTTAAATATATAGCTAACTATTAGTAGAATTATAGCCTCTCTATCCAAGACCCTAACAAAACCTCTTGTTGGTAGTGTATTGCATGGCTCCAGTAAGTAGAAAGCACCATTATCAGGGAAACAATGCCAAAGACCAGTCTACAGGATTACAGAAATATTATAAAACTTAAGCAGAATAGTAAGGAAATACAAGCAGGCTAACCAATACAGTAAAAACTTCTAAGTATCCTTGTACTAGCAATTCCACTAAAAACAAAAGCCCTAGTATTGCTATACTAAAATATTATCTATCCCTACCAGTCTATACCTGTTGTATTAAGTCCTTATACAAGGAAACTACCTTAAATAAGACCAAACAAAGAGAAAGAGTTCCCTTAAGTAAGTCCCCCTTTTAGATATCTAAAGCTACAAAAGTATCTAGTTCCTGGAAAACATCCTGGAAACATTTTTTGTAGATATATAGCTAATTAATATCCTAGATAATACTTAAATGCTTAATTATATATCTTCCAATAATAACTTAGATAATAATAACCCCCCTATAATAACTTTAACAAAGATAAGGACAAAAATCTATTTAACCCAGGGGATTTAGTCTATAAGAGCAATCTTAAATTAGTATTTTCTAAAAGTAAGGAAGTTCTAGAGCTTTTACTGCTTTGCCTAGTATAGTACCTTCTAACTGTTTTCTAGGAGAAGAGTATACAGTTAGTAGAAAATACTGGGAAATTTTTCTATCTTTCTATAGTTATTTCCAAACTACTAGATTGTTTGTTATATACCCCTCTGGTAATTTCTTTGCAAACTTTGTTAAGCTTCCTAAGAAATATCTTATATCTTGGAACTTTAGCAAGGTTTAAAATCTGCTTATAAATACTTACTAACAAGCTATATTAATTTATACCTAAGGCAAGGAGGTTAATGTCTGCTTATTCTGCTCTAGTTATCCAGGGTATATCTGTATCTTTTTCCTCTGTGTTGTGTCTCTTCCCCTTAAGGGTAATAATATTGTAATGGGTGGTGCTTGCTTGTACTGTATTTAGAACAGAAAGGTAAGTTATTGCAGATATTATAAGGGTCTTACTGTATTTATTAAAACCTATAGCTACAATAACTAACTTCTTTCTCTAGACCAAAAGACTACTTAATCTCCTGCAAAGAAGAGCTACTTAAAGAAATTCCCCAATATATATACTGTCTGCTTGCTTCTCTTATTCCTTAATCTAAAGACTACTCTAGAAGATATAGCTAACTCTCCCTTGGGCTCTATAAAACTAAACAATCCTTCAATTATTATTAATAGGTAGGGTAAAGATACTTTGTTTAGGAATCTCTGTATTATTCTGTAATTTCCTTAGAAAAGTAAAGAAGACTATACTATAAGTTTAATATTCTAAGCCAATGCTTTTCTTAAACTGTTAAAAAGGGCTATTAAGGAACATTATACAGAGGAAATGTCTTAACAGAGTATAGCCTATATTAACAAAGTTATTTAAGACTCTTAAGTTTAGTAAGGGCTGGGAGCTTTTAACTTTGTAAATTATTAGTAAATAGTCTTTAGTTTATAGAATTAATAAAAAGCCTTTTGTCTCTATTCTAGATCTTTTCTCTACTTTGCCTAACTAAGATTATAATTAGCTTACTAAGTAACTTATCTTTAAGAATTCTAGGCAGTAAGCTCTAGTTAATTTTTTCTTACTTTTGTCTTAGTGCTAACTTAAGCTTTGTTATTGTATTAGGACCTTTTACCTTTTCTCTAACCTTTCTCTAGATATATTATTTATTAAGTCTATCTTTCTAATCTAAACTCTTATAGCTTTCTAACTTAGTGCTTTAATTGCTTGGCTTATTTCTATTAAGAATTCTTTGTAGATTCCTCTAGATTGTATTCTAATCTATCTTAATTCCTTACTAAGTCCTTAGCAAACCCATTCTTTTTTAGCTTGTTCTTTATAAAGTTCTAAATTCTTTCTCTTAGATACCCCTTAGAGTATATTATTGCCCTCTATATCTCCTGCCTGACTGAATTCTTAATCCCCTCCATTAATAGTAACTATCCTAATAAGTTAAGATAGCTATAAAATAACCTGCACTAAACTCTCTAACTGGTAATACACTAAAGTACTTAGCAGGTAAGAAAACTCCATTATAAACTAAATCCTCTTAAAATAGAATAAGAAATCTATTAAAAGAAGTATAGAAGTTAAGGAAAATAGCTATAAAATTACAGGGTTATAGCTAATTTAAATATAATGTATAGAGTCCTGTTACAATACCTTAGACCTAGAAAATATACCTTCCTTAAACCCTTTAAATACTTTATCTGTTACTAGATATCTTCCTGTATCTATAGAAAACAATAAAATATAGACTGCTGTCTTTACAATACCCTTAAATATTAGATTTAGTTACAAAGTCCTTTTGCTAGTTAGTAATTTAAAGAAAGGTAAGTTACTAGGTCTAATAGAAAGTACACCCTCTATATTAGAGTCTTAGAAACCTGCTGGAAAACTTAAGCTAATCTATTTTGTTAATATATAGAAGTAGCCTATATTAAGGCTCTTGTTTATTTAAATCTCTCTATACTCTCTATGCATGGGTTTTGTCCTTATATCTCCGCCAACAAGCTTAAGAAAAGAGACCCAAACCTATAGAATTTCTGCACTAAGTGGCTATTAAGTCTCCTAGACTATAAGGGTACCTTAAGGCTCTTACAGTTTTGTAGAATATATACTAATACATTGGTATTCCAGGGAAGCAGTAGAAAGTTAGCTGCTTGCTTCTGGAAGACTTTAAAAATAATTGTATAAATCTCTAGCTCTCTAGATTGTTTTATATTGCTCTTTGCAGGAAGAAGTTTAAAGATCTCCAGAAGCTACCCTTGCTCTGTTATCTATCTTGGAATACTATATACCCTGGCAAACTTTGTAACCTTTTTAACAAAACCAATGTCCTTGCAGCTATTATACAGACTTGTAGGCCTATTATTAGGCTATATAATTACTGTTATTTTGGGGATAGAGTTTTCTCTTGCTGTGTTATTGCTTCTTCTAAACTCTTAAATAATAATATACCTTCTGTATGTACTTTATATCTCTTAAAGGGTATTAAGGATAGGTACTCTCTGGGTAAGTTTCTATCTAGATATTTTTACTGTACTAATAACTAACAGATATTTTCTATCTATATAGTTACAGTTCCTTCTGTTTTCTCTTGCTCTTCTATTAGCCCTAGCTATATCTCTAAAGCCTCCTTTGTCCCTAACTTTCCTACTATTCTAACAGAGAAAGAAGTCTACTTTAACAATTATTACTTCCTTAAGAGTTCTCCTGACCTAGACAATATATCTAATAGTAAATTGGTAATATTTTAGAAAGAGTTACAGAGACTTTATTGCCTTGCAGGATATTAAATTATAACTCTTTATACCTCTAAAATACTGTGGTAGGCTTCTAAAGTTACTTACAAGATCCAATTAATTAACTACAATATATATAAAATAGAGAAATTTAATATTAATAAGCTTAAGTATAGAGTACTTGCAAAGGCTCTTAGGTTTTAAAACAAAGATAAAAAACTTTAAAAAAAATAGACAAAAGAAAGCTTGTATAGATAGAATAAATAAATTTAAACAATAGAAAATATTTCTTTGTAGTCCTAGACTACTTTACCTCTTTGTATTTAAATATTGTTAGGGTATAATAACTACAAAGTTCCTTTCTTTTGGAATTTTTTTCTTTCTACTTTTTTCTACTTCCTTATTAATACTTTTCTTTTCTTTGTTATACTTGTCCCCTTCTTTGTTAGAGTTTTCCTTATTTTCTTTTTCTTTGCTCTTTTCTCTATTTTCCAGTAACTCTCTTTTAACAATGGGGGCCTGGCTATTAGACCCTTGTCTATCTTTGCTACTGCTTTCTTTGTATTTAACCTTATCCCCTTTTTTTTCTTTGTTAGAGCTTATTATATCTTCCTTAGCTCTGTCTAGCTATCTTCCTTCTTCTTCTATACTGGTATTCTAATTAGGACCCTTACCCAGTCTGCCTGCTTCTTTCTTTACTGGAGAAGTCCTTAACCTGTATTTCTTTAACTTACTATCTATAACTGTACCCTGTAACTAAGTACTATCTAGTTCCTTAAGTTTAAAATACCCTTTGTCCTAGTTTGCTATATAAATTCTGTATAGCCTAAGCTACCAGAAGGCTAATTTCTTTATACTGGATATATTCTGTATAAGTTTTGTATCCTTAAGGACTACTAGGTCTTCTATGTTAAGCAATTCCCTATAAATATTGTATATATTGTTAAAGTAGTCTCTATTTTGCCTTTGTATTCTATTAAGGTAATATATAGCCTTAGTTAAGTTATTATTCCTTCTTTTCAGTTATTAGGCTTGCATGGCCAGTAAATTAGCTATTATCCTTATAGAGTTTCAGTCCAAGGTTTTCTATATTGGTATCTTAAGTTCTATAGGCAGTGTAGCTTCTTGTCTGTAATTTATATAATAGGGAGTTATACTGGTGCTATTTAAAGTAGTATTTCTAGCTATAAAAAGGATAGAGGGCAATGCTTTTACCTAGCCCTTTCCCTTACTGCCAGTGTACTTTAAGAGACTGTCCTTAATATACCAATAATTTACTTTAATACCTCTGTTTGCTTGTAAATTGTATAGGGAAATCTTTACCTACTAAACCTTATATTATCTTGCTAGCTCTTTGCTAATGCTTTTGTTCTTAGGTCTGCCATTAATAGTAAACTAAAGCAGGTAGCTATAATAATAGATTATATCTTTATATAAAAACTATACTACTAAACTTAAATCTGCTCTTTAGAGAGCTCTGCCTTCTAGCCAGTTACTAAGGTTATCTTAAGCAAGCACTAGGAAATTTTTGCCCTTGTTAGAAGGTATATATATAATATTAATGCTAACCTGGGTCTAGATTATTAATATCTAAGTTAGGTGCAGAGGTTCTTTAGGACTATTAGAAAACTGTACTTAATATTTATAATATTTAGAAGTATATTTTTGGTAGTCTTGGTATAGTCCTTTCCACCAATATTTTTTTTTAATAAAGTAGTAGGTTCCTTCTTATCCTTAGTGCCTATATTTGTTATAGAGAGCAACAATAATCCTTTTTTGTTTAGTTTCTCTATCTACTATACATTGCAATGGTATATTTTTCTAGGTATACTAAAATAAATACTCTCCTTCTATACAGTACTTAATAGCTTTCTTATAAAACTAAGAAAACTTAGAGAATATTGTTTCTTTGGGGTATTTTAGAGTTATTAGGTAATAAGCAATTTACTTATGTTTTTTAGTGTATAATAGATTCAATACTCTAATAGGCTTCTTATTGTTATTGTTTTCTCTTTGCCTTTGCCTGCTATAAACTTAAGTAACTAAACTCCCTATATAAGTAGAAACAAATTTATTAATATTCTGTTCTCTAGCTTTCTCCTTAAGCTCTTTGTTAGTAGGGTCTCTTTGTAACAATCTATCCGCGGCAGTGTATTTTAAACCAGGGATATACTTAATGTAGAAATTAAATATATAGATCTATACTAACTATTATATTACCAGTACTCCAGGCAAATCTATGGCTGTTCTGTTTAATTGTACAATAAGTGTCCTGGTGTTAATTTCCAAGGTAAAGTATATACTGTATAGCCAGTGCCAAAACTTCTTTGGTGCTTTAAGAATAGTACAATACTTCCTTTTTCCAGTATTATACTCTAACTTAGTTTTTAACTATACTTCTAACTTAAACTAGGTAGGGTATCTTCTTTCTCTCTGGACCTGTATTAGGACTGCACCCTATCCTGTCTTGCTGGCATTAACTGCTACTATAATTACCAGTGGCTTAACAGAATAGTCCAAAGGAAGAACTACAGGGAACAAACTTAGAATTTCCTTAAGCTTATTAAAAGTATTGTCTCTTTTGTTGGTCTACAGAAACTTGGTATTCTTTTGGAGAAGCTAAAACAGTAGGTTAGTATACCAAGAGTACTGTTTAATGTATAACCTAAAGTATCTATAAGTACCTAGAAATCCTTGTATACTTTGTATATCTATTGGTGTCTTTTAGTTTACTATCTTTGTAACTTTGGTTTCTGTAGGCCATTGCCCTTTAAAGCTATAAACCTATTCTACTACTTTTACCCCAGGAACAAGAAATTGGGACTTAATAGCTAAAATTGTATAACCAATAATTTCCAAAAGATACAGAGTCTTATTAAGGTTTTTAATATACTTAAAGACAAAATACTGGATCCCTGGAAAGGCCTCTTTATTGTTGTAAGTTATCTTTGGCCCCTTAACTCTAATATTGTCTATAAAGACTTAATAAGCTAATAGTATAACTCTCTGTAGAATTTTTGTTATAGCCTATACAAACTAAGCAATGGAATTTACTGCTTTCTACAATACTATAGTTTATTGGAGAAGCCCTAAAGGAGTTATTACTACTGTTATATTATAGTCTCTCTTATCCAATGTTAACTGGTTATAGCCAGAGAAGATATTAATTAAGGAATAGATAGCAAGGCTGCTAAATTCTTTGGCAAATTTATTGGCATTGGAAGGTATATTAGTATCCCTGATAGTAACCTTGTTTATATACTGTACTGCATTAATAAATTAATGGCCCAAGTCTTTCTTAGGGACTAGAAACTATAGATTTTGGTATAGCCTATAATACTGCTTAAAGATTCTATTACAAATCCTGTCTTGGAAGATCTTAGCAACAGTTAGCTCCAGTACTTTAGGGACTTAAAACCCTACTATATACTATACCTTGTGCTTAATTGTCTGTATCCTTATAGAAGGTGTAACTTTAGGCTATATTTTTCTAACTTTATTAAATAACTATACAAGGGCTCTGTCCTGCAAAAGAAATACTGTCTTTAGTATAGCTCTTTCCTTCTTAGTTAAAAAGTCTCTAACAATTATCTGGCTTTCTTTCTCTTCTATTATATAGGTAAACAGGGGAAACTAAAAGATCCTTGGGCAAAAATATTTTACAAAGGGCAGTTCTATTCTAGGTTACTAATACAATAAATAATATTTCTTAAGATATCTTTTCTTCCAATCTTTAAAACTACTAGGTATAGAACTATCTAATACTTCTAGGTTAACTGGGTGGATCTTCTGCCCTTTTCTCTTGTACATTGTTATAACTCTGGCCTTACTATACTTAAGGGTGTACTTTTCTGCCCTTATCTTCTTGTATCCTGTAAGCCGGGTATATCTTAATATACAGTATTTAACCAACCCAGAAGCTTTTATGTAGGGGTAGCCTTTAACAAACTTTGGAAAGATATAGTCTTCTCTCTTTTATACTTCTTCTCTATTCCAGGACAGTATTTTCTTTGTAAGTCTAGCTATTTCTCTTACCCCTTTTAATGTTTTCTTTCTCCTTGCATAGTATTTTACTGACCTAGATAACTACTCCATTGGCTTGTTTTCTTTCTAACCCTGGACCTTCTCCTTGTCTATAAACCTTACCTCTTTCTTCTTTGCTATTATTCTATCTTCCCTATATATCCTTGCAGTAAACACCCTTGGGGTTAAAGGTTTATCTACTTATTTAAAGCAGGGGAGTAGGTTTTTATTAAATTCCCTTCTCTCCTTGTCTCTCTGCTGGCGCAGAAATACAGAAACTTAAGGACTTATATTCTGTCTTCCAAGAAAATATAGCCAGTAATATTGCTATTATTGTTAGTAGAGCACCCCTACCAAGCTGTATCTTGCCAGGGTCTTCCAAGCAGAATACCAGTATCTCCACTGTTAACAATAATTAGGGGACAGTATATAACCAGATCCCTAATTTATACAGGAACTTTGTTGCAAAACCCCATGCAATTAACTACTATACTGTTCTAAGCAACTATCTGGAGGTTAATTTCTGTTAAGATAGGCAATCCAAGGCACTAAGTAATGTTCCTTCTAATAACATTAATCTCTGAACCTGTGTCTAAGATAATATCTATATTAAATTAACCTATTTAAACCTAAACCTTAAGAGTATTGGCAGTATAAATTGTCTGTCTCTCTTCCTTAACAATACTTTTTGAAACTAGCAAAGAAGTCTTGTTTTGTTAAATATAGTTAACTCTAGCCTTTAATAGTTTACCCGGGCCTTCTGTGTATAGGGTGGTGGAAAAGACTATTTTGTGCAATTTTAATAATATTCCCAGAAGCTAACTAATTGTAATCCCTTGAACCTCTTGTTTTAAAATTATTTCTGTTACGGATCAGGCTGCCTTTATAAATATTTGCAGCAGAGGGCTGCTCTTGCCAATATCTGTTGGAGGGGGTTTTTCCAGGTTCCAGTGTAGAGATATATAAATAAGCTATTGGGCCTAACCTAACCTTTCTTCTTTCTTTTCTTAACCTCTGTTTCTTATTAGCTAGGCACAAATAGGATAAGCTCTGCTTGTATTCACTGTTTATAATATAAATAGAGGTTTATTCCATTATCTATATATTAAAAAAGGACTGGGGAATAACTAGATACTGTCTTTTCTGTCTAGATCCAAAAGTAGGTATATTTTCCTTAATTCTTACCTTTACAATACATTAAAATCTGTTAACAAGCTCTGTACTTAATTAACAGACTGTAAGCATTATCCAAAATAACTTTTTATTATAGTAAAGGTTACCAATGCCCAGGGGGGTAAGCAATATATATCCTTCTTTAAGGTCTCCACCAGCAACAGAGATAGGGTTTACATTATTAACAAGGATAATTTTATTGAATAGGCTGCAAATAACATAGAGGTGTTATTTAATCTCTTAAGAGAGAATATAGACTACTGGCTTAATAACCTTAATAAGGTTAAAAAGTAACTTATTGCAAAAAAGATTAAGGCAGAAGATTACTGCAAGGGCTAGGCCAAAGCTTAAAAAGAGAATATATCTCTTAAGGAGTATTTATATAAGGCAAGCTCTGCTTCCTTAGTCTATAAAGGGGGATATTACAAGAAGTCTAAAAAGATTCCAGACCCTTCCTTGTTCTTAGGTTCTAAGAAGGATAACTTTAAGAACTGGTTCTCTTTTATAAAGGGGAAACTCTATATAAACACTGATTGCTATAATACTAACAAGCTCCAAAAGGTTTATATCCAGGGTTAACTTAAGAAAGATACTGCCAAGTATATCTATCTCTATCTAGATATTAAAGATAAATTGTTTGTCTGTATATCTAACAAGCTCCTAAAGGTTCTACAGGACTTCTATTGCAATCCAAACTGCAAAGAAGAAGCCAAAGATAACTTTGCTAAACTCTAGTTTAATAAGAAAGATAATTTTAAAGTTTTCCTTACAAAGTTCCAATATTTGGTTTGCAATGCCAATATTTCCGCCAGCAATTACAAGTACAAGCTAAATTACTGCTTGTATTAGTAGTTCTGTAAAAAAGCTATCTCTGCCTATATCTACAAGGACTATAAGGATTTTGTAAATAAGTACAAGGAGATTGCTTACAACCTTAAGGCAATTAACACTGCTAAGGCCTGCAATTATAACTGTAATTACAACTGTGGCTGCAACAACAAGGAAGCTACCTTAAAGGACAACAAATCTACTAGTAATTACAATGGTAGTAATAAAAAGAAAGACTACAGCAGGGAGTACACTATTTAAGGAAATTGCTATAAGTATAGTTAGCCTAGATATATAGCAAAGTACTGTCCTAACAAGAGAAACAACAATAAGCTTACTAAACTAGAGTACAAGGAGTTAGAAAACAAGGAGCCCTAAGGAAAGTCTTCTCCTTAGGGTATAGGTAGGTTAATTTTAATTTGTCAGAAATTAACCTTAGTTAGTTAATAGATAGCAAGAGTTTTTGTACATTATATAAAATAGCAAAGAATAGATACTGTATACAGACAAACTTCTCCCTTACTAATACTGGAGCAAACATATATTTAATTATTAATACCAAGCTTGCTATACAAGCCGCCGAGATGTTTGGTATACATACTAAGAGGCTAAAGATACTATACAGAGTAACTAGGTATAATAGAAAAGGCCAAACATAAGCAATATACATTATTGGCTTGGACCTTAAGGTTACAGGGTAATATATCTAAGATTAGCTATTTATTATCCTTAATCTAGGATAGCATAATATAATTATTGGAAGGAAATAGCTAGCAAAACAGAATATCTAGCTGGATATAAGGAATTAGAGAATAATCTAGCCAAACAAGTACATTGATAGCAAAAAGGAGTTAAACACCAGCAGGGAAGGGAAGTAGTTACCACTATTGGGGTTAGGGTGCAAGATTACAATCCTTTGCTATAATCTCACCAAGCCTGTGGCTAGAACCAAGGACCAAGAGAATACTGACAGGTGTGACTGCCTTCTAGAGCAGGAGGACAAGAGGATTCAGAAACAGAAAGCAATCTATAGCTTATAGAGGGTAAGCAGGACCCTTGTTGGTAATTATTTAATAGAAGCAGCAAAGATACAGTAGGCTCTGGAAGGAAAGACATTAACACTAACCAATTAGTAGCTAAGGCTATGCCACCAGAATTAGTCTATTAAGCCTAGCCTGGCAGGACCTGGTGCTAACCCAACCAGGGTTAATAGGTGCCCTATATACAAAAAAGCAAATACTACACTGTAGTAACTAAGGTTTAACATTGCATTGATTGGTACAGTTAGTATAAAAATAAATCTCTGTTAAGAAAATACTGTAGCCTTTACCCTAAGCCTCTATAAATTGGATTAAATAATTAATCTAAAACAAGGCTATAAGCAGCAGGACAAGGAGCAAAAATATAAGGAGCAGAAGATACAGAAGGCAGTAAACTATATTCTTCCTGTATACTATAAAGATTATTGCAATGTCTTCTTAAAGAAGGATTCTAATAAACTTACACCAATTAAGGAAAAAGCTAACATAAAGATTAAGCTTATAGAACTAAATAACTTATATTTCTATCTACTATATAAGTACAGTATAGAGGAACTGGAGAAAATAAAGTACTATATTATTAATAATCTAGATAAAGGATTTATTGTACCAAGTTATACTCCTTATACTGTGCCAATTCTGTTTGCCCGGAAAGTAAATAGAAAGCTTTAATTCTATATAGACTATTATTAGCTTAATGCAATTATATAGAAAGACCAATACCCATTGCTACTAATTAATAAGCTTCTGCAGAGAATTAGCTCTGCAAAAATTTTCTCTAAGATTAATATCTAACAAGCTTTTTACAAGATTAGAATCCACCCAGAATCTAAGGATCTAACATTATTCCAGACAAAATATAGATTATTTAAATATTGTATTGTTCCTTTTGGGCTAATAAATAGTCCTGCTGTATTTTAGCAATATATAAATAGCCTCTTTATAGACTGCCTGGATAGGTTCCTTACTATATACCTTAATAATATCCTAATATATTTAGAGAATAAAAGTAAATATATACTCTATATAAAAATAGTACTGCAATATCTAAGGAAGGCAGGGTTACAGGCTAACTTACAGAAATTAGAGTTCTATATTAGACAGACCAAGTATCTTGGTTTTATTGTCTCTATAGATAGCATTAAGGCTAATCTAGATAAGGTTTCTGTTGTATACAATTAGTCTGCACCAATATTAGTAAAAGAAGTATAGTTATTCCTGGAATTCTGCAATTACTATTGGTATTTTATTAAGAATTATAGCAAGATTGCTAGACTGCTTATATAGCTAATGTAGAAGAATATACCTTTTATCTTTAGCAAGAAATATTAGGCTATATTCCAATACCTAAAAGGAGCCCTCCTTAGCATAGCTGTCTTGCAATATTACAATAACTGCCTAGAGACTTATCTAGAGACTAATTTATTGGATAGCATTGTAGGGGGAGTTCTTAGCTAGCTATATAATAATAGTTTCTGGTATCTAGTTACCTTTTATTTAAGGACAATGCTGCCTGCCAAATTAAACTATACTATTTACAACAAAGAGTTGCTGGCAATTGTAGCCTGTATAAAGAAATAGTATTGTAAGTTAGAGGGACTGTAGAGTATATTGCCTATCTAGATTTATTTTAACTACAAAGCACTGGAGTACTTTATAACAAAGCAATAACTAAATTTCTAACAAGCAGGCTAGGCAGAATATCTCTCTTAATTTCTATTTTAAATTTAGTATTGCACTAGAAAACTAAATGGCATTGCCAATGCATTGTCTTAACAGGAGAACTTAATTAAGGAACAGTAGCTAGGCTGCAATAAGTATTATATACAGACAATCCTTGGAGAAGATTAAGTAAGCCCAAGGGTTTAGGCTAAACTTAACCTAATTAAGATAAGAAACCTGGATCCTAAATTAATATTAGTTAATTGGATACTTATAGCTAACCACAATAACCTATTACTCCAGACCCTACACAACCAAGCAATTAACCAAAATTCCAAGAATTGGTCTATATTACAGGGCCTCCTGCTCTAGAAAGGAAAACTGTATATCCCTAAAGGGGGGAAGGAAAAATATCTATATACTAAATTACTTAATAAGATCTATAAGTAACCAATGGCTGCCTACCCTGGTTAGAGCAAAATACAGCAGATTGTAATACAACAATATTACTGGCCTGGCATAGGTGCTAAGATAAATTAATATATACAGAATTGTTAAACTTGCCAGTGCACCTACTTACCAAGAGACTTGCCACCTGGGTTACTACAACCACTACCAGTGCCTAACTAACCATAGCAATATATCTTAATAGATTTTATAATGTTTCCACCTGATAGGCATAGATACAATACAGTGTATATAGTAGTTAACTGGTTAAGCAAGCAAGTCCAATCTATACTGTATACTAAGTATACAACAGGGCAAGATATAGCTTATCTTTTTAAGAATACTATATTGCCTAAGCATAGTTTACCAGATACAATAGTCTTAGATTATAGCCTGCAGTTTATATTGGAATTTTGGGACAAGCTAACAAAGATTCTAGGTATTAAGCTAAAACTCTCTACTGCTAACTATGTATAGATAGACAGACAGACCAAAATTGTAAATTAGCACCTGGCACTATATTTACAGCTATATATTAACCATTACCAGGATAACTAGTTAGAATAGCTGCCAATTATAGACTATACTGTAGCTTTGTTACTGTATAAGACAATAGGTCTATTACCTTTTAAAATTAAACAAGGTTTTTAACTATAAATATTATTTAACTGGCAGGATTACTCAGACAGGGAGATATTGCCAAGGGAGTTAGTAAACCACCAGAATACCAAACAATATACCAAGCAGATACAAGAGATATAGGACTACACCAAAAAAAATATAAGGTCCATGCAGGAGAATTAGAAGAAGCAGGCTAATAAACACCACTATAAAATTAATTTTTAGAAGGGTAACCTGGTTTATATTTAGATAAACTATTGGAATACAGGCAGACCCAGCAAGAAGCTAGATAACTAGATAGATAGTTCCTGGCCAATTATTAATAAGATTGGTAACTTCTATCTAGTTAAGGTCCCTAATTTAGTAAAGGTTTACCCAGTATTCTTGCCTAATAAGCTCTGGCTTACCATAGATAATCTGCTACCTAGCCAGATCCCAGAGCCTAAGCCTCCAGTTAAGATTAATGGTAAATTGGAGTACAAAGTTAACAAGATCCTTGCTGTCTATAAATACTACTCCAAGCTACAATACTGGGTAAGTTAGCTGGGATATAACAGTAATCTAACCTGGTATTTTGCTTTAAATTTCTGTAACACTACTGCAAAGCTCTGTAACTTCTATTCCAAGTAACCTACAGAGCCCGGTCCACCAGTAAACTTACAATATTGGCTTGATTGCACTGCAAATAATAAGGATACCAATGAGTGGCTAGATAACAATAAGCTACTTGCACAATTAAGGGTCCAATCTTTATAAGGGGGGGGGGGGGGTAGTGTTATGGATTAGGCTGCCTTTACAAATATTTACAGCAGAGGGCTGCTCTTGCCAATATCTATTGGAGGGGGTTTTTCTGGGTTTCAGTATAGAGATATATAAACAAGCTATTGGGCCTAACCTAACCTTTTTTCTTTCTCTTCTTAACCTCTGTTTCTTGTTAGCTAGGCATAAATAGGATAAGCTCTGCTTGTATTTACTGTTTATAACAATTTCTAGGACATTGCAAATATTGGTGCTGTCTTTAATTATTAATACTAGTTTCTTAGGTAACTGTCTTCTTGGTTAGTATCCTTCCAGTTTGTCTACTATCTTAATATCTTTAACAGGAATACTCTTTAATATTCCTTTCTTTAGTGGTTTCTTGGCCTCTGTATCTTTATTATTGCCTGTCTTCTTAACAAAGGGTTCTATATACAATCCTTTATACTATGTCTTTGCAGATAGGTAAGCAGTATTCTTTAGGCTTCTCTTTCTTTCTTTTGGCTTACTAATGTATATTGTATTTATATAGAACTAGTTATTGTCTCCCAAGGTTCTTTTATCTTTGTTATACTTATCCTCTGTACTGCTTTCCTCAGAACTAATTTCTTCTGCTTTAGAGATAGGCTTAAATTCTACTTAAAAGCTCCTTATGTTTACCTAATTTTGGGTGTTCTGGGAGGAAGCAGCAGGCAGAGATATAGGTATACCTTAATTTATTAGTGGTGTACTTACTACTCTCTGGTACTATTTAATGACTGCTTTCTTCTTAGGGACACCTGTTTGGAATTTTATAGGGATTGGATCCCCCCCTTGTCCCCAATAACTAAACTTAAGTTACCTTGTACTTCTATCCCAGTAGATATATCCAAGCCTTTTGTACTCCAATAAGTAGTTATATATTCTCTGCTTGTATCTAGTTTTGTTACAGTAGTTATACAGTTCCTGTAGTGTACTAACAAGAGCTTAACAGTTAGGAAGAGAAGGCTACTGGGGGTTAGGTATCTACAGAACTTGCTAGATATATCCTTGGTTGCAAATATTATTTTATATTTGCAATACCCTAAGAGGCATTAACAATGCCTCCAGTCCTTTTACTACTTTGTTAAGCTTCTTTTTAACTTTAGAGGTATCCTCCTTGTCTACCCCAGTTACTTAAGGAACTGGCAGGATATCTCTTGGTTTGCTTTTACTCTTTCTCTTTTCTCTTGTTCTCTTGGCAGGGTCCCTGTACTTGTTCTACAATGTTAACAAAGGAATAGTTTAGTATATTAGTAGTTTGTTTAGCCTATTAAATTTTGCTGTAGCTTGCTTGGCCTTCTTTGTTAATTCTGCTAACCTATAGAACCTGTTTGTTCTTTCCCCAGTCTTAAGGATTAACTTTGCTTCCTGCAGAATGGGGCTCCACTGGAGTTTGTCTGGGTCTTCTGGATCTATATTAAGTATATTTAAGATCCTATATCCTAGTTCTTCTGGAATAGTATAGAGAAATAAGGTGGTTCTAGTATATAAATCCAAGTATTCTTTCTCTATAACCTTGTCTAAGACAGCCTTAAACTTCCAAATAAACTTAACTAGGTTTTTATTCTAGGGTCTCTGTACTCTACAGATTGCCTCTAGGTACTGCCTGGTGTAAATCTTCTGCTTAATATTGTAGGCCTTGTACTTTTTCCTAAAGGTATTGCAGAACTGGTTCTAGTTTTAGGTCTTAAAGCCCAAAAATCCATAGACTGCATTACTAATTAATAGAGTGCAGTATTCTGGCAGGCATTTAAAGCTATTCTCCTCCTAAATAAGATAGTCCTTACAGAGCCCTTTCTATATACAAAGAAATACTGTTATATTTTCTTCTCTAAAGTAAGGAGCACTGCTTGTTCCAGGACAGGGCATTGGTACTATTAGTCTCTGGTATCCAGTAAATTATATTGTAGACAAAGGAGTAGATTCTCCCCTGCTATTTTTACTTTCTATAGTAGGGGTTTTCTTTCTGACTGGGTTTTCCCTAGTTATAGTAGAACTTAAACTTAACAATATAGTATCCTGCAAAATTTTTCTCTAGCAATATTAACTCTAAACCTCTTGTAAAAGAAATTGTATAATAATACTCTGCAATAAAATAACAAAATCCTTATATCTCTGTACCTTAAAAAATACAAACCTAATAATGTATATATATATTACTTCTTGTACTGCTGGGCAGAGAAAGGGGTTTTTCTTCTCTGTCTTCTTTGGGTTAGTCTTAACCTACACCAAAACTGTATTTTCTATAGCAGGTGGATTTGCCTTGTTTCTATAGAGCCAACAATTTGGGACACTAGCTTAACTGTTGCAATTTCTATAACAGAAGGGGTACTTCTACTTATTTTCCTTAAAGTTCTTAATCTTACTTAACTTATATATCTTAGCTATGGCAGAGATCTCTTTCCTTTCTGGTTAAAGCTCTCTTTAGAGTATTGGACTTAGCTTAAGTCCCCTTTTTTTATTGTAATTCTCTCTTCTGCAATAAAAATTTCTATTGCATTGTGGTTACCAGATAAAGAGGGGAAATCCTCCTGTAAATATATTTAATAGCTTGGTGTTAAACAAGCTTAAGAAGTAGAAGAGCAACAAAATTAGGGAAAACAAGAAGGTTATAACTACAAAAAGAAATAACTAAACCTCAATGTATAATAAAAATAGAAACTTCTCCCGAAAAGATAACTCTTCCTAAGGTATACTATAAAAAGAATAATAAATAATGCTAAAAAACCCTCTACAAAAATTGTCCTTACAATACCTAACTAGCTTTTATAGTGCCAAGATATTTTCTTAGTATTAGGAAAACCTACCTCTTTTTCCTAGGGATATAGTCTCCCCACTACAATACATTGGTATAGAATTTATCTAGATATAGAGGTAGCTACTGGGTACTAGATCTTTCTATAGTCTAAAATAGCCTAGTATCCTTCTAAGGTTCTTAAATAGCTATAAAGTAAAAGCTAAATAGCTATAGATTCTCTATTATTCTAAGTATAATATCCTTGCTTAGGTGGGTATTATATTAAGCTACCCTTATTAAGAATTAGAGCCTAAGGAATTCTGGCTTGCCTCTAGATTTTCCTCTATAGTATCTATTTTACCTGCTAATTTAGCCTGGTTCTAAGATTTAGTCTAAAATAGTATCTCTATTTTTAAATAGAAATTTACAGTAGTTCTCTAGGCTATTTCTAGGCCTAAAGGTCTTTCTCTTTTCTTAGTAGCTTAGATACTAGAGGGTTCTAACCTAGTTCTTTTACTAGGTTAGAACTGGAATACTTTAAAGGGTATTAGTTTTTCTAATTAAATTAAAAGCTTGTTTTTCTGCCTGCTAGCAAAGAATTTAGGCTTATTCTCTTTAGCTAAAGCTATTCTCTCTATTTTAACCTTGTATTTAGGGTATTGTATATCTCCAGAGGTATACTTTCCTTGGTAATTAGAGTACCTAGCTCTAGAGAGATCTTCCTTTAGGGGGCAATACTTAAATCTATAGTCTCCTTTGGAGCAGAAACTATATTTAGGGGCTTTAGTACAGTACCTAGCTTGGTAGCTATACCCCTGGCAGTAATAGTATCTAGAAACTAGGTATATAGAGTTAAATAGCTCTATAGTTTTAAGCTTATTCTTAATAACTAGCCTATTGTTAATTAGGTAGTTAGCTTGCTTAGGGGTTTAGAGATCTAGAAGTATAGAGCTAGACTTTTTAGTATTCTTTAGAGTAGCTTTTCTCTAGTAGAATTACTAAATCTTAAGAAATCCTTTAAGATTAGGGTTATACTTTAGAATATTAGTCTTTTTAATCTTTTGCTAGTTCTATTTAAAGGCTTCTTTGTATACTCTATATACTAGAACAGTATACCTTCTAGTATAGATCTTATTTTTCTCTTACTTGCCAAAGGTATTAAGCTATACCTTATTTACTTTAGCTCTATCCTTAGTAGCTGTATTCTTAGCTACTAGAATAATCTTAGAGCTAGCTAGTCTTCTAGCCACTAAGAAAAGTTTAATTCTATACTTTTTATTTATTTTATTAATCTTTGTACGGGCTGTTGTATATAGAATAGTAGCTAGAAGTTTAGCCAGGGCAGAACTTCTAACCTTTAGCTTTTAAAGCTACTGGGGGGTAGGCTACTTTTTCTTTGGTGGAATTCTATTCTTAGCTATACTAGTATAGCTAGGGAGGCTCTGGGGGGCAGGGATTGGTGGTTAAGGTAGTTAGGGGGGTGGAGGTTACTCTAATATTGTTTTTAGAGCCTCTAGGCTAAATTGGCCTAATTCTGCTTAAAGCTTAGTAACCCTATTATAGTTAGGGCCTAGATTTTAAAGAACTAAGTTAATTCCTTTTTATATAGTTATAATAGCTTAACTAAGGTTCTTTCTTTTTTAAGCTAAATTTCTAGCTTTTAAGTTTACTGGCTTTGCTTTAATTCTTTGGGGACTCTCCCCTAAGCTTTAAAAGCTACCTGTATTTAATAAAGTAGATATTTTAGCTAGAAATACTAGGTTTACTAGCTAGGGAAAAAATTCTAGCTACAGTAATACTAACTTTTTACTTAGAAGTAGTAAACTAAGGTAAATTACCTTGTAAGCTTACTATACTTTACTAGTTTTTAGAGAGAACTAGTAAACTAAATACCTTTTTAAGTAAAAGGTAGAAAACTTTACAAAAGAAAGGGGGGGTAGTATATATAAAAGGGGGAAAAGATTTCTAGAATTAAGCTCTAAAAGCTATTCTAGCAGTAATTTATTTTAGAGGGGAATTACTAATCCCAGAAGCTTCTTTGGAGGGGAAACTTTAAAAACTAACTAGAAATATCTAAATCTAAAGCTACTATACTAGTGGCTATACTACTAAGGCACTAGTAGAGATAGAAATAGATATATAACTAGTAAAAGTAAAATAGTAGTTAAAGGAAAAGGGGCAGTACTAATACCTCTATTTTTAGTCTAGAAAAGTAAAGAAAAACCTTAATCTAGCTAAAGTTCTAGAACTAAAGCTAGCAAGAAAAAACTAAATAAAGAAAAAGGTCTTTCTAAGAAATAAAGCTAGTTCTTAACTAATACTAGGCTAAACTAGGTCTACTAGTAGAACTAGACTAGTTTTAGTAAGTTAAAACTAGTAAAAGGTAGTATATTCTATTTTATAGATCTAAAATAGCTAAACTAGGTAATAGTTTTTACAGAGAACTATTAAACTAAGCAGTCTTGTTTAAGCCTGTAATTATAGAAACAGAACTAAGGCCAATATAAACTATAGTAAAGCTTTTTGGGTATAGTAAGGAAAGTAGATAAAATTAATAGAGAGGTTAGTAGAAAGGTTAGTTACTAAAGCAATAAAAGGGAGGTACTGCTTCTATAGTTTGTATAGTATTTGTAGTATATAGTGCAGAAAAGGTACTTGGTGTAAATATCTAGGAATACTAGAAATACTGGTTTAGGGTAAAGATTTTTTGTTTGTAAATTATAAAGGTAATATTGGTTATATAGTCTTAAAATTTAGATATATTGTTTAGCTAGTATAGGTGTATACTGTATCCAATTTCCAGAAGATTTAGACTAATATTGGTGGTGTAGTAGAGGGAAATATCCCTTTTCTGTTAATAAATTGGTAAAATTACCTTTTTATCAACAGCACCCCCAATATAGGGCCAATTGGCCTAAAATTTAGATAGTAGCCTCTGTAAGAGACAGGCTTTTAATTAAATCTATTTTTAATGTAAAATTCCAAGAATTAACTAAGTTTAGATTCTAGTATATTTAGTTTTATCTATTTATTTAAGCTCTTTTTTCTTTTATAATTAGGACTTTTCTATATTATCTTTAAACTAAGTAGATATATAATTAATCTTATCCTGGTTAATTTAGTAAAAGAATTAGTAATACCAAAAGATCTATTTAATATAATAGATAAAGGTATTGTACTTGTTTAGGTTCTTGCCTCTATATAAAGGTGGGTTACTAACCTTAGAAGCACTGCTATAGATATTATACTTAGGCAGTATTTATAGTACTGTAAGTAGAATATTTGCATAGTATTTACTTTGCTTGTCTTCTAACAGTACTTTATAGGCATTAATATTGCCTTGCCTGCTAGAATAGTGTTAGGGGATAGACCCTATTGCCTATTTAAGCTATACTTTTATAATGAACCCCAAGGTTAATGCTACAAAATTCTATAACAAACTGGCACTACAAAGCTTTGTTAGCAGAACTAGTACATTAGTATAGATAAACCCTCTTCTAGATTAATAATAAAGCCTTTACAAAAACCCCTTTTTTTAATTTTCTTTTCTTCCTTAATAAATTCTCTATATATATAGAACCTAGTTAGCTTACCTAATTTAGAATCCTTACATTAGAATTTATTTATAATTAGTTAGGTAAACAGAGCCTTTAAATCTATAGTTTAATTAGTTAACAATAATTTAATAGCTTAGACAAGCATTGGCCTAGTCCCTATACCTGTATTAGTGGCCAGTGGTTAACAATAATATATTGAAAGTCCTAGATCTTAGATTCTTCTAGGTACACAAAAACAATATATTAAACAATAAAATAATATAAAATAAAGCCCTTTTTATATATAATAAAGGTACTTAATGGAATACAAAATAGATAGAAATAACAATAGACAAGCAGCTAAATAGACCTTCCAATAAAATAACAGTACAGCCCCGCCATAGCAAATACCCCAATGGGCAATTAATATAATAACAAGTACACAAGAATACAAAGCATTAATACTAGAATTAATATAGATAATATACCTTTAGGTGCAACAATAAAAAGAGACTTGTAAGGAGTAGATTTAATAAGTTATAGAATAATAGTATATATAAGAGAGGCTACTTTGTAATAAACTAAAGAACCTTTATTAATAAATAAACTAGACCCCAATAGCTTTAACCCCTCTTTTAAACTACAGTAAACAAGTATTGGGCAAGGTATATCTTTATAGTAATAAGGACTAAACCCTATACTAAGTATTCTATACAGTACTAAAGGGCAAGTTTAGAGTTAATAGTTATCTAATTAGTAGCAATTATAATTAAGTTACTTATAGCTTTAACTGCCTCTAGAACAAAGCTACCTTAATAATACAACCCTGGTTTAGCACCTACCAGAATAATATAACAATATTTACTAAGGATAAGTTTTTTTAAATAAATAGATACTATATTTAGAGACCCCAAAGCTACTAACAAGGTATAACAAAAGATTACTACTATAAAATAATATAATAGAGAGTTTAATACTTTCCTGGCTAAATTTAATAGAGTACTCCTTAAAGCAGGCACCTATAAATAGCCTAACAGTATTAAGAAGAACTACCTTTGTACTATAGTAAATCTAGATTTAATAGATTAAATAATTATAGTTAACAAGAAATCTACTTACTAAGAATACTGTAGTTAGCTTTATAAAACCTAGAACTAACTTATTAGTTACTGCCAATAACCAGAAGTTTACTGTTAGCAGAATAGTAACTATTAGTAAAATAAAAACTATCTTTAAGGCTCTATATCTTTTTATATACTTTTACTAGTCTAAATCCTAACACCTGCTCCTTAGGGTGGTAAACCAATTAGGGCTGCCGCTGTAGTGCATTATTGCATTGCATTACATTGCATTGCATAGTGCAATGCAATGCAACACGCAATAGCAATGTCAGGTAGGTAAAAGGGTGTAATAAGAAATGCCTGATATTGCATGCAATGCAATGCAATGTAAGGGCAATAAGCCCTGCTTTTAATGCAATACAATGCAATGTAACAGCAATAAGCCCTCTATAACTAAGTACAATGCAATATTGTATACAATATTGCATTGCAGACATAACAGTATATAGGGAAAAATTAAGTATATTAGTAATAAACTTTGGTAACAATAATAAAGTTTCTCTGTCTGGAGAAGTTACAAAAGCTCTACCCAACCTAGAACCAAGATACAAAGATATTACTGCTACTATTAAGAAATTAATTGGGTGCTATACCTATAATACAGTATTTAACTAATAACAATATCTCCCTCCTTTCTTGCTTAATATATATTTAACTTACTTGCAATAGTACTTTATTAGCTAGCCATTGATATAGGATTAAGTATCTTTTAAATTAAGTAACAATTTTTGGTAACAATCTATACAATTAATAACTTACTGGTCTGTTGCATTGCAAGCCCTCCCAGTCCTGCAAGGTTAACCCCTTTTGCATGCCAGTTATTCTTCTACATTTTGCTTAAAGAATGCAATATAGCACTCCTCTGCAAGCTCTACCTCCTTTAGTAAAATATACTACTTACCCTCCTTTACCTTATCCTGTAGTTAATCTACCTGTATATCTAGCTTATCTTCTGTATATTTCTGCTTTCTATTTTAAGCTACCTGTTGGCATTTATATCCTATAACTATAAGTCTCCTAATAGTCTTACCCTTAAGGCTTCTATAATCCCAAGCATAAGTATATTAAGCAGAGCTAAATACTTGCTCTACTTCTATACTTCTAAGCTATACTGCTAATACATTGTATACTATACAGGTGACATTGGGATATATATACTTAATCTTTTTCCAATAAGACAGGATATTGTCTGTGCTGGGGCCTCTATTAAAGTAACAATCTTTAAGGTATTGCTTAAACTCCAATTTATTTGTGTATAAGCCACCCTTATTGTTGTTATTATTGAAGTCTGCAAAATAACTGCAATGCCAAGGCTATATTTAGTTAGTAAACAATACTAGTATATATTTACTCTTTGTAACTTACTGCTGTACTGTTTATTCCTGGGTGCCTCTCTTTATAAGCTATATAGAACTAATTATAGTAATCCTTTATATATTTAACAGTGTTGGTTTAAGCTTTATATTTCTATCCTAACAAACCTTTTACTTGTTTTTAAATAGTAGGGTTAAGAACAGAGGCTATACAGTAAAGATTACCCTCTACATTGCTTGTCTATCTATAATACTCCATTAACTTCTTAAAGGCTTTCTTAACTGTGTCCTGTAAATTAGTACTAAATACTGAGTGGTCCCTTGCAGCCTTGTTATATATATTATCTATATAGTTAAACAGACCATTATAGATTTTCTATGCCTAATTAATCTAAGGAGTACTTGTTTTTGAGAGAACTGTTATTGCCTGCCAAAAAGGGTATAGAAGTACAATTAGATAATATAGGTGCCTCTATTCTTTCTCTAACAAAGTAAGCTCTGTAATCTTGGCCTTATTATATATAGATGTCCAGTGATTGATATACAATTTTAAACAAAGTACATGTATAGCTATAAGGTATATTAAACTCCAGCAGGTTTTAATATCTTGGATAACCTTAAGTAGCCTGTGTTTCAGTGTAGCATTATTGGAAGTATACTGTAAAGTCTTAAAGGCATTGCTTTGGTTGGTTAAGCTATTAATTGCATTGGCAATAACACAAACCTATATTATAGATTAGTTAAAGATAAGATTGGATTGTTACCAGGCCTTATTACCTTTTGGAGGATTTTAGTAGATATAACCACTTCTCCAACCTCCAGTATATTCCTTTTGGAGTATTGAGGCCAGATATTCTCCTGTACTGAACCAATCTTTAGACCTGCTATCAATGCATTTACTACTAGCTAGACTATATATACCAAACATAGTAGCCTTCCAGTACTTAGATTCCAATAAATTTCTTTCTCCTTTAAGTACTTTAAAATATCCTTGGCCATTGTATTATTATTGCTTATATTATTAGCTGTAATAGTAAGAAGAGAGTTCTCAAGGCTATAGATCTAAAGGTATTTTACTATATATATTGCTAGGTTTGTTCCTTTATACCTACCCTTAATATACTTAAAGCCTATAATGGCCTCCTTATAAGTCCAGTCTGCAGTAATGTAGTAGCACTTAATACAGATAAAACCCAGGTTATTTGGACTTGTCCAGCAATTAATAGCTAGAGATACTTTTGCATTTAGAGGGCAGTCTGCCAGAAGGTTTGATTGGCAATATATATAATATATATCTAACTTTGTATATAGGGCAGATTGATGTAGGAGTAGGGGCTGGATTTGGGGATTACAGAAATTACAAATAAAATTACAAAACTCTAGATATTTAACTTTATGGAATAGAATTGATATAGCAACAAACATTTAAACAATTTATATATTAATATTACTCTTGGTAAGGGCGGGAGGGTCCCTCTTTAGGTGTATATTGTTTGGCAGCACCTGGCATAGAATATATAAGTTAGGATTATTACCAGAAATTGTTACTATCTAATACTTACAAATATGGCTAATATCTGTTGCTAATGTACAGAATTTGCCTGGGACTGGTAACACTCTATTTTAAGATAAGTTTGTAATTCTAATTGTAACTGTTACTTGGCTTATAGATACTTAAGCACTGCCTGGTATATTGTATATATAATAACTGGCTCTCCAGTATATACAGTTACAGCCTGTATATAATACTTCCAGTAGCCACCAGTCCTTAAGTAGTTATTGTTTTACCTTGGGTCCTAAAAGGGCTTAAGCCCTGTCTTTGCTATTATATTAGTCCCAATCCTTGTATAACTCCACCAGGAGTAAAAATATTTATATAAATCCTTTACCTACTTTATATAGGTGACTTTCTGGCTACTTGTTGGATTGCATACAATTAGGGTCTTAAGGTTCTCCAGCAGGGGCTAACAGGGTATAAAGCTAGGTTTAATACTTGTTCTAGGTATTGTATTTTTAACTAATAGCTAAGAAGACTGAGGTATAGTACTTTCTGTTGGAGCCAGAGATAATTAAACTTCAGAATTACTGTTAAAAGGCACAGAATAAGGCTGTCTTTGGAGTATAGTGGATACTAATGTAAGATTGATTTTAACAGCAAGTCACAGCAAAGGATTGGGCAAGTAAAAAACTATAAGTAAAGTAAAGGTAAATAAGGTAAGGAGAAAGAGACTGGAGGAGTTAAGAATGGAAAAAGAATAATAATAAGGGGCTGCTGGATATCTATCCAGAAGAAAGCACTGTGTCTTAGGACTTTTACTTGTAGTTAATGTCCTGCAAAGTGGGCATTAAATCCTAACAATAGTAGGCCAGGCTGTCCAATATTAAAGCCAATACAAATAATTATATAACCAGTATAAGAAGTTCTGTTTTTGTTACAAAATATTATTTTTAGCAAAACAAAATGTTAATAGATATATAACTAAAAGTAACAATCCTTGGTAACAAACTTAGTCCAAGCTACTTTATACAAATAAGAGTTCTTTTAATATTTTTGTATTACACTACCTGCTAGGTTTTTTAACGGTTTGTCGCCGGACATGCAAAATTTAAAACAGACAAAAAAAATAAAAAAAAAACACACCTATAGAGAATTAAACCAAGGGCCTTGTTAGCTTAGTATATATATAACCAATAAAATAGATTTGTATACAATTTGCTTGCAATTATATTGTCTTGGCAATGTATTTTGTTACATGCATCAGAAAGTTATAACAAGCAAGAATAAGCAATTTAATTATACAAAACTGCTGGCAGCAGTGCAGGTATACTTACTACTGAACTATATAGGCTTAGTTAATGGTTTTTCCAATAAATTCTGGTACTATCCTTGTCCTAATACATTGAAAAAAAGTTTATCTGTTTATATCTTTTCTGCTGCCTATTAATAATACAACATTTCCCCTGCAGTCTGTCTAAGCATAGGTTCAAAATATCTACAAATATACATCCATTAGAGATTAATATAACTACAGAATTAAGTCCCAATCCTGCACAAAGTAATAATTTATAGTAACAATATACAAGGAATACAATAACAAGCCCAGCAAAACCTATACTTATTTTTATCTCTATTATTACTGCTCTTTTAGCTATATTCTATTACCTTAGAAGGTTATAAAGGATATCTTTACCAAATAACTTATTGCTGTATTGCAGTTAGTATTAACTATACTACAAGATACTGCAATTTGCAAGGCTTTGCAAAGAATAACCTATCTTATAATGCAATCTCTAAATCCTGGGCAAAGTAATAATTCTTGGTAACAATTTATAAACAATACTCTACAGTATAGAGAGCCCAATAAAACCTCTACCTCTTCTTTTACCTTAGAAGGTAACAAAGAATATCTTAACCAAATAACTCTTGGTTACTTTAAAGTTAGTATTAACTATGCTAGAAGACACTGTAACTTGCAAGGCTTTGCAAAGGGTAACAGACCTATCTTATACTATAGGCTATACTTGCCCAGGTTTTAATTAGGGTACCTTACCTGTACCAGCTGCCCCAGAGAATCTTTTATTAATTGGTAAAATTTGGGTTAGCTCTGCTCTGCAAATCCAAGTAGTAGAAGTATTGGAGATACAGTAAATTGCATTGTCTGCAAATATTAACCTATAAATGTTTATTTAATATTATATATATATATATATTGCCCTGGATCTTACCCTGTAATTGTAACAGGCAAAGGAGTTCTGCTTACTTGTAAATCTAGGTTACCAATAACTAAGGCAAAGTAATGCTATTTGCTTAATTTACTTTGTATATACTCTGCCTCTAACCCAGTTTTAATAAACAGTAGCACAAGGAATAAAGTAGTAAAGTACTTATAATCTACCTTCTAACTGTCCTTAATTAATTTCTCTGTTGTATAGATTACTGGGTCTGTACTATTTTGTAAAAAGAAGGGATAGCTAACTTGCTACAGAACTAACTAAATAAGTCTTATATTCTCTACTTTAAGTATTAGCCTATCCCTGTGTATTTGCTCTATATCTATACCTAGAGTTTGTACATTGTTAGCAGAGTAATTTGTACTACAAGGCACTACTGGTATAATAATTATAATTATACTTATTGTTAGATATTTACTTATATTTAAATAGTACTACTATTGTTCCCTCTATAACTTCTTAAAGTGCCTCTACTGCAGATACTTGCTATTGTATCTTGGGATCTATAAATATCTTATTACTAATTTTATATACAAGGCAAGCAAAGGATTGTTAGGGAATAATAAAATTAGTTATTTGCTACAGAACTTAGATTTCCTTGTTAGCTTCTAGTTAGCTGTTAGTATAATTAATTAATAGAGGGTTCCAGAGGACAACCCACTGCTTAATATTGCTTGTTAGATTGGAATATATATTCTCCCCACTTATTGGGCCTGCAGACAACACCATTAATGCATTGAAATCTGCTGTGGTTATTCTTTGTATCCCGTTGCATGTTCTGCCACTTGGCTGCATAACTTAGGTATTTAATTAAGACAGTTATTAGAATCCAATGCTCTATATTTACTATAATAACTGGGACAATAGGTACTTTCTTTATTATTATAAGGATTTAAAATATCTGTACAAGCAGACAAAAGAGAGAAAACAGTTAAACCACTTAGTAATATCTGGCAGGTCTACAGAGTATCTATTTTCTATTCTGTAGTTAGCTTTATACTAAGTTATAGATTGTTACCAAATATTGTTATATATATTGTCCCTCTTTGGATTGCAATACCCCAATTCTAATTTTGCCTCTTATACTGTAACTAGACTTAATTAAGCCCCCTATTGTATCTTCTATTTACTTCTAACTGCCCTAAATCTACTCCTTAACCCTTATTCTTATATTACAATAGATATATCTGCTAAAAAGGCACTGTTAATTGCACCAAAGGCTATCCAGGCTTGTATTTAAGACAAGGAACTTAACAATAGAGGAAAGGTTTTGGCAAGAGCATTAGGTATAGACTGCAAGGCAAAATTTAAGGTACTTTAATAACTAAGAGCATTACTACAGTAGTAAGTTAGTATTAATATAGTATATAAGGTAAGAACTGTAGTATACTTAGATATCTTTATAGGCTAAATTCCAATCCTATTAAGCAGAAGATTTAGGAGGCCAGTGCTGTTAAGGCTTTAATAGAGAAGTATTTGCAGAATTAGTATTTATACAAATACCTTAAGAATAAATTTGCTTGGAAGGATACAGTAGCTACTAATAAGCAGCAGCAAGTAAATACTGCTTGTCTAAAGAGGTTAGTTAATTAGAGACCCAAGAAACAGTGCAGAGAGAATATTGCATAACCTAAGGTAAAGAGGCAGGTATACTGTAACAGAATCTTATAATAATTATAAGGTAGAAACTAAGTATAGACTGCAGTCTCTTTAACTAAATTCTTTAAGTGCAAGCCTTATATCTTGTATAAGAGAGTGGGTGGCCAAGATTATATAACAGCAGGAGCAGGAAGTCTTGCTAAGTAGTTAACAGATATTGGAGGTAGCTAGAGTTAAGCAGTGTTACACTAATATTAAGATAGATAAGTTTATTAAGTATCTTAAAGCCAATAATCTACCATAGAAGGCTACCCCTCCCCCTTATAAAAAGCTTCTATTAAATGCTAAGGCCAAGGCTGTACTTTCCTTAGATAAAGAGCCCAATAACTCTGACACTAAAGATAATAATTAGATTAACTATAGTATATAGTATTAGCTATTATTACTTTACTTCCTGTACTTCTAATATTCTTGTTACCCCTCTTATTACTGCTTCTAATGGAGTAACTGAGGCCAAGCAAGAACATAGGCCAAGTAATGGAATAAGGCTTTAAAAATTGGTAGAGAGATACAAAGAGCTATATAGTTTACCTACCAGCAAGAAATAGATAACCCTGTTTGTAGCAAGCAGTTAAATAAGGTATTTAGTGGATATATTATATTGGTATTTATTGTATAAGAAAGTAAATGCAGGGCTTAACATAGCTAGAAGCAGTACAGATACATAGCTATGCAGGTAAAAGAGAGAAAAGGTATATTACTAGCAAGTAGTAAAATATAGATAACCCTGTTTGTAGCAAGCAGTTAAATAAGGTATCCAGTAGGTATATTGTATTGGTGTTTATTGCACAAGAAAGTAAATGCAGGGCTTAATATAGCTAGAAGCAGCACAGATATATAGCTATACAGGTAAAAGAGAGAAAAGGTATATTACTAGCAAGTAGTAAAATATAGATAACCCTGTTTGTAGTAAGCAGTTAAATAAGGTATCCAGTGGGTATGTTATATTGGTGTTTATTGTGCAAGAAAGTAAATGCAGGGCTTAATATAGCTAGAAGCAGTACAGATATATAGCTATGCAGGTAAAAGAGAGAAAAGGTACATTACTAGTAAATAGTAAATATATAGAAGCTATAGATAGAGCAACAAAAAAAAGGATTGTAGAGAGAGAGAGAGGTAGAGAAAAAGAAGTTAGATAAGAATAAGGTAACTTTGTAGCAGGATCTTAGCTCTTACTGTATTACACTAATCCAAAGAAGTATAGGTAGCAGTAAGCCTGGCAAAGATTTATTAGCTACAATAAAGATAGATATTTTTCCTTTGTTTAAAGTATTTAGTATTAGGAATTAGGTATAAAATATATAATATATAGAAATTCTATATACTTGGCTATAGTCTTTGTATACCCAATATTTGTACAAAATTGCACCTTAGGTATATATCTATATACCTAAAGTTAACCAGAATTATCTATTTTAAATACATTAAATATATAGGAAGAGGCATCTATACTATTACTGTTTTAGAATATTAAAGTAAATATAATGTAATTAAAATATAGTTAAATAGAATTAGAATTGTTACTAAAAATTATTACAATATTTAAATCTCTTTGTTAAGGAGTATATATTAATAGCCAATGGTTAATTACCCTTTCTGTTAAATAGAGACCCATTGTTATTTTAATTGGTTTGTTATTTTGTCTTGTAATTCTCTGTTCTCTTTTGGTAGATTTTTATAATTCTATAAGTTAAAGACAATTATTTTTTCCTTAGTTAAATCAGTATTCTATTTATATTGTAATATTAATAGCTATATTAATTATTGGGTAACATTTCTTTTATATAGTATATATAAAGTATAGGGCCGCGATGAGAATCGCCTCCACGCGGTGCGGCCTGGTTACTGATGACCTTTCTTGCAATAGAAAGGCATTTGCTAAACAATTCTTATGGTTGGAGGTGCACAGTTAAATGGTGCTAGGTAAAGCCAGTGCTTGCAGGCTGCGTGCAACACAGGACTACCAACTAAATAGGTATAAAAACTATCTAAATATACTTTTAAGAGTAAAATAACAGTAATTCCTGGTAAAGGATATATTAACTCTGCTTAATCCTCTTAAAAGGGGTGGAATAGGATACCTGTAGTACCCTTGGGACCTTTTACTGCAAACTCTCTGTGTGTGCACCTTCTTGCTTAGGCTATACATAACCAGAGTCCTTAGGGTTTCGAAATTGATTGAACTGCCATTAATAAAGGTTAGAGAGGTATACATTGTTAAGGGAGGATTTTAAGACATTGTTAAGCAATGGTCTCAAGACATTATTAAGGTAGAATAAATAGATTAGGGCTAGGGGCATGGAGGCCACTAGAAGGTATAGAAAATTGGGTTGGACAGTAGCCAGGCCATGGTTTGGAATACTACGCGAATAAAGGCTGCTGCGGAGGCAGGCCTATACTAACTATATACACCAAAATATTCCTATTCCTATATCTATTTAAACCACGGAGAAGCCAGAGACCTAAGCACAGAGAAGCCGGAAATCCAATCACAGAGAAGTGGCCAAACCAGGGTTTTAACAACCATTAGCATGGAACAATCAAGGAAGGAGAACAGGGTATTAGTTAGTGGAATAGCAATACTTAGGCTATACTGCCTGGCTAGGGGTATAGACCTTTTAAATCCTGCAAGGCATGGTTAGCCCTATTAAGAAGAGATTTAATAGGGTAGCATAAAGCAGTTAACACCTGTGGGGTGCAGTATATAATGGAGGTGATGGGGCTGGGACAGGCTGGCTGGAACACCTTCTATATGGCTTGAGAGGATGGATGTGTATGTCAGTTTGTAGAGAGAATCTATAAGGGATTGGCATGGGCTTAAGGAGCAAACAGAATAAAGGGCATAAAGAAAAGCCTTGCCTCTGGGTGGATCTTCCAAATTAAGGAGTTACAGTGTAAGCTTTGGCAAAAGACACAGGGCCTTAGGAGAAAGTATAGTAGAGATTTACTACCTCTACTTGTATTATAGTTAAGTTTGTTTAGCTATAGTGCAATTTTATTCCTGCTAATTTGGAGCTAGAAAAGGGCATTTAACCACCCATGCTTTGGACCTACTACTGGGTGCAATTAGAACTGTATGGCAGGGAAACCCATTGGAGAGAGGTATAGCCTCTATTCTTTCTTTGGATATAACTGGAGCCTTTGACTATGTTATTCCAGACAGGCTAGTCTATATTCTAAAGAAAAAGGGTATTCCAGAGTCTCTAGTAGGTTGGGTTAGAAGCTTTATACAGGATAGAGCCTCTATTCTTTGGTTTAAAAATAAGGCTTCTAAAACCTTTAATATCTATGCTGGAACTCCTTAGGGGTCTTGTATATCTGCAATTCTATTTCTCTTCTATAATGCTGAATTGGTGGATCTATGCAATCCAGAGCACCAGAAGGTATTAAGTATAGGCTTTAGTAATAATATAAACATTATAGCCTATGGAAAGTCCACTGAGCAGACTACTAGGGCCCTAAATAGAGTCTATGGAAGGTGTATTGCCTGGGCAAAGAGGTATAGGGCTAGGTTTGCCCCTGAGAAGTACTCTCTAATGCATTTTTCAAGAAATACTAGAAGGTTTAACCTTGGAAAACTACTAGTTTTGGAGGGAACCAATATAACCATTTAACTACAAGAGAGTCTTAGAATTCTGGGTCTATTTCTAGATTCTAGGTTAAATTGGTTACAGCATTACAAAGCAATAGAGAGGAAATTAGCTACCCAAACCAATGCATTGGCTAGGTTAACTGGCTCTACCTGGGGTATTCCATTGGAGGAAGGTAGACTACTATATAAAACAGTGGTTCTACCAGCAATTACCTATGCCTCTATAGCCTGGCATACACCTACTCTGGATGGAAATTCCAAAGGATTGGCTAAGAAGCTAGAGACCTTCCAAAATAATGCTCTAAGGATAGTTAGTGGAGGTTTTAGGGCTACTCCAATCCATGCATTGGAAACAGGCACTGGAATTGCCCCCCTAAACCTAGTTTTGGATGCCCAGGTTGCTCTATATAGAAGGAAAACAGCAAGCTCTAGGATTGAAAACCTTATTAAAGAGAAATGCCTTAGAATTCAGACAAAGCTTTAAGAACCAAGGAACCACCAATGCTGGAACCAGCTTAATAAAAAGATTAGGCATCCAGAGGAAACTTTAGAGAATTGGTAGAATCTCTGGCTAAGGAATGGATTAAGGCAAGAGAATAGGTCCTCTAGCAAATCTTAGGCTAAAGAGGCAATACTAGCTTTCTGGAGAAAGAGATAGAGTAGAGTTACTAGGGAACTAGACCTTAGAATTAACCACTACCACCTAACTCCAGATTCTAGACCTCTAAACCTTTATAGAGGTCTCCAAAAAGCTCAGTGCTCTCTAGCTATATAGCTTAGAACTAGAAAGATTGGTCTAGCTGCTTTTCTCTATAAACAAGGGGTTCCTGGCTATAATAGCCCTCTATGCTCTTGTGGAAGAGGTCAAGAAACTCCAGTCTATGTTACTATATACTGTAAGAAGTATACCCTAGAAAGGGAGGCCTTAAAGGCTTAATCAGGCTCTATTGACTTTAAAAGGCTCTTGGGAAGTGCAAAGGGAATTAACTACCTAACTAGGTGGTAGCTCCAACAGAGAATCCTGCCACAGTTCTATTTAGCAAATTCTTTATTCTATAGGATATAGAAGGCAGCCTGCTTGCTTGTATTGCTGTTATTCTCCTTATTGTACTATTTTCTTCTACTTTTACTTTATTCTTTCTATTTCTCTATCTCTCTCTCTCCTTTTCTATGTTATTCTATATATTTCTACTATACCTCTCTTTTCTTTTCTTTGTATAGCTAAAATAGGCAATAGTTTTTCTTTATTATATACTAAAAGCCCTGTACTATCTACTCTCTTTATTGGTTTTTCCTTTATTTTGTTTGTTTTGTATAACCTTTGTGTTCTTGCAAGTTATTTTGTTTATTGTTGCTCTATTTGTTTTGTTTTGAAGAACTGTCAATTCCTAACTGCACAGGAATACTGGGTAGGCTTAATGCTAAGAAAGCAGGCTCAATAAAGCATGTATATACTAGTCTAGCAGCTCCCAATGGCCCTTAAGGCTCAGGGTGTATTAATTTATTATTATTATTATATATAAAGTATATTGGATTTTAAATTATTATATTAAGCTACAAAACTTAACTATTTACTTACAATACAATCTTGTACACTACTAATATTATAGATTATATATTGGTCAAGGGTGGAAGCACTGTAAAGAGAAATATAGTATATATTGGAAGCATGTTTAAATAAATATTTAGACCAATATATTAATAAGAATTGGCCGCCAACTGTTATATATTATAATATAACTCTATTAACTAATTCTACTAGTTATAATAATTTCCAGCAATATTTTTGGCCTTTGTCTGTAATTAGTACCATTGAATATTGTAATTATAGATATTCCAATTTTGCAGTTATTTGTGTACAAAAATATTATTGGAAATATAATAGAAACAATTTTTCTATAAATAAAAGCCTACTACAATATACAATATAGTTTCTATAATATATACTAATCTCTTTATTCTACTAATTTTCTTTTCTTGTTTTCCTTATCCCTCTAATCTTCTCTAATATATATATAACTGTTTTATATTTCTGTATTTCTGTTGTAAGATTTCTCTCTATAATTAGTTTACTTAGCTTACTTTAAGACAGACATAGTAACAATTTCTAGTAACAATTTTATAATATTGCTATAAGTATAATAACTCTATGTATAAAAATATAGATACTTTAAAAACCTATTACAGTATTGTCTGCCTATATTATTGGATTGCAGAAAAAAAGCTACTCTTAGAGAACCTAAGAGCTACCTCTAGTATATATATAATTAAATACTATTAGGGAGTTATAGCTCTTGGGGAAGGAATATATAAGCTTGGGTTCTTTATAGAGAGAAGTCTATGGTAGAGTATTATAAAGAAAATTGTAATGTTATGCAAGGCCTTGGGCTTCTAGCCTAACACTAACTTAAATATTACTGGATTCCTTAACAACAGACAGGAATTGCTTATTATTTTCTACTGGCAGGGCATAAAATAGAATTCTACCAGAAAATAACAGGGCTTTTAAGTAATAGTACTACTTTTATCTATATTGTCTGTAAGATCTTAGAGTAGATACAAAGTAATATTCTCTTGCAGTGTAAGGCCTTAAATCTACTGCTATACATTGCTGCCAAGGAGACCCTTGTTACAATGTTTGGTTAGTAACAATTTTTTGTAACAATACTTATACAAAATCCTCTCCAGGAAGATTTCTATATTGTTATTAGTAAGTTAATGTAGAACTGTCTACAGTAGTTAAATCTACCTGTTAGTTAAGGCTATCTGGTACTTCCTAAAAATACTTAAGGCTGTTAAGTATATATATATAGGCTGCAGCAATATAGATACTACCAAGTATAAGGCTATACAGGACAGCAAGAAGCATTACAAGGAGAAGGCTGCAGAAGAGACTATAGCTATAGTTTAAATAGTATATAGAACAATAGAAGAGAAGATTGCTAGAAATACTGCAGAGAGATAGCCCCAGAAACTAGAAAAACCTAGTCTACCCAAGAAACCTAAGGTACTAGCTAGGGCTTTACTTAAGGAACCCAAGGCACTAGCTATGGCTTTACCAAAGGAATATAAGGTAGCAGCTAGGGCTTTACTTAAGGAATATAAGGCACCAGCAAGGGCTTTATCCAAGGAACCAAAGGTATAAGCTAGGACTTTACCTAAGTAAGAAACTAGGAGTTACAATAATATATTTTCTAGTTAATAATGCCAGGTAGCTTAAGGAGTAAACTTAGAGAAGCTTACTCTAATACTTATAAAGCCTGTTACTGGTATATATTTAGTACAGTACTGATAGTATTCTGTTATATTTAGTTTGTTAGTGGTTACAGAGATTAACAATGCAGATAATAATTTAAGAGATATTGGTAATAATTCCAAGTAATAATTCTATTACTAACTAAAAATTTAATTACTAACTAATTATATAATAAAATAATTTTTTTAGATACCCCTTTTACTTATTAATAAGAAAGCCCTTAAATTTAGTCTTATTAAAATCTAAGCCATTCTTCTCTTCTGACTCCAATTTACTAACTTTATTAACCTCCACTATATCCTCTTGTAGTGGCGGAGATAGCCATTAAGGCATAGAATTAATAGCTATATTCTGTTAAAATACCTGGAGTATTTCTTGTGCCTCCTTATTCCCAATATTAGTGGCTTAAAGATACTGGTAACCATTGTAAACTATTAACTATTCTTGCCAACAAAGCATTGAGGCAATGCAGCCTTGCACCAAACTAATTGTATTTCCAGGGTTACTTAGCATAGATTCCTGGGAGAACCAATCCTTAGTTAATGTTATAATAGTAAGACTAAGTAAAGAACTACTAACCTTAACCTTCTTTAAAGGTAAACTTATATCTGGCTTTTTTAAGGCAGCATGCTTGGTTAAAGAGGCACCTATAAATATTTTAGTAGTATTTAGATAACCTTCTGTAGTATTCTGTTTATCTTAAGTAACTTTTATAGCAATTTAGTACTTCTTATACTCCTGTAACAGGCCTTTTTTAAATTGTTGCTGTATAAGTTTGCTAATTGTAGTATTTTCTATAACCTTTCTATTATTGGGCATTATATCCTTCCTGTTATATATATATTAGTATACTCTCTCCAGTTACTAAATATTATTATAACTAACTATATAGTTATCTTCTTAAGCTTCTTTTTGCAGTTGTAGTATACCTTCCTATCTGCATTAGTAGCTTACTTAAGGGCCCAATAATTAGAGTCTAAACTGGTATATCTTTCTTAAGCTTGCTGGGATTTGGGTTATATTAAAAGGGCTTTTTAAGGAGAGACCAGTATTATTAGTAATACTGACATAGTGCTATCTGGCAGAGAGGTAGGGTAAGGCAGCTCTTAGACAGAAGAAGGTTTAAGTAAGGGAATATATATTAGTTAAAATTAATAAGCTTAATAGGAAAGTTTAAAAGATATTTAAAAGAAAAAAATATTAGCTAGTAAACTAAGGCAAGATTGTTTTGTTTGCTAAATACCCTAGTAACCAGTATTGTTATATTAATAGATACTTAGTAATATTTTTTTTCTTCTGTTTTCCTTTTTTCTCTTTTTCTTACATGCTTCTCTTCTTTAATTTACACCATTGGATTTCTTTGCTAATATTTAATTCTGTATAAGAATTTAATTGAACTGCTTATCTTAAGACTAACCTAGTAATAAATCCTGGTATTAATTTCTGTAGCTAGGGATAATTACTAACTTACTATACCTCCAGATATATTACTATATACTTTGTGTTGAAACACTGTTATCTTAAAGTTATTAAGATAGCCCCAAATGCTAAGTCTGTACTGCAGAACAAGTTATACAAGGCACCAAAGGGTGCAGGGTCAATAACAGAGTATTGGTTAGCCATTAGTAGATAGAATAGAGAAGTAACTGCTTGGGTTACAAGATCTATAGAATACACTAAGGAGAATTACAAAAGAGAGTATCCCTATCCAAGTTACCCTTATTGCCCTATACTAAAGGGAACTTGTAAGTTAATTGTTTCCTCTAGAAAAGACAGAAATTGCTAATTAATTTCCAGTTACTAAGTATAAAATTAAATTTTACCAGAAAATAACAGAGCTTTTAATAAACTGTTCTACTTTTACATATATTGTACATAAGATTATATAGAACATAGGTAATAACTTTTACTAGCAGGCAGAAGCATTGAATACCCTATAAGTTACTGCCAAAGAAACTCTGGTAACTATATTTAAAGGTTAGTAACAATTTTTTATAACAATGCTTATACAAAATACTTTCCAGAAATATTTCTAATCCATTATTAGCTAGTTTGTTGGGGACTATCTATGGTAGTTATATTTAACTTTAAGTTAAGGATATTTGGTACTTCCTGAAAATACTTAAGGCTGTAGGCTGTATATATATATATAGTGTACATAATAAAGCTACCAAGTATAAGACTGAACAAGACATTAAGAAGTATTAAAAGAAACAAGTAGAAGTAGCCCTTGCTTATATAGCTTAAAGAATATTGGACCAGGAGTATACAGGAAACAGTGTAGAGAGTAACCCAATAGAACAGAAAAGTTTAGGTAGCACCAAGGAAAATAAAGTACTAGCTAGGGTGTTATACAAGGAAACTAATGCACTGGCAGGGGCCCCTGTAAAGGAACCTAAGGCACTAGCTAGGGCCCCAGTAAAGAAACCTAAGGTACTGGCTGGGGGTTTACCCAAGGGCCCTAAGGCCCTAGCTAGGCCTTCCCCCAAGCAGGCAACTAAGGGCATTAATCCCAAGCCTGTATACCTAATTATACTAGGAAGCTCTGTAGTTTAAGTAGAAGGGGCTTTGGCTAATAGTTTTGTTGCTGTTTAAAGGTGTATAGGTAGCATGGTGTTAGTGGTTTAGTAATATATATTTTGTACTGGTAGTTTTTAAATAAAATAGTAATAATATTTGGTAACAGAATAATTCTTAAATTTTCTAAATTTTCTCTTTTGGTATCCTTGGCAGGAAATTACTAAGTACTTATATCTTAATAATATATTTCTTATTACTAACATAAATATACAATATTGCATTGCATTACATTACATTATATACAATGTAGCAGCAATGGATAAAAAGCTTATTGCATTGCATTGTATATAATAGCTATACAATACAATAAGTTTTTTTAATTTTAACTGTGACAGCAATGCATCTGGTACTTACTGGTGCAATGCAATGCAATATACAATGAAAAATACTGGGACCTATATTACATTGCATCGCATTGCATTGCACCAGTAGCCCTAAAACCAATGGACTGGTAACCAATACTAAACTAGTCTAACCAATAAGCTAAATAGATTAGAACTAATAAAATTAAATACTAAAAATAACTAAGACTCTGTCTCTATTGTATAGATACTATATATAGAATCTAAGAATATTCTTTTCTACTACCTTTTTATTCTATACCTGTGGTAAATTAGACCAACATTGAACAGTTTCAAAAAACCAAGATATTATTAATATAGATAGATATAAATTTATTAATATAGTTCTGTAGCACCCAGTTAATATATTTCTAGAATATACTAGGGGTATTTACTAAACCAAAAGGTATTACAAGCTATTTAAATAGGCTATATTGTATTCTAAAGGCTATCTTTTACTTATTGCCATTGGCAATCTATACTTTATAAAATATATAGATAATATCTAGTTTTATAAACCAGTGTACTTTGTCTATCCTTTCTAATATTTTATTAATTAATAGTAGTAGGTAACAGTCTTTCTTTGTAAGGGTATTAAGAGTACAGTAGTCTATATAGAAATATAATCTACTACTAGGCTTTTTAGTAAACAAAACAGGCACTACTGCTAGAGAGTTACTAATATAGATAAAGCCTTTATTAAGGTAATCTATTAAGGTTTTTTAAAGTACTAGTAATTTATTATAAAATATCTAATAGAGTAGTCTCTAAGGAAGTTCTAGGTCTTTACTCTCTATATTATAGTTTAGCTTAATTTTATAGTTAACACTAGGTTAGTATAGCAATAGTTAGTTAGCTACTTAATAATTAAAGATATCTAGGTATTTATAGTAGACTTTAGGGACCTTATCTCTTAGGTTAGTATACTTCTTAATGTACAAGGCCTTTTTAATATCTACTAAACTAGTAGTAAAGACTTGGATTCCCTGTTCCTTATTTTTTTAGTATTTAATATATAGTTTAAAGGCTACTACTAAGATCTCTTAGTTAACTAAACTATTATAGATAGACTAAACTTAAATATTTATCTCTCTATAAACTAAGGTAGACTTTTTTAGGTTAACCCACTAACTATTTTATTCTATATATAGAGTCCCTAAGAGAATATCTTGGTCTTTTATACTGTATACTTTGTAGGCCTATATTGTATCTTAAAGGCCTCTAATATTAATATTAAGTTTAATAACTACTAATGTTGTTTCTGGTGCACAATCTTGCTATATATATAGAGGACAAGGATTTACTTTAATATATTAAAGGTTATACTTTTGGATATAACAAGAGTCTATAATTAGGGCTGCCGCTATAGTGCATTATTGCATTGCATTGCATTGCATCGCATAGTGCAATGCAATGCAATACATAATAGCAATATTAGGTAGGTAAAAGGGTGCAATAAGAAATACCTAACATTATATATAATACAATATAATGCAAGGGCAATAAACCCTGCTTTTAATGCAATACAATGCAATGCAACAGTAATAAGCCCTCTATAACTAAGTACAATGCAATATTGCATGCAATATTACATTGTAGATATAACAGTATATAGGGAAAAATTAAGTATATTAGTAATAAACTTTAGTAATAATAATAAAGTTTCTCTGTCTAGAGAAGTTACAAAAGCTCTATCTAACCTAGAACCAAGATACAAAGATATTACTACTACTATTAAAAAATTAATTAAGTACTGTATCTATAATATAGTATTTAACTAACAATAATATCTCCCTTCTTTCTTACTTAATATATATTTAACTTACTAATTGTATTGCAATAGTACTTTATTAGCTAGCTATTAATATAGAATTAAGTATCTTTTAAATTAAGTAATAATTTTTGGTAACAATCTATATAATTAATAACTTACTAGTCTATTGTATTGCAAGCCCTCCTAGTTCTGCAAGGTTAACCCCTTTTATATACTGGTTATTCTTCTATATTTTATTTAAAGAATATAATATAGTACTTCTCTATAAGCTCTACCTTCTTTAGTAAAATATACTGCTTACCCTTCTTTACCTTATTCTATAGTTAATCTATCTATATATCTAGTTTATTTTCTATATATTTCTACTTTCTATTTTAAGCTATCTATTAGTGCTTATATTCTATAACTATAAGTCTTCTAATAGTCTTACCCTTAAGGCTCCTACAATCCTAAGTATAAGTATATTAAGCAGAGCTAAATACTTGCTCTACTTCTATACTTCTAAGCTATACTGCTAATACATTATATACTATACAGGCAATATTAGAATATATATACTTAATCTTTTTCCAATAAAATAGAATATTGTCTATACTGGGGCCTCTATTAAAGCAATAATCTTTAAGGTATTGCTTAAACTCTAATTTATTTATATATAAGTTACCTTTATTGTTGTTATTATTAAAGTCTGCAAAATAACTGCAATGCCAAGGCTATATTTAGTTAGTAAATAATACTAGTATATATTTACTTTTATTATAATAATATATTATATACTGGAATCTAAACTCAGTTAATTCTTGGAATTTTATATTAAAAGTAGGTTCAATTGAAAGCCTGTCTCTTACAGAGGCTACTATCTAAATTTTAGGCCAATTAGCCCTATATTTGTAGTGCTGTTAATAAAAAGGTAATTTTACCAATCCATTAACAAAAGAGAGATACTTCCCTTTACTACACCACTAATATTAGTCTAAATCTTCTGGAAATTGGATACTGTATACACCTATATTAGCCAACCAATATATCTAAATTTTAGAACTGTGCAACCAATATTGTCTTTACAAACCATAAGCAAAAAATTTTTATCCTAAACTAGCAATTCTAGTGTTCCTAGCTACTTGCACCAAGTACCTTTTCTGCACTATACACTATAAATACTATACAAACTGCAGGAGTAGTACCCCCCTTTTATTGCTTTAGTAACTAACCTTCCTACCAATCTTTTCTACTCTCCTTACTATACCCAAAGAACTTTACTATAGTTTGTATTGGCCTTAGTCCTGTTTCTGCAATTACAGGCTTAAATAAGACTGCTTAGTTTAATAGTTCTCTGCAAAAACTATTACCTAGTTTGGCTATTTTAGGTCTATAAAATAGAATGTACTACCTTTTACTAGTTTTAACTTACTAAAACTAGTCTAGTTCTACTAGTAGACCTAGTTTAGCCTAGTATTAGCTAAGAACTAGCTCTATTCCTTAGAAAGACTTTTTTCTTTGTTTAGTTTTTTCTTACTAACTCTAGTTCTAGAACTTTAGCTAGATTAAGGTTTTTCTCTGCTTTTCTAGACTAAAAACAGAGATATTAGTACTGCCCCTTTTCCTTTAACTACTACTTTATATTTACTAGTTATATATCTATTTCTATCTTTACTAGTGCCTCAGTAGTATAGCCACTGGTACAGTAGCTTTAGATTTAGATATTTCTAGTTAGTTTTTAAAGTTTCCCCTCCAAAGAAGCTTCTGGGATTGGTAATTCCCCTCCAAAATAAATTACTACTAGAATAGCTTTTAAAGCTTAATTCTAGAAATCTTTTCCCCCTTTTGTATATACTACTCTTTTTCCTTTGTAAAGTTTTCTGTATTTTTCTTAAAAAGGTATTTAGTTTACTAGTTCTCTCTAAAAACTAGTAAAGTATAGTAAGCTTATAAGGTAATTTACCTTAGTTTACTACTTCTAAGTAAAAAGTTAGTACTACTGCAGCCAGAATCCTTTCCCTAGCTAGTAAACCTAGTATTTCTAGCTAAAATACCTACTCTATTAAATACAGGCAGCTTTTAAAGCTTAGGGAAAAGTCCCCAGAGAATTAGAGCAAAGCCAGTAAACCCAAAAGCTAGAAATTTAACTTAAAAAAGAAAGAACCTTAGTTAAGCTATTATAACTATATAAGAAGGAATTAACTTAGTTCTTTAAGATTTAGGCCCTAACTATAATGGAGTTACCAAGCTTTAAGTAGGATTAGGCCAATTTAGCCTAGAGGCTCTAAAAACAATATTAGAGCAATCTCTACCCCCCTAACCTCTAATCTCTACCCCCCAGAGCTTCCCTAGCTATGCTAGTATAGCAAAAACTGGAATCCCTCCAAAGAAGAAGCTTCTAACCCCCCAGTAGCTTAGAGAGCTAAAGATTAGAAGCCTAGCTCTAGCTAAACTTCTAGCTACTATACTATATACAATAGCCCTGGCAAAGATTAATAAAACCACCAAAAAGTATAGCATTGGACTCTTTTTAGGGGCTAGAAGACTAGCTAGCTCTAAGATTATTTTAGTGGCTAAAAATACAGCTACTAAAGATAGAGCTAAAGTAAATAAAGTATAGCTTAATAGCTTTGGCAAGCAAGAAGAAAACAAGGTCTATACTAGAAGGTATACTGTTCTAGTATATAGAGTATACAAAGAAGCCTTTAAATAGAACCAGCAAGAGATTAGAAAGGCCAATATTCTAAAGTATAACTATAATCTTAAAGGGTTTCTTAGGATTTAGCAATTTTACTGGAGAAAAGCTACTCTAAAGAATACTAAGAAGTCTAGCTCTATACTTCTAGATCTCTAAACCCCTAAGTAAGCTAACTACCTAATTAACAATAGGCTAGTTATTAAAAATAAACTTAAAACTATAGAGCTATTTAACTCTATATACCTAGTTTCTAGGTACTATTACTGCCAGGGGTATAGCTACTAAGCTAGGTACTGTACTAAAGCCCCTAAATATAGTTTCTGCTCCAAAGGAGACTATAGATTTAAGCATTGCCCCTTAAAGGGGGACCTCTCTAGAGCTAGGTACTCTAATTGCCAAGGAAAGTACACCTCTAGAGATATACAATGCCCTAAATACAAGGTTAAAATAGAGAGAATAGCTTTAGCCAAAGAGAATAAGCCTAAATTCTTTGCTAGCAGGCAGGAAAATAAGCTTCTAATTTAATTAAGGGAACCAATACCCTTTAAAGTATCCCAGTTCTAACCTAGTAAAAGAACTAGGTTAGAACCCTCTAGTACCTAAGCTACTAAGAAGAGAGAAAGACCTTTAGGCCTAGAAATAGCCTAGAGAACTACTGCAAATTTCTATTTAAGAATAGAGATACTATTTTAGGCTAAATTTTAGAACCAGGCTAAATTAGCAGGTAAAATAGATACTACAGAAAAAAATCTAGAGACAAGCCAGGATTCCTTAGGCTCTAATTTTTAATAAGGGTAGCTTAATATAACACCCACCTAAGCAAGAATATTATACTTGGAATAATAGGGGATCTATAGCTATTTAGCTTTTACTTTATAGGTATTTAGGAACCTTGGAAGGATACTAGACTATTTTAGACTATAGAAAGGTCTAGTACCCAGTAGTTACCTCTATATCCAGACAAATTCTATATAAATACCTGCTTCCTGCTAAATACCTCTCTATACAAGCCTGGAACCTAGTTTATAGACTTTCTATATCCAAATATTGCAATTCTTACAATTTTGGAAGAAGGAAAGGAGATTAAAGTTATAAATATATACTTACCACCCCCAGAGTTCTATAGAACTATAGATAGGCTCTCCTCTATCTATAAGCTTTAAGAATTAGAGCTAAGTACTAGTTCTAATATTCTACTGGGAGACTTTAATCTTTACTATTCTCTTTGGAATGCTATAGAATCTACTAAAACCCATAAAATAGCAAAGGATCTATTGGAAATTATAGCTAGTTTAGGCCTGGAGCTACTTACCCCCTCTAAAATACCTACATAGATTAGATATCCTTCCAAAATAACTATTAATCTATCTTTTAGCTCTATAGATATAGCAGATAAGCTTATCTCTATATCTACCCCTAGAAATCTCTAGCATAGATCTAACTATATACTTATAGCACTGGATTTTAACCTAGAAACAGTACTAGACTAGCCAAATCAAAGCAGGTATAAATAGAAGGAAGCTAATTAAGAAAAAGTCCAAAACCTAGCCCAAGATCTCTAGTTTCTAAATAGCCTAAATAGTAGGGAAAAGGTAGAGCAGTATACCTTCTATTTATAGTAAAAAATCCTTAGTATTGCTAAGATTACTGTTCTAAAGACTAGAGAATCCAAACCAAGCCAAAAAGCTACTCCCTGGTGGAATCTAGAGATTGCTAGCCTAATTTAGGAGGAGAGAAGTCTTAGAGCAAGGGCTACTTACCTAGACCTAGTTAAATAAGCTACCAAAGCCAAGAAAAAAGCCATTAAAGAGTCTAAAAGATTTTAATTTAGACAATTTACCTATAGGCTTAGAAAAGATAGAGCAGTTTTGTAAAAACTAGCAAGGTAGGGAAGATTAAGGAGCTACTTATCTATAGAGCTACCCTTAGTTCTCTCTTTAAAGACTAGTAATAGAGAGATAGCTACTATACCCTAGCAGAAATCTTAGAAATTTATAAACCAATTCTTTTCCTAACTTCCAGAGGCAGATTTAGAAGATATAGAGAAGGATATAAGCTTTCTAGCTACTTTAGAGAACCTAGAGCCCCCTACAGAGAAAGAGATTGGCCAATTTATAAAGGTAATAGCCTCTTAGAAAGCCCCTGGCCTAGATAGTATTTCTAATAGATTTTTAAAAGCCTTAGAACCTTCCCTCTATAAACCAATGCAAATCCTTATAGAGGGATACTAGAATTGGCAGTACTATCTAAAGATTTTTAAAACTGCTAAAACAGTAGTTTTAAGAAAACCTAGAAGGCTAGATTACTCTATAGCCAAGGTATAGAGGCCTGTAGTACTTCTAAATACCCTAGGAAAGGTTATAGAAGGAGTTATAGCTAGAAGGCTCTAGAATATAGCTAAGAAATATAGTCTTCTTTCTGCTACCTAATTTAGAGCTAGAAAAGGGTATTTAACTATCTATACTTTGGACCTACTACTAAGTGCAATTAGAACTGTATAGCAGGAAAATCTATTAAAGAGAGGTATAGCCTCTATTCTTTCTTTAAATATAACTAAAGCCTTTAACTATATTATTCCAGACAGGCTAGTCTATATTCTAAAGAAAAAGCGTATTCTAGAGTCTCTAGTAAATTAGGTTAGAAGCTTTATATAGAATAGAGCCTCTATTCTTTGGTTTAAAAATAAGGCTTCTAAAACCTTTAATATCTATGCTGGAACTCCTTAGGGGTCTTATATATCTATAATTCTATTTCTTTTCTATAATGCTAAATTGGTGGATCTATGCAATCCAGAGCACCAGAAGGTATTAAGTATAGGCTTTAGTAATAATATAAACATTATAGCCTATAGAAAGTCTACTAAGCAGACTACTAGGGCCCTAAATAGAGTCTATAGAAGGTGTATTGCCTGGGCAAAGAGGTATAGGGCTAGGTTTGCCCCTAAAAAGTACTCTCTAATGTATTTTTTAAGAAATACTAGAAGGTTTAACCTTGGAAAACTACTAGTTTTAGAGGGAATTAATATAACTATTTAACTATAAGAAAGTCTTAGAATTCTGGGTCTATTTCTAGATTCTAGGTTAAATTAGTTATAGTATTACAAAGCAATAGAGAGAAAATTAGCTACCCAAACCAATATATTAGCTAGGTTAACTAGCTCTATCTAGGGTATTCCATTGGAGAAAGGTAGACTACTATATAAAACAGTGGTTCTACCAGTAATTACCTATGCCTCTATAGCCTGGTATACACCTACTCTGGATAGAAATTCCAAAGAATTGGCTAAGAAGCTAGAGACCTTCCAAAATAATACTCTAAGGATAGTTAGTAGAGGTTTTAGGGCTACTCCAATCTATGCATTGGAAACAGGCACTGGAATTACCCCCCTAAACCTAGTTTTGGATACCCAGGTTACTCTATATAGAAGGAAAACAGCAAGCTCTAGAATTAAAAACCTTATTAAGGAGAAATACCTTAGAATTTAGACAAAGCTTTAAGAACCAAGAAACTACCAATGCTAGAACTAGCTTAATAAAAAGATTAGGTATCTAGAGAAAACTCTAGAGAATTAGTAAAATCTCTAGCTAAGGAATAGATTAAGGCAAGAGAATAGATTCTCTAGTAAATCTTAGGCAAAAGAAGCAATACTAGCTTTCTGGAGAAAGAAATAGAGTAGAGTTACTAGGGAACTAGACCTTAGAATTAATTACTACTACCTAACTCCAGATTCTAGACCTCTAAACCTTTATAGAGGTCTCCAAAAAGCTTAGTGCTCTCTAGCTATATAGCTTAGAACTAGAAAGATTGGTCTAGCTACTTTTCTCTATAAACAAGGGGTTTCTAGCTATAATAGCCCTCTATACTCTTGTAGAAGAGGTTAAGAAACTCCAGTCTATATTACTATATACTATAAAAAGTATACCCTAGAAAGGAAGGCCTTAAAGGCTTAATTAGGCTCTATTAACTTTAAAAGGCTCTTGGGAAGTACAAAGGAAATTAACCACCTAACTAGATAGTAGCTCTAATAGAGAATTCTGCTATAGTTCTATTTAGCAAATTCTTTATTCTATAGAATATAGAAGGCAGCCTGCTTGCTTGTATTACTTTTATTCTCCTTATTGTACTATTTTCTTCTACTTTTACTTTATTCTTTCTATTTCTCTATCTCTCTCTTTTCTTTTCTATTTTATTCTATATATTTCTACTATACCTCTCTTTTCTTTTCTTTGTATAGCCAAAATAGGCAATAGTTTTCCTTATTGTATACTAAAAGCCCTGTACTATCTACTCTCTTTATTAGTCTTATTTTATTTTGTTTGTTTTGTATAATCTTTTGTATTCTTGCTAGTTATTTTGTTTATTGTTGCTCTATTTGTTTTGTTTTAAAGAACTGTCAATTCCTAACTGCACAGGAATACTGGGTAGGCTTAATGTTAAGAAAGCAAGCTTAATAAAGCATATATATACTAGTCTAGCAGCTTCCAATGGCCCCTAAGGCTTAGGGTGTATTAATTTATTATTATTATATTATTATATTTACTCTTTGTAACTTACTGCTGTACTATTTATCCCTGGGTGCCTCTCTTTATAAGCTATATAGAACTAATTATAGTAATTCTTTATATATTTAACAGTGTTAGTTTAAGCTTTATATTTCTATTCTAACTGTATAGAAAGATATTATATATATAGTCTTTATTTAAAGGCAACATACACCGGAATCCGAACCAAGTTAATTCTTGGAATTTTACATTAAAAATAGGTTTAATTAAAAGCCTGTCTCTTACAGAGGCTACTGTCCAAATTTTAGGCCAATTGGCCCTATATTGGGGGTACTGTTAATAAAAAGGTAATTTTACCAATCCATTAACAGAAGAGAGATATTTCCCTCCACTACACCACCAATATTAGTCCAAATCTTCTGGAAATTGGATACAGTATACACCTATACTAGCCAAACAATATATCTAAATTTTAAGACTGTGTAACCAATATTGCCTTTACAATCTATAAATAAAAAATTTTTACCCCAAACCAGTATTTCTGGTGTTTCCAGACATTTATGCTAAGTACCTTTTCTGTACTATATACTACAAACACTATACAAACTGCAGGAGCAGTACCCCCCTTTTATTACTCTAGTAACTAACCTTTCTACTAATCTCTCTATTAATCTTTTCTACTTTCCTTACTATACCCAAAAGGCTTTACTATAGTTTGTATTGGCCTTAGTTTTGTTCCTATAATTATAGGCTTAAACAAGACTGCTTAGTTTAATAGTTCTCTGTAAAAACTATTACCCAGTTTGGCTGTTTTAGGTCTATAAAATAGAATATACTACCTTTTACTAGTTTTAACTTACTAAAACTAGTCTAGTTCTACTAGTAGACCTGGTTTAGCCTAGTATTAGTTAAGGACTAGCTTTATTCCTTAGAAAGACCTTTTTCTTTGTTTAGTTCTTTCTTGCTAGCTTTAGTTCTAGAACTTTAGCTAGATTAAGGTTTTTCTCTGCTTTTCTAGACTAAAAACAGAGGTATTAGTACTACTTCTTTTTCTTTAACTATTATTTTACTTTTACTAGTTATATATCTATTTCTATCTCTACTAGTGCCTTAGTAGTATAGCCACTAGTACAGTAGCTTTAGATTTAGATATTTCTAGTTAGTTTTTAAAGTTTCCCCTCCAAAGAAGCTTCTGGAATTAGTAATTTCCCTCTAAAATAAATTACTGCTAGAATAGCTCTTAGAGCTTAATTCTAGAAATCTTTTTTCTCCTTTTGTATATACTACCTCTCCTTCCTTTTGTAAAGTTTTCTACCTTTTGCTTAAAAAGGTATTTAGTTTACTAGTTCTCTCTAAAAACTAGTAAAGTATAGTAAGCTTATAAGGTAATTTACCTTAGTTTACTACTTCTAAGCAAAAAGTTAGTACTACTGCAGCCAGAATTCTTTTCCTAGCTAGTAAACCTAGTATTTCTAGCTAAAATACCTACTCCATTAAATACAGGTAGCTTTTAAAGCTTAGGGGAGAGTTTCCAGAGAATTAGAGTAAAGCCAGTAAACCCAAAAGCTAGAAATTTAGCTTAAAAAAGAAAGAACCTTAGTTAAGCTATTATAACTATACAAGAAAAAATTAACTTAGTTCTTTAAGACCTAGGCCCTAACTATAATAGGGTTACTAAGCTTTAAGCAGGATTAGGCCAATTTGGCCTGGAGGCTCTAAAAACAATATTAGAGTAACCTCCACCCCCCTAACTACTCTAACCACCAATCCCTGCCCCCCAGAGCCTCCCTAGCTATGCTAGTATAGCTAAGAATGGAATTCCACCAAAGGAAAAGTAGCCTACCCCCCAGTAGCTCCAAGAGCTAAAGATTAGAAGTCCTGCCCTAGCTAAACTTCTAGCTACTATTCTATATATAACAGCCCTTGCAAAGATTAATAAAACCACTAAAAAGTATAGAATTGGACTTTTCTTAGGGGCTAGGAGACTAGCTAGCTCTAAGATTATTCTAGTGGCTAAGAATATAGCTACTAAGGATAGGGCTAAAGTAAACAAGGTATAGCTTAATACCTTTGGCAAGCAAGAGAAAAATAAGGTCTATACTAGAAGGTATACTGTTCTAGTGTATAGAGTATATAAAGAAGCCTTTAAATAGAACCAGCAAGAGATTGGAAAGGCTAATATTCTAAAGTATAACCCTAATCTTAAAGGGTTTCTTAGAATTTAGCAATTCTACTAGAGAAAAGCTACTCTAAAGAATACTAAGAAGTCTGGCTCTATACTTCTAGATCTTTAAACCCCTAAGTAAGCTAACTATCTAATTAACAATGGGCTAGTTATTAAGAATAAGCTTAAAACTGTAGAGCTATTTAACTCTATATACCTAGTTTCTAGGTACTATTACTGCTAGGGGTATAGCTACTAAGCTAGGTACTGTACTAAAGCCCCTAAATATAGTTTCTGCTTTAAAGAAGACTATAGATTTAAGTATTGCCCTCTAAAGGGAAATCTCTCTAGAGCTAGGTACTCTAATTACCAAGGAAAGTATACCTCTAGAGATATACAATGCCCTAAATACAAGGTTAAAACAGAGAGAATAGCTTTAGCCAAAGAGAATAAGCCTAAATTCTTTGCTAGTAGGCAGGAAAATAAGCTTCCAATTTAATTAGAAAAACTAATATCCTTTAAAGTATTCTAGTTCTAACCTAGTAAAAGAACTAGGTTAGAACCCTCTAGTACCTAAGCTACTAAGAAGAGAGAAAGACCTTTAGGCCTGGAAATTACCCAGAGAACTGCTGTAAATTTCTATTTAAGAATAGAGACACTGTTTTAGGCTAAATCTTAGAACCAGGCTAAATTAGCAAGTAAAATAGATACCACAGAGAAAAATCTAGAGGCAAGCTAAAACCCCTCTAATTCTTAATAAAGGTGGCTCAATATAATACCCACCTAAGTAAGGATATTATACTTGGAATAATAGGGGATCTATAGCTATTTAGCTTCTACTTTATAGCTATTTAGAAACCTTGGAAGGATACTAGACTATTTTAGACTATAGAAAGGTCTAGTACCCAGTGGTTACTTCTATATCTAGATAAATTCTATACAAATGCCTGCTTTCTACTAAATACCTCTCTATGCAAGCCTGGAATCTAGTTAATAGATTTTCTATATCCAAATATTGCAATCCTTACAATTTTGGAAGAAGAGAAGGAGATTAAAGTTATAAATATATATTTACCACCCCCAGGAGTATACAGTACTATAGATAGGCTCTCTCCAATCTACAAGCTTTAAGAATTAGAGCTAAGTACTAGTTCTAAGATTCTACTAGAAGACTTTAATCTTTACTATTCTCTTTAGAATGCCTTGGAGTCTACTGAAACCTATAAAATAGCAAAGAATCTACTGGAAATTATAGTAAGTTTAGGCCTAGAGCTACTTACCCCCTCTAAAATGCCTATATAGATTAGACACCCTTCTAAAATAACAATTAATCTCTTCTTTAGCTCTATAGATATAGTAAATAAGCTTATTTCTATATCTACCCCTGGAAATCTTTAATATAGATCTAACTATATACTTATAGTACTAGATTTTAACCTAGAAACAGTACTAGACTAGCCAAATTAAAGCAGGTATAAATAGAAGGAAGCTAATTAAGAAAAAGTCTAAAACCTAGCCTAAGATCTCTGGTTTTTAAATAGCCTAAATAGCAGGGAAGAGGTAGAGCAGTATACCTTCTATTTACAGTAAAAAATTCTTAGTATTGCTAAAATTACTATTTTAAAGACTAGAGAATCTAAACTAAGCCAAAAAGCTACTCCCTGGTGGAATTTAGAGATTGCTAGCCTAATTTAGGAGAAGAGAAGTCTTAGAGCAAGGGCTACCTACCCAGACCTAGTTAAATAAGCTACCAAAGCCAAGAAAAAAGCTATTAAAGAGTCTAAAAGATTTTAATTTAGATAATTTACCTATAGGCTTAGAGAAAATAGAGCAGTTTTGTAGAAACTAGCAAGGTAGGGAAAACTAAGAAGCTACTTACCTATAGAGCTACCCTTAGTTTTCTCTTTAAAGACTAGTAATAGAGAGATAGCTACTATACACTAGCAAAAATCTTAGGAATTTGCAAACCAATTCTTTCCCTAACTTCTAGAGGCAGATTTAGAAGATATAGAGAAGGATATAAGCTTTCTAGCTACTTTAGAGAACCTAGAGCCCCCTACAGAGAAAGAGATTAGCTAATTTATAAAGGTAATAGTCTCTTAGAAAGCCCCTAGTATAGATAGTATTTCTAATAGATTTTTAAAAGCCTTAGAACCTTCCCTCTATAAACCAATGCAAATCCTTATAGAGGGATACTAGAATTGGCAGTACTATCTAAAGATTTTTAAAACTGCTAAAACAGTGGTTTTAAGAAAACCTGGAAGGCCAGACTACTCTATAGCTAAGGTATAGAGGCCTGTAGTACTTCTAAATACCCTGGGAAAGGTTATAGAAGGAGTTACAGCTAGAAGGCTCCAGAATATAGCTAAGAAATATAATTTTCTTTCTGTTACCCAATTTAGAGCCAGAAAAGGGTATTTAACTACCTATACTTTGGACCTACTACTGGGTGCAATTAGAACTATATAGCAGGGAAATCTATTAAACAGAGGTATAGCCTCTATTCTTTCTTTAGATATAACTGGAGCCTTTAACTATATTATTCCAGCCTGAGAAAGGCTAGTCTATATTCTAAAGAAAAAGGGTATTCCAGAATCTCTAGTAGGCTAGGTTAGAAGCTTTATATAGAATAGAGCCTCTATTCTTTGGTTTAAAAATAAGGCTTCTAAAACCTTTAATATCTATACTGGAACTCCTTAGGGGTCTTGTATATCTGTAATTCTATTTCTCTTCTATAATGCTAAATTGGTGGATCTATGTAATCCAGAGCACCAGAAAGTGCTAAGTATAGGCTTTAGTAATAATATAAATATTATAGCCTATAGAAAGTCTACTAAGTAGACTACTAGAGCCTTAAATAGGGTTTATAGAAGGTGTATTGCCTGGGCAAAAAGGTATAGAGCTAGGTTTGCCCCTAAGAAGTACTCTCTAATGTATTTTTTAAGAAATACTAGGAGATTTAACCTTGGAAAACTACTAGTTTTGGAGGAAACCAATATAACTATTTAACTATAGAAGAGTCTTAGAATTCTTGGTCTATTTCTGGATTCTAGGTTAAATTGGTTACAGCATTACAAAGCAATAGAGAGAAAATTGGCTACCCAAACCAATATATTAGCTAGATTAATAGGCTCTACCTAGGGTATTCCATTGGAGAAAGGTAGACTACTATATAAAACAGTAGTTCTACTAGCAATTACCTATGCCTTAATAGCCTAGTATATACCTACCCTGGATAGAAATTCCAAAGGGTTAGCTAAAAAGCTAGAAACCTTCTAAAACAATGCTCTAAGGATAGTTAGTAAAGGTTTTAGAGCTACTCCAATCTATATATTGGAAATAGATACTGGAATTGCCCCCCTAAACCTAGTTCTGGATACCCAGGTTACTCTATATAGAAGGAAAACAGCAGGCTCTAGAATTAAGAACCTTATTAAAGAAAAATACCTTGGAATTTAGACAAAGCTTTAAGAACCAAGAAACCACTAACACTGAAACCAGCTTAATAGAAAGATTAGGTATCCAGAGGAAACTATAGAGAATTGGTAAAATCTCTGGCTAAGGAATAGATTAAGGCAAGAGAATAGATTTTCTAGTAAATCTTAAGCTAGAGAGGCAATACTAGCTTTCTGGAGAAAGAAATAGAGTAAAATTACTAGGGAACTAGACCTTAGAATTAACTACTACTACCTAACTCTAGATTCTAGACCTCTAGACCTCTATAGAGGTCTTTAAAAAGCTTAGTGCTCTCTAGCTATATAGCTTAGAACTAGAAAGATTGGTCTAGCTACTTTTCTCTATAAATAAGGGGTTCCTAGCTATAATAGCCCTCTATATTCTTGTAGAAGAGATTAAGAAACTCCAGTATATATTACTATATACTGTAAAAAGTATACCCTAGAAAGGAAGGCCTTAAAGGCCTAGACAGGCTCTATAGACTTTAAAAGGCTCTTGGAAAGTACAAAGGAAATTAACTACCTAACTAGGTAGTAGCTCTAACAGAGAATCCTGCTATAGTTCTATTTAGTAAATTCTTTATTCTATAGAATATAGAAGGTAGCCTGCTTGCTTGTATTGCTTTTACTCTATTTTCTTTTTCTATTTCTCTATTTCTTTTATTTCTATTTTATTATTCTCTATATTTATACTACACCTCTCTTTTTTTCTCTTTGTATAGCTAAAATAGGCAATGGTTTTCTTTTATTGTATACTAAAAGCCCTATACTATCTACTCTCTTTATTAGTTTTATTTTGTTTGTTTTGTATAACCTTTTGTATCTCTTTTTGTTATTTGGCTTTTGTTGCCTTATTTGTCTTGAAGAACTGTCAATTCCTAACTATACAGAAATACTGGGTAGGCTTGATATTGAGAAAGCAAGCTCAATAAAGTATATATATACTAGTCTAGCAGTTCCCAATGGCCCTTAAGGCTTAGGGTATATTAATTTATTATTATTATTATTTCTATTCTAATAAATCTTTCACTTATTTTTAAATAGTAGGGTTAAGAATAGAGGCTACACAGTAAAGATTACCCTCTATATTATTTATTTATTTATAATACTCTATTAACTTTTTAAAGGCTTTCTTAACTGTGTTCTATAAATTAGCACTAAATACTAAGTGGTCCCTTGCAGCCTTGTTATATATATTATCTATATAGTTAAATAGACTATTATAGATTTTCTATACCTAATTAATCTAAGGAGTACTTATTTTTAAGAAAACTATTATTGCCTACTAAAAAGAGTATAGAAGTATAATTAGATAATATAGATACCTCTATTCTTTCTTTAATAAAGTAAGCTCTATAATCTTGGCCTTATTATATATAGATATCCAGTAATTAATATACAATTTTAAACAAAGTATATATATAGCTATAAGGTATATTAAACTCTAGCAGGTTTTAATATCTTGGATAACCTTAAGTAGCCTATATTTTAGTATAGTATTATTGGAAGTACACTGTAAAGTCTTAAAGGCATTGCTTTAGTTAGTTAAGCTATTAATTGCATTGGCAATAATATAAATCTATATTATAGATTAGTTAAAGATAAAATTAAATTATTACTAGGCCTTGTTATTTTTTGGAGAATTTTAGTAGATATAACTACTTCTCTAACCTCCAGTATATTCCTTTTAGAGTATTAAGGCCAGGTATTCTTCTGTACTAAACCAATCTTTAGACCCACCACCAATGCATTTACTACTAGCTGGACTATATATACTAAATATAGTAGCCTTCTAGTACTTAGATTTTAATAAATTTCTTTCTTCTTTAAGTACTTTAAAATATTCTTGGCCATTATATTATTATTACTTATATTATTAGCTATAATAGTAAGAAGAGAGTTCTTAAGGCTATAGATCTAAAGGTATTTTACTATATATATTGCTAGGTTTATTCCTTTATACCCACCCTTAATATACTTAAAGTCTATAATGGCCTCCTTATAAGTCTAGTCTGCAGTAATGTAGTAGTACTTAATATAGATAAAACCTAGGTTATTTAGACTTATTTAGTAATTAATAGCTAGAGATACTTTTATATTTAGAGGGCAGTCTATTAGAAGGTTTAATTGGCAATATATATAATATATATCTAACTTTGTATATAGGGCAGATTAATATAGAAGTAGGGGCTAGATTTAGGGATTATAGAAATTATAAATAAAATTATAAAACTCTAGATATTTAACTTTATAGAATAGAATTAATATAGCAATAAATATTTAAATAATTTATATATTAATATTACTCTTGGTAAGGGTAGAAGGGTCCCTCTTTAGGTATATATTGTTTAGTAATACCTGGTATAGAATATATAAGTTAGAATTATTACTAGAAATTATTACTATTTAATACTTATAAATATAGCTAATATCTATTGTTAATATATAGAATTTACCCAGGACTAGCAATACTCTATTTTAAGATAAGTTTATAATTCTAATTATAACTATTGCTTGGTTTATAGATACTTAAGTACTGCCTGGTATATTGTATATATAATAACTGGCTCTCCAGTATATATAGTTATAGTCTATATATAATGCTTCCAGTAGCTACTAGTCCTTAAGTAGTTATTATTTTACCTTAGATTCTAAAAGGGCTTAAGCCCTATCTTTACTATTATATTAGTCCCAATCCTTGTATAACTTAATAATAATAATAAATTAATACACCCTGAGCCTTAAGGGCCATTGGGAGCTGCTAGACTAGTATATACATGCTTTATTGAGCCTGCTTTCTTAGCATCAAGCCTACCCAGTATTCCTGTGCAGTTAGGAATTGACAGTTCTTCAAAACAAAACAAATAGAGCAACAATAAACAAAATAACTTGCAAGAACACAAAGGTTATACAAAACAAACAAAATAAAGGAAAAACCAATAAAGAGAGTAGATAGTACAGGGCTTTTAGTATATAATAAAGGAAAACTATTGCCAATTTTAGCTATACAAAGAAAAGAAAAGAGAGGTATAGTAGAAATATATAGAATAATATAGAAAAGGAGAGAGAGAGATAGAGAAATAGAAAGAATAAAGTAAAAGTAGAAGAAAATAGTACAATAAGGAGAATAATAGCAATACAAGCAAGCAGGCTGCCTTCTATATTCTATAGAACAAAGAATTTGCTAAATAGAACTGTGGCAGGATTCTCTGTTGGAGCCACCACCTAGTTAGGTGGTTAATTCCCTTTGCACTTCCCAAGAGCCTTTTAAAGTCAATAGAGCCTGATTGAGCCTTTAAGGCCTCCCTTTCTAGGGTATACTTCTTACAGTATATAGTAACATAGACTGGAGTTTCTTGACCTCTTCCACAAGAGCATAGAGGGCTATTATAGCCAGGAACCCCTTGTTTATAGAGAAAAGCAGCTAGACCAATCTTTCTAGTTCTAAGCTGTATAGCTAGAGAGCACTGAGCTTTTTAGAGACCTCTATAAAGGTTTAGAGGTCTAGAATCTGGAGTTAGGTGGTAGTGGTTAATTCTAAGGTCTAGTTTCCTAGTAACTTTACTCTATTTCTTTCTCCAGAAAGCTAGTATTGCCTCTTTAGCCTGAGATTTGCTAGAGGACCTATTCTCTTGCCTTAATCTATTTCTTAGCCAGAGATTCTACTAATTCTCTAAAGTTTCCTCTGGATGCCTAATCTTTTTATTAAGCTGGTTCCAGCATTGGTGGTTCCTTGGTTCTTGAAGCTTTGTCTAAATTCTAAGGTATTTCTCTTTAATAAGGTTTTTAATCCTAGAGCTTGCTGTTTTCCTTCTATATAGAGCAACCTGGGTATCCAAAACTAGGTTTAGGGGGGCAATTCCAGTGCCTGTTTCCAATGCATAGATTGGAGTAGCCCTAAAACCTCCACTAACTATCCTTAGAGCATTATTTTGGAAGGTCTCTAGCTTCTTAGCCAATCCTTTGGAATTTCTATCCAGAGTAGGTGTATGCCAGGCTATAGAGGCATAGGTAATTGCTGGTAGAACCACTGTTTTATATAGTAGTCTACCTTTCTCCAATGGAATACCCCAGGTAGAGCCAGTTAACCTAGCCAATGCATTGGTTTGGGTGGCTAATTTTCTCTCTATTGCTTTGTAATGCTGTGACCAATTTAACCTAGAATCTAGAAATAGACCCAGAATTCTAAGACTCTCTTGTGGTTGAATGGTTATATTGGTTCCCTCTAAAACTAGTGGTTTTCCAAGGTTAAACCTTCTAGTATTTCTTGAAAAATGCATTAGAGAGTACTTCTCAGGGGCAAACCTAGCCCCATGCCTCTTTGCCCAGGCAATACACCTTCCATGGACTCTATTTAGGGCCCTAGTAGTCTGCTTAGTGGACTTTCCATAGGCTATAATGTTTATATTATTACTAAAGCCTATACTTAATACCTTCTGGTGCTCTGGATTGCATAGATCCACCAATTCAGCATTATAGAAGAGAAATAGAATTGCAGACATACAAGACCCCTGAGAAGTTCCAGCATAGATATTAAAGGTTTTAGAAGCCTTATTTTTAAACCAAAGAATAGAGGCTCTATCCTGTATAAAGCTTCTAACCCAACCTACTAGAGACTCTGGAATACCCTTTTTCTTTAGAATATAGACTAGCCTGTCTGGAATAATATAGTTAAAGGCTCCAGTCATGTCTAAAGAAAGAATAGAGGCTATATCTCTCTCCAATGGGTTTCCCTGCCATACAGTTCTAATTGCACCCAGTAGTAGGTCTAAAGCATGGGTGGTTGAATGCCCTTTTCTAGCTCCAAATTGGGTAGCAGGAAGAAGACTATATTTCTTAGCTATATTCTGGAGCCTCCTAGCTGTAACTCCTTCTATAACCTTTTCCAGGGTATTTAGAAGTGCTACAGGCCTCCATGCCTTAGCTATAGAGTAGTCTAGCCTCCCAGGTTTTCTTAAAACCACTGTTTTAGCAGTTTTAAAAATCTTTGGATAGTACTGCCAATTCCAGCATCCCTCTATAAGGATTTACATTGGTTTATAGAGGGAAGGTCCTAAGGCTTTTAAAAATCCATTAGAAATACTATCTAGGCCAGGGGCTTTCCAAGAGGCTGTTGCCTTTATAAATTGGCCAATCTCTTTTTCTTTAGGGGGCTCTAGGTTCTCTAAAGCAGCTGGAAAGCTTATATCCTCCTCTATATCTTCTAAATCTGCCTCTGGAAGTTGGGGGAAGAATTGGTTTGCAAATTTCTGAGATTTCTGCTGGTGTGTAGTAGCTATCTCTCCATTGCTAGTCTTTAAAGAGGGAACTAAGGGTAGCTCTATAGGTAAGTGGCTCCTTAGTCTTCCCTACCTTGCTAGTTTCCACAAAACTGCTCTATCTTCTCTAAGCCTGTGGGTAAATTGTCTAAATTGGAATCTTTTAGACTCTTTAATGGCCTTTTTCTTGGCTTTGGCAGCTTGTTTAACTAGGTCTGGGTGGGCAGCCCTTGCCCTAAGGCTTCTCTCTTCCTGAATTAAACTAGCAATCTCTTAATTCCACCAGGGAGTAGCTTTTTGGCTTGGTTTGGAGTTTTCTCTTGTTTTTGGAACAGTAATCTTAGCAATACTAAGGATTTTTTGCTGTAAATAGAAGGTATACTGCTCTACCTCTTCCCTGCTATTTAGGCTGTTTGGAAACCAGATATCCTGGGCTAGATTTTGAACCTTTTCTTGGTTGGCCTCCTTCTATTTACACCTGCTTTGACTTGGCTGGTCTAGCACTGTTTCTAGGTCAAAATCCAATGCTATAAGCATGTGGTTAGATCCATGCTGAAGATTCCCAGGGGTAGATATAGAGATAAGCTTATCTGCGATATCTATAGAGCCAAAGGATAGATCAATAGTTGTTTTAGAAGGATGCCTGATCTATGTAGGCATTTTAGAGGGGGTAAGCAGCTCCAGGCCTAAACTAGCTGTAATTTCCAATAGATCTTTTGCCATTTCATGGGTTTCAGTGGATTCCATAGCATTCCAAAGAGAATGGTGAAGATTAAAGTCTCCCAGCAGAATATTAGAGCTTGTATTTAGTTCTAATTCTTGAAGCTTATAGATAGGGGAGAGCCTATCTATAGTTCTATGGGACTCTGGGGGTGGTAAGTATATATTTATAACTTTAATCTCTTTCCCTTCTTCCAAAATTGTAAGAATTGCAATATTTGGACATGGAAAATCTATTGACCAGGTTCCAGGTTTGCATAGAGAGGTATTTAACAAGAAGCAGGCATTTGTATGGAATTTATCTAGATATAGAGGTAGCCACTGAGTACTAGACCTTCCTATAGTTTGAAATAGTCTAGTACTCTTCCAAGGTTCCTGTATAGCTATAAAGTAGAAGCTAGAGAACTGTGGATCTCCTACTATTCCATGCATAATGTTATCTCTTAGGTGAGTGTTATATTGAGCCACCTTCATTGAGAATTGGAGGGATTCTGGCTTGCCTCTGGATTCTCCTCTGTGGTATCCATTTCACTTGCTAATTTAGCCTGATTCTGGGATTTAGCCTGAAATAGTGTCTCTATTCTTGAATGGGAATTTGCAGCAGTTCTCTGGGCAATCTCTAGACCTAAAGGCCTTTCTCTCTTTCTAGTAGCCTAGGTAGGTTCTAACCTAGTTCTTTTGCTACTAGATTGGAGCTGGGATGCTTTAAAAGGTGTTGGTTCCCCTAATTGGATTGGGAGCTTGTTTTCCTGCCTGCTAGCAAAGAATTTAGGCTTATTCTCTTTAGCTAAAGCTATTCTCTCTGTTTTAACCTTATGTTTAGGGCATTGTATATCTCCAGAGGTGTGTTTTCCTTGGCAATTAGAGCACCTAGCTCTTGAGAGGTCTCCCTTTAGGGGGCAATACTTAAATCTATGGTCTCCTTTGGAGCAGAAACTACATTTGGGGGCTTTAGTACAGTACCTAGCTTGGTGGCCATACCCCTGGCAGTGATAGCACCTAGAAACTAGGCATGTAGAGTTAAATAGCTCTACAGTTTTAAGCTTATTCTCAATAACTAGCCCATTGTTAATTAGGTAGTTAGCTTGCTTAGGGGTTTAGAGATCTAGAAGCATAGAGCCAGACTTCTTAGTATTCTTTAGAGTAGCTCTTCTCCAGTGGAATTGCTAAATCCTAAGAAACCCTTTAAGATTAGGGTTATACTTTAGAATATTGGCTTTTCCAATTTCTTGCTGGTCCTATTTAAAGGCCTCTTTGCGTACCCCATGCACTAGAACTGTATACCTTCTAGTATAGACCTTGTTTTCCTCTTGCTTGCCAAAGGCATTAAGCTATACCTTGTTTGCTTTAGCTCTATCCTTGGTAGCTGTATTCTCAGCCACTAGAATAATCTTAGAGCTAGCTAGTCTTCTAGCTTCTAAGAAAAGTCCAATTCCATGCTTTTTGGTAGTTTTATTGATCTTTGCAAGGGCTGTAGTATATAGAATAGTAGCTAGAAGTTTAGCTAGGGCTAGGCTTCTAATCTTTAGCTCTCTAAGCTGCTGGGGGGTTGGAAGCTTCTCCTTTGGAGGGATTCTAGTTTTTGCTATACTAGTAGCTAGGGAGGCTCTGGGGGGTAGAGATTGGAGGCTGGGGGGTGGAGGTTGCTCTAATATTGTTTTTAGAGCCTCCAGGCCAAATTGGCCTAGTCCTGCTTAAAGCTTGGTAACCCCATTGTGGTTGGGGCCTAGATCTTGAAGAACTAAGTCAATTCCTTCTTGCATAGTTATAATAGCTTGACTAAGGTTCTTTCTTTTCTAAGCTAAATTTCCAGCTTTTGGGTTTACTGGCTTTGCTCCAATTCTCTGGGGACTCTCCCCTAAGCTTTGGAAGCTGCCTGTGTTCAATGGAGTAGGCATTTTAGCTAGAAATACTAGGTTTACTAGCTAGGGAAAGGATTCTGGCTGCAGTGGTACTAACTTTTTGCTTAGAAGTAGTAAACTAAGGTGAATTGCCTTGCAAGCTTACTATACTTTAGTTTTTAGAGAGAACTAGTAAACTAAATACCTTTTTAAGCAAAAGGTAGAAAACTTTACAAAAGGGAGGGTGGGTGTGTATACAAAAAGGGGGAAAAAATTTCTAGAATTAAGCTTAAAAGCTATTCTAGCAGTAATTTATTTTGGAGGGGAATTACCAATCCCAGAAGCTTCTTTGGAGGGAAAACTTCAAAAACCAACTAGAAATATCTAAATCTAAAGCTACTGTACCAGTGGCTATACCACCAAGGCACTAGTAGAGATAGAAATAGGTGTATAACTAGTAAAAGTAAAATAGTAGTTAAAGGAAAAGGAGCAGTGCTAATACCTCTGTTTTTGGTCTAGAAAAGCAGAGAAAAACCTTAATCTAGCTAAAGTTCTAGAACTAAAGCCAGCAAGAAAGGACTAAACAAAGAAAAAGGTCTCCCTAAGGAATAAAGCTAGTTCTTAACTAATACTGGGCTAAACCAGGTCCACTAGTAGAACTAGACTAGTTTTAGTAAGTTAAAACTAGTAAAAGGTGGTACATTCTATTTTATAGACCCAAAACAGCCAAACTAGGTAATAGTTTTTGCAGAGAACTATTAAACTAAGCAGTCTTGTTTAAGCCTGTGATTGCGGGAACAGGACTAAGGCCAATACAAACTGTAGTAAAGCCTTTTGGGTATAGTAAGGAAAGTAGAAAAGATTAATAGAGAGGTTAGTAGAAGGGTTGGTTGCTGGAGCAATAAAAGGGGGGTACTGCTCCTGCAGTTTGTGTTTGTTTGTGGTGCGCAGAAAAGGTACTTGGCGCGAATGGCTGGGAACACCAGAATTACTGGTTTGGGGTGAAAATTTTTCGCTCGTGGTTTGGGAAGGCAATATCGGTCGCACGGTTCTGAAATTCAGATATGTTGTTCGGCTAATATAGGCGTACGCAGTATCCAATTTCCAAGAGATTTGGACTAGTATTAGGGGTGTGGTGAAGGGAAATATCCTTCTTCTGTTAATGGATTGGTAAAATCACCTTTTTATCAATAGCACCCCCAATACAGGGCCGATTGGCCTAAAATTTGGACAGTAGCCTCTGTAAGAGACAGGCTTTCAATTGAACCTATTTTTAACGTAAAATTCCAAGAATTGACTGGGTTCGGATTCCGGTGTGTTTTTCTATATTCCTTGTATAACTTTACTAGAAGTAGAAATATTTATATAAATTCTTTACCTACTTTATATAGGTAACTTTCTGGCTACTTATTGGATTATATATAATTAGGGTCTTAAGGTTCTCTAGCAGGGGCTAACAGAGTATAAAGCTAGATTTAATACTTATTCTAGGTATTGTATTTTTAACTAATAGCTAAGAAAACTAAGGTATAGTACTTTCTATTAAAGCTAGAGATAATTAAACTTTAGAATTACTGTTAAAAGGCACAGAATAAGGCTATCTTTAGAGTATAGTAGGGACTAATGTAAGATTAATTTTAATAGTAAGTTACAGTAAAAGATTGGGTAAGTAAAAAACTATAAGTAAAGTAAAGGTAAATAAAGTAAAAAAAAAAACTAGAGAAGTTAAAAATAAAAAAAGAATAATAATAAAGAGCTACTAGATATCTATCTAGAAAAAAGTACTATATTTTAGAACTTCTATTTATAGTTAATATTCTGCAAAGTAGGCATTAAATCCTAACAATAGTAGGCCAGGCTATTCAATATTAAAGCTAATATAAATAATTATATAACTAGTACAAAAAGTTCTATTTTTGTTACAAAATATTATTTTTAGTAAAACAAAATATTAATAAATATATAACTAAAAGTAATAATCCTTAGTAATAAACTTAGTTTAAGCTACTTTATATAAATAAAAGTTCTTTTAATATTTTTGTATTGTACTACCTACTAGGTTTTTTAATGGTTTATCGCCGGACATACAAAATTTAAAACAGACAAAAAAAATAAAAAAAAAATATATCTATAGAGAATTAAACTAAGGGCCTTGTTAGCTTAGTATATATATAACCAATAAAATAGATTTATATACAATTTACTTATAATTATATTGTCTTGGCAATGTATTTTGTTATATACATTAGAAAGTTATAATAAGCAAAAATAAGTAATTTAATTATATAAAATAGCTAGCAGCAGTGCAGGTATACTTACTACTAAACTATATAGACTTAGTTAATGGTTTTTTTTTAATAAATTCTGGTACTATCCTTGTTCTAATATATTAAAAAAAGTTTATCTGTTTATATTTTTTCTACTGCCTATTAATAATACAATATTTCCCCTATAGTCTATCTAAGTATAGGTTTAAAATATCTATAAATATATATTTATTAGAATCTATTTCTGACATACACCGGAATCCGAACCCAGTTAATTCTTGGAATTTTATGTCAAAAAAAGGTTCAATCAAAAGCCTGTCTCTTACAGAGGCTACTATCCAAATTTCAGGCCAATCAGCCCTGTTTTGGGGGTGCTGTTGATAAAAAGGTGATTTTACCAATCCATTAACAGAAGAGGGACATTTCCCTCCACTATACCACCAATATTAGTCCAAATCCTCTGGAAATTGGATACAGCGTACACCTATACTAGCTAAACAATATATCCAAATTTTAAGACTGTGCAACCAATATTGCCTTTACAATTCACGAATGAAAAATTTTTACCCTAAACCAGTATTTCTGGTGTTCCCAGACATTCACGCTAAGTACCTTTTCTGTACTATACACTACAAACACTATGTAAACTGCAGGAGCAGTACCCCCCTTTTATTGCTCCAGTAACTAACCCTTCTACTAACCTCTCTATTAATCTTTTTTACTTTCTTTACTATACCCAAAAGGCTTTACTACAGTTTGTATTGGCCTTAGTTCTGTTCCTGTAATTACAGGCTTAAACAAGACTGCTTAGTTTAATAGTTCTCTGCAAAAACTATTACCCAGTTTGGCTGTTTTAGGTCTATAAAATAGAATATACTACCTTTTACTAGTTTTAACTTACTAAAACTAGTCTAGTTCTACTAGTGAACCTGGTTTAGCCCAGTATTAGTTAAGAACTAGCTTTATTCCTTAGAAAGATCTTTTTCTTTGTTTAGTTCTTTCTTGCTAGCTTTAGTTCTAGAACTTTAGCTAGATTAAGGTTTTTCTCTGCTTTTCTAGACCAAAAATAGAGGTGTTAGTACTGCCCCTTTTTCTTTAACTACTATTTTACTTTTACTAGTTATACACCTATTTCTATCTCTACTAGTACCTTAGTGGTATAGCCACTGGTACAGTAGCTTTAGATTTAGATATTTCTAGTTAGTTTTTAAAGTTTTCCCTTTAAAAAAGCTTCTGGGATTGGTAATTCCCCTCCAAAATAAATTACTGCTAGAATAGCTTTTAGAGCTTGATTCTAGGAATCTTTTTCCCCCTTTTATATACACCACCCCCCCTCCTTTTGTAAAGTTTTCTACCTTTTGCTTAAAAAGGTATTTAGTTTACTAGTTCTCCCTAAAAACTAGTAAAGTATAGTAAGCTTGCAAGGCAATTTACCTTAGTTTACTACTTCTAAGTAAAAAGTTAGTACTACTGTAGCCAAAATCCTTTTCTAGCTAGCAATATACTATTCCTAGCAATATACCTACTCCATTAAACACAGGCAGCTTCCAAGGCTTAGGGGAGAGTCCCCAGAGAATTGGAGCAAAGCCAGTAAATCCAAAAGCTAGAATAGCCCAACAAAGAAAGAAGCTTAGTCAAGCAATTATAATAATGCAAGAAGGAATTAACTTAGTTCTTTAAGATCTAGGCCCCAACCATAATAGGGTTACCAAGCTTTAAGCAGGATTAGGCTAATTTGGCCTAAAGGCTCTAAAAACAATATTAGAGCAACCTCCACCCCCCTAACCTCCAATCTCTACCCCCCAGAGCCTCCCTAGCTATACTAGTATTGCAAAAACTGGAATCCCTCTAAAGGAGAAGCTTTTAACCCCCCAGTAGCTTAGAGAGCTAAAGATTAGAAGCCTAGCTCTGGCTAAACTTCTAGCTACTATACTACATACAACAGCCCTGGCAAAGATTAATAAAACCACTAAAAAGCATAGAATTGGACTCTTCTTAGGGGCTAGAAGACTAGCTAGCTCTAAGATTATTCTAGTAGCTAAAAATATAGCTACTAAGGATAGAGCTAAAGCAAATAAAGTATAGCTTAATAGCTTTGGCAAACAAGAAGAAAACAAGGTCTACACTAGAAGGTATACTGTTCTAGTGCATGGAGTATACAAAGAAGCCTTTAAACAAGACCAGCAAGAGATTAAAAAGGCCAATATTCTAAAGTATAACCCTAACCTTAAAGGGTTTCTTAGAATTCAGTAATTTTACTGGAGAAAAGCTACTCTAAAGAATACTAAGAGATCTAGCTCTATACTTCTAGACCTCCAAACCCCTAAGCAAGCTAACTACCTAATTAATAATGGATTAGTTATTAAGAATAAGCTTAAAACTGTAGAGCTATTTAACTCTATATACCTAGTTTCTAGGTGCTATTACTGCCAGGGATATAGCTACCAAGCTAGATACTGTACTAAGGCTCCTAAGTATAGTTTCTGCTCCAAAGGAGACTATAGATTTAAGCATTGCCCCCTAAAAGGGAACCTCTCTAGAGCTAGGTACTCTAATTGCCAAGGAAAGTATACCTCTGGAGACATACAATGCCCTAAACACAAGGTTAAAACAGAGAGAATAGCTTTAGCCAAGGAAAATAAGCCTAAATTCTTTGCTAGCAGGCAGGAAAACAAGCTTTTAATTTAATTAGGGGAACTAACACCCTTTAAAGCATTCTAATTCCAACCTAGTAAAAGAACTAGGTTAGAACCCTCTAGTACCCAAGCTACTAAGAAGAGAGAAAGACCTTTAGGCCTAGAAATTGCCCAGAGAACTGCTGCAAATTTCTATTCAAGAATAGAGACACTGTTTTAGGCTAAATCTCAGAATTAGGCTGAATTGGCAGGTAAAATAGATACCACAGAGGAAAATCCAGAGGCAAGCCAGAATCCTGCTAATTCTTAATAAGGGTAGCTCAATATAACACCCACCTAAGCAAGGATATTATACTTGGAATAATAGGGAATCTATAGCTATTTAACTTTTAATTTATAGCTATTTAGGAACCTTGGAAAGATACTAGACTATTTTAGACTATAGAAAGATCTAGTACCCAATGGTTACCTCTATATCTAGATAAATTCTATACAAATGCCTGCTTCCTACTGAATACCTCTCTATACAAGCCTGGAACCTGGTTAATAGACTTTCTATGTCCAAATATTGCAATTCTTACAATTTTAGAAGAGGAGAAGAAGATTAAGGTTATAAATATATACTTACCACCCCCAGAGTCCCATAGAACTATAGATAGGCTCTCCCCTATCTATAAGCTTCAAGAATTAGAGCTAAGTACTAGTTCTAATATTCTACTGGGAGACTTTAATCTTCACCATTCTCTTTAGAATGCTATAGAATCCACTAAAACCTATAAAATAGCAAAGGATCTATTGGAAATTACAGCTAGTTTAGGCCTGGAGCTACTTACCCCCTCTAAAATGCCTATATAGATTAGATATCCTTCCAAAACAACTATTGATCTATCTTTTGGCTCTATAGATATAGCAGATAAGCTTATCTCTATATCTACCCCTGGAAATCTCCAGCATAGATTGGACTACATACTGATAGCATTGGATTTTAACCTAGAAATAGTGCTAGACTAGCCAAACCAAAGTAGATATAAATAGAAGGAAGCCAATTAAGAAAAAGTCCAAAACCTAGCCCAAGATCTCTAGTTTCTAAATAGCCTAAATAGTAGGAAAGAGGTAGAGCAGTATACCTTCTATTTATAGCAAAAAATCCTTAGTATTACTAAAATTACTGTTCCAAAGACTAGAGAATCTAAACCAAGCCAAAAAGCTACTCCCTAGTGGAATCTAGAGATTGCTAGCCTAATTTAGAAGGAGAGAAGTCTTAGAGCAAGGGCTGCCCACCTAGACCTAGTTAAACAAGCTACCAAAGCCAAGAAAAAAGCTATTAAAGAGTCTAAAAGATTTTAATTTAGATAATTTACCTACAGGCTTAGAGAAGATAGAGCAGTTTTGTAGAAACTAGTAAGGTAGGGAAGACTAAGGAGCCACTTACCTATAGAGCTACCCTTAGTTCCCTCTTTAAAGACTAGCAATAGAGAGATAGCTACTATACACCAGCAGAAATCTTAAGAATTTACAAACTAATTCTTCCCCCAACTTCCAGAGGCAGATTTAGAAGATATAGAGAAGGATATAAGCTTTCTAGCTGCTTTAGAGAACCTAGAGCCCCCTACAGAAAAAGAGATTGGCCAATTTATAAAGGTAACAGCCTCTTGGAAAGCGCCTGGCCTGGATAGTATTTCTAATAGATTTTTAAAAGCCTTAGGACCTTCCCTCTATAAACCAATGCAAATCCTTATAGAGGAATACTGGAATTGGCAGTACTATCCAAAGATTTTTAAAACTGCTAAAACAGTAGTTTTAAGAAAACCTAGAAGGCTAGACTACTCTATAGCTAAGGTATAGAGACCTATAGTACTTCTAAATACCCTGGAAAAGGTTATAGAAGGAGTTACAGCTAGGAGGCTCCAGAATATAGCTAAAAAATATAGTCTTCTTCCTGCTACCCAATTTGGAGCTAGAAAAGGGTATTTAACCACCTATGCTTTAAACCTACTACTGGGTGCAATTAGAACTGTATAGCAGGGAAATCCATTAAAGAGAGATATAGCCTCTATTCTTTCTTTGGATATAACTAAAGCCTTTAACTATGTTATTACAGACAGGCTAGTCTATATTCTAAAGAAAAAGGGTATTCCAGAGTCTCTAGTAGGTTAGGTTAGAAGCTTTATACAGAATAGAGCCTCTATTCTTTGGTTTAAAAATAAGGCTTCTAAAACCTTTAATATCTATACTGGAACTCCTTAGGGGTCTTGTATATCTGCAATTCCATTTCTCTTCTATAATGCTAAATTGGTGGATCTATGCAATCCAGAGCACCAGAAGGTATTAAGTATAGGCTTTAGTAATAATATAAATATTATAGCCTATAGAAAGTCTACTAAGCAGACTACTAGGGCCCTAAATAGAGTCTATAGAAGGTATATTGCCTGGGCAAAGAGGTATAGGGCTAGGTTTGCCCCTAAGAAGTACTCTCTAATGCATTTTTTAAGAAATACTAGAAGGTTTAACCTTAGAAAACTACTAGTTTTGGAAGAAACTAATATAACTATTTAACTACAAGAGAGTCTTAGAATTCTGGGTCTATTTCTAGATTCTAGGTTAAATTAGTTACAGCATTATAAAGCAATAGAGAGAAAACTAGCCACCTAAACTAATGCATTGGCTAGGTTAACTGGCTCTACCTAGGGTATTCCATTGGAGGAAGGTAGACTACTATATAAAACAGTGGTTCTACCAGCAATTACCTATACCTCTATAGCCTGGCATACACCTACCCTAGATAGAAATTCCAAAGGATTGGCTAAAAAGCTAGAAACCTTCTAAAACAATACTCTAAGAATAGTTAGTAAAGGTTTTAGAGCTACTCCAATCTATGCATTGGAAACAGGCACTGGAATTGCCCCCCTAAACCTAGTTTTGGATACCCAGGTTGCTCTATATAGAAGGAAAACAGCAGGTACAAGGATTAAAAACCTTATTAAAGAGAAATACCTTAAAATTTAGACAAAGCTTTAAGAACCAAGAAACCACCAAGACTGGAACCAGCTTAATAGAAAGATTAGGCATCCAGAAGAAACTATAGAGAATTAGTAAAATTCTTGGTTAGGCAAAGGTTTAAACTAGAGCAATAAGTCCTCTAGTAAGGCACAGGCTAGAGAGGCAATACTAGCTCTCTGGAGGAAGAAATAGAGTAGAATTACTAGGGAACTAGACCTTAGAATTAACTACTACTACCTAACTCTAGATTCTAGACCTCTAAATCTATATAGAGGTCTCCAGAAGGCTTAATGCTCTCTAGCTATATAACTTAGAACTAGAAAGATTGGTTTAGCTACTTTTCTCTTTAAACAAGGAGTTCCTGGCTATAATAGCCCTCTATACTCTTGTAGAAAAGGTTAAGAGACTCCAGTATATATTACTATATACTGTAAGAAATATACCCTAGAAAGGGAGGCCTTAAAGGCTTAAACAGGCTCTATAGACTTTAAAAGGCTCTTAGGAAGTGCAAAGGAAATTAACCACCTAACTAGGTAGTAGCTTTAACAGAGAATTCTGCCATAGTTCTATTTAGCAAATTCTTTGTTCTATAGAATATAGAAGGCAGCCTGCTTGCTTGTATTGCTTTTACTCTATTTTCTTTCTCTATTTCTCTATTTCTTTTATTTCTATTTTATTATTCTCTATATTTATACTATACCTCTCTTTTCTTCTCTTTGTATAGCCAAAATAGGCAATAGTTTTCTTTTATTGTATACTAAGAAGCCCTGTACTATCTACTCTCTTTATTAGTTTTGTTTTGTTTATTTTGTATAACTTTTTGTATCTCTTTTTGTTATTTGGCTTTTGTTGCTCTATTTGTCTTAAAGAACTGTCAATTCCTGACTGCACAGAAATACTGGGTAGGCTTAATGTTAAAAAGGCAGGCTCAATAAAGCATGTATATACTAGTCTAGCAGTTCCCAATGGCCCTTAAGGCTTAGGGTATATTAATTTATTATTATTATTATTATATATTTATTAGAGGTTAATATAACCACAGAATTAAGTTCTAATCCTGTACAAAGTAACAATTTATAGTAACAATATACAAGGGATACAATAATAAACCTAGTAAAACCTATACTTATTTTTATCTCTATTATTACTGCTCTTTTAGCTATATTCTATTACCTTAGAAGGTTATAAAGAATATCTTAACTAAATAACTTATTGCTATATTGTAGTTAGTATTAACTACACTACAAAATACTGTAATTTGCAAGGCTTTGCAAAGGGTAATCTATTTTATAATATAATCTCTAAATTCTGGGCAAAGTAATAATTCTTGGTAATAATTTATAAATAATACTCTATAGTATAGAGAGCTTAATAAAACCTCTACCTCTTTTTTTACCTTAGAAGGTAATAAAGAATATCTTAACTAAATAACTTTTAATTACTTTAAAGTTAGTATTAACTATACTAGAAGATACTGTAACTTGCAAGGCTTTGCAAAGGGTAATAGACCTATTTTATACTATAGGCTATATTTACCTAGGTTTTAATTAGAGTACTTTACCTATACTAGCTACCCTGGAGAATCTTTTATTAATTAGTAAAATTTAGGTTAGCTCTGCTCTATAAATCTAAGTAGTGGAAGCATTGGAGATACAGTAAATTGCATTGTCTATAAATATTAATCTATAAATATTTATTTAATGTTATATATATATATATATTGCCCTGGATTTTACTCTGTAATTATAATAGGTAAAGGAGTTCTACTTACTTGTAAATCTAGGTTATTAATAACTAAGGTAAAGTAATGCTATTTGCTTAATTTACTTTGTATATACTCTGCCTCTAATCCAGTTTTAACAAACAGTAGTACAAGGAATAAAGTAGTAAAGTACTTATAATCTATCTTTTAACTATTTTTAATTAATTTCTCTGTTATATAGATTACTGGGTCTGTACTATTTTGTAAAAAGAAGGGATAGCTAACTTACTATAGAACTAACTAAATAAATTTTATATTCTTTACTTTAAGTATTAGCCTATCCCTGTATATTTACCCTATATCTGTACCTAGAGTTTGTATATTGTTAGCAGAGTAATTTATACTACAAGGCACTACTAGTATAATAATTATAATTATACTTATTGTTAGATATTTATTTATATTTAAACAGTACTACTATTGTTCCCTCTATAACTTTTTAAAGTACCTCTACTGTAGATACTTGCCATTATATCTTGGAATCTATAAATATCTTATTACTAATTTTATATACAAGGTAAGTAAAGGATTATTAGGGAATAATAAAATTAGTTATTTACTATAGTACTTAGATCTCCTTGTTGGCTTCTAGTTAGCTATTAGTATAATTAATTAATAGAGGGTTCTAGAGAATAACCTACTGCTTAATATTGCTTGTTAGATTAAGATATATATCCTCTCTACTTATTGGGCCTGTAGACAATGCCATTAATATATTAAAATCTACTGTAGTTATTCTTTGTATTCTATTGTATATTCTGCCACTTGGCTGTATAACTTAGGTATTTAATTAAGACAGTTATTAGAATTTAATACTCTATATTTACTATAATAACTAGGACAATAGGTACTTTCTTTATTATTATAAGGATTTAAAATATCTATATAAATAGATAAAAGAGAGAAGATAGTTAAACTACTTAGTAATATCTAGTAGGTCTATAGAGTATTTATTTTCTATTCTGTAGTTAGCTTTATACTAAGTTATAGATTATTACTAAATATTGTTATATATATTGTTTCTCTTTGGATTATAATACCCTAATTTTAATTTTGCCTTTTATACTATAACTAAACTTAATTAAGCCCCCTGTTATATCTTTTATTTACTTTTAACTACCCTAAATCCACTCCTTAACCCTTATTCTTATATTATAATAGATATATCTACTGAAAAGGCACTGTTAATTACACCAAAGGCTATCCAGGCTTGTATTTAAGACAAGGAACTTAACAATAAAGAAAAGGTTTTAGTAAAAGTATTAGGTACAGACTACAAGGTAAAATTTAAGGTACTTTAATAACTAAGAGTATTACTACAGTAGTAAATTAGTACCAATATAGTATATAAGGTAAAAACTATAGTATACTTAGATATCTTTGTAGACTAAATTTTAATTCTATTAAGTAGAAGATTTAGGAGGCCAGTGCTATTAAGGCTTTAATAGAGAAGTATTTATAGAATTAGTATTTATATAAATACCTTAAGAATAAATTTACTTAGAAGAATACAGTAGCTACTAATAAGTAGCAGTAAGTAAATACTACTTATCTAAAGAGGTTAGTTAATTAGAGACCTAAGAAACAGTATAGAGAGAATATTGTATAACCTAAGGTAAAGAGATAGATATACTGTAATAGAATTTTATAATAATTATAAGGTAGAAACTAAGTATAGACTATAGTCTCTTTAACTAAATTCTTTAAGTACAAGCCTTATATCTTGTATAAAAGAGTAGATAGCTAAGATTATATAACAGTAAAAGTAGAAAGTCTTGCTAAGTAGTTAATAAATATTAAAGGTAGCTAGAGTTAAGTAGTATTGTACTAATATTAAGATAGATAAGTTTATTAAGTATTTTAAAGCCAATAATCTACTATAGAAGGCTACCCCTTCCCCTTATAAAAAGCTTTTATTAAATACCAAGGCCAAGGCTATACTTTCCTTAGATAAAGAGTCCAATAACTCTAATACTAAAGATAATAATTAGATTAACTATAGTATATAGTATTAGCTATTATTACTTTACTTTCTATACTTCTAATATTTTTGTTACTTCTCTTGTTACTGCTTCTAATGGGGTAACTAAGGCCAAGCAAGAATATAGGCAAAGTAATAAAATAAGGCTTTAAAAATTAGTAAGGAGATACAAAGAGCTATATAGTTTATCTACCAGTAAGAAATAGATAACTCTATTTATAGTAAGTAGTTAAATAAGGTATCTAGTAGGTATATTGTATTGGTGTTTATTGCACAAGAAAGTAAATGCAGGGCTTAATATAGCTAGAAGCAGTATAGATATATAGCTATACAGGTAAAAGAGAGAAAAGGTATATTACTAGTAAGTAGTAAAATAGATAACTCTATTATAGCAAGCAGTTAAATAAGGTATCCAGTGGATATATTGTATTAGTGTTTATTGCACAAGAAAGTAAATGCAGGGCTTAATATAGCTAGAAGCAGTATAGATATATAGCTATATAGGTAAAAGAGAGAAAAGGTATATTACTAGTAAGTAGTAAAATATAGATAACTCTATTTATAGCAAGCAGTTAAATAAGGTATCCAGTGGATATATTGTATTAGTGTTTATTGCACAAGAAAGTAAATGCAGGGCTTAATATAGCTAGAAGCAGTATAGATATATAGCTATACAGGTAAAAGAGAGAAAAGGTATATTACTAGTAAGTAGTAAAATATAGATAACCCTGTTTATAGTAAGTAGTTAAATAAAGTATCCAGTGGATATATTATATTGGTGTTTATTGTACAAGAAAGTAAATGCAGGGCTTAATATAGCTAGAAGTAGTATAGATATATAGCTATACAGGTAAAAGAGAGAAAAGGTACATTACTAGTAAGTAGTAAAATATAGATAACTCTGTTTATAGTAAATAATTAAATAAGGTATCTAGTAGGTATATTGTATTGGTGTTTATTGCACAAGAAAGTAAATGCAGGGCTTAATATAGCTAGAAGCAGTATAGATATATAGCTATACAGGTAAAAGAGAGAAAAGGTATATTACTAGTAAATAGTAAAATATAGATAACCCTGTTTATAGTAAGCAGTTAAATAAGGTATCCAGTAGATATATTATATTAGTATTTATTGTACAAGAAAGTAAATGCAGGGCTTAATATAGCTAGAAGCAGTATAGATATATAGCTATGCAGGTAAAAGAGAGAAAAGGTATATTACTAGTAAGTAGTAGATATATAGAAGCTATAGATAGAGCAATAAAAAGAAGAATTATAGAGAAAGAAAAAGGTAGAGAAAAAGAAGTTAAATAAAAATAAAGTAACTTTATAGTAGAATTTTAGCTTTTACTATATTATACTAATCCAAAGAAGTATAGGTAGCAGTAAGCCTAGTAAAAATTTATTAGCTATAATAAAGATAGATATTTTTTCTTTGTTTAAAGTATTTAGTATTAGGAATTAGGTATAAGATATATAATATATAGAAATTCTATACACTTAGCTATAGTCTTTATATACCCAATATTTGTATAAAATTACACCTTAGGTATATATCTATATACCTAAAGTTAACTAGAATTATCTATCCTAAATATATTAAATATATAGAAAGAGGTATCTATACTATTACTGTTTTAGAATATTAAAGCAAATATAATATAATTAAAATATAGTTAAATAGAATTAAAATTATTACTAAAAATTGTTATAATATTTAAATCTCTTTATTAAGAAGTATATATTAATAGCCAATAGTTAATTACTCTTTCTGTTAAATAGAGACCTATTGTTATTTTAATTAGTTTATTATTTTGTTTTGTAATTCTCTGTTCTCTTTTGGTAAATTTTTATAATTCTATAAATTAAAGACAATTGTTTTTTCCTTGGTTAAATTAGTATTCTATTTGTATTGTAATATTAATAGCTATATTAATTATTGGGCAACATTTCTTTTATATAGTATATATAAAGTATATTGGATTTTAAATTATTATATCAAGCTATAAAACTTAACTATTTACTTAATAATAATAATAATAATAATAATAAATTGATACACCCTGAGCCTTAAGGGCCATTGGGAACTGCTAGACTAGTATATACATGCTTTATTGAGCCTGCCTTCTCAACATCAAGCCTACCCAGTATTCCTGTGCAGTCAGGAAATGACAGTTCTTCAAGACAAATAGAGCAACAAAAGCCAAATAACAAAAAGAGATACAAAAAGTTATACAAAATAAACAAAACAAAACCAATAAAGAGAGTAGATAGTACAGGGCTTTTTAGCATACAATAAAAGAAAACTATTGCTTATTTTGGCTATACAAAGAGAAGAAAAGAGAGGTGTAGTACAAATATAGAGAATAATAAAATAGAAAATAAAAGAAATAGAGAAATAGAAAAATAAAATAGAGTAAAAGTAATACAAGCAAGCAGGCTACCTTCTATATTCTATAGAACAAAGAATTTGCTAAATAGAACTGTGGCAGGATTCTCTGTTGGAGCCACCACCTAGTTAGGTGGTTAATTCCCTTTGCACTTCCCAAGAGCCTTTTAAAGTCTATAGAGCCTGTTTGAGCCTTTAAGGCCTCCCTTTCTAGGGTATATTTCTCACAGTATATAGTAATATATACTGGAGTCTCTTGACCTCTTCCACAAGAGCATAGAGGGCTATTATAGCCAGGAACTCCTTGTTTAAAGAGAAAAGCAGCTAAACCAATCTTTCTAGTTCTAAGTTATATAGCTAGAGAGCATTAAGCCTTCTGGAGACCTCTATATAGATTTAGAGGTCTAGAATCTGGAGTTAGGTGGTAGTAGTTAATTCTAAGGTCTAGTTCCCTAGTAATTCCACTCCATTTCTTTCTCCAGAGAGCTAGTATTGCCTCTCTAGCCTGTGCCTTACTAGAGGACTTATTGCTCTGGTTTAAACCTTTGCCTAACCAAGAATTCCACCAATTCTCTATAGTATCTTCTGGATGCCTAATCTTTTTATTAAGCTGGTTCCAGTCTTGGTAGTTTCTTGGTTCTTGAAGCTTTGTCTGAATTTTAAGGTATTTCTCTTTAATAAGGTTTTCAATCTTTGTGCCTGCTGTTTTCCTTCTATATAGAGCAACCTGGGCATCCAAAACTAGGTTTAGGGGGGCAATTCCAGTGCCTGTTTCCAATGCATGGATTGGAGTAGCTCTAAAACCTCCACTAACTATCCTTAGAGCATTGTTTTGGAAGGTTTCTAGCTTTTTAGCCAATCCTTTGGAATTTCCATCTAGGGTAGGTGTATGCCAGGCTATAGAGGCATAGGTAATTGCTGGTAGAACCACTGTTTTATATAGTAGTCTACCTTCCTCCAATGGAATACCCCAGGTAGAGCCAGTTAACCTAGCCAATGCATTGGTTTGGGTGGCTAGTTTCCTCTCTATTGCTTTATAATGCTGTGACCAATTTAACCTAGAATCTAGAAATAGACCCAGAATTCTAAGACTCTCTTGTGGTTGAATAGTTATATTGGTTCCTTCCAAAACTAGTGGTTTCCCAAGGTTAAACCTCCTAGTATTTCTTGAAAAATGCATTAGAGAGTACTTTTCAGGGGCAAACCTAGCTCCATGTCTCTTTGCCCAGGCAATACACCTTCCATGGACCCTTAAGGCTCTAGTAGTCTGTTCAGTAGACTTTCCATAGGCTATAATGTTTATATCATCACTAAAGCCTATACTCAATACTTTCTGGTGCTCTGGATTGCATAGGTCCACCAATTCAGCATTATAGAAGAGAAATAGAATTGCAGATATACAAGACCCCTGAGGAGTTCCAGCATAGATATTAAAGGTTTTGGAAGCTTTGTTTTCAAACCAAAGAATAGAGGCTCTATCCTGCATAAAGCTTCTAACCCAGCCTACTAGAGACTCTGGAATACCCTTTTTCTTTAGAATATAGACTAGCCTTTCTGGAATAACATGGTCAAAGGCTCCAGTCATGTCCAAAGAAAGAATAGAGGCTATACCCCTCTCTAGTGGGTTTCCCTGCCATATAGTCCTAATTGCACCTAGTAGTAAATCTAAAGCATGGGTGGTTGAATGGCCCTTTCTAGCTCCAAATTGGGTGGCAGGGAAGAAGGCTATATTTCTCAGCTATATCCTGGAGTCTTCTAGCTGTAACCCCTTCTATAACCTTTCCCAGAGTGTTTAGAAGTGCTACAGGTCTCCATGCTTTGGCAATAGAGTAGTCTGGCCTTCCAGGCTTTCTTAAAACCACTGTTTTAGCAGTCTTAAAAATCTTTGGATAGTATTGCCAATTCCAACATCCCTCTATAAGGATTTGCATTGGTTTATAGAGGGAAGGTCCTAGGGCTTTTAAAAATCCATTAGGAATATTATCCAGGCCTGGAGCTTTCCAGGAGGCTGTTGCCTTTATAAATTGGCCAATCTCTTGCTCTGTAGGGGGCTCTAGGTCTTCTAAAGCAGCTGGAAAGCTTGTATCCTCCTCTATATCTTCTAAATCTGCCTCTGGGAGCTGGGGAAAGAATTGGTTTGCAAATTCTTGAGATTTCTGCTGGTGTATAGTAGCTAGACCTCCATTATTGGTCTGTAAAGAGGGAACTAAGGGTAGCTCTATAGGTAGGTGGCTTTTTAGCCTTCCCCACCTTGCTAGTTTCCACAAAGCTGCTCTATCTTCTCTAAGCCTATGGGTAAGTTGTCTAAATTGGAATCTTTTAGACTCTTTAATGGCCTTTTTCTTGGCTTTGGCAGCTTGTTTAACTAGGTCTGGGTGGGCAGCTCTTGCCCTAAGGCTTCTCTCTTCTGAATTGAAAAACTAGCAATCTCTTGATTCCACCAGGGAGTAGCTTTTTGGCTTGGTTTGGAGTTTTCTCTTGTTTTTGGAACAGTAATCTCAGCAATACTAAGGATTTTTTGCTGTAAATAGAAGGCATACTGCTCTACCTCTTCCCTGCTATTTAGGCTGTTTGGAAACCAGATATCCTGGACTAGATTTTGAACCTCTTCTTGATTGGCCTCCTTCCATTTATACCTGCTTTGATTTGGCTGGTCTAGCACTGTTCTAGGTCAAAATCCAATGCTATAAGCATGTGGTCAGATCCATGCTGAAGATTCCCAGGGTAGATATAGAGATAAGCTTATCTGCTATATCTATAGAGCCAAAGGATAGATCAATAGTTGTTTTAGAAGGATGCCTAATCCATGTAGGCATTTTAGAGGGGGTAAGCAGCTCCAGGCCTAAACTAGCTGTAATTTCCAATAGATCTTTTTCCATTTATGGGTTTCAGTGGATTCTATAGCATTCCAAAGAGAATGGTGAAGATTAAAGTCTCTCAGCAGAATATTAGAGCTTGTATTTAGTTCTAATTCTTGAAGCTTATAGATAGGGGAGAGCCTATCTATAGTTCTGTGGGACTCTGGGGGTGGTGAGTATATATTTATAACTTTAATCTCTTTCCCTTCTTCCAAAATTGTAAGAATTGCAATATTTGGACATGGAAAATCTATTGACCAGGTTCCAGGTTTGCATAGAGAGGTATTTAACAAGAAGCAGGCATTTGTATGGAATTTATCTAGATATAGAGGTAGCCACTGAGTACTAGACCTTTCTATAGTTTAAAATAGTCTAGTACTCTTCCAAGGTTCCTGTATAGCTATAAAGTAGAAGCTAGAGAACTGTGGATCTCCTACTATTCCATGCATAATGTCATCTCTTAGGTGAGTGTTATATTGAGCCACCTTCATTGAGAATTGGAGGGATTCTGGCTTGCCTCTGGATTCTCCTCTGTGGTATCCATTTCACTTGCTAATTCAGCCTGATTCTGGGATTCAGCCTGAAATAGTGTCTCTATTCTTGAATGGGAATTTGCAGCAGTTCTCTGGGCAATCTCTAGACCTGAAGGCCTTCCTCTCTTTCTAGTAGCCTGGGTGGAAGGTTCTAACCTAGTCCTTTTGCTACTAGATTGGAGCTGGGATGCTTCAAAAGGTGTTGGTTCCCCTAATTGGATTGGAAGCTTGTTTTCCTGCCTGCTAGCAAAGAATTTAGGCTTATTCTCTTTGGCTAAAGCTATTCTCTCTGTTTCAACCTTATGTTTAGGGCATTGCATATCTCCAGAGGTATGTTTTCCTTGGCAATTAGAGCACCTAGCTCTTGAGAGGTCCCCCTTTAGGGGGCAATGCTCAAATCTATGGTCTCCTTTGGAGCAGAAACCACATTTGGGGGCTTTAGTACAGTACCTAGCTTGGTGGCCATACCCCTGGCAGTGATAGCACCTAGAAACTAGGCATGTAGAGTCAAATAGCTCTACAGTTTTAAGCTCATTCTCAATAACTAGTCCATTGTTAATTAGGTAGTTAGCTTGCTCAGGGGTTTGGAGATCTAGAAGCATAGAGCCAGACTTCTTAGTATTCTTTAGAGTAGCTCTTCTCCAGTGGAATTGCTGAATCCTAAGAAACCCTTCAAGATTAGGGTTATACTTTAGGATATTGGCTTTTCCAATTTCTTGCTGGTCCTGTTTAAAGGCCTCTTTGTACCCCATGCACTAGAACTGTATACCTTCTAGTATAGACCTTGTTTTCCTCTTGCTTGCCAAAGGCATTAAGCCATACCTTGTTTGCTTCAGCTCTATCCTTGGTAGCTGCATTCTCAGCCACTAGAATAATCTCAGAGCTAGCCAGTCTTCTAGCTCCTAAGAAAAGTCCAATTCCGTGCTTTTTGGTAGTTTCATTGATCTTTGCAAGGGCTGTAGCATGTGGAATAGTAGCTAGAAGTTCAGCTAGGGCTGGGCTTCTAATCTTTAGCTCTCTAAGCTGCTGGGGGGTTGGAAGCTTCTCCTTTGGAGGGATTCCAGTTTTTGCTATACTAGCATAGCTAGGGAGGCTCTGGGGGGTAGAGATTGGAGGCTGGGGGGGTGGAGGTTGCTCTAATATTGTTTTTAGAGCCTCCAGGCCAAATTGGCCTAATCCTGCTTGAAGCTTGGTAACCCCATTGTGGTTGGGGCCTAGATCTTGAAGAACTAAGTCAATTCCTTCTTGCATAGTTGTAATAGCTTGACTAAGGTTCTTTCTTTTCTGAGCTAAATTTCCAGCTTTCGGGTTCACTGGCTTTGCTCCAATTCTCTGGGGACTCTCCCCTAAGCTTTGGAAGCTGCCTGTGTTCAATGAAGTAGGCATTTTAGCTAGAAATACTAGGTTTACTAGCTAGGGAAAGGATTCTGGCTGCAGTGGTACTAACTTTTTGCTTAGAAGTAGTAAACTAAGGTGTATTGCCTTGCAAGCTCACCACACTTCACTAGTTTTTAGAGAGAACTAGTAAACTAGATGCCTTTTTAAGAAAAATGCAGAAAACTTTACAAAGGGGAAGGAGTAGTGTATACAAGAGGGGAAAAGATTTCTAGAATCAGACTCTGAGAGCTTGTTCTAGCAGTAATTTATTTTGGAGGGGAATTACCAATCCCAGAAGCTTCTTTGGAGGGGAAACTTCAAAAACCAACTAGAAATATCTAAATCCAAAGCTACTGTACCAGTGACTATACCACCAAGGCACTAGTAGAGATAGAAATAGGTGTACAACTAGTAAAAGTAAAGTAGTGGTTAAAGGAAAAGGGGGTAGTGCTAACACCTCTGTTTTTGGTCTAGAAAAGCAGAGAAAAACCTTAATCTAGCTAAAGTTCCAGGACTAAAGCTAGCAAGAAAGGACTAAACAAAGAAAAGGGTCTCCCTAAGGAATAAAGCTAGTTCTTAACTAATACTGGGCTAAACCAGGTCCACTAGTAGAACTAGACTAGTTTTAGTAGGTTAAAACTAGTAAAAGGTGGGGCATTCTATTTTATAGACCCAAAATATCCAAACTGGGTAATAGTTTTTGCAGAGAACTATTAAACTAAGCAGTCTTGTTTAAGCCTGTGATCGCGGGAACAGGACTAAGGCCAATACAAACTGTAGTAAAGCCTTTTGGGTATAACAAGGAAAGTAGAAAAGATTAATAGAGAGGTTGGTAGAAAGGTTGGTTGCTGGAGCAATAAAAGGGGGGTACCGCTCTGCAGTTTGTGTGGCGTTTGTGGTGTGTGGCGCAGAAAAGGTACTTGGCGTGAATGTCTGGGAACACCAGAAATGTTGGTTTGGGGTGAAAATTTTTCGTTCGCGAATTGTGAAGGCAATATCGGTCGCACGGTTCTGAAATTTGGATATCTTGTTCGGCTAATATAGGCGTACGCAGCATCCAATTTCCAGAAGATTTGGACTAATATTGGTGGTGTGGTGAAGGGAAATGTCCCTCTTCTGTTGATGGATCGGTGAAATCACCTTTTTATCAACAGCACCCCCAATACAGGGCCAATTGGCCTGAAATTTGGATGGTAGCCTCTGTAAGAGACAGGCTTTCAATTGAACCTATTTTCAATGTAAAATTCCAAGAATTGACTGAGTTCGGATTCCGGCGTTCCCCTTCAGTGCTTAACTTTAATGTAGATTTAACTATTTACTTATAATGTAATTTTGTGCACTACTAATATTATAGATTATATATTGGTTAAGGGTGGGAGCACCATAAAGAGAAATATAGTATATATTAGAAGTATATTTAAATAAATATTTAGACCAATATATTAATAAAAATTGGCCACTAACTATTATATATTATAATATAACTCTATTAACTAATTCTATTAGTTATAATAATTTCCAGCAATATTTTTAGCCTTTGTCTGTAATTAGTACTATTAAATATTGTAATTATAGATATTCTAATTTTGTAGTTATTTATATACAAAAATATTATTGGAAATATAATAGAAATAATTTTTCTATAAATAAAAGCCTACTACAATATATAATATAGTTTCTATAATATATACTAATTTTTTTATTCTACTAATTTTTTTCTTTTGTTTTCCTTATCCCTTTAATCTTCTCTAATATATATATAACTATTTTATATTTCTATATTTCTATTGTAAGATTTCTCTCTATAATTAGTTTACTTAGCTTACTTTAAAATAGATATAGTAATAATTTCTAGTAATAATTTTGTAATATTGCTATAAGTATAATAACTCTATATATAAAAATATAGATACTTTAAAAACCTATTGCAGTATTGTCTATCTATATTATTAAATTACAGAAAAAAAGCTACTCTTAGAGAACCTAAAAGCTACCTCTAGTATATATATAATTAAATACTATTAGGAAGTTATAGCTCTTGGGGAAGAAATATATAAGCTTAGGTTCTTTATAGAGAGAAATCTATAGTAGGGTATTATAAAGAAAATTATAATATTATATAAGGCCTTAGGCTTCTAGCCTAATACTAACTTAAATATTGCTAGATTCCTTAACAATAGACAGAAATTACTTATTATTTTCTACTAGTAGAGTATAAAATAGAATTCTACTAAAAGATAACAGGGCTTTTAAGTAATAGTACTACTTTTATCTATATTATCTATAAAATCTTAGAGTAGATATAAAGTAATATTCTCTTGCAGTATAAGGCCTTAAATCTACTGCTATATATTGCTACTAAGGAGACCCTTATTATAATATTTAGTTAGTAATATTTTTTTGTAATAATATTTATATAAAATTCTCTCTAGAAAGATTTCTATATTATTATTAGTAAGTTAATATAGAACTATCTACAGTAGTTAAATCTATCTATTAGTTAAGGCTATCTAGTACTTCCTAAAAATACTTAAGGCTATTAAGTATATATATATAGGCTGCAGCAATATAGATACTACTAAGTATAAGGCTATATAGAATAGCAAAAAGTATTATAAAAAGAAGACTGCAGAAAAAACTATAGCTATAGTTTAAATAGTATATAGAATAATAGAAGAGAAAATTACTAGAAATACTATAGAGAGATAGCCCTAGAAACTAAAAAAACCTAGTTTACCCAAGGAATCTAAGGCACTAGCTAGGGCTTTACTTAAGGAACCCAAGGTACTAGCTATAGCTTTACTAAAGAAATATAAGGTAGTAGCTAGAGCTTTACTTAAAAAATATAAGGTACTAGCAAGGGCTTTATCTAAAAAACTAAAGGTATAAGCTAGGGCTTTATCTAAGTAAAAAACTAAAAGTTATAATAATATATTTTCTAGTTAATAATACTAGGTAGTTTAAGGAGTAAACTTAGAGAAGCTTACTCTAATACTTATAAAGTCTATTACTAGTATATATTTAGTATAGCACTAATAGTATTCTATTATATTTAGTTTATTAGTAGTTACAGAGGTTAACAAGATAGATAATAATTTAAAAGATATTGGTAATAATTCTAAGTAATAATTTTATTACTAACTAAAAATTTAATTATTAACTAATTATATAATAAAATAATTTTTTTGGATACCCCTTTTACTTATTAATAAAAAAGCCCTTAAATTTAGTTTTATTAAAATCTAAGCTATTTTTCTCTTCTAACTTTAATTTACTAACTTTATTAACCTCTACTATATTCTCTTGTAGTAGTAAAGATAGCTATTAAGGTATAGAATTAATAGCTATATTCTATTAAAATACCTAGAGTATTTCTTGTACCTCCTTATTTCCAATATTGGTGGCTTAAAGATACTGGTAACTATTATAAACTATTAACTATTCTTGCCAATAAAGTATTAAGGCAATATAGCCTTGCACTAAACTAATTGTATTTCCAGGGTTACTTAGTATAGATTCCTGGGAGAACCAATCCTTAGTTAATATTATAATAGCAAGACTAAGTAAAGAACTACTAACCTTAACTTTTTTTAAAGGTAAACTTATATCTAGCTTATTTAAGGCAGTATACTTAGTTAAAGAGATACCTATAAGTATTTTAGTAATATTTAGATAACCTTCTATAGTATTCTATTTATTTTAAGTAACTTTTATAGTAATTTAGTATTTTTTATACTTCTGCAATAGGCCTTTTTTAAATTGTTGCTGTATAAATTTTGCTAATTATAGTATTCTCTATAACCTTTCTATTATTGGGCATTGTATTCTTTCTATTATATATATATTAGTATACTCTCTTTAGTTACTAAATATTATTATTATAACTAACTATATAGTTATTTTCTTAAGCTTCTTTTTGTAGTTATAGTATACCTTTCTATCTATATTGGTAGCTTGCTTAAGGGCCTAATAATTAAAGTCTAAACTAGTATATTTTTCTTAAGCTTACTGGAATTTAGGTTATATTAAAAGAACTTTTTAAGAAGAGACTGGTATTGTTAGTAATACTAATATAGTACTATCTAGTAGAGAGGTAGGGTAAGGCAGCTCTTAGACAGAAAAAGGTTTAAGTAAGGAAATATATATTAGTTAAAATTAATAAACTTAACAGAAAAGTTTAAAAGATATTTAGAAGAAGAAAATATTAGCTAGTAAACTAAGGTAAGATTATTTTGTTTGCTAAATACTCTAGTAACTAGCATTATTATATTAATAGATACTTAGTAATATTTTTTTTTTTCTATTTTTCTTTTTTCTCTTTTTTTTATATACTTCTTTTCTTTAATTTATACCATTGGATTTCTTTGCTAATGTTTAATTCTATATAAGAATTTAATTAAACTACTTATCTTAAGACTAATCTAGTAATAAATTCTAGTATTAATTTCTATAGCTAGGGATAATTACTAACTTACTATACCTCTAGATATATTACTATATACTTTGTATTAAAATACTGTTGTCTTAAAGTTATTAAGATAGCCCTAAATGCTAAGTCTATACTGTAGAATAAGTTATACAAGGTGCCAAAGGGTATAGGGTTAATAATAGAGTATTAGTTAGCTATTAGTAGATAGAATAGAGAAATAACTACTTAGATTATAAGATCTATAGAATATACTAAGGAGAATTATAAAAGAAAGTATCCCTGTCTAAGTTACTTTTATTACTCTATACCAAAGGAAACTTGTAAGTTAATTATTTTCTCTAGAAGAGATAGAAATTACTAATTAATTTCTAGTTACTAAGTATAAAATTAAATTTTACCAGAAAATAATAGAGCTTTTAATAAACTGTTCTACTTTTATATATATTGTATATAAAATTATATAGAATATAGATAATAACTTCTACTAGTAGATAGAAGTATTAGATACCCTATAAATTACTGCTAAAGAAACTCTAGTAACTATATTTAAAGATTAGTAATAATTTTTTGTAATAATACTTATATAAAATACTTTCTAGAAATATTTCTAATCTATTATTAGCTAGTTTATTGGGGACTATCTATAGTAGTTATATTTAACTTTAAGTTAAGGATATTTAGTACTTCCTAAAAATACTTAAGGCTATAGGCTATATATATATAGGTAGTGTATATAATAAAGCTACTAAGTATAAAACTAAATAAAATATTAAGAAGTATTAAAAAAAATAAATAGAAGTAGCCCTTGCTTATATAGCTTAAAGAATATTAAACTAGAAGTATATAGAAAACAGTATAGAGAGTAACCTAATAGAATAGAAAAGTTTAGATAGTACTAAGGAAAATAAGGTACTAGCTAGGGTATTATACAAGGAAACTAATATACTAGCAGGGGCCCCTGCAAAGAAACCTAAGGTACTAGCTAGGGCCCCAGTAAAAAAACCTAAGGTACTGGCTAGGGGTTTACCTAAGGGCCCTAAGGCTCTAGCTAGATCTCCCCCTAAGTAAATAACTAGGGGTATTAATTCTAAGCCTATACACCTAATTATACTAGGAAGCTCTGTAGTTTAAGTAAAAGGGGCTTTAGCTAATAGTTTTATTGCTGTTTAAAGATATATAGATAGTATAGTATTGGTGGTTTAGTAATATATATTTTATACTGGTAGTTTTTAAATAAAATAGTAATAATATTTAGTAATAGAATAATTTTTAAATTTTCTAAATTTTCTTTTTTAGTATCCTTGGCAGAAAATTACTAAGTACTTATATTTTAATAATATATTTTTTATTACTAATATAAATATACAATATTGCATTGCATTGCATTATATTGTATATAATATAGCAGCAATGGATAAAAAGCTTATTGCATTGCATTATATATAATAGCTATATAATACAATAAGTTTTTTTAATTTTAACTGCAATAGCAATGTATCTGGTACTTACTGGTGCAATGCAATGTAATATACAATAAAAAATGCTGGGACCTATATTGCATTGCATTGTATTGCATTGCACTGGCAGCCCTAGTTTTTTCCTTAGGGTTACTAAAGAAACACTAGCAATATATTATAAAGGTTCTTAAATAGTTGCAAGTAGCTAGGCTATAAGTCAATGTTAATAAATATAAATTTAAGATATAATTAACAAAATACCTTGGCTTTATTATTAAAACTAGCAAGGGAGTATAAATAGACCCTAAAAAGGTAAAAGTAATACTAGAATAGTAAGCCCTAACAATAGTTAAAAATATCTATACCTTTGTAGAATTTATAAATTTCTACTAATAATTTATTAAAGACTTTTTAAAGGTTATTACCCCCTTAATAGAGTTAACTAAAAAGGGAGTAATATTTAAATAGTCTACTAGCTTAGTAAAGGCCTTTAAAAAGCTTAAGTAGATATTTATTATAGCCCTAGTACTTATATAGTTTAACCCTAAAAATAAAACTATTTTGGAAGCTAATTTCTCTAGATATATAGTAGATAGTACTCTAAACCAATATAACAAGAATAGTATTCTATACCTCTATACCTTTTTCTTTTAACAAAATATACTAGTAGAATATAATTATAAAATCTATAATAAGGAACTATTGGCTATCCTTAAGTATATTAGATAATAAAGCTTAGAGCTATAATTAATCTAGAACTTTAGAGTTATTATAGATAATAAAAACCTTACCTACTTTATAATAAACTAATCAACAGAAGAGGGATATTTCCCTCCACCACACCACCAATATTAGTCCAAATCTTCTGGAAATTGGATACAGCGTACACCTATACTAGCCGAACAATATATCCAAATTTCAAGACTGTGCGACCGATATTGCCTTTACAATTCGCGAACGAAAAATTTTCACCCCAAACCAGTATTTCTGGTGTTCCCAGACATTTACGCCAAGTACCTTTTCGGCGCTACATACTACAAATGCCATGCAAACTGCAGGAGCAATACCCCCCTTTTATTGCTCCAGCAACCAACCTTTCTACCAACCTCTCTATCAATCTTTTTTACTTTCCTTACTATACCCAAAAGGCTTTACTACAGTTTGTATTGGCCTTAGTTCTGTTCCCGCGATCACAGGCTTAAACAAGACTGCTTAGTTTAATAGTTCTCTGCAAAAACTATTACCCAGTTTGGATATTTTGGGTCTATAAAATAGAATGCCCTACCTTTTACTAGTTTTAACTTACTAAAACTAGTCTAGTTCTACTAGTGTACCTGGTTTAGCCCAGTATTAGTTAAGAACTAGCTTTATTCCTTAGGGAGACCTTTTTCTTTGTTTAGTCCTTTCTTGCTGGCTTTAGTTCTAGAACTTTAGCTAGATTAAGGTTTTTCTCTGCTTTTCTAGACTAAAAACAGAGGTGTTAGCACTACCCCTTTTCCTTTAACTACTATTTTACTTTTACTAGTTATACACCTTTTTCTATCTCTACTAGTGCCTTGGTGGATAGCCACTGGTATAGTAGCTTTAGATTTAGATATTTCTAGTTGGTTTTTGAAGTTTTCCCTCCAAAGAAGCTTCTGGGGATTGGTAATTCCCCTCCAAAATAAATTACTGCTAGAATAGCTTATAGAGCTTGATTCCAGAAATCTTTTTCCCCTTTTTGTATACACTACCCCCCTCCTTTTTGTAAAGTTTTCTACCTTTTGCTTAAAAAGGTATTTAGTTTACTAGTTCTCTCTAAAAACTAGTGAAGTGTAGTAAGCTTGCAAGGCAATACACCTTAGTTTACTACTTCTAAGCAAAAGTTAGTACTACTGCAGCCAGAATCCTTTCCCTAGCTAGTAACCTAGTACTTCTAGCTAAAATGCCTACTCCATTGAACACAGGCAGCTTTCAAAGCTTAGGGGAGAGTCCCCAGAGAATTGGAGCAAAGCCAGTGAACCCAAAAGCTGGAAATTTAGCTTAAAAAAGAAAGAACCTTAGTCAAGCTATTACAACTATACAAGAAGGAATTAACTTAGTTCTTTAAGATCTAGGCCCCAACCATAATGGGGTTACCAAGCTTCAAGCAGGATTAGGCCAATTTGGCCTGGAGGCTCTAAAAACAATATTAGAGCAACCTCCACCCCCCACCAACCACCCCAACCACCAACACCTGCCCCCCAGAGCCTCCCTAGCTATGCTAGTATAGCTAAGAATGGAATTCCACCAAAGGAAAAGCAGCCTACCCCCCAACAGCTTCAAGAGCTAAAAGTTAGAAGTCCTGCCCTAGCTGAACTTCTAGCTACTATTCCACATGCAACAGCCCTTGCAAAGATCAATGAAACCACTAAAAAGCATGGAATTGGACTTTTCTTAGGGGCTAGGAGACTAGCTAGCTCTAAGATTATTCTAGTGGCTGAGAATGCAGCTACTAAGGATAGGGCTGAAGCAAATAAGGTATGGCTTAATACCTTTGGCAAGCAAGAAGAAAACAAGGTCTATACTAGAAGATATACAGTTCTAGTACATAGAGTACGCAAAGAAGCCTTTAAATAGGACCAACAAAAAATTGGAAAAGCCAATATTCTAAAGTATAACCCTAATCTTGAAGGGTTTCTTAGAATCCAGCAATTTTACTGGAGAAGAGCCACTCTAAAGAATACTAAAAAGTCTGGCTCTATGCTTCTAGATCTCCAAACCCCTGAGCAAGCTAACCACCTAATTAACAATGGGCTGGTTATTGAGAATAAGCTTAAAACTGTAGAGCTATTTAACTCTACATGCCTAGTTTCTAGGTGCTATAAATGCCAGGGGTATGGCCACCAAGCTAGATACTGTACTAAGGCCTCCAAATGTGGTTTCTGCTCTAAGGGAGACCATAAATTTGAACATTGCCCCCTAAAAGGGGATCTCTCTAGGGCTAGGTGCTCTAACTGCCAAGGAAAACATACTTCTGGAGACATGCAATGCCCTAAGCACAAGGTAGAAACAGAGAGAATAGCCCTGGCTAAAGAGAATAAGCCCAAATTCTTTGCTAGTAGGCAGGAGAATAAGATTCCAATTCAATTAGGAGAGCTAACCCCTTTTGAAGTATCCCAGCTCCAGCCTAGCAAAGAACTAGGTTAGAACCTTCTACCCAAACTACTAGGAAGAGGGGAAGGCCTTCAGGCCTAGAAATTGCCCAGAGAACTGCTGCAAATTTCCATTCAAGAATAGAGACACTATTTCAGACTGAATCTCAGAATCAGCCTGAATTAGCAAGTGAAATGGATACTACAGAAGAAAATCCAGAGGCAAGCCAGAATCCTGCTAATTCTCAATGAGGGTAGCTCAATATAACACCCACCTAAGCAAGGATATTATGCTTGGAATAAGGGGATCCACAGCTATTTAACTTCCAATTATAGCTATTCAGGAAACTTGGAAGGATACTAGACTATTTCAGACTATAGAAAGGTCTAGTACCCAGTGGTTACCCCTATATCCAGACAAATTCTATACAAATGCCTGCTTTCTACTAAATACCTCTCTATGCAAGCCTGGAACCTGGTTTATAGACTTTCCATGCCCAAATATTGCAATTCTTACAATTTTGGAAGAAGGGAAGGAGAAAAGTTTATAAATATATACTTACCACCCCCAGAGTCCCATAGAACTATAGATAGGCTCTCCCCTATCTATAAGCTTTAAGAATTAGAGCTGAGTACTAGTTCTAATATTCTACTGGGAGACTTTAATCTTCACCATTCTCTTTGGAATGCTATGGAATCCACTGAAACCCATGAAATGGCAAAAGATCTATTGGAAATTACAGCTAGTTTAGGCCTGGAGCTGCTTACCCCCTCTAAAATGCCTACATGGATCAGGCATCCTTCTAAAACAACTATTGATCTATTCTTTGGCTCTATAGATATAGCAGATAAGCTTATCTCTATATCTACCCCTGGGAATCTTCAGCATGGATCTGACCACATGCTTATAGCATTGGATTTTGACCTAGAAACAGTGCTAGACCAGCCAAGTCAAAGCAGGTGTAAATGGAAGGAGGCCAACCAAGAAGAGGTTCAAAATCTAGCCCAGGATATCTGGTTTCCAAACAGCCTAAATAGCAGGGAAGAGGTAGAGCAGTATGCCTTCTATTTACAGCAAAAAATCCTTAGTATTGCTGAGATTACTGTTCCAAAAACAAGAGAAAACTCCAAACCAAGCCAAAAAGCTACTCCCTGGTGGAATTAAGAGATTGCTAGTTTAATTCAGGAAGAGAGAAGCCTTAGGGCAAGGGCTGCCCACCCAGACCTAGTTAAACAAGCTACCAAAGCCAAGAAAAAGGCTATTAAAGAGTCTAAAAGATTCCAATTTAGACAATTTACCCACAGGCTTAGAGAGGATAGAGCAGTTTTGTGGAAACTAGCAAGGTGGGGAAGGTTAAAAAGCCACTTACCAATAGAACTACCCTTAGTTCCCTCTCTAAAGTCTAGCAATGGAGAGATAGCTACTATACACCAGCAGAAATCTCAAGAATTTGCAAACCAATTCTTTCCTTAGCTTCCAGAAGCAGATCTTAGAGATATAGAACAAGAGAATAGCTTTCCCCCTGCCCTAGAAGGTTTAGAACCTCCTACAGAGAAGGAAATTGGCCAATTTATAAAGGCAACAGCCTCTTGGAAAGCCCCTGGTCTAGATAGTATTCCTAATGGATTTTTAAAAGCCTTAGGACCTTTTCTTTATAAACCAATGCAAATCCTTATAGAGGGGTGTTGGAATTGGCAATACTATCCAAAGATCTTTAAAACTGCTAAAACAGTGGTCTTAAGAAAGCCTGGAAGGCCAGACTACTCTATAGCCAAGGCATGGAGACCTGTAGCACTTCTAAATACTCTGGGAAAAATTATAGAAGGGGTTATAGCTAGAAGGCTCCAAAATATAGCTAAAAAATATAGTCTTCTCCCTACCACCCAATTTAGAGCTAGGAAAGGGCATTTAACCACCCATGCTTTAGACTTACTACTGGGGGCAATTAGAACTGTATAGCAGGGAAACCCATTGGAGAGAGGTATAGCCTCTATTCTTTCCTTAGATATAACTGGAGCCTTTGACTATATTATTCCAGAAAGGCTAGTCTATATTCTAAAGAAAAAGGGTATTCCAGAGTCTCTAGTAGGCTAGTTTAGAAGCTTTATGTAGGATAGAGCCTCTATTCTTTGGTTTAAAAATAAGGCTTCTAAAACCTTTAATATCTATGCTGGAACTCCTTAGGGGTCTTGTATATCTGCAATTCTATTTCTCTTCTACAATGCTGAATTGGTAGATCTATGCAATCCAGAGCACCAGAAAGTATTAAGTATAGGCTTTAGTAATGATATAAACATTATAGCCTATGGAAAATCCACTGAGCAGACTACTAGAGCCTTAAATAGAGTCCATGGAAGGTGTATTGCCTGGGCAAAGAGGCATGGAGCTAGGTTTGCCCCTGAAAAGTACTCTCTAATGCATTTTTCAAGAAATACTAGGAGGTTTAACCTTGGAAAACCACTAGTTTTAAAAGGAACCAATATAACTATTTAACCACAAGAGAGTCTTAGAATTCTGGGTCTATTTCTAGACTCTAGGTTAAATTGGTCACAGCATTACAAAGCAATAGAGAGGAAATTAGCCACCCAAACCAATGCATTGGCTAGGTTAACTGGCTCTACCTGGGGCATTCCATTGGAGGAGGGTAGACTACTATATAAAACAGTGGTTCTACCAGCAATTACCTATGCCTCTATAGCCTGGTATACACCTACCCTAGATGGAAATTCTAAAGGATTAGCCAAAAAGCTAGAAACCTTCCAAAACAATGCTCTAAGAATAATTAGTGGAGGTTTTAGAGCTACTCCAATCCATGCATTGGAAACAGGCACAGGAATTGCCCCTCTAAATCTAGTTCTAGATGCCTAGGTTACTCTATATAGAAGGAAAACAGCAGGCTCTAGGATTGAAAACCTTATTAAAGAGAAATACCTTAAAATTCAGACAAAACTTCAAGAACCAAGAAACCACCAAAACTGGAACCAGCTTAATAGAAAGATTAGGCATCCAGAAGAGACTACAGAGAATTAGTGGAATCTTGGTTAGGCAAAGGTTTAAACCAGAGCAACAAGTCCTCTAGTAAGGCACAGGCTAGAGAGGCAATACTAGCTCTCTGGAGAAAGAAATAGAGTAGAATTACTAGGGAACTAGACCTTAGAATTAACCACTGCTACCTAACTCCAGATTCTAGACCTCTAAACCTTTATAGAGGTCTCCAGAAGGCTCAATGCTCTCTAGCTATACAGCTTAGAACTAAAAAGATTGGTCTAGCTGCTTTTCTCCATAAACAAGGGGTTCCTGGCTATAATAGCCCTCTATGCTCTTGTAGAAGAGGTCAAGAGACTCCAGTCTATATTACTATATACTGTAAGAAATATACTCTTGAAAGGGAAGCCTTAAAGGCTCAAACAGGCTCCATAGACTTTAAAAGGCTCTTGGGAAGTGCAAAGGGAATTAACTACCTAACTAGGTGGTGGCTCCAACAGAGAATCTTGCCACAGTTCTATTTAGCAAATTCTTTATTCTATAGAATATAGAAGGCAGTCTGCTTGCTTGCATTGCTTTTATTTTATTTTCTTTATTGTACTATTTCTACTACTTTTACTTTACCTTTTCTATTTCTTTAGTTCTTTCTCTTCTACTTTATTATTCTCTATATTTGTACTACACCTCTCTTTTCTTCTCTTTGTATAGCCAAAATAGGCAACATTTTTCTTTTATTGTATACTAAAAAGCCCTGTACTATTACACTCTTTATTAGTTTTATTTTGTTTGTTTTGTATAACCTTTTGTATCTCCTTTTGTTATCTGGCTTTTGTTGCTCTATTTGTCTTGTTTTGAAGAACTGTCAATTCCTGACTGCACAGGAATACTGGGTAGGCTTGATATTGAGAAAGGAGGCTTAACAAAGCATGTATATACTAGTCTAGCAGTTCCCAATGGCCCTTAAGGCTCAGGGTGTATTAATTTATTATTATTATTATTATTATAATAAACTATTAGTTAAGTAAAAAATAAATACAGTAGTCTAAAAAATTAAATTACTATAACTTTATAATTTTATACTAACTAGGCAAGGAAGGACCAGTACCCAATATATTATTATATTGCAAGCAAAATATACTAGAGGGCACCAATAAAAAATATATTTATTAAAATACAATATTATTAGACCCTAAGTACTTTAAAAACTAGAATAGTATAGGCCCTTTAAAGGTAGTTAGAATTATATACCTTAATACTATAGCTAATAATAATATAAGTACAGAACTTAATAGAAGAAGCTCTACTCTACTAGCCTTGGTAGAACTTAGCAATAATAAATAAATAAAGATTAGCTATCTATAGAATAAAGTAAAGAAAAATAATAGATACCTAGTAGCTATTAAAAAAATAATTTAGAATAGCCTATACTAGTTTCCCCCTAAACTTAGAGTATATATATTAATATTAAAGTACTTCTTAGATAATAATAGCAATGTCTGTTTTTAGAACTATAAATAGGTACTAGATTATAAGCTATTATAAATATATATTATATAGAAGCTATATAACTTACCAATAACTAGTTATCTAGACTATAATAGGTTTTATATACTGTTACAACAGAATTATTACTGGCCCAATCTTGGAAATAATATTAGATAACTAATATAAAACTATAACCTTTATAATAGTAATACTGTATAGCAGCAATAAAAATATAGCCTTTTAAAACCACTATTTATTTCTAACTATATTTAGAGAGATATCTTAGTTAACTTTATTATAGGCTTACCAGAATTAAATAGATATATAAATCTAATAGTAATTACTAACTAGCTTAGCAAGGGTATTATTATTAAACTAGTTAGAAATATTAATATAGAAACTATTACTTAAATTTTTCTTTTAACCTTCTATAGATACTATAGCCTACCAACAATAATTATCTCTAACTGTAGCTTGGCCTTTATAGAGAAATTATAGACTTAGATATACTAACTTCTATATATTAAATACTTGCTGTTAACTATATACTACCCTAAAATAGATAGGTTAATGGAATAGATAAATACTAAACTTAAAGCCTACCTCTATATATTTATTAATTACTACTAGACTAATTAAGTATTTTAAACTATCTCTACTAAGGTTACTTTAAATAACTATACTTTCTCTATAACCAATGTTAGCCTATTCTTTCTCTACTATAGTTATAATATAGAAATCCTCCAACCAACAAAGAAACTGTAATATTAGACTAAAGTATATAGCTCTATTTAACTGCAGCAGGATATATACATTCTCTGTTTAGAAGATATATATTGGTTACTTGGAGATAGATCTATAGCTTAGATAAGTATACCCACTATACAGAGTTTTTATATATATTATATATAGGCCCTGGAGGCCCTTTATATATAGGGAGATTACTTTTATTTTATATAATTTATTTATTCTTTATATAGTATCTACTATATTTGGTAGTATATCCCAATAGAATACAGGATTCTATACCAATACCAGCAGAAATTACTAGCAATACCTAGAAAATATACTAAGTATATATAGCTAGTAAATAACCCCCAGTTAAATTTTTACACTAAGTAACCAGTGCAAGGTAACCCTGGAAGAGCAATAGCACTAATATATATTACTGCAGCAGGCAACAAGCCATAGACTATAACAAGGGTTAATTAATACTGTCTTAAGGGCTAAATATATACTAAGTTTAATATATAAGTTACACTAGCTAATTACTGAGACAAGCTTAAGTACATTATTAAGGTTCTAAGACAATAAACAGAGAAAACAAAAATAGTAACTAGGTTTTAATAGAAACTAGTTAGGCAGTGGAGTAGATAATAGTCCAATGCCTAGTTACTACAGAAAGTAGCAACAATATAATTATACTAAATATAATTAATAATTTACCAATGCCTCTTAAATAACTAAGACAGCAGGGGACAGTTCTAAACCAGCAAGGACCAGTATAACTTTAAAAGAATATCCCTAGGAATATAGATTGTATAGAATAAGTTATATTGCCTATTAATAATTCTATAAAATAACAGAACTATTTAATTACTAAATACTACTGCTATGCCTTAGTTATAGTATATATCTAGAGAAATAACTAAGAGAAAGTATTTACTAGCCTAGAAGAAATAATTTCTCCAGTAAATATAACCAGGGTAAATACTGTTATACTTATAATAAACAAAAGAGAGTATACAGTAGCTAATAAAATTATAAGGAAAGAGATTAAATAGATATTAGTAGAAGTAATTAAAGAAAATCTACCTAGAATACTAGTAACTTTCTACCTTAAACTATTAGTATATTAATAGGCCAATTAGTTAAGGTTAGTAATTAATAACTAGGCTATATTAGAGCAACTAACTATAACCCCAATATAGGCACCAACAGTAAACTATCTATATAACTATATATAGCTATTAACAGACAGTGTAAGTACCAACAAAGGCAGTATAGAGTTTAAACCCAAGGTAGAGAGTAAAAATAATTTATAGAGTTCTAGAAATATATATACTACTGCTTAACTATATACTTTCAATAAGTTAACTTTAACAATACAATAAGCAAAGTAGTAGAAGAAATTAAAAAAAGAGAGATTAAACTACTCTATAAAGAAAAAGAATTAATAAACAAGAAATATAACTATAAGCTAGCCAATAGACTTACTAATATAGAGATACAAGAATAGAACCTAAGTAAATAGAAAAGAAATATTAATAGTGTACCTATTAAATAATCCTTGCTACAAGGACAATACTGGATACTATAACTAAATAGAGGTTTCCTGTGAGGACACTACCAGGACCTAGTATTATATCTATACCTAGAAAGTATAGACAGGGCAGAAATAAGGTAATACTGTACACTGTATAGAGAAATAAATATACTATACTAACTTAACAAAATTAGTACTCTATACACTAAATAGAACAGAAACAATAGAATACAGAAGCTTAAACTAGATAATATAATATAGTTTAACCCTAACTAAAGTAATATTATTATATTTATTAACTATCTATAATTCTTTACTAAATACTATAGTAAATAATAGATTCTTAAAGTACTTCCACTATATTTAAAAGAAAGAGCAGTAACCTAGTACAGTATACTAGAACCTTATAATTATACAATCCTCTAGTATAATCTCCAGGCATGGTTTAACCAGTTGTCCAGAAAATTTAGACTTAACACAGAAGCTACCTAGAATAAAATCTAATGTATTTATTTCTTCTATAGAAATAAGGCAACTAGATCCCTTAATAAATATATAATAGAGATATTAAGCTTGCTAAATACTGCAGAAGTATATAATCTAGAAATAATTAAGTACTATTTATAGAGAGAATTAAATCCCTATCTTGTAAAGTTAATTATATTAAAGCTATAATACACTGTGCAAGAGTTCTATAAATAGATCTAACAAAAAGAATAGAATAGATAATTAAATTAGCAGTAATAAAATAGACCTACTTAATGTTTTAGACCTAACTAGCTATAGTCCACAGTGCAAAAAAAAGCACCTGGCCCTATTTATTAGGGTACCAATAAAAGAGACAGTAAAGATAATCTAATTACTATTTCTAATTAAATAAAAGCCCCTACAGTGCAAACACTACAGGCAATAGACTAAAGACAATAATAATTATATATATATAAGCTATAAACAGTAGATATATACTATCTATAAGGATAGGTGTACTGACCTAAAAGATATATCTATATAGTTAAACTAGCCTCTAAGGACAAATAAAAGCAGACTAACTAGGGATCTATAGATAGTACAAGCAATAGACAGCTATCTAATAATTATATTAGTTTAGAAAAATAGAATCCAGACCTAGTAATAGAGAACTAGGCTCTAGATATAGATTATATAATCCCTAACAAGTAGAATTATATCTTATAGATACTAAATATAGTTAGTATAGATACCTCTGGATTATATTTAAGTATTCCAGAGACTGTATATTAACTGGATACCTTAATACAGGTACTGGACTATTAATAATTAATATTAAATATCTCCAACACTACTATTCCAATACTAAGATTAAGAGAAATCAGGCAAATATATATTTTATTAAAGGCTATTATAGAAAAAGAACAGCAGTGTATAACTTTACTATACTTAAGATATAAATCTAAATAATTAATAATTAACTATTTACCCTAATAGGTACCTTTCTGGTGGTACCTAATCTGCCAGTAAATATACTGGTTGGAACCAATAATCTATATAAATATAGCACTGTAATTAACCTTGCCTAACACTATATATAATTTTAGGGCAAGTACACTGTCCTTGCACTATTTAACAACTTAACAACAGTACAATAGATATACATTAAAGCTTTGTTGTATATTATAGACATTACAACAAAACTGTACAAGGGCTTAGAGAATATCCTATACTCTAAACAGTAAAAGGCAAGGGCCAAGATTACTGTTAGAATAGCTAGATATACTATTATTAAGCTAAAGCAAGGTATATTTATTTTAGTGTATATAAGCCTATATAGAAAATACTTATATATTTTTAAACTAATCTTAAGGAAGGATACTTTTAATCTTGTTGCTGGATCTCTATATATACTTATTTTATCTAAAACCTAGTTACTTCTATATTTAAACTTCTCTAATTAGTGCATTATCTTGCCAAAAGGCTATGTATTGGGCTATACTTAATAGATTAATAAATAACCAGTAAAGCAGCTACTATTTAAGGTATACTTAGTTAGTAATATTAATATAGTAAATATTAATAACCTATTTATAATTCCAACAATAGATAAATAGCCAATACTTAAGGAAGTAGATATATTAGATACTTAGGGCTTAGATTATTAGAAAAAGGTTCTAGTAATTCTCTATAAATATAAGTATCTATTCTAAGCTAAACTAGGTATATTTAATAATAGTTAGGAAATACTAATTTATCTAAAGAATAAAACTAACCTTAAAGGCCTTAAATAGGCCCCTTTTAATCTATTATAGTATAACTGCAAAGCAATAGACAGTATACTTAATCTACTTAAGGTAGATAGATAGATTGAACTAGTTTCTATAGGGGGTAAAGCAGCAGCAGCAGTACCTGTATTTATAGTATAGCAGTATAGCAAGCTATATATTGTTGTTAACCTTAGGGTAATTAATACAAAGATACTGCCCAATATATACTTTCTACTAAAGTAGAATAATATACTTTAGTTACTAGGCAGTGTATATATTTTTTTATTACTGGATATTACAAAGGGATTCTTCCAATAGCTAATCTATATAGAAGATAGGTAAAAGACAGCCTTTGTTATACTATATAGAGGTTAGAAACAGTATATAGTAGTAATAATAGAATTAATAGTTTCCCCTCTATTCTACTAACAATAAATAGAAAACCTGCTAAGACAGTACCTTTGGAACTTTGTCTTAGTATATATTAACAATATTATTATCTACTTCTGTATACCTAATAAATACCTTAAGTACCTTAAGCTTATACTTACAGTATTAGAAGATACTAGTATCTCTATATCTCTCTATAAATACTACTTTATATACCCTAATATTAAGCTGCTTAGACACTATGTATTCTGTTTGGGTATTGCAATAGACAAGTAGAAAATAGAGACTATACACTAACTTACTTTTCTAACAATAGTTATATAGTTAGAGTATAGTCTTGGTCTCTTTGGATATTACTAATTGTATATTCTATATTATATACATTACATTAAACTACTTAAATAGCTAAAGATATAAGTGCTCCAGCCTGCACTGCAGAAAGAACAAGCAAGAAAGAACTATATTAATTATACTAAGCTTAAACTAGAGAAATAGAACCTAGAACTAGCTAAGCTTCTATATTCTATATAAATAGCTTAGAAGAAGATAAAAGATCTTCTCTATACTGTATTAGTATAGATATATTCTAACTTTTACAAACTATTTATCCTTTATATAGATAGCAGTAAAGAAAATAGATTTAGAGTTATACTATATTAAATTAAAGATAATAGAAAAAAATACCTAATTCTATTTTTTTTTTACAGGCTATAACCTATAGAGAAGAATTACTGGGCAATAGAGCTTAAGTATACAGTATTGGTTTAGGCTGTGTATAAGCTATAAACCTATTTTAACAATGGAGATTTTACTATAATTACTAACTATAGTATACTTATTAATGCCTTACAATTAAAAGCAATGGAACAGTATAGTATATATCTAAATAATTAGGTATTTATTCTAGTATTATACCTGCCTAGAATAAAGATCCTTTATAGAAAGGGATAACTGTATACCAATATAGATATATTGTTATAGTTACTGTAGAAGAAAGATACTACAGAGCTAGATTCTATCTAGAAAGAGTAACTATATATAATACTTACAATAATTAACTAAACTATATATAGTCTAGAGTTTAATAATAAATTCCTTGCATAAGTAAAAAATAGAATAGCCAAGGACTAGAGTTATTGCTAGATTCTATAGAAAATTAAGGTATAAAGGCAAAAGTAAGTAAATAGTAATTAAGGCACTAATATCTACTATTTATTTTATTTAATAGAAGATAGTTTACTATTAAATACAGTACTAACAGGGAATAAATAAATTTATATTCCAGCAGAGATAGAAAACAAGGTAGCTATATACTTCTATAAAAACTATAGTTATCCAGGGTTTAATAGAGCCCTTAAGGTAATAATAACTGCCTTCTATATATAGAATACAAAGGTAGTTATACAGTAAATAGTATAGAAATACCTAAATTGTTAGGTAGCTAAACCATTAAACTACCTACTATACAGTTATATAAAACCAATATAGCAGCCATTAGTGCCTTTTAATATTATAATACTTGATTTTATTGTTGGTATACTAATTAGTAATAGGTTTAATACCCTCTTAGTAATAACTAACAAGTTCAGCAAGGCTATCTACCTTATACCTGGACAGGCAATATAGACTGCTAAATAATGGTTTAATATATTCTACTGCAATATAATCTATTTATAGAGAATTCCTTATAGTATAATATTTAATTATAACTTAATCTTTACTGGAAAATTCTGGTGCAAAACACTATAGACTTAGAGTATTAAGTAATAGCTAATAACAGTATATTATCTATAAATAAATAGTTAAAGTAAAAAGTCTAATTAAACTATTAAAATTATTCTTTACTGTATACTGGTTAGGTAGTATAAGTTTAATTAGGCAAACCTACTATAATAAGTAGAATACTATATAGTAATACTGCCTATATTAATAACCAGTATTTTACTATACAAGGTACTGTATAGGGTAACACTGTAATTTATTCTATTGATTTAAGGTAAAGAGACATACTTTAATTATAAATAGATAAGGGAACTCCTCCACCTGCAGCTAAGTAATATATATAATATAGTATAGGTATATATAGCAGTGTAGTTTAATTATAATTACAAAGCTCTGGTATTTAAAGAATTAGTCTATATCTATCTAGTATAAATAGAATAAAAGGATTACTATATACTGTACAGTAGTAAATTATCTTTAATATATTATAGTTCTGTACTAATTAAGTAAAAGGTAAGTAAACTTATCTATAAACTAAACTTCCCTAAGGGTATAAAGGTTTGGCCTATTGTATCTATTATCTATTTAAAGTAAGTATATAGACCAATCTATAAATTCCTACCACCAGAACCAGTGCTTGTTAATGGCTAGAAGAAGTATAAGGTTAAGAAAATTCTATATAAACTAACTATAGAAGGTTAGTGGATATACTTAGTTAAATAGAAAGAATACAAGCAGCCAATAGATAAGCTAGCAGAAAATATTAAACAAGATATACCTAAACTAGTCTATAAATTCTACAAGAAATATTGTTCTAGATATACCTAGGTTACTCCCTTTATAAGTATAAAAGAATATTAATAGCTAATCTATATATATATAGGGCTAAAACTATATTAAATTAAATAATAGTAGAAAATATTTTATTTTTTATTTATTCTTTTATTATATATAGTTTATAAACAAAAATAAATATTTCCTTTTTTATAATAGATATATTTTAACAATAAATAGAGAATAAATAGAGACTATATATACAATATCTTTCTATACAGTAATAGAATTAAAAATTCTCTTTTTAATTAAATAGCTTCTATTTCTACTGTTCTATAGACTTATTAGTGCCCTCTAGTTTAGCAAGCTTACTGTCTAAGAGCTAGTAAATAGTATTAATTTTGTCTAGACCTTAATAGATTGCAATATAGTTATTAAGGTTAAGTATTAACAGTATAAAGAAGTACTGGTTGCTATAAATACTGTTGCCTATAAGGGCACTATACATTGGTTTGTATAAGGTTAACTTAAAGGTATATAACTAAAATAGGGAGCAGATAGTTTTACTAACCAGTAAAGAAGATTTAGGTTTTATAGATAAACCAATATTATTACTGGTTAAATTAAGTATATTAGTAACCTTTTTATAGGTTAAATAGGGGACAAGCAGTATCTAAGCAGTGTTAGTTAAGAAGGTAAAAGTACTATTATTAGTAATATAGAAAGAATAAATGCAGCCACTATAGTAATAGTTAGTATAGCTACTATCTATTTAATCCTTGTAGGTTATACACTATTTGTATAGACCAAGGCCCTTCTAGTACTTATTACAAGCCACTGGTGCAATGTCTCTATATATATAAAACAATGCAGTGTTTATATATAGGGAGTAATACAGGGACTTAACTATATATTACTTTACCTTATAGTTATAACACTACTTAATAGAATATTTAATAGAATATATATTAGCTTTCTTTACTGCACTATTAATATATAGTGTATAGAAAGTCTAAACAACAATAACCTTAAAATAGTTATTAGGGCAGAACTCTACAGGTACTAGCTCCTTAATATATAGACTGCCCTCTCTTATATAACCCTTTAACTATAACTAATTAGTCCCTAGACAATAATAGATTAGGACAGGGTATAATACTTACTATAGGTAATATATTTATAGACAAGGTACTTAACCCTATTCTCCTTAATAATATAAGATAGATTAGCTTTAGCAATATATATATTATAAGTATATATAGCAATAAGATTCTTAGATAATATTAGGCTACTATTCTCCCTAACTCTAGTCTATTTTTTTTTCTTAGAATATTTATTCTTGTTATTAGAGCTTAATAAAAATATAGCTAGATAATAGAGTCTTTTTTTATTCTTGGAAGATATTTAAGTAAATACAGAACTATAATTACCCTTTTTAGCACTATACTGTATAGTATAGAATTAGCCTTAATTAGAAAACAAGGGTTAGATATCTTACCTTTATAGTAGAGCCAGTAGTAGTCTTCTAATTAGACTTAACAACAGAATCTTAGAACTAATATACTCTAATTAGTAATAGAATAGCTCTGCAGGGATACTAGATATATAGTAGTCTCTATTAAGTTAATAGACTATTCTTTAGCTATAGACAGTGGCTTCTTGTGCTAAGCAGATACTAGTTAGTTAAAGATTAGATACTAGTAGTAATAAAAATACTTACTAAATATCTATATTTTCTGGCTATTGTATAGCTTAAGGACTATAAAGGTATAGTAAAAAATAACCTAGAAAGCCAATAAAGGATCTCTAAATAAATAATAAATAAAGAAAGATATATTTTATTGTTATTATAGAAAAACTATTCTATAATAATATATTGCTATATAGGTCTTGGAACTATACTAGTATATTTTAGAATACAGTAGAGCTAAATAAATAAAGACAATACATTCTTTAGCTATAATAAATAAAAAAATAGATCTTGGAAATACCTTAATCTATACCTTAATTAATTTAATTAACTATAGACCAATGTTTATTTTAAAGTCTTTAAGTACCCTAATAATACCCTAAAGGTTCTGCCCCCCCTCCAATAAATACTTAATAACTGTATTAAGCCCTATAGTAGAATAATGTAAGTATACCTTTGGTATTAATACCTTTATATTTTGGACATTGATCCTAGTTTGCTTCCAAAATATTAAACAGCAATGTATAACTTAGGCCTTCTAGAATAGAAGGTAGAGGTCCTCTACTAATAAGCTATTTAATTCTAACAATATAGTATCTATAGAAGATAGACTTAGGGTTACCTTCTTCTAAGTATATAATAAAATACCTACAGCAGCCAGTTCCCTATCTAAATTAGGTACTGTTCACCCAGTAATATTATACCAATTAGCAATACTGCTGAAAATACAGTATATACAGGCCTACAATAGCTTTTTACCAGAGAAGATACTAATCCAATAGCTTTTAAATAGCTTACTGGTAAAAACCCAGCAAGGTATATAGAGCTTATACAATAACTAACTATATATCTACTAAATAAAGGTAATGCAGTGTTCCTCTTGTTCTAAACCCAAAAAAATATTATTGGACCAAGAAATAGTAGTTAGTTTTCTATAAAATATATTAAAATACTTATATATAGCTTAATATATACAGTACTTAAACAATGGGGCCCTAGATAGGTATACAAGAATAATTTTCTCTAGAAGCTTATTGTACTTTGGTAGGTTACCCTCTGTTATATAATTATCTACTAATCTATTAGTAAATAAATCTGGGAGCAAGCAGCAGAAGAATAAACCAAGGTAATTATAAGGCAAGCCAATACTAAAGCTAAATTATTTATTTCTAGAAAACAATATATATATAGGTATAATAGGTTTTGCAGTACTGGGGTTAGAATTTAACTAGTTACTAAAGAGCCTACTAGTTTTCTTTGGGGGTTTAAATATTTTATTCTGTTTAGCCTCTGTATACTTATAAGGTATAGAATAAAACAGAAAGTCTTCTAGACTAATAGTTTAGAAGTTATTTTATATTTTAACTATATATATAAAATTATTAATGTCTTAATATTCTATTTATATATTAGATATATATAGGCCCCTAACTAAGCTATTATATAGTCTATTTAACAATGCAACCAACGCCGCACTGTTACCTTTATTGACATTATCTTTTAGGGAGGGGGTGATGCAGCAGGATATATATATCCTCTATTTAGAAGATATATATTGGTTACTTGGAGATAGATCTATAGCTTAGATAAGTATACCCACTATGCAAAGTTTTTATATATATTATATATAGGCCCTGGAGGCCCCCTGTATATAGGGAGATTACTTTTATTTTATATAATTTATTTATTCTTTATATAGTATCCACCATTAACAGGGCAAGGAGATTATAATAAAACTACTTAACTATATAGTATAGACTTAATTAGCTATAGCTATAGCCCAGGAAAAGCAAGAGAAATTTACTAACTATTGGTACTAAGTAGCTCTACAGTATACTATTAATAACAAAGTATAGCTTAATATTTAAAATATACTAACTAAGTATTAAAGTAAAAAGCTTAATACCCTCTACTAGAAGTTTATAGTTACTAAATAAATTAAATTCTATACTTACTAACTTAATATACTGGGGTATTACAATATATTCTATATATAGCTCCTTAGGCCTGCAGTGGATAACCCTTTTTCTAGTTAGATATAGACTAACCACTGGCCAGGCACCATTATTAGTGGACCCAGTAATAATAATAAATACAAAGTTAATAAAATCCTTAATAAATATTAAGTTAGCTGCTACTAAAGATATAAGTACCTTGTTAAATAGACTAATTGGCAGGATTTAATGTAGAAACCTACCTCTATACTTAACAAAACAGCAGTACTTAATACCTTTAAGCAACAGTATATAGAAGAAGGGGAGTAATATTAGGGAATAGACTTTATTATCTATTTAAGCTATACTTTTATAATAAACCCCAAGGTTAATGCTATAAAATTCTATAATAAACTAGCACTACAAAGCTTTGTTAGCAGAACTAGTACATTGGTATAGATAAACCCTCTTCTAGATTAATAATAAAGCCTTTATAAAAACTTCTTTTCTTAATTTTCTTTTCTTCTTTAATAAATTCTCTGTGTATATAGAACCTAGTTAGCTTGCCTAATTTAGAATCCTTATAAATAGATAGATTCTATATCTAACAAAGCAGGAGTCTATTGGTTACCCACTGTAGAACCTGGCTTGTTATTATCTTGTAGGGGTTCTGTACTAACTGCTGGATTAGTAGGTTAGTTAGTACTAGTTACCAAAGGAGTTTTAGGTTAATTAAGAGCTTCTTGTATTTTGCATTGGTTAGCTATCTTATAGTAGCTAAATTATAAATATATTGTAGGCAGTTTGCTCTTAAAGCTCTAATAAGTAGCTTAGGGAAGCAATTTAAACTATAACAGGGTAAATACCTTGGCACTATAATAAACCAATTACTAGAGCTATAAGAATATATATAATTTATAGATAGAATATAGAGGTCTAATTTATTTAAGAACAAATTACTAACTCTCTATACCCCTAGAAAGTTAGAATTCCTATATATAAATATTTATAATTAACTAATAATATAGCTCCTAGTAATCTACAACACCAATTCTCTTCTAAAACTAGTTATTAGGTAGGCCTCTTTAGGATTCTTAGAGCAAAGATCTTTATTGTAGCCAATTTATATACAAGACATAGACAGTTTAACATTATCTCCCCCAGCTCGGCCTGCCGACCTCCGAGCCACGTGAGCCGCTGTAATATATATCTACAAGTATTTTATTTATTGGTATAAAGTATACAGTAATTGCTCCTTCCCCTATATAGTTATAAATAGTATAGTAATGTATATTTATATACTTTAAATAACTGTACACCAGTGGATTTACTACTAGAGCAAGTATACTATAGTTATTAATGCCTAGGTTAATGCCTAATTCCTTTTGTAATTAGATAGTGGTTGGTATTAAATAACCACTGTAAGCATTAGCCTTGTTTACTAAATAAAGAAAGTAATGTAACTAAATTATTTACTTAGCTACCTCTACTATAGTAATATACTCTGCCTTTATTATAGATATAGTAATAATAGATTGCTTGTAGCTTTGCTAGCTAATTAGTCCACTAGTAAAAGCAAAGATATAACTGCTTGTTAATCTATTTTTAGTTCTATTAGTATAGAAGGTATTAGAATAGCTACTAAGGTAGCAAGAGGTACTTTCCTTAGTTCTTAGTCTATAGATAATTCTATATTTTACTGTACAAGCAAAATAATAAAGAATATAATTAGCTGTAACCTTATAAATAATATATAGATCTACTATATATTGGCTTAGGTAGTTAACCAGAAATTATATATTATACCTAGTTCTACTAATTAAATATATAAGCTGGCTAATTATTTCTTGGAGATATTTATAATCTATAGTATTTAAATATACTGTATTTTTATTGTTTAAGGGCTTAGTTAAGTTTATTAATACTTTATTTAGGCAGTATTTATTGTATCTAAACTTTTCTAGAATTAATCTAGTATATAATTTTTAATTAAGTTAGATAGAACTATTCTAGAGCTAGATAACTTAAATTTCTAAAATTTTTATTACTTAGTCTAAATTTTTTATAGAATAGAATTCTTTAAACTATTCTTTTATTATATTTATATTTTTTTAGATTTACTAAATACAAAAATATTATCTATATAAACTACTATAATTATTTCTTTATTATTAATAAATATACTGGGGTCTACTATACTTTGTTTAAAACTTTTTAAGGTAACAAACTTCTTAACTTTCTATTACTAAAGAAATACTAATTATTTAAGTCTATATAAAAATTATAAAATTTTGTATACCTAACCTTCTTTATTTAGTTAAATACTGTTAGGGATTTCTATAAAGATTTATTTATTAACCTAGAAGCTAATAAATATATTGGTAGCATCCAAAAGGTAAGTAGTTAAGCTATAGTAGATAGCTAATATAAAAAGTATCTATAGGCTTTTAAGTTTAACTATAGAAGTAAATATATCTTTGTAATTATAATTTTTTTGCTAAGAAAATCCTTGGGCAATAAGTTTTACCTTAAAGTATTTAATTCTTCTCTCTATACTAGTTTTAATGTTAAATATCTATCTATAGGTAATAACTATACTATTTATTAGGTGCTTAATATAATACTAGGTTCTAAACTTAAAAAGAGTCTATAATTTAAGCTAGATTATCTTTCTTTATTTTATACTATATTTTAGATTATTTATTACTTCTTTGTAGGTCTTTGGCCTGTAAATTATTGTTAGGGGATAGACCCCATTGCCTATTCAAGCTATGCTCTTATAACAAACCCCAAGGTTAATGCTATAAACACCAGAATTAGTGCTACAAAATTCCATAACAAACTGCTGCTACAAAGCTTTGTTAGCAGGACTGGTACATTGGCACAGACAAACCCTCTTCTAGATTAACAATAAAGCCCTTACAAAAACCCCTTTTCTTAATTCTCTTTTCTTCCTTAACAAATTCTCTATATATATAGGACCTAGTTAGCTTGCCTAATTTAGAATCCTTACATTAGAATTTGTTTGCAATTAGTTAGGTAAATAGAGCCTTTGAATCCACAGTTTAATTAGTTAACAACAATTTAATAGCTTAGACAAGCATCGGCCCAGTCCTTATACTTGCATTAGTGGCTGGCGGGCAACAACAATACATCGAAAGTCCTAGATCTTAGATTCTTCTAGGCATACAAAAACAATATATTAAGCAATAAAATAATACAAAACAAAGCCCTTCCTATATATAACAAAGGCACTTAATGGAATACAAAATAAATAGAAACAGCAATGGACAAGCAGCCAAACAGGCCTTCCAATAAAATAACAGCATAGCCCCGCTGCAGCAAATGCCCCAATGGGCAATTAATATAATAATAAGTATACAAGAATACAAAGCATTGATACTGGAATTAATGTAGACAATATATCTTTAGGTACAACAACAAGAAGAGACTTGCAAGGAACAGATTTAACAAGTTATAGAATAACAGTATATATAAGAGAGGCTACTTTATAATAAGCTAGAGAACCTTTATTAATAAGTAGACTAGACCCCTAAAGCTTTAACCCCTCTTTTAAACTACAGCAAACAAGTATTGGGCAAGGTACACCCTTATAATAATAAGAACTAAACCCTATACCAAGTATTCTGCATAGCACTAAAGGGCAAGTTTAGAGTTAACAGTTACCTAATTGGCAGTAATTACAATTAAGTTACTTATAGCTTTAACTGCCTCCAGGACAAAGCCACCTCAATAATGCAACCTTGGTTTAGCACCTACCAGGACAATACAACAATGTTCACCAAGGACAAGTTTTTTAAACAAATAGACACTATATTTAGAGACCCCAAAGCCACTAACAAGGTACAACAAAAAGTTACCACTATAAAATAATATAACAGAAAGTTTAATACTTTCCTGGCTAAGTTTAACAGAGCACTCCTTGAAGCAGGTGCCTACAAATAGCCTAACAGTGTTAAGAAGAACTACCTTTGTACTGCAGTAAACCTAGATTTAGTAGATTAAATAATTATAGTTAACAAGAAACCTACTTACCAAGAATACTGTAGTTAGCTTTATAAAACCTGGGACTAACTTATTAGTTACTGCCAATAACCAGGAGTTTACTGTTAGCAGAACAGCAACCATTAGTAAAATAGAAACTATCTTTAAGGCCCTGTACCTTCTTATATACTTCCACCAGTCTAAATTCCAACACCTGCTCCCCAGAGCAGTAAACCAATGGACTGGCAACCAATGCTAAACCAGTCTAACCGGTGAGCCAAATGGGTTGGGACTAATAAGATTAAACACCAAAAATAACTAAGACTCTATCTTTGTTGTACAGACACTATATATAGAATCTAAGAATGTCCTTTTCTACCACCCTTTTGTCCCACACCCGTGGTAAATTAGACCAACATTGAACAGTGGCTGGAAGATAAACCTAGAAAGGTAGACAAAGAGGGAAAAGAGAAGCTCCAGTAGAAAAGTACCTACTGGAGCTATAACAAGAAGGAAAGCTTTGGAAGGAGTTTAATAAATTTAAAAAGAATATAGTTGCCCCCCTATTTATAGTAGATTGTTATATAGATTAAAGAGTAAATAGAAAAGCCTGTCCTAATTCTAGTTACAATACTATAGTAATTATAGACTCTTGTTATATCCAAAAGTATAACCTTTAATATATTAAAGTAGATCCTTGTCCTCTATATACATGGCAAGATTATGTACCAGAAACAACATTAGCAGTTATTAAACTTAATATTAATATTGGAGGCCTCCAAGACATAATATAGGCCTATAAAGTACACAGTATAAAAGACCAAGATATCCTCTTGGGGACTCTATATATAGAACAAAACAGCTAGTAGGTTAACCCAAAAGGGCCTACCTTAGTTTATAGAGAGACAAACATTTAAGTTTGGTCTGTCTATAACAGTTTAGTTAACCAAGAGATCTTGGCAGTAGCCTTTAAACTGTATATTAAATACTGGAAGAATAAGGAACAGGGAATCTAAGTCTTTGCTGCTAGTTTAGTAAATATTAAAAAGGCCTTGTGCATTAAGAAGTACACTAACCCAAGAGACAAGGTCCCTAAAGTCTACTATAAATACCTAGATATCTTTAATTGTTAAGTAGCTAACTAACTGTTGCTACACTAACCTAGTGTTAACTATAAGATTAAGCTAAACCACAACACAGAGGGTAAAGACCCAGAACTTCCTTGGGGACTGCTCTATTAGATATCTTGCAACAAGTTACTAGTACTTTAAAAAACCTTAATGGATTACTTTAACAAAGGCTTTATCTATGTTAGCAACTCCCTAGCAGCAGCACCTATTTTGTTTACTAAGAAGCCTGGCAGTAAATTATATTTCTGCATAGACTACTGTGCTCTTAATGCCCTTACAAAGAAGGACCATTACCCACTGCCATTAATCAATAAAATATTAGAAAGGATAGGCAAGGTACATTGGTTTACAAAACTGGATATTATCTATATATTTTATAAAGTACAGATTGCTGATGGTAACAAGTAGAAGATAGCCTTTAGAACACAATATAGTCTGTTTAAATAGCTTGTAACACCTTTTGGTTTAGCAAACACCCCTAGTACCTTCCAGAAATATATTAACTGGGTACTACAGAACTATATTAATAAATTTATGTCTGCCTACATTAACAATATCTTGGTCTTTTCCTTAGGGTTACTAAAAGAACACCGGCAATATATTATAAAGGTCCTTAAACAGTTGCAAGCAGCTAGGCTGCAAGTCAATATTAATAAATATAAATTTAAGATACAATTAACAAAATACCTTGGCTTTATCATTAAAACTGGCAAGGGAGTACAGATAGACCTGGAGAAGGTAAAAGCAATACTAGAATGGCAAGCCCTAACTATAGTTAAAGAAGTCTATACCTTTGTAGAGTTTACAAACTTCTACTAACAATTTATTAAAGACTTCTTAAAGATTGTTGCCCCCTTAACAGAGTTAACAAAGAAGGAAGTAATGTTTAAATAGTCTACTAGCTTAGCAAAGGCTTTTAAGAAGCTTAAGTAGATATTTATTGTAGCTCCAGTACTTGCACAGTTTAACCCCAAAAACAAAACTGTCTTGGAAGCTAACTCCTCTAGATATATAGTGGGTGGTGCTCTAAACTAATACAACAAGAATAGTGTTCTACGCCCCTGTACCTTCTTCTCCCAACAAAATACACCAGCAGAATGTAATTATAAAATCTATAACAAGGAACTATTGGCTATCCTTAAGTATATTAGACAATGGAGCTTAGAGCTATAATTAGTCTAAAACTTTAGAGTTATTACTAACCACAAGAACCTTACCTACTTTACAACAAACCATTAGTTAAGTAAGAGATAAGTACAGTAGTCTAAGGAATTAAGTTACTATAACTTTACAATTTTATACTAACCAGGCAAGGAAGGACCAGTGCCTGATACATTGTTATATTGCAAGCAAGATATACCAGAGGGCACTAACAAAAGGTATACTTATTAAAATGCAATGTTATTAGACCCTAGGTACTTTAAAAACTGGGATAGCATAGGCCCTTTAAAGGTTATTAGGATTGCATGTCTTAATGCTGCAGACAATAATAATACAGGCACAGGACTTAATGGAAAGAGCTCTGCTTTACCAGCCTCAGTAGAACCCAGCAATAATAAACAAACAGAGATTAGTTATTTATAGAACAAAGCAAAGGAAAATAATGGACACCTAGTAGCTATTAAAAAAGTAATTTAGAATGGCTTGCACTAGTTCCCCCCTGAGCTTAGAGTATATATATTAATATCAGAGTGCTTCTTGGATAACAATAGTAATGTCTGTTTTCAGGACCATAAATAGGTACTAGATTACAAGCCATTACAAACATACATTATACAAGAGCTATATAACTTACCAATAACTGGCTATCCAGGTTATAACAGGCTTTATACACTGTTGCAACAGAATTATTACTGGCCCAATCTTGGAAACAATGTTAGGTGGCTAACACAAAACTGTAACCTTTGTAACAGCAATACTGTATAGTAACAACAAAAATACAGCCTCTTAAAACCACTACCTGTCCCTAACTATATTTAGAGAGATATCTCAGTTAACTTTGTTACAGGCTTACCAGAATTAAATGGGTGTACAAACCTAATAGTAATTACTAACTGGCTTAGCAAGGGTATTATTATTAAACCAGTTAGGAATATTAATACAGAAACTGTTGCTTAAATTTTTCTCTTAACCTTCTATAGATACTATAGCCTACCAACAACAATTGTCTCCGACTGTGGCTTGGCCTTTGTAGGGAAATTATAGACTTAAATATACTAACTTCTATACATTAAATGCCTACTGTTGACTGCATACCACCCCGAAACAGATAGATCAATGGAATAGATAAATACTAAACTTAAAGCCTACCTCTATATATTTATTAATTACTACTAGACCAATTGGGCATTTTGGACTGCCCCTGCCAAGGTTGCTTTAAATAACTGTACTTTCTCTATAACCAATATTAGCCTGTTCTTTCTCTGCCATGGTTATAACATAGAAGTCCTCCAACCAACAGAGACACTGCAATATTAGACTGAAATACATAGCCCTATCTAACAGGGCAAGGAGATTGTAACAAAACTACTTAACTGTATAGTATAGGCCCAATTAGCTATGGCTGCGGCCCAAGAAAAGCAAGAGGAATTTGCTAACTGTTAGCACCAAGTAGCTCTACAGTACACTGTTAACAATAAGGTATAGCTTAATGTTTAAAATATACTAACTAAGTGTTAGAGTAAGAAGCTTAATGCCCTCTACCAGAAGTTTACAGTTACTGAATAAATTGGATCCCATGCTTACTAACTTAATATACCAGGGCATTACAATATATTCTATACATAGCTCCTTAGGCCTGCAGCAGACAACCCTTTTCCCAGTTAGATACAGACTGACCACCAGCCAGGCGCCATTATTAGTGGACCCGGTGACAACAATAAATACAAAGTTAATAAAATCCTTAACAAATATTAAGTTGGCTGCTGCCAAAGATACAAGTACCTTGTTAAATAGACTGGTTAGTAGGATCCAACATAGAAACCTGCCTCTGTGCTTGACAAAACAGCAGCACTCGACGCCTTTAAACAACAGTATACAGGAGAAGGGGGGTAATATTAGGGGATAGACTCCATTGCCTATTTAAGCTATACTCTTATAACAAACCCCAAGGTTAATGCTATAAATACTGGAATTGGTGCTACAAAATTCTATAACAAACTGCTGCTACAAAGCTTTATTAGCAGGACTGGTACATTGGTACAGACAAACCCTCTTCTAGATTAACAATAAAGCCCTTACAAAAACCCCTTTTCTTAATTCTCTTTTCTTCCTTAATAAATTCTCTGTGTATATAGAACCTAGTTAGCTTGCCTAATTTAGAATCCTTACAATTATCTTGCCATTAATAGTAATTTTATTAGCTTAGTTAATAGAGTCTATTTCTCTAAGTAGAAGCTCTACAGTAGTTACTAGGTAAACTAAGTTATAAATTATAGTTTCTTTGTAAATTCCTTATTTTAATTAAAAATAATATTTTTAAAAATTATTTTTAGTATTTTCCTCCCTCTATTTTTAACAGTAAATAGCTCTGGCCTTTAGCCTACCTAAAATAGCCTGTATCTCTTGTAATTTAATTGTAGCTTAAGTTGGTTGCCTAAAATAAGTTAATTTATAAATTAGCTCTAGTGCTAGTATAGATTAATAAGGTTCTAGTATTAATAGATTAGGGTGTTAGGGGATAGACCCCATTGCCTATTTAAGCTATACTTTTATAACAAACTCCAAGGTTAATGCTATAAAATTCTATAATAAACTAGTACTACAAAGCTTTGTTAGCAGGACTGGTACATTGGTATAGATAAACCCTTTTCTAGATTAATAATAAAGCCCTTATAAAAACCCCTTTTTTTAATTTTTTTTTCTTCCTTAATAAATTCTCTATATATATAGAACCTAGTTAGCTTGCCTAATTTAGAATCCTTATATTAGAATTTATTTATAATTAGTTAGGTAAATAGAGCCTTTAAATCTATAGTTTAATTAGTTAATAATAATTTAATAGCTTAGACAAGCATTAGCCTAGTCTCTACACCTGTATTAGTGGCCAGTGGTTAACAATAATATATTGGAAGTCCTAGATCTTAGATTCTTCTAGGTATATAAAAACAATATATTAAATAATAAAATAATACAAAACAAAGCCCTTCTTATATATAATAAAGGCACTTAATGGAATACAAAATAGATAGAAACAACAATAGATAAGTAGCTAAATAGACCTCTTAATAGAACAATAGTATAGCCCTGCCATAGCAAATGCTCCAATGGGCAATTAATATAATAACAAGTATACAAGAACACAAAGCATTAATACTAGAATTAATATAGATAATATACCTTTAGGTACAACAATAAAAAGAGGCTTGTAAGGAGTAGATTTAATAAATTATAGAACAATAGTATATATAAAAGAGGCTACTTTATAATAAACTAGAGAACCTTTATTAATAAGTAGACTAGACCCCTAAAGCTTTAACCCCTTTTTTAAACTATAGTAAATAAGTATTAGGCAAGGTATACCCTTATAGTAATAAAGACTAAACCCTATACTAAGTATTCTATACAGTACTAAAGGGTAAGTTTAGAGTTAATAGTTACCTAATTAGTAGTAATTATAATTAAGTTACTTATAGCTTTAACTGCCTCTAGAACAAAGCTACCTTAATAATATAACCCTAGTTTAGTATCTACTAGAATAATACAATAATGTTTACTAAGGATAAGTTTTTTAAATAAATAGATACTATATTTAGAGACCCTAAAGCCACTAACAAGGTATAACAAAAGGTTACTACTATAAAATAATACAATAGAGAGTTTAATACTTTTCTAGCTAAATTTAATAGAGTACTCCTTAAAGCAGGTGCCTATAAATAGCCTAATAGTATTAAGAAAAACTACCTTTGTACTATAGTAAATCTAGATTTAATAGATTAAATAATTATAGTTAACAAGAAATCTACTTACTAAGAATACTATAGTTAGCTTTATAAAACCTAGAACTAACTTATTAGTTACCACCAATAACTAGGAGTTTACTATTAGTAGAATAGTAACTATTAGTAAAATAGAAACTATCTTTAAGGCTCTATACCTTTTTATATACTTCTACTAGTCTAAATCCCAACACCTGCTCCTTAGGGTGGCAAACTAATGGACTGGCAACCAACACCAAACCAGTCTAACTAATAAGCCAAATAGATTAGAACTAATAAAATTAAATACTAAAAATAACTAAGACTCTGTCTCTATTATATAGATACTATATATAGAATCTAAAAATATTCTTTTCTACTACCTTTTTATTCTATATCTATAGTAAATTAGACCAACATTAAACAGTAGCTAGAAGACAAACCTAAAAGGGTAGACAAAGAGAGAAAAGAGAAGCTCCAGTAGAAAAATATCTACTAAAGCTATAATAAAAAAAAGCTTTAGAAGAAGTTTAATAAGTTTAAAAAAAATATAGTTACCTCTCTATTTATAGTAGATTATTATATAGATTAAAGAGTAAATAGAAAAGTCTATTTTAATTTTAGTTATAATACTATAGTAATTATAGACTCTTGTTATATCTAAAAGTATAACCTTTAATATATTAAAGTAGATCCTTGTTCTCTATATATATAGCAAGATTGTACACCAGAAATAACATTAGTAGTTATTAAACTTAATATTAATATTAAAGGCCTCCAAGACACAATATAGGCCTATAAAGTATATAGTATAAAAGACTAAGATATTCTCTTAGGGACTCTATATATAGAATAAAATAGTTAGTGGGTTAACCTAAAAGGGCCTACCTTAGTTTATAGAGAGATAAATATTTAAGTTTAGTCTATCTATAATAATTTAGTTAACTAAGAGATCTTGGCAGTAGCCTTTAAACTATATATTAAATACTGGAAGAACAAGGAACAGGGAATCTAAGTTTTTACTACTAGTTTAGTAGATATTAAAAAGGCCTTATATATTAAAAAGTATACTAACCTAAGAGACAAGGTTTCTAAAGTCTACTATAAATATCTAGATATCTTTAATTATTAAGTAGCTAACTAACTATTGCTACACTAACCTAGCATTAACTATAAGATTGAGCTAAACTATAATATAGAGGGTAAAGACCTAGAACTTCCTTGGGGACTACTCTATTAAATATTTTATAATAAATTACTAGTACTTTAAAAAACCTTAATAGATTACCTTAATAAAGGCTTTATCTATATTAGTAACTTCCTAGTAGCAGTACCTGTTTTGTTTGCTAAGAAGCCTGGCAGTAGATTATATTTCTATATAGACTACTATACTTTTAATACCCTTATAAAGAAAGACTGTTACCCACTGCCATTAATTAATAAAATATTAGAAAAAATAGATAAAGTATACTAGTTTATAAAACTAGATATTATCTATATATTTTATAAAGTATAGATTGCCAATGGCAATAAATAGAAGATAGCCTTTAGAATATAATATAGTCTATTTAAATAGCTTATAATACCTTTTGGTTTAGCAAATACCCCTAGTATATTCCAGAAATATATTAACTAGGTACTATAGAACTATATTAATAAATTTATATCTATCTATATTAATAATATCTTGGTCTTTTTCTTAGAGTTACTAAAGAAACACTGGTAATATATTATAAAGGTCCTTAAATAGTTGCAAGCAGCTAGGCTATAAGTTAATATTAATAAATATAAATTTAAGATATAATTAATAAAATACCTTAGCTTTATTATTAAAACTAGCAAGGAAGTATAAATAGACCCTAAAAAGGTAAAAGTAATACTAGAATAGTAAGCCCTAATAATAGTTAAAGAAGTCTATATCTTTGTAGAGTTTATAAACTTCTACTAATAATTTATTAAAGACTTTTTAAAGGTTATTGCCCTTTTAATAGAGTTAACTAAGAAAAAAGTAATATTTAAATAGTTTACTAGCTTAGTAGAGGCCTTTAAAAAGCTTAAGTAAATATTTATTATAGCCCTAGTACTTATATAGTTTAACCCTAAAAATAAAACTATTTTGGAAGCTAACTTCTCTAGATATATAGTAGGCAGTGCCCTAAATTAATATAATAAGGATAGTATTCTATACCCCTGTGTTTTTTTCTTCTAATAAAATACACCAGTAGAATATAATTATAAAATCTATAATAAAAAACTATTAACTATCTTTAAGTATATTAAATAATAAAGCTTAGAGCTATAATTAGTCTAGAACTTTAGAGTTATTATAGATTATAAAAACCTTACCTACTTTATAATAAACTATTAGTTAAATAAAAGATAAGTATAGTAGTCTAAGAAATTAAATTACTATAACTTTATAATTTTATACTAACTAGGCAAGGAAGAACCAGTACCCAATATATTGTTATATTGTAAGTAAAATATACTAGAGGGCACCAATAAAAGATATATTTATTAAAATACAATATTATTGAACCCTAAGTACTTTAAAAACTAGAATAGTATAGGCCCTTTAAAGGTAATTAGAATTATATACCTTAATACTATAGCCAATAATAATATAAGTACAGAACTTAATAGAAGGAGCTCTACTTTACTAGCCTTAGTAAAACTTAGCAATAATAAATAAATAGAGATTAGCTATCTATAGAATAAAGTAAAGAAAAATAATAGATACCTAATAGCTATTAAAAAAGTAATTTAGAATAGTCTATACTAGTTTCCCCCTAAACTTAGAGTATATATATTAATATTAAAGTACTTTTTAAATAATAATAGCAATATCTATTTTTAGGACTGTAAATAGGTACTAGATTATAAACCATTATAAATATATATTATACAGAAGCTATATAACTTACTAATAACTAGTTATCTAGGCTATAACAGGCTTTATATACTGTTACAATAGAATTATTACTGGCCCAATCTTGGAAATAATATTAGGCAATTAATATAAAACTGTAACCTTTATAATAGTAATACTGTATAGTAGTAATAAAAATATAGCTTCTTAAAACTACTATTTATTTCTAACTATATTTAGAGAGATATCTTAGTTAACTTTATTATAGGCTTACTAGAATTAAATAGATATATAAATCTAATAGTAATTACTAACTAGCTTAGCAAGGGTATTATTATTAAACTAGTTAAAAATATTAATATAGAAACTATTGCTTAAATTTTTCTCTTAACCTTCTATAGATACTATAGCCTACTAATAATAATTGTCTCTAACTATAGCTTAGCCTTTGTAGGGAAATTATAGACTTAGATATACTAACTTCTATATATTAAATACTTACTATTAACTATATACCACCCTAAAATAGATAGATTAATAGAATAGATAAATACTAAACTTAAAGTCTATCTCTATATATTTATTAATTACTACTAGACTAATTGGGTATTTTAGACTACCTCTGTTAAGGTTACTTTAAATAACTATACTTTCTCTATAACTAATATTAGTCTATTCTTTCTTTACTATAGTTATAATATAGAAATTCTCCAACCAATAGAGATACTGTAATATTAAACTAAAGTATATAGCCCTATCTAACAGGGTAAGGAAATTATAACAAAACTACTTAACTATATAGTATAGGTTTAATTAGCTATAGCTATGGCCCAGGAAAAGCAAGAGAAATTTACTAACTATTAGTACTAAGTAGCTCTATAGTATACTGTTAATAATAAGGTATAGCTTAATATTTAAAATATACTAACTAAGTATTAAAGTAAAAAGCTTAATGCCCTCTACTAGAAGTTTATAGTTACTAAATAAATTAGATTCTATACTTACTAACTTAATATACTGGGGTATTACAATATATTCTATATATAGCTTCTTAGGCCTGCAGTAGATAATCCTTTTCCCAGTTAGATATAGACTAACTACTGGCCAGGCACTATTATTAGTAGACCCAGTAACAATAATAAATATAAAGTTAATAAAATCCTTAATAAATATTAAGTTAGCTACTACCAAAAATACAAGTACCTTGTTAAATAGACTAGTTAGCAGAATTTAATATAGAAACCTACCTCTATACTTAATAAAATAGCAGCACTCAATGCCTTTAAGTAACAGTATATAGAAAGAGGGGGTAATATTAAAGGATAGACTCTATTGCCTATTTAAGCTATACTTTTATAATAAACCCCAAGGTTAACACTATAAAATTCTATAATAAACTAGTGCTACAAAGCTTTGTTAGCAGAACTAGTATATTAATATAGATAAACCCTCTTCTAGATTAATAATAAAGCCCTTACAAAAACCCCTTTTCTTAATTTTCTTTTCTTCCTTAATAAATTCTCTATATATATAGAACCTAGTTAGCTTGCCTAATTTAGAATCCTTATATAGGGTTCTCCAGAGTTTACTCTATAAATCCAGGGCTTTAATTAGCTAGTATTAATAACTTAGTATCCTCTTCCAGAGCTCTATAATTATTACAAACATTAGTACTATATAGAGGAGGTAGAATACTGTCTTTAATAATTTATAGATAAATAGAATTAGTACCTAGATCTTTATAGTAAGTTTTATTAATATTAAAGTTATATTCCCTATACTTATAAAAAAAAATAAGGGTAAACTTTTATAGAACTTAGAATTAGTAACTTTATAGATTTACTATATTCTATATACTATAACTATATATTGGTGTAGAGATCTTGTATATTCTACAAAGGCTCCTTTAATTACTTAGGGTTCTAGCTTATCTTCTATTTATATATAGAACTAGACCTAGCAAAAGGGTATATAGAGCTAGTTAATTATTAATTTTATAAGCTTATACTTCTTCTATAATTTAAAAGGTGTCTTGCCTGTTTTTCTAATAAATATAGTCTAATTCCTTAGATAATTGGTGAATTTAACTATATATAGCCAATAATACTTAGAAACATTAGTACTAAACAGAATAGCTTATATAATTTCTAAAATTAGGCAATTAAGCTACTCTACAATACTGTTCTAAGCTACAGTATTAGGTTTAGTAAATTTAATAATAATTCCTTTTAAATTGGCCCAGCCTTAAAGTGCAATAAATTTATATATATTATCTATATAAATTACTAGAAAAAGCCTGCTAGTTTATTATTCTACCTAAGCTAACTATTTTTTAAGAATATTTTAAATTGTTTTATATTACTAATTTTTGTAAAGAAATATCCAAGACCTCCAAGAATAACTATTAGTTAATAAAGTATAGTATAAAAATTACCTATTATTTATAGTCCTTTAATAGAGTCTCTATATATCTATATAAATAAGCTAGAGTATATTAGTTAGCCTTTTAATAGATTTATAACTCTAATTCTTTATGCTTTTTATCTATAGATATACAATATACCTTTTTAAAATATCTAATTTGTCCTTAGAAAGGTCTCTAACTACTAGGTATTGCAGTATAAGCTTAAAATACTTACTGTTAGAATATCTAAATCTTTTGTAGAGTAATTTAAAAAATTTAGTTTTTTTAGTAAAGTTAGTAAATTTTTAATTTATATAGTATCCCTATATAAATAATAAATCCAGGTTCCTTAACTAATCTAAATAGCTGGTCTAGTTAATATTATAACTAGTTACTAGTTTCTTACTATTATTACAAAAGAAGGTATATACCTGCTTTATATATTAGTTCTAAATACTGTTATCTTGTAAATCCTGCGTTAAAAGCAATGTTTACTTTATATATAGTATATACAAAACATTATTAATTCTAATGCTTGTTCCACTGCTTAGAGGAATATATAGAATGCCTCTACCTTTAATTTTAGTTAATTTATAACTAGCAGTGCCTAGTCTACCTTTGTATATTTTATCTAAAGTTTTAAAAAGGTTTTTATTTAGAGAGTATATTGTAGTAGCTCTAGAATTAATAATTAAATTATTATTTTTGCTATTCTCTATCTAATATACTTTATTCTAGATAAAGTCTCTGTTTTTATTGCTAATCTTTGCATTAAAATTAAATTTAAATTCTCTAGCCTTATTAAAAGTTTTATACTAGTATATATCTATTTTTCTTAATTCCTTAACCACCAAGGCTAATTCTTGGATTGCTGTACCTCTTAGATAGTCTCCTTAATTAACTATATTAGCAATATATACTAAATTCTCTAAATATTGGTCCTTATTGTTAGAATTAATATTGTTATTTTTATTATTTTTATTATTGGCCTTTTTTACTTAATTATATAACTTCTTCCTTCTGTAATTTCCTTAATCTAGCTTGGAAGCCTTTAATTTATTTTATTTACTAGTTTTTTAATTCTTGTTTTTTTTCTCTTCTTTGTAGTTAAATTAAAGATATTCTAATTTTCTATATTTATAGTAAGTTTTTAAATTAAGATTTACTCTGTTAGTGTTATTAAATAAAATTTTATTGTTATTATTTCTTTTATAATTAGAAATACCTTTGCCTTTACTTATCTACTTAGCTTAAATTAATTTTGTTAGAATATAATCTTGGTGTAGTAAACTACCACCTAGAAGTCTATCTTTTATTAATTTAAATTAGTTTAGTAATTTTATAAAAAATAAAAATACTAGAGTTATTTTTTTAATCTTTTAATTTAACTTTCTTTTCTTTCTAATTTCTTTTAAAGTAGCTGTATTTTTCTCTAATTTAATAAAGGATTTCTCTATACCTTTATTAGTATTAAATATATATTTATATATATCTAAATAAGCCTAAATTTTATCTATATAATTTATTGTTTTATACTTCTTCTCTAGGGCTGCCGCTGTGGTGCATTATCACATCACATTGCATTGCATTGCATAGTGCAATGCAATGCAACATGCAATAGCAATGTCAGGTAGGTAAAAGGGTGCAATAAGAAATGCCTGACATTGCATACAATGCAATGCAATGCAAGGGCAATAAGCCCTGCTTTCAATGCAATACAATGCAATGCAACAGCAATAAGCCCTCTATAACTAAGTACAATGCAATATTGCATGCAATATTGCATTGCAGACATAACAGTATATAGGGAAAAATTAAGTATATTAGTAATAAACTTTGGTAACAATAATAAAGTTTCTCTGTCCAGAGAAGTTACAAAAGCTTTACCTAACCTAGAACCAAGATATAAAGATATTACTGCTACTATTAAAAAATTAATTGGGTGCTGTACCTATAATACAGTGTTTAACTAATAACAATATCTCCCTCCTTTCTTGCTTAATATATATTTAACTCACTTGCAATAGTACTTTATTAGCTGGCCATTAATGTAGGATTAAGTATCTTTTAAATTAAGTAACAATTTTTAGTAACAATCTATACAATTAATAACTTACTGGTCTGTTGCATTGCAAGCCCTTTTAGTCCTGCAAGGTTAACCCCTTTTGTATGCCAGTTATTCTTCTATATTTTGCTTAAAGAATGCAATATAGTACTTCTCTGCAAGCTCTACCTCCTTTGGTAAGATATACTGCTTACCCTTCTTTACCTTATCCTGCAGTTAATCTATCTATATATCTAGCTTATCTTCTGTACATTTCTGCTTTCTATTTTAAGCTGCCTGTTGGTGCTTATATTCTATAACTATAAGTCTCCTAATAGTCTTACCCTTAAGGCTCCCGCAATCCCAAGTACAAGTATATTAAGCAGAGCTAAATGCTTGCTCTACTCCTATACTCCCAAGCTATACTGCTAATACATCGCGCGCCATACAGGTAACATTGGGATATATATACTTAATCTTTTTCCAATAAGACAGAATATTGTCTATGCTGGGGCCTCTATTAAAGCAACAATCTTTAAGGTATTGCTTAAACTCTAATTTATTTATACATAAGCCACCCTTATTGTTATTATTATTAAAGTCTGCAAAATAACTGCAATGCCAAGGCTATATTTAGTTAGTAAACAATACTAGTATATATTTACTCTTTGTAACTTATTACTATACTATTTATCCCTGGGTGCCTCTCTTTATAAGCCATGTAGAACTAATTATAGTAATCCTTTGTATATTTAACAGTATTGGTTTAAGCTTTATATTCCTATCCTAACAAACCTTTTACTTGTTTTTAAATGGTAGGGTTAAGAACAGAGGCTATACAGTAAAGATTACCCTCTGCATTGCTTGTTTACCTATAATACTCTATTAACTTCTTGAAGGCTTTCTTAACTGTATTCTATAAATTGGTACTAAATACTAAGTGGTCCCTTGTAGCCTTGTTATATATATTATCTATATAGTTAAACAGACTATTATAGATTTTCTATGTCCAATTAATCTAAGGAGCACTTGTTTTTGAGAGAACTATTATTGCCTGCCAAAAAGGGTATAGAAGTACAATTAGATAATGTAGGTGCCTCTATTCTTTCTCTAACAAAGTAAGCTCTGTAATCTTGGCCTTATTATATATAGATATCCAGTAATCAATATACAATTTTAAACAAAGTATATATATAGCTATAAGGTATATTGAACTCCAGCAGGTTTTAATATCTTGGATAACCTTAAGTGGCCTGTGTTTTAGTGTAGTGTTATTAGAAGTACACTGTAAAGTCTTAAAGGCATTGCTTTGGTTGGTTAAGCTATTAATTGCATTGGCAATAATACAAACCTATATTATAGATTAGTTAAAGATAAAATTAGATTATTACTAGGCCTTGTTACCTTTTGGAGAATTTTAGCAGATATAACTACTTCTCCAACCTCCAGTATATTCCTTTTAGAGTATTAAGGCCAGGCATCCTCCTGTGCTAAACCAATCTTTAGACCTACCACCAATGCATTTACCACTAGCTAGACTATATATACCAAATATAGTAGCCTTCCAGTATTTAGATTTTAATAAATTCCTTTCTCCTTTAAGTACTTTGAAATATCCTTAGCCATTGTATTATTATTGCTTGCATTATTAGCTGTAATAGTAAGAAGAGAGTTCTTAAGGCCATAGGTCTAAAGGTATTTTACTATATATATTGCTAGGTTTGTTCCTTTATACCTACCCTTAATATACTTAAAGCCTATAATAGCCTCCTTATAAGTCCAGTCTGCAGTAATATAGTAGTACTTAACACAGATAAAACCTAGGTTATTTGGACTTGTCCAGCAATTAATAGCTAGAGATACTTTTGTATTTAGAGGGTAGTCTGCCAGAAGGTTTAATTGGCAATGTATATAATATATATCTAACTTTGTATATAGGGCAGATTAATATAGAAGTAGGGGCTAGATTTAGGGATTACAGAAATTATAAATAAAATTATAAAACTCTGGATATTTAACTTTATAGAATAGAATTAATATAGCAATAAACATTTAAATAATTTATATATTAATATTACTCTTGGTAAGGGTGGAAGGGTCCCTCTTTAGGTATATATTGTTTGGTGGTACCTGGCATAGAATATATAAGTTAGGATTGTTACCAGAAATTATTACTATCTAATACTTACAAATATAGCTAATATCTGTTGCTAATATACAGAATTTGCCTGGGACTGGCAATACTCTGTTTTAAGATAAGTTTGTAATCCTAATTGTAACTGTTGCTTGGCTTATAGATACTTAAGCACTGCCTGGCATATTGTATATATAATAACTGGCTCTCCAGTATATATAGTTATAGCCTGTATATAATACTTCCAGTAGCTACCAGTCCTTAAGTGGTTATTGTTCTACCTTAGGTCCTAAAAGGGCTTAAGCCCTGTCTTTGCTGTTATATTAGTTCCAATCCTTGTATAACTCCACCAGAAGTAAAAATATTTGTATAAATTCTTTACCTACTTTATATAGGTGACTTTCCGGCCACTTATTGGATTGCATACAATTAGGGTCTTAAGGTTCTCTGGCAGGGGCTAACAGAGTATAAAGCTAGGTTCAATGCTTGTTCTAGGTATTGTGTTTTTAACTGATAGCTAAGAAGACTGAGGTGTAGTGCTTTCCATTGGAGCCAGAGACAATTAAACTTTAGAATTACTGTTAAAAGGTGCAGAATAAGGCTATCTTTGGAGTATAGTGGGTACTAATGTAAGATTGATTTTAACAGCAAGTTACAGCAAAGGATTGGGTAAGTAAAAAACTGCAAGTAAAGTAAAGGTAAACAAGGTAAGGAGAAAGAGACTGGAGAAGTTAAGAATAGAAAAAAAATAATAATAAGGGGCTGCTGGATATCTATCCAGAAAAAAGTACTGTATCTTGGAACTTCTACTTATAGTTAATGTCCTGCAAAGTAGGCATTAAATTCTAACAATAGTGGGCCAGGCTATCCAATATTAAAGCCAATATAAATAATTATATAACCAGTACAAGAAGTTCTGTTTTTGTTACAAAATATTATTTTTAGCAAAACAAAATATCAATAGATATATAACTAAAAGTAATAATCCTTGGTAACAAACTTAGTCCAAGCTACTTTATACAAATAAGAGTCCTTTTAATATTTTTGCATTGCACTACCCACTAGGTTTTTTAACAGTTTGTTGCCGGACGTGCAAAATTCAAAACAGACAAAAAAAATAAAAAAAAAATATACCTACAGGAAATTAAACTAAGGGCCTTGTTAGCTTAGTATATATATAACCAATAAAATAGATTTGTATACAATTTGCTTGCAATTATATTGTCTTGGCAATATATTTTATTACATGCATTAGAAAGTTATAACAAGCAAGAATAAGCAATTTAATTATACAAAACTGCTGGCAGCAGTACAGGTGTACTTACCACTAAACTATATAGGCTTAGTTAATGGTTTTTTCAATAAATTCTGGTACTATCCTTGTCCTAATACATTAAAAAAAAGTTTATCTGTTTATATCTTTTCTGCTGCCTGTTAATAATACAACATTTCCCCTGCAGTCTGTCTAAGTATAGGTTCAAAATATCTACAAATATATATCCATTAGAGGTTAATATAACCACAGAATCAAGTTCCAATCCTGCACAAAGTAACAATTTATAGTAACAATATACAAGGGATACAATAACAAGCCTAGCAAAACCTATACTTATTTTTATCCCTATTATTACTGCTCTTTTAGCTATATTCTATTACCTTAGAAGGTTATAAAGGATATCTTCACCAAATAACTTATTGCTATATTGCAGTTAGTATTAACTATGCTACAAGACACTGCAATTTGCAAGGCTTTGCAAAGGGTAACCTATCTTATAATACAATCTCTAAATCCTGGGTGAAGTAACAATTCTTGGTAACAATTTACAAACAATACTCTACAGTATAGAGAGCCCAATAAAACCTTTACCTTTTCTCTTACCTTAGAAGGTAATAAAGAATATCTTAACCAAATAACTCTTGGTTACTTTAAAGTTAGTATTAACTACACCAGAAGACACTGTAACTTGCAAGGCTTTGCAAAGGGTAACAGACCTGTCTTATACCACAGGCTATACTTGCCCAGGTTTTAATTAGGGCACCTTGCCTGCACTAGCTGCCCTGGAGAATCTCTTATTAATTGGTAAAATTTGGGTTAGCTCTGCTCTGCAAATCTAAGTGGTAAAAGTATTGGAGATATAGCAAATTGCATTGTCTGCAAATATTAACCTATAAATATTTATTTAATGTTATATATATATATATATTGCCCTGGATCTTACCCTGCAATTGTAATAGGCAAAGGAGTCCTGCTTACTTGTAAATCTAGGTTACCAATAACTAAGGCAAAGTAATGCTATTTGCTTAATTTACTTTGTATATACTCTGCCTTTAACCTAGTTTTAACAAACAGTAGCACAAGGAATAAAGTAGTAAGGTACTTATAATCTACCTTCTAACTGTCCTTAATTAATTTCTCCATTGTATAGATTACTGGGTCTGTACTATTTTGTAAAAAGAAGGGACAGCTAACTTACTGCAGAACTAACTAAATAAGTCTTATATTCTTTACTTTAAGTATTAGTCTATCCCTGTATATTTGCCCTATATCTGTACCTAGAGTTTGTACATTGTTAGTAGAGCAATTTGTACTACAAGGTACTACTGGTATAATAATTATAATTATACTTATTGTTAGATATTTACTTATATTTAAACAGTACTACTATTGTTCCCTCTATAACTTCTTAAAGTACCTCTACTGTAGATACTTACCATTGTATCTTAGAATCTGTAAATATCTTATTACTAATTTTATATACAAGGCAAGCAAAGAGTTATTAGGGAATAATAAAATTAGTTATTTGCTGCAGGACTTGGATCTCCTTGTTAGCTTCTAGTTAGCTGTTAGTATAATTAATTAATAGAGGGTTCCAGAGAATAACCTACTGCTTAATATTGCTTGTTAGATTGGAATATATATCCTCCCTACTTGTTAGGCCTGCGGACAATGCTATTAATGCATTAAAATCCACTGTAGTTATCCTTTGTATCCTGTTGTATATTCTGCTACTTGGCTATATAACTCAGGCATTTAATTAAGACAGTTATTAGAATCCAATGCTCTATATTTACTATAATAACTGGGACAATAGGCACTTTCTTTATTATTATAAGGATTTAAAATATCTGTACAAGCAGACAAAAGAAAGGAGACAGTTAAACTACTTAGCAATGTCTAGTAGGTCTGCAGAGTATCTATTTTCTATTCTGTAGTTAGCTTTATACTAAGTTATAGATTGTTACTAAATATTGTTATATATATTGTCCCTCTTTGGATTGCAATACCCCAATTCCAATTTTGCCTTTTATACTGTAACCAGACTTAATTAAGCCCCCTATTGTATCTTCTGTTTACTTCTGACTGCCCTAAATCTACTCCTTAACCCTTATTCTTATATTACAATGGATATATCTGCTAAAAAGGCACTGTTAATTGCACCAAAGGCTATCCAGGCTTATATTTAAGATAAGGAACTTAACAATAGAGGAAAGGTTTTGGCAAGAGCATTAGGTATAGACTGCAAGGCAAAATTTAAGGTACTTTAATAACTAAGAGCATTACTACAGTAGTAAGTTAGTACCAATATAGTATATAAGGTAAGAACTGTAGTATACTTAGATATCTTTATAGGCTAAATTCCAATTCTATTAAGCAGAAGATTTAGGAGGCCAGTGCTGTTAAGGCTTTAATAGAGAAGCATTTACAGAATTAGTATTTATACAAATACCTTAAGAATAAATTTGCTTGGAAGGATACAGTAGCTACTAATAAGCAGCAGTAAGTAAATACTGCTTATCTAAAGAGGTTAGTTAATTAGAGACCCAAGAAACAGTACAGAGAGAATATTGTATAACCTAAGGCAAAGAGGCAGGTATACTGTAACAGAATCTTGTAACAATTATAAGGTAAAAACTAAGTATAGACTGCAGTCTCTTTAACCAAATCCTTTAAGTACAAGCCTTATATCTTGTATAAAAGAGTAGGTAGCCAAGATTATATAATAGCAGAAGCAGGAAGTCTTGCTAAGTAGTTAACAGATATTGGAGGTAGCTAGAGTTAAGCAGTGTTACACCAATATTAAAATAGATAAGTTTATTAAGTATCTTAAAGCCAATAATCTACTACAGGAGGCCACCCCTTCTCCTTATAAAGAGCTTCTATTAAACACCAAGGCCAAGGCTATACTTTCCTTAGATAAAGAGCCCAATAACTCTAATACTAAAGATAATAATTAAATTAACTATAGTATATAGTATTAGCTATTATTACTTTACTTTCTATACTTCTAATATTCTTGTTACCCCTCTTGTTACTGCTTCTAATGGAGTAACTGAGGCCAAGCAAGAACATAGGCCAAGTAATGGAACAAGGCTTTAAAAATTGGTAGAGAGATACAAAGAGCTATATAGTTTACCTACCGGTAAGAAATAGATAACTCTGTTTGTAGTAAGCAGTTAAATAAGGTATCCAGTAGGTATATTGTATTGGTGTTTATTGCACAAGAAAGTAAATGCAGGGCTTAATATAGCTAGAAGCAGCATAGATATATAGCTATACAGGTAAAAGAGAGAAAAGGTACATTACTAGTAAGTAGTAAGATATAGATAACCCTGTTTGTAGCAAGCAGTTAAATAAGGTATCCAGTAGGTGTATTATATTGGTGTTTATTGTACAAGAAAGTAAATGCAGGGCTTAATATAGCTAGAAGTAGCACAGATACATAGCTGTGCAGGTAAAAGAGAGAAAAGGTATATTACTAGCAAGTAGTAAGATATAGATAACCCTGTTTATAGTAAGCAGTTAAACAAGGTATCCAGTGGGTGTATTATATTGGTGTTTATTGTGCAAGAAAGTAAATACAGGGCTTAATATAGCTAGAAGCAGCACAGATATACAGCTATACAGGTAAAAGAGAGAAAAGGTATATTACTAGTAAGTAGTAGATATATAGGAGCTATAGATAGAGCAACAAAAAGAAGAATTGTAGAGAGAAAGAAAGGCAGAGAAAAAGAAGTTAGATAAAGATAAGGTAACTTTATAGCAGGATCTTAGCTCTTACTGTATTACACCAATCCAAAGAAGTATAGGCAGCAGTAAGCCTGGTAAAGATTTATTAGCTACAATAAAGATAGATATTTTTCCTTTGTTTAAAGTATTCAGTATTAGGAATTGGGTATAAGATATATAATATATAGAAATTCTATATACTTGGCTATAGTCTTTGTATACCCAATATTTGTATAAAATTGCACCTTAGGTATATATCTATATACCTAAAGTTAACCAGAATTATCTATCCTAAATACATTAAATATATAGAAAGAGGCATCTATACTATTACTGTTTTAGGATATTAAAGCAAATATAATGTAATTAAAATATAGTTAAATAGAATTAGGATTGTTACTAAAAATTATTACAATATTTAAATCTCTTTGTTAAGGAGTATATATTAATAGCCAATGGTTAATTGCCCTTTCTATTAAATAGAGATCCATTGTTATTTTAATTAGTTTATTATTTTGTCTTGTAATTCTCTGTTCTCTTTTGGTAGATTTTTATAATTCTATAAGTTAAAGACAATTGTTTTTTCCTTGGTTAAATCAGTATTCTATTTATATTGTAATATTAATAGCTATATTAATTATTGGGCAATATTTCTTTTATATAGTATATATAAAGTATATTGGATTTTAAATTATTATATTAAGCTACAAAACTTGACTATTTACTTACAATGCAATCTTGTGCACTACTAATATTACAGATTATATATTGGTTAAGGGTGGGAGCACTGTAAAGAGAAATATAGTATATATTGGAAGTATGTTTAAATAAATATTTAGACCAATATATTAATAAGAATTGGCCACTAACTGTTATATATTATAATATAACTCTATTAACTAATTCTACTAGTTATAATAATTTCCAGCAATATTTTTGGCCTTTGTCTGTAATTAGTACCATTAAATATTGTAATTATAGATATTCTAATTTTGCAGTTAATAATAATAAATTAATACACCCTGAGCCTTAAGGGCCATTGGGAACTGCTAGACTAGTATATACATGCTTTATTGAGCCTGCTTTCTCAACATCAAGCCTACCCAGTATTCCTGTGCAGTCAGGAATTGACAGTTCTTCAAGACAAATAGAGCAACAAAAGTCAAATAACAAAAAGAGATACAAAAGGTTATACAAAACAAACAGAATAAAACTAATAAAGAGAGTAGATAGTACAGGGCTTTTCAGTATACAATAAAAGAAAACTATTGCCTATTTTGGCTATACAAAGAGAAGAAAAGAGAGGTGTAGTATAAATATAGAGAACAATAAAATAGAAATAGAAGAGATAGAGAAGTAGAAAAAGAAAATATAGTAAAAGCAATATAAGTAAAAGTAATACAAGCAAGCAGGCTGCCTTCTATATTCTATAGAACAAAGAATTTGCTAAATAGAACTGTGGCAGGATTCTCTGTTGGAGCCACCACCTAGTTAGGTGGTTAATTCCCTTTGCACTTCCCAAGAGCCTTTTAAAGTCTATAGAGCCTGTTGGAGCCTTTAAGGCCTCCCTTTCTAGGGTATACTTCTCACAGTATATAGTAACATGCACTGGAGTTTCTTGACCTCTTCCACAAGAACATAGAGGGCTATTATAGCCAGGAACCCCTTGTTTATAGAGAAAAGCAGCTAGACCAATCTTTCTAGTTCTAAGCTGTATAGCTAGAGAGCACTGAGCTTTCTGGAGACCTCTATAAAGGTTTAGAGGTCTAGAATCTGGAGTTAGGTGGTAGTGGTTAATTCTAAGGTCTAGTTCCCTAGTAATTCCACTCCATTTCTTTCTCCAGGAAGCCATTATTGCCTCTCTAGCCTGAGATTTACTAGAGGACCTATTCTCTTGCCTTAATCCATTCCTTAGCCAGAGATTCCACCAATTTTCTGTAGTTTCTTCTGGATGCCTAATCTTTTTATTAAGCTGGCTCCAGCTTTGGTGGTTTCTTGGTTCCTGAAGCTTTGTCTGAATTTTAAGGCATTTCTCTTTAATAAGGTTTTCAATCCTTGTGCCTGCTGTTTTCCTTCTATATAGAGCAACCTGGGCATCCAAAACTAGGTTTAGGGGGGCAATTCCAGTGCCTGTTTCCAATGCATGGATTGGAGTAGCTCTAAAACCTCCACTAACTATCCTTAGAGCATTGTTTTGGAAGGTTTCTAGCTTTTTAGCCAATCCTTTGGAATTTCCATCTAGGGTAGGTGTATGCCAGGCTATAGAGGCATAGGTAATTGCTGGTAGAACCACTGTTTTATACAGTAGCCTACCTTCCTCCAATGGAATACCCCAGGTAGAGCCAGTTAACCTAGCTAGTGCATTGGATTGGGTAGCCAATTTCCTCTCTATTGCTTTGTAATGCTGTAACCAATTTAACCTAGAGTCTAGAAATAGACCAAGAATTCTAAGACTCTCCTGTGGTTGAATAGTTATATTGGTTCCCTCCAAAACTAGTGGTTTTCCAAGGTTAAACCTTCTAGTATTTCTTGAAAAATGCATTAGAGAGTACTTTTCAGGGGCAAACCTAGCTCCATGCCTCTTTGCCCAGGCAATACACCTTCCATGGACTCTATTTAAGGCTCTAGTAGTCTGCTCAGTAGATTTTCCATAGGCTATAATATTTATATCATCACTGAAGCCTATACTTAATACTTTCTGGTGCTCTGGATTGCATAGATCCACCAATTCAGCATTATAGAAGAGAAATAGAATTGCAGACATACAAGACCCCTGAGGAGTTCCAGCATAGATATTGAAGGTTTTAGAAGCCTTGTTTTCAAACCAAAGAATAGAGGCCCTATCCTGCATAAAGCTTCTAACCCAGCCTACTAGAGACTCTGGAATACCCTTTTTCTTTAGAATATAGACTAGCCTTTCTGGAATAACATGGTCAAAGGCTCCAGTCATGTCCAAGGAGAGAATAGAGGCTATACCTCTCTCCAGTGGGTTTCCTTGCCATACAGTCCTAATTGCACCTAGTAGTAAATCCAAAGCATGGGTGGTTGAATGGCCCTTTCTAGCTCCAAATTGGGTGGCAGGAAGAAGGCTATATTTCTCAGCTATATTCTGGAGCCTTCTGGCTGTAACCCCTTCTATAACCTTTCCCAGAGTATTTAGAAGTGCTACAGGCCTCCATGCCTTAGCAATGGAGTAGTCTGGTCTTCCAGGCTTTCTTAAAACTACTGTTTTGGCAGTTTTAAAGATCTTTGGATAGTATTGCCAATTCCAACATCCCTCTATAAGGATTTGCATTGGTTTATAAAGGGAAGGTCCTAAGGCTTTTAGAAATCCATTAGGAATACTATCCAGGCCTGGGGCTTTCCAAGAGGCTGTTGCCTTTATAAATTGGCCAATTTCTTTCTCTGTAGGGGGCTCTAGGTCTTCTAATGCAGCTGGGAAGCTTATATCTTCCTCTATATCATGTAAATCTGCCTCTGGAAGCTGGGGAAAGAATTGGGTTGCAAATTCCTGAGATTTTTGCTGGTGTGTGGTAGCAATTTCTCCATTGCTAGTCTTTAGAGAGGGAACCAGGGGTAGTTCTATAGGCAAATGGCTTTTTAACCTCCCCCACCTTGCTAGTTTCCACAAAACTGCCCTCTCTTCCCTAAGCCTGTGGGTAAATTGTCTAAATTGGAATCTTTTAGACTCTTTAATAGCCTTTTTCTTGGCTTTGGCAGCTTGTTTAACTAGGTCTGGATAGGCAGCCCTTGCTCTAAGACTTCTTTCCTCCTGAATTAGGCCAGCAATCTCTTGATTCCACCAGGGAGCAGCTTTTTGGCTTGGTTTAGAGTTTTCTCTTGTTTTTGGAACAGTAATCTCAGCAATACTAAGAATTTTTTGCTGTAAATAGAAGGCATACTGCTCTACCTCTTCCCTGCTATTTAGGCTATTTGGAAACCAGATATCTTGGGCTAGATTTTGGACTTCTTCTTGATTGGCATCCTTCCATTTGTACCTTCTTTGATTTGGCTGGTCTAGCACTGTTTCTAGGTCAAAATCCAATGCTATAAGCATGTGGTCAGATCCATGTTGAAGATTCCCAGGGGTAGATATAGAAATAAGCTTATTTGCTATATCTATAGAGCCAAAAGAGAGATCAATGGTTGTCCTGGAAGGGTGCCTAATCCATGTAGGCATTTTAGAGGGGGTAAGTAGCTCTAGGCCTAGACTAGCTGTAATTTCCAATAGATCCTTTGCCATTTCATGGGTTTCAGTAGATCCCATAGCATTCCAAAGAGAATGGTGAAGATTAAAGTCTCCCAGTAGAATATTAGAGCTACTTAGCTCCAATTCTTGAAGCTTATAGATTGGAGAGAGCCTATCTATAGTATTGTATACTCCTGGGGGTGGTGAATATATATTTATAACCTTAATCTCCTTCTCTTCTTCCAAAATTGTAAGAATTGCAATATTTGGACATGGAAAGTCTATTGACCAGGTTCCAGGCTTGCATAGAGAGGTATTCAGTAGAAAGCAGGCATTTGTATGGAATTTGTCTGGATATAGGGGTAACCATTGGGTACTAGATCTTCCTATAGTCTGAAATAGTCTAGTGTCTTTCCAAGGTTCTTGAATAGCTATAAATTGGAAGTTAAACAGCTGTGGATCCCCTATTATTCCAAGCATAATATCCTTGCTCAGGTGGGTGTTATATTGAGCTACCCTCATTGAGAATTGGCAGGATTCTGGCTTGCCTCTAGATTCTCCTCTGTGGTATCCATTTCACTTGCTAATTCAGCCTGATTTTGGGATTCAGCCTGAAATAGTGTCTCTATTCTTGAATGGGAATTTGCAGCAGTTCTCTGGGCAATCTCCAGACCTGAAGGCCTTCCTCTCTTTCTAGTAGCCTGGGTGGAAGGTTCTAACCTAGTCCTTTTGCTACTAGATTGGAGCTGGGATGCTTCAAAAGGTGTTGGTTCTCCTAATTGGATTGGTAGCTTGTTCTCCTGTCTACTAGCAAAGAATTTAGGCTTGTTCTCTTTGGCCAAGGCTATTCTTTCTGTTTCAACCTTGTGCTTAGGGCATTGCATGTCTCCAGAGGTGTGCTTTCCTTGGCAATTAGAGCACCTAGCTCTAGAGAGGTCCCCTTTTAGGGGGCAATGCTCAAATCTATGGTCTCCTTTGGAGCAGAAACCACATTTAGGGGCTTTAGTGCAGTATCTAGCTTGGTGGCCATACCCCTGGCAGTGATAGCACCTAGAAACTAGGCATGTAGAGTCAAATAGCTCTACAGTTTTAAGCTCATTCTCAATAACTAGCCCATTGTTAATTAGGTAGTTAGCTTGCTCAGGGGTTTGGAGATCTAGAAGCATAGAGCCAGATTTCTTGGTATTCTTTAGAGTAGCTCTTCTCCAGTGGAATTGCTGAATCCTAAGAAACCCTTCAAGATTAGGGTTATACTTAAGAATATTGGCCTTTCCAATCTCTTGCTGGTCCTGTTTAAAGGCTTCTTTGCGTACTCCATGCACTAGAACTGTATACCTTCTAGTATAGACCTTGTTTTCCTCTTGCTTGCCAAAGGTATTAAGCCATACCTTGTTTGCTTCAGCTCTATCCTTGGTAGCTGCATTCTCAGCCACTAGAATAATCTCAGAGCTAGCTAGTCTCCTAGCTCCTAAGAAAAGTCCAATTCCATGCTTTTTGGTAGTTTCATTAATCTTTGCAAGGGCTGTGGCATGTGGAATAGTAGCTAGAAGTTCAGCTAGGGCTGGGCTTCTAATCTTTAGCTCTCTAAGCTGCTGGGGGGTTGGAAGCTTCTCCTTTGGAGCAATTCCAGTTTTTGCTATGCTAGCATAGCTAGGGAGGCTCTGGGGGGTAGAGATTGGAGGCTGGGGAGGTGGAGGTTGCTCTAATATTGTTTTTAGAGCCTCCAGGCCAAATTGGCCTAATCCTGCTTGAAGCTTGGTAACCCCATTATGGTTGGGGCCTAGGTCTTGAAGAACTAAGTCAATTCCTTCTTGCATAGTTGCAATAGCCTGGCTAAGGTTCTTTCTTTTTTGAACTAAATTTCCAGCTTTTGGGTTCACTGGCTTTGCTCCAATTCTCTGGGGACTCTCCCCTAAGCTTTGGAAGCTGCCTGTGTTCAATGGGGTAGGCATTTTAGCTAGAAATACTAGGTTTGCTAGCTAGAGAAAGGATTCTGGCTGTTTGTACTATCTTTTTGCTTAGAAGTAGTAAACTAAGGTGAATTGCCTTGCAAGCTCACCACACTTCACTAGTTTTTAGAGAGAACTAGTAAACTGAATGCCTTTTTAAGGAAAATGCAGAAAACTTTACAAAAGGGGAAGGAGTGGTGTATACAAAAGGGGGAAAAATTTCTAGAATCAGACTCTAAGAGCTTGTTCTAGCAGTAATTTATTTTGGAGGGGAATTACCAATCCCAGAAGCTTCTTTGGAGGGGAAACTTCAAAAACCAACTAGAAGTATCTAAATCCAAAGCTACTGTACCAGTGGCTATACCACCGAGGCACTAGTAGAGATAGAAATAGGTGTACAACTAGTAAAAGTAAAGTAGTGGTTAAAGGAAAAGGGGGTAGTGCTAACACCTCTGTTTTTGGTCTAGAAAAGCAGAGAAAAACCTTAATCTAGCTAAAGTTCCAGGACTAGAGCCAGCAAGAAAGGACTAAACAAAGAAAAGGGTCTCCCTAAGGAATAAAGCTAGTTCTTAACTAATACTGGGCTAAACCAGGTCCACTAGTAGAACTAGACTAGTTTTATTAGGTTAAAACTAGTAAAAGGTGGGGCATTCTATTTTATAGACCCAAAATATCCAAACTGGGTAATAGTTTTTGCAGAGAACTATTAAACTAAGCAGTCTTGTTTAAGCCTGTGATCGCGGGAACAGGACTAAGGCCAATACAAACTGTAGTAAAGCCTTTTGGGTATAACAAGGAAAGTAGAAAAGATTGATAGAGAGGTTGGTAGAAAGGTTGGTTGCTGGAGCAATAAAAGGGGGGTACCGCTCCTGCAGTTTGCGTGGCGTTTGTGGTGTGTGGCGCAGAAAAGGTACTTGGCGTGAATGTCTGGGAACACCAGAAATGTTGGTTTGGGGTGAAAATTTTTCGTTCGCGAATTGTAAAGGCAATATCGGTCGCACGGTTCTGAAATTTAGATATCTTGTTCGGCTAATATAGGCGTACGCAGCATCCAATTTCCAGAAGATTTGGACTAATATTGGTGGTATAGTAAAGGGAAATGTCCCTCTTCTGTTAATGGATCGGTGAAATCACCTTTTCATCAACAGCACCCCCAATACAGGGCCAATTGGCCTGAAATTTGGATGGTAGCCTCTGTAAGAGACAGGCTTTCAATTGAACCTATTTTCAACGTAAAATTCCAAGAATTGACTGAGTTTGGATTCCGGCGTAGGTTTTAAACTTAATTTTGCAGTTATTTGTATACAAAAATATCTGGTGCAGGTAATCTATTTAGAACTATAGAATATTAATTAATGCTCTAGTATAGATTACTGCCTGCTATATATATATTCTATTCTGTAATTATTGTATTGTATACCTTACAGGGTCCTTAACAGTAAAGATAATAATTAGTTACCTAATTAATCTTTCTTCTATTAAATTTACTATTATTTAAGTTAGTAGTATTTTTCTACTGCTTAGCTAAACTTAGATATAGTTACAGTACTATCTTCTATCTTTATTCTAGTTAGAAGTATACTATATTCTCTCCTTAACTATATAGTTTTTGTTATAGGGCTATTTTCTATTATTCTTCTAGGTTTTTATTAAAGAATATATTTGGATCTTTGCCTTATTAAGATTATCTTTATTCTTAGTAAAGACTATATCCCCAGTACTCTATTTTTTATTTTACCTCCTTATTCTTGCAATAAACTATTAAAGATATAATATAAAATATAGTCCCTACTTCTTAATATATTCTAATATATCTAATACCCTGGCCATTGTTCTAGTATACTGTCTATTAATAGCCTTTTGCTAACCAATATCTTCTAGATCTATAGCTCTTATAACTATAGTAATATAAGCTAAGAGTTAGTTATTTAGGTAAAAGGTATTTAGAGCCTTTATTTCTTTTTCTAGTATATACCTTATAGTATTCTATTACTAATTATATTAAATAATCTATTTCTTAAAACCTTTATAATAGTTTATTTACTTATATAGTTTTTTTGTAGATAGAATATAGTTTGCTTCTCTATACCCTGTATTATATTTTACAGTAGCTCTATACTCTTTAATTAAATATAGGTAGTATATAATTATATAAAACTTAGAAAAATTAAAGTAACTAAGTTCTTTACTATCTTATATATAATATAGTACAAAGATATATTTTAAATAGTCTATATAGTAGAGAGCCTGGTCTATATACTGCAAGGTTACCTTATTATATAAATAATACTATACCAGAGTAATAAAATCCAAAAGTACCCTTATATACAATAGTACTACTAGAGCCTTATTAAGGAGAAAAGGTATAATAACTTCTATTAATTACTGTAGAATCTACAGTATCTAATTTCCTGTCTATTTTCTAACTTTACTGTAGTTTAAGAAGACTGCTAACCCAGGATACAATAGAACTAATTAAAAATATATATCTAGCTAAACTAAGCTACTAGTTTCCCTAGTTAATATCTATATCTTTCCTTATTTTAACTGCTTAGCTTTGTAGATATCTTTAAGTAGGTTAGTAATCTAGCTTATTAGATAAGGTAAGTACCCCTTTACTAACTAGTATAGAATATCCAGTATAATAGCTATATATATATTTATATAGTAGTGGCACCAGGCAAAGTTCTCTATATTATATACAAATATTAACTAATTTTTATCTCTTTTATTAGAGCTATATTACTATTTCCTCTGTACTATAAGCTATTCCTTTGTCTACTTATAAGTATAAGCAGGCCAAGGTTTTAATAGATATAGATTTTAGTATTTATTTAGAGGGACAAGGTATATAGTACAGTGCTACCTACTTTTAACTAAGGTTATCTAAACTTATTCTTTGTAGTTAGCTATAATATCTACCAGAATTAGATAGTACTAATAATATTTACTATCTTTACAGAGAATATCTATTCTGTATATAGCTAATTCTTTAAGTACTATTTTATTAAGTTAGCCTATACTTCCTTATAGTAGTATTTAACTGCAGTTAAACAATAGAGCTATAATTAGAAATACTATATATACTTAAGTACTTTCTATATATAACTGTAGAATATCTAGTCCTGCTAATTTAAGTAGACTTCTTTTAATGTAGGAAAATATACAATAGTATATATAGCTTTATACTATTGTATCCTTTAAGCCTCTGTATCTAAATTACTAATAGTAAGGTATATAGGCTAGAGAACTATATTTCCTTGGTGTTCTATTAACTGGGTTTTATTGGAAAACAATATAATAGGGATAACTATAGCTTTATTAGAAAGCTTAAGCTATATTCTCTACTACCAATTTCTACTGTTTATCTCTGTATAAGTCTGCTTGTAATGCTGTATAAACTGGTGCACAGGTATATACTTTATATATTAAGAAAATAGTTTATATAAAAGTAGTTAGTAAATAGTCTATTCTATATCCTAGTATTGGAAGATATATTTAGAAGCTAGTATTGTAGCAATAGATAAAGGTATAGTAATTAAGTAACTATACCAGGTCTCTATATTTACTACTATATTAATATAGTAGTTAAGAGTCCTGTATATTGTAGCTATACTCTTAAAACTTAGGTTATCTATAATTAGTTTAAGCAAAGGGTTATATAGAAATCTATTAATTATTCTATTAAAGGTATAGCTATTAATAAAGTACTTTGCAAGTCTATATTCTAGTGCTAATTTAAATAGAGCAAAGGAATTACCTAAAGGGCTTACTTTAATAGTCTATATTTACTTAGGTAGCTTAATTCTAGTGCCTGCTAATTTACCAGTAACTTCTTTAAATATAGACTTATAAACATTGGAGGCAGTTAATAGTTATATATATAGGACTGCAATATAAAAGCCAGGCCTTGTCTATTTATAGGTTTTATTGTTGGACCTGTTTAAGGTAGTATCTATAGTATATAGATTCTCTTAGGTTATAGATAAATCTAATTTATTATATAAGAGAAAGTTTACTTCTGGTAAAGTAAGTCTATTTTTAATAGTAGTAAATATATTATTAATAGTTTAGAATAATATATTAACTAGTTTTAGGTTTTACTAAGAATATATATTTTTATGCCTAGTAAATCCTTATTAAGTACAAAATATACAACAGCAATATATATACTGCTCTAGAATTAGTAGTTAAAGTATTAGAAACTTTTTGTACTAGTTCTTCTAGAAAGTACTAGGATAGTACTGGGAAAGGTAGTACAACAATTAATTAATAGTATAGGTAGCTAGGTAAGGAAACCTATATAGTTATTTAACTCTAGAAGTAAAGTATTCTATTACTAAGCAAAGCTAAGAACTATCTGTGGTATATTAAGGAAACCACCCTTAAGTTAATATATATATAACTAGAGTATTAAAAGATAAAACAAAGAAAATACTAATTCTCCCTAGAGTATAATTTTTAATATTTTCTGTTAATAAGACAGTGCTGTATACCTTTATAGTAAAACAAGTATTTAATTACAACAAAAAACAGAGAAAAACTAAAAGAATAACTAAATTTACTACTATATTCTAGCAATATAAGGTATTGCTTTTAATAAGTCTATAGCCAATACTCTTTAACTATAGTTAAAGGCATTAAGGTCTTACAATATATTAGGTAGAAATACTATAAAGAATAAGTTAGTATAGATATATATTTTTTATAACTAAAGTATATATAAATATTGCAATATTTCTATAGCTAATAGTAGAGCAGTAAATTTATTTACAATATTACCTGCTTCTAAACTACTACTAGAAGTTATTGCTTTATCTTTAATTCTTTTATAATTATTAAGGGATAGAGTAGAAAGGTTCTCCTTATTAGAATATCTATATTTCTAGTTAATAATAAATTAATACACCCTAAGCCTTAAGGGCCATTGGGAACTGCTAGACTAGTATATATATACTTTATTGAGCCTGCCTTCTTAACATTAAGCCTACCCAGTATTTCTGTACAGTTAGGAATTAACAGTTCTTCAAGACAAATAGAGCAACAAAAGCTAAATAACAAAAAGAGATATAAAAAGTTATATAAAATAAATAAAACAAAACCAATAAAGAGAGTAGATAGTACAGGGCTTCTTAGTATACAATAAAAGAAAACTATTGCCTACTTTGGCTATACAAAGAGAAGAAAAGAGAGGTGTAGTACAAATATAGAGAATAATAAAATAGAAATAAAAGAAATAGAGAAATAGAAAAAGAAAATAGAGTAAAAGCAATACAAGCAAGCAGGCTACCTTCTATATTCTATAGAACAAAGAATTTACTAAATAGAACTATGGCAGGATTCTCTGTTAGAGCCACTACCTAGTTAGGTAGTTAATTCCCTTTGTACTTTCCAAGAGCCTTTTAAAGTCTATAGAGCCTGTTTAAGCCTTTAAGGCCTTTCTTTCTAGGGTATATTTCTTACAGTATATAGTAATATATACTGGAGTCTCTTAACCTCTTCTACAAGAGTATAGAGGGCTATTATAGCTAGGAACTCCTTATTTAAAGAGAAAAGTAGCTAAACCAATCTTTCTAGTTCTAAGTTATATAGCTAGAGAGCATTAAGCCTTCTGGAGACCTCTATATAGATTTAGAGGTCTAGAATCTAGAGTTAGGTAGTAGTAGTTAATTCTAAGGTCTAGTTCCCTAGTAATTCTACTTTATTTTTTTCTCTAGAGAGCTAGTATTGCCTCTCTAGCCTATGCCTTACTAGAGGACTTATTGCTCTGGTTTAAACCTTTGCCTAACTAAGAATTCCACTAATTCTCTATAGTTTCTTCTAGATACCTAATCTTTCTATTAAGCTAGTTCTAGTCTTGGTAGTTTCTTAGTTCTTAAAGCTTTGTCTAAATTTTAAGGTATTTTTCTTTAATAAGGTTTTTAATCCTTGTGCCTGCTGTTTTCCTTCTATATAGAGTAACCTGGGTATCCAAAACTAGGTTTAGGGGGGCAATTCCAGTGCCTGTTTTCAATATATAGATTGGAGTAGCTCTAAAACCTCTACTAACTATTCTTAGAGTATTGTTTTGGAAGGTTTCTAGCTTTTTAGCCAATCCTTTGAAATTTCTATCTAGGGTAGGTGTATGCCAGGCTATAGAGGCATAGATAATTGCTGGTAGAACCACTGTTTTATATAGTAGTCTACCTTTCTCCAATAGAATACCCCAGGTAAAGCTAGTTAACCTAGCCAATATATTGGTTTGGGTGGCTAGTTTTCTCTCTATTGCTTTATAATGCTGTAACCAATTTAACCTAGAATCTAGAAATAGACTTAGAATTCTAAGACTCTTTTGTAGTTAAATAGTTATATTGGTTCCTTCCAAAACTAGTAGTTTTCCAAGGTTAAATCTCCTAGTATTTCTTAAAAAATACATTAGAGAGTACTTTTTAGGGGCAAACCTAGCTCTATATCTCTTTGCCCAGGCAATATACCTTCTATAGACTCTATTTAAGGCTCTAGTAGTCTATTCAGTAGACTTTCTATAGGCTATAATATTTATATTATTACTAAAGCCTATACTTAATACTTTCTGGTGCTCTGGATTGCATAGATCTACCAATTTAGCATTATAGAAGAGAAATAGAATTATAGATATATAAAACCCCTAAGGAGTTCTAGTATAGATATTAAAGGTTTTAGAAGCTTTATTTTTAAACTAAAGAATAGAGGCTCTATCCTGTATAAAGCTTCTAACCTAGCCTACTAGAGACTCTAGAATACTCTTTTTTTTTAGAATATAGACTAGCCTTTCTAGAATAATATAGTTAAAGGCTCTAGTTATATTTAAAGAAAGAATAGAGGCTATACCCCTCTCTAGTGGGTTTCTCTACTATATAGTTCTAATTGCACCTAGTAGTAAATCTAAAGTATAGGTAGTTAAATGGCCCTTTCTAGCTCTAAATTGGGTGGCAGAAAGAAGGCTATATTTCTTAGCTATATTCTAGAGTCTTCTAGCTGTAACCCCTTCTATAACCTTTCCCAGAGTATTTAGAAGTACTATAGGTCTCTATACTTTGGCAATAGAGTAGTCTGGCCTTCCAGGCTTTCTTAAAACTACTGTTTTAGTAGTCTTAAAAATCTTTGGATAGTATTGCCAATTCCAATATCCCTCTATAAGGATTTGCATTGGTTTATAGAGGGAAGGTCCTAGGGCTTTTAAAAATCTATTAGAAATATTATCCAGGCCTGGAGCTTTCCAGGAGGCTGTTATCTTTATAAATTAGCCAATCTCTTTCTCTGTAGGGGGCTCTAGGTCTTCTAAAGCAGCTAGAAAGCTTGTATTCTTCTCTATATCTTCTAAATCTACCTCTGGGAGCTAGAGAATAAATTGGTTTGTAAATTCTTAAAATTTCTGCTGGTGTATAGTAGCTAGACCTCCATTATTGGTCTGTAAAGAGAAAACTAAGGGTAGCTCTATAGGTAGGTGGCTTTTTAGCCTTCTCTACCTTGCTAGTTTCTACAAAGCTGCTCTATCTTCTCTAAGCCTGTAGGTAAATTGTCTAAATTGGAATCTTTTAGACTCTTTAATGGCCTTTTTCTTGGCTTTGGTAGCTTGTTTAACTAGGTCTGGGTAGGTAGCCCTTGCCCTAAGGCTTCTTTTTTCCTAAATTAAACTAGCAATCTCTTAATTCCACCAGGGAGTAGCTTTTTGGCTTGGTTTGGAGTTTTCTCTTGTTTTTGGAACAGTAATCTTAGCAATACTAAGGATTTTTTGCTATAAATAGAAGGTATACTGCTCTACCTCTTCCCTGCTATTTAGGCTATTTAAAAACTAGATATCCTAGGCTAGATTTTAAACCTTTTCTTAATTAGCCTTCTTCTATTTATACCTGCTTTGATTTGGCGGGTCTAGTACTGTTTCTAGGTTAAAATCTAATGCTATAAGTATATAGTTAGATCTATGCTAAAGATTCCCAGGGGTAGATATAGAGATAAGCTTATCTACTATATCTATAGAGCCAAAGAATAGATCAATAGTTATTTTAGAAGGATACCTAATCTATATAGGTATTTTAGAGAGGGTAAGTAGCTCCAGGCCTAAACTAGCTATAATTTCCAATAGATCTTTTGCTATTTTATGGGTTTCAGTGGATTCTATAGCATTCCAAAGAGAATAGTAAAGATTAAAGTCTTCCAGCAGAATATTAGAGCTTGTATTTAGTTTTAATTCTTAAAGCTTATAGATAGGGGAGAGCCTATCTATAGTTCTATAGAACTCTGGGGGTGGTAAGTATATATTTATAACTTTAATCTCTTTCCCTTCTTCTAAAATTATAAGAATTGCAATATTTGGACATAGAAAATCTATTGACTAGGTTCTAGGTTTGTATAGAGAGGTATTTAACAAGAAGCAGGCATTTATATAGAATTTATCTAGATATAGAGGTAGCTACTAAGTACTAGACCTTTCTATAGTTTAAAATAGTCTAGTACTCTTCCAAGGTTTCTGTATAGCTATAAAGTAGAAGCTAGAGAACTGTAGATCTTCTACTATTCTATATATAATATTATTCCTTAGGTAAGTGTTATATTAAGCCACCTTTATTAAGAATTAGAGGGATTCTGGCTTATCTCTAGATTCTTCTCTATAGTATCTATTTTACTTGCTAATTTAGCCTAATTCTGGGATTTAGCCTAAAATAGTGTCTCTATTCTTAAATGGAAATTTGCAGCAGTTCTCTGGGCAATCTCTAGACCTAAAGGCCTTTCTCTCTTTCTAGTAGCCTGGGTGGAAGGTTCTAACCTAGTTCTTTTGCTACTAGATTGGAGCTGGGATACTTTAAAAGGTATTAGTTCCCCTAATTAGATTAAAAGCTTGTTTTCCTGCCTGCTAGCAAAGAATTTAGGTTTATTCTCTTTGGCTAAAGCTATTCTCTCTGTTTTAACCTTATATTTAGGGCATTGTATATCTTTAGAGGTATATTTTCCTTGGCAATTAGAGTACCTAGCTCTTAAGAGGTCCCCCTTTAGGGGGCAATGCTTAAATCTATAGTCTCCTTTGGAGTAGAAACTATATTTGGGGGCTTTAGTACAGTACCTAGCTTGGTGGCTATACCCCTGGCAGTAATAGTACCTAGAAACTAGGTATATAGAGTTAAATAGCTCTATAGTTTTAAGCTTATTCTTAATAACTAGCCTATTGTTAATTAGGTAGTTAGCTTGCTTAGGGGTTTAGAGATCTAGAAGTATAGAGCCAGACTTTTTAGTATTCTTTAGAGTAGCTCTTCTCCAGTGGAATTACTAAATTCTAAGAAACCCTTTAAGATTAGAGTTATACTTTAGAATATTGGCTTTTTTAATTTCTTGCTGGTTCTGTTTAAAGGCCTCTTTGTATACTCTATATACTAGAACTGTATACCTTCTAGTATAGACCTTGTTTTTCTCTTACTTGCCAAAGGCATTAAGCTATACCTTGTTTACTTTAGCTCTATCCTTGGTAGCTATATTCTTAGCTACTAGAATAATCTTAGAGCTAGCTAGTCTTCTAGCTCCTAAGAAAAGTCTAATTCTATACTTTTTGGTAGTTTTATTAATCTTTGCAAGGGCTATAGTATATAGAATAGTAGCTAGAAGTTTAGCTAGGGCTAGGCTTCTAATCTTTAGCTCTCTAAGCTACTAGGGGGTTAGAAGCTTCTCCTTTGGAGGGATTCCAGTTTTTGCTATACTAGTATAGCTAGGGAGGCTCTGGGGGGTAAAGATTAGAGGCTGGGGGGGTAGAGGTTACTCTAATATTGTTTTTAGAGCCTCTAGGCCAAATTGGCCTAATTCTACTTAAAGCTTGGTAACCCCATTGTGGTTAGGGCCTAGATCTTAAAGAACTAAGTTAATTCCTTCTTGTATAGTTATAATAGCTTAACTAAGGTTCTTTCTTTTCTAAGCTAAATTTCTAGCTTTTGGGTTTACTGGCTTTACTTTAATTCTCTAGGGACTTTTCCCTAAGCTTTGGAAGCTGCCTGTATTCAATAGAGTAGGTATTTTAGCTAGAAATACTAGGTTTACTAGCTAGGGAAAGAATTCTGGCTGCAGTGGTACTAACTTTTTGCTTAGAAGTAGTAAACTAAGGTAAATTACCTTGCAAGCTTACTATACTTTACTAGTTTTTAGAGAGAACTAGTAAACTAAATACCTTTTTAAGCAAAAGGTAGAAAACTTTACAAAAGGAAGGATAGATAATATATACAAAAAGGGGGAAAAATATTTCTAGAATTAAGCTCTAAAAGCTATTCTAGCAGTAATTTATTTTAGAGGGGAATTACCAATCCCAAAAGCTTCTTTAAAGGGGAAACTTTAAAAACTAACTAGAAATATCTAAATCTAAAGCTACTGTACCAGTAGCTATACCACTAAGGCACTAGTAGAGATAGAAATAGGTATATAACTAGTAGAAGTAAAATAGTAGTTAAAGAAAAAGGGGTAGTGCTAATACCTCTGTTTTTAGTCTAGAAAAGCAGAGAAAAACCTTAATCTAGTTAAAGTTCTAGAACTAAAGCCAGCAAGAAAGAACTAAACAAAGAAAAAGGTCTTTCTAAGGAATAAAGCTAGTTCTTAACTAATACTGGGCTAAACTAGGTCTACTAGTAGAACTAGACTAGTTTTAGTAAGTTAAAACTAGTAAAAGGTAGTGCATTCTATTTTATAGACCTAAAATAGCCAAACTAGGTAATAGTTTTTGCAGAGAACTATTAAACTAAGCAGTCTTGTTTAAGCCTGTAATTGCAGGAACAGAACTAAGGCCAATACAAACTATAGTAAAGCCTTTTGGGTATAGTAAGAAAAGTAGAAAAGATTAATAGAGAGGTTAGTAAAAAGGTTAGTTACTGGAGCAATAAAAGGGGGGTACTACTCCTGCAGTTTGCATAGTATTTATAGTGTATAGCACAGAAAAGGTACTTGGTGTAAATATCTGGGAATACCAGAAGTACTGGTTTAAGGTAAAAACTTTTTGTTTGTAAATTATAAAGGCAATATTAGTTATACAGTCTTGAAATTTAGATATATTGTTTGGCTAGTGTAGGTATACACTGTATCCAATTTCCAGAGGATTTAGACTAATATTAGTGGTGTAGTGGAGGGAAATATCCCTCTTCTATTAATAGATTGGTAAAATCACCTTTTTATTAACAGCACCCCCAAAACAGGGCCAATTGGCCTGAAATTTAGATAGTAGCCTCTATAAGAGACAGGCTTTTAATTAAACCTATTTTTGATATAAAATTCCAAGAATTGACTGGGTTTACTAAGACAGGCAATAGTTTATATTTCTAGTTATTATTTAACTTCTAGTATTTCTCTAAATAGATATTATTTAAACTATCTAAACTAAATACCTGTTTCCTTATAGACTAAGTTACTCTTTTATTTAAAAGAATATCTACCAAAGTATTTAGGTATAGATTTTTAACCTTTATTATCTTTAGAGTTAGAGTATTTTTAATATTTTTTTCTTTTAGAGTATTTTTACTTTTTTTCTTTAAAGTATTTGTACCCTTTTTCTCTAAAGCCTGTAGAGTAAATTTTAATAGACTAGAGCTTATAGACTCTCCTGCCTCTAGCTATACTGTATTGGTAGGCTTATTAACTGCAGTTAATAGTTTCCTTAGTATACCAATAAATAGATAGAACTTTCTATAGACAATTTTTTTCTTTTTCTAAGAAATATTAGGTATTATTTTATTAAGCTATTCTTTTAACTTATTGGGAATATATAGATTATATAGTTTAGACTACTTAAAAGGTAATATAGTCTAACTAAATATCTCTATATATAACTTAGTTACTTTCTCTCTAAGATAGAAATTTAGGTTATTTTTATCTTCTACTATTATTAGGGTACTGGGTGTATCTTTGGTGGAGTCTCTGCTTTAACTGTAGTTAATAGACAAGAAAAACTTATACTCTATACTAATTATCTAGTTTAATATCTTAGAGTAATTGTTATACTTAATAAATTAGTTAAAGAAGTATAATAAGGTTAGAATCTAGATATTTTAGATTTTTTTTTGCCTAAGCTAATAAATACAGCAAGTACCTTATATAATAATATTATTATTGGTATTTAGCACAGGTTCTAGCATTACAATATTAGTACAGCAACTATATAAGTTAAGGCCTATAGAGTACATTGTATAGATAACAATAAGAATCTTAATATCTAAGTTAGAATTATTAAATTCTATAGTAAAAGCTAACCTTTCTTGTATAGAGAGTTTAGTATACAATATTTTATAGTTAAAACTAAGTAACTAGAGAAATATACTAATTTTATACTGCAGTATTAGATATAATATAAATATAAGGAGACAGTACTTATTTTTAATTATAACTTTATTATAGATCTTTACAAGAGTTAGAAGCTTTAGATAAGTAGAAGTAATAAAGTAAACTACCTAATTCTAGTCTAGTAGAATATATAGAATAGATATCTAGTAGATTTTATAACTTAGTAGCTATTAAAGGCCACTACTAGGGGTCTTGTACTATTTATTAATATTGGCAGTGAGATTTCCCTCTTGTATAACTACAGTTAAAAGATACAGGGTCTTAAGGTTAAAGTTAATAGTAGTATAGTAGAGATACCAGTAAATTACTATATTAAACTATTTACTAACTTTGGCCTTTTACTCTAGTATAAGGTCTATTAAAGAATTTTTATTTTCTACAGTAAATAGTTTCTTTAGTATACCAGTAAAACCCTTATATACTGGGTAATAGTTTAACAGTTAGTAATTATCTAGCTTGTATAGAACTGTTTTAATGTAATAGAATAGTATACTTTAACTAACAATAGCATTACCCTAACTATCTCTAAGAGAAATTACTATATCCTTATAGTAGTATAGTTAGACTTTATTAATTATCTAAGGAAAAATAATTAAAGAAGTTTCTTTATTAATATTGTCTTTAAATACCTGCTTAACTAAGTTAGGGTTAAGTAGGTAAAGATTGGAATTATAGTTAAGGAAACTAGAGCTAAATACTTCCAATAGACTAAGGGTAGAGAAAATATAATTAGGCATAATAATAATAAATTAATACACCCTGAGCCTTAAGGGCCATTGGAAACTGCTAGACTAGTATATATATACTTTATTAAGCCTGCCTTCTTAACATTAAGCCTACCCAGTATTTCTGTGCAGTTAGGAATTAACAGTTCTTTAAGACAAATAGAGTAACAAAAGCCAAATAACAAAAAGAGATACAAAAAGTTATATAAAATAAACAAAACAAAACCAATAAAGAGAGTAGATAGTACAGGGCTTCTTAGTATACAATAAAAGAAAACTATTGCCTATTTTGGCTATACAAAGAGAAGAAAAGAGAGGTATAGTACAAATATAGAGAATAATAAAATAGAAATAAAAGAAATAGAGAAATAGAGAAAGAAAATAGAGTAAAAGCAATACAAGCAAGCAGGCTGCCTTCTATATTCTATAGAACAAAGAATTTGCTAAATAGAACTATGGTAGAATTCTCTATTAGAGCCACTACCTAGTTAGGTGGTTAATTCCCTTTGTACTTCCCAAGAGCCTTTTAAAGTCTATAGAGCCTGTTTAAGCCTTTAAGGCCTTCCTTTCTAGGGTATATTTTTTACAGTATATAGTAATATATACTGGAGTCTCTTAACCTCTTCTACAAGAGTATAGAGGGCTATTATAGCCAGAAACTCCTTATTTAAAGAGAAAAGTAGCTAAACCAATCTTTCTAGTTCTAAGTTATATAGCTAGAGAGCATTGAGCCTTCTGGAGACCTCTATATAGATTTAGAGGTCTAGAATCTAGAGTTAGGTGGTAGTAGTTAATTCTAAGGTCTAGTTCCCTAGTAATTCTACTCTATTTCTTTCTCCAGAGAGCTAGTATTGCCTCTCTAGCCTGTGCCTTACTAGAGGACTTATTGCTCTGGTTTAAACCTTTGCCTAACCAAGAATTCCACCAATTCTCTATAGTTTCTTCTGGATACCTAATCTTTCTATTAAGCTGGTTCTAGTCTTGGTGGTTTCTTAGTTCTTAAAGCTTTGTCTAAATTTTAAGGTATTTCTCTTTAATAAGGTTTTCAATCCTTGTACCTACTGTTTTCCTTCTATATAGAGTAACCTGGGTATCCAAAACTAGGTTTAGGGGGGCAATTCCAGTGCCTGTTTCCAATGTATAGATTGGAGTAGCTCTAAAACCTCTACTAACTATCCTTAGAGTATTATTTTGGAAGGTTTCTAGCTTTTTAGCTAATCCTTTGGAATTTCTATCTAGGGTAGGTGTATACCAGGCTATAGAGGCATAGGTAATTGCTGGTAGAACCACTGTTTTATATAGTAGTCTACCTTCCTCCAATGGAATACCCCAGGTAGAGCTAGTTAACCTAGCCAATACATTGGTTTAGATAGCTAGTTTTCTCTCTATTGCTTTATAATGCTGTAACTAATTTAACCTAGAATCTAGAAATAGACCCAGAATTCTAAGACTCTCTTGTAGTTAAATAGTTATATTGGTTCCTTTTAAAACTAGTAGTTTTCCAAGGTTAAACCTTCTAGTATTTCTTAAAAAATATATTAGAGAGTACTTCTTAGGGGTAAACCTAGCCCTATACCTCTTTACCCAGGCAATATACCTTCTATAGACTCTATTTAGGGCCCTAGTAGTCTGCTTAGTAGACTTTCTATAGGCTATAATATTTATATTATTACTAAAGCCTATACTTAATACCTTCTGGTGCTCTGGATTGTATAGATCCACCAATTTAGCATTATAGAAGAGAAATAGAATTGCAGATATACAAGACCCCTAAGGAGTTCTAGCATAGATATTAAAGGTTTTAGAAGCCTTATTTTTAAACCAAAGAATAGAGGCTCTATTCTGTATAAAGCTTCTAACCTAACCTACTAGAGACTCTAGAATATTCTTTTTCTTTAGAATATAAACTAGCCTATCTGTAATAATATAGTTAAAGGCTTCAGTTATATCCAAAGAAAGAATAGAGGCTATATCTCTCTTTAATAGGTTTCCCTGCTATACAGTTCTAATTGCACCCAGTAGTAGGTCCAAAGCATAGGTGGTTAAATACCCTTTTCTAGCTCTAAATTGGGTAGCAGGAAGAAAACTATATTTCTTAGCTATATTCTAGAGCCTTCTAGCTATAACTCCTTCTATAACCTTTCCTAGGGTATTTAGAAGTACTATAGGCCTCTATGCCTTAGCTATAGAGTAGTCTGGCCTCCCAGGTTTTCTTAAAACTACTGTTTTAGCAGTTTTAAAAATCTTTAGATAGTACTGCCAATTCCAGTATCCCTCTATAAGGATTTGCATTGGTTTATAGAGGGAAGGTTCTAAGGCTTTTAAAAATCTATTAGGAATACTATCCAGGCCAGGGGCTTTCCAAGAGGCTGTTACCTTTATAAATTAGCCAATCTCTTTTTCTGTAGGGGGCTCTAGGTTCTCTAAAGTAGCTAGAAAGCTTATATCCTTCTCTATATTTTCTAAATCTGCCTCTGGAAGTTAGGGGAAGAATTGGTTTACAAATTCTTAAGATTTCTGCTGGTATATAGTAGCTATCTCTCCATTGCTAGTCTTTAAAGAGGGAACTAAGGGTAGCTCTATAGGTAAGTAGCTCCTTAGTCTTCCCTACCTTGCTAGTTTCTACAAAACTGCTCTATCTTCTCTAAGCCTGTAGGTAAATTATCTAAATTAAAATCTTTTAGACTCTTTAATGGCTTTTTTCTTGGCTTTAGTAGCTTATTTAACTAGGTCTAGGTAAACAGCCCTTGCTCTAAGACTTCTCTTCTCCTAAATTAGGCTAGCAATCTCTAGATTCTACCAGGGAGCAGCTTTTTGGCTTGGTTTAGATTCTCTAGTCTTTAGAACAGTAATCTTAGCAATACTAAGGATTTTTTGCTATAAATAGAAGGTATACTGCTCTACCTCTTCCCTACTATTTAGGCTATTTAGAAACTAGAGATCTTAGGCTAGGTTTTGGACTTCTTCTTAATTGGCTTCCTTCCATTTATATCTGCTTTGGTTTGGCTGGTCTAGCACTGTTTCTAGGTCAAAATCCAATGCTATTAGTATATAGTCCAATCTATGCTGGAGATTTCTAGGGGTAGATATAGAGATAAGCTTATCTGCTATATCTATAGAGCCAAAAGATAGATCAATAGTTGTTTTGGAAGGATATCTAATCTATATAGGCATTTTAGAGGGGGTAAGCAGCTCCAGGCCTAAACTAGCTATAATTTCCAATAGATCCTTTGCTATTTTATAGGTTTTAGTAGATTCTATAGCATTCCAAAGAGAATAGTAAAGATTAAAGTCTCCCAGTAGAATATTAGAACTAGTACTTAGCTCTAATTCTTGAAGCTTATAGATAGAGGAGAGCCTATCTATAGTTCTATAGAACTCTGGGGGTAGTAAGTATATATTTATAACCTTAATCTCCTTCTCCTCTTCCAAAATTGTAAGAATTGCAATATTTAGACATAGAAAGTCTATTGACCAGGTTCCAGGCTTGTATAGAGAGGTATTCAGTAGAAAGCAGGCATTTGTATAGAATTTATCTAGATATAGGGGTAACTATTGGATACTAGATCTTCCTATAGTCTAAAATAGTCTAGTATCTTTCCAAGGTTCCTAAATAGCTATAAATTAAAAGTTAAATAGCTATAGATTCTCTATTATTCCAAGTATAATATCCTTGCTTAGGTAGGTGTTATATTAAGCTACCCTTATTAAGAATTAGCAGGATTCTGGCTTGCCTCTGGATTTTTCTCTATAGTATCTATTTTACCTGCCAATTTAGCCTAATTCTAAGATTTAGCCTAAAACAGTGTCTCTATTCTTAAATAGAAATTTACAGTAGTTCTCTGGGCAATTTCTAGGCCTAAAGGTCTTTCTCTCTTCTTAGTAGCTTAGGTACTAGAGGGTTCTAACCTAGTTCTTTTACTAGGTTAGAATTGGAATACTTTAAAGGGTGTTAGTTCCCCTAATTAAATTGGAAGCTTGTTTTCCTGCCTGCTAGTAAAGAATTTAGGCTTATTTTCCTTGGCTAAAGCTATTCTCTCTGTTTTAACCTTATATTTAGGGCATTGTATATCTCCAGAGGTATACTTTCCTTGGCAATTAGAGTACCTAGCTCTAGAGAGGTCCCCTTTTAGGGGGCAATACTTAAATCTATGGTCTCCTTTGGAGCAGAAACTATACTTAGGAGCCTTAGTACAGTATCTAGCTTGGTGGCTATATCCCTGGCAGTAATAGTACCTAGAAACTAGGTATATAGAGTTAAATAGCTCTACAGTTTTAAGCTTATTCTTAATAACCAACCCATTATTAATTAGGTAGTTAGCTTGCTCAGGGGTTTAGAGGTCTAGAAGCATAGAGCCAGATCTCTTAGTATTCTTTAGAGTAGCTTTTCTCCAGTAAAATTGCTAAATTCTAAGAAACCCTTTAAGGTTAGGGTTATACTTTAGAATATTGGCCTTTTTAATCTCTTGCTAGTCTTGTTTAAAGGCTTCTTTGTATACTCTATATACTAGAACAGTATACCTTCTAGTGTAGACCTTGTTTTCTTCTTGTTTGCCAAAGCTATTAAGCTATACTTTATTTGCTTTAGCTCTATCCTTAGTAGCTATATTTTTAGCCACTAGAATAATCTTAGAGCTAGCTAGTCTTCTAGCCCCTAAGAAGAGTCTAATTCCATGCTTTTTAGTAGTTTTATTAATCTTTGCCAGGGCTGTTACATGTAGTATAGTAGCTAGAAGTTTAGCCAGAGCTAGGCTTCTAATCTTTAGCTCTCTAAGCTACTGGGGGGTTAAAAGCTTCTCCTTTGGAGGGATTCCAGTTTTTGCAATACTAGCATAGCTAGGGAGGCTCTGGGGGGTAGAGATTGGAGGTTAGGGGGGTGGAGGTTGCTCTAATATTGTTTTTAAAGCCTCCAGGCTAAATTGGCCTAATCCTGCTTAAAGCTTGGTAACCCTATTATAGTTGGGGCCTAGATCTTAAAGAACTAAGTTAATTCCTTCTTGCATTATTGTAATTGCTTAACTAAGCTTCTTTCTTTGTTAGGCTATTCTAGCTTTTGGATTTACTGGCTTTGCTCCAATTCTCTGGGGACTCTCCCCTAAGCCTTGGAAGCTGCCTGTGTTTAATGGAGTAGGTATATTGCTAGGAATAGTATATTGCTAGCTAGAAAAGGATTTTGGCTGCAGTAGTACTAACTTTTTACTTAGAAGTAGTAAACTAAGGTAAATTGCCTTACAAGCTTACTATACTTTACTAGTTTTTAGGGAGAACTAGTAAACTAAATACCTTTTTAAGCAAAAGGTAGAAAACTTTACAAAAGGAGGGGGGGTAGTGTATATAAAAGGAGGAAAAAGATTCCTAGAATTAAGCTCTAAAAGCTATTCTAGCAGTAATTTATTTTAGAGGGGAATTACCAATCCCAGAAGCTTCTTTGGAGGGAAAACTTTAAAAACCAACTAGAAATATCTAAATCTAAAGCTACTGTACCAGCGGCTATACCACTAAGGCACTAGTAGAGATAGAAATAGGTGTATAACTAGTAAAAGTAAAATAGTAGTTAAAGGAAAAGGGGCAGTACTAATACCTCTGTTTTTAGTCTAGAAAAGTAGAGAAAAACCTTAATCTAGCTAAAGTTCTAGAACTAAAGCCAGCAAGAAAGAACTAAATAAAGAAAAAGGTCTCCCTAAGAAATAAAGCTAGTTCTTAACTAATACTGGGCTAAACTAGGTCCACTAGTAGAACTAGACTAGTTTTAGTAAGTTAAAACTAGTAAAAGGTAGTATATTCTATTTTATAGACCTAAAACAGCTAAACTAGGTAATAGTTTTTGCAGAGAACTATTAAACTAAGCAGTCTTATTTAAGCCTATAATTGCAGGAACAGAACTAAGGCCAATACAAACTATAGTAAAGCCTTTTGGGTATAGTAAGGAAAGTAGAAAAGATTGATAGAGAGGTTAGTAAAAGGGTTAGTTACTGGAGCAATAAAAGGGGGGTACTGCTCCTGCAGTTTGCATAGTATTTATAGTGTATAGCACAGAAAAGGTACTTGGTGTAAATGTCTGGGAACACCAGAAATACTGGTTTAGGGTGAAAATTTTTTGTTTGCAAATTGTAAAGGCAATATTGGTTACACAGTCTTGAAATTTGGATATATTGTTTGGCTAGTATAGGTATACGCTGTATCCAATTTCCAGAGGATTTAGACTAATATTGGTGGTATAGTGGAGGGAAATGTCCCTTTTCTATTAATAGATTAGTGAAATTACCTTTTTATTAACAGCACCCCCAAAACAGGGCTGATTGGCCTGAAATTTAGATAGTAGCCTCTGTAAGAGACAGGCTTTTAATTAAACCTTTTTTTAATGTAAAATTCCAAGAATTAACTAGGTTTAGATTCCGGTGTATGTTAGAAATAGATGTTATAATTAGGCATAGAGTCTTTAAATAATTTATAATATAAAATATAAAGAAAACTAACTAGGTTATTTATATAATTTACTATACTTGTTGCAGTAATAAGCTACTTATAGTTAGTAGGTATAAGCTTTAGTAACTGGTATATCTATATACTAATGCCTTTAAGAAAATATACTTTATCTATAATAATTCTCTTAAACTTAATATTTTCTGGCCAGACAAACTAGTATTCTATTACTATAGATTAGTTAGGGTTAAAATTAAGTTCTATCTTAAAATTAAGGTAGTTAAGATCTCTAAGTTTAACTTACTTCTTTAGTACTCTATATATCTTTTAACTATAGTTAAGGGACTTCTTTGTAGTTTCTGTTATATACTGTATTAAGGTAGAATATACTGTTATAACAATAGTTAGACTAGTTTATTTATTACTTAGATTTAGTACTCTTAGATAATTGGGTAGACTATTAGAAGGTATAACAAAGTACTTTTATATATAATTAGAACTAGCACTAGCTCTATCTATTCTATACTAAAGAAAAAGGTTAAGCTTAGGGAAGTAACTAGTAATTTCTATAACCTAAGTATTAACTAATTTAGTAAAAGATATAATTAGTATAGACTTATACTGTCTAGTCTTAAACTTAGTCTATTTAATAATAAGTCCTAGTATCTATATAGTTTTGCCAAGACTGCAGTTATTAGTAAATAACCCTTTACTAACAGGACTATTTTCCCCCTTAAGAAGCCAAGCAATACCCAAAACTTACTATAACTAAAGAATAACTCTATTTAGAACTAAATAGTTAGGGTTAAGCCTAAGGTAATTATAAGCCTTAATATACATTAAAGCTTTATAGTTAGTACTATTAAGTTTCTAATTAAGTTTGTATTACTTATAGTTTAGGTACTCTATATCTATCTCTGCTTAGGTTTAATTAGTACTAGTACTTCTAAGATCCTCTGCAATACCAATAAGTTAATTATCTAAGGTAGAATAGACTTTATTAGTAAATAAAATATTCTCTCCTTGTTTAGCTAGCTATTAAATTAGTTAAAGGCAGTTATTGGGTATTATTAAGGGGAATAAGTTAGTATTAGATATAAGCTTAAGATTCTTAGCAATAATTATATTAATAGAGTTAAAACTGCTTTTATTCTTCTATTTATTATTAGTATTATTAGTCTCTATAGGGCTGGTTAGCAGTAAACAGGGGCCCTGTTTAACTACAGTTAATCCAGAGCTATTTAAATAGGTAGGGTCCTTAGCTTTCTTTAAAGTAAAGTAATTAAAAGTCTTTATAAGGGTACTTCTATTAAAGACTTCTTTACCCTTTTAGAAATTATTGTTCTACTTAATAACAAACTTTAGTAAATATATATAGCTATAAATAACTTTAGTATAACTTTTACTAGCAAATAGATTTAGGTTAAGATTATATAGTTACTAAATTATAAAAAGATAGCAGAGCACTGGCTAATTAAATTTCCTAGAAAAATTTACTATAGACTTTATATTTTTTAGAGTATACTGGATTGGAGTATATTTATATTGCTATATAACAGTAAAGATAGCAATAGTTTTAGCACTGTTAGCCTTAGGCCCAGTCTATCTAAAGGTATTTTATTGTTCTGCAAAAAATATATCTAGAATAGACTTTATTTATTTAGAGGTAAACTAGTTTCTAAGGTCTTTTGTAGTTTCTTGTTAGAAAATACTGGCAAGAAGTTACTGGAATTTATATAGATTTTAATTATAAAGCTAAACTCCAGTAAATATAGGCTTGTCTAGAAGATTCTAACTTCTAGGCTATAATAATAATAATAATAAATTAATACACCCTGAGCCTTAAGGGCCATTGGGAACTGCTAGACTAGTATATATATACTTTATTAAGCCTGCCTTCTCAACATTAAGCCTACCCAGTATTTCTGTGCAGTCAGGAATTAACAGTTCTTTAAGACAAATAGAGCAATAAAAGCCAAATAACAAAAAGAGATACAAAAAGTTATATAAAATAAACAAAACAAAACCAATAAAGAGAGTAGATAGTACAGGGCTTCTTAGTATACAATAAAAGAAAACTATTGCCTACTTTAGCTATACAAAGAGAAGAAAAGAGAGGTGTAGTACAAATATAGAGAATAATAAAATAGAAATAAAAGAAATAGAGAAATAGAAAAAGAAAATAGAGTAAAAGCAATACAAGCAAGCAGGCTACCTTCTATATTCTATAGAACAAAGAATTTACTAAATAGAACTGTAGTAGAATTCTCTATTGAAGCTATTATCTAGTTAGGTGGTTAATTTCCTTTGTACTTTCCAAGAGCCTTTTAAAGTCTATAGAGCCTATTTAAGCCTTTAAGGCCTTCCTTTCTAGGGTATATTTCTTACAGTATATAGTAATATATACTGGAGTCTCTTAACCTCTTCTATAAAAGTATAGAGGGCTATTATAGCCAGGAACTCTTTATTTAAAGAAAAAAGTAGCTAAACCAATCTTTCTAGTTCTAAGTTATATAGCTAGAGAGCATTAAGCCTTCTAGAGACCTCTATATAGATTTAGAGGTCTAGAATCTAGAGTTAGGTAGTAGTGGTTAATTCTAAGGTCTAGTTCCCTAGTAATTCTACTCTATTTCTTCCTCCAGAGAGCTAGTATTGCCTCTCTAGCCTGTGCCTTACTAGAGGACTTATTGCTCTAGTTTAAACCTTTACCTAACTAAGAATTTTACTAATTCTCTATAGTTTTTTCTGGATACCTAATCTTTCTATTAAGCTAGTTTTAGTCTTGGTGGTTTCTTGGTTCTTAAAGCTTTGTCTAAATTTTAAGGTATTTTTCTTTAATAAGGTTTTTAATCCTTGTACCTGCTGTTTTCCTTCTATATAGAGCAGCCTAGGCATCCAAAACTAGGTTTAGAAGGGCAATTCCAGTGCCTGTTTCCAATATATAGATTAAAGTAGCTCTAAAACCTCCACTAACTATCCTTAGAGTATTATTTTGGAAGGTTTCTAGCTTTTTAGCCAATCCTTTAAAATTTCTATCTAGGGTAGGTGTATGCCAGGCTATAAAGGCATAGGTAATTGCTGGTAGAACCACTGTTTTATATAGTAGTCTACCTTCCTCCAATAGAATACCCCAGGTAGAGCCAGTTAACCTAGCCAATACATTAGTTTGGGTGGCTAGTTTTCTCTCTATTGCTTTATAATGCTGTAACTAATTTAACCTAGAATCTAGAAATAGACCTAGAATTCTAAAACTCTTTTATAGTTAAATAGTTATATTGGTTCCTTTTAAAACTAGTAGTCTCCCAAGGTTAAACCTCCTAGTATTTCTTAAAAAATACATTAGAGAGTACTTTTTAGGGGCAAACCTAGCTCTATATCTCTTTGCCCAGGCAATACACCTTCCATAGACCCTATTTAAGGCTCTAGTAGTCTATTTAGTAGACTTTCTATAGGCTATAATATTTATATTATTACTAAAGCCTATACTTAATACTTTCTGGTGCTCTGAATTGTATAGATCTACCAATTTAGCATTATAGAAGAGAAATAGAATTGTAGATATATAAAACCCCTAAGGAGTTCCAGTATAGATATTAAAGGTTTTGGAAGCTTTGTTTTTAAACCAAAGAATAGAGGCTCTATCCTGTATAAAGCTTCTAACTTAGCCTACTAGAGACTCTGGAATATCCTTTTTTTTTAGAATATAGACTAGCCTTTCTGGAATAATATAGTTAAAGGCTCCAGTTATATTTAAAGAAAGAATAGAGGCTATACCCCTCTCTAGTAGGTTTCCCTGCTATATAGTTCTAATTATACCTAGTAGTAAATCTAAAGTATAGGTGGTTAAATAGCCCTTTCTAGCTTTAAATTAGGTAGCAGGAAGAAGGCTATATTTCTTAGCTATATTCTAGAGTTTTCTAGCTATAACCCCTTCTATAACCTTTCCCAGAGTATTTAGAAGTACTATAGATTTCTATACTTTAGCAATAGAGTAGTCTGGCCTTCCAGGCTTTCTTAAAACTACTATTTTAGCAGTCTTAAAAATCTTTGGATAGTATTGCCAATTCCAATATCCCTCTATAAGGATTTGCATTGGTTTATAGAGGGAAGGTTCTAGGGCTTTTAAAAATCCATTAGAAATATTATCCAGGCCTGGAGCTTTCCAGGAGGCTGTTGCCTTTATAAATTAGCCAATCTCTTTCTCTGTAGGGGGCTCTAGGTCTTCTAAAGCAGCTAGAAAGCTTATATCCTCCTCTATATCTTCTAAATCTACCTCTGGGAGCTGGGGAAAGAATTGGTTTGCAAATTCTTAAGATTTCTACTGGTGTATAGTAGCTAGACCTCCATTATTGGTCTGTAAAGAGGGAACTAAGGGTAGCTCTATAGGTAGATAGCTTTTTAGCCTTTCCTACCTTGCTAGTTTCTACAAAGCTACTCTATCTTCTCTAAGCCTATAGGTAAATTATCTAAATTAGAATCTTTTAGACTCTTTAATGGCCTTTTTCTTGGCTTTGGCAGCTTATTTAACTAGGTCTAGGTAGGCAGCCCTTACCCTAAGGCTTCTCTCTTCCTAAATTAAACTAGCAATCTCTTAATTCCACCAGGGAGTAGCTTTTTGGCTTGGTTTAGAGTTTTCTTTTATTTTTGGAACAGTAATTTTAGCAATACTAAGGATTTTTTACTGTAAATAAAAGGTATACTGCTCTACCTTTTTCCTGCTATTTAGGCTATTTAGAAACTAGATATCCTGGGCTAGATTTTAAACCTTTTCTTGATTGGCCTTCTTCTATTTATACCTGCTTTGATTTGGTGGGTCTAGCACTGTTTCTAGGTCAAAATCCAATGCTATAAGTATATAGTTAGATCTATGCTAAAGATTCCTAGGGGTAGATATAGAGATAAGCTTATCTGCTATATCTATAGAGCTAAAGAATAGATTAATAGTTATTTTAGAAGGATACCTAATCTATGTAGGTATTTTAGAGGGGGTAAGTAGCTCCAGGCCTAAACTAGCTATAATTTCCAATAGATCTTTTACTATTTTATGGGTTTTAGTAGATTCTATAGCATTCCAAAGAGAATGGTAAAGATTAAAGTCTCCCAGCAGAATATTAGAGCTTGTATTTAGTTCTAATTCTTAAAGCTTATAGATAGGGGAGAGCCTATCTATAGTTCTATAGAACTCTGGGGGTGGTAAGTATATATTTATAACTTTAATCTCTTTCCCTTCTTCCAAAATTGTAAGAATTGCAATATTTGGACATAGAAAATCTATTAACTAGGTTCCAGGTTTATATAGAGAGGTATTTAACAAGAAGCAGGCATTTATATAGAATTTATCTAGATATAGAGGTAGCCACTAAGTACTAGACCTTTCTATAGTTTAAAATAGTCTAGTACTCTTCCAAGGTTCCTGTATAGCTATAAAGTAAAAGCTAGAGAACTGTAGATCTCCTACTATTCTATATATAATATTATCCCTTAGGTAAGTATTATATTAAGCCACCTTTATTAAGAATTGGAGGAATTCTGGCTTGCCTCTAAATTCTTCTCTGTGGTATCTATTTTACTTACTAATTTAGCCTAATTCTAGGATTTAGCCTAAAATAGTATCTCTATTTTTAAATAGAAATTTGCAGCAGTTCTCTAGGTAATCTCTAGACCTAAAGGCCTTTCTCTCTTTCTAGTAGCCTAGGTAAAAGGTTCTAACCTAGTCCTTTTGCTACTAGATTAGAGCTAGGATACTTTAAAAGGTATTGGTTCCCCTAATTAGATTAGAAGCTTGTTTTTCTGCCTGCTAGCAAAGAATTTAGGCTTATTCTCTTTGGCTAAAGCTATTCTCTCTATTTTAACCTTATATTTAGGGCATTGTATATCTCCAGAGGTGTATTTTCCTTGGTAATTAGAGTACCTAGCTCTTAAGAGGTCCCCCTTTAGGGGGCAATACTTAAATCTATAGTCTCCTTTGGAGTAGAAACTATATTTGGGGGCTTTAGTACAGTACCTAGCTTAGTAGCTATACCCCTGGCAGTAATAGCACCTAGAAACTAGATATATAGAGTTAAATAGCTCTATAGTTTTAAGTTTATTCTTAATAACTAGCCTATTGTTAATTAGGTAGTTAGTTTCCTTAGGGGTTTGGAGATCTAGAAGTATAGAGCCAGACTTCTTAGTATTTTTTAGAGTAGCTCTTCTCCAGTGGAATTGCTAAATCCTAAGAAACCCTTTAAGAGTAGAGTTATACTTTAGAATATTGGCTTTTCCAATTTCTTGCTGGTTCTATTTAAAGGCCTCTTTGTATACCCTATACACTAGAACTATATACCTTCTAGTATAGACCTTGTTTTCCTCTTGCTTACCAAAGGCATTAAGCTATACCTTGTTTACTTTAGCTCTATCCTTGGTAGCTGTATTCTTAGCCACTAGAATAATCTTAGAGCTAGCTAGTCTTCTAGCTTCTAAGAAAAGTCCAATTCTATACTTTTTAGTAGTTTTATTAATCTTTGCAAGGGCTATAGTATATAGAATAGTAGCTAGAAGTTTAGCTAGGGCTGGGCTTCTAATCTTTAGCTCTCTAAGCTACTGGGGGGTTGGAAGCTTCTTCTTTGGAGGGATTCCAGTTTTTGCTATACTAGTATAGCTAGGGAGGCTCTGGGGGGTAGAGATTAGAGGCTGGGGGGGTGGAGGTTACTCTAATATTATTTTTAGAGCCTCCAGGCTAAATTGGCCTAATTCTGCTTAAAGCTTGGTAACCCTATTGTAGTTAGGGCCTAGATCTTAAAGAACTAAGTTAATTCCTTCTTGTATAGTTATAATAGCTTAACTAAGGTTCTTTCTTTTCTAAGCTAAATTTCTAGCTTTTGGGTTTACTGGCTTTGCTCTAATTCTCTGGGGACTCTCCCCTAAGCTTTAGAAGCTGCCTGTGTTTAATAGAGTAGGTATTTTAGCTAGAAATACTAGGTTTACTAGCTAGGGAAAGAATTCTGGCTGCAGTAGTACTAACTTTTTACTTAGAAGTAGTAAACTAAGGTAAATTGCCTTGCAAGCTTACTATACTTTACTAGTTTTTAGAGAGAACTAGTAAACTAAATACCTTTTTAAGCAAAAGGTAGAAAACTTTACAAAAGAAAGGGTGGGTAGTATATACAAAAAGAGAAAAAAATATTTCTAGAATTAAGCTCTAAAAGCTATTCTAGCAGTAATTTATTTTAAAGGGGAATTACCAATCCCAGAAGCTTCTTTAGAGGGAAAACTTTAAAAACTAACTAGAAATATCTAAATCTAAAGCTACTGTACCAGTGGCTATACTACTAAGGCACTAGTAGAGATAGAAATAGGTATATAACTAGCAGAAGTAAAATAGTAGTTAAAGGAAAAGGGGTAGTACTAATACCTCTATTTTTAGTCTAGAAAAGTAGAGAAAAACCTTAATCTAGCTAAAGTTCTAGAACTAAAGCCAGTAAAAAAGAACTAAATAAAGAAAAAGGTCTCCCTAAGGAATAAAGCTAGTTCTTAACTAATACTGGGCTAAACTAGGTCCACTAGTAGAACTAGACTAGTTTTAGTAAATTAAAACTAGTAAAAGGTAGTACATTCTATTTTATAGACCCAAAATAGTTAAACTAGGTAATAGTTTTTGCAGAGAACTATTAAACTAAGCAGTCTTATTTAAGCCTGTAATTGCAGGAACAGGACTAAGGCCAATACAAACTATAGTAAAGCCTTTTGGGTATAGTAAGGAAAGTAGAAAAGATTAATAGAGAGGTTATAATAATAATAATAATAAATTAATACACCCTGAGCCTTAAGGGCCATTGGGAGCTGCTAGACTAGTATATACATGCTTTATTGAGCCTGCTTTCTCAGCATCAAGCCTACCCAGTATTCCTGTGCAGTTAGGAATTGACAGTTCTTCAAAACAAAACAAATAGAGCAACAATAAACAAAATAACTTGCAAGAACACAAAGGTTATACAAAACAAACAAAATAAAGGAAAAACCAATAAAGAGAGTAGATAGTACAGGGCTTTTAGTATATAATAAAGGAAAACTATTGCCAATTTTAGCTATACAAAGAAAAGAAAAGAGAGGTATAGTAGAAATATATAGAATAATATAGAAAAGGAGAGAGAGAGATAGAGAAATAGAAAGAATAAAGTAAAAGTAGAAGAAAATAGTACAATAAGGAGAATAACAGCAATACAAGCAAGCAGGCTGCCTTCTATATTCTATAGAACAAAGAATTTGCTAAATAGAACTGTGGTAGGATTCTCTGTTGGAGCCACCACCTAGTTAGGTGGTTAATTCCCTTTGCACTTCCCAAGAGCCTTTTAAAGTCAATAGAGCCTAATTAAGCCTTTAAGGCCTCCCTTTCTAGGGTATACTTCTTACAGTATATAGTAACATGGACTGGAGTTTCTTAACCTCTTCTACAAGAGCATAGAGGGCTATTATAGCCAGGAACCCCTTGTTTATAGAGAAAAGCAGCTAGACCAATCTTTCTAGTTCTAAGCTGTATAGCTAGAGAGCACTGAGCTTTTTGGAGACCTCTATAAAGGTTTAGAGGTCTAGAATCTGGAGTTAGGTAGTAGTAGTTAATTCTAAGGTCTAGTTCCCTAGTAACTCTACTCTATTTCTTTCTCCAGAAAGCTAGTATTGCCTCTTTAGCCTAAGATTTGCTAGAGGACCTATTCTCTTGCCTTAATTTATTCCTTAGCCAGAGATTCCACCAATTCTCTAAAGTTTCCTCTGGATGCCTAATCTTTTTATTAAGCTGGTTCCAGCATTGGTGGTTCCTTGGTTCTTAAAGCTTTGTCTGAATTCTAAGGCATTTCTCTTTAATAAGGTTTTCAATCCTAGAGCTTGCTGTTTTCCTTCTATATAGAGCAACCTGGGCATCCAAAACTAGGTTTAGGGGGGCAATTCCAGTGCCTGTTTCCAATGCATAGATTGGAGTAGCCCTAAAACCTCCACTAACTATCCTTAGAGCATTATTTTGGAAGGTCTCTAGCTTCTTAGCCAATCCTTTGGAATTTCCATCCAGAGTAGGTGTATGCCAGGCTATAGAGGCATAGGTAATTGCTGGTAGAACCACTGTTTTATATAGTAGTCTACCTTCCTCCAATGGAATACCCCAGGTAGAGCCAGTTAACCTAGCCAATGCATTGGTTTGGGTGGCTAATTTTCTCTCTATTGCTTTGTAATGCTGTGACCAATTTAACCTAGAATCTAGAAATAGACCCAGAATTCTAAGACTCTCTTGTGGTTAAATGGTTATATTGGTTCCCTCCAAAACTAGTGGTTTTCCAAGGTTAAACCTTCTAGTATTTCTTGAAAAATGCATTAGAGAGTACTTCTTAGGGGCAAACCTAGCCCCATGCCTCTTTGCCCAGGCAATACACCTTCTATGGACTCTATTTAGGGCCCTAGTAGTCTGCTCAGTGAACTTTCTATAGGCTATAATGTTTATATTATTACTAAAGCCTATACTTAATACCTTCTGGTGCTCTGGATTGCATAGATCCACCAATTTAGCATTATAGAAGAGAAATAGAATTGCAGATATACAAGACCCCTAAGGAGTTCCAGCATAGATATTAAAGGTTTTAGAAGCCTTATTTTTAAACCAAAGAATAGAGGCTCTATCCTGCATAAAGCTTCTAACCTAACCTACTAGAGACTCTGGAATACCCTTTTTCTTTAGAATATAGACTAGCCTGTCTGGAATAATATAGTCAAAGGCTCCAGTCATGTCCAAAGAAAGAATAGAGGCTATACCTCTCTTTAATGGGTTTCCCTGCCATACAGTTCTAATTGCACCCAGTAGTAGGTCCAAAGCATGGGTAGTTGAATGCCCTTTTCTAGCTCCAAATTGGGTAGCAGGAAGAAGACTATATTTCTTAGCTATATTCTAGAGTCTCCTAGCTGTAACTCCTTCTATAACCTTTCCCAGGGTATTTAGAAGTACTACAGGCCTCTATGCCTTAGCTATAGAGTAGTCTGGCCTCCTAGGTTTTCTTAAAACCACTGTTTTAGCAGTTTTAAAAATCTTTGGATAGTACTGCCAATTCCAGCATCCCTCTATAAGGATTTGCATTGGTTTATAGAGGGAAGGTCCTAAGGCTTTTAAAAATCTATTAGGAATACTATCTAGGCCAGGGGCTTTCCAAGAGGCTATTGCCTTTATAAATTGGCCAATCTCTTTTTCTTTAGGGGGCTCTAGGTTCTCTAAAGTAGCTGGAAAGCTTATATCCTCCTCTATATCTTCTAAATCTACCTCTGGAAGTTAGGGGAAGAATTGGTTTGCAAATTTCTAAGATTTCTACTGGTGTATAGTAGCTATCTCTCCATTGCTAGTCTTTAAAGAGGGAACTAAGGGTAGCTCTATAGGTAAGTGGCTCCTTAGTCTTCCCTACCTTGCTAGTTTCTACAAAACTGCTCTATCTTCTCTAAGCCTGTAGGTAAATTGTCTAAATTGGAATCTTTTAGACTCTTTAATAGCCTTTTTCTTGGCTTTGGCAGCTTGTTTAACTAGGTCTGGGTGGGCAGCCCTTGCCCTAAGGTTTCTCTCTTCCTGAATTAAACTAGTAATCTCTTAATTCCACCAGGGAGTAGCTTTTTGGCTTGGTTTGGAGTTTTCTCTTGTTTTTGGAACAGTAATCTCAGCAATACTAAGGATTTTTTGCTGTAAATAGAAGGTATACTGCTCTACCTCTTCCCTGCTATTTAGGCTGTTTGGAAACTAGATATCCTGGGCTAGATTTTGAACCTCTTCTTGGTTGGCCTCCTTCTATTTATACCTGCTTTGACTTGGCTGGTCTAGCACTGTTTCTAGGTCAAAATCCAATGCTATAAGTATATGGTCAGATCCATGCTAAAGATTCCTAGGGGTAGATATAGAGATAAGCTTATCTGCTATATCTATAGAGCCAAAGGATAGATTAATAGTTGTTTTAGAAGGATGCCTGATCTATGTAGGTATTTTAGAGGGGGTAAGCAGCTCCAGGCCTAAACTAGCTATAATTTCCAATAGATCTTTTGCCATTTTATGGGTTTCAGTGGATTCCATAGCATTTTAAAGAGAATGGTGAAGATTAAAGTCTTCTAGCAGAATATTAGAGCTTGTATTTAGTTCTAATTCTTGAAGCTTATAGATAGGGGAGAGCCTATCTATAGTTCTATGGGACTCTGGGGGTGGTAAGTATATATTTATAACTTTAATCTCTTTCCCTTCTTCCAAAATTGTAAGAATTGCAATATTTGGACATAGAAAATCTATTGACCAGGTTCCAGGTTTGCATAGAGAGGTATTTAACAAGAAGCAGGCATTTGTATAGAATTTATCTAGATATAGAGGTAGCCACTAAGTACTAGACCTTTCTATAGTTTAAAATAGTCTAGTACTCTTCCAAGGTTCCTGTATAGCTATAAAGTAGAAGCTAGAGAACTGTGGATCTTCTACTATTCCATGTATAATGTTATCTCTTAGGTGAGTGTTATATTGAGCCACCTTTATTGAGAATTAAAGGGATTCTGGCTTGCCTCTGGATTCTCCTCTGTAGTATCTATTTCACTTGCTAATTCAGCCTAATTCTGGGATTTAGCCTGAAATAGTGTCTCTATTCTTGAATGGGAATTTGCAGCAGTTCTCTGGGCAATCTCTAGACCTAAAGGCCTTTCTCTCTTTCTAGTAGCCTGGGTGGAAGGTTCCAACCTAGTTCTTTTGTTACTAGATTGGAGCTGGGATACTTCAAAAGGTATTAGTTCCCCTAATTGGATTGGGAGCTTGTTTTCCTGCCTGCTAGCAAAGAATTTAGGCTTATTCTCTTTAGCTAAAGCTATTCTCTCTGTTTTAACCTTATATTTAGGGCATTGTATATCTCCAGAGATATATTTTCCTTGGCAATTAGAGTACCTAGCTCTTAAGAGGTCTCCCTTTAGGGGGCAATGCTTAAATCTATAGTCTCCTTTGGAGCAGAAACCACATTTGGGGGCTTTAGTACAGTACCTAGCTTGGTGGCCATACCCCTGGCAGTGATAGCACCTAGAAACTAGGTATATAGAGTTAAATAGCTCTACAGTTTTAAGCTTATTCTTAATAACTAGCCCATTGTTAATTAGGTAGTTAGCTTGCTCAGGGGTTTGGAGATCTAGAAGTATAGAGCCAGACTTCTTAGTATTCTTTAGAGTAGCTCTTCTCCAGTGGAATTGCTAAATCCTAAGAAACCCTTTAAGATTAGGGTTATACTTTAGAATATTGGCTTTTCTAATTTCTTGCTGGTCCTGTTTAAAGGCCTCTTTGTATACTCCATGCACTAGAACTGTATACCTTCTAGTATAGACCTTGTTTTCCTCTTGCTTACCAAAGGCATTAAGCTATACCTTGTTTGCTTTAGCTCTATCCTTGGTAGCTGTATTCTCAGCCACTAGAATAATCTTAGAGCTAGCTAGTCTTCTAGCTCCTAAGAAAAGTCCAATTCCATGCTTTTTGGTAGTTTTATTGATCTTTGCAAGGGCTGTAGCATGTAGAATAGTAGCTAGAAGTTTAGCTAGGGCTAGGCTTCTAATCTTTAGCTCTCTAAGCTGCTGGGGGGTTGGGAGCTTCTCCTTTGGAGGGATTCCAGTTTTTGCTATACTAGCATAGCTAGGGAGGCTCTGGGGGGTAGAGATTGGAGGCTGGGGGGGTGGAGGTTGCTCTAATATTGTTTTTAGAGCCTCCAGGCCAAATTGGCCTAGTCCTGCTTAAAGCTTGGTAACCCCATTGTGGTTGGGGCCTAGATTTTAAAGAACTAAGTTAATTCCTTCTTGTATAGTTATAATAGCTTGACTAAGGTTCTTTCTTTTCTGAGCTAAATTTCCAGCTTTTGGGTTTACTGGCTTTGCTCTAATTCTCTGGGGACTCTCCCCTAAGCTTTGGAAGCTGCCTGTGTTTAATGGAGTAGGTATTTTAGCTAGAAATACTAGGTTTACTAGCTAGGGAAAGGATTCTGGCTGCAGTAGTACTAACTTTTTGCTTAGAAGTAGTAAACTAAGGTGAATTGCCTTGCAAGCTTACTATACTTTACTAGTTTTTAGAGAGAACTAGTAAACTAAATACCTTTTTTAAGCAAAAGGTAGAAAACTTTACAAAAGGGAGGGTGGGTGGTGTATCCAAAAAGGGGGGAAAAATATTTCTAGAATCAAGCTCTAAAAGCTATTCTAGCAGTAATTTATTTTGGAGGGGAATTACCAATCCCAGAAGCTTCTTTGGAGGGAAAACTTTAAAAACTAACTAGAAATATCTAAATCTAAAGCTACTGTACCAGTGGCTATACCACTGAGGCACTAGTAGAGATAGAAATAGGTGTATAACTAGTAAAAGTAAAATAGTGGTTAAAGGAAAAGGGGCAGTGCTAATACCTCTGTTTTTGGTCTAGAAAAGCAGAGAAAAACCTTAATCTAGCTAAAGTTCTAGAACTAAAGCTAGCAAGAAAGGACTAAACAAAGAAAAAGGTCTCCCTAAGGAATAAAGCTAGTTCTTAACTAATACTGGGCTAAACTAGGTCTACTAGTAGAACTAGACTAGTTTTAGTAAGTTAAAACTAGTAAAAGGTGGTATATTCTATTTTATAGACCTAAAACAGCCAAACTGGGTAATAGTTTTTGCAGAGAACTATTAAACTAAGCAGTCTTGTTTAAGCCTGTAATTGCAGGAACAGGACTAAGGCCAATACAAACTGTAGTAAAGCCTTTTGGATATAGTAAGGAAAGTAGAAAAGATTGATAGAGAGGTTAGTAAAAGGGTTGGTTGCTAGAGCAATAAAAGGGGGGTACTGCTCCTGCAGTTTGCATGGCGTTTGTGGTGTATGGCGCAGAAAAGGTACTTGGCGCGAATGGCTGGGAACACCAGAATTACTGGTTTGGGGTGAAAATTTTTTGTTTGTGGTTTGGGAAGGCAATATTGGTTGCATGGTTCTGAAATTCAGATATGTTGTTCGGCTAATATAGGCATACGCGGTATCCAATTTCCAAGAGATTTGGACTAGTATTAGGGGTGTGGTGAAGGGAAATGTCCTTCTTCTGTTGATTTAATAGAGAGGTTAGTAGAAAGATTAGTTACTAAAGCAATAAAAGGGGGGTACTGCTCCTGCAGTTTGTATAGCATTTATAGTATATAGCACAGAAAAGGTACTTGGTATAAATATCTGGGAACACTAGAAGTACTGGTTTAAGGTAAAAATTTTTTGTTTACAAATTATAAAGGCAATATTAGTTGCACAGTTTTAAAATTTAGATATATTGTTTAGCTAGTGTAGGTGTATGCTGTATCCAATTTCCAGAGGATTTGGACTAATATTAGTGGTGTAGTGGAGGGAAATATCCCTCTTCTATTAATGAATTGGTAAAATTACCTTTTTATTAACAGCACCCCCAAAACAGGGCCAATTGGCCTAAAATTTGGATAGTAGCCTCTGTAAGAGACAGGCTTTTAATTAAACCTATTTTTAATATAAAATTCCAAGAATTAACTGAAGCTATTACAGTTAATAGAGAAAGTATTAAACAGTATAACTTCTAGGCTATACTATAGTACTGTTTAACTGCAGGTAAATATATAATTATATAATATTAATCTAAGGCCTTATATTAAAATTGGTATATTTAATAGTTATAAGTAACTTAGCTAAATCTTAGTTATTTTTTATAGTTTTAAAGTAATCTAGCTATTAGGCAGGCTTACCTTTTACTATTCTAGTAATTTTAAAGTAAAATCTTAAGAAATAGAGTATTGGTTATAGAAAAAATAGAGATTAAGAATAGTAGTAATAAAAGAAAATAAAAGAAATAAAAGATATAAAATATCTAATCTATATTATTAAGTAAATAAAATAACTAACTATAGTTAAAGAAAATATCTAATAAAAGTATTATTATAGAGCCCCTGGTACTTACTATTGTTTATTGTTAAAGAAAATATTTATTCTATATAGTAGTACTTTACTTCTAGATTAAAACTACCTACAGTTAAAGAAAACTTTTACTAAGTATATACTAAAAATTATTTTTTTCTTCTCTAGTTAGGTATAACTTTGTATATAATATATCCAATGGCCTAGATATCTAAGTAAAGAGTATACTTCCCTGCAGTATAGATTTTAGAAGGTATATAGAATAGAGTTCCAATATAAGTTAAAGCAAAATTATAAAATTCTATTAACTTTAATAGTCTAAAGTTACCTAGTTTTACTAACTAATTAGCACTAAGGAAGACTAAAATATATTAGCTACTAAGAATTTAGAATATAAGGGCTAGTTACAATATACTATTCTCTAGTTTTAAATTATAATAGAGTATTATAATTTAAGCCTACTTTTCCTTAAGTCCAGTAGTCTTTATTTTGGGTAGTAGACCTAATATATTAAATCTAGCTTCTGGAGGGTCTTAGCTATAGTAACAGCAGTAGAGAGCAGTAACTAGCTATAAGAAAATATACTAGATAAACTTTTTCTCTATATACTTATTTATTACCTTAAGGTTCTTAATTACTATACCAAGGTTACTGCTACTATAGTATTCTATATATAGGTACAGGTCCTAAGAAGCCTTTAGATACTTTTAATAATAGTATATAACAATATTTAGATATTAAAGAAAGCTAAAAATATTAAACTTAGTAGTAAACTATTTTTACTTTTTTTAGCTTATTTTTATATAGTTAATCTCTTTTTGGCAGAGTACCTAGTCCAGATATTAGTATAGAGTATAACAATTAAGACAGTATATTTTAGAAAATATATATAGCTATTAGATTTCTACTTAACCTTATAAATTATACTAAATAATTTACTCCCTATATATAGTTAGTATAATATTCTAATAAATAGAAGAACAATATATACCTATTCTCTCTAGAACCTTATACTTGTCTACCTCTGCTAAAGCAATAGCTATAGTAGATATAGAAAGACAATAAGTTAAGTTAACTATAAAGCAAAGAATTTAAAACTAATATATAGATAGTAAAGATAACCCCTATATTAGCAAAATAAAGAAAAAATTAAAGAAAGAGAGAAATAAATATAGATAAAAAATTAAGGTTATATTAAATATAGTATAATTAACAGTAACTAGGCTTTAACTACAGTTAAAGCCTATATATTAAAAGCAATATAGTATAGTAGTATCTTTGGATATAGCTTATACAATAGCTATAGTAGAAGTAGAAAGACAATAAGTTAAGTTAACTACAAAGCAGAGAATTTAAAACTAATATATAGATAGTAAAGATAACCCCTGTGTTAGCAAAATAGAGAAGAAATTATAGTAACTAGACTTTAACTACAGTTAAAGTCTATAAATTAAAAGTAATTATATATATAGTAGTATCTTTGGATATAGCTTATAAGGGCAATAGAGAGAATAAGCAGGTTTAATGTAGCTTTAATACAGGCTTAATGCAGGCTTAATGCAGGCTTAATATAGCTACTAACACCATTGACCAACCCCTATTTTCTACACTGCTTTGATGCAGCCTTAATGCAGCCACTAACACTATTGACCAACCCCTATTTTCTACACTGCTTTGATGTAGCCTTAATGCAGCCTTGATGCAGCCTTGATGCAGCTTTGATGCAGTTACTAACACCATTGACACCATTGACCAACCCCCATTTTCTACATAGATTTTCCAAATTGCCAATGTAGCCACTAAATTTATATTATTGCTTTGGTTTTTAACCCTTTTGCCTGGGGGAGCTTTACTGTTATCTTCTAGAAAAGATTTTACTAGGTTTTAATTCTACTATAGATATTTATATTCTTGCTGTAATATAAACTAACTATTACTATACCTTAGTCTTATTATTTATTGCTGTACTAATTAAATTTAAATTTATTAAATCTATTATATTTAAATTTATTATATAGATTATTTATTATTATACTTCTTGTCTTCTATTACTAGGTTCTGGATTCCTAGATAATGTATAAATTGAGCAAGGGACAATAATGCTAGCTCTAAGGTACTAATACAGTATAATAATTAGTAGCCCAGGCTTATAACCAATGTAAAGAATATCTTGGTCCAGGGGTTAGAGCAGGTATATACAATATACTACAGAACCAATAAAAAAATATATAACCAATCTCTATATCTAAGTATCTTTACTAACTAGGAACAAATGTAGAGGTACATGTATTTATATACAGGAATATATATGCAAGTGGGTACCTTTGCATAAGCAAGGCACTCTAATTGGTCCACACTAATAGGTGCCAATGCACTATAGATTCTCGCATCACACTTTCTGTACTCCTCTTTACTCCTTATTGAACAAATCTAAAAGATAGTAGGTCTGATAAAAAAAAAAGTAAGTATATTTATAAATAATAATTAACAGAGCCGTTAAGCCTCCTTTATAAACAAGTTGGAGGTTATAAAAACAACTTTTTGGATTTAGAATAGTGTCTCCTTACTAGGAGCCAGTAAACAGTTCTGAGTTCATTATTGTAATACATACCTTGTACTGTCTATCACCTCAAGGTTATTATCGTCCATCTCTGTATTTGACAATTCTCAATAAGCATGCAGCAACAGAGTTGGAATAGTGGAGCATCTAAATCCTATATTAATATATAGTAAGCATTTCTCTCCTTGTGTTGTCTTCTGTCTTTTAAGTTCAAGCGCAGAAAGCAAATCCAAACCAAATCAATTCTAAATACAGTCTAATGATAATCTTGGATAGCAAAAGACTGACAAGCACCTCAAGAACGGCAAAACAACTACTATCGGCGCTTCAAGTGTGGCTCACAACAACTGAAAATTTCCCAAAAGAAATTTTGCCTCCCACAAGCACCCCCGATGCACACTGATCAACTATCATCTTGGCGTGATCCGCATGTTGAGGACAATAAGTGTATTGGTAAGGGCCACAAAGGCTAACCATTGCTGTTCCATGTTTCACCATCTGCTTGCACTTGGAACCCACACCACTTCCCATGCACTTATATCCAGTATCCGATGTTTTGCCTCGCAGACCCTCCAGAGCCTTCAACGTATCGTTTACGCGTGGGCTGTCGCCAGAGGTTTCGCAGCAAAGACCTTCCGGGGCAAAATCTTTGTTTGCTGGTGCTTGCCAGCATGATTCAGCGGATGCGAGTATGGCCAGGGCCGACATGGGCCAAAAGAATTCGAGACGCATATCGATGGCCTATGTCTAATAAAAATGTTAGAAGTGATTTCGAGCAACTTATATATATCACACGAATTGCAAAGCAGGGTTACACACAATTTCCACAAGGGCTTAGAGGGCTTTCTTCTAGATCTTAGGGATGAGGTTCACGTTCGGGCCGCCTTTGGCTTGTTGGTCACTCAGGTAGGAAAGCCGCAGAAAACAAATGCGTTGTCAAAAAATAAGGACAAACCTTGTAGTCAAGATAATAAGACCTTTGAGTAAAGCGCTTTCTGAAGCGTGGTATTTATATCTTGACAGTGAAAGAACTCCTTATACTGTTTTGGAATGCATACCTCCGTTGAGCGAAAAACTAGATAGTATATATAGTATATCCCTCATGGTGGATAAAGCCGCATATATCTTACAGTTGAGGAAGATCTCAGTTAGTAGATAGGATTCCAGACCGCTGGTGCAGTGGAGTGCGGCAATTTCAACTTAAATGGAACCATTATATTGACTTTGTATATCGATTGGTGTCAGTTGATGCGATGAGGTAATCAGGCTTCTTGGCAGCAACCTGAACTGCTTGGATTCTGCCGCAGCGCATTGTGTGCCCAGATACCTATCTCTTCGCATATTTGACACCTCGCAGAGACATAAATGTCCCTTGTGCGCGAGGCGGAACGATGTCTTGCTAACCAGAAATCATTCGCCAGCCTCAATGCCCTCATCACCCCGCTGAACCAGGCGGGCCCATGGCGCCAGAGGGTGAGCGATGCGGAGGCGCGGAGGAGCAGCGGTGCGCAATATACGTTCTTTGCTCGGATTACCTAGTATGATAATTAGATCACTGATCGGTATCTAGCACCGAGATCGCCGCTGGATGGGAGATTGGTCGCCGTGAAGGATAATATCTGTACCCGGGACTTGCCCACGACGTGTTCGTCCAAGATCCTCGAATCCTTCTCCAGCCCGTTCAATGCGTCGGTTATTGAGTACTTGCAAAAAGCCGGAGTTATTATTGCTGGGAAGACAAATATGGATGAGTTTGGAATGGGGTTTGTTCGCGGCGCTATCGCCAGACAGCTCTGCATGTGCTGACGGAAGCTAGATCGCACTCCATTCATTCGCATTTTGGCCATGTGAGCAGTCAGATGAGCGGTGGCGGAGACACGCTTTCCGCTGGTGGGAGCTCTGGAGGAAGTGCTGTTGCGACGGCGACTGGCCAATGCTATGCGTACGTTGAGTGCACAGTAAACAAGGAGAGAATCCTACTAAATGTTTACATAGGGCACTGGGAACTGATACAGGAGGCTCCGTACGCCTTCCAGCTGCATATACCGGAACCGTGGGTTTCAAACCTTCCTATGGTCTGATATCGCGGTGGGGTGTGATTGCATACGCCAACTCATTGGATACTGTTGGCATACTGGGACCCCGAGTATCAGTTGTGCGAGAAGTCTTTGGTGCGTGCTGCCTGAGAAGTTCACAGGGCGCAGCCGGTATGTCTTTGCTAACCTAATTCAAGACATTGTCAACCAGCACGATGAGCGCGATCCGACCAGTATATCGGACCACACGCGCTCGTGCATTACGACACAGATTTTGCAGAAGTCTCGAAGCCAGCTACGAGTCGGCGTCCCCTTGGAATACAATATCCATGAATTAACCCCTACCGTCCGTAACGCGTGGAAGCGCTCTTTGAAATATCTACAGAGGCAGGGCCACACCATCCATGCCGTCTCCCTACCTGCCACCAAACAAGCTCTGTCCGCCTACTACGTCCTCGCCCCCGGTGAGGCATCTTCTAACCTTGCCAAATACGACGGTATTCGTTACGGTACTCGAGACCCCAACGTACCAGACAATTCAGGAGGCTATCTCTACGCGCATTCCCGCGGAATTGGCTTCGGAGACGAAGTCAAACGCCGCATCCTTTTGGGAGGTTTCACACTCAGCGCTGCAGCAATAGATAACTATTTCATTCAAGCGCAGAGAGTGCGTCGCCTGGTGCAGAAGGACTTCAATTCTATTTTCAGTCTGCAGAACCCTTTATTATCTAGGTCTACAGTGGCCGACGAGATTGCTACTGACGTAGGCCGAGGTGTGGATGTGCTTCTTTGCCCGACTGCACCATCTTTACCACCTTCCATTGGTTCTCTGAGGTCTATGAAGTCGGTAGAAGCATATGTGAATGATGTGTTCACCGTCCCTGCTAGTTTAGCTGGGTTACCTGCGCTAAGTGTCCCTGTGCCTTTGGAGGATGGAGACATTGATGGGGTATCGAGCGTGGGTATGCAAGTTATAGGCCAATTTGGCGATGACGAGTTGGTTTTAAGCGCTGGAGAAATCCTCGAGGGTATGAGTAGTTAAATTTAGTGGCCTTGGAAATTGCGAGGGACAAGTATAGATCTAGATTCCCGGCATTTTGCAACACAACTATTTGAGATGACAGGGTGGGCAAATGTGTACAATACATGTATATTATACAACAGGGAATCTCAATCACAAATACACCCGGTATATTTTTTTAACCCATTTCCACATCTCCATCAGCCATCCCAGGGTGCGGTGTTCCCACACTCACGCTGGCACCATCTTCCATACCTGTCGTAGACCCAGCATATCCGATATTATCAGCAGTCGAGCTAGATGGCACAGCATGATTTGCTGTCAAAAAAGGCCGCTTGCCCGCCGCAGCCTCGTTCCCAGCCGGCGGGTTGGTGTAATCGTAATCAGTGTTCCACCCAGCAAACGTGGCTTCAATCTCATCAACAATATCGGCAACCACATCCTCAACTATCTGATCGTTGAATCGTTCACCAAAGGGCTTGACATGTGGAACTTCTTCAGTAGGCGGACCAATCCACCACGGCTCCTCGAATCGACATTCCACAGCTCCGCCATTATGGCAGCTCACAGTGGGAAAGTAGCCAATCATTCCATCATCAGCATTCTCGCGCTCGCCGATACCAAGATTATTCGCCCCTTGAGTAGCGCGAGAAGCTGGCGGCAAAAACGCGTACAACCCTGTAAATGGGGTTCCCATTTTGACACCGTTTTTGTAAACTGTTACGCTAGAACCTGGGAGCGTTCGAAGCGACGGATCTTCTGCGTTTGTCGGAGATGGACGGCCAAATGTTGGTGTGTCCTTGAGGTTGAATGCATAATCGCGCAAGTGCTTAGATGGGAAAATGTGACTTTGCTGGTAAAGAAAATCAGACTTTAGATGGAAAGGTATCCTGTCGCGTATTAGGTTCATGGGTGCCGGCGGATAGGAGGCAGCTGCGCCAATATCTGAGCGATCACCGTCAACTGGAGGGTCGTATGTGCCTTCAACAATCTTCTTGTGCACAGAAATAGGCGGCAAAGTAATTAACATGCCTATCACATCGCCTTCGTGGATCGCCTCATCTTTTGGGAAAAAATATTCGCACCGCATCCGGTTCACCACCTCCCCGTTAACATCACGAATCCCATAGCCGTAGCAGTCAACGCCGACATTTACATCTAAGTCTGCTTCTCGACGCGAAAAGCCCAACCGCACATGCCCCCTTGGCGAGGTGCCTGGGGGAGAGCCTTTGACAATGCCGCTGATTACGCGAGCTTCATAATAATATGTTCCCTCACGAGCACATATATTCGCACGCGCTGAATGCCATGGCTCATTGCTAGTCACCCCAAGACCATCTTGTGTAAACGATATAGCCGCGGGAGAATCCTCGAAGCTGAACCGGGAGTAATAAGGAGCAACATCAGTTTGGCGGTATTTGATTCGTGGGAAGCCAGGATCTGTAGCTGCGTAGGTGTATCGGAATCCGTTTCTATTAGATAGCCTAGCACAGTACCATCCCCGTTAGCAAGCTCAATGTAAAATAAAAGTATACCAAAAGAGCCATGAGCTACTCACTTGTCTGCAACTTCGTAAAATTGCCAGCTTTGGCCGACTACGTCTGAATGCTTTTCACACACATAGTTCATTTGACGAGGTCTAGGAGAGAGCACATCTGTGGGTCGGGGATCCGTCAACAGCATGGGCATCAGCATAGTAAGCTCCAAGGGAGGAATCGCAGAGCTAGATGTTGACCCAGAGGTTATCTTCTTCTCGACAGGCCCGTCTATAGCGTCGACTCCCTTGGCTTCCCGTTTCTTGCGGCTGTCCCGTTTTGACCGTTTACCTCGGCCATTACGGGGCGCTCCATTGTTCGTCATGTTCGCGGGCGAAGGTACGCTCTGAGCTTGTTGGTTTGGCTCTGATACATCTGGTTTAGGTGAAGCATGGTTGGAGGTAGAGGTGGGCGGACCGGGAGGTAACGAGGTGGCAGGTGAAGGTGCATGGCTCTCTGATAAAGACATAATGACAAACAGAGAACAATAAGCACTTCACTGTCAATTCAAAACAACCCCATAAAGGTCAGTCAATGGGTGCAATGACTAGTAGCCAATCTATCACAGACGAACACGAAAAGCACATCAGCCGCCCCAAACGTCTAAGATCCTTTTTAGTTATGATTATACCAGTAATTCCCAAATATCAATACAGCAAAATCCCTGAGGCGATATACTAGGTACGTGGAAATAGAAGAGTGACGCGCGCTTGGGATTGGATTGACGCGGAAGGTGGAACCGGCGCGGATTTTGACAGCGAACGTCTGGACCGCAAGAATCAACAACCCAGCATAGCAATGGCATATGCGAGCGATACTTCTCCGGCCGTCCTGCTGTTCGTGCTGCAACAGAAAGCGAGGTCTGGTCTGGAGCTTCCAATGGACGACGAAGTGAGCGGCAGAACGAGGGCGGTGACGAGTGTGCGATCCGATAAGAATCACATGACCGCTATCTCCCACAAAAATGGTCCGCAGGGCATAAACGCATATACAGCAGATGCATTTATTATGGATTGTTATCCCTCGAGGCTGTGAAGAGGAGATTTGTCTTCCTTATAGTCTGTAATAGCTAGAAAGGCACAGTCATGCCCAAGGCTACCACTCCCACCGCTGCTGAACGGCGGCACGTTCCCCTCGCCGATGACATTCTTTCCACGGGCGATCTGCGCTCCAAGTCAGGAAAGCGGAAGTCCCGCTCAGACGAAGATGACGCCGACGACTATATCGATGCGAAGACGTCTCGGAAAATCCTGCAGATTGGCCAGGATCTAGCCGAGGAAGATGCTTCCGAATCAAGGTCCGGAACGGCCGTTGATCAAAACAGAAGTACAGCTTTTGATTTTGAATCGCGCTTTGCTACGGAACAGTCAGAAGACGAGGATGTAGAGAAATTTGGCGATGATGAGTGGGGTGATGAAGTCGAAGAGGTTGAGGAAGTGGTATGGTTTCAACCTTGTCTTCCCTGCTGCGGCTTGGGGCTTATCAGTCTTTATCGCAGGAACTCGATCCCACCGACTTGGACACCTTCCACAAGTTTGTTCCCCTAGGCGAAGAAGACCCCATATTCAATCCGCGACAGCCCCATGAGGAAGAAGAACAGGGGCAGGGTACAAATCTAGCAGATCTCATCCTCGAGAAGATCGCCGCACATGAGGCTTCTCAGGCCGGACAACCCCAAGTCCTAGGTGGAGGGGCACCTGAAGATGCAGTGCAAATACCTGCAAAGGCAGTCGAGGTCTACGAAAAGTATGTTTCTGGCGTGGTATACTCTTTTAAAGCGTGGCTAATTCTCGATTCTCTAGAGTGGGCTACCTTCTCTCCCGCTACAAGTCTGGCTCTCTCCCGAAACCCTTTAAAATTCTTCCAACTCTCCCATACTGGCCAGAACTCCTCTCGATAACACGCCCGGAATCGTGGACACCAAACGCCATATACGCTGGCACCAAAATCTTCATATCTGCGAAACCTCATGTCGCTCAGGAATTTATCTCCGTTGTGCTTTTAGACCGGGTACGCGACGACATCCGCGAGACTAAGAAACTCAATGTGCATATCTACAATGCACTCAAGAAGGCATTATATAAACCTGCCTGCTTTTTCAAAGGCCTTTTATTCCCACTGATAGCTAGCGGGACCTGCACGCTCCGGGAAGCCCATATAGTCTCGAGTGTAATCACCCGCGTTTCCATTCCTGTCCTCCACTCTGCTGCCGCGTTACTGCGCCTTTGCGAGATTGCTGCCGAACAGACCTCCTCCTCCCTAGCGTCAGAAGGCACAGGTGCCACCAATATCTTCATCCGCGTACTTTTAGAAAAGAAATACGCACTTCCATACAAAGTCATCGACGCATTGGTCTTTCATTTTCTCCGGTTCCGGGCTGCGGACTCTGCACCTGGCGTAAGCGGGGATGGCGATGTCAACATGGGTGCAGAGGCTGCGGCAAAGTATCATAAGCTTCCCGTCCTATGGCACCAGTCTCTTCTCGTTTTTTCGCAGAGATATCGAAATGATATCACGGAAGACCAACGGGAGGCGTTACTTGACCTTGTACTTGTCCGTGGCCATAAGGACATTGGCCCGGAGGTGAGGAGAGAATTGCTGGCTGGTAGAGGAAGGGGCGTCGTTATCGCGGAACCTGGGCAGCAAGGGGGGAATGGAGGTGACGATACCATGGATGTGGAGATGTAAAAGCCTTTTATTTTCATTTTGAGGGCTGCGTAAATATGGCGTTCCTTGTTCTTTTTATACGATACTATTTAGATTCAGGGTTGCACTGTATATGTGTGATGGCGTTGAAAGGAGTTGCCATTATTTTGAGTTGCTTTGTGGCCTGGCGAGTGTTCTCTCATTAAAGGCAATATATGCCTTTGCGAATAAGATCAAAGTATCTGTTCTCGTCTGCTGCTGGCGAAGGGGCTGGTTGTCCACACTGACACATAGAATATAGCGCATAGCCACAATAATATGTCGCGCTGCTTCCAGCACATTATCGTTCTACACAGTAGTAGTACATCGTGTACGATTGCGATACTCTGAGCGAGATCTCCAAGGCACGATCGCACATTCATCAAACGACTGCATCTCTTCTTTGTGTCGGATGCAACGAGATATTCGGAGGTTGCAAAGAATCTCCTCAAATGATACAGGAGTAACATGAGCCAATTTCAGACACACATGGTGAAACACCTTGCTGCTCAGACGGGGCTCACTAAGACAGCCCGTGCCTAAGAATAGCCCCTTTCTCATTTAAATATAGCAGCCTGACTCAGCGGCTGACGTGATCGCCCCGTAATTGCGGCCAGCGTGTCCTTTCTTAAAGCCGCCCTCTGCCCCCTCGACTCTGACTTCCTCTCCATCATTCTCGAAGAGAACAGTCTGTCCTTTTGTTCTCCTCGCCGCCACTCCCGTCTGTGCTTGCTTGTGGCTGCCCGCTCTGCTCCCACCAATGTTGGGAGCTTGTATCTGATCATGCCACCTTTCACTTGATCTCTCTCCTCCGTTGTCCTCGCCCAACTCCTCGACATCGCTCTGCCCCTCACACCGCGCCGTCAACAACCATTATCACTTGCCAGAAGACTATAGACCAACAAGATCTGAGAATTGAAATACATGCTTCGTACATCCGAAGTTGACGAAATGGAGTCGTCATTCTCGATGTCCCCGTCTCCCTCAGACGCCCCCCAACTTACTATCTCTCCCGCCGAAACTACGTTGAAGTTCGAAGACGCTTCAACGCCGGCAGCTGAGACCCCCGAGCCGACGTCGCAGGAGAAGAAACCAACCAAGAAGAGAAAATCTTGGGGTCAGGAACTACCAGTCCCTAAGACCAACCTTCCTCCCAGGTAATTTGAACTGAATTTGTTCTGCTAGGCTTCTACTAATACGTCTCCCAGGAAACGAGCCAAAACTGAAGATGAGAAGGAGCAGCGTCGCATTGAACGAGTTCTTCGGAATCGTGCCGCTGCCCAGACCTCCAGGGAGCGGAAGAGGCTTGAAGTCGAGCGCCTGGAAGGCCAGAAGCAGGAGATCGAGCAGCAAAATGAGTTCCTTCTCCGTCGCCTGGCTCAAATGGAGGCCGAGAACAATCGTCTTAACCAGCAGGTGGCCCAGCTGTCTGCGGAGATTCGAAGCTCTCGAGGCGCCAGCCCCCATCCAGTGCCCGAGTCAGCATCACCTACTCTCGCCCCAATCCTTTTCAAACAAGAACAAGACGAATTGTCCATGGACAAAATTCCACTTCCAACACCGTCCAGCGAATACTCCCCGTCTGTGAAGTCGTCCGATCTCGTAGAATCCTCCGATTTGACACAACATCCTGCAGCGATGTTGTGCGACCTGCAGTGTCAGCCGGAGGACTCGAAGAGTCGAGCCTCTCTCAGCCGCTTTTTGGCCCCCAATCAGACGTTCAATCTCGGTCTGCAAATCCTAATGCAGCACCTCTGTCTGATAGTGAGTTCCACCGCCTATTCTACGGTGATTCTTCCGTTGAGCCAGATCTTTCACTCCTTGAAGGAGGGTTCTCCTTTGATGTTTTCAACGGAGGAGATCCATCAACGGTTGCCTTTGATTCTTTGGTTGATTTCGACCCCGAACCTGTCGACCTCCAGGGCCTCGACCCTTCAGCCAGTCTTCCGGATTCAGCTTCTCACCAGGCTTCTGGCGTGCAGCCCGGCTTTGGCGCGTCCACTTCGCGATGCGACGAGCAGGGCATTGCAGCTAGCAGCTAGTGATTCGATGACTCCTGGCAGACTGTCCTCTGAGGGTCCTTGTTCTGGGCTTCTTCAGGATTGGCAGTTGTTAATCACCACAATCTGGGTGATCGATTGTATTGAAAGATCCAAGCGCGGGGAAAAATCGTCGTTTAGACCCTCACGATCAGCCAAACTTGCCCGTCGAGCACGGGTCAAACCAAGTCGTTTTCGGGGTTCAAGGAGTTCAACGGAGTATTAGGTACCAGCATACTGTCATGTCTCGTTTTAAGGGGAAACTTGGGGCTTCATGTCATGTAAACTATATTTTAAATTGATTTCTCATTACATCTTCGCAATTAATGCATGTTCTCTCTTGTCTTCTAGCACCCCTTGCCGCAGTAGGATGTTCGCCCGCGGGACAATCGTAACCATATTCGCTAAATACTAAAAGCAATTCATGTAGAAACAAAAAGAAGAGAAAGTCCCAGGGCAATGGGTAGATTTTCTTGCTGATACCTGATGGACCTTGGGATGGCGGGTCGAGGCAGGCTGCCACTTATCTACGCTTGGCACGTCACTCCGTCATATCCATCCATCTCTATCATCGATGCATCCCGCACTGCCATTGCCAACTTTGTATTCTTACGCCAGCCGTTTCTTTTAACTTGTTTCTCTACACTCAACGGTTGTTTATCTGAGAAGTCCCTTGGTATTCTATATCCTCATTTTCTCTACGTGAAAAGAAAGCATTCGATCCGCCCCCAGATCAATCGACGATGGCCCCGCGAGGAGATCCTCTCATGAACGCACTCATGCAAGTCAAAGTTCGTTTTCCTTCTGGTCATTTACTCTATAGTCTCCAGTTTTTGACAGCAACTCACTCTGCCTCTAGTTTCATGCCCGCCAGTCTCGCCTTGAAGCCGACCGGGCTCAAAAGACCCGAGTAGCAGAGGAATCCAAAGCAGCTCGAGCAATTAAATCGCATGAATTCCAGATCGCTCAGATACATTCCGAATCCGCAATCCGTGAACGCAACCGAGCCATATCTCTCAAAGCCGACGCCGCGCAAGCAGATGTCCTGGCAAATGACTTGAAAGCTGCATACTCCACACGGGAGAGAGCAAAGACACTCGCTGTTGCCTCCAAAGCCTTGGACAATGCGAGCAGGAGTATAAATCTAGAGCGAGTGCTGGCGACTGCAAATGCATTCCTTGAAAGAAGTCAGGATTTCAAGATCGCGGGGTCTGCCATCAAAGATGTTTCTGCTGGCGTGCAGGAGCAGGCGATGGGTAATGAGGGCAGGGAGGATGTTGACCGTCTAATGCAGAAGTTGGCGGATGATGCGGGTGTGGATATGAGACAGCATCTAGAGCAGAACGCTGCGCCTGAACACGAGGTAGGGGGTCAGGAAGCGGCGAAGGAGACGGATGCGGAGGATGGGTTGGGAGCGAGGCTGCGGGCTCTAAGAGCGTAGAATTCGTTCTTGCACCTGGTTACGAAGTAATTTCAGGGATTGCTTTGATGCTTGGGATATGCTGATGACTTGCACGCTATGTATTTGCATATAGGTTTATTCGCAGGCGTTGTATTTTCGCTTTTGAGGGTATGCTTGTACATTGGCGTTATTGGTAAAGCTACGACATCAATTCGGAGTCTGCCGTGCCTGTTCTGCTATGATATTCTTAGCACCGTCATGCACGTTGTTTTTTTTTTTTTTTTTTTTTTTTTTTTTTTTTTTTTTTTTTTTTTTTTTTTTTTTTTTTTTTTTTTTTTTTTTTCGGCCCCTTGGGTTCCTGTCTCTACCGATACATGGCGTTCATTTGTTTCATAGTAACGGCTTTCGTTCCTCTCCGTCAACTTTCCCTTCGCGGAGAACAACCTTTTCCAGACTATTGCTCTTTGTCAAGTTTACCCATCGGATACAATTTGAAGTCCTCCTCGTGGAGCATCAAAAACGCTGGCAACTTACTTTCTCTTACCGTCTTAATAAATACTACCAATCTTGATAGAGGTGGAGAGCTCTTTTGTTATGACCGTAAAAACAGAGCAATTCAGTGAATATCATGGGTAGTTTTCTTTGCACAGTCGAAAGGGACGTGTATATTTCCCTTTGCTCCGTATACTCATGCTTCCATAGTACAGCTTGGCCACTATTATCCTGCACGGTGATGAGCTATAACACTTTCGCTCCGCGATCTACGTTCATATTGATGCTAAAAGAATGCAACCTATGGTTTGCAACCGTCTAAGCGCATATACATATCAAGATATCCCAATGATCTTAAAGCTCTATAGAAACTTTCGAGGTTACCTAGGCTTGCATCACAGTAGCCCAACCAAGCAGGTCACAGCAAATAACCAGATTCCCAGTATTTCGCTTCCAACTGTACCTGCAGAACGAACGCCGAAGGATTCATCGTCGGCCGGGACACAGATCTTCTGCTCTTTTGACGCGAGCGGATTTGGTGTCGGTTCCGTTGTTGTATTAAACAACAATTCGATCCACTGGATATCAAACCAAGCTTCTCCGCCTATAGGCATGGTTCCAACCCAAGTCGAATTAGCCCCCCACATGTCGATATATATGCCACTTGGAGGACGAGCGACTGGCACATGAAGCGTTGTTGAGTTAGCCTCGATTCCGTCAACAAAGAAGACGCTCCGGCCGGGTATCCAGTCTAGCCTGTGGGTATGCCAAGTTGTCCATTTCTCATTTTCAGGCATGCTCACGTTCACTGTCGCCCCTGGGATGGGCGTCCAGTCTGGCGCACCGGTCGACGCAGGCTGGTTGGAGTAATGTATCTTGTAGAAGGGGTCCTTCGTAAATATCTCAATGTCAGACTCCTGGGTGTCATTGAGATATGTAAAGACACCTGCACAAGCCCCAGGTGTGCCTTTGACTCGCCCAGATACGCGGATTGACGCAGCAGTCACGTTAAACTCCTTGAATGTGATTTCTCCTCCTTCCTGAGTCTCTTCGTCGATACGAGCAGAGCTGAGAGTTAGATACGTGGAGTAGTTAGGCGAATTATCCGTGCTGTTCGCTATTTATTGTCTATCGTCAGCACAAGAATCCCATCCACGATCGTAGAATCGGTGTATTAATAATGCGGATTGACGGAAAACAGAAAGGAAGGGGAGTATACTGAGAGTTACCCGCTCTGGAATAAACGAGACAGGAATTATTGGCGGTCCAGGGCTCTTTCTGGCTTCAAGCTTAGTATCTTCCCTAATATAACTAATCCTTCATTTCACCCTAATATATTACCTTGGATAGTCTCGGATATAGAAATCATTTTTCCATGAGCCATCATTGACGACTCTACTGATCTCCGAATTGCTAGTCAGAGCCACACTTGAGTTGGAAATATTGCGGAAGTCATAAAAGCGATGGTAGAGGAAAGTACTGCTTGCAAGTCCATTGCTTTTGAAAGCAGTGCATGTTTCATCGATCTTGCTCCGTGCAGCAATAGCAAAGACCAGTAGCAAAAAGGCTGGAAGTAACATGTCCGACGATAGTATATGATGTCCTAGCAAAATATAGACATAGGCATTTGCTTATATCTGGTGTTTGCTTTTACCTTCTCCGTTTGGACTATCGTATTCTTATACCAAATCATCGCTTTTTTCCTTGACGCCCAAAAGGAAAAAGAAATGGTAGGCGTATCAATAGCATTGCAAACACGGACGCCCAGACGCATCTTGTTGTGCTGTCACATTATCCCACCTACATTCTCGACTGCAAGGCCAGACCATCTGAGTCTGGTGAGCTTAAAAGTTTTCATTTCGAAACAGCCACGGTCTTCTGCAGCTCTGGCCACGTTTCGTCCTCTCTGGCAGGTCGCGCCCACCATCTCTGGTCCAAGATGGTTCCGCTTGTTTTATTGGTTCATCGGGCGTTCAGCTCTCTGGCTTTCTTTTTATGGGAGATTTTTATGGGATTTCAAGCGAGTCAACCAGAAACCCAAAAATAGACGGGCCAGATCGCGATCGAAAAGCCCCGGCCGAAAGTCCGGTTCAGCCATGGAAGTGCCATATCATTATCAGTTCACTATAATTCGCCCGATTGACCCGAGCGTAATGAGCTGATATCATTACGGTTCGCCAAAATAAGCAATATCGGTATAGTTCTCATAGGTGATATTGTTCGAGCATTTTCTTGAAGCAAGATCCATATAGACATGGATGGGGATAGTTCGAGCTAGGGATGACTAATACAGGTGGTTCAAGTGGACCTTACAGCAGACTCATCGCAGACGATGGAATTAAAGTACTGCAATATACAATAATAGACCTTTGGAGTTTGAGGCCGCAAGGTCATCCAGTATAGCCTCACACACCCACTTGGTCCGCCCATAGGCATTCGCAAGGCCCTTGACATTGAAGCCTGCCTTCAGCAGCTCCCATGCTGTGTGGCTTCCAATGTAACCAAGTCCTTCTTCTACCAAGGTGAAGTCGCCGAGGATCTTATTGACTTTATATGGTTGGCTCCCAACTTTATCAAACAAAACAGACAACGCAGTATGAGGTGTGCTATGTCCAGATGCGTTCTTACAGTTGTCGCAATCAACCTCAGAGCCTTGCATGTCGAATGGGCGAGGCGTATTCGTGCCTCAGAAGATAAACTCGCTTATGTTACGTGCTTTCCCCCGTTGAATTGTGGTTCCGGTTGTCCTTTCTAAGGCCCTACTATTTTTAAATCAAATACACCGGAGTCATGAGGCTCCTAGGAGGAACTCCATTCGACAGAGGTAATTTACTGATTGAGCCACATTTTGGCTTCTGCCACGTGTGGTATATGTCACGCCATTCCAGCTGCTTTTGTGCAGTTGGGGCAGCTGGAAATAAGCGATTGCTCGGAAATACGGCCGTTATCCCGATGTGTACCGAGCGCGGCACAAGCACACGTTGAGTGTTATAAGTGATTCTCCGCGCAGAATTGGCGTTCTCAAAGTATAATCGAGACCTGGGGCATAAAGCAGCGGAAGGTATCTCGCAACAGGCCAAATTCCGTGCGTTGTTTCGTCCTGCCAATTAATGATCACGAGAAATGCCCAACTTTTCATTTCCCTCATTCCGAAATAAACTTTTCCACCGCTTGAAGCAATAGTTCTGCGACATATTAGCTTTCTCTTGATCATTGGGTAGGTTTTGCCTGGCAGGCGTCAGTTCCAGGAAAAGCCTTCTTGAGTCCTATAATTTCTCGCAATCTCATTCCAACTTTCTATATATTTTTAGGTTTGAGCTTCCATGTGCCACCCTAGCCCTGCGGCTGAAATTTTTTTCTCCAATGTCGAAAAACAAAAGTGTACGGCATCTTCCCACGTGGTGCCAATAGGAAGCTATGTGCGATCGAAATTTTCCTCGAGCCACACATAAATAGTGCCAGGGCCGCCTGAACGTCCACAGGTAAAGTTCCGAACACGAGAGAAAACGTTCAATCCTGGCTGGCCAGGGACACGTCCTCCAGTCTTGAGCTCGTTCTGTTTGCTGTGGTTGTCGAGGCTGCCAGCATTCCATTCTCGGGAAACCTAGTCTCTTTTTTGGAACTGACAAGCCTTGTTCCTGCAGGATGAAAAGTATCGCTTCTCTTTGGCTTCTTTTCGATCATCCAATGGCCTCTGTGGACGCATCATGTGAATGATTCGCCCTTTCCAGAACGTATTCCACCAAACTCTCTCGCCACGGTCGTATTTCAGAATACCTGATAGGAACGGTTTCCCTTTTTCCTTCTTCTCTTTTGTTGTCTTTTCTTTTCCGTATTTATCTCTTTTTGACATTCTTCTGGTGTCTTTTCAGCTGCGCTCTTGGGGCGCTCTAGGTCAGGCACAGAGGACTAATGTTTGAACAGGAGGCTCAATATGTGATCAGCGCAGCGTTTGGCCGGGCGGACTGGTGACTCCCGATTCCTAGAGAACATAGTAACGCCTCGTCTATTTTTGAGCCCTCAGCGCCAGCCACTTCCTGATGTGCCATGGCGCATGGCGCGAGTGTTTTACATTGGCGCGGTCTGTCTTTGCTGTGATAAGAAATCGCCCGCTGTTCTGACGTATTGAAGGATCTACTCTGTCAGCAGGGGGAAAATACTTTTAGGCTCGTTCTATTCCTTCGTTATGTCTCCGCCGGTGTATCAGTCCATTTCATTTTCCTTTCTTATGATACTGTCAGTCACTTGATAATCCCCATCATTTCTGATTTTCTAGAATATACCTAAGAGGAGCATTTACACAGGCGATGAGGACTGATAGCCAATCCATGGTGCAAAGCAATACAGTGCCCAAAGACACTGCCGGGCCTTCCCTTGGCCGTAGTTCAAAAGGGGGCGTGGGTATGTTGAAGAGTTATTCTCGTGACGGCCAACAAGCTACCTACATACCGGAGAATCCTTTCGCGGATCCTATTCCCCCTACGCCGGTCCATTTTGTCTCTCCTTCTAGCTCGCCGTCCCAATATCATCCTGCTGGATCTGATATCAGCATCCAGAGTTACAGCTTCTGGGACCAGCCCACGCCAGGTAGTCCCACATCGTGCAGGTCAATTTCCAATGCTAGTCTCGAGGGACTCACTTCAGCGGCTGGAAATCGAGCTTCTTTAGGTGAGCCTTTGCCTCAACTTCCATAAGATGCAAGGTTATTGATATTTATACAGGTTTTAGGGCAAAGCATCGCTGCTTGCAAATAAAGGAGAAAGTGTTCAGCCAGGTCCACCCGAGCTCCATTCTGCATCTTGTTGATTTCCGGCCATGGTTTTGGCCGATCACCCCGAGAAAGTATTTTGTACTGTTCCTGGTTGCTTGTGCCGTTGCAGGGATAGTGGTATCCGATATTTATTTTCATTGGATCGAAAAGTCCCTGGGCATTACCCGAAGTTACATGCTTCCAGTTCTCATCATATCTGTTTGTGCAGAACCACTGATTATTTTCATCATTCTTCCTGTGGCCAAGATCCCGGATATTCCGCAGGCAGAGATAACTAGCATTCTGGACAATGGTGGTAGCGATGTGGAAAAAGCACGAAGGGAGCCTCGAGGCCCCTTTGAAACAGCTCTGATCATACCATGTCACAACACGGATGAAGCGGCAATAAAAACAACCTTGGAATCAGCTTTTCCCATCTTCCGGCCAAGAGATATTTTTATTGTCGACAATGGAACCAGCAGACACCCCAAGCATCCGACGTGTAATTTTCGGGTCTACCTGCGAAGCCTCCACCCCGATATCAACTATATCTGGTCGCCCATCGGAAGCAAAAATGCAGCTCAGCTGGTCGGTGCTCTAGCTGCCATCGAGTACAAATATATTATGACAGTGGACGATGATGTGTGTATTCCGAGAAATTTCACCCCGCCAATTGAGATGATCGACGACAAATTCAAAGCCGTGGCATATCCATTAAAGGCTATTGACGGAGAGGGAAATGTCCCGATGTGTCTTGTCGCATGGCAGGACGTGGAATATCGTCTGTCTGGCCTCTCGAAGCTCGCAGAAGACCGACTTTGTGGGGTACAATACCCGCACGGTGCTGGCTGGTACGCAGCTAATCCAACTTGCGAACCTTCTGAGGAAACGCTGCTGATCTTACGGATATAATCTTTTCTTGTAGGTTTGTCGAGCGAGAATCCTTCCTCACTCTCATGGAGCACCATCATCCCATGGATTTTATAGCCGAAGACTGCAACGCTGGTCTAGGCTTGAGTAAAATGGGGTTTGGGATTCGTCTCGATGCACGGTCATACCTTGCCACGGAAGTACCGACAACTTTCTTCGGGCCTGGCTTAAACTGGTGGAAACAGCGGCAAAAGTCCTGGGAGATGGGCCGCCATGGCCGCCTATTTGCGTTCATTAAACAGCTATTATTTGCATTGCCAGTCCGCAAAACGCCCCAAGGAATTATTTGGCACAAGATCACGTATCTCTACCTTATTTGTGCCAACCTTATTGATTGGTTAAGAATACCCACCATCGTCGCCCTTGGAAGGACGGCCACTTGGTGGCGGAACGCTGTTCTCCTCATGTTATTCTCCGCAATCCCCCCGCTTGTCTACAAATACGTCAAATGCCGCCGACGGCCAGACTTACAACCAAGTTTTTGGGCCTCCCTTACTTATCCGTGGTACAAACAACTTTATGCAATTGTCGCCATATCTGGAGCCATACGATGCGTAGGATATTATTTCGGCGGACACCAGCGCCCGCTTAATATCCAACAAATGATTAAGAAGGATAGTGGCCGTTGCATATGGCTCGACCCCCGCTTCAAAACGAATCCTGCGTGGTTGGCTGACGAAGGAGAAGCCGAGAAAATCAGTCAATCTGAAGATACGACGAACGAATGTCAGTTACCAAGTGGGATTTCCAACGTAAATGGTCCACCAGGCTTGATACTGGAGGCACCTTTGACCCACCCCTGTCGAAGCTTGTCTTCCTCCCCGGCGGACCGTACCCGACACGGATCCCGATATTCAGTCGAACCCCAACCAACCCCTCCTTGAACGCTTCTGAAGATCAGTATCTCAGTACTGCACCCCAGAATACTTGTTTCGTTTCATTGGAGCCAACTGTACACTACACTCACACATTCATGTTCGTTTTCGGTTCTGTACACAGGTCGTAGTAGCATCGACCATGGACGGAGTTCATATAAAGGTTAGAATGGGACATAAAACAATAAGCGTAACAACAATAGCAATAAACGAGTAGGATCTATCGAATCCCGCAGCTGAGAAGTTGCAATCTATCTTTGAATAACTGGTTCAGCAGCCGAGCCGAGGAATAAATACCACCTTTCTCCACCAGGCCCGACAGGAGTAACACACGCGACGACTTTCCTTTCAAAGCAACGAACAGTCTCAATACTATATCCCCGCATAAATTTCTGATCAGATTACTGAATAACTCTTCGCTTTGCCCAACCGCCTGGTTTTAGCAGTTAAATCACGGCATATATGATTTCCGCGGAGCACAATGGCCACCAGCTTCTCCTCGCTACCCATTGTCGACCTCTCTCCCTTGAATTCCTCCAAAAAACCCAGTAAGGAAGACTACAAGAATCTTGCAAACCAGCTATACAGTGTATTTGCAACGACAGGCTTTGCGTATCTCATCAATTCGCCCCTCAGCTTTGGACATGATGCTGTCTTCGGACTTGCCAAGGAGTTCTTCGCCCTCCCAAATGACGAAAAGATGAAGCTGGCGAAGAAGACGTTCCGAAAGACTAACCCGAACACATACCGTGGGTAAGCGCTATTTATATCATAATTCGACACCTTTGCTTAGCTCCGTCTCACTCTTAAACAACTTCTATTTGGGACTCAAGCTGAGAGGGCAAATGAATGGTAGATATTTTCCCACCCAGCCAGACCTTGCGGCAGACAACCTAAAGGAGGGCTTCGAGATGGGTCCTTCGATTGCCGGTGTAGAAACGCTGATATCCAAAAGCTCGAAAATTGGGGGATTCGACCTTTCCGAGCCGAATGTCTGGCCGCCCCTTGCGGTATTCTCGTCTCGTTCCAGCCTGGAGCGACTCTACCGTGAACTGCAGTCACTCGCCTCCACACTGCTCTCCCTTCTAGCGGTGTCGTTGGGCAAAGAAACAGATTTCTTTGAACATTATTTAACAAATTCCCTAAGTACACTAAGACTACTCCATTACCCTCCCGTTCAATCAGGGTCGTCGACCTCGTCGCTGGAGGATGCACCCCTTTCCGAAAAGCTAAGTTGCACTCCTCACACAGACAGTGGTATTCTTACCCTGCTTCATCAGGATGCCACTGGAGGTCTTGAAGTACTAGATGCTGAAGGCAGATGGGTTCCGGCGCCTTATATCCCTGGGTCTATAATTGTGAATATCGGTGATTTAATGGCTAAAGTATCAGGGGGTAGGTTTGTGGCTACCATGCATCGTGTCCGTGCTCCATCCCCTTCTCCCGTTGCCCCAGGGCAAGCATTGGATGGTAGGTTTAGTGTTCCCTTCTTTTTTGAACCCGGTGAAGAGTGTCTTGTGAGAACGGTAGATGACAATGGGAGCGACGGCGTGATATATGGCGTGCATGTTCGGGCCAAAATGAAAGCGTGGGTCGAGTTTCAAGATCCAGATAAGGATTGAAGAACTGTGTAATTGACTTTCCTTTTCGTGCATCGGTTTCCGCATGGCGTCCCTTTCAGCTCAATAAGTATTTCCTACAAACACCAGCATCTCCCCTCCGAACTAGAATGAATGATACATGTACCTATTTTTCAACTAGCAAATAGCGGCAAAGCAAACCCTTGCTATATGTCCACATAAGCTCTAGCTCAGACGAAACCGGCTTCTTCTCGAACTAGAACGTGTCAGGGAATCGGCGGCATGGAAATATGCTTTTTCGGTAGAGAGTGACTTGTTCTACTCGGACTTGAGTCACCTATGCAGCATACGGTTTCCATGCTATTCAGCCATTCATGGGGCCTCTGTGCCACATTTGTCTGGGCATATTAGACAGCCAGATTCGGTCATGGAAGTACTCTACAAGGATGTCTGTCTCTCACTCTCCCAATCCAAATACAGCGCCAATCAGCCCTGCCACATTTCATACGAAGCATATACGTTCTCAGTGCATGACTTTAACGTCTATACAGGAAAGCCATCCACCGTCGGTAAAATCCTCAATTGAATCATTTCCGCCTACAGCTCATCTCTGCCTGATAGATCTCTTCCTTTTCCGGCGTGAAAAAAAAAAAAAAAAGGCTGGCAAATACAATAAACCAGTCGAATTGCACAACCACTCACCCATTATGGCCTGTTCCATAATTCCAATTTGCGGAGCTAAATACAGGCCCTTATTTTGTCCAAGCGAAAAGATCTCCGGACCGTCCCATGTAAGAAGCCCGAGCTGATAACTAGCAGTCCAGCAGTATGAGGCAGAATACGTGAGATACGTTTTGCTGCCGTAATACATCGCTGCAGGGCCATCTTCGACCGATGTGCCAGCTGTCTCCCAAGACTCAGTCGGCTCAGACAAGGTATGAACCTGTCCAATAGCTGTATATCTATCAAGAGTGGCAATGCAAGACTCTGCCCCACGGAGGTAATACACGACCAAACGAATAATTCTGTCCAGGAAACCTAAGAACGGTGCCATCGATGCTCCAGTCATTGACTAGTTGGCCAAAGTAGATGTAAGTATCCTACGGGGTCGCACCACCTACATGCGCAACAATCAGCTCTAGTCTCGATGTCCATGTCTTTAAGGCAAAAACTGGAATCTCGTATACTTTTAAGGACATGAGATCGCTGATAGTCAAGAGTATCGCTGCTCCCAGCAGTGTAATACATATACCATCTAACATTTATATGTCAGCCAGTGGAAAATATCTTTGAGGACCATGTAAGGAGACTTGCATGCCATAAAATAATGGGATTTTGGTGCGAATACATTGCAACAACGAGAAGCAGTAATGTCTGACCAAACAGTTGTTGTCTCTCCAGTCTTCAACCCTTCCATAGTGGCAGCTCGAATGATCTGGATATCACTCCATGTTGTAGTAGTCAAGCAATAAAAACCACCCATGTAAACGAGGAAGGGGTCGCTACCATTGCTCTCTTTCAGAAGATTGGTATAACTAGAGCCCCACGCAAAGGAACAAAACCGGCACATTATCCATATCGCTGCTGGCAACACATAGCCGCCGGATAACTGCATGTTTCTATGAGAAGCTTGCGCGTTTCAAAGCAAAAATATTGACACTGATTGAATTGACAACTCGTCTCGAACAACGGATAGCCATCGCTCTATAACACTGGCCCGACAAGATCTCCAAGACAACTTTTGGAATTATGTCAGTGATGGGAAGTTTTTCCGCAAATGTACAGTCCGGGAAAATGCAGAATCGCGGAATACAACTGCCACAAAACGCTTTGAATTTGACGGCTTCAACACCGTAAAAAAGAGCGCGTCCGATCTATCCATAGTCCACACGGGCCGAAATTAAAGGTTGCTGTTTCTTTGGCTTGCTGCATGGAAACTCTCTCGCATAGTCGTGAGGCTGCCTCTGCGGGCGGAGATAGCGCCGACACTATCGTATCCTGCAACTGCAACAAAACATCGTGGTGAACACAATGTGAGACCGAAGTGGGGAAATATATACGTGACGAGGATTATATTAAATCCACCTCTCCTAAACCGCGCAAGGCACCGTTTCAATAGCTAGTCATAGAGCCCTTTTGCAAAGCGTTTATCTTGACACAACCATAGCACGCAAAGTGGCATGCCAATTTCCACGACTTCAAACTGCCGGGGCGTTCCGTGAAACACGGGCTAGCTGTCACAAACAATTCATCTGTTAGCACATGAGCCGTAGCTCCCAATATATATATAACATAATCTTCGAGTAATTCCGCGTATAAGAGAACGCCCGAAAGTATTCATACCTTAGTAAATATGGACATTTCAGCTCCCATGAAATCAGGACAGGATCCGCGAAGTAATCACGCTTCTCTTGCTGCAACAAGCTAAATTGCTACATTACAATGATATCCCCTCTGGTTTCGATTCCCCTCCTCGCCATCCTTGGGGACCAGGCTCAGGCTTATGGTAACCCTGGATCATGCTCTGGCTCCTGCAACGTTCATGATCCAGCCTTAATACAAAGAGATGACGGGACCTACTTCCGCTTCTCGACCGGGAATAAAATTTCATACGCTTCTGCTTCTTCTATTGAGGGACCGTGGACCGCAATTGGATCGGTGGTTACCGGCGGGTCTTCTATCGATCTGGCCGGGAATGACGATCTTTGGGTAAGGCTCGTTCTTTTAACAATGATGCTTGTGCTCTCCAACAATGGTGCAACAGAAAGTGGCGGTGAACATGAACATTTCACACAATGCAACAGAACTCTCTGCAGTTTCAATAGCCTTTCTGAAAACGACCCAAGTCAAAAACCTTCCGGCTAATAGAGATTTTCCTTTCCCAGGCGCCGGACGCCCAAAAAGTAGGCGATCTCTACTATGTCTACTACTCCGTATCGACATTTGGGTCCCAGGACTCCGCCATTGGTCTAGCCACCTCGAACAGCATGGACCTCGGCACCTGGACAGACCACGGTGCTACTGGGGTTAGATCAAGCTCTTCCAAATCGTACAACGCTATTGATGGTAATCTGTTTAACGATGGTGGGACGTACTACCTCACATTCGGCTCATTCTGGAATGACATCTTTCAGGTGCAAATGAACGCCGACGCGACGAAAGCGGTGTCGTCATCGACAAATATTGCCTATCAGCCAGCCGGTGACCATGCAGTGGAGGGGGCTTACCTATATCAGTATGAATATTATTATTATCTGTTCTTCTCAGCTGGCCTTTGTTGCGGGTATGACAGTTATATGCCCGCTGCAGGAGAAGAGTACAAGATAAAGGTGTGTCGGTCGAGCTCGCCAACAGGGGGATTTGTGAGTGAAAGCAGAAGAAAATACAACATCGGCCGCCTTCCTGATCAATGCTAATAGCACAGGTAGGTTGATTCCGCTGGCGTGGCCTGCACCAACGGTGGAGGCACCATTGTTCTTGAGAGCCATGACAATGTATACGGGCCGGGTGGAGAGTATGTCATTTCATCCCTTCTTGCAGCCACATATTCAGGTTTATATTCATATTCAGAGCTGACTCAATCCAACCACAAAGGGGCGTGTTCACGGATCCCAACCTTGGGCCCGTGCTATATTACCACTATGTTGATACGAATATCGGGTATGCTGATGGGCAGAAGCTTTTCGGATGGAACCAAATCGATTTTTCAAGTGGATGGCCAGTAGTCTAAGCAGACCCCAGTTTATCTGAGGAACTCCTAGTGGTAGCCAAATAAACAGCGAAGATGTATAGCCTGAACTTACATTGCTGAGACAATAATATATGATGAGTTCACTGCTGATGCCGGCCGGAGAAACAATGTTCCAGACAGCACCAAAAGCGCTTCCATGGAGACTGCGCTTGGAAGAAGAGCTCTCTGGACAAGCAACAACTGAGCTAGCCAATATGCCTCCCTTCAAAGACGAACACATTTTGGTGAGCTTGCGTAACTTACCCTCACTATTACGGACGTCACTGCTAATCAGTCACGCTTTTTGCCTCTGTAGATTCTTGCGCCGGGGTCGCAAACCACCTTGGCGCAGCTCGGGCTGCCCGAATCATTTACTCCAGCGCGATTTCGGTTCCCGACGCGCATGTTCCCCGCTGAAACGAAAGGTGAATGGGAGCCCTATAAAGTGCGGGAGAAGGTCGTTACCGTGAAAACCACGAAACCGACCACAGATACAAATAGGGCAGGCTCAGAAGCCCCGGCCGCCAACGACGGAGCAGAAACCAAAGAGGATGCGGAAATGAAGGATGCTGGCGACAGCGCTCCAGAGGAGACGGCATCGAAATCTGAAAACATACAAGAAGGCCCATTGGAAGTTGAGGAGGAACAAGTCGTATACGAGGAAGATCCAACTGCAGACGAAGGCGCTGTTTATCCCTTATCCAACGGGAGTGTTGTTGACTGGCCCTGCTTCTTCGCGCTTCTAACCCATATTTATAACACGCTAAGCCCGCCATTTCATACCCCGATAATGCTAATCTCTCAGCCAGCGTGGACCGCACGGGATCGTGAGGTCATGACGCAGTTTGTGTTCGAGAAATTCAAGACTCCGGCGTTTTGCATGATGGATTCTGCCCTAGCCGTCTGCTATGCGTACGGCACCGCCAATGCTACTGTTGTAGATGTTGGCTATGGGAAAGCGGACGTGACTGCTGTGACTGATTTTGTCGTCAACGATCACGGGCGAGGGCTCGCAGTACCAGGATGTGGTGGAGAGGCAATGACAACCCGCTTACTGGAATTACTACGCTCGAAAGCATTTACGCGAGATATGTGTGAACAGTTGAAAAAGAGCAATATATGTGAAATCTTACCCGCGGGCGTGCCTCTACCGGGCGGCTTAATCAGTGCCTCCGAACTTCCTAATGCAGCTTCGGAGAGCGCCAGTACCGCAGCTCATCGTGTCCAAGAATTTTCGAAGAGTCAGAACGCTGCGCCTGGAAGAGGACCTGAAATAAGCAAGAATATGGGGAATGGGGAGGATGATGACGAGGGCGTCATTGATGTGGCAGCCATTGTCAGCGGTAACACAAGCGAATATTTAGCGCGACGAGAGAAAGAAAAGGCTGAGAAGACTGCTACCAAGAAAAATAACGGGGGAGAAGCGGCTGGTGGAAAGCCTGTTCGGTTGCCCAACTCAAAGAAGGAAAAAGCCTCCTTTCAATTCCAGGAATTCGTCAAAGTGGAGCCCGAGAACGAGAGTACGACAGGGCCTCGTCACTTTGTCCAACAGAAACGTGATATTGAGGTTGGAATCGAACGCTTCTTGTGTACAACTTCCAGTGAGGAAAAGCCTAAGGAAGAAGGTAGCTACGGCATCCTCGACACGCTTGCTGCGCAGATTCACCACACCATTCTAGCAGTTCCTGACGCCCCAAAAAGGAGCGAGTTGTGGGATTCTTTAATAATACTTGGCAATGGGAGCAAGATAAAAGGTGAGTTGTTCGGATTAGTACTTTTTTTTTTTTTTTTTTTTTTTTTTTTTTTTTTTTTTTTTTTTTTTTTTTTTCAACAGTGGTGCTAACATCCTATCTGTAGGCTTCCCTCAGGCTCTCCTTCACACGATATCTCAGAAATACGTCCTCTCGCCTTCATCTGGAACTATCTTCACATCCGAACTCCCTTCCGCCTTCTCGACACCTCTTCCAACAGGCGGTACCAATACACCAAACCCCCAGAACCCAGGATCAAGCTATAACCCCGCAGCTCACGGTGTAAATCCCCTACTTGTGGCAGCTACTCATTCAAACAACCCCGCTACACCGAATCACCTAAACCCCAACCTGGGCATTACCGATCCAACTTCCATACATCATCATCACAGATCAACCGGGCACTCCCAAACCCCCACCTCAGTCAAACAACTAAAGCCGCCAGAGTACTTTCCAGAGTGGAAAAGCCAGGCCGGTGGCACTGCGAATGCCAACGCCAGTGTGGGTGGAACCAGCGGTGCCAATGGCCAGGGCGGACCTGGCGCTTCAAATAGTGTTGCACAGAACGGCCCAGGTACAGGGTCTTCAGCGGGATCTCTGAATGTTGGCATGGAAGAAGCGACGTTCCTTGGAGCACAGGTTGCGGCGAAGGTTGTCTTCGTCATCGATCAAGGTCTGAGCAAAGGATTTCTCAGCCGCGTGGACTATAACGAAGTAGGCCCGACGGCAATTCATGATTGTACTTTGTAAAATGAAGGAGCGATGTAAACGGGATATTTTCAAGGAAGACAAAACTGGTTGATGGAGTAAGGTTATTGGAAGTAGGAAAGGAATTTGGTTGTATTTCTAGACTTTTTCTGTATTCTGTGCGAACTCATCTTTGCATCTGGCAATATCTGCTTCCTTTCACATTCCGCTTCAAGAAAGGAAAAAAAAAAAAAAAAAAAAAAAAAAAAAAAAAAAAACTCGCTCTCAGCCTGTACTCGCGCGGGTTTGTGGTATTACTTAACTGTGGTCCGGGCCTTAATGAAAAGGTCGGCCGACTTGGGCAAACGGAAGCGGCGAAAGGCGTGATTTGCGGAGGCCAGTCGAGGAGTCCGCAGGCGATGTATACGGGCCACATTCCACAAATAGAGCTAGTCTCAAGCTTCATGCGTGCTGAATATTGACAGGACGCGAATCAAATAAGCTGCCTCGTAAAACTATGCGATTCGTACCCGAGGTGTAGAACGGCGTGGGGTTATAGAAGAGGAGTAGATACGGCCGTCAAGTTCCAGCGTTATACTTCTCACCAGCGGATCGGAAAAGTTCCTGCTGTTGTCGTAGGAGCTCCTCTTCAGATAGTCCGCTTAGTTCCATTTTATTCGTTTTCTTCTCCCGAGACTACACAAGAAGAGCAACCGTGTTAGCATTTATTTTTGCCCCGCTTGAGCTATCATTATTCGGAGGCAAACCTTTAACTGCTCCTTATGCTCCTCCGCGACAGCTAACACGTCTGGTACATAATCCCCGAAGCCCAGATCAGTCAACGCTTTTTCGATATGCTCGCACGCTATCGTCTTCTTGGCTTCCTTTTCGCTTATATCGTTGGCTTCGGAGGAGATGAGAGTAATAAACTCGACACAACATTCGATCAACAGGTCCCGGGCATCTTTGGCAAAAACCTGGCCGGATGAAGCAGGAAGAATTTCGGTTATGATTTTCTGCACGGTTGCTGTTGCACGAATATGTTAGTTCGCGTTCCAAAAATGCTTCTCGTGGGTTCTTGCTGTGGCTCCTTATAGGTTATAGCGAATGTGTCTCATTGAGCAATGTTTCTCTCGGGGCGCAGAGGAGAAAGTAGGTGTAGAAGTACCTTTCGGCAAAGAAAGCTCGTCGCTACCTAGAGGCGTGTCAGCGTCATTTCAAACAGAGCATAACAGACAGATCCCTCACCTCCAAATTCCCGGTCGGACATAGTTGTATTTATAGTCGGCGAGTAAGTCTTCCGATATGAAACAAGCCAGTACAAGAAACGCAGAGGTGGTAAGGGTGGTGGTGGTGCTGTTGTTCTCCTTGCTGTACAAGACCAGCCCAGAGAAGCAAAGGTACCTGCGCTGGCCATGCCACGTGACACACCACTCCGGCGGCTTAAAAATCTCGATCTTCTCTCTCTCTTCCTTCTTTCTCTTCTCTTCTCTTCACTTTCTGTCCTTCCCACTGTCTCTTTCTCTTGACATGATTCCGTCTTTCAGCCTTTTTGCAGTCAATGGGTATACAATAAGAATGGTATGTCTTCTCACCCCGTGGTAATTTTTTTTTTTTTTTTAGCACCATGATGAACTCTGTTGTCGCCCCTATCATACAATTCTGTGGTGATTTACCTGTCCTAGCCAAACGGACCTTCTGATATGTGTTGCTCTTGTGGCATTCCTCCGCTTCTCACTTTGTTCTACTACGTACTCATGGCAACTTGCTGACTGTGTGCAATAGTTGCGTGGTAGGAAACTGTGGTAATCCTTGGGTTCGCTTCCTACAATCATATGCATGCTTGGTCAGTAAAGTACGTCTGGCGCCTAGATTCACATACTCTCCGTCTGTCCAGTGATGAGCACCGCTTTTTATGTACTATCAAATTCGGATCTTCGATGACAGAGAACTTTCTGGTTTGATACCCCTGATTGTTATGGAATGCTTCAATCTCGAATATAATCTGCTACTTGTTAATGACTATCTATGGTCGCTAATTCTTGCAGTTAAGCCCTGCTATCAGCCTTACATCTATCTCAGTGAGGCTTAAAGCGGTGAGGGAATGGTGTTTTTACCATTGCCCAGTTCAGGTATACATGAATACAATACCGTTCCTAGTCGCTTCAAGCATCCCCTGGTTCTACGGAAATCAGCTACGGTAACTTATCATAGTACTTGTACGTTAGAAATTCCAACTTTTTGTCTCTTCGTCAGCCTGGTGCTCTCAAGACAAATGATTAAAACACCATATCACTCCATGCTAAGTCTGAAGGTGCTCTTGTGCATCTACTGCTTAACCATATGTATCCATTTTCAGTCTTTCGTCTGATGTCTTATTCGCTTCTTGTTCTGCACTTCGCAATATGTTGGCGCTGAGCTTTGCTGACTTGCCTGGGCGAACAGATCGTACCCATACCAGTCACTCTTGGAAGGCAGCCAGTTCGGAAACATTCCATCTATCTTGTTTAGCTTGGTCAACTTCATCACTGTGGATGTAACTTACGTGAGATATTTTCCGCTTAGTTCTTGGGGTGCGTCGAGAACGAGTTTGGCGATCACATACCCAGGCTGCTCTGGTCTGAGCAGCTTACCCTCTTTGTGGGCATTGAGGAACCTGCCACCCTCCTCGGGACCAAGCACATCCATATGACGAGACCGTAGCTCCTCTTGCATTGGAGTGTCTACCATGCCAGGCCGAAGTGCAATGGATGTAATTTGAGGTTCCTCCCGCGCTACTGTCATACTCAGATGGTTGAGCGCTGCTTTGCTTGCCCCGTAGAAACCCCATCCCGTAGTTGCTGAAGTTGCAGCACCGGAGGAGGTGAAGATAATTTTGCCTACAGACTCGCGGAGGTGCGGAATCGCCGCTTTTACCTGTCATTCGTGTCGTAGTTAGCCTTATACATAAAATGCCCAACAACTGCTTTCTTCCTTGTTCGCTCCGACGTAGAATCTGGCATGTCTGTTTTGTGGATGCAGTGATTCGGGTAGACTTACAAAACCCAATGCACTGATCAGGTTGATATCAAACCCTTTCTTCCACGCCTCAAGGTCGGCATCCTCAAGTCTCGTCACTGATCCCAGAACGCCGTGGTTAATCACCATGCCATCTAGTTTTCCAAATGCCGTAAGAGCAAGGGTGACAGCGGCCTGGCCCAGCGAGAGGTCAGCTGCGTCCCCCGCGAGTACTTCAACTCGTCCTGCATATTGTTCTTTAAGGCTCTGCAGCGGTTCGTGGCTGCGGGCTGTGATGACCAGATTGTTGGCCGGTTGTGACTTGAGCAGATACTCTGCCACTACGTACCCGATGCCTGTGGATGGCACTCAGCAAAAGAGAAGCAATGGTTGAAGACAGGGCACGGTAGCAGAGGGATCTGATGGGGTAGCTCCCTTACCTCTGGAAGCACCAGTGACGATAATCGTTTTCCCGGCCATGATTGGTGTAACTGTCCAATGGTTTTCAGGTCGTCGTCAATGTGGTCTACCTTATCCCTTTCCGATTGTCCGCAAATTCATCCTTTGAGCCCAGCAAAGTGGATCGTGCGGTATGACATCAGCAGCCTATTTGCTTTTTAAAAGTTTTGTGTACTATTAGGTAGGTGAATCCTTCCTGTAGCGCGAATGACGGTATAGAGACATACAAGGCACTTCTTAGTCTACACTCACGTAGTGTCGCATATATGAGAAATGAATATATCCCGGACTATCGATCCCGCTGCCAAACTTATATACTTGGAACCACGGCGTGTCCAGGAATAGCGGTCACAGCGTGTATATCCTTGTACGCACACATCTAACTTGCCCATGGAAATGGAAACACTAAATGTTAAAAAAGACACAGCTGCTTCTACCTTCAAGATTCCTACTTTTGATAAAGACTAGAATCCAAAAGACTCAAGCAACGACAGCTCCTATGTAAACCTAGGTTCCCCCAATTGCCGGCAGATAGACGAGAAAGAACCACTATATACCTGGATAGTGACCTATCCCTAGCCTAAGTTATCTTCAATCTTGCAGGATTGTCCACCCTGCGAAGCTAAACAGCGTCCTTATAAGTCGATATATACCTAGGAAGCTGGCGAGCGACACCGAGCTGAGTAGGAGAATGGAATCTAGAAGGTAATATAGCAATGCTAGTAACAGTGATAACAGTCCACGAGGAATATGAAATAATAGGATGTCAAAACAATAGCATAAGATTCCAGTGATTTACATACGTTCAGTCTCAGCAATGCGCAATCGAAGCAATTCCAAGTGATGCCGCGGCGTGACGTCATTGCCGACATTCGGCTCCGAGCTGTTTTCATTTGTTCTGTTTCAATAGCAGCACTGTACGTTTTTGTACTTCTACCAACGCCCTGACATCAATTGGGTCAGGAAGCAGTCATGTTTTGCGCAAGACCAGCTAACCGGCTACCATGCGTCTTACAAAGTGTTCGCCAAGCTATTGGGACCAATCCATGCGTGACGGCGTCCCTTGACCGGCGAAGGTTCATCTCCGCGTACGGCTATACGCAGGCGAAAGCTCTCGTGTACTCGAAATACGGCGAGCCCAAAGATGTGCTAGGGTGAGTTGACTGCTGTGCATCTAGATACCTCGAGAGCTGCTGTGGCTGACAAACGTATATCAGCCTCCATACCCATTCCATTTCACCGCCTCATGGCACGCAATGCAACGTCCGACTGCTCACAGCTCCCCTTAATCCTGCGGACATCAATCAGATCCAAGGCGTTTATCCTACTAAGCCCCCCTTTACCTCGGCTCTGGGGACCACAGACCCGTGCGCCGTCCCCGGCAATGAAGGCGCGTTTGAAGTAGTGTCCACGGGCTCAGGGGTCAAATCCCTACAAAAAGGCGACTGGGTGATAATGAAGCGCAGTGGCATGGGCACATGGCGAACACACGCCCAATTTGAGGAGTCACAGCTTCTCAAGATTGAAGACCGCACTGGCTTATCGCCGCTTCAAGTGGGCACAGTTAGCGTTAATCCGGTCACCGCTTACCGCATGATCAAGGACCACTGTGACTGGGACTGGATGCGTGCGGGTGAGGAATGGATTATCCAAAATGGAGCGAACTCTGGCGTCGGCCGAGCTGCAATTCAGCTTGCAAGGGAATGGGGCCTCAAAACGTTGAATGTGATCCGTGACCGGGGATCACAGGCTGAAACCGAGGCGCTGAAGAGCGAGCTCATGGCACTTGGCGCGACTGCGGTGATCACTGAATCCCAACTCCTTTCCAGTGGCACATTTCGCGAAATCATCCAGCGCTTAACGCGCAGTGGAAAGGAGCCCATTCGCTTAGCACTCAACTGTGTCGGCGGCAAGAATGCCACAGCGCTAGCTAAAGTCCTTGCACCCAACTCGCGTCTCGTCACATATGGTGCTATGGCGAAACAACCCCTAGAGTTGCCCTCGGGCCTTCTCATCTTTAAAAATATCATTTTCAATGGTTTCTGGGTCTCCAAGTGGAGCGATCAAAACCCCAATTTGAAACTAGACACCGTACGTGACGTCTTGCGCTTGACTCGCGATGGAAAGTTCAAAGACATTCCCGTTCAAGAAGTGAAATGGACGTGGGAGAAAGGGAACGACGAATTGGCAGAAGAGGTACAGGGGACCCTTGGTGGGATGAGAAGTGGGAAAGGGGTCTTCGTGTACGAAGGTGATTGAATGATGTTTCGTAATTTAAATTCCTGCTTGAAATCCTACTTGCTATATCACTAGGGGGGAATGCTGACTATTGTTGATTTGAATATGTAAACGTTGAATTGCTCGCTCTGCGGATGATGTATAGTAGCCTACGCATATTCGTATTTCGAAAGCCCGGCTTATGGATGTCAGTCTCCATATGCCGTATGCTTTAAAATGTTGATAAGAGAAGCAGCCGTGGGTCCTCCTCACGCACATCGTAGAACGTGCGGTTTGCAACCATTATAAAAGCACTGATCGATTTTCCTTACAAATAAAATCCCAGATTTCCTCGGGTGGCGTGGGGCACACCAGTCACACCATATGTGATTACAGGTAGGTTTCTGGCGGCGGTAAAGTAAACTTGTATATATAGCCCATCGTAGTTTGAATATAAGGATATGGGAATACTAAGCCGAGGCTGATGCATATTCTAGTTCAGTCTAGGACGCTTGAATATGCAACCTTTAATAATGCCTATAAAACAACCGACGAATAGCTAGGAGAAGTTAACAAATACGGCCGAGCAAACAGTCCCCTGAAATGCTAAACTATCAAGATTTAAATCAATCAAGCCTCTTCGCATTTCCAGTTCTTTTCTACCCATTGGATGATCAAGGCCAGCAACGTAGACCCTTCCATGTACACATCGGTATCCCTGTCAACATCGAGATCGAGTCCAACGAACTTGGCAGCGACGTCAATCCAGGGCTCTATGAAATCGATGTACGCCAAATCAACGACGTCTGGCTTGGGACCCAGGCTCGAGCCTTCGGCACCAATTGAGGGCTCGTAAGCTGGCACGGATGCCTGAATGCAATTCGGCACACGGTAAAAGTTAATTGGAGAGTGAACTGTATCATCTCCGTCGGACCCTCCATCGTCATTGGTGGTATAACCTGGCATTAGAACGGGATCAGGCGATGTTGGCTCCCCAGAAAGCGGATCCTGGTTCGAATAAGTCACTACTTGCCGGTCGTCTTCCACGACAATATCCCGAGATATGGCCTGCTGCTCTGGTGGCGAAAGGAAGGACGTTTGCGATCGTCTGATCGGCAAATTCTGCGATAAAATTTGTGGTTGTTTGTTGAGGACCTCCAGCATCTTGGTAGCTTTCTCATAGGGCACATCTTTGATGTACTTGAACCCAGAAATGAAAGGTGACAGTATAAAGGCTGTGTCCTGTGTGAAGGGGCCCTCGAAGATGTCGAACCTAATTCCCCCGGTGTTGACAATGGTTAATGCAGGATGAGCGCTGCGCTTGGACTCGTAAAGCGTCTCAGGGATAACTCTTTCCTCCAGCCAAGTATAAATGCTATGCTTGCTGGGGTACTTCGCCCTAGACATCCAGAGATTGTCTGGAGCACAACCATAAACAGAGTCAAGTTTTAGATCGTGCCTTGCTCTCCTAATCATGTCGGATACCTCGTTCCCAGCCTCGGTTGGAAATGTGGTTTCGTTGAGGCCGGTGTGATGATAAAAGGAAAACAGGTTGTTGTCAATATATTTTCGATTAAAAACGGGTGCAGCAGACGATTGATGCGGCTTATTTTTCGCTTTTCCTCCTGTTGATAAACCGCTAATCGACATAAAACCAATTGTTTCCATGAACCGGCCGCTTGCTAGGCCATAGGCTGTCGCGTCGTATCTTGCGTAATCTCGGATGTGATAGTGGCCTCCAAAAAACTGAATGGGTACATCCCATTGTACCGCTCTGATGGCCTTAAAAATGGCTTGGTACTCCCTTGATTGCACTGGAACGTGTCCGGCAACTAGAAAGAGGTCTACCTTGCTATCACGAATGGCCTCTTGAAACCATTCTTCTTTAACCGTGTCTTCCACAGGTTGTACAACAGTATTGTTGTAGTTGCCCTTAAAATCAAATAAAAAGCCAAACGCTACAATGCGAATGCCCTGCTTGTCAGTGGTAAACTTTTTGAAGCGAGGTGCCAGGGGCACAAGATCGCCTGAATTAGGATCAACGATATCGATATTAGACGCAAGATAATTGCCGCTGAAGTTCGGCACAGTGACCAAGAACTCATCTTCGGAAGAGTTGCGTTTGTACAGCTCATGGTTGCCAGAGGACAATACATCGATGTGCTGGCGTTTGAAGATGTCTGCGGTATAGCGGCCCTTGGGTTCAGAGCTGTCGTACAAGCCGTTGCCTTCTATGCGGTCCCCTGTATCAATTACGAGCAAATCGACGCCATAATCCGCAGCCTTTTCCCGCATACGAGTCGCGAAGGACACATAGTCGCCCCAGTCGGCCGAGTAAGAAGGTCTATTTGTACGAACTCAGCCAGGCCTGAACAACTGCAACTAGAATCTAGTAGACCAGGCAAAGGACATCACTCACTCCCGCAGATGGCCAGCTAGCCAGCCATGGGTATCAGTGGTGTGCAGGAAATTTAGCTGGCCCCAAGTGAGGTTGCGGAGAGGTGCGGGAATGGGTTTTGGAGCGGAGGGTTGGGCGGCAAAGGTCGCAGTGGAGAGGCCTAGGAGGACGAGCAGTGTTGAGTCAAACATGGTGGGCCACCCCCATCCCCTAGATTAAGTAGAATACGCACGAGAATAATGTCTTGTCTTTCTCTCTCTATGTATCACTCGCTTTCATCGTCGACGAAGCAGGAGAGAGGGAGCAACGTTCTCCCGGCGCCGAAGATAAGTATAGAATGGGAGCATTTCCCAGGCACACAAGGACGGGACACACAACATGGAATACGGAGGAGGTGCCTGGTAGCATCCACCTAAACAGCGTAAGCTTTGTCGTAATTTTCAACTCCAGAGGGTATTTTTCTTTCCCTTTCCCTCCGCGGTGCGCTTTGTATCTCTCTCTTCATCTTCGGACTGCGAGACCCTGCTGAGTCAGCCGCTGAGGCCCGACGCCAAGCCCGGCAGAATTTCCAGCGAAAGAATTGCTGAGCGTTGTTGAGATCTGCTGGATGAGACAGAAACACCACTTCTCGCCTCCTCTCTCCTTACTCTGCCCTCGCCTCTCCTAGTCGGCGTCTGCGCACCAATGGCTGCCCCCAGACTGTTCACGCCTGCAGCTCGTCTGCTCTCCTCGCGCTTTTCCTCCCCCGTTCGATCCGCTTTTCGGCCAGCCGTCTGCACTTCCGCCCTTCGACAAACCCGGCGGTATGCCACACCTAGCGGCGTTAAGGAGGTAGCTGTTCGTGATGCTTTGAACGAAGCCCTTGCAGAGGAGCTGTCCAGCAATGAGAAGGTATTCATACTAGGAGAGGAAGTTGCACAGTACAATGGCGCGTATGTGACAATACCGACCTCTGGTTGGTGGAGCCGTGTTTGCTCACCTGTATGATTTGTTTAGCTATAAAGTAACAAAGGGTCTTCTGGACCGCTTCGGTGATAAAAGGGTCATTGATACCCCCATCACTGAGGCGGGGTTTTGCGGTTTGGCTGTCGGAGCTGCCCTCGCCGGTCTGCACCCCGTGGTAAGCTTCAAATTGGTTCCATTCCTATGATTCAAGTGCTAATATGTGTACTTTGTTACGCCGTACCCTCCAGTGCGAGTTTATGACCTTCAATTTTGCCATGCAAGCCATTGATCAGATTATCAATTCCGCTGCTAAAACGCACTACATGTCTGGTGGCATCCAGCCGTGTAATATCACCTTCAGAGGTCCCAATGGTTTCGCTGCCGGTGTGGCCGCTCAACATTCGCAGGACTACTCAGCCTGGTATGGAAGTATCCCTGGCTTGAAGGTAGTTGCCCCGTGGAGCTCTGAGGACGCAAAGGGGCTTCTGAAGGCCGCCATCCGTGACCCTAACCCAGTTGTGTTCCTTGAGAACGAGTGAGTACACTGGTAGAATCTTTTTGTACAGATTCGCATTGTACTGATCGGTTCCAGGCTTATGTACGGCTCTGTGTTCCCTATGAGTGAAGCTTCGCAGAAGGACGATTTTGTTCTCCCCTTGGGAAAGGCAAAGATTGAACGCCCAGGAAAAGATGTAACTATTGTGTCTTTATCCCGCTGCGTTGGACAAGCGATGAACGCTGCGGCAGAGATGAAGAAGAAGTATGGCGTTGAAGCAGAGGTTATCAATTTGCGATCGGTGAAGCCCCTCGATGTCGAGACGATCATTAAGTCTGTTAAGAAGACCGGTCATCTGATGTCCGTCGAATCCGGATTCCCCATGTTCGGTGTCAGCTCCGAGATACTGGCCTTGTCGATGGAGTATGCTTTTGACTACCTCCAAGCACCGGCTGTCCGGGTTACAGGTGCGGAGGTGCCTACCCCCTACGCAGTGAAGTTGGAGGACATGAGTTTCCCTCAGGAGGACACCATAGTTTCCGCTGCTGCCAAACTACTGCGCGTGTAGAGCTTCATCTTACATTTCTGTTCTGGAATACGTATTTGTGCCGTTACTTGCGACCCAAGCTGGCGAATGGCAGGGGTAGCTTTTGACATATACCACTGTGTGTTTACCTATCCAGCCTTTCCTTTTACTCTAGGAGTTCCCCCGGGATCCTCTGCTTGTTTTCCTCTAGAAATTTGTACAACAAGACCTCTAGCAATTTCAAGCTTCTTCATTCTATTTTTTCCACTAAAAAAAATGTATTCCATTATTTATTCTTTATATACATCTACGGCGTAAGGCGCCAGGGCCTACCTAGGGCTGTGGCTAGAGGCTGGCTTAGGCTAGAAACATAGTGGACGCGCAGAAGTACTCAATGCTGTGTGCCGTCTTCTTAGCGGGATGTCTTGAAGGCCACGGCTTTAGTCGTGATCAGATGCGTGCGGTGGATCAAGATCCAACCTGACAATTCTGCTCCAGCTCCATCCACCGACCGCGCTCTTCTTGATGAGCACTCTGATTCCAACAGTGTGACCCTTCTTTTTAATGATCTTGAGGGCTTGCAAGTGCGTGTTCCGCAGCCTCAGCAAGGTCACCCTGGAGCCGGGATTAATGACAAGACCGACTTGTATGACGAGCCCCGCTGCTTGTTGGACGACTGCCGATCCACTTCCGAGGCACTGTGTAGTTCATATTGGCCAGCAGCTCTCGAAATTGTCGCGCGGCGCACTGCGGGCAAGTGTACATCGCGTCTGTCTACCGCCGGGCTCGTAAGCCATGTCAACCCGTTATTCATTAGTTTATTTCTCACGGCTGGAGGATGATGTGGTTTTAAAGCAGCTTTCCGGGGCAGCTATTCCTCCACCTACAAACATAAAGATAATACCACGAAAGAAAGACGAGGCTAACCGAGATGGACGGATACTACGATGGGTAACAAAAGCGAAAGGTAAAAAGATGTAGGGAGGGGGTTCCGAGATGGAAGAAGTTTGTACCCGACGTGCTGGATGCATATCATATCAAACATTACATGTCACGTCTGCGCCCCTATGGTTCGGCCCTGGGAAGAAGACAACATACACGAGGCCGCTCTGATCAGGATTGTTAGTTGGAAAATTACAGGGCGGCCCAGCTAGGATTGAGTCCATAAAACCATTCTGCATTACCATTTGTGGCAGGTTATCCTGCCAGGTGCTGATCTTTCGATAACCACTCCTGGCGCACACTGTCCCAGAGGATGAAGGCATTAATTAGTTTTTTTTTTTTTTTTTTTTTGGGGGGGGGGGGGGGGGGGGCGTTGAGACCGTCCGTTTCCTTCAGGATACCTCTAGCTCAGCAGTCTCGTGCGTGCAGATGGTGATATTACTTAGATACCAGATCCTTGAAGTTATTCTCTCTCATCCCCGTCCCCTTAAAACTAGTTTAGTCATTTGGTGTGGTAGAGTTACAAGGTATCTGCAAATCTAATATACGGCAAACTGAATAATGCGCGCTCTAGGCACATGGAACCCGACCTTGAAAAAGCCTAACAACTCACCAGGTAAGTTCCTAGCACAGGTATCGCGCGATAAATCCTATCCCAATTCCTCGCTTCCCATCCACTGCCCGATCCTCCGCGGCCAACAATGCCTAAACCCCCGGCAAGCCATAGACCAGCCCCGGCAAGCGTGACCCCCCTAAGTACCCAGTCATTCCTATCTGCCCGAGACCCCTGACATTCACCATTTGCACTAGTAGTTGTCTTTGACACAGCTCCCCTTGTGGATCGCTTCCAATCTATCCAGCGCGCCCAACCGCCCACGAAATGCGATATACTTATGCCGACAAATACAACATACCCGACACCCATAAACCAAGGCGCTTTAGCTATTCCGTGAGCCACAAACCCTAATCCGACGCCAGAACTTCCTCCTTCAACATACAAAGGGGCAAGTCTATTCACTAGCACATGCGCGCCAAGTAGTGGAACAAGAGCGTAACCTAAACGCGCCTGGACGCTCGGTAATTTCCAGCTGCGAAATTTACGACGTTGCGCCCTGGATTCGGCGCCATATAACCAAGCGCGTCGTGCTTGGCGGAGGCAGCGGAGTACTATGCCGGATGTTACATGTGCGAGGATTGGAACGGTGAGTAGAAGCGGCTCAAGTGAGGGGGATTGGTATATCGGGCGTGTAAGAAGGAGGAAAGTTTCAGAGGACTGAACCGATCGCGTTGCGAGGGGAATCAAGGAGGTGTTTGCAAAGTGAAGGCCAATAAAAAGGGCGGGAGGGTAAGTCGAGTATTTTTGAATCGAGAACACTGTGAGGATGTCAGCTTAAGCCGTAATATCTACCTGGAGAGTGACAGAAAAGTCGAGCGGGGTCAAGAAGACAGGACATACACCAAGACTCCGCCCGCCGTCCGCTGGCGCGGAGGTTTATGCCCAAGAAACGCAGCGGTTGCGCTGAAGATTTAATGCCTGCGAACTCCGGGAAATACCCACCACTCGTCCCAGCTGAAGTTGATTGTTCAGTCGATGGCGACGGCTCCAGTTCATACAGAGAGAGCCTGCGGTCGTCTTGTTCATCTCCAGCGCTGGGATGCTGGCTGCTCATCGCAGGCCTTATTGTAGCACCCTTTGTCTTAGAAATCAATCCCGACGATTGACTATCAGATAGATGATTGCTCCCGTTAAACCAGGGGTGTAGCTTCGTCGGTTGACAACGTAGGTAGCATGTAGGCACACTCGGTTGCAGCAGTCTGATGACGATGATGGTCGGTACTGTATCGTATCTACAGGAATATTGCTCTTCTCCACAACGGCACAGTACATTCCCCAAAAGCTATTCAGATAGGTGTCCCTGGTCGACTTACTGGCATAGTCCACGTTCAAAACATTAGAATCTCCTTTTATTTTGCCTATCATGCCACCAGTAAGCAATACTGTATCCCTCATGCTACTGGTAATCGACAGCCAGCGTCTCTCTAACCCCTGACTCTGAAACAGCGCCATTTCACAAATCCAGCTCCAAAAGTCTGTCAAACCTACTTGTCTATTATATCTGACTCTGCCTGCTGATGTATTTTTGTCCGCGGACTTTTAGACTGACTCTGCCCGCTCGGCGCTAACTTCCTTCCACTGCGCGCTCTGCAATAAATCCTACTCACGCCATCCGGAATACGAAGCCCACATTTCTTCATACGACCATCAACACAAAAAGCGTCTGCGTGACTTGAAACAGCTATCACGCGACCCCAATGCTGCCGAGCGCGCTCGGAAAGCGGAGCGCAAGGCTGATGCCGAGGCGGGGTTGGTGGTTGTAGATGCGCCTGTGGTCGGAAAGACCACTGGCACCTCATCGGGCGGAGCGGGTGGTTTTAAGAAGGGAGGTTTCAAGAGCTCATTTACAACGATTGGCGGCCCTGGAGGAACTGTAAACGCGAAGAATGTTTTGGGAGATGAGGAAGATGACGTTACTGAGCAAAAGGCCCAGCGTACTACCTCGGGGACAAACGCAGATGAGAATCTCAATACGCAACGGAGCCTAGAAAGTGACACGGATGAAGAGTACGCAGACGTTGATGCCTGTGCTGGCGGCGGATATTACGACCCAAGGTCGCCTACGGATTGTTATGCGCATTGCTCGGGGACGAGGAGACTTGGCCGTGTGGGACAATAATCTACGAGCTGCTCCTATACATTTGATGTGCGTCGCTCCACACTTTCTCTGTATGCGCAGACCGCATGAGCATGTTTTGACATGTTATCATATTTCGCGGAGTGTATTGAAAGGCAACATCAATGAAGCCGGGGACTATATTAGTTGTGAGCCTACATCAACGCCCGTGGAAGGCTCTGTATTCTCTCCCATATCTCGAGAGACCAGTGCGGTGAATGCAAGTTACAAAGGTCGGCCATCGACTCCCTCAGTGGTAATTTTCACCTCCTCAATCTCCCCGTCCTCGCCGAAGTACATCCTATCAATACAAGTGACGCGATGATCCCGTGCATCGTCGTCGCTGAACCGTCGATGGTATACTATATAATAATCGTCCCCAACCCTGAAGACGCTATTATGGCCTGTGCTTGTTCCAACACTCGCATCACCGCTGAGGATCTTGTTGGGTTCTCCGTCAAACGGACCCATGGGGCTGGTTGCTGTCACATAACTCACACCGTATGAGTTATCACCCCAGCTTGGTGGGAAATTTTCAGCTTGTGTCCCGTATGTCCTTGACTCACAACCGAAAATACAAAAAGGGAAATATAATACATACCCGCCGACGCTATACATATAATAGTAAATCCCGTTCCTCTTCAACATCCATGGACCTTCAACATAATCCTTGGGTGTAATTTCCTTGAACTCGCTCTTGAACGAAACCATATCATCGTCCAGCTCTACCACAACGTTATGGCTCCAGCCCCCATAATAGAGATAATTGCGGCCATCGTCGTCGATGTAAATGTCGGCGTCAATAGGCTCAGCTCCAAACTTGACGTCTCCGATCAATGGTTTCCCTAGAATATCAACGTACGGCCCGGCTGGGGAGTCTGACCTAGCGACCCCAATACCCGCGCCGTCTCCTGCGGAGAAGTACATGTAGTAAGAGCCATGCTTCTCGGCGACGGACGGCGCCCATGCGGCGCGGTTTGTGCTCCAGGGTATATCATCAAATTCCAAGATGTGTGAGTGTTTGGTCCATGTGATTAGGTCCGGTGAGGAGAAGGCGTCAAAATATGTCTGGTTCTCGTAGACCGTTGACACTGTGGGATAGATGAAGTACTTCCCATCATAAATACGAGCTTCTGGATCAGCGTACCAGCCGTCGAGGATTGGATTGCCCGACTTGACAAGGGGGTTTTGATCGATAGGTTCAGTCATGGCTAAACCGACAAGCAGTAGGAGCCATGGAGAGAGAATGGGCAATAGCTTAGAGTGATTAGACATGAACAGACTGAGCAATTGCTGTTTCTGTAATAGAAGGGTAGACCAAGCCATGCTGTTAGTTCCACAACCAGCATAGTTGTTATAACCTGGCACATACGACATATATCAACAGGCGAAAAATACAGAGCCAGGTTCAGACTGCGTCGGCCAGCCTTTATAAGCCCACAGATTCGCTAATTAGTACGAGGACAACCCCGCCTGGGCACAATATGAACATCTGACTGCAAGGTTGCCGATTAAATGCAACCCAAATATACTGCACGCACCCGTACATAGCACATGCTGCCCCAACTCCATAGTATCCCATATTTAAGGCGGTTTATGACCCTGCTGTGCTCAACTCCCCACCAGGCCCCTAGACTACCTGGTGACTATTCTGTTAAATCGTAGATGTTACCATCCAGGCCCTTATCCTTACATCCCCTCTCGAGTAGGGCTGCCGGTGCAATGCAATGCAATGTGATGTAATATAGGTCCCTGTATTTTTTATTGTATATTGCATTGCATTACACCAGTAAGTCCCAGCTATATTGCTGTTACAGTAAAAAATAAAAAAGCTTATTGTATTGTATAGCTAAAATACATGTAAGCACACGAGCTGTTTAGCGTGCTTAGTTATTGCCAAGCGTTTTTGGATTTTACAACCCCCTCGGCCTTACGGCCCTATTTTAATACTATATAGCTTGTAGGCCGGTGAGCCGATTCTTTATTTAAATCCTTATCTATATACCTTCTAGACAGGTAAACCGATTCCTTATTTAAATCTTTATCTATATAGTTTATAGGCCGGTGAGCTAATTCTTTATTTAAATCCTTATCTACTAAGCTTACAGGCAGGTAAGCTAATTTTTAAGTCACCTAATGCAGGTTTAAATAAATTAGAGAAAGGTAAAAGCAAGCTAATTAAAAGCAAGCTTGGCAAGTTTTAATTTTTAGAACCTCTTTATATTGTTATAGAGTTTAAATATAAATATACCTTTATTTATTTATAGTACACCCCTAAATATTTTTTATATACCTCTAAGTATAAATATTATTTAATTAAGTAATTTAGAGGTTTTTTCTATACTAAAAACCTTAGTAATTTAATTATAGATTTAAATAATTTCTTTAAATTCTTAACTCTATAATTATTTTATATAGTAATTACTATATAAACTAGACATTGTAATAATAATAATAATAATAATAAATTAATACACCCTGAGCCTTAAGGGCCATTGGAAGCTGCTGGACTAGTATATATATACTTTATTGAGCCTGCTTTCTTAATATTAAGCCTACCCAGTATTCCTGTGCAGTTAGGAATTGACAGTTCTTCAAAATAAAACAAGTAGAGCAACAATAAACAAAATAACTAGTACAAGTATAAAAGGTTATACAAAATAAACAAAATAAAATAAAACTAATAAAGAGAGTAAATATTATAGAACTTTTAGTATACAATAAAGAAAAACTATTGCCTATTTTAGCTATACAAAGAAAAGAAAAGAGAGGTATAATAGAAATATATAGAATAAAATAGAAAAGAGAGAGATATAGAAATAGAAAAAGGTAAAGTAAAAGTAGAAGAAAATAGTACAATAAAAAAATAAAAGCAATATAAGTAAGTAGGCTACCTTCTATATTCTATAGAATAAAGAATTTACTAAATAGAACTATAGTAGAATTCTCTATTAAAGCTACTATTTAGTTAGGTAGTTAATTTCCTTTATACTTTCTAAGAGCCTTTTAAAGTCTATAGAGCCTGTTTAAGCCTTTAAGGCTTTCCTTTTAAAAGTATATTTCTTACAGTATATAGTAATATAGACTGGAGTCTCTTAATCTCTTCTATAAGAGTATAGAGGGCTATTATAGCTAGGAACCCCTTATTTATAGAGAAAAGTAGCTAGACCAATCTTTCTAGTTCTAAGCTATATAGCTAGAGAGTACTAAGCTTTTTAAAGACCTCTATAGAGATTTAGAGGTCTAGAATCTAGAGTTAGGTAGTAGTAGTTAATTCTAAGGTTTAGTTCCCTAGTAATTCTACTCTATTTCTTTCTCTAGAAAGCTAGTATTGCCTCTCTAGCTTAAGATTTACTAGAGGACCTATTCTTTTACCTTAATTTATTCCTTAGCTAGAGATTCCACCAATTCTCTATAGTTTTCTCTAGATACCTAATCTTTCTATTAAGCTAGTTCCAGTATTGGTGGTTTCTTGGTTCTTAAAGCTTTATCTAAATTTTAAGGTATTTCTCTTTAATAAGGTTTTTAATCCTTGTACCTGCTATTTTCCTTCTATATAGAGTAACCTGGGTATCCAAAACTAGGTTTAGGGGGGCAATTCCAGTACCTGTTTTCAATATATAGATTAAAGTAGCTCTAAAACCTTTACTAACTATTCTTAGAGCATTGTTTTGGAAGATTTCTAGCTTTTTAGCCAATCCTTTGGAATTTCTATCTAGGGTAGGTGTATGCCAGGCTATAGAGGCATAGATAATTACTGGTAGAACTACTGTTTTATATAGTAGTCTACCTTTCTTTAATAGAATACCCTAGGTAGAGCCAGTTAATCTAGCCAATGTATTAGTTTGGGTAGCTAGTTTTCTCTCTATTGCTTTATAATGCTGTAACTAATTTAACCTAGAATCTAGAAATAGACCTAGAATTCTAAGACTCTCTTATAGTTAAATAGTTATATTGGTTCCTTCTAAAACTAGTAGTCTTCCAAGGTTAAACCTTCTAGTATTTCTTAAAAAATACATTAGAGAGTACTTTTTAGGGGCAAACCTAGCTCTATATCTCTTTGCCCAGGCAATATACCTTCCATGGACTCTATTTAAGGCTCTAGTAGTCTGTTTAGTAGACTTTCTATAGGCTATAATGTTTATATTATTACTAAAGCCTATACTTAATACTTTCTGGTGCTCTGGATTGCATAGATCCACCAATTTAGCATTATAGAAGAGAAATAGAATTATAGATATACAAGACCCCTAAGGAGTTCCAGTATAGATATTAAAGGTTTTAGAAGCCTTATTTTTAAACCAAAGAATAGAGGCTCTATTCTATATAAAGCTACACGCCGGAATCCAAACCCAGTCAATTCTTGGAATTTTACATTAAAAATAGGTTCAATCGAAAGCCTGTCTCTTACAGAGGCTACTGTCCAAATTTTAGGCCAATCGGCCCTGTATTGGGGGTGCTGTTGATGAAAAGGTGATTTTACCAATCCATTAACAGAAGAAGGACATTTTCCTTCACCACACCCCTAATACTAGTCCAAATCTCTTGGAAATTGGATACCGCGTACACCTATATTAGCCAAACAACATATCTAAATTTCAGAACCATGCAACCGATATTGCCTTCCCAAACCACAAGCAAAAAATTTTTACCCCAAACCAGTAATTCTGGTGTTCCCAGCCATTCACACCAAGTACCTTTTCTGCGCCATACACTACAAATGCTACACAAACTGCAGGAGCAGTACCCCCCTTTTATTACTCCAGTAACTAACCCTTCTACTAACCTCTCTATCAATCTTTTCTACTTTTCTTACTATACCCAAAAGGCTTTACTACAGTTTGTATTGGCCTTAGTCCTGTTTCTACAATCACAGGCTTAAACAAGACTGCTTAGTTTAATAGTTCTCTGCAAAAACTATTACCCAGTTTGGCTGTTTTAGGTCTATAAAATAGAATGTACCACCTTTTACTAGTTTTAACTTACTAAAACTAGTCTAGTTCTACTAGTGGACCTGGTTTAGCCCAGTATTAGTTAAGAACTAGCTTTATTCCTTAGGGAGACCTTTTTCTTTGTTTAGTCCTTTCTTACTAGCTTTAGTTCTAGAACTTTAGCTAGATTAAGGTTTTTCTCTGCTTTTCTAGACCAAAAATAGAGGTATTAGCACTGCCCCTTTTCCTTTAACTACTATTTTACTTTTACTAGTTATACACCTATTTCTATCTCTACTAGTGCCTCGGTGGTATAGCCACTGGTACAGTAGCTTTAGATTTAGATATTTCTAGTTGGTTTTTAAAGTTTTCCCTCCAAAGAAGCTTCTGGGATTGGTAATTCCCCTCCAAAATAAATTACTGCTAGAATAGCTTTTAAAGCTTAATTCTAGAAATATTTTTCCCCCCTTTTTGTATACACTACCTACCCTTCCTTTTGTAAAGTTTTCTACCTTTTGCTTAAAAAGGTATTTAGTTTACTAGTTCTCTCTAAAAACTAGTAAAGTATAGTAAGCTTGCAAGGCAATTTACCTTAGTTTACTACTTCTAAGCAAAAAGTTAGTACCACTGCAGCCAGAATCCTTTCCCTAGCTAGTAAACCTAGTATTTCTAGCTAAAATGCCTACTCCATTGAATACAGGCAGCTTCCAAAGCTTAGGGGAGAGTCCCCAGAGAATTGGAGCAAAGCCAGTAAACCCAAAAGCTAGAAATTTAGCTTAGAAAAGAAAGAACCTTAGTTAAGCTATTATAACTATGCAAGAAGGAATTAACTTAGTTCTTTAAGATCTAGGCCCCAACCACAATAGGGTTACCAAGCTTTAAGCAGGACTAGGCCAATTTGGCCTGGAGGCTCTAAAAACAATATTAGAGTAACCTCCACCCCCCTAGCCTCTAATCTCTACCCCCCAGAGCCTCCCTAGCTATACTAGTATAGCAAAAACTGGAATCCCTCCAAAGGAGAAGCTCCCAACCCCCCAGTAGCTTAGAGAGCTAAAGATTAGAAGCCTAGCCCTAGCTAAACTTCTAGCTACTATTCCACATACTACAGCCCTTGCAAAGATCAATAAAACTACCAAAAAGCATGGAATTAGACTTTTCTTAGGAGCTAGAAGACTAGCTAGCTCTAAGATTATTCTAGTGGCTAAGAATGCAGCTACCAAGGATAGAGCTAAAGCAAACAAGGTATGGCTTAATGCCTTTGGTAAGCAAGAGAAAAACAAGGTCTATACTAGAAGGTATACAGTTCTAGTGCATGGGGTACACAAAGAGGCCTTTAAACAGGACCAGCAAGAAATTGAAAAAGCCAATATTCTAAAGTATAACCCTAATTTTAAAGGGTTTCTTAGGATTCAGCAATTCCACTGGAGAAGAGCTACTCTAAAGAATACTAAGAAGTCTAGCTCTATACTTCTAGATCTCCAAACCCCTAAGCAAGCTAACTACCTAATTAACAATGGGCTAGTTATTAAGAATAAGCTTAAAACTGTAGAGCTATTTAACTCTATATACCTAGTTTCTAGGTGCTATCACTGCCAGGGGTATAGCCACCAAGCTAGGTACTGTACTAAAGCCCCCAAATATAGCTTCTGCTCCAAAGGAGACCATAGATTTAAGTATTGCCCCCTAAAGGGAGACCTCTCAAGAGCTAGGTACTCTAATTGCCAAGGAAAATACACCTCTGGAGATATACAATGCCCTAAATATAAGGTTAAAACAGAGAGAATAGCTTTAGCTAAAGAGAATAAGCCTAAATTCTTTGCTAGCAGGCAGGAAAACAAGCTTCCAATCCAATTAGGGGAACCAACACCTTTTGAAGCATCCCAGCTCCAATCTAGTAGCAAAAGGACTAGGTTAGAACCTTCCACCCAGGCTACTAGAAAGAGAGGAAGGCCTTTAGGTCTAGAGATTGCCCAGAGAACTGCTGCAAATTTCCATTCAAGAATAGAGACACTATTTCAGGCTAAATCCCAGAATCAGGCTGAATTAGCAAGTGAAATGGATACCACAGAGGAGAATCCAGAGGCAAGCCAGAATCCCTCCAATTCTCAATGAAGGTGGCTCAATATAACACTCACCTAAGAGATAACATTATGTATAGAATAGTAGGAGATCCACAGTTCTCTAGCTTCTACTTTATAGCTATACAGGAACCTTGGAAGAGTACTAGACTATTTTAAACTATAGGAAGGTCTAGTACTCAGTGGCTACCTCTATATCTAGATAAATTCCATACAAATGCCTGCTTCTTGTTAAATACCTCTCTATGCAAACCTGGAACCTGGTCAATAGATTTTCCATGTCCAAATATTGCAATTCTTACAATTTTGGAAGAAGGGAAAGAGATTAAAGTTATAAATATATACTTACCACCCCCAGAGTCCTATAGAACTATAGATAGGCTCTCCCCTATCTATAAGCTTTAAGAATTAGAACTAAATACAAGCTCTAATATTCTACTGGGAGACTTTAATCTTTACCATTCTCTTTGGAATGCTATGGAATCCACTAAAACCCATAAAATGGCAAAAGATCTATTGGAAATTATAGCTAGTTTAGGCCTGGAGCTGCTTACCCCCTCTAAAATACCTACATAGATCAGGCATCCTTCTAAAACAACTATTAATCTATCCTTTGGCTCTATAGATATAGCAGATAAGCTTATCTCTATATCTGCCCCTGGGAATCTTCAGCATGGATCTGACCACATGCTTATAGCATTGGATTTTAACCTAGAAACAGTGCTAGACCAGCTAAATCAAAGCAGGTGTAAATAGAAGGAGGCCAACCAAGAAAAGGTTTAAAATCTAGCCCAGGATATCTAGTTTCCAAATAGCCTAAATAGCAGGGAAGAGGTAGAGCAGTATACCTTCTATTTACAGCAAAAAATCCTTAGTATTGCTAAGATTACTGTTCCAAAAACAAGAGAAAACTCCAAACCAAGCCAAAAAGCTACTCCCTAGTGGAATCAAGAGATTGCTAGTTTAATTCAGGAAGAGAGAAGCCTTAGGGCAAGGGCTGCCTACCCAGACCTAGTTAAACAAGCTGCCAAAGCCAAGAAAAAGGCCATTAAAGAGTCTAAAAGATTCCAATTTAGATAATTTACCCACAGGCTTAGAGAAGATAGAGCAGTTTTGTGGAAACTAGCAAGGTAGGGAAGACTAAGGAGCCACTTACCTATAGAGCTACCCTTAGTTCCCTCTTTAAAGACTAGCAATGGAGAGATAGCTACTATACACCAGCAGAAATCTTAGGAATTTGCAAACCAATTCTTCCCCCAACTTCTAGAGGCAGATTTAGAAGATATAGAGAAGGATATAAGCTTTCCAGCTGCTTTAGAGAACCTAGAGCCCCCTACAGAAAAAGAGATTGGCCAATTTATAAAGGCAACAGCCTCTTGGAAAGCCCCTGGCCTAGATAGTATTCCTAATGGATTTTTAAAAGCCTTAGGACCTTCCCTCTATAAACCAATGCAAATCCTTATAGAGGGATGCTAGAATTGGCAGTACTATCCAAAGATTTTTAAAACTGCTAAAACAGTGGTTTTAAGAAAACCTGGGAGGCCAGACTACTCTATAGCTAAGGCATAGAGGCCTGTAGTACTTCTAAATACCCTGGGAAAGGTTATAGAAGGAGTTACAGCTAGGAGGCTCCAGAATATAGCTAAGAAATATAGTCTTCTTCCTGCTACCCAATTTAAAGCTAGAAAAGGGCATTTAACCACCCATGCTTTGGACCTACTACTGGGTGCAATTAGAACTGTATGGCAGGGAAACCCATTGGAGAGAGGTATAGCCTCTATTCTTTCTTTGGATATAACTGGAGCCTTTAACTATGTTATTCCAGACAGGCTAGTCTATATTCTAAAGAAAAAGGGTATTCCAGAGTCTCTAGTAGGTTGGGTTAGAAGCTTTATGCAGGATAGAGCCTCTATTCTTTGGTTTAAAAATAAGGCTTCTAAAACCTTTAATATCTATGCTGGAACTCCTTAGGGGTCTTATATATCTGCAATTCTATTTCTCTTCTATAATGCTGAATTGGTGGATCTATGCAATCCAGAGCACCAGAAGGTATTAAGTATAGGCTTTAGTAATAATATAAACATTATAGCCTATGGAAAGTCCACTGAGCAGACTACTAGGGCCCTAAATAGAGTCTATGGAAGGTATATTGCCTGGGCAAAGAGGCATGGGGCTAGGTTTGCCCCTGAGAAGTACTCTCTAATGCATTTTTCAAGAAATACTAGAAGGTTTAACCTTGGAAAACCACTAGTTTTGGAGGGAACCAATATAACTATTTAACCACAAGAGAGTCTTAGAATTCTGGGTCTATTTCTAGATTCTAGGTTAAATTGGTCACAGCATTACAAAGCAATAGAGAGGAAATTAGCCACCCAAACCAATACATTGGCTAGGTTAACTGGCTCTACCTGGGGTATTCCATTGGAGGAAGGTAGACTACTATATAAAACAGTGGTTCTACCAGCAATTACCTATGCCTCTATAGCCTGGCATACACCTACTCTGGATGGAAATTCCAAAGGATTGGCTAAGAAGCTAGAGACCTTCCAAAATAATGCTCTAAGGATAGTTAGTGGAGGTTTTAGGGCTACTCCAATCCATGCATTGGAAACAGGCACTGGAATTGCCCCCCTAAACCTAGTTTTGGATGCCCAGGTTGCTCTATATAGAAGGAAAACAGCAAGCTCTAGGATTAAAAACCTTATTAAAGAGAAATACCTTAGAATTCAGACAAAGCTTTAAGAACCAAGGAACCACCAATACTGGAACCAGCTTAATAAAAAGATTAGGCATCCAGAGGAAACTTTAGAGAATTGGTGGAATCTCTGGCTAAGGAATGGATTAAGGCAAGAGAATAGGTCCTCTAGCAAATCTCAGGCTAAAGAGGCAATACTAGCTTTCTGGAGAAAGAGATAGAGTAGAGTTACTAGGGAACTAGACCTTAGAATTAACCACTACCACCTAACTCCAGATTCTAGACCTCTAAACCCTTATAGAGGTCTCCAAAAAGCTCAGTGCTCTCTAGCTATACAGCTTAGAACTAGAAAGATTGGTCTAGCTGCTTTTCTCTATAAACAAGGGATTCCTGGCTATAATAGCCCTCTATGCTCTTGTGGAAGAGGTCAAGAAACTCCAGTCCATGTTACTATATACTGTAAGAAGTATACCCTAGAAAGGGAGGCCTTAAAGGCTCAATCAGGCTCTATTAACTTTAAAAGGCTCTTGGGAAGTGCAAAGGGAATTAACCACCTAACTAGGTAGTGGCTCCAACAGAGAATCCTGCCACAGTTCTATTTAGCAAATTCTTTGTTCTATAGGATATAGAAGGCAGCCTGCTTGCTTGTATTGCTGTTATTCTCCTTATTGTACTATTTTCTTCTACTTTTACTTTATTCTTTCTATTTCTCTATCTCTCTCTCTCCTTTTCTATGTTATTCTATATATTTCTACTATACCTCTCTTTTCTTTTCTTTGTATAGCTAAAATAGGCAATAGTTTTTCTTTATTATATACTAAAAGCCCTGTACTATCTATTCTCTTTATTGGTTTTTCCTTTATTTTGTTTGTTTTGTATAACCTTTGTATTCTTGCAAGTTATTTTGTTTATTGTTGCTCTATTTGTTTTGTTTTGAAGAACTGTCAATTCCTAACTGCACAGGAATACTGGGTAGGCTTGATGCTGAGAAAGCAGGCTCAATAAAGCATGTATATACTAGTCTAGCAGCTCCCAATGGCCCTTAAGGCTCAGGGTGTATTAATTTATTATTATTATTATTATTATATTATTATTATTCTATATAAAGCTTCTAACCTAGCCTACTAGAGACTCTGGAATACCCTTTTTCTTTAGAATATAGACTAGCCTTTCTGGAATAATATAGTTAAAGGCTCTAGTTATATTTAAAGAAAGAATAGAGGCTATACCCTTCTCTAGTAGATTTCCCTACTATATAGTTCTAATTACACCTAGTAGTAAATCTAAAGTATAGATAGTTAAATAGCCCTTTCTAGCTCTAAATTAGGTAGTAGAAAGAAGGCTATATTTCTTAGCTATATTCTGGAGTTTTCTAGCTATAACCCCTTCTATAACCTTTTCCAGAGTATTTAGAAGTACTACAGGTCTCTATACTTTGGCAATAGAGTAGTCTAGCCTTCCAGGCTTTCTTAAAACTACTATTTTAGTAGTCTTAAAAATCTTTAGATAGTATTGCTAATTCCAATATCCCTCTATAAGGATTTATATTGGTTTATAGAGGGAAGGTTCTAGGGCTTTTAAAAATCTATTAGAAATACTATTTAGGCCTAGAGCTTTCCAGAAGGCTATTACCTTTATAAATTAGCCAATCTCTTTCTCTGTAGGGGGCTCTAGGTCTTCTAAAGCAGCTAGAAAGCTTGTATCCTTCTCTATATCTTCTAAATCTACCTCTAGAAGCTAGGGAAAGAATTAGTTTGCAAATTCTTAAGATTTCTACTGATATATAGTAGCTAGACCTCCATTATTGGTCTGTAAAGAGGGAACTAAGGGTAGCTCTATAGATAGGTAGCTTTTTAGCCTTCCCTACCTTGCTAGTTTCTACAAAGCTACTCTATCTTCTCTAAGCCTGTAGATAAATTATCTAAATTAGAATCTTTTAGACTCTTTAATAGCCTTTTTCTTGGCTTTGGTAGCTTGTTTAACTAGGTCTGGGTAGGCAGCCCTTACCCTAAGGCTTCTCTCTTTCTAAATTAAACTAGCAATCTCTTAATTCTACTAGGGAGTAGCTTTTTGGCTTAGTTTAGAGTTTTCTCTTATTTTTAAAACAGTAATCTTAGTAATACTAAGGATTTTTTGCTATAAATAGAAGGTATACTGCTCTACCTCTTCCCTACTATTTAGGCTATTTAGAAACTAGATATTCTAGGCTAGATTTTAAACCTTTTCTTAATTGGCCTCCTTTTATTTATACCTGCTTTAATTTGGCTGGTCTAGCACTGTTTCTAGGTCAAAATCCAATGCTATAAGTATATAGTTAGATCCATGCTAAAGATTCCCAGGGGTAGATATAGAGATAAGCTTATCTGCTATATCTATAGAGCCAAAGAATAGATTAATAGTTGTTTTAGAAGGATACCTAATCTATATAGGTATTTTAGAGGGGGTAAGTAGCTCCAGGCCTAAACTAGCTATAATTTTTAATAGATCTTTTGCTATTTTATAGGTTTCAGTAGATTCTATAGTATTCCAAAGAGAATAGTAAAGATTAAAGTCTCCCAGTAGAATATTAGAGCTTGTATTTAGTTCTAATTCTTAAAGCTTATAGATAGGGGAGAGCCTATCTATAGTTCTATAGAACTCTGGGGGTGGTAAGTATATATTTATAACTTTAATCTCTTTCCCTTCTTCCAAAATTGTAAGAATTGCAATATTTAGACATAGAAAATCTATTAACTAGGTTCTAGGTTTATATAGAGAGGTATTTAACAAGAAGCAGGCATTTGTATAGAATTTATCTAGATATAGAGGTAGCCACTAAGTACTAGACCTTTCTATAGTTTAAAATAGTCTAGTACTCTTCCAAGGTTTCTGTATAGCTATAAAGTAGAAGCTAGAGAACTATAGATCTTCTACTATTCTATATATAATATTATCTCTTAGGTAAGTGTTATATTAAGCCACCTTTATTAAGAATTAAAGGAATTCTGGCTTACCTCTAAATTCTCCTCTATAGTATCTATTTTACTTGCTAATTTAGCCTAATTTTGGAATTTAGCCTAAAATAGTGTCTCTATTCTTAAATAGAAATTTGCAGCAGTTCTCTAGGTAATCTCTAGACCTAAAGGCCTTTCTTTCTTTCTAGTAGCCTAGGTAGAAGGTTCTAACCTAGTTCTTTTACTACTAGATTGGAGCTGGGATACTTTAAAAGGTATTGGTTCCCCTAATTAGATTGAAAGCTTATTTTTCTGCCTGCTAGTAAAGAATTTAGGCTTATTCTCTTTAGCTAAAGCTATTCTCTCTGTTTTAACCTTATATTTAGGGTATTATATATCTCTAGAGGTGTGTTTTCCTTGGTAATTAGAGTACCTAGCTCTTGAGAGGTCCCCCTTTAGGGGGCAATACTTAAATCTATAGTCTCCTTTGGAGCAGAAACTATATTTAGGGGCTTTAGTACAGTACCTAGCTTAGTAGCTATACCCCTGGCAGTAATAGTACCTAGAAACTAGGTATATAGAGTTAAATAGCTCTATAGTTTTAAGCTTATTCTTAATAACTAGTCCATTATTAATTAGGTAGTTAGCTTGCTTAGGGGTTTAAAGATCTAGAAGTATAGAGCTAGACTTTTTAGTATTCTTTAGGGTAGCTTTTCTCCAGTAGAATTACTAAATTCTAAGAAACCCTTTAAGATTAGAGTTATACTTTAGAATATTGGCTTTTCTAATTTCTTGCTGGTTCTATTTAAAGGCCTCTTTGTATACTCTATACACTAGAACTATATACCTTCTAGTATAGACCTTGTTTTCTTCTTGCTTGCCAAAGGCATTAAGCTATACCTTGTTTGCTTTAGCTCTATCCTTGGTAGCTATATTCTTAGCCACTAGAATAATCTTAGAGCTAGCTAGTCTCCTAGCTTCTAAGAAAAGTCTAATTCTATACTTTTTGGTAGTTTTATTAATCTTTGCAAGGGCTATAGTATATAGAATAGTAGCTAGAAGTTTAGCTAGGGCTAGGCTTCTAATCTTTAGCTCTCTAAGCTACTGGGGGGTTAGAAGCTTTTTCTTTAGAGGGATTCCAGTTTTTACTATACTGGTATAGCTAGGGAGGCTCTAGGGGGTAGAGATTAAAGGTTAGGGGGGTGGAGGTTACTCTAATATTGTTTTTAGAGCCTCCAGGCTAAATTAGCCTAATCCTGCTTAAAGCTTGGTAACTCTATTGTAGTTAGGGCCTAGATCTTAAAGAACTAAGTTAATTTCTTCTTGTATAGTTATAATAGCTTAACTAAGGTTCTTTCTTTTCTAAGCTAAATTTCTAGCTTTTGGGTTTACTGGCTTTACTCTAATTCTCTGGGGACTCTCCCCTAAGCTTTGGAAGCTGCCTATATTTAATGGAGTAGGTATTTTAGCTAGAAATACTAGGTTTACTAGCTAGAGAAAGAATTCTAGCTGTTTGTACTATCTTTTTGCTTAGAAGTAGTAAACTAAGGTAAATTGCCTTGCAAGCTTACTATACTTTACTAGTTTTTAGAGAGAACTAGTAAACTAAATACCTTTTTAAAAAAAATGCAGAAAACTTTACAAAGGGGAAAGAGTAGTATATACAAAAAAGAGAAAAAGATTCCTAGAATTAAACTTTAGAAGCTATTCTAGTAGTAATTTATTTTAGAGGGGAATTACCAATCCCAGAAGCTTCTTTAGAGGGGAAACTTTAAAAACCAACTAGAAATATCTAAATCTAAAGTTACTGTACCAGTGGCTATACCACCAAGGCACTAGTAGAGATAGAAATAGGTGTATAACTAGTAAAAGTAAAATAGTAGTTAAAGGAAAAGGGGTAGTGCTAATATCTCTATTTTTAGTCTAGAAAAGCAGAGAAAAACCTTAATCTAGCTAAAGTTCTAAGACTAAAGCTAGCAAGAAAGAACTAAACAAAGAAAAGATCTCTCTAAGGAATAAAGCTAGTTCTTAACTAATACTGGGCTAAACCAGGTATACTAGTAGAGCTAGACTAGTTTTAGTAAGTTAAAACTAGTAAAAGGTAGTGCATTCTATTTTATAGATCTAAAACAGCTAAACTAGGTAATAGTTTTTGCAGAGAACTATTAAACTAAGCAGTTTTATTTAAGCCTGTAATTGCAGGAACAGAACTAAGGCCAATATAAACTATAGTAAAGCCTTTTGGGTATAGTAAGGAGAGTAAAAAAGATTGGTAGGGAGGTTAGTTACTAGAGCAATAAAAGGGGGGTACCACTCCTGCAGTTTGTGTAGTATTTGTAGTGTGTAGCGCAGAAAAGGTACTTGGCGCAAGTGGCTGGGAACACCAGAATTGCTGGTTTGGAATAAAAATTTTGTGCTTGTGGTTTATAAAGGTAATATTGGTTGCACAGTTCTAAAATTTAGATATATTGGTTGGCTAATATAGGTGTATGCAGTATCCAATTTCCAGAAGATTTAGACTAATATTGGTGGTGTAGTAAAGGGAAATGTCCCTCTTCTGTTAATAGATTAGTAAAATTACCTTTTTATTAACAGTGCCACCAATACTGGGCCAATTGCCCTAAAATTTGGATGGTAGCCTCTATAAGAGACGGGCTTTCAATTGAATCTATTTTCAACGTAAAATGGCAAGAATTGACTAAGTTCCTTAAAGAATAGAGTTGTTGACTTCTATTATTATTATTATTTAAATATATTATAGTAAAAGTTATTATAAAGATAAAGTTTAGTAATTATAACTAATTTAGTATAGTCTTTATAAATACTCTAAAAGCTACTATAGAAATATAAAAGTTTAATAAAATACTATACTATATTTTAGTTAAATAAAATATTACTACTAGTTTTAGTATTTAGAAAAATCTTTATAATCTTTTACTATTAATAATATACTAGCTTTAAAGTATAATAAATCTAGCTTTACTATATTTTATTTTAGTACCTGGTTCTATATCTATACTATAGATATCTATTTTACAAGTATCTATTTTATAAGTACTCTAGGCTTAATCTATACTATATAATCTATAGAGTTAAGTCTCTAGCTACTATTTACTGCTAGTACTAAATACCTAGTAAAAGAATTTACTATAATAATTTTAATTTAAATCTATATAAACTATATTTTCTTAATTAATAATTTAATTACTAAAGAATAGTATAAAGAAACTTACCTTAATAGTAATTTACTTTAAAAATAACTAGCTATCTTCTATATCTATACTAAAACTTTATATTATATCTATAGTATAGAACTAGAATCTATAAATTATAGTAGAAGTATAGTATCTATATAGAATTGTACAGTAGAAACACTCTTAACTATTATATAGTAGATATAGAAGTTTAGAGTATTTAAATATAAAAAAAATATAGAATATAGAGTTTATTTAAATATTTTATATATAGAGAAAAATATTATATAACTATATATAGTTTTTTTAATAAATTATATTAAGCTAAAGTTTATTACTAAAGAAATACTATAGAAAAATTCTTTTATAGTTTACTAAAAAGTTAATTAAAGATTTATATCTATATTATTTTTAGTAAACTTTAGTATAATACTATTATATAATATATAAATAAAATTAAGTATATTTATAAAAACTCTATAAAATTTATTTTATCTAAATTATAAAATAATAAAATAGTAGTAAATACTATATATATAGCCTTTAGGGCTGTAGTCTAGTGGTCTACTGTCCGGGCACCTTGCTTAGGCTAGTAGGGGTGCAGGTTCAAGTCCTGCTGAAGGCATAGTAAATTAATCCAGAGGGGATTAATAAGCTATACCACTATTTCTTCTATATAAGTATATTAACTATTACTAATATTCCTAACCTAATAGAGACTGGGCACCTCTAGAAGGAAGGTTTATTAGTAATAATAGCCAAGTATACTAGCTAAATTATACCTAAGCAGAAACTAGTTAGAAGGGTTACATTAAGTTATTAGGGAGCCTAATATCTAGCCTATTATATATATATATTAAAGCCAGCAGGAGGCCTAATATATTCTAGCTAGTAGAGACTTTGGAAATATACTTTGCAAGGAAAAATTAGTTAAGAAAGTAGGGTATACTTAATAATATATAGACTTAATAAATAAGGCTTAATGTATATAGGCAAGAAGTTTCCAATAGTCTTGCTAAGAGACTCTAGGTGTATCAATCTACTACTACTACTACTACTATATATATATAGATATATCTATAATAATAATAAATTAATACACCCTAATAATAATAAATTAATACACCCTGAGCCTTAAGGGCCATTGGGAGCTGCTAGACTAGTATATACATGCTTTATTAAGCCTGCTTTCTCAGCATCAAGCCTACCCAGTATTCCTGTGCAGTTAGGAATTGACAGTTCTTCAAAACAAAACAAATAGAGCAACAATAAACAAAATAACTTGCAAGAATACAAAGGTTATACAAAACAAACAAAATAAAGGAAAAACCAATAAAGAGAGTAGATAGTACAGGGCTTTTAGTATATAATAAAGAAAAACTATTGTCTATTTTAGCTATACAAAGAAAAGAAAAGAGAGGTATAGTAGAAATATATAGAATAACATAGAAAAGGAGAGAGAGAGATAGAGAAATAGAAAGAATAAAGTAAAAGTAGAAGAAAATAGTACAATAAGGAGAATAACAGCAATATAAGCAAGCAGGCTGCCTTCTATATTCTATAGAACAAAGAATTTGCTAAATAGAACTGTGGCAGGATTCTCTGTTGGAGCCACCACCTAGTTAGGTAGTTAATTCCCTTTGCACTTCCCAAGAGCCTTTTAAAGTCAATAGAGCCTGATTAAGCCTTTAAGGCCTCCCTTTCTAGGGTATACTTCTCACAGTATATAGTAACATGGACTGGAGTTTCTTGACCTCTTCCACAAGAGCATAGAGGGCTATTATAGCCAGGAACCCCTTGTTTATAGAGAAAAGCAGCTAGACCAATCTTTCTAGTTCTAAGCTGTATAGCTAGAGAGCACTGAGCTTTTTGGAGACCTCTATAAAGGTTTAGAGGTCTAGAATCTAGAGTTAGGTGGTAGTAGTTAATTCTAAGGTCTAGTTCCCTAGTAACTCCACTCTATCTCTTTCTCCAGAAAGCTAGTATTGCCTCTTTAGCCTGAGATTTGCTAGAGGACCTATTCTCTTGCCTTAATCCATTCCTTAGCCAGAGATTCCACCAATTCTCTAAAGTTTCCTCTGGATGCCTAATCTTTTTATTAAGCTGGTTCCAGCATTGGTGGTTCCTTGGTTCTTGAAGCTTTGTCTGAATTCTAAGGCATTTCTCTTTAATAAGGTTTTTAATCCTAGAGCTTGCTGTTTTCCTTCTATATAGAGTAACCTGGGCATCCAAAACTAGGTTTAGGGGGGCAATTCCAGTGCCTGTTTCCAATGCATGGATTGGAGTAGCCCTAAAACCTCCACTAACTATCCTTAGAGCATTATTTTGGAAGGTCTCTAGCTTCTTAGCCAATCCTTTGGAATTTCTATCCAGAGTAGGTGTATGCCAGGCTATAGAGGCATAGGTAATTGCTGGTAGAACCACTGTTTTATATAGTAGTCTACCTTCCTCCAATGGAATACCCCAGGTAGAGCCAGTTAACCTAGCCAATGCATTGGTTTGGGTGGCTAATTTTCTCTCTATTGCTTTGTAATGCTGTGACCAATTTAACCTAGAATCTAGAAATAGACCCAGAATTCTAAGACTCTCTTGTGGTTAAATGGTTATATTGGTTCCCTCCAAAACTAGTGGTTTTCCAAGGTTAAACCTTCTAGTATTTCTTGAAAAATGCATTAGAGAGTACTTCTTAGGGGCAAACCTAGCCCCATGCCTCTTTGCCCAGGCAATACACCTTCCATGGACTCTATTTAGGGCCCTAGTAGTCTGCTCAGTGGACTTTCCATAGGCTATAATGTTTATATTATTACTAAAGCCTATACTTAATACCTTCTGGTGCTCTGGATTGCATAGATCCACTAATTTAGCATTATAGAAGAGAAATAGAATTGCAGATATACAAGACCCCTGAGGAGTTCTAGCATAGATATTAAAGGTTTTAGAAGCCTTATTTTTAAACCAAAGAATAGAGGCTCTATCCTGTATAAAGCTTCTAACCCAATCTACTAGAGACTCTGGAATACCCTTTTTCTTTAGAATATAGACTAGCCTGTCTGGAATAATATGGTTAAAGGCTCCAGTTATGTCCAAAGAAAGAATAGAGGCTATACCTCTCTCCAATGGGTTTCCCTGCTATACAGTTCTAATTGCACCCAGTAGTAGGTCTAAAGCATAGGTGGTTAAATGCCCTTTTCTAGCTCCAAATTAGGTAGCAGGAAGAAGACTATATTTCTTAGCTATATTCTGGAGCCTCCTAGCTATAACTCCTTCTATAACCTTTCCCAGGGTATTTAGAAGTGCTACAGGCCTTTATGCCTTAGCTATAGAGTAGTCTGGCCTCCCAGGTTTTCTTAAAACCACTGTTTTAGCAGTTTTAAAAATCTTTAGATAGTACTGCCAATTCCAGCATCCCTCTATAAGGATTTGCATTGGTTTATAGAGGGAAGGTCCTAAGGCTTTTAAAAATCTATTAGGAATACTATCTAGGCCAGGGGCTTTCCAAGAGGCTGTTGCCTTTATAAATTGGCCAATCTCTTTTTCTGTAGGGGGCTCTAGGTTCTCTAAAGCAGCTGGAAAGCTTATATCCTCCTCTATATCTTCTAAATCTGCCTCTGGAAGTTAGGGGAAGAATTGGTTTGCAAATTCCTAAGATTTCTGCTGGTGTATAGTAGCTATCTCTCCATTGCTAGTCTTTAAAGAGGGAACTAAGGGTAGCTCTATAGGTAAGTGGCTCCTTAGTCTTCCCTACCTTGCTAGTTTCCACAAAACTGCTCTATCTTCTCTAAGCCTGTGGGTAAATTGTCTAAATTGGAATCTTTTAGACTCTTTAATGGCCTTTTTCTTGGCTTTGGTAGCTTGTTTAACTAGGTCTGGGTAGGCAGCCCTTGCCCTAAGGCTTCTCTCTTCCTGAATTAAACTAGCAATCTCTTGATTCCACCAGGGAGTAGCTTTTTGGCTTGGTTTGGAGTTTTCTCTTGTTTTTGGAACAGTAATCTTAGCAATACTAAGGATTTTTTGCTGTAAATAGAAGGTATACTGCTCTACCTCTTCCCTGCTATTTAGGCTATTTGGAAACTAGATATCCTGGGCTAGATTTTAAACCTCTTCTTGGTTGGCCTCCTTCCATTTATACCTGCTTTGATTTGGCTGGTCTAGCACTGTTTCTAGGTCAAAATCCAATGCTATAAGTATGTGGTTAGATCCATGCTAAAGATTTCCAGGGGTAGATATAGAGATAAGCTTATCTGCTATATCTATAGAGCCAAAGGATAGATTAATAGTTGTTTTAGAAGGATACCTAATCCATGTAGGTATTTTAGAGGGGGTAAGTAGCTCTAGGCCTAAACTAGCTGTAATTTCCAATAGATCTTTTGCCATTTTATGGGTTTCAGTGGATTCTATAGCATTCCAAAGAGAATAGTAAAGATTAAAGTCTCCCAGCAGAATATTAGAGCTTGTATTTAGTTCTAATTCTTAAAGCTTATAGATAGGGGAGAGCCTATCTATAGTTCTATAGAACTCTGGGGGTGGTAAGTATATATTTATAACTTTAATCTCTTTCCCTTCTTCCAAAATTGTAAGAATTGCAATATTTGGACATAGAAAATCTATTAACTAGGTTCCAGGTTTGTATAGAGAGGTATTTAACAAGAAGCAGGCATTTGTATAGAATTTATCTGGATATAGAGGTAGCCACTAAGTACTAGACCTTTCTATAGTTTGAAATAGTCTAGTACTCTTCCAAGGTTCCTGTATAGCTATAAAGTAGAAGCTAGAGAACTGTGGATCTCCTACTATTCTATGCATAATGTTATCTCTTAGGTGAGTGTTATATTGAGCCACCTTTATTGAGAATTGGAGGGATTCTGGCTTGCCTCTAGATTCTCCTCTGTGGTATCTATTTCACTTGCTAATTCAGCCTGATTCTAGGATTCAGCCTGAAATAGTGTCTCTATTCTTGAATGGAAATTTGCAGCAGTTCTTTGGGCAATCTCTAGACCTGAAGGCCTTCCTCTCTTTCTAGTAGCCTGGGTGGAAGGTTCTAACCTAGTTCTTTTGCTACTAGATTGGAGCTAGGATGCTTTAAAAGGTGTTAGTTCCTCTAATTGGATTGGGAGCTTGTTTTCCTGCCTGCTAGCAAAGAATTTAGGCTTATTCTCTTTAGCTAAAGCTATTCTCTCTGTTTCAACCTTATGTTTAGGGCATTGTATATCTCCAGAGGTATGTTTTTCTTGGCAATTAGAGCACCTAGCTCTTGAGAGGTCTCCCTTTAGGGGGCAATGCTTAAATCTATGGTCTCCTTTGGAGCAGAAGCTATATTTGGGGGCTTTAGTACAGTACCTAGCTTAGTGGCCATACCCCTGGCAGTAATAGCACCTAGAAACTAGGTATATAGAGTTAAATAGCTCTACAGTTTTAAGTTTATTCTCAATAACTAGCCCATTGTTAATTAGGTAGTTAGCTTGCTCAGGGGTTTAGAGATCTAGAAGTATAGAGCCAGACTTCTTAGTATTCTTTAGAGTAGCTCTTCTCCAGTGGAATTGCTGAATCCTAAGAAACCCTTTAAGATTAGGGTTATACTTTAGAATATTGGCTTTTCCAATTTCTTGCTGGTCCTGTTTAAAGGCCTCTTTGTGTACCCCATGCACTAGAACTGTATACCTTCTAGTATAGACCTTGTTTTCCTCTTGCTTGCCAAAGGCATTAAGCTATACCTTGTTTGCTTTAGCTCTATCCTTGGTAGCTGTATTCTTAGCCACTAGAATAATCTCAGAGCTAGCTAGTCTTCTAGCTCCTAAGAAAAGTCCAATTCTATGCTTTTTGGTAGTTTTATTGATTTTTGCAAGGGCTGTAGCATGTGGAATAGTAGCTAGAAGTTTAGCTAGGGCTGGGCTTCTAATCTTTAGCTCTCTAAGCTACTGGGGGGTTGGAAGCTTCTCCTTTGGAGGGATTCCAGTTTTTGCTATACTAGCATAGCTAGGGAGGCTCTGGGGGGTAGAGATTGGAGGCTGGGGGGGTAAAGGTTGCTCTAATATTGTTTTTAGAGCCTCCAGGCTAAATTGGCCTAGTCCTGCTTGAAGCTTGGTAACCCCATTGTGGTTGGGGCCTAGATCTTAAAGAACTAAGTTAATTCCTTCTTGCATAGTTATAATAGCTTGACTAAGGTTCTTTCTTTTCTGAGCTAAATTTCCAGCTTTTGGGTTTACTGGCTTTGCTCCAATTCTCTGGGGACTCTCCCCTAAGCTTTGGAAGCTGCCTGTGTTTAATGGAGTAGGTATTTTAGCTAGAAATACTAGGTTTACTAGCTAGGGAAAGGATTCTGGCTGCAGTGGTACTAACTTTTTACTTAGAAGTAGTAAACTAAGGTGAATTACCTTGCAAGCTTACTATACTTCACTAGTTTTTAGAGAGAACTAGTAAACTAAATACCTTTTTAAGCAAAAGGTAGAAAACTTTACAAAAGGGAGGGTGGGTGGTGTATATAAAAAGGGGGGAAAAATATTTCTAGAATTAAGCTTTAAAAGCTATTCTAGCAGTAATTTATTTTGGAGGGGAATTACCAATCCCAGAAGCTTCTTTGGAGGGAAAACTTCAAAAACCAACTAGAAATATCTAAATCTAAAGCTACTGTACCAGTGGCTATACCACCGAGGCACTAGTAGAGATAGAAATAGGTGTATAACTAGTAAAAGTAAAATAGTAGTTAAAGAAAAAGGGGCAGTGCTAATACCTCTGTTTTTGGTCTAGAAAAGCAGAGAAAAACCTTAATCTAGCTAAAGTTCTAGAACTAAAGCCAGCAAGAAAGGACTAAACAAAGAAAAAGGTCTCCCTAAGGAATAAAGCTAGTTCTTAACTAATACTGGGCTAAACCAGGTCCACTAGTAGAACTAGACTAGTTTTAGTAAGTTAAAACTAGTAAAAGGTGGTACATTCTATTTTATAGACCCAAAACAGCCAAACTGGGTAATAGTTTTTGCAGAGAACTATTAAACTAAGCAGTCTTGTTTAAGCCTGTAATTACAGGAACAGGACTAAGGCCAATACAAACTGTAGTAAAGCCTTTTGGGTATAGTAAGGAAAGTAGAAAAGATTGATAGAGAGGTTAGTAGAAGGGTTAGTTACTGGAGCAATAAAAGGGGGGTACTGCTCCTGCAGTTTGTATAGCATTTGTAGTGTATGGCGCAGAAAAGGTACTTGGCGTGAATGGCTGGGAACACTAGAATTACTGGTTTGGGGTGAAAATTTTTCGCTCGTGGTTTGGGAAGGCAATATTGGTTGCACAGTTCTGAAATTCAGATATATTGTTCGGCTAATATAGGCGTACGCGGTATCCAATTTCCAAGAGATTTGGACTAGTATTAGGGGTATAGTAAAGGGAAATGTCCTTCTTCTATTAATAGATTGGTGAAATCACCTTTTCATCAACAGCACCCCCAATACAGGGCCGATTGGCCTAAAATTTGGACAGTAGCCTCTGTAAGAGACAGGCTTTCGATTGAACCTATTTTTAATGTAAAATTCCAAGAATTGACTGGGTTCGGATTCCGGCGTGTGTAGTCTTTTAATACACCCTAAGCCTTAAGGGCAATTGGAAACTACTAAACTAATATATATATACTTTATTAAGTCTACTTTTTTAATATTAAGTCTACCCAGTATTTCTATATAGTTAGGAATTAACAGTTCTTTAAAACAAAATAAATAAAGCAATAAAATAAAAAAATAAAAGTACAGGGAAATAGTAATAAATATAAAAATATTGTAAGGATTCTAAATTAGGTAGGCTAACTAGATTCTATATATATAGAGAATTTATTAAGAAAGAAAAGAAAATTAAGAAAAGGGGTTTTTATAAAGCTTTATTATTAATCTAGAAAAAGGTTTATCTATACTAATATACTAGTTCTACTAATAAAGCTTTGTAGCACTAAGTCTAGTATTATAGAATTTATTATAAGAGTATAGCTTAAATAGGCAATAGAGTCTATCCCCTAATATTACCCCCCTTCTTCTATATACTGTTACTTAAAGGCATTGAGCACTGCTATTTTATTAAGTACAGAGGTGGGTTTCTATATTGGATCCTACTAACTAGTCTATTTAACAAGGTACTTGTATCTTTGGTGGTAGCTAACTTAATATTTATTAAGGATTTTATTAACATTATATTTATTGTTGTTACTGGGTCCACTAATAACAGTACCTAGCCAGTGGTTAGTCTGTGTCTAACTGGGAAAAGGGTTGTCCACTGCAGGCCTAAGAAGCTATATATAGAATATATTATAATACCCTAGTATATTAAGTTAGTAAGTATAGAACTTAATTTATTTAGTAACTATAAACTTCTAGTAGAGGGTATTAAGCTTTTTACTTTAATACTTGGTTAGTATATTTTAAATATTAAGCTATACCTTATTATTAATAGTATACTATAGAGCTACTTAGTACTAATAGTTAGTAAATTTCTCTTGCTTTTCTTGGGCTATAGCTATAGCTAATTAAGCCTATACTATATAGTTAAGTAGTTTTATTACAATCTCCTTACCCTATTAAATAGAGCTATATATTTTAGTTAAATATTACAGTGTCTCTGTTGGTTAGAGGACTTCTATATTATAACTATAGTAGAGAAAAAATAGGCTAATATTAGTTATAGAGAAAGTATAGTTATTTAAAGTAACTTTGGTAGGGGCAGTCCAAAATACCTAATTAGTCTAGTAGTAATTAATAAATATATAGAGGTAGGCTTTAAGTTTAGTATTTATCTATTTTATTAATCTATCTATTTTGGGGTGGTATACAGTTAACAGCAAGTATTTAATATATAGAAGTTAGTATATTTAAGTCTATAATTTCTCTATAAAGGCTAAGCCACAGTTGGAGACAATTATTGTTGGTAGGCCATGGTATCTATAGAAGGTTAAGAGGAAAATTTAAGCAATAGTTTCTATATTAATATTTCTAACAGGTTTAATAATAACACCCTTGCTAAGCTAGTTAGTAATTACTATTAGGTTTATATACCTGTTTAATTCTAGTAAGCCTATAATAAAGTTAACTAAGATATTTCTCTAAATATAGTTAGAAATAGATAGTGGTTTTAAAAGGCTATATTTTTATTGCTGCTATACAGTGTTACTGTTACAAAGGTTATAGTTTTATATTAGTTGTCTAATATTATTTCTAAGATTGGGCTAGTAATAATTCTGTTATAACAGTATATAAAGCCTGTTATAGCCTAGATAACTAGTTATTAGTAAGTTATATAGCTTCTATATAATGTATATTTATAATAGCTTATAATCTAGTACCTATTTATAGTCCCAAAAATAGACATTACTATTGTTATCTAAAAAGCACTCTAATATTAATATATATACTCTAAGTTTAGGGGGAAAATAGTGCAGGCTATTCTAAATTACTTTTTTAATAGCTACTAGGTATCTATTATTTTCCTTTACTTTGTTCTATAAACAACTAATCTCTAAGTATTTGTTTGTTATTGCTGGGTTCTACCAAGGCTAGTAGAGTAAAGCTCCTTTAATTAAGTCCTGTGCCTGTATTATTATTGTCTACAGTATTAAGGTATATAATTCTAACTATCTTTAAAGGGCCTATACTATTCCAGTTTTTAAAGTGCTTGGGGTTTAATAATATTGTATTTTAATAGATATATCTTTTGTTAGTGCCCTCTAGTATATCTTGCTTGCAATATAACAATATATTGGGTACTGGTCCTTCCTTGCCTGGTTAGTATAAAATTATAAAGTTATAGTAATTTAATTCCTTAGACTACTGTACTTATCTTTTACTTAACTAATAGTTTATTGTAAAGTAGGTAAGGTTCTTATAATCTATAATAACTCTAAAGTTCTAGACTAATTATAACTCTAAGCTCTATTATTTAATATACTTAAGAATAGCTAATAGTTCCTTATTATAGATTTTATAATTATATTCTACTGTTATATTTTATTAAAAGAAAAAGGTATAGGGGTGTAAAATACTATCCTTGTTATATTAGTTTAGAGTACTACCTACTATATATCTAGAGAAGTTAGCTTCCAAAATAGTTTTATTTTTAGGGTTAAACTATATAAGTACTAGGGCTATAATAAATATCTACTTAAGCTTTTTAAAGGCCTCCACTAAGTTAGTAAACTATTTAAATATTACTTCCTTCTTGGTTAGCTTTATTAAGGGGGCAATAACCTTTAAAAAGTCTTTAATAAATTATTAATAGAAGTTTATAAACTCTATAAAGGTATAGACTTCTTTAACTATTATTGGGGCTTGCTATTTTAGTATTATCTTTACCTTTTTAGGGTTTATTTATACTCCCTTGCTAGTTTTAATAATAAAGCTAAGGTATTTTGTTAATTGTATTATAAATTTATATTTATTAATATTAACTTATAGCCTAGCTACTTATAACTATTTAAGGACCTTTATAATATATTGCTAGTGTTTCTTTAGTAACTCTAAGGAGAAGACCAAGATATTCTTAATATAAATAGATATAAATTTATTAATATAGTTCTGTAGCACCTAGTTAATATATTTCTGGAATATACTAGGGGTGTTTGCTAAACCAAAAGATATTATAAACTATTTAAACAGGCTATATTGTATTCTAAAGGCTATCTTCTACTTATTACTATTAGCAATCTATACTTTATAAAATATATAGATAATATTTAGTTTTATAAACTAGTGTACCTTGCCTATTCTTTCTAATATTTTATTAATTAATGGCAGTAGGTAACAGTCTTTCTTTGTAAGGGTATTAAAAGTATAGTAGTCTATATAGAAATATAATCCACCACCAGGTTTCTTAGTAAATAAAACAGGTGCTGCCACTAGAAAGTTACTAATATAGATAAAGCCTTTATTAAGGTAATCTATTAAGGTTTTCCAAAGTACTAGTAATTTATTATAAAATATCTAATAGAGTAGTCTCTAAGGAAGTTCTAGGTCTTTACCCTCTATATTATAGTTTAGCTTAATTTTGTAGTTAATGCTAGGTTAGTATAGCAATAGTTAGTTAGCTACTTAATAATTAAAGATATCTAGATATCTATAGTAGACTTTAGGGACCTTATCTCTTGGGTTAGTATACTTTTTAATATATAAGGCCTTTTTAATATCTATTAAACTAGTAGTAAAGACTTGGATTCCCTGTTCCTTGTTTTTCCAGTATTTAATATATAGTTTAAAGGCTGCTGCCAAGATCTCTTAGTTAACTAAACTATTGTAGATAGACTGGACTTAAATATTTATCTCTCTATAAACCAAGGTAGGCTCTTTTAGGTTAACCCACTAACTATTTTATTCTATATATAGAGTCCCCAGGAGGATATCTTGGTCTTTTATACTATATACTTTGTAGGTCTATATTGTGTCTTAGAGGCCTCCAATATTAATATTAAGTTTAATAACTACTAATGTTGTTTCTGGTGCATAATCTTACTATATATATAGAGGGCAAGGATCTACTTTAATACATTGGAGGTTATACTTTTGGATATAACAGAAGTCTATAATTACTATAGTATTATAACTAGAATTAGAATAGACTTTTCTATTTACTCTTTAATCTATATAATAATTTACTATAAATAGAGGGGTAACTATATTTTTCTTAAATTTATTAAACTCCTTCCAAAGCTTTTTTTTTATTATAGCTCTAGTAGATACTTTTCTACTGAAGCTTCTCTTTTTTCTCTTTATCTACCTTTTTAGGTTTGTCTTCCAGCCACTGTTTAATGTTGGTCTAATTCACTACAGGTGTAGAACAAAAAGATAGTAGAAAAGAATATTTTTAAATTCTATATATAGTATCTATATAATAAAGACAGAGTTTTAGTTGTTTTTGGTGTTTAATTTTATTAGTCCCAATCTATTTGGCTTGCTGGTTAGACTGGTTTGGCGTTAGTTGCCAGTCCATTGGTTTGCCGCCCTGGGGAGCAGGTGTTGGGATTTAGACTGGTGGGAGTATATAAAAAGGTATAGAGCCTTAAAGATAGTTTCTATTTTACTAATAGTTACTGCTGCTTTAAGGAGTGCTCTATTAAATTTAGCTAGAAAAGTATTAAACTCTCTATTATATTGTTTTATAGTGGTAACCTTTTATTGTGCCTTGTTGGTGGCTATAGGGTCTCTAAATATAGTATCTATTTACTTAAAAAACTTGTCCTTAGTAAACATTGTTATATTATTTTAGTAGATACTAAACCAGGGTTATATTATTAAGGTGGCTTTGTCCTAGAGGCAGTTAAAGCTATAAGTAACTTAATTATAATTACTGCTAATTAGATAACTATTAACTCTAAACTTACCCTTTAGTACTGTATAGAATACTTGGTATAGGGTTTAGTTTTTATTACTATAAGGGTATACCTTGCCCAATACTTATTTACTGTAGCTTAAGAGAGGGGTTAAAGCTTTAAAGGTCTAGTCTACTTATTAATAAAGATTCTCTAGCTTATTACAAAGTAGCCTCTTTTATATATACTATTATTCTATAACTTATTAAATTTACTCCTTATAAGCCTTTTCTTGTTGTTGTATCTAAAGGTATATTGTCTATATTAATTCCAGTATTAATGCTTTGTATTCTTGTGTACTTGTTATTATATTAATTGCCTATTGGGGTATTTGCTACAGCAGGGCTATGCTATTATTCTATTGGGAGGTCTGTTTAGCTACTTATCTATTGTTGTTTCTATCTATTTTGTATTCCATTAAGTGCCTTTGTTGTATATAAAAAGGGCTTTATTTTGTATTATTTTATTACTTAATATATTGTTTTTATATACCTAGAAGAATCTAGGATCTAGAACTTTTAATATATTGTTATTGCCCACCAGCCACTAATACAGGTGTAGGGACTGGGCCAATGCTTATCTAAGCCATTAAATTATTATTAACTAATTAAACTATAGATTTAAAGGCTCTATTTACCTAACTAATTATAAATAAATTCTAATGTAAGGATTCTAAATTAGGCAGGCTAACTAGGTTCTATATATATAGAGAATTTATTAAGGAAGAAAAGAAAATTAAAAAAAGGGGTTTTTATAAGGTTTTATTATTAATCTAGAAGAAGGTTTATCTATACCAATATACTAGTCCTGCTAACAAAGCTTTGTAGCGCCAAGTCTAGTGTTATAGAATTTGTTATAAAAGTATAGCTTGAATAGGCAATGGGGTCTATCCTCTAACAAATATATACTAAAAACTAAACTTAGTTAATTCTTGGAATTTTAAGCCAAAAATAGATTTAATTAAAAGCCTGCCTTTTATAGAGGCTACTATCTAAATTTTAGGGCAATTAGCTCTATATTAGTGGTACTATTAATAAAAAAGTAATTTTACTGTTCTATTAATAGAAAAAGGAATTTTCCCTTTACTATACCTTTAATAATAGTTTAAATCTCTTAAAAATTAGATACTATATATATCTATATTAGCTAAATAATATATCTAAATTTTAGAACTATATAACTAATATTACCTTTATAATCTATAAACAAAAAATTTTTACCCTAAACCAGTATTTCTAGTGTTTCTAGCTATTTATACTAAGTACCTTTTCTATATTATATACTATAAATACTATATAAACTAGCCTTTAGGGCGGTAGTCTAGTGGTCTACTGTCCGGGCACCTTGCTTGGGCTTACAGGGGTGCAGGTTCAAGTTCTGCTAAAGGCACAGTAAATTAGTCCAGAGGGAATTAATAAGCTATATTACTATTTCTTCTATATAAGTATATTAACTATTACTAATATTCCTAACCTAATAGAGACTGGGCACCTCTAGAAGGAAGGTTTATTAGTAATAATAGCCAAGTATACTAGCTAAATTATACCTAAGCAGAAACTAGTTAGAAGGGTTACATTAAGTTATTAGAGAGCCTAATATCCAGCCTATTATATATATACATTGAAGCCAGCAGGAGGCCTAATATATTCTAGCTAGTAGAGACTTTGGAAACATACTTTGCAAGGAAAAATTAGTTAAGAAAGTAGGGTATACTTAATAATATATAGGCTTAATAAATAAGGCTTAATGTATATAGGCAAGAAGTTTCCAATGGTCTTACTAAGAGACTCTAGGTGTATTAATCTACTACTACTACTACTACTACTATATAAACTATAGAAATAGTACCTTTTTGTTATTACTCTAGTAACTAATCTCTCTATTAATCTTTTTTACTTTTCTTGCTATACCCAGCAGGCTTTACTATAGTTTATATTGGCCTTAGTTCTGTTTCTATAATTACAGGCTTAAACAAAACTATCTAGTTTAATAGTTTTCTATAAAAACTATTACCTAGTTTAGCTATTTTAGATCTATAAAAAATAATATACTACTTTTTACTAGTTTTAACTTTAAAACTAGTTTGTTTAGTTCTACTAGTAGATCTAGTTTTACTTAATATTAATTAAAAACTAGCTTTATTTTTTAGAGAGATTATTTTCTTTATTTAGTTTTTTTTACTGGCTTTAGTTTTAAAACTTTAGTTAAATTAAGGTTTTTCTCTACTTTTTTAGACTAAAAAAAATAGAGGTATTAGTACTATTTCTTTTTATTAAACTACTATTTTATTTTTACTAGTTATATATTTATTTCTATCTCTACTAGAGCCTTAGTAGTATAGCTACTAGTATAGTAGTTTTAGATTTAAATATTTCTAGTTAGTTTTTAAAGTTTTTTCTCTAAAAAAGCTTCTAGAATTAGTAATTTTCCTTTAAAATAAATTACTGCTAGAATAGCTTTTAGAGTTTAATTCTAGAAATCTTTTTTCTTTTTTTATATATACTACTTTTTTTTCTTTATAAAGTTTTCTACCTTTTTTTTAAAAAGGTATTTAGTTTACTAGTTCTCTCTAAAAACTAGTAAAGTAGAGTAAGCTTACAAGGTAATTTACCTTAGTTTACTACTTCTAAGTAAAAAGATAGTATATATAGCCAGAATTCTCTCTCTAGCTAGTAAACTTAATAGTTCTAGCTATAATAACTACCCCACTATACATAGGTAGCTTCCAAAGCTTAGGGAAGAGTCCCTAGAGAATTAAAGCAAAGCCAGTAAATCTAAAAGCTAGAATAGCTTACCAAAGAAAGAATCTTAGTTAAGCTATTATAATAATATAAAAAGAAATTAATTTAGTTCTTTAAAATCTAGGCCTTAGCTATAATAGAGTTACCAAGCTCTAAGCAGAATTAGACTAATTTAGTCTAGAAGCTCTAAAAGTAATTTTAAAATAATCCCTACCCCCTTAACCTCTAAACTCTATCCCCTAGAGCCTCCCTAGCTATACTAGCATTAATAATAATAATAATAAATTAATACACCCTGAGCCTTAAGGGCCATTGGGAGCTGCTAGACTAGTATATATATACTTTATTGAGCCTGCTTTCTCAACATTAAGCCTACCCGGTATTCCTGTACAGTTAGGAATTGACAGTTCTTCAAAACAAAACAAACAGAGTAATAGTAAACAATAACTAATAAATATCTTAAAGAAATACAACAAAACAAACAAAATAAAACTAATAAAGAGAGTAGATAGTACAGGACTTTTAGTATACAATAAAAGAAAGAAAACTATTGCCTATTTAGGCTATACAGAGAAAAGAAAAGAGAGGTATAGTATAAATATAGAGAATAAAATAGAAAGGAGAGAAATAGAAAAGGTAAAGTAAATATAGAAAAAGATAGTATAATAAAGAAAATAAAAGTAATGCAAGTAAGTAGGCTGCCTTCTATATTCTATAGAACAAAGAATTTACTAAATAGAACTATAGTAGAATTCTCTATTGGAGCCACTACCTAGTTAGGTAGTTAATTTCCTTTGTACTTCCTAAGAGCCTTTTAAAGTCTATAGAGCCTGTTTAAGCCTTTAAGGCCTCCCTTTCTAGGGTATACTTCTTACAGTATATAGTAATATACACTGGAGTTTCTTAACCTCTTCTACAGGAGCATAGAGGGCTATTATAGCCAGGAACCCCTTGTTTATAGAGAAAAGTAGCTAGACCAATCTTTTTAGTTCTAAGCTATATAGCTAGAGAGCATTAAGCCTTCTAGAGACCTCTATAAAGGTTTAGAGGTCTAGAATCTAGAGTTAGGTGGTAGTAGTTAATTCTAAGGTCTAGTTCCCTAGTAATTCTACTCTATTTCTTCCTTTAGAGAGCTAGTATTGCCTCTCTAGCCTGTGCCTTACTAGAGGACTTATTGCTCTGGTTTAAACCTTTACCTAACCAAGAATTTTACTAATTCTCTATAGTCTCTTCTAGATACTTAATCTTTCTATTAAGCTAGTTCTAGTTTTGGTGGTTTCTTGGTTCTTAAAGCTTTGTCTAAATTTTAAGGTATTTCTCTTTAATAAGGTTTTTAATTCTAGAGCCTGCTGTTTTCCTTCTATATAGAGTAACCTAGGTATCTAGAACTAGATTTAGGGGGGCAATTCCAGTGCCTGTTTCTAATATATAGATTAGAGTAGCTCTAAAACCTTTACTAATTATTCTTAGAGCATTATTTTAGAAGGTTTCTAGCTTTTTAGCTAATCCTTTGGAATTTCTATCCAGGGTAGGAGTGTGCCAGGCTATAGAGGTATAGGTAATTACTGGTAGAACCACTGTTTTATACAGTAGTCTACCTTCCTCCAATAGAATACCCCAGGTAGAGCCAGTTAACCTAGCCAATGCATTGGTTTGGGTGGCTAATTTCCTCTCTATTGCTTTGTAATGCTGTAACCAATTTAACCTAGAATCTAGAAATAGACCAAGAATTCTAAAACTCTCTTATAGTTAAATAGTTATATTGGTTCCCTCTAAGACTAGTAATTTTTTAAGGTTAAACCTTCTAGTATTCCTTAAAAAATATATTAGAGAGTACTTTTTAGAAGCAAACTTAGCTCCATGCCTCTTTGCCCAGGCAATATACCTTCCATGGACCCTATTTAAGGCTCTAGTAGTTTGCTCAGTAGACTTTCTATAGGCTATAATATTTATATTATTACTAAAGCCTATACTTAATACTTTCTAGTGCTCTAAATTGTATAGATCTACCAATTTAGCATTGTAGAAAAGAAATAGAATTACAGATATACAAGATTCTTAGGGAGTTCCAGTATAGATATTAAATATTTTAGAAGGCTTATTTTTAAACCAGAGAATAGAGGCTCTATCCTATATAAAGCTTCTAACCTAGTCTACTAGAGACTCTGGAATACCCTTTTTCTTTAGAATATAGACTAGCCTTTCTGGAATAATATAGTTAAAGGCTCTAGTTATATCTAGAGAAAGAATAAAGACTATACCTCTCTCTAATAGATTCCCCTGCTATATAGTTCTAATTGCCCCCAGTAGTAGGTCTAAAGCATAGGTAGTTAAATGGCCCTTTCTAGCTCTAAATTAAGTGGCAGGAAAAAGACTATATTTCTTAGCTATATTTTAGAGCCTTCTAGCTGTAACCCCTTCTATAACCTTTCCCAGAGTATTTAGAAGTACTACAGGTCTCTATACCTTAGCAATAGAGTAGTCTAGCCTCCCAGGCTTTCTTAGAACCACTGTTTTGGCAGTTTTAAAGATCTTTAGATAGTATTGCCAGTTCCAACATCCCTCTATAAGGATTTGCATTGGTTTATAGAGGGAAGGTTCTAAGGCTTTTAGAAATCCATTAGAAATACTATCCAGGCCAGGGGCTTTCCAGAAGGCTGTTGCCTTTATAAATTAGCTAATCTCTTTCTCTGTAGGGGGCTCCAGGCCTTCTAAAGCAGCTGGAAAGCTAGTATCCTCCTCTATATCTTCTAAGTCTGCCTCTGGGAGCTGGGCAGGAATAAAATTGCACTATAGCTAGACAAACTAAAATACAGTACAAGTAGAGGTAGTAAGTCTCTACTATACTTTCCCTTAAGGCACTATAACTTTTGCCTAAGCTTATATAGATATTCCTTAATTTAGAAGGTCTACCCCCAGTAAAAGTTTTCCTCTATATCCTTTATTCTATTTGCTTCTTAAGCCTATATTAATCTCTATAGATTCTCTTTATAGACCAGCATGTATATCTATTCTCTTAAGCTATATAGAAGGTATTCTAGCTAGCCTGTTCTAGCTCTATTGCCTCTATTATATACTGTGCCCTATAGGTATTAACTACTTTGCACTACCCTATTAAATCTCTTCTTAATAGGGCTGACCATGCCTTGCAGGATTTAAAGAACTATACCCCTAGCCAGGCAGTATAGCCTAAGTATTACTATTTTACTAATAAATACCCTGTTCTCCTTCCTTAATTATTCTATACTAATAGTTATTAAAACCCTGGTTTGGCTACTTCTCTGTAGTTAGATTTCTGGCTTCTCTGTACTTAGGTCTCTAGCTTCTCTATAGTTTAAATAGGTGTAGGAATAGGGATATTTTAGTGTATATAGTTAGTATAGGCCTGCCTCTGCAGTGGCCTTTATTTATATAGTATTCTAGACTATAGCCTGGCTACTATCTAACCTAATTTTCTGTACCCCCTACTGGCCTCTATACCTCTAAGCCCCTACTTATTCCTTCTACCTTAATAATACCTTAAGACTATTACTTAACAATATCTTAAAATCCTTCCTTAACAATGTATACCTCCCTAACTTTTATTAATAGCAGTCTAAATTAATTTTAAAACCCTAAGGACTCTGGTTATATATAGCCTAAGCAAGAAGGTATATATACAGAGAATTTACAGTAGAGGTCCTAAGGGCACCACAGGTATTCTATTCCACCCCTTTTAAGAGAATTAAGTAGAGTTAATATATTCTTTACCAGGAATTACTGTTATTTTACTCTTAAAAGTATATTTGGATAGTTTTTATACCTATTTAGTTAGTAGTCCTGTATTGCATGTAGCCTGCAAGCACCAGCTTTACCTAGCACTATTTAACTATACACCTTTAACCATAAGAATTGTTTAGTAAATACCTCTCTATTGCAAGAGAGGTTATTAGTAACCAGGCTGCACCGCGTGGAGGCAATTCTCATCGCGGCCCAGCTATACTAGCATTGCTAAAACTAGAATTCCACTAAAGGAAAAGCTTCCAACCCCTTAGTAGCTTAGAGAGCTAAAGATTAAAAGTCTAGCCTTAGCAAAACTTCTTGGTACTATACTATATACAATAGCCCTTGCAAAAATTAATAAAACTACTAAAAAATATAGAATTAAACTCTTTCTAGAGGCTAGAAGATTAGCTAGCTCTAAAATTATTTTAGTTATTAAGAATATAGCTACTAAGAATAAAGCTAAAGTAAATAAAGTATAGCTTAATACCTTTAGTAAACAAGAGAAAAACAAAGTCTATACTAGAAAATATATAGTTTTAGTATATAGAGTATATAAGGAAGCCTTTAATTAGAACTAGTAAAAGATTAAAAAAATTAATATTCTAAAGTATAACTTTAATTTTAAAGGGTTTTTTAGAATTTAGTAATTTTACTAAAAAAAAGCTACTCTAAAGAATACTAAAAGATTTAGCTCTATACTTCTAGATCTCTAAACCTCTAAATAAGCTAACTACTAAATTAATAATAGATTAGTTATTAAAAATAAACTTAAAACTATAGAGCTATTTAACTCTATATATTTAATTTCTAGATACTATTAATGCCAGGGGTATAGCTACTAAGCTAGGTACTATACTAAAGCCTTTAAATATAGTTTTTACTCTAAAAGAGACTATAGATTTAAGTATTACTCTCTAAAGGGGGACCTCTCTAAGGCTAGGTACTTTAATTACCAAGGGAAATATACTTCTAGAGATATATAATACTCTAAGTACAAGGTTAAAATAGAGAGAATAGCCTTAGCTAAAGAGAATAAACCTAAATTCTTTACTAGTAGATAGAAAAACAAGCTTTCTATTTAATTAAAAGAACTAATATCTTTTAAAGTATTTTAGCTCTAGCCTAGCAAAAGAATTAGGTTAATAATAATAATAATAAATTAATACACCCTAAGCCTTAAGGGCCATTGGAAACTACTAGACTAGTATATATATACTTTATTAAGCCTACTTTCTTAACATTAAGCCTACCCAGTATTCCTGTGTAGTTAGGAATTAATAGTTCTTTAAAACAAGACAAATAGAGTAACAAAAGCTAAATAACTAATAGAGATACAAAAGGTTATACAAAACAAAACAAACCAATAAAGAAAGTAGATAGTATAGAGCTTTTAGTATATATTAAAGGAAAACTATTGCCTATTTTAGCTATACAAAGAAAAGAAAAGAGAGGTATAATAATAATAAATTAATACACCCTGAGCCTTAAGGGCCATTGGGAACTGCTAGACTAGTATATATATACTTTATTAAGCCTGCCTTTTTAACATCAAGCCTACCCAGTATTCCTGTGCAGTTAGGAATTGACAGTTCTTTAAGACAAATAGAGCAACAAAAGCCAAATAACAAAAAGAGATACAAAAAGTTATATAAAATAAACAAAACAAAACCAATAAAGAGAGTAGATAGTACAGGGCTTCTTAGTATATAATAAAAGAAAACTATTGCCTATTTTAGCTATACAAAGAGAAGAAAAGAGAGGTATAGTATAAATATAGAGAATAATAAAATAGAAATAAAAGAAATAGAGAAATAGAAAAAAAAATAGAGTAAAAGCAATATAAGTAAGTAGGCTGCCTTCTATATTCTATAGAACAAAGAATTTACTAAATAGAACTATAGCAGGATTCTCTGTTAAAGCTACTACCTAGTTAGGTAGTTAATTCCCTTTATACTTTCTAAAAGCCTTTTAAAGTCTATAGAGCCTGTTTAAGCCTTTAAGGCCTTCCTTTCTAGGGTATATTTTTTACAGTATATAGTAATATATACTGGAGTCTTTTAACCTCTTCTACAAGAGTATAGAGGGCTATTATAGCCAGGAACTCCTTGTTTAAAGAAAAAAGTAGCTAAACCAATCTTTCTAGTTCTAAGTTATATAGCTAGAAAGCATTAAGCCTTCTAGAGACCTCTATATAGATTTAGAGGTCTAGAATCTAGAGTTAGGTAGTAGTGGTTAATTCTAAGGTCTAGTTCCCTAGTAATTTTACTTTATTTCTTCCTCCAGAGAGCTAGTATTGCCTCTCTAGCCTGTGCCTTACTAGAGGACTTATTGCTCTGGTTTAAACCTTTGCCTAACTAAGAATTCTATTAATTCTCTATAGTTTCTTCTAGATACCTAATCTTTCTATTAAGCTAGTTCTAGTCTTGGTAGTTTTTTAGTTCTTAAAGCTTTGTCTAAATTTTAAGGTATTTCTCTTTAATAAGGTTTTTAATCCTTGTACCTACTGTTTTCCTTCTATATAGAGTAACCTAGGTATCCAAAACTAGGTTTAGGGAGGCAATTCCAGTGCCTGTTTCCAATATATAGATTGGAGTAGCTCTAAAACCTCTACTAACTATCCTTAGAGTATTATTTTGGAAGGTTTCTAGCTTTTTAGCTAATCCTTTGGAATTTCTATCTAGGGTAGGTGTATACCAGGCTATAGAGGCATAGGTAATTGCTGGTAGAACCACTGTTTTATATAGTAGTCTACCTTCCTCCAATAGAATACTCCAGGTAGAGCCAGTTAACCTAGCCAATGCATTGGTTTGGGTGGCTAGTTTCCTCTCTATTGCTTTATAATGCTGTAACCAATTTAACCTAGAATCTAGAAATAGACCCAGAATTCTAAGACTCTTTTATAGTTAAATAGTTATATTGGTTCCTTCCAAAACTAGTAGTTTTCCAAGATTAAACCTCCTAGTATTTCTTAAAAAATACATTAGAGAGTACTTTTTAGGGGTAAACCTAGCTCTATATTTCTTTGCCCAGGCAATATACCTTCTATAGACCCTATTTAAGGCTCTAGTAGTCTGTTTAGTAGACTTTCTATAGGCTATAATGTTTATATTATTACTAAAGCCTATACTTAATACTTTCTGGTGCTCTGGATTGCATAGATCTACTAATTTAGCATTATAGAAGAGAAATAGAATTATAGATATATAAGACCCCTAAGGAGTTCTAGTATAGATATTAAAGGTTTTAGAAGCCTTGTTTTTAAACTAAAGAATAGAGGCTCTATTCTGTATAAAGCTTCTAACCTAGTTTACTAAAGACTCTAGAATATTCTTTTTCTTTAGAATATAGACTAGCCTTTCTAGAATAATATAGTTAAAGGCTCTAGTTATATTTAAAGAAAGAATAGAGGCTATATCTCTCTCTAGTAGGTTTCCCTGCTATATAGTTCTAATTACACCTAGTAGTAAATCTAAAGTATAGGTAGTTAAATGGCCCTTTCTAGCTCTAAATTAGATAGTAGAAAGAAGGCTATATTTCTTAGCTATATTCTGGAGTCTTCTAGCTATAACCCCTTCTATAACCTTTCCTAGAGTATTTAGAAGTACTATAGATCTCTATACTTTGGCAATAGAGTAGTCTAGCCTTCCAGGCTTTCTTAAAACCACTGTTTTAGCAGTCTTAAAAATCTTTAGATAGTATTGCTAATTCCAATATCCCTCTATAAGGCTTTGCATTGGTTTATAGAGGGAAGGTCCTAGGGCTTTTAAAAATCCATTAGAAATACTATCCAGGCCTGGAGCTTTCCAGGAGGCTATTACCTTTATAAATTGGCCAATCTCTTTCTCTGTAGGGGGCTCTAGGTCTTCTAAAGCAGCTAGAAAGCTTATATTCTCCTCTATATCTTCTAAATCTGCCTCTGGGAGCTAGGGAAAGAATTGGTTTATAAATTCTTAAGATTTCTGCTAGTGTATAGTAGCTAGACCTCTATTATTGGTCTATAAAGAGGGAACTAAGGATAGCTCTATAGATAGATAGCTTTTTAGCTTTCCCTACCTTACTAGTTTCTACAAAGCTGCTCTATCTTCTCTAAGCCTGTAGATAAATTATCTAAATTAGAATCTTTTAGACTTTTTAATAGCCTTTTTCTTGGCTTTGGCAGCTTGTTTAACTAGGTCTGGGTGGGTAGCCCTTGCCCTAAGGCTTCTCTTTTTCTAAATTAAACTAGCAATCTCTTAATTCCACTAGGGAGTAGCTTTTTGGCCTAGTTTAGAGTTTTCTCTTGTTTTTAGAACAGTAATCTTAGCAATACTAAGGATTTTTTGCTGTAAATAGAAGGTATACTGCTCTACCTCTTCCCTGCTATTTAGGCTGTTTAGAAACTAGATATCCTGGGCTAGATTTTAAACCTCTTCTTGATTGGCCTCCTTCTATTTATACCTGCTTTAATTTGGCTGGTCTAGCACTGTTTCTAGGTCAAAATCCAATGCTATAAGTATATAGTTAGATCCATGCTAAAGATTCCCAGGGGTAGATATAGAGATAAGCTTATCTACTATATCTATAGAGCCAAAGGATAGATTAATAGTTGTTTTAGAAGGATACCTAATCTATATAGGTATTTTAAAGGGGGTAAGTAGCTCTAGGCCTAAACTAGCTATAATTTTCAATAGATCTTTTGCTATTTTATAGGTTTTAGTGGATTCTATAGCATTCCAAAGAGAATAGTAAAGATTAAAGTCTTCCAGTAGAATATTAAAGCTTATATTTAGTTTTAATTCTTAAAGCTTATAGATAGGGGAGAGCCTATCTATAGTTCTATAGAACTCTAGGGGTAGTAAGTATATATTTATAACTTTAATCTCTTTCCCTTCTTCCAAAATTGTAAGAATTACAATATTTGGATATAGAAAATCTATTAACCAGGTTCTAGGTTTATATAGAGAGGTATTTAACAAGAAGCAGGTATTTGTATAGAATTTATCTAGATATAGAGGTAGCCACTAAGTACTAGACCTTTCTATAGTTTAAAATAGTCTAGTACTCTTCCAAGGTTCCTGTATAGCTATAAAGTAGAAGCTAGAGAACTGTAGATCTTCTACTATTCTATATATAATGTTATCTCTTAGGTAAGTGTTATATTAAGCTACCTTTATTAAGAATTAAAGGGATTCTGGCTTGCCTCTAGATTTTTCTCTATAGTATCTATTTTACTTACTAATTTAGCCTAATTCTGGGATTTAGCCTAAAATAGTGTCTCTATTCTTAAATAGGAATTTGCAGTAGTTCTCTAGGTAATCTTTAGACCTAAAGGCCTTTCTCTCTTTCTAGTAGCCTGGGTGGAAGGTTCTAACCTAGTCCTTTTGCTACTAGATTAAAGCTGGAATGCTTTAAAAGGTGTTGGTTCCCCTAATTGAATTGGAAGCTTGTTTTCCTGCCTGCTAGCAAAGAATTTAGGCTTATTCTCTTTAGCTAAAGCTATTCTCTCTGTTTTAACCTTATATTTAGGGTATTGTATATCTCCAGAGGTGTGTTTTCCTTAGTAATTAGAGTACCTAGCTCTTAAGAGGTCCCCCTTTAGGGGGTAATGCTTAAATCTATAGTCTCCTTTGGAGCAGAAACTATATTTAGGGGCTTTAGTACAGTACCTAGCTTGGTGGCTATACCCCTGGCAGTAATAGCACCTAGAAACTAGGTATATAGAGTTAAATAGCTCTACAGTTTTAAGCTTATTCTTAATAACTAGTCTATTATTAATTAGGTAGTTAGCTTGCTTAGGGGTTTAGAGATCTAGAAGTATAGAGCTAGACTTCTTAGTATTCTTTAAAGTAGCTTTTCTCTAGTGGAATTGCTAAATCCTAAGAAACTCTTTAAGATTAGGGTTATACTTTAGAATATTGGCTTTTCTAATTTCTTGCTGGTTCTGTTTAAAGGCCTCTTTATGTACCCTATATACTAGAACTATATACCTTCTAGTATAGACCTTATTTTTCTTTTACTTACTAAAGGTATTAAGCTATACCTTATTTACTTTAGCTCTATCCTTAGTAGCTATATTCTTAGCCACTAGAATAATCTTAGAGCTAGCTAGTGTTCTAGCTTCTAAGAAAAGTCCAATTCTGTACTTTTTAGTAGTTTTATTAATCTTTGCAAGGGCTGTAGTATATAGAATAGTAGCTAGAAGTTTAGCTAGGGCTGGGCTTCTAATCTTTAGCTCTCTAAGCTACTGGGGGGTTAAAAGCTTCTCCTTTGGAGGGATTCCAGTTTTTACTATACTGGTATAGCTAGGAAGGCTCTGGGGGGTAGAGATTAAAGGTTAGGGGGGTAGAGGTTACTTTAATATTGTTTTTAGAGCCTCCAGGCTAAATTAGCCTAATCCTGCTTAAAGCTTGGTAACCCCATTGTAGTTAGGGCCTAGATTTTAAAGAACTAAGTTAATTTCTTCTTATATAGTTATAATAGCTTAACTAAGGTTCTTTCTTTTCTAAGCTAAATTTCTAGCTTTTAGATTTACTGGCTTTGCTCTAATTCTCTGGGGACTCTCCCCTAAGCTTTGGAAGCTGCCTGTATTTAATGGAGTAGGTATTTTAGCTAGAAATACTAGGTTTACTAGCTAGGGAAAGAATTCTAGCTGCAGTGGTACTAACTTTTTGTTTAGAAGTAGTAAACTAAGATAAATTACCTTGCAAGCTTACTATACTTTACTAGTTTTTAGAGAGAACTAGTAAACTAAATACCTTTTTAAGTAAAAGGTAGAAAACTTTACAAAAGGAAGGGTGGGTGGTGTATATAAAAAGGGGGAAAAATATTTCTAGAATCAAGCTCTAAAAGCTATTCTAGCAGTAATTTATTTTGGAGGGGAATTACCAATCCCAGAAGCTTCTTTGGAGGGGAAACTTTAAAAACTAACTAAAAATATCTAAATCTAAAGCTACTGTACCAGTGGCTATACTACCAAGGCACTAGTAGAGATAGAAATAGGTGTATAACTAGCAAAAGTAAAATAGTAGTTAAAGAAAAAGGAGTAGTGCTAATACCTCTATTTTTGGTCTAGAAAAGTAGAGAAAAACCTTAATCTAGCTAAAGTTCTAGAACTAAAGCCAGTAAAAAAGAACTAAACAAAGAAAAAGATCTCTCTAAGGAATAAAGCTAGTTCTTAACTAATACTAGGCTAAACTAGGTCTACTAGTAGAACTAGACTAGTTTTAGTAAGTTAAAACTAGTAAAAGGTAGTGTATTCTATTTTATAGACCTAAAATAGCTAAACTAGGTAATAGTTTTTGTAGAGAACTATTAAACTAAGCAGTCTTGTTTAAGCCTGTAATTATAGAAACAGAACTAAGGCTAATATAAACTATAGTAAAGCCTTTTAGGTATAGTAAGGAAAGTAGAAAAGATTAATAGAGAGGTTAGTAGAAAGGTTAGTTACTAAAGCAATAAAAGGGGGGTACTGCTCCTACAGTTTGCATAGCATTTATAGTGTATAGTGTAGAAAAGGTACTTGGTGTAAATATCTAGAAACACTAGAAGTACTGGTTTAAGGTAAAAATTTTTTGTTTATAAATTATAAAGGCAATATTAGTTGCACAGTCTTAAAATTTAGATATATTGTTTGGCTAGTATAGGTGTACACTGTATCCAATTTCCAGAGGATTTAGACTAATATTGGTGGTGTAGTGGAGGGAAATGTCCCTCTTCTGTTAATGGATTAGTAAAATCACCTTTTCATCAACAGCACCCCCAAAACAGGGCTAATTGGCCTAAAATTTAGATAGTAGCCTCTGTAAGAGACAGGCTTTCAATTAAACCTATTTTTAATATAAAATTCCAAGAATTAACTGGGGTCGGATTCCGGTGTGTTTTTTTAGAGAAATATCTTAAAAAGAGAGGTATAGTAAAGAATAATAATATAGAGATAGAAAAGAAAGAAAATAAAGAAAAGTAAAGTAAAAAGTAAAAAATAGTAAAATAAAAGAAAGAAATAAAAAAATAAAGGTAATATAAATAAGTAAACTACCTTCTATATTCTATAGAATAAAGAATTTACTAAATAGAACTATAGTAAAATTCTCTATTAGAGCTATTACTTAGTTAGATAGTTAATTTTCTTTGTACTTTCCAAGAGCCTTTTAAAGTCTATAGAGTCTATTTAAGCCTTTAAGGCCTTTCTTTTAAGAGTATATTTTTTATAGTATATAGTAATATAGACTGGAGTCTCTTAACCTTTTCTACAAGAGTATAGAGGGCTATTATAGCCAGGAACCCTTTATTTATAGAGAAAAGTAGCTAAGCTAATCTTTCTAGTTCTAAGTTATATAGCTAAAGAGTACTAAGCTTTCTAGAGACTTCTATAAAGGTTTAGAGGTCTAGAATCTAGAGTTAAGTAGTAGTAGTTAATTTTAAGGTTTAGTTCCCTAGTAATTTTACTCTATTTCTTTCTCTAGAGAGCTAGTACTGCCTCTCTAGTTTAAAATTTACTAGAGAATCTATTTTCTTGCCTTAATCTATTTTTTAGCCAGAGATTCTATTAATTCTCTATAGTTTTCTCTAGATACCTAATTTTTTTATTAAGCTAACTCTAGCTTTGGTAGTTTCTTAGTTTTTATAGCTTTATCTAAATTTTAAGGTATTTCTCTTTAATAAGGTTCTTAATTCTAGAGCCTGCTGTTTTCCTTCTATATAGAGTAACCTAGGTATCCAAAACTAGGTTTAAGTGTAAAGGCAAGGTCAAAACAAAACAAGGAATCTCATTCTACCTAAGAAACAAAGACTCTAAGCTAAAGAAGGAAAAGAAAGAAAAGAAACAGAGCTAGTAAACCCCTAGGGGGTTTATATATACCAAGCCTCTATATCTAGAACAACACTAATCCACCCCAACCTAGCTAGGTAATTTCCTTACTATAGCTTTGTTAAAGAACCTCCTACTCCCCTATCCATTGGGCACAGCAATAAACTTCTAAGATACAGCAATAAACCTCCAAGAAGGATAATAAAATTTAAAGAAAGGATAGTAAAACCAATAATAATAATAATAATAATAATAAATTAATACACCCTAAGCCTTAAGGGCCATTGGAAGCTGCTAGACTAGTATATACATGCTTTATTGAGCCTGCTTTCTCAGCATTAAGCCTACCCAGTATTCCTGTGTAGTTAGGAATTGACAGTTCTTCAAAACAAAATAAATAGAGCAACAATAAACAAAATAACTTGCAAGAATACAAAGGTTATACAAAACAAACAAAATAAAGGAAAAACCAATAAAGAGAGTAGATAGTACAGGGCTTTTAGTATATAATAAAGGAAAACTATTGCCTATTTTGGCTATACAAAGAAAAGAAAAGAGAGGTATAGTAGAAATATATAGAATAAAATAGAAAAGAAGAGAGAGAGATAGAGAAATAGAAAGAATAAAGTAAAAGTAGAAGAAAATAGTACAATAAGGAGAATAACAGCAATATAAACAAGCAGGCTGCCTTCTATATTCTATAGAACAAAGAATTTGCTAAATAGAACTATAGTAGAATTCTCTGTTAGAGCCACTACCTAGTTAGGTAGTTAATTTCCTTTGTACTTCCCAAGAGCCTTTTAAAGTTAATAGAGCCTAATTAAGCCTTTAAGGCCTTTCTTTCTAGGGTATACTTCTTACAGTATATAGTAATATAGACTGGAGTTTCTTAACCTTTTCTACAAAAGTATAGAGGGCTATTATAGCCAGGAACCCCTTGTTTATAGAGAAAAGTAGCTAGACCAATCTTTCTAGTTCTAAGCTATATAGCTAGAGAGTACTAAGCTTTTTGGAGACCTCTATAAAGGTTTAGAGGTCTAGAATCTAGAGTTAGGTAGTAGTAGTTAAGTCTAAGGTCTAGTTTTCTAGTAACTTTACTCTATTTCTTTCTCTAGAAAGCTAGTATTGCCTCTTTAGCCTAAAATTTACTAGAGGACCTATTCTCTTGCCTTAATTTATTCCTTAGCCAGAGATTCTACTAATTCTCTAGAGTTTCCTCTGGATACCTAATCTTTTTATTAAGCTGGTTCCAGCATTGGTGGTTCCTTAGTTCTTAAAGCTTTGTCTAAATTCTAAGGTATTTCTCTTTAATAAGGTTTTTAATTCTAGAGCTTGCTGTTTTTCTTCTATATAGAGCAACCTGGGTATCCAAAACTAGGTTTAGGGGGGCAATTCTAGTGCCTGTTTCCAATGTATAGATTGGAGTAGCCCTAAAACCTCTACTAACTATCCTTAGAGTATTATTTTGGAAGGTCTCTAGCTTCTTAGCCAATCCTTTGGAATTTCCATCCAGAGTAGGTGTATACCAGGCTATAGAGGCATAGGTAATTGCTGGTAGAACCACTATTTTATATAGTAGTCTACCTTCCTTCAATGGAATACCCTAGGTAGAGCTAGTTAATCTAGCCAATGCATTGGTTTAGGTAGCTAATTTTCTCTCTATTGCTTTGTAATACTGTAACTAATTTAACCTAGAATCTAGAAATAGACCCAGAATTCTAAGACTCTCTTATAGTTAAATAGTTATATTGGTTCCCTCCAAAACTAGTAGTTTTCTAAGGTTAAACCTTCTAGTATTTCTTAAAAAATACATTAGAGAGTACTTTTTAGGGGCAAACCTAGCCCTATACCTCTTTGCCCAGGCAATACACCTTCTATAGACTCTATTTAGGGCCCTAGTAGTCTACTTAGTAGACTTTCTATAGACTATAATGTTTATATTATTACTAAAGCCTATACTTAATACCTTCTGGTGCTCTAGATTGCATAGATCCACTAATTTAGCATTATAGAAGAGAAATAGAATTATAGATATACAAGACCCCTAAGGAGTTCTAGTATAGATATTAAAGGTTTTAGAAGCCTTATTTTTAAACCAAAGAATAGAGGCTCTATTCTGTATAAAGCTTCTAACCTAACTTACTAGAGACTCTAAAATATTCTTTTTCTTTAGAATATAGACTAGCCTGTCTAGAATAATATAGTTAAAGGCTCTAGTTATATCTAAAGAAAGAATAGAGGCTATACCTCTCTCCAATAGGTTTCCCTGCTATACAGTTCTAATTGCACCCAGTAGTAGGTCTAAAGTATAGGTAGTTAAATACCCTTTTCTAGCTTTAAATTGGGTAGCAGGAAGAAAACTATATTTCTTAGCTATATTCTAGAGCCTCCTAGCTATAACTCCTTCTATAACCTTTCCCAGGGTATTTAGAAGTACTACAGGCCTCTATACCTTAGCTATAGAGTAGTCTGGCCTTCTAGGTTTTCTTAAAACCACTATTTTAGTAGTTTTAAAAATCTTTGGATAGTGTAGTGGGGAGACTGTATCCCTAGAAAAAAGGGGTAGGTTTTCCTAATGCCAAGAAAATATCTTGGCACTACAAAAGCTGGTTGGGTGTTGTAAGGACAATTTTTGTAGAGGGTTTTTTATTATTATTTATTCTTTTTGTGGCATACCTTAGGAAGAGTTATCTTTTTGGGAGAGCAGATTTTGTTTTTATTATGCATTAAGGTTTAGTTATTTCTTTTTATGGTTGTAACCTTCTTGTTTTCCCCAATTTTGTTGCTTTTCTACTTCTTAAGCTTGTTTAACACTAAGCTATTAAATATATTTACAGGAGGATTTCCCCTCTTTATCTGGTGACCACAATGTAATAGAAATTTTTGTCGCAGAAGAGAGAATTACAACAAAAAAGGGGGACTTAAGCTAAGTCTAATACTCTAAAGAGAGCTTTAACCGGAAAGGAAAGAGATCTCTGCTATGGCTAAGATATATAAGTTAAGCAAGATTAAGAACTTTAAGGAAAATAAGTAAAAGTACCCCTTCTATTGTAGAAATTATAACAGTTAAGCTAGTGTCCCAAATTGTTGGCTCCATAGAGACAAGGCAAATCCACCTGCTATAGAAAATACAGTTTTGGCGCAGGTTAAGACTAACCTAAAGGAGATAGAGAAGAAAAACCCCTTTCTCTGCCTAGCAGTGCAAGAAGTAATATATATATACATTATTAGGTTTGTATTTTTTAAGGTACAGAGGTACAAGGATTTTATTATTTTATTGCAGAGTATTATTATACAATTTCTTTTACAAGAGGTTCAGAGTCAATATTGCTAGAGAAAAATTTTGCAGGATACTATATTGTTAAGTTTAAGTTTTACTATAACTAGGGAAAACCCAGTTAGAAAGAAAACCCCTACTACAGAAAGTAAAAATAGCAGGGGAGAATCTGCTCCTTTGTCTACAATATAATTTACTGGATACCAGAGACTAATAGTACTAATGCCCTGTCCTAGGACAAGTAGTGCTCCTTACTTTAGAGAAGAAAATACAACAGTGTTTCTTTATATATAGAAAGGGCTCTGTAAGGACTATTTTATTTAGAAGGAGAATAGCTTTAAATACCTGCCAGAATACTGCACCCTATTAATTAGTAATGCAGCCTGTGGATTTTTGGGCTTTAAGACCCAAAACTGGAACCAGTTCTGTAATACCTTTAGAAAGGAGTACAAGGCCTACAATATTAAGCAGAAGATTTACACCAGGCAGCACCTGGAGGCAATCTATAGAGTACAGAGACCCTGGAATAAAAATCTAGTTAAGTTTATTTAGAAGTTTAAGGCTATCTTAGATAAGGTTATAGAGAAAGAATACTTAGATTTATATACTAGAACTACCTTATTTCTCTACACTATTCCAGAAGAACTAGGACATAGAATCTTAAATGCACTTAATGTAGATCTAGAAGACCTAGACAAACTCCAGTGGAGCCCTGTTCTGCAGGAAGCAAAGTTAATCCTTAAAACTAGGGAAAGAACAAACAGGTTCTATAGGTTAGCAGAATTAACAAAGAAGGCCAAGCAAGCTATAGCAGAATTTAATAGGCTAAATAAACCACTAATATACTAAACTATTCCTTTGTTAACATTGTAGAACAAGTACAGGGACCCTGCTAAGAGAACAAGAGAAGAGAGAAAGAGTAAAAGCAAACCAAGAGGTATCCTGCCAGTTTCTTAAGTAACTGGGGTAGACAAGGAGAATACCTCTAAAGTTAAAAAGAAGCTTAACAAAGTAGTAAAAGAACTAGAGGCATTATTAATACCTCTTAGGGCATTGCAAATACAAAATAATATTTGTAACCAAGAATATATCCAGCAAGTTCTGTAGATACCTAACCCCTAGCAGCCTTCTTTTCCTAACTATTAAGCTTTTGTTGGTGTACTACAGGAACTGTATAACTACTGTAACAAAACCAGATACAAGCAGAGAATATATAACCACTTATTAGAGTACAAAAGGCTTGGATACATCCACTGGGATAGAAGTACAAGATAACTTAAGTTTGGTTGTTAGGGACAAGGAGGGGATCCAATCCCTATAAAGTTTTAAATAGGTATCCCCAAAAAGAAAGCAGTTATTAAATAGTACTAGAGAGTAGTAAGTACACCACTAATAAGTTAAGGTGTATCTATACCTCTGCCTGGTACTTCTTCCCAAAATGCCTAAAATTAGGTAAATATAAGGAGCTTTTAAGTGGGATTTAAGCCTATCTTTAAAGCAGAAGAAATTAGTTCTGAGGAAAGCAGCACAGAGGACAAATATAATAAAGATAAAAGAACCTTAGAAGATAATAACTAGTTCTATATAAATATAATATACATTAGCAAGCTAAAAGGAAGAAAGAGAAGCCTAAGGGATACTACTTACCTATCTATAAAGATATAGTGTAAAGGATTGTATATAGAACCCTTTGTTAAGAAGACAGGCAATAGTAAAGATAAGGAAACCAAGGAACTGCCAAAGAAAGGAATATTAAAGAGTGTTCCTGTTAAAGATATTAAGATAGCAGACAGACCTAAAGGATATTAACTAAGAAAACAGTTACCCAAGAAACTGGCATCAATAATTAAAGACAGTACTAATATTTGCAATGTCCTAGAGATAATCTTAAAACAAGAGGTTTAAGGAATTACAATTGGTTAGCTTCTGGGAATATTGTTAAAATTGTACAAAATAGTCTTTTCCACTACCCCTAGTGTAGAAGGCCTGGGTAAACCATTAAAGGCTAGAGTTAACTATATTTAATAAAACAAGACTTCTTTGCTGGTTTTAAAAAGTATTATTGGGGAAGAAAGACAGATAATTTATACTGCCAATACTCTTAAGGTTTAGGTTTAAATAGGTCAATTCAATATAGATATTATCTTAGACACAGGTTTGGAGATTAATATTATTAGAAGGAATATTGCTTAGCACCTTGGATTGCCTATCTTAACAGAAATTAACCTCCAGATAGTTACTTAGAACAGTGCAGTGGTTAATTGCATAGGGTTTTGTAACAAAGTTTCTGTATAAATTGGAGATCTAGTTATATACTGTCCCCTAATTATTGTTAACAGTAGAGATACTGGTATTCTGCTTGGAAGACCCTAGCAAGACATAGCTTGGTGGGGGTGCTCTACCAATAATAATGGCAATGTTACTGGCTATATTTTCTTAGAAGACAGAATATAAGTCCTTAAGTTTCTGTGTTTCTGCACCAGCAGAGAGACAAGGAGAGAAGGGAATTTAATAAGGACCTACTCCCCTGCTTTAAATAAGTAGGTAAACCTCTAACCCCAAGGGTATTTACTGCAAGGATATATAGGGAAGATAGAATAATGGCAAAGAAAAAGGAGGTAAGGTTTGTAGACAAGGAAAAGGTCCAGGGTTAGGGAGAAGATAAGCCAATAGAGTAGTTATCTAGGTTAGTAAAACACTGTACAAGGAGAAAGAAGACATTAAAAGAGGTAAGAGAGATAGCCAGACTTACAGAGAAGATACTGTCCTGGAATAGAGAAGAAGTATAAAAGAGGGAAGACTATATCTTTCCAAAGTTTATTAAAGGCCACCCCTACACAAAAGCTTCTGGGTTGGTTAAATACTGTGTATTAAGATATACCTGGCTTACGGGATACAAGAAGACAAGGGCAGAAAAGTATACCCTTAAGTATAGTAAGGCCAGAGTTATAATAATATATAAGAGAAAAGGGCAGAAGATCTACCTAGTTAACCTAGAAGTATTAGATAGTTCTATGCCTGGTAGTTTTAAGGATTGGAAAAAGAGATATCTTAAAAAATATTATTTATTGTATTAATAACTTAGGATAGAACTGCCCTTTGTAAAATATTTTTACCTAAGGATCTCTCAGTTTCCCCTGTTTACCTGCATAACAGAAGAGAAAGAAAGCTAGATAATTATTAGAGACTTTTTAACTAAGGAGAAAAGAGCTATACTAAAGACAGTATTTCTTTTGTAGGACAGAGCCCTTGTATGGTTATTTAATAAGGTTAGAAGAATACAGCCTGAAGTTATACCTTCTATAAGGATATAGACAATTAAGTATAAGGCATAGTATATAGCAGGGTTTTAAGTCCCTAAAGTACTGGAGCTAACTGTTGCTAAGATCTTCCAAGACAGGATTTATAATGGGATCTTTAAGCAGTATTATAGGCTATACCAAAATCTATGGTTTCTGGTTCCTAAGAAAGACTCGGGCCATTGATTTATTAATACAGTACAGTATATAAATAAGGTTACTATTAGGGACACTAATATATCTTCTAATACCAATAAATTTGCCAAAGAATTTAGTGGCCTTGCTATCTATTCCTTAATTAATATTTTCTCTGGCTATAACCAGTTAACATTGGACAAGAGAGACTACAATATAATAGTAGTAATAACTTCTTTAGGGCTTTTCTAACAAACTATAGTATTGCAGGGAGCAGCAAATTCTGTTGCTTAGTTTATATAGGCTATAACAAAAATTCTACAGAGAGTTATACTGTTAGCTTGTTAAGTCTTTATGGATAATATTAGAGTTAAGGGGCCAAAGATAACTTACAACAATAAAGAGGCCTTTCCAGGGATTCAGTATTTTATCTTTAAGTATATTAAAAACCTTAATAAAACTCTATATCTTTTGGAAATTGCTAGTTATATAATTTTGGCTATTAAGTTCCAATTTCTTGTTCCTGGGGTAAAAGTAGTAGGATAGATTTGTGGCTTTAAAGGGTAATGGCCCACGGAAACCAAAGTTACAAAGATAGTAAACTAAAAGATACCAATAGATATATAAAGTATACAAGGATTTCTAGGTACTTATAGATACTTTAGGTTATACATTAAATGGTACTCTTGGTATACTAACCTACTGTTTTAGCTTCTCCAAAAGAATACTAAGTTTCTATAGACTGACAAAAGAGACAATGCTTTTAATAAGCTTAAGGAGATTCTAAGTTTGTTTTCTGTAGTTTTTCCTTTGGACTATTCTGTTGAGCTGCTGGTAATTATTGTAGTAGTTAATGCTAGCAAGACAGGATAGGGCATAGTCCTAATATAGATCCAAAGAGAAAGGAGACACCCTGCCTGGTTTAAGTTAGGAGTATAGTTAAAAACTAAGTTAGAGTATAATACTGGAAAAAGGAAGTATTGTACTATTCTTAAAGTACTAAAGAAGTTTTGGCACTGGCTATATAGTATATACTTTACCTTGGAAATTGACGCCAGGACACTTATTGCATAATTAAACAGAATGGCCATGGATTTGCCTGGAGCACTGGTAATACAATGGTTAGTGTAGATCTGTATATTTAATTTCTATGTTAAGCATGTCCCTGGTTTAAAATACACTGCTGCAGATAGATTGTTGCAAAGAGACCTAACCAACAAAGAGCTTAAGGAGGAAACTAGAGAACAGAATATTAATAAGTTTGTTTCTGCTTATATAGGGAGTTTAATTGCTTAAGTTTACAACAGACAAAGGCACAGGGAAGACAATAACAATAAAGAGCCTGTTAGAGTATTGGATCTATTATACACTAAGAAATATAAGTAAATTGCTTATTACCTAATAACTCTAAAATACCCCAAAGGAATAATATTCTCTAAGTTTTCTTAGTTTTGTAAGAAAGCTATTAAGTACTGTGTAGAAGGAGAGTATTTGTTTTAGTATACCCAGAAGAATATACCATTGCAATATATAATAGACAGAGAGGCTAAACAAAGAAGGATTATTGTTGCTCTCTATAATAAATATAGGCACCAAGGATAAGAAGGGACCTACTACTTTATTAAAAAAAGATATTGGTGGGAAGGACTGTACTAAGACTGCCAAAAATATACTTCTAAATGTTATAAATGTTAAGTACAGTCTTCCAACAGTCCTAAAGAACCTCTGTACCTAACTTAGATATTAACAATCTGGACCTGGGTTAGTATTAATATTATATATATACCTTCTAACAAGGGTAAAAATTTCCTGGTGCTTGCTTAAAATAACCTTAGTAACTAGCTAGAAGGCAGAGCTCTCCAAAGAGTAGATTTAAGTTTAGTAGTGCAGTTCTTGTACAAAGATATAATCTATTGTTATAGCTGCCTGCTCCAGTTTACTATTAATAGTAGACCTAAGAACAAAAGCATTAGTAAAGAGCTGGCAAGACAATATAAAGTTTAGCAGGTAAAGATTTCCCTGTATAATTTGTAAGCAAACAGAGGCATTAAAGTAAATTATTAGTATATTAAGGATAGTCTCTTAAAGTACACCAGTGGTAAGAAAAAGGGCTAGGTAAAAGCATTGCTCTCTATCCTTTTTGTAGCTAGGAATACTACTTTAAACAGCACCAGTATAACTTTCTATTGTATAAATTACAGACAAGAAGCCATGCTGCCTATAGAACTTAAGATACTAATATAGAAAACCTTGGACTGGGACTCTGTAAGGATAATAGCCAATTTGCTGGCTATGTAAGCCTAACAGCTAGAAAAAAGAAATAAGGACTTAACTAAGGCTATATACTACCTTAACAGAATGCAAAGGCAAAATAGAGATTACTTTAACAATATATATAATATTTGTAGAAAATTACTTGATATAGGAGACCTGGTAGTCCTTAAGGATACAAAACTTACACAAGATATATCCAGCATAAAGAAATTGGCCTTCCAATGGCTTGGGCTATACAGGATTTGTATGGCAAACCAGGACAAAGGGTATTTCAAACTTAAGGAACTAGATAGTACTTAGTTACAGGGTACAGTTACAGGTAGTAAGTTAAAGAAGTACAGGTTAAGGACTCCTCCAGCAGAGAAAGGAGCAGGCAGGCTAGGTAAGGGTTCTAATTAGGACACCAGTATAGAAGAAGAAGGAAGATGGCTGGACAGAGCTAAGGAAGATATAATAAGCTCTAACAAAGAAGGAAAAGAAAATAAGGTTAAACACAAAGAAAGTAGTAGCAAAGATAGACAAGGATCTAATAGCTAGGCCCCTGTTATTAAAAGAGAGTTACTGGGGGATAGAGAAAGGAGCAAAGGAGAAGAAAATAAGAAGAACTCTAACAAAGAAGAGGATAAGTATAACAAAGAAGAGAAAAGTATTAATAAGGAAGTAAAAGAGAGTAGAAAGAGAAGGATTCCAAAAGAAAGGGACTTTACAGTTATTATACCCTAACAATATTTAAACACAAAGAAGTAAAGTAGTCTAGGACTACAAAGAAATATTTTCTATTGTTTAAATTTATTTATTCTATCTATACAAGCTTTCTTTTGTCTATTTTTTTAAAGTTTTTTATCTTTGTTTTAAAACCTAAGAGCCTTTGCAAGTACTCTGTGCTTAAGCTTATTAATATTAAATTCCTCTATCTTATATATATTGTGGTTAATTGATTGGATCTTACAAGCAACTTTAGGAGCCTACTACAGTATTTTAGAGGTATAAAGAGTTATAATTTAATATTCTGCAAGGCAATAAAGCCTCTGTAACTCTTTCTAAAACATTACCAATTTGCCATTAGATATATTGTCCAGGTCAGGAGGACTCTTAAGAAAGTAATAATTGTTAAAGTAGACTTCTTTCTCTGTTGGAATAGCAGGAAAGTTGGGAACAAAGGGGGCTTTGGAGACATAGCTAGGGCTAATAGAAGAGCAAGAGGAGATAGAAGGGACTGTAACTGTATAGATAGAGAATATCTATTAGTTATTGGTACAGTAGAAATAACTAGATAGAAACTTACCCAGAGAGTATCTATCCTTAATACCCTTTAAGAGATACAAAGTATATACAGAAGGTATATTATTATTTAAGAGTTTAGAAGGAGCAACAACACAGCAAGAGAAAACTCTATCCCTAAGATAACAGTAATTATATAGCCCAACAACAGGCCTATAAGTCTGTATAATAGCTACAAGGACATTGGTTTTGTTAAGGAGGTTACAAAGTTTGCCAGGGTGTATAGTATTCCAAGATAGATATTGAAGTAAGGGGAGCTTCTAAAGGTCTTTAAACTTCTTTCTGCAGAGAGCAATATAGAACAATCTAGAGAGCTAGAGATTTGTACAGTTATTCTTAAAATCTTCCAGAAGCAAGTAGCTAACTTTCTGCTGCTTCCCTGGAATACTAATGTATTAGTATACATTCTATAAAACTGTAAGAGCCTTAAGGCACCCTTACAGTCTGGGAGACTTAATAGCTACTTAGTGCAGGAATTCTATAGGTTTGGGTCTCTTTTCTTAAGCTTGTTAGCAGAGACATAAGGACAAAACCTATATATAGAGAGTATAGAGAGATTTAAACAAACAAGAGCCTTAATATAGGCTACTTCTATATATTAATAAAATAGATTAGCTTGAGTTTTCTAGTGGGTTTCTAAGACTCTAATGCAGAGGGTATACTTTCTGTTAAACCCAGTAACTTACCTTTCTTTAAATTACTAACCGGCAAAAGGATTTTGTAACTAAATCTAATATTTAAGGGCATTGTAAAGACAGCAGTCTATGTTTTATTGTTTTCTATAGATATAGGGAGATATCTAATAACAGACAAAGTATTTAAAGGGCTTAAGGAAGGTATATTTTTTAGGTCTAAGGTATTGTAATAGAACTCTATACATTGTATTTAAATTAGCTATAACTCTGTAATTTTGTAGCTATTTTTCTTAACTTCTGTACTTCTTTTAATAGATTTCTTGTTCTATTTTAAGAGGATTTAGTTTGTAATAGAGTTTTCTTACCTACTAAGTACTTTGGTGCATTACCAATTAGAGAGTTTGGTGTAGGTTATTTTATAGCTATCTTAACTTATTAGGATAGTTACTATTGATAGAGGGGATCAAGAATTTAGTTAGGCAGAAGATATAGAGGGCAATAATGTACTCTAAGGGGTGTCCTAAGAAAAGGATTTGGGACTTTGTAAAGAACAAGCTAAGAAAGAATGGGTTTGCTAAGGACTTAGTAAGGAATTAAAACAGGTTAGAATATAATCTAGAGAAATCTATAAAGGGTTCTTAATAGAAATAAGCCAAGCAATTAAAGCATTGAGTTAGAAAGCTATAAAAGTTTAGATTAGAAAGATAGACTTAATAAATAATATATCTAGAGGAAGGTTAGAGGAAAGGTAAAAGGTCCTAATACAATAACAAAGCTTAAGTTAGTGCTAGGACAAAAGTAAAAAGAAATTAACCAGAGCTTACTGCCCAGAATTCTTAAAGATAAGTTACTTGGCAAGCTAATTATAATCTTGGTTAGGCAGAGTAGAGAAGAGATCTAGGACAGAGATAAAAGGCTTTTTATTAATTCTATAAACTAAAGACTATCTACTAATAATTTACAAAGTTAAAAGCTCCCAGCCCCTACTAAACTTAAGAGTCTTAAATAACTTTGTTAATATAGGCTATACTCTATTAAGATATTTTCTCTGTACAATGTTCCTTAATAGCCCTTTTCAACAGTTTGAGAAGAGCATTGGCTTGGAATATTAAACTTATAGTATAGTCTTCTTTACTCTCCTAAGGAAATTATAGAATAATGCAGAGATTCCTAAATAAAGTATCTTTACCCTGCCCATTAATAACAATTGGAGGATTGTTTAGTTTTACAGAGCCCAAGGGAGAGTTAGCTATATCTTCTAGAGTAGTCTTTAGATTAAGGAATAAGAGAAGCAAGCAGACAGTATACTTATTAGGGAATTTCTTTAAGTGGCTCTTCTTTACAGGAGATTAAGTAGTCTTTTGGTCTAGAGAAAGAAGTTAGTTATTGTAGCTATAGATTTTAATAGATACAGTAAAACCCTTACAATATCTGCAATAACTTACCTTTCTGTTCCAAATACAGTACAAGCAAGCACCACCCATTACAATGTTATTACCCTTAAGGGGAAGAGGCACAACACAGAGGGAGAAGATACAGATATACCCTAGATAACTAGAGTAGAATAAGCAGATATTAATCTCCTTGCCTTAGGTATAAATTAATATAGCTTGTTAGTAAGTATTTGTAAGCAGATCTTAAACCTTGCTAAAGTTCTAAGATATAAGATACCTCTTAGGGAGCTTAACAAAGTTTGCAAAGAAATTACCAGAGGGGTATATAATAAATAATCTAGTAGTTTAGAAATAACTACAGGAAAATAGAAGAATTTCCTGGTATTTTCTACTAACTGTATACTCTTCTCCTGGAAAACAGTTAGAAGGTGCTATACTAGGCAAAGCAGTAAGAGCTCTAGGACTTTTTTACTTTTGGAAAATACCAATTTAAGATTACTCTTATAGACTAAATCCCCTAGGTCAAACAGGTTTTTGTCCTTATCTTTATTAAAGTTATTATGGGGGGGGTTATTATTATCTAAGTTATTATTGGGAGATATATAATTAAGCATTTAAGTATTATCTAGGATATTAATTAGCTATATATCTACAAAAAATATTTCCAGGATATTTTCCAGGGACTAGATACTTTTATAGCTCTAGATATCTAAAAAGGGGACTTACTTAAAGGAACTCTTTCTCTTTGTCTAGGCTTATTTAAGGTACTTTCTTTGCGCGAGAACTTAATGCAACAAGTATAGATAGATAGGGACAGACAATATTTTAGTATAGCAGCACCAGGGCTTTTATTTTTAGTAGGATTGCTAGTACAAGGATGCTTGGAAGTTTCTACTGTATTGGTTAGCCTGCTTGTATTTCCTTACTATTCTGCTTGAGTTTTGTAATATTTCTGTAATTCTACAGACTGGTCTTTGGCATTGTTTTTCTAATAATGGTGCTTTCTACTTACTGGAGCCATGCAATACACTACTAATAAGAGGTTTTGTTAGGGTCTTGGACAGAGAGGCTATAATTCTACTAATGGTTAGCTATATATTTAAGGGTCTGTTAGTTTGGCGAAACTAGGAATTTACCTGTTTAAGGAGCAGAATGGAAAGAATTAAGCAAGTTAGTTTAAGTACTTAGAAGGTTGTAAAAGAAAGAAGAGAAGGACTTAACAATAGAAGGTAAGGTCTTAGCAGGTGTATTGCAAACTAATAATAATAATAATATTATATTGCTAGGCTATAACCTTTCTTTTTACTTTACCTTAATTTTACTGTATTCTTTTTTTTCTCTTGTTTTGCCAGGCTGTTTGCCTTAGTTGCTTCCTTCTTTTACAATGTTCTATACTGCTCCTCTGGTAATTTACTACTTCTAGAGCTCTAGGCTTTTAACTATTCCTTAGTTCCTTGGTTTTCTATGTCTCTCTACTATATTTGTTATACTTTTGTTTCACCTTTTCCTTTTTCTTCAATGTCAGGGGACAATGTTTTTGGGTATGGTTAAGTTATAGTGGAGAGACTGTATCCCTAGAAAAAAGGGGTAGGTTTTCCTGATGCCAAGAAAATATCTTGGCACTACAAAAGCTGGTTGGGTATTGTAAGGACAATTTTTGTGGAGGGTTTTTTATTATTATTTATTCTTTTTATGGTATACCTTAGAAAGAGTTATCTTTTTGGGAGAGCAGATTTTGTTTTTGTTATACATTAAGGTTTAGTTATTTCTTTTTGTGGTTGTAACCTTCTTGTTTTCCCCAATTTTATTGCTCTTCTACTTCTTGAGCTTGTTTGACACCGAGCTATTAAATATATTCACGGGAGGATTTCCCCTCTTTAATAGTACTGCCAATTCCAGTATCTCTCTATAAGGATTTGCATTGGTTTATAGAGGGAAGGTTCTAAGGCTTTTAAAAATCTATTAGAAATACTATCTAGGCCAGGGGCTTTCCAAGAGGCTATTGCCTTTATAAATTGGCCAATCTCTTTTTCTGTAGGGGGCTCTAGGTTCTCTAAAGTAGCTAGAAAGCTTATATCCTCCTCTATATCTTCTAAATCTACCTCTGGAAGTTAGGGGAAGAATTGGTTTGCAAATTTCTAAGATTTCTGCTGGTGTATAGTAGCTATCTCTCCATTGCTAGTCTTTAAAGAGGGAACTAAGGGTAGCTCTATAGGTAAGTAGCTCCTTAGTCTTCTCTACCTTGCTAGTTTCTACAAAACTGCTCTATCTTCTCTAAGCCTATAGGTAAATTATCTAAATTAAAATCTTTTAGACTCTTTAATAGCTTTTTTCTTGGCTTTGGTAGCTTGTTTAACTAGGTCTGGGTGGGCAGCCCTTGCTCTAAGATATCTCTTCTCCTAAATTAGGCTAGTAATCTCTAGATTCTACCAGGGAGTAGCTTTTTAGCTTGGTTTAGATTCTCTAGTCTTTGGAACAGTAATCTTAGCAATACTAAGGATTTTTTGCTGTAAATAGAAGGTATACTGCTCTACCTCTTCCCTACTATTTAGGCTATTTGGCAGGAATAAAATTGCACTATAGCTAGACAAACTAAAATATAGTACAAGTAAAGGTAGTAAGTCTCTACTATACTTTTCCTTAAGGCACTGTAACTTTTACCTAAGCTTATATAGACATTCCTTAATTTAGAAGGTCTACCCCTAGCAAAAGTTTTTCTCTATACCCTTTATTCTGTTTGCTCCTTAAGCCTGTATTAATCTCTATAGATTCTCTTTATAGACCAGTATATATATCTATCCTCTTAAGCTATATAGAAGGTGTTCTAGCCAGCCTGTCCTAGCTCCATTGCCTCCATTATATACTGCACTCTATAGGTGTTAACTGCTTTGTACTACCCTATTAAATCTCTTCTTAATAGGGCCAACCATGCCTTGCAGAATTTAAAGAACTATACCCCTAGCCAGGCAGTATAGCCTAAGTATTGCTATTCTACTAACCAATGCCCTGTTCTCCTTCCTTAATTGTTCCATGCTGATGGTTGTTAAAACCCTGGTTTGGCCACTTCTCTATAGTTAGATTTCTGGCTTCTCTGTACTTAGGTCTCTGGCTTCTCTGTGGTTTAAATAGGTATAGGAATAGGGATATTTTGGTGTATATAGTTAGTATAGGCCTGCCTCTGCAGTGGCCTTCATTTGTATAGTATTCCAGACTGTGGCCTGGCTACCGTCCGACCCAATTTCCTGTACCCCCTGATAGTAAAACCAAGAAAGATAATAAACTATACAACAAAAACCCCCAGGGTGCCTGCTATAATACTACCCCCCCCAAGTATTGGGTTGGTCCTCTAACTTATAACTATTATTATCCTGTTTCTCTATATTTTTGTCCTTGGTAGTACAGTTAAGCCAGTACCACAGGTTTCTGGGCGGCCCTGGCTATAAAGGGTTCTTGTTGTGGAATTATTTTAAAGCAGCGGTGCTGTTTTAGAAATTTATAGTAGGGTACTATTTAGGGTTATTATTACAGTTAGCCTACTTTATATAGTACTATAGCTTTCTATAGTAGAGCTTTAATACCAGTATCTCTTTAACTTTATATTCTAGGTTACTATTTACCTTAATTAGGGACTGTTTGTTAAGTGTCTATTCTAGCAATAGGTTGTCAGGATTCTTTTGTAGCTTGTCCAGCAAAATAATAGAGTAGATCCAGAATAATTCTAGTAATTTAAACTTAAATAATTTACTAACCTTGCCTAAGATTTTCTATAGCCTACTTATCTAGTTATTAAGTTTCTTTGTTGGGTATTCTGTCCACTAATTTATTATTTTTATATAGACCTTGTCCCTAACCTAGAAATTTAATTCTCTATAGTATTTATCTATCTATATCTTTATTCTTTTCTAAGCCTTCTATATACTTGTCTATACAAACTTCTAGATTTTACTTATATATTGGGTATACTAGTTAGCTTCTCTATAGTTTAGTCTTTTCTTTAGTGTTATCCCTTCCTTGTTATAGTTCTACTAGTTAAAACTTAGCCAGGGCTAAAACCCTTGCTTAACCTAGAAAGGTAAAAGGCCTGTTAAATTATATAGTAGTGCAGTAGCAGCAAAGTTAATAATTAAAAGCTATTCTAACCAATTATCCTGGTAGTAGTTTATATATAGGTAAAGGTACATTGCTAGGTACTAGTTTACTATCTCTATCTATCTACTAGTCTAGGTGTAGGTGGCTATTAAAAGCTTCTATTTAATACCAAGGATCTTGTATAGCTCTAACTAAAAGTCTAAAATAAATTACAGTCCTTAATCCAAGATAATTATATATAGAATACTATACTCCAGTAAAATATACTAGATAAATAAGCAAGCTATTTCCCTTATAGTTATTCTCTTTATATAGGGTATAGAATAGGGCCTTTTCCCTAGGCAGTTAACTACTACAAAGACAGTGTTATAACTATACTTGTCTAGTATTAGTATTATAAAGTTTATTGCAATGTCCTGCTATAGTTAGTTAGGGACTGGTAGTAGCTTAAGCAGTTCTAGTAGTAGGTCCCTTGGAGTATATATTCTCTTGCAGGTACAGTAGTTATCTATATATTGGTTAATATTGGTCCCTATCCTTAGCTAGTAGTAGTGCTTTATAACAATCTTCCTTATCTTGTTTTAGCCTAGGTATACTATTATTGGCTGGTGGTGGATTTTATCTAAGATCCTTATATATAGGTGCTCCTTATTATTTTTAACCACTACTAGGTAATTGTTATACAATAGCAGCCCCTAAAAAAGCTTCTATAGTAAGTTATTCTATCCCTGGGCCTATTCTTGGTATACCTCCAGTTTAGGGTTCTCTTGGTTTTGTTATAGAACTTAATCTATTAGGGTAAACTTAGTATTAAGTACTATAATCTAGGTCTAGGTTATTTCCTTAGTGTCCTCCTATACCTCTATAGAGAGATAGTTAGGGGATAGAATAATCTACTTTTAGTACTCTTTGTAGTCTTTCTGCTGCTTTCCTAGTATATCCTTCTGTTGGAACAGTATATCTACCAACCTATTAGATTTCCCCAAGCAGTACTGGATTATAAACCTAAACCTTAAGAGGTATTCCACCCACCCAGTCTATTTTATATTAAGCTAGTGTTTTATTATAAAGTACTTTAGGGCTTTATAATTAAAGTATATCTTTATAGGGTAATCCCTATACAGCCCCTGTAATTTATACTACTATTTCTTTATACAGGCTATAATTGCAAGCAACTCCTTATTATAGATTAAATAATTAGACTCCACTGGCACCATTGTCTTTAAGAAGTAAGTAACAGGATACTAGAAACTATTATTGTAGAACTAAAAAAGAACCCTAGTAACTACCCCCTTTAATAAATTAGTTTTAAGCTTTGTCTCCAGCACAGGGTTATAGTACTTTAGAATTAGGGTGGACAACAGGTGCTTCTTAAGTAGGTAGAATACATTCCAGTACTTAGCATTAAATATAAACTATATACCTTTCCTTGTTAGTTTATTTAGTGGTTAGGCTATTTGTCTGTATTCCTTAATAAAGTATTAATAGTAGTTACAGAACCCTAGAAAAGACTAGATACTAGTTACTATAGTTAAGGTACTCTACTTTCTAATAGCCTCTACCTTGTTAGGGTTAACCTTAATACCCTTAGTTATAACAATAAATTCTAGGTATTTTATTCTTTTTATATAGAACTTAAATTTCTTTAGGTTGGCCTGCAAGCCAGCACCCTGTAACTACACCAGCACTATCTTTATATATAGAATATACTTGTCCTTATTCTTGGAATAGATTAGAATATTGTCTAGGTAGATAGTTAGAAATTTATTAAGGCAATCTATAAAGAGACTATTTATCTATTATTAAAATATAGCTAGGCTATTTATTAAGCCAAAAGGAACTACTTAATATTTAAAGAATCTATAATATATCTAGAATATAGTAAGGTTCTTGGACTTAGAACTAATCTATACCTTATAGAAAGTCTATTATATATCTATCTTTAAGAAGATTTTTGCTATGCTAATTTATTGCAGTAATTTATTAATTAATAGCAGGGGGTACTAGTCTTTCCTGGTTAGTATATTTAGTTTTTAGTAGTCTATGCAGAACCTTAGTCTGCTGTTTGCCTTTTAAAAGAATAGCACTGGGGCAGTATATAAAGTAGTGCTTAGCACTACAAAGCCTTTGTCTAGGTTATTAACTAGGTAGTATTTTAGCTTAACTAACTCCTTCAGTATATACTTATACAGTAGGCTAAATATTAAGGTATTTAGACCAGTAAGCTTAATCTTTATTTCTGCTTTATTACAGTGCAGGGCTAATTTATTAAAAGCCTTCTTTAAAAATATATTTTTATACTCTCTATAATATTTAGAAAGTACCTTCTTTAAGGCTGCCTAGAGCTTTACTTTCTCTCTATTATATTCTCTATCCTGCTCTGCTTTCCCTAACTGTAGGTCAATAAGTTGGTCCAGTTTATATATACTAATTAAGAAGACCTCTATACCTTTCTACCTTAGGTTTTAATTTATACTAGCTACTCTAATTATTACAATATTAATTACTATTAGTTAGTATTAGTCTTGTTTCTTGCCCTGGGTCTTTCTTTGTAGTTCCTCCTTGTCTAGGGGTTAATTCTTCTCTAATAGTGCTCTATCTATCTTTTATAGGGCTAACCTTAAGTTCCCTGCCTTAGTCTACCTGGGTTTCCAGAAAATTAGGGCTAAGTTTAGTAATAATATTCTAGCTATATCTACCTTAGTAAACCCTTTTTTTGGTTCTATTGGCTATATTCTTAGTTTATCCTTCTTTTTAAATAACCTTTCCCAATGTTTAACATCCTTCTAATGCTTAGGATTTATATTTAGCAATAATATATTTTATTAAAGAATTATTATCTCTCTTTCTAACTACTTTAGTAGCTTAAATTTCTCTTTATTGGCTATATTAGTTTTTTTTTTATTGTTTAGCTAGATTAGCCACCAATTCCTAACATCTAGCTAGATATTGTAATCCAAGAACTACTGTTGTCCCAAGATTATACTATAGCTACCTAACTATATAATAAGGAAGGGTTATCTTGGTACTTATTGTCTACTTACCTCTAGGTCCAGTTAAATAATATAGGTAGCCCTGGAAGCTTCCCTGCTATTAAACCCTGTTACACAATAAGGGGTCTTTAATTATTCTATCCAAAGATTAAATTATTCCACTATTTAGATTGCTAACCTAGTATTAATAAAAAGGTAACTATTTACTTCTATATTAGCTAGTATAGATATTAAAATACAGTATCTATTCTAAGCTAATCTATAATTAATATAAAAACTATTTCCTTCTAATAACTAACTTAGATTAACCTTGGCAAGATCTATTATATATAAACCCTCTAGAATAGAGACTACTTCTAGAGGTTATTTTTTCCCTGCTCTAGCCTTGCAAGCTTTTTCTCTAGCTCTATAATCTTACCTGCATAGTTCTTTTTTAGCTTGGTGTAGTTTTAGGAGAAGTAGCCTATCTCTCTATAGTTATAATACTTAATATTTTTATAGTTCCTTAATTTTTAGTTTTTATTATTACTACTAGTTTCTAGGGGCTTTTTTTCTTTCTTTAATTTTTTTTTCTTGTCCTTGTTACCTCTATATTCTCCTTGTCCATTGCTTTGGTAGTAGCTTAAGTATTTATTAATATATACTAGATTCTACTTAAGTAAGGTACAAGCAGTGGCAAATTCCTGGAAGGTACTATTCTAGATATAGTGGCTTACAGTAGCCTTTGCTAGGTCAGTATACAAACAACAGTTTAATTTAAACTTATAGTTATTACAGGCAACCCCAGTGTTACAAGCAAGGTAGTTAAACTTTAACAAAAATATATAGAAATTATCCCCTTTTTTAAAGTAATAGTAGTTAAAATTGTTCTTTGTATTTTCCTTGTAGTTAGGGTCTTGGAAGTTAGTAATTAATATCTTTAAAATATTATTGGAGCTTTCTGCAAATAGTTTATTATTATTATTATAATAGGGGTGCAGGAAGTCAGCTATATTCTTTACAATACACCCACGGATATATACCTTTTACAGTATATTAGTGTTATAATAATCCTTGTTAGTATAGAGCTTACCTTTTATTAAATCTATTTAATTTTTAAAATCCTTGTTCTTTTTACTATTAAAGATAGAAGGGTCTAGAATCTTCTTAGACTATTAGCCTGTATCTCCCCTGTTAGTAGCTTTCTATAGCTTTTTATTTTTCTTTATTAAATACTTAACTTTCTTAAGGGTAGTCTATCTATAGGCAGTAGTATTTTTCTACTACTAACAAAAAGATTCTACCTTATTAGCCTTCTATTAAAAAGAATCTTCTAGTTTATTAATATAGTTTTTATAGAACTTAAGGTCTACTATAATATTATTAAACAGCTTCCTATTGTCTTTCTTGTAAAGCTACTTAAAAAACTTATAGATAAGGGTAGAGGTTACTTCCTTAATACCCCTCTTTACTATTTTTTTAGTGGTTATAAACAAAATATATTTTTCTTTATATCTATTATTATTATTGGATCCCTTTAATTTACTGTTATTACTTGGTTATACCATTTCTTGGACAGTGGTAACATTCCAAAATGTTAGTAAGATACATTTAAGCCTGGACAATATTAACAAGGGGTTAACAATATCTAAATAGCTATTCTATACTTTTAAAGAAAGTTTTCTTGGGTAAAGAATATATTTACTCTTGGTCCCCAGTATATTTTAACAAGGAGTTAGACAAGAGGTCCCTTTTAAATATATAAAAAATAGTAAGCTTAGAGTAGTATAAAGGCAAGGTTAAAACAAAACAAGGAATTTTATTCTACCTAAGAAACAAAGACTCTAAGCTAAAGAAAAAAAAGAAAGAAAAGAAATAGAGCTAGTAAACCTCTAGGGGGTTTATATATACTAAGCCTCTATATCTAGAACAATACTAACCCACCCTAACCTAGCTAGGTAATTTCCTTACTATAGCTTTGTTAAAGAACCTTCTACTCCCCTATCCATTGGGCATAGCAATAAACTTCTAAGACACAGCAACAAACCTCTAAGAAGGATAACAAAATTTAAAGGAAGGATAGTAAAACCAAGGAAGGTAATAAACCATACAACGAAAACCCCCAGGGTGCCTGCTATAATATAAGGGGGCAATTCCAGTGCCTGTTTCCAATATATAGATAGAAGTAACTCTAAAATCTCTACTAACTATTCTTAGAGTATTATTTTAAAAGATTTCTAGCTTTTTAGCTAATTTTTTTAAGTTTCTATCCAGGGTAGGTATATACTATACTATAGAGGTATAGGTAATTGCTGGTAGAACCACTATTTTATATAGTAGCCTTCTTTCCCCTAATAGAATACCCCAGGTAGAGCCAGTTAATCTAGCTAGTATATTAAATTAAATAGCTAATTTTCTCTCTATTGCCTTATAATATTGTAACTAATTTAATCTAGAATCTAGAAATAGTCTAAGAATTCTAAGACTTTTCTATAGTTAAATAGTTATATTGGTTTCCTCTAGAGCTAGTAGTTTTCCAAGGTTAAACCTTCTAGTATTTTTTAAAAAGTATATTAGAGAGTACTTTTTAGAGGTAAATCTAGCTCTATATCTCTTTGCCCAGGTAATATACCTTCTATAGACTCTATTTAAGGCTCTAGTAGTCTGCTTAGTAGATTTTCTATAGGCTATAATATTTATATTATTACTAAAGCCTATACTTAATACTTTCTAGTGCTCTAAATTATATAGATCTACTAATTTAGTATTATAGAAGAGAAATAAAATTATAGATATATAAAATATTTATAAAGTTCTAGTATAGATTTTAAATATCTTAGAAGGCTTATTTTTAAACTAGAGAATAGAGGCTCTATTCTATATAAAGCTTTTAACTTAGTCTACTAGAGACTCTAGAATACCCTTTTTCTTTAGTATATAGACTAGCCTTTCTAGAATAATATAGTTAAAGGCTCTAGTTATATCTAAAGAAAGAATAAAGACTATACCCCTCTTTAATAGATTTCCCTGCTATATAGTTCTTATTATACCTAGAAGTAAATCTAAAGTATAGATAGTTAAATAGCCTTTTCTAGCTCTAAATTAAATAGTAGAAAGAAGACTATATTTCTTAGCTATATTCTAGAGCCTTTTAGCTATAACCCCTTCTATAACCTTTTCTAGAGTATTTAGAAGTACTATAGGCCTCTATACCTTAGTAATAGAGTAGTCTAGCCTTCTAGGCTTTTTTAAAACTACTGTTTTAGCAGTTTTAAAAATTTTTGGATAGTATTACTAATTTTAATATCTCTCTATTAGGATTTACATTGGTTTATAGAGGAAGGGTCCTAAGGCTTTTAAAAATCTATTAGAAATACTATCTAGACCTAGGGCTTTCCAGGAGGCTATTACCTTTATAAATTGGCTAATTTCTTTCTCTATAGGGGGCTCTAGGCCTTCTAGAGTAGCTAAAAAGCTAGTATTCTTCTCTATATCTTCTAAATCTACCTCTGGGAGCTAGGGAAAGAATTAAGTTGCAAATTTCTAAGACTTTTACTGGATTACCCCCTCTAAAATACCTATATAGATTAGGTATCCTTCCAAAATAACCATTGATCTCTCCTTTAGCTCTATAGATATAGCAAATAAGCTTATTTCTATATCTACCTCTAAGAATCTTTAGTATAGATCTAACTATATACTTATAGCATTGGATTTTAACCTAGAAACAGTGCTAGACTAGCCAAGTCAAAGCAAGTATAAATAGAAGGATACTAATTAAGAAGAAATACAAAATCTAGCCCAAGATCTCTAGTTTCTAAATAGCCTAAACAGCAGGAAAGAGGTAGAACAGTATACCTTCTATTTACAGCAAAAAATCCTTAGTATTACTAAAATTACTATTCTAAAAACAAGAGAAAGTTCCAAACCAAGCCAAAAAGCTATTCCCTGGTGGAATCCAGAGATTGCCAGTTTAATTTAGGAAGAGAGAAGCCTTAGAGCAAGAGCTACCCACCCAGATCTAGTTAAACAAGCTGCTAAAGCCAAGAAAAAAGCTATATTTATTATTATTATTATTATTGTTACTCTATCTAATCTGTAAGATATATAGTGCTGCTACTGTATAGTATATACCTCTATAGTAATCTTGTATAGGTATATATAGTTATATATCCTTTACCTGCTTTCCTTTATATACTTCCAGTACTATATAGCTAACCAATGCTATGCCTACAAAATAGAGGTCTGGTTAACTGCTGTATACCTTACTATCTCCTGTATATATTTAAACTGGGCCAGAATTTCCAGTTTAAGCTACTACTGCACCAGGGTGCATAGTCTATTGCAGGAATTTAGTAGCTAGGTTAGGTCTAACCCCCTAGTACCTAGTAACTAGTCTTAGAATATACTAAAGTACTTGCAAAACCCTACTATATAGTCTACTGTCTTCTATTTATATCTATACAGATACTAAGAAGATACAAACCCTGGTACCTTATATTTATATAGAAAGCCTGCTAGCCTAACTTTGCCTGTCCTAAGCTAGATAAGTATAGAGCTTTTAGCCTTCCTTAGCCCTATATACTACCTTAAGGTATCCCTGCTAGGTTCCTGTCTATATCTCTCTCCCTATAGAACTGGCCTTCTATACTATCTGTTTACCTACTTACAGTATACAAGCTAATAGGCCCTGGTAGTATAGGCTATATTGGTTACCTTGCCCCCTGTCTATTGGTCTTCCTAGCCTGTCTCTATTGCCTGTAGGTATAATAGTTATTCCACCACCAGTTATTTTTGCCAGGGAACCCCTAGTTAGCTCTGTATTTGCTCTGTTATACCCTGTATTTCTGTTATTCTCCCTGTAGTGTACAGTTAATGCACCACTGCAGTAACCTGTTAGTCCAGGAATAGGTCCAGTAGCTTAATATATAGCTCTACCTTAAGGCTTGTAGTAGGGGTTACTTTGTAGGCCCCTGCTACTTACTGCAGGTGCTAGTTCTATACTGTATAAAGCCCTTGCAGTATACCAGGCAATGTAGGTATAGCCCTGGTTTGTTCTATATAAGTAGGCTAGTGCCAGGTAATTGCCCTGTATACTAGTGCAGGTTTTATTACTATTGTATATAGCTTACAAGCTTTAAGAAGCAGGATTCCCTATATTAAGTAGGTTATCCTAGTAACTACTTACTCTTGGGTGCTAAGTTAGCTATAAATATACTTTACCTACTTTCCCCAATATAGCTTTAGGTCTAGCTATACCCCTAGGATATATATTTTATTAGTTAGGTGCACTATAATATCCCCTGGCAGGGAGATATATACAGATATATCTTAAGTACACTGTTATATAAAGTATATAAGCTTATATTTATTGGGGGCCCAGGCTATACTATAATACTTTGTTTACTTTTTATAGGTTTGGTGCATTCTCTGTAGCTAATTTATATTTATACAGGTACTCTTACTATAGGTAAGTAGGTTAGTATTATTAATAAAACCAATAGTAGTTCCTGGGATCTAAGGTTAGTTATTAAGGTTCTGGAGCAATTTATCTATATAGAAGAGCCAGAGAATAGATAAGAGTAGTAACCCCTGCAGTACCCCTATACCTATTGGAAACTCCCTAGATTTCTATATACCCAGTACAAGGGTTATATATCTTTTTATTATAAAGCTCTTAATAAAGCCTACTAGTGTATATAGTATTTCTTTTTGCTGTAGTATATATATAAGCCTTTTTAGCATTACCCTGTTAAATATACCTGTAATATCCAGTAACAGTACTAAGGCTACCTTGCCTGGTATACTTTAGACTGTATATATCTATGCCAGCAGTCTTGCTAGTGCTGTCTCTGTAGACTGGCCTAACCTTACCTCTATCTAGGCTTTACTTAGAAGTCTATAATTCTTAGCAAGTATATAGAGTCTCTAGGCTATATATTTTTTAATAACCTTACCTACTGTATCTAGGAGTACAATGGATTACTATACTCTTACTTGGGAGTAGTTAGGCTTTCCTGGTTTATATAGTACTACAGTTCTGGTGTATTTAAAGGAGCTAGGGTAGTATTTCTAGTCTAGATAACCCTGGGCTAATATAGCTACTGCCTAATAGAAGGGTAGTCTAAGTATTTTAAGGAACCTGCTAGTAATACCTGTATATCCCAGTACAGTACCTAATTTTAGTTCTACTATAATCTATACTACATTGTCTGCTATAACCTTCTTCTCTATACTTAACTGTTCTGGGTAGGTGGTGCCTGGGATATTAGATAGGTTATACTTAGTATTCTGTAGAAAGAACTATATATACAGTAGCTTAACTTAAGTTAAAAAAGGTTATATATTTGCCTAAGGTATACCTTTCTTAACCTAAGTTAAGCAAGGTAGTATAGGTGCTGGGGCTATATTCCCTTCTACTTAAAGTAGCAGTACTATAGGCAGTTAAATAGGCTCCCTACTTTGTTATTAACTCTATTTACTTATTTGCCAGAGTAGGTTAGGTTTGTATACTGTTATATCCAGTAATTTGCAGAAGGTATTTATTTTTGTATATCTTACTTTCCTATTATACTAGTTTCTGGCCTCTTTAAGCTCCTTGCCCCCCTATCCTTACTAAATTACCTCCTAATATTTTTGCACCACTGCCTGTACTGTATTGTTCCACTATATATACCTGCTTGGTTATTCCTTAATAAGTTACCTATGTTCCTTGCCTAGCTTAGTAACAAAGTTTACAAGGTATACAGTATAGTCTTTAAGGTCTTAATAGTATATAAAAGCTTATAGTTATTGTAGACATTAACTATACTGTTATACTACCCTAACTAGGTCTGTAGTCTTCTATAATAACTGTTCTATCCTAGGTATATCTAGCTTATCTAGGAGTTTAATCTAGACTGGCTTGTAGTTAGATCTATAGTCCAGTTATAGCTAGACTCTGCAGGCTAGAAGATAGTTATATACTCCTAGGGATAGAAATATAAGGTCTATTGTAGATTCTGTATAGCCCCTATCTTACTATATAGTTATTTCCTTTGGTGTTACTTGCTAAAGACCCAGTGCCTGTATAGTAGCTCTAAGCTTCTATTCTATCTAATCTTTACTTATACCTGTACCCCCCTAGCTACTGTAGTATATATTAAAGTCTTCTACCAGTATCTATTTCCCTATCTCTAGCCTATGCTAGCCAATTTGCACTATAGGTAAGTTCTCTATTAGTATACTCTGGTTTACTGGTAGTAGTATATATATATTAGTAATATATAATAGCTATATTTTGTCCTTTGTAGTATTCTTCTACTTAAGATCCAGGGAGCAGATAAATAGGCTATTGTACCAGACTTGCCAGTTATTGGTATTAATTTGCTTGCTTACTAGAAAGCAAGTATATATATACTCTAAGGTTAGGTATACTGGCCAGTATTGGTCTGCTCTTATATATACTGTAGTATATAGGTCTTTCCTTTGGTATAGGTTCTGGATTATATATATATCTATGTTCTAAGCCTCTGGCTGTACTAGAAGTATACTTATAGTTAGGCCTAACTACTATATATTGTAGTAGACTATTCTTATTGGGTAAAGGGGAAGGGTAGGGCAAGCTACTGTTAGTTCTATATCCCTAATATAACAGTATTGTATCCTTTTATATTTAGGGGCCTTATCCAGTCTTTAGGGAGGTAGCTACTAGTGTTTGCTATATACTTAAGGTTACTAGGGCACCTGTGTACCTGTTATTTATCTAGGGCTACCCTGGCTGGCCTTTATCTCTTGGCTCCAATAACTTGGAAGCTATTGTTTTCTATATATCCTAGTAGGGTAGCTGCTAGGGGCATAGCAAACCTATAGGGGCAATTCTAGTATACTATATATACCTTCTTAACTACTGCTTGGTAAGTAGTGTATTTGCAAGACTATAAGGGGTAGGCCTTAGAGCAATTAATATACTTTCCTTCTTTCTGTTTAGCCTTCTTTATATACTTTACCTCTTGGTGCCCTTCTGCTGCACAGTGGCTATACTTTGCTGGACAATAGCAGTATTTGGCTGTATAGCCTATTTACTGGTATTTAAAGCATTGTATAACTAGATATTTCTAATAGAAGACTTCTACCTGGCAGATTTTATAGTTAAGGACCAGTCCCTGTTTAATAAGGAGGTTAGCTTGCACCAGTATTGCTATATTAATATATAGGGAGCCTTGCTTAGTATCTTTTGCTGGTCCCTGTTTTCTGTGTATAACCTATAGTAGATATAGTTCCAATGCCCAATGCTAGTTCTAGTATAGTATAGTATTTATATCTACCTGTTAATCTTTAAAGAAGAGCCCCTGTAAGTTAGTATACCTTGCAATTACTGTAAAGTATACTTGCTTGGGTTTAGCTATAGTACCTATAACCTTTGCCCAGTTAGCTATGCCCTCCAATGCAAGCCTGGTGTACAAGCTATCTGTTATAATTACAATATCTTTACTGGGTAGGACCCTTACTGCCAGAACCTTTTCTATAGTTACCCCCTGTATTTCCTTGTTTATCTTTTTTATTAGTTATGCTGGGGTGCATTCTTTCTATATAAGAGCTAGGTTATTAGGGCCCTGTTTAATAGTTAGATTGTACTTAAGTTAGGCAGGGATAGGCTTTTCTCTATTGGTGGTGCAGGCTTCTGCATAGGTCTGTGGTCTGGTAGGTATATTATATACTATTGTATTGGGGTAGTGTAGCTTTGTGTTTGCCTTGTCTATTAGGGCCCCTAGTAGGTATAGTTAGAGTGCCTGCCAGGTTTCCTTAATCTTGGTAAACACTGCAGTAGCCTTATCTTGTAGGTATATATCTATCTTATATAGTAGTTCTTTAGTGGTTGCCACTGTAGTGCTGGTGGTTAGCTTTATATATACCTATTGTATATCCTCCTTCTCCCCTCCACCTTTCCTCCTACTTCCCTGCATCACAGGCGAAGTTATTCTGCATGGCTTTAAGTAATAAAGACAGTCTTTAAGCTTCTGTATGTGTGACAAGAATATATATTGCCTCGATGTTGAAAAAAAAAAAAAAAAAAAAAAAAGCTATATAGTAGCTATCTCTCTATTCCTGGATTTTAGAGAGGGAACTAAGGATAGTTCTATAGGTAAATAGCTTTTTAACCTCCCCTACCTTACTAGTTTCTACAAAACTGCCCTATCTTCTCTAAGCCTGTAGGTAAATTATCTAAATTGGAATCTTTTAGACTCTTTAATATAGCCTGTGGATTGTTCAAACACCTCCTTAATTCAACCTTTCTCCCACCATGGTACCTCCCCCAGTGGCCTGACTCGAGCTATTTTAGGAATTTCGATTTTTTTAATCCATTTTTTCAAATCATCGAAGGGGTAAGCCTCTGCCTTCCCCGACAGTCCAATGTTCCATTTAGCTCGAAAATCCTGACCGAAAAAGAGTTGGAACAAATAGCCAGGTTCATTAAGATCCAACCGTTCCTTGGGCTCCGCATGAAATAGGAAATAAAATTGTGTATCTCCCAATCTATTATTAGTCTTATAATACGTCGGAAGATAGTGAACTTTTCGGTTCCAATTTTTTGTCTCTAGCGCGACCAGGTGTGTTCCACGGCCATCGTCGACGTCGTCGGGCATCTTTGTGTGCTCGTCTGAGCCGTCCTTTCTACTGCCATCGACGACGTCGGTCAACTCTGTGTCCTTGTATGAGTTGGGGTTCTCCTCCTCAGCTATCCGTAACATCTCCAGGACGATTGCCTTGAAAACCGTCTCGGCTCTGATGATGTTGATACCAGTGCAGGTGATGAAAACGTCCAACAACTTGGCGGGATGTTCGTGACAATATTTGGTTTTGAACCCTTGCAAGGTCTCTTGCCAATTATTAATGATAGACTCTTCGTGTCCAGTTTCTAGGTTCTTCCTCACGAACGCTTGGAACGTCGGCTTTGCCAGAATCGAATCCAGCCTCCCCCGCCCATCAGCTCTTTTCCAGGAATTATCGTACCATCCATTTGGTAGCAGTAATGTCCAGCCGGCATAGGTTGTCACGGCGGTTATAGTGCACGTGGGAAAGATTTTATTAAAATGTTTGCGGATCCCTCCATCATAAAGCACCAGGAGATCAACAACTGGCACATTATTGTTCATATCATCCTTTGTAATAATCTCCTTCGATTCTTTCTTGTTCCATAACTCTAGTAGCTCCATCTTTAGGTTTGTTGTGGCAAGTTCCAGTTGGGGAATGTAATGAAGGAGTTTCATGCTATTGGTGGATTCCATATAATAATCGCCCTCCCACAGTGGAGCGATAGGAAATTGGGCCCAGAGGCATCGTTCTTGTCCAAACCATATTTTAATTTCCTGTCCAGGAGATCCTGGTTTCTTATATAAATCTTCCTCAAAGGTTCGGGTTAATCCGAACCCCGCATCCTTTTTTTCCCCGCCGTTTTTAGGGTCGATAGGCAACCATTGCACTTTCAACTTCTCAAGCTTCTTTTTCTGCCGTGATTCATTGACTTTTTCCTCCAGCAGAGTTGCAACAGCCCGGACCAATCCATCATGTGCCGGGAGCGGCCCGTGGGGGTCTTGCTTGGCGATAACAAAAGCATCCGCTGGCACACCACCCTGACCCTCAAGAAAGGTAGCCAAAGTAGTTTTCGCCTGCTTAACCTTGCGTTGTGGAAGTTCAATGCTTGTGTCCCCCAAAATAGCATAACTAAATAGCTCTTTAAAGGCATCCTTGCCCATAACCATCGCTGCATTTTCGGTCACGTCAGGGTCAATAATCTTCGTGAGATAGCTACCCGCCATATCAAATACCCAAACACCGTTGGTCCCAGTCACGGCGCCCACGAGTCTTTCCGGTCGACGTTGCCTCCTATTCAGAAGTCTAGTCCTCATCGTGGTCTTACCACGCGTATCACTGTCCCAAAGCAGCTGCTTGGCGCCGAACAGTCCAAGGGTGAACTCCTCAAGATCTTTTCTTGCATGGTATATTTTTTCAATCTCCGAGGCCTGTGGTGTTGCAGCGGTCAGGGAACACCAGAGGAAGACAACAAGGACAATAACAAGGATTTCCATGGTCCGATTCTGGTCCTATCTCAGGCAAAACCAGTGAGGGCTATTTTGCAAGTAAAATGCCCTGAAGCAAGTGAAATGAGCGAAAGAAACTTGTCACCCAAGGAAAGGATTGCTGTCTAAAATTTTCCCTCTGTCAGAAATCACCGGATCCAGAGGATTTCCAATTCAGGCATGGCACAGGCAAGCTCGCCGATCTCGGCGCCATTAGATTCATGCGACATCGGCAGAATCGTGTGTGGATTTTTCTTGGTGGGGGCAGATTGAGGTAATTTATGTTGGATTGTTTGAAATACTGGTCGGAGATGCCACAAAAGGCACCACTGTAGGCCGTTATTCTCAGGGGGTTTCCTAAATAGGAATCTAACCGAAATTTGACTGATCTATATATTATATTGTATATTAAGAAGGTACAAATCCAGGAGGATTTATACAACCTATATACAGTGCAGCCTATATACAAATATAGTAATCCAAGACTTCTAAGTAAGGTTCCACTAGCATAAACCTAATAACACCAAGATCAGTAAGCTTGCCTGTGCCACAGCTAAATTGGAAATCCTCTAGATCCAGTAATTTCTAACACTCCCCCGCAGACATAGTATTAAACCAATTCCATAGGTATATATACATCCTTCCTAGGCCTTGTAATCTCTATGTAATCTTAAGAATCTATATATATATATAGAATATTGTATACAGCTTTTATCCCACTTCTATCCTCTATCTAATACTTGGTGTATTAATTTAATTTGGTTACAGTGATCCTTAAATAATTGGTGTACAAGTAGCTTGGTAAGTCTATTGGTAAGTATATTACTACTAGGTACTATTTTAATAGCAATGCTGTTGTTCTTAAGCTTATTCCTGGTAAAATAATAAGCAATATTAATATATTTTAACTTTAAAGTAATCTATTCTTTCTCTATAATTGCTTTGGCTGCTATATTATCTACATAAATAGTAACTGTATACTTGGAAGGTTTAATAAGCTCTAGATAACCAAGATCTTTAAGTATTTAAGCTAACCAATAAGCTTACTTTGTTGCAGAAGCTAGAGCAATGTATTTAGCTTTAGTAGTTAATATTGCCATAGATCTTTGCTTCTTAGATAACTAGCTAATTAGTTCTCTACCTAAGAGAAATAGTGTACTAATAGTTAACTTTTAGTCTAAATAGTTACCTGTATAGTTAGTATCTAAGTATCTAACCAAGGTTTTATTGGTACTATATCCACCAAGCTTAATGCATAGGTCTATTATACCTTTTATATATTGGAACAGTGTAGAGAGATATCCTAAATATTGTTGGCTTGGATTTACTATATACTAAGCTAATTGTCCAGTGCTGAACATAATATTAGGTTAGGTATAGACTATAGGAAATATAACACTGCCAATTTAGAATTAGTAATTAGATTTATTAGTAAAATTATTATTAAATTTAGTAGGTTAGAGTATAGTTTCTAGACTTATTAGGATACAATTTAGTTTCCCCTGCTTAGGTTAGTAGTAAGTATAAAACTATTTTAATATCTTGTAGAGATACTACTCTTGGTTAATATAGATTACTTAGTTAAACTAATTACAAGTAATTTTTATCCTTAATATTTAGTTAAGCTCTTTAAGATTCTTTATTTTAAATTAATTACTAAATTTATATTTAAAATCCTCCAATTCCTTTATTATAGATACAGCAATAACTATATTATTAATATAGAGACCTATAAGGATTCTATCTTTCTTAAAGATATATAGATTAGTAGCTAAAGGCTTGTAATCTAATTTTATAAGCTTAGATTTGTATAGCTAGTACTATTTATATATAGCTTGTTTTAACCTATATAATAATTGCTTAAGCAGTATAACATTCTTAGAATTTACTATAAAATTAGCCATGCCTTCCACTAGAAATATATATACCACCTCTTTAAGTGTTGCAAGGGAGAAGGCATTGTTAACATTAATTTAAGCTGCCTTATAGTTAAAGATTGCAATAATTGCAAGGAGAATTTAAAGAGAATTAGCTTTTATTATAGAAGCAAAGGTATTAAAGTAATTAATACTAAATTACTGTAAAAATCCTTAAGTAACTAGGCAAGCTTTAAATTACTCTACTCCCCTGTTTACAGTGTATTTAATATTAAACACCTATTTACCTATAATAATATTGTAATTCTTTGGTTAAGGTGTCTCTTTAAATGTCCTGTTGGCTATAAGCTAGAGTATTTTAAGACAAATTACTTTCCTTTAATATAGACTCTATATAGAATCTTTAATAGCTTCTTTGTAGGTTTATAGTATAGAAATTAGATTTTTAACAGTATAAGGAGGCTTTCCTGTATTAAATCTCTTGTTATTAGTAATAAGAGCCTATATATCTTCTTTAAAATTATTAATTAGGGCTTGCAAAGCTTCTTGTTCCAATAATTCTACCTCCCCTGGTCCCCTAAATATCTCCTGCTTATCTATATAGCTTAAATCTAATTCTTGCAGGTGCTTTTAAGGTTTAAGAGGTTTATTGTTATCTCTGGTATATTTTTAAGGTTTTATAGCATTATATATAGAGTTATAGGTTGATTTAGAGGTGCTGGATATAGTAGATTTTACTGGTTTTAGCTCTAAATTCTGTAATATAATATTCTGTGATTTGCCCTGATCCCTACAATTCTTGGCAATCTCTATGCCAGAATAAGTTATAGCATTGTATAAATAAGTTATAGTGTTGTATAATATAGCCTCTTGCAATATATTCTAATTATTCTAATTAGTTAGTAGAATATAATACAAAGACAGTAAATTCCTTAAGCAACCTAATTTAGAAGTTAAAGTCCTAGAATTACCTAGTATAGTTATACTAGACTTTATCTTGCTGGTGGGGAAGTCCTTTAACATTGCCTAATTAACTTAAGAGGGAATACCTTCCTGTTTTATAACTAGTAGTATAGAGCCTGGACCTAGCAGTGTATTAAACTAAATATAATAATAATAATAAATTGATACACCCTGAGCCTTAAGGGCCATTGGGAACTGCTAGACTAGTATATACATGCTTTATTGAGCCTGCCTTCTCAACATCAAGCCTACCCAGTATTCCTGTGCAGTCAGGAAATGACAGTTCTTCAAGACAAATAGAGCAACAAAAGCCAAATAACAAAAAGAGATACAAAAAGTTATACAAAATAAACAAAACAAAACCAATAAAGAGAGTAGATAGTACAGGGCTTTTTAGCATACAATAAAAGAAAACTATTGCTTATTTTGGCTATACAAAGAGAAGAAAAGAGAGGTGTAGTACAAATATAGAGAATAATAAAATAGAAAATAAAAGAAATAGAGAAATAGAAAAATAAAATAGAGTAAAAGTAATACAAGCAAGCAGGCTACCTTCTATATTCTATAGAACAAAGAATTTGCTAAATAGAACTGTGGCAGGATTCTCTGTTGGAGCCACCACCTAGTTAGGTGGTTAATTCCCTTTGCACTTCCCAAGAGCCTTTTAAAGTCTATAGAGCCTGTTTAAGCCTTTAAGGCCTCCCTTTCTAGGGTATATTTCTCACAGTATATAGTAATATGTACTGGAGTCTCTTGACCTCTTCCACAAGAGCATAGAGGGCTATTATAGCCAGGAACTCCTTGTTTAAAGAGAAAAGCAGCTAAACCAATCTTTCTAGTTCTAAGTTGTATAGCTAGAGAGCATTAAGCCTTCTGGAGACCTCTATATAGATTTAGAGGTCTAGAATCTGGAGTTAGGTGGTAGTGGTTAATTCTAAGGTCTAGTTCCCTAGTAATTCCACTCCATTTCTTTCTCCAGAGAGCTAGTATTGCCTCTCTAGCCTGTGCCTTACTAGAGGACTTATTGCTCTGGTTTAAACCTTTGCCTAACCAAGAATTCCACCAATTCTCTATAGTATCTTCTGGATGCCTAATCTTTTTATTAAGCTGGTTCCAGTCTTGGTAGTTTCTTGGTTCTTGAAGCTTTGTCTGAATTTTAAGGCATTTCTCTTTAATAAGGTTTTCAATCTTTGTGCCTGCTGTTTTCCTTCTATATAGAGCAACCTGGGCATCCAAAACTAGGTTTAGGGGGGCAATTCCAGTGCCTGTTTCCAATGCATGGATTGGAGTAGCTCTAAAACCTCCACTAACTATCCTTAGAGCATTGTTTTGGAAGGTTTCTAGCTTTTTAGCCAATCCTTTGGAATTTCCATCTAGGGTAGGTGTATGCCAGGCTATAGAGGCATAGGTAATTGCTGGTAGAACCACTGTTTTATATAGTAGTCTACCTTCCTCCAATGGAATACCCCAGGTAGAGCCAGTTAACCTAGCCAATGCATTGGTTTGGGTGGCTAGTTTCCTCTCTATTGCTTTATAATGCTGTGACCAATTTAACCTAGAATCTAGAAATAGACCCAGAATTCTAAGACTCTCTTGTGGTTGAATAGTTATATTGGTTCCTTCCAAAACTAGTGGTTTCCCAAGGTTAAACCTCCTAGTATTTCTTGAAAAATGCATTAGAGAGTACTTTTCAGGGGCAAACCTAGCTCTATGTCTCTTTGCCCAGGCAATACACCTTCCATGGACCCTATTTAAGGCTCTAGTAGTCTGTTCAGTAGACTTTCCATAGGCTATAATGTTTATATCATCACTAAAGCCTATACTCAATACTTTCTGGTGCTCTGGATTGCATAGGTCCACCAATTCAGCATTATAGAAGAGAAATAGAATTGCAGATATACAAGACCCCTGAGGAGTTCCAGCATAGATATTAAAGGTTTTGGAAGCTTTGTTTTCAAACCAAAGAATAGAGGCTCTATCCTGCATAAAGCTTCTAACCCAGCCTACTAGAGACTCTGGAATACCCTTTTTCTTTAGAATATAGACTAGCCTTTCTGGAATAACATGGTCAAAGGCTCCAGTCATGTCCAAAGAAAGAATAGAGGCTATACCCCTCTCTAGTGGGTTTCCCTGCCATATAGTCCTAATTGCACCTAGTAGTAAATCTAAAGCATGGGTGGTTGAATGGCCCTTTCTAGCTCCAAATTGGGTGGCAGGAAGAAGGCTATATTTCTCAGCTATATCCTGGAGTCTTCTAGCTGTAACCCCTTCTATAACCTTTCCCAGAGTGTTTAGAAGTGCTACAGGTCTCCATGCTTTGGCAATAGAGTAGTCTGGCCTTCCAGGCTTTCTTAAAACCACTGTTTTAGCAGTCTTAAAAATCTTTGGATAGTATTGCCAATTCCAACATCCCTCTATAAGGATTTGCATTGGTTTATAGAGGGAAGGTCCTAGGGCTTTTAAAAATCCATTAGGAATATTATCCAGGCCTGGAGCTTTCCAGGAGGCTGTTGCCTTTATAAATTGGCCAATCTCTTGCTCTGTAGGGGGCTCTAGGTCTTCTAAAGCAGCTGGAAAGCTTGTATCCTCCTCTATATCTTCTAAATCTGCCTCTGGGAGCTGGGGAAAGAATTGGTTTGCAAATTCTTGAGATTTCTGCTGGTGTATAGTAGCTAGACCTCCATTATTGGTCTGTAAAGAGGGAACTAAGGGTAGCTCTATAGGTAGGTGGCTTTTTAGCCTTCCCCACCTTGCTAGTTTCCACAAAGCTGCTCTATCTTCTCTAAGCCTATGGGTAAGTTGTCTAAATTGGAATCTTTTAGACTCTTTAATGGCCTTTTTCTTGGCTTTGGCAGCTTGTTTAACTAGGTCTGGGTGGGCAGCTCTTGCCCTAAGGCTTCTCTCTTCCTGAATTAAACTAGCAATCTCTTGATTCCACCAGGGAGTAGCTTTTTGGCTTGGTTTGGAGTTTTCTCTTGTTTTTGGAACAGTAATCTTAGCAATACTAAGGATTTTTTGCTGTAAATAGAAGGCATACTGCTCTACCTCTTCCCTGCTATTTAGGCTGTTTGGAAACCAGATATCCTGGACTAGATTTTGAACCTCTTCTTGATTGGCCTCCTTCCATTTATACCTGCTTTGATTTGGCTGGTCTAGCACTGTTTCTAGGTCAAAATCCAATGCTATAAGCATGTGGTCAGATCTATGCTGAAGATTCCCAGGGGTAGATATAGAGATAAGCTTATCTGCTATATCTATAGAGCCAAAGGATAGATTAATAGTTGTTTTAGAAGGATGCCTAATCTATGTAGGCATTTTAGAGGGGGTAAGCAGCTCCAGGCCTAAACTAGCTGTAATTTCCAATAGATCTTTTGCTATTTTATGGGTTTTAGTGGATTCTATAGCATTCCAAAGAGAATGGTGAAGATTAAAGTCTCCCAGCAGAATATTAGAGCTTGTATTTAGTTCTAATTCTTGAAGCTTATAGATAGGGGAGAGCCTATCTATAGTTCTGTGGGACTCTGGGGGTGGTGAGTATATATTTATAACTTTAATCTCTTTTTCTTCTTCCAAAATTGTAAGAATTGCAATATTTGGACATGGAAAATCTATTGACTAGGTTCCAGGTTTGCATAGAGAGGTATTTAACAAGAAGCAGGCATTTGTATGGAATTTATCTGGATATAGAGGTAGCCACTGAGTACTAGACCTTTCTATAGTTTGAAATAGTCTAGTACTCTTCCAAGGTTCCTGTATAGCTATAAAGTAGAAGCTAGAGAACTGTGGATCTCCTACTATTCCATGCATAATGTTATCTCTTAGGTGAGTGTTATATTGAGCCACCTTTATTGAGAATTGGAGGGATTCTGGCTTGCCTCTGGATTCTCCTCTGTGGTATCCATTTCACTTGCTAATTTAGCCTGATTCTGGGATTCAGCCTGAAATAGTGTCTCTATTCTTGAATGGGAATTTGCAGCAGTTCTCTGGGCAATCTCTAGACCTGAAGGCCTTCCTCTCTTTCTAGTAGCCTGGGTGGAAGGTTCTAACCTAGTCCTTTTGCTACTAGATTGGAGCTGGGATGCTTCAAAAGGTGTTGGTTCCCCTAATTGGATTGGAAGCTTGTTTTCCTGCCTGCTAGCAAAGAATTTAGGCTTATTCTCTTTGGCTAAAGCTATTCTCTCTGTTTCAACCTTATATTTAGGGCATTGCATATCTCCAGAGGTATGTTTTCCTTGGCAATTAGAGCACCTAGCTCTTGAGAGGTCCCCCTTTAGGGGGCAATGCTCAAATCTATGGTCTCCTTTGGAGCAGAAACCACATTTGGGGGCTTTAGTACAGTACCTAGCTTGGTGGCCATACCCCTGGCAGTGATAGCACCTAGAAACTAGGCATGTAGAGTCAAATAGCTCTACAGTTTTAAGCTCATTCTCAATAACTAGTCCATTGTTAATTAGGTAGTTAGCTTGCTCAGGGGTTTGGAGATCTAGAAGCATAGAGCCAGACTTCTTAGTATTCTTTAGAGTAGCTCTTCTCCAGTGGAATTGCTGAATCCTAAGAAACCCTTCAAGATTAGGGTTATACTTTAGGATATTGGCTTTTCCAATTTCTTGCTGGTCCTGTTTAAAGGCCTTTTGCATACCCCATGCACTAGAACTGTATACCTTCTAGTATAGACCTTGTTTTCCTCTTGCTTGCCAAAGGCATTAAGCCATACCTTGTTTGCTTCAGCTCTATCCTTGGTAGCTGCATTCTCAGCCACTAGAATAATCTCAGAGCTAGCCAGTCTTCTAGCTCCTAAGAAAAGTCCAATTCCGTGCTTTTTGGTAGTTTCATTGATCTTTGCAAGGGCTGTAGCATGTGGAATAGTAGCTAGAAGTTCAGCTAGGGCTGGGCTTCTAATCTTTAGCTCTCTAAGCTGCTGGGGGGTTGGAAGCTTCTCCTTTGGAGGGATTCCAGTTTTTGCTATACTAGCATAGCTAGGGAGGCTCTGGGGGGTAGAGATTGGAGGCTGGGGGGGTGGAGGTTGCTCTAATATTGTTTTTAGAGCCTCCAGGCCAAATTGGCCTAATCCTGCTTGAAGCTTGGTAACCCCATTGTGGTTGGGGCCTAGATCTTGAAGAACTAAGTCAATTCCTTCTTGCATAGTTGTAATAGCTTGACTAAGGTTCTTTCTTTTCTGAGCTAAATTTCCAGCTTTCGGGTTACTGGCTTTGCTCCAATTCTCTGGGGACTCTCCCCTAAGCTTTGGAAGCTGCCTGTGTTCAATGAAGTAGGCATTTTAGCTAGAAATACTAGGTTTACTAGCTAGGGAAAGGATTCTGGCTGCAGTGGTACTAACTTTTTGCTTAGAAGTAGTAAACTAAGGTGTATTGCCTTGCAAGCTCACCACACTTCACTAGTTTTTAGAGAGAACTAGTAAACTAGATGCCTTTTTAAGAAAAATGCAGAAAACTTTACAAAGGGGAAGGAGTAGTGTATACAAGAGGGGAAAAGATTTCTAGAATCAGACTCTGAGAGCTTGTTCTAGCAGTAATTTATTTTGGAGGGGAATTACCAATCCCAGAAGCTTCTTTGGAGGGGAAACTTCAAAAACCAACTAGAAATATCTAAATCCAAAGCTACTGTACCAGTGACTATACCACCAAGGCACTAGTAGAGATAGAAATAGGTGTACAACTAGTAAAAGTAAAGTAGTGGTTAAAGGAAAAGGGGGTAGTGCTAACACCTCTGTTTTTGGTCTAGAAAAGCAGAGAAAAACCTTAATCTAGCTAAAGTTCCAGGACTAAAGCTAGCAAGAAAGGACTAAACAAAGAAAAGGGTCTCCCTAAGGAATAAAGCTAGTTCTTAACTAATACTGGGCTAAACCAGGTCCACTAGTAGAACTAGACTAGTTTTAGTAGGTTAAAACTAGTAAAAGGTGGGGCATTCTATTTTATAGACCCAAAATATCCAAACTGGGTAATAGTTTTTGCAGAGAACTATTAAACTAAGCAGTCTTGTTTAAGCCTGTGATCGCGGGAACAGGACTAAGGCCAATACAAACTGTAGTAAAGCCTTTTGGGTATAACAAGGAAAGTAGAAAAGATTAATAGAGAGGTTGGTAGAAAGGTTGGTTGCTGGAGCAATAAAAGGGGGGTACCGCTCTGCAGTTTGTGTGGTGTTTGTGGTGTGTGGCGCAGAAAAGGTACTTGGCGTGAATGTCTGGGAACACCAGAAATGTTGGTTTGGGGTGAAAATTTTTCGTTCGCGAATTGTGAAGGCAATATCGGTCGCACGGTTCTGAAATTTGGATATCTTGTTCGGCTAATATAGGCGTACGCAGCATCCAATTTCCAGAAGATTTGGACTAATATTGGTGGTGTGGTGAAGGGAAATGTCCCTCTTCTGTTGATGGATCGGTGAAATCACCTTTTTATCAACAGCACCCCCAATACAGGGCCAATTGGCCTGAAATTTGGATGGTAGCCTCTGTAAGAGACAGGCTTTCAATTGAACCTATTTTCAATGTAAAATTCCAAGAATTGACTGAGTTCGGATTCCGGCGTTCCCCTTCTTAAACTAAATATATTTTAAGCTCTAATTGGTTAAATTTATATTATAAGGTACATAAGAGCTTGGAGCTCCTGTGTTATATAGTGCTACACCAGGGTTGGAGCTTATTAAGCCTATATATAGATTTAAAAAATCTAAATTTAGTAATTCTCCACTACTTATTTCTTTAAAAGGCTGTATACTGCTAGATTGCAGAGAGCTTGGTGCCTTTTTTATATATTAATTTAGACCTTTTTGTGGCCTCCCTAGTGCTCTTTGGTCTAGCAGAGATTGGTACTATATATTTATAAGTTTTAGGTTAATTCTTCCCCCAGGTATATCCTTAATAAACATTGGATCTATTGCTCTAACTACCTAATGTATATCTAGTTAATAGATATAGAATTAATGGTTTATTGCCTTATTATATTCTATAAAGACCCCTTTAACACCACAGTTAATTTACTTCCCCTTAAAGCCTTAAGGATTTAAATTAGACAATATATAGATATATACCTTGTATCTAAATAGCTTTATATAAGAGATTTAAGGTTTATATTTAGTCTAGAACTTATATAGAGTTCTTAAAGCTTTATCCTCTTTTAATACTTAGGTAGGTATTTTAACCTAATTCTAAATATACACAGCAGTTCTTACAGTGTTAGGCCAGAAAACAGTTAGTAACTATGTCTATTTAAGCATTGCTTGTATAAAATATTCTATATACTGGATTCCTTGTTTAGCAGGCCTGTTTTGGTGTAATAAATTAGGTACAGTAAGCTTAATTCTATTTAATACTAATTTTTCTTGCCACTAATTAAAAATATATTTAAGCTTCTAAGTATTATTAGTTCTTACTGTAAATATATAAGCTTCTTTCTCTTTGTCTCCCAGGGACTAGTCTACTTTGTATTCTACCCTCAGGCGCCATTCTTCCAACGCTGCCGGAGCGTCTGACCATTTAACAATAGAAATAGCCCATGATATTTAGCTATAATTATTAATTATTATAATAAAATATTTGGATCCTTCTATTTCTATATTAAAAGGTCTATAAATATCTATAAATATTTACTTAAGAAGCTTACCTACTTGTTCTTTTATAGGTCCCTGGTTAGGTTTCCAGAGATTTATAGCCAGGCAATCCTTGTAAATATCCAGTTAATACTTATATAGAATTAGTTTCTTAAGTCCTCTAGTAACTATATAGAGATTCCAAAGCTTTTTTGGACCTAGGTAATCTATTCTTCTATACCAATGTATATATTCCTTCTTCTATTCTGTTTTTAACAGAAAATTAACCTCTTCTGTAGTAAATATATATTCTTCTAGGCCTTTTATACACTAGCTTACTCTATATACTAAGCCTAATAAATATCCCTGTAGAACAGTAACCTCTTCCCTATTCTTTGTACAATAGAATAAGGTTATATACTTATTTATCTTGCAGGTTAACCCTAATTTGCAAAGCACTTAAATAGAGAGTAGATTTACCTGCAATCTAGGTATATACAGGATATTTTTAAATTAAATTACCTTTTATTGCTTATTCCAAAGAATTACTTTCCCTATTCCTTTAATTTAAAGCCTTTCTAAACCTGTTTTAACTATTTATTCTATTGTTACAGGCTTAAATGTTTGGAATAGCTTTCTATTGCCAGTTATATAGAATGTTACTCCTGAATTAATTAACCACTGCTGCAGCAAAGCTCTTTCTTTAGTATTAAACACTGGGTATTCCTTTTATAGAATTTTAGTATCTAGAGCTTTTAAATTACCTTTCTTATTGTCTTTCTCCCCTGTATTAATATTAGCTAGGTAAGTTTCTTTATTTTTGTTGCTTTTATTAATATTTTCTTTGTCGGATTTCTCTTCTAACTTAATTTAAGGCAATTTATCTAGATCTTCCTCTTTATCTACAATAAATCCTTTCTTAGAATATTTTTAAATACTATTTTTTTTTATATTCTTTTATTTTCTTTTCTAGATAAATAAATCTTTCCTTAAACAGGCAAGAGGCCTTGAAATACTTTATAGAACTATAAATATAGTATTTATAACCCCTTTTATTTATCTTTTTATCCTTCTTCTTCTTTTCTTTTTGTGGTGGTAAGGATAAAGATAAGGATTTCTCCCTTATTTATTGGTTTTTAACCTTCCTTGCCTGATGTATAGTCCTATGTCCTCTTGGTTGGTAAGCAATGTAAGCTTTATTGTTGTTTTTATTATTATTATCCAGTACACCAAGCAATGTGTGTTTATAAAGCTCTAACTAGTCAATATACTTGTCTAGTTACAACAATAGATTGTTATAAGGTCTGTACATCTGCTTGACATTATTATATTTAGCCGGAAGTTCGCGAGTGAGTTAATTAACAGTAGTACAGTAATTATAGGAATAAACTAGCTTAGGCTATAATTAAATAATTTTATCTATAATTAAATTAAAGTAAGCTAATTAATTTCTAATTTAATCTATTACTTTAAATATAAACTTATTCTATTGTTTTTAATAGAAATAAATAATTGCTAGTTAAATATTCTTATATCTCTTCTTAAGGTTATAGAACATCTCTAAGATTGGAATATTTTTATTCCTTATTGCTAGCTAGTCCACTATATCTATACATTCTTTAAGAGCTTTATGTATTATTTAACTCTTAGAACTATCAATCAATTCCTTCTAAATTATATCTATATGGTCGCGATAACTGTTTAATTAAATTACCAGTAAGAATTTTATAAACTATTTATTTCTATTTTTATATTAAAGAACTCCCACTAATTTCTTTGTAATTTCCACTAGGTTTTTCCTTTTTGTATTATTGAAATGCCTTTCTCTTGGTGGGTCTTGCACAGGATCCCTTGCATTATTCTAATATAAATTTAAAGCTGGTGGGGGATTTAGAGCTGGATTTAAATAACTAGAATTCCAATTTAAATTAAATAAATATAATAGAGTAAATTAAGGATATATAAATTAGTGGTTTAGAAATTAAGAATTAGTTAGTGCCTGCTATATCTAATATCCCTATTAATTTAGCTGGTAATTTAGATGCTCTTGGCTATTTAGCAAAGACTAATTCTTAGGCAGAAGTCTATATTTCCTTTAAACTTATTTATAGATCTTTATACAAGCTTTGTTAAGAACCTTCTTTTTTATTTATTTATTAAGCTGTTTCTTCTGGCTCTTAGCTCTCTAGTGCTCTTTGTTTAGAATCTAATCTATTTCCGCATCCATTTTGCTGTTATTGGTATCAGCGGACAAATTTAGTGTGCCAGAAGCTAGTTAGTTATTTAAATTTAAATTTAGCTGCTCGAAATTCTTGGCCAAATTTAAATTTAAATTTGAATTTAAATTTAAATTTAAGCTTAAACACTGATTGGCTGGTTGCCCGGTGTATTCCTGGTTAGGATTTTTGCTATAAATCTTAGACATTCTAATATTAAGGTTTATGGTCTGTCTTGTTGTCTACTAAGGATACTAGGCAAGCTTGACAAGTAGATTTTATTTAAATTAGTCACCCAGAGTACTCTATAGAGCTTCTGGGCTTATAACCTGTTTGAAATACTGGTCAGAGATACTACAAAAGGCACTACTGTAGGCTATTATTCTTAGGGGGTTTCCTAAATAGAAATCTAACCAAAATTTAACTAATCTATATATTATATTATATATTAAGAAGGTACAAATCCAGGAGGATTTGTACAACCTATATACAGTGCAGCCTATATACAAATACAGTAATCCAAGACTTCTAAGCAAGGTTCCACTAGCATAAACCTAATAACGCCAAGATTGGTAAGCTTGCCTGTGCTATGGCTAAATTGGAAATCCACTAGATCCAGTGATTTCTAACATAGATTAAGGTAATTTAATCTAGACTATATCTTTATAAAGTCTACTTAGATATTAATTAAATCTTTGCAAGTATTTCTATATAAGGTACTAATAATTTAATTATAATCTTAGTGCCTTAACTATAGTTATAATAGGGCCGCGATAAAAATCACCTCCACGCAGTGCAGCCTGGTTACTAATAACCTCTCTTGCAATAGAGAGGCATTTGCTAAACAATTCTCATGGTTGGAGGTGCACAGTTAAATGGTGCTAGGTGAAGCCAGTGCTTGCAGGCTGCGCGCAACACAGGACTACCAACTAAATAGGTATAAAAACCATCCAAATATACTTTTAAAAGCAGGGACAACGCTCAGAACTAAGGCTAAAGCACAGTGCAACAGTTAGAAAACCACCATCAACATAGTATACAATATTTCTCTCGATAGTCTGTGCAGCTACTTCAATATATCAACACACACCGGAATCCAAACTCAGTCAATTCTTGGAATTTTACATCAAAAATAGATTTAATCGAAAGCCTGTCTCTTACAGAGGCTACCATCCGAATTTCAGGCCAATTGGCCCTATATTGGTGGTGCTGTTAATGAAAAGGTGATTTTACCAATTTATTAACAGAAGAGGGGCATTTATTTCCCTTTACTACACCACCAATATTAGTCCAAATCTCCTGGAAATTGGATGCTGCGTACACCTATATTAGCCAAACAATATATCCAAATTTTGAAACTATGTAACTAATATTGCCCTTATAATTTACAAACAAAAAATTTTTACCTTAAACCAGCACTTCTAGTGTTCCTAGCCATTTACACCAAGTACCTTTTCTGCACTATATACTACAAACACTATACAAACTGCAGGAGTGGTACCCCCCTTTTATTACTCTAGTAACTAACTTCCTCTACTAATTTCTATAACTAACCTTCTACTTTCCTTACTATACCCAAAAGGCTTTATTATAGTTTATATTAGCCTTAGTTCTGTTCCTGCAATTACAGGCTTAAACAAGACTGCTTAGTTTAATAGTTCTCTACAAAAACTATTACCCAGTTTGGCTGTTTTAGGTCTATAAAATAGAATGCACTACCTTTTACTAGTTTTAACTTACTAAAACTAGTCTAGTTCTACTAGTAGACTTAGTTTAGCCCAGTATTAGTTAAGAACTAGCTTTATTCCTTAGGGAGACTTTTTTCTTTATTTAGTCCTTTCTTGCAAACTTTAGTTCTAGAACTTTAGCTAGATTAAGGTTTTTCTCTGCTTTTCTAGACTAAAAATAGAGGTATTAGTACTACTTCTTTTTCTTTAACTACTATTTTACTTTTGCTAGTTATATACCTATTTCTATCTCTACTAGTGCCTTAGTGGTATAGCCACTGGTACAGTAGCTTTAGATTTAGATATTTCTAGTTAGTTTTTAAAGTTTCCCCTCCAAAGAAGCTTCTGGAATTAATAATTCCCCTCCAAAATAAATTACTGCTAGAATAGCTTTTAGAGCTTAATTCTAGAAATATTTTTCCCCCTTTTTTGTATACACTACCCACCCTTCCTTTTGTAAAGTTTTCTACCTTTTGCTTAAAAAGGTATTTAGTTTACTAGTTCTCTCTAAAAACTAGTAAAGTATAGTAAGCTTGCAAGGCAATTTACCTTAGTTTACTACTTCTAAGCAAAAAGTTAGTACCACTGCAGCTAGAATTCTTTCCCTAGCTAGTAAACCTAGTATTTCTAGCTAAAATACCTACTCTATTAAACACAGGCAGCTTCTAAAGCTTAGGGGAGAGTCCCCAGAGAATTAAAGCAAAGCTAGTAAACCCAAAAGCTAGAAATTTAGCTTAAAAAAGAAAGAACCTTAGTTAAGCTATTATAACTATACAAGAAGGAATTAACTTAGTTCTTTAAGACCTAGGCCCTAACTATAATAGGGTTACTAAGCTTTAAGCAGGATTAGGCCAATTTGGCCTGGAGGCTCTAAAAATAATATTAGAGTAGCCTCCACCCCCCCAACCTCCAATCTCTACCCTCCAGAGCCTCCCTAGCTATACTAGTATAGTAAAAACTGGAATCCCTCCAAAGAAGAAGCTTTTAACCCCCCAGTAGCTTAGAGAGCTAAAGATTAGAAGCCTAGCTCTAGCTAAACTTCTAGCTACTATACTATATACAATAGCCCTGGCAAAGATTAATAAAACTACTAAAAAGTATAGAATTGGACTCTTCTTAGGGGCTAGAAGACTAGCTAGCTCTAAGATTATTCTAGTGGCTAAAAATACAGCTACTAAGGATAGAGCTAAAGCAAATAAAGTATAGCTTAATAGCTTTAGCAAACAAGAAGAAAATAAGGTCTATACTAGAAGGTATACTGTTCTAGTGCATGGAGTATACAAAGAAGCCTTTAAACAGGACCAGCAAGAGATTAAAAAGGCTAATATTCTAAAGTATAATTCTAATCTTAAAGGGTTTCTTAGAATTTGGTAATTTTACTGGAGAAAAGCTACTCTAAAAAATACCAAGAGATCTAGCTCTATACTTCTAGACCTCCAAACCCCTAAGCAAGCTAACCACCTAATTAATAATAGGCTAGTTATTGGATATAAGCTTAAAACTGTAGAGCTATTTAACTCTATATACCTAGTTTCTAGGTGTTATTACTGCCAGGGGTATAGCCACCAAGCTAGATACTGTACTAAAGCCCCTAAGTATAGTTTCTGCTCCAAAGGAGACCATAGATTTAAGCATTGCCCCCTAAAGGGGGACCTCTCTAGAGCTAGGTACTCTAATTACTAAGGAAAGCACACCTCTGGAGATATGCAATGCCCTAAATACAAGGTTAAAACAGAGAGAATAGCTTTAGCCAAAGAGAATAAGCCTAAATTCTTTGCTAACAGGCAGGAAAACAAGCTTTCAATCTAATTAGGGGAACCAACACCCTTTAAAGTATCCTAGTTCTAACCTAGTAAAAGAACTAGGTTAGAACCCTCTAGTACCCAGGCTACTAAGAAGAGAGAAAGGCCTTTAGGCCTAGAAATTACCTAGAGAACTGCTGTAAATTTCTATTTAAAAATAGAGACACTGTTTCAGGCTAAATCTTAGAATTAGGCTAAATTAGTAGATAAAATAGATACCACAGAGAAAAATCTAGAGGCAAGCCAGAATCCCTCTAACTCTTAATAAGGGTAGCCCAATATAATACTTACCTAAGAGACAATATTATATATAGAATAGTAGAAAATCTACAGTTCTCTAGCTTCTACTTTATAGCTATACAGGAACCTTAGAAGAGTACTAGACTATTTTAAACTATAGAAAGGTCTAGTACTTAGTAGCTACCTCTATATCTAGATAAATTCTATACAAATGCCTGCTTCTTGTTAAATACCTCTCTATACAAACCTGGAACCTGGTTAATAGATTTTCCATGTCCAAATATTGCAATTCTTATAATTTTGGAAGAAGGGAAAGAGATTAAAGTTATAAATATATACTTACCACCCCTAGAGTCCTATAGAACTATAGATAGGCTCTCCCCTATCTATAAGCTTTAAGAATTAGAACTAAATACTAGCTCTAATATTCTGCTGGGAGACTTTAATCTTTACTATTCTCTTTGGAATGCTATGGAATCTACTGAAACCTATAAAATAGCAAAAGATCTATTAGAAATTATAGCTAGTTTAGGCCTGGAGCTACTTACCCCCTCTAAAATACCTACATAGATTAGGTATCCTTCTAAAATAACTATTAATCTATCCTTTGGCTTAATAGATATAGCAGATAAGCTTATCTCTATATCTACCCCTGAGAATCTTTAGCATAGATCTAACTATATACTTATAGTATTGGATTTTAACCTAAAAACAGTACTGGACTAGCTAAATTAAAGCAAGTACAAATGGAAGGATGCCAATTAAGAAGAGGTCTAAAACCTAGCTTAAGATCTCTAGTTTCTAAATAGCCTAAATAGCAGGGAAGAAGTAGAATAGTATACCTTCTATTTATAGCAAAAAATCCTTAGTAAGTTAGTATTGCTGAGATTACTGTTCCAAAAACAAGAGAAAATTCCAAACCAAGCCAAAAAACTATTCCCTGGTGGAATCTAGAGATTGCTAGTTTAATTTAGGAAGAGAGAAGCCTTAGAGCAAGAGCTGCCCACCCAGATCTAGTTAAATAAGCTGCTAAAGCCAAGAAAAAAGCTATTAAAGAGTCTAAAAGATTCTAATTTAGATAATTTACCTATAGGCTTAGGGAAGATAGAGTAGTTTTGTAGAAACTAGCAAGGTAGGAAAGGTTAAAAAGCTATTTACCTATAGAACTACCCTTAGTTCCCTCTCTAAAAGCCAATAATGGAGAATTAGCTACTATACACCAGCAGAAATCTTAGAAATTTATAAACCAATTCTTTCCCTAGCTCCCAGAGGCAGACTTAGAAGATATAGAGAAGGATACTAGCTTTCTAGCTACTTTAGAAGGCCTGGAGCCCCCTACAGAGAAAGAGATTGGCCAATTTATAAAGGCAATAGCCTTCTAGAAAGCCCCTAGCCTGGATAGTATTTCTAATAGATTTCTAAAAGCCTTAGAACCTTTCCTCTATAAATTAATGCAAATCTTTATAGAGGAATATTAGAACTGGCAATACTATCCAAAGATCTTTAAAACTGCCAAAACAGTGGTTCTAAGAAAGCCTGGGAGGCTAGACTACTCTATTGCCAAGGTATAGAGGCCTGTAGTACTTTTAAATACTCTAGGAAAGGTTATAGAAGGGGTTATAGCTAGAAGGCTCTAGAATATAGCTAAAAAATATAGTTTTCTTTCTACTACCTAATTTAGAGCTAGAAAAGGGTATTTAACTACCTATACTTTAAATCTACTACTAAGTGCAATTAGAACAGTATAGCAGGGAAATTCATTAGAGAGAGGTATAGCCTCTATTCTTTCCCTGGATATAACTAGAGCCTTTAACTATATTATTCCAGAAAGACTAGTCTATATTCTAAAGAAAAAGGGTATTCTAAAGTCTCTAGTAGGCTAGGTTAGAAGTTTTATACAGGATAGAGCCTCTATTCTCTAGTTTAAAAATAAGCCTTCCAAGATATTTAATATCTATACTGGAACTCCCCAAGAATCTTGTATATCTACAATTCTATTTCTCTTCTACAATACTGAATTAGTAGATCTATGCAATCCAGAGCACCAGAAAGTATTAAGTATAGGCTTTAGTAATAATATAAATATTATAGCCTATAGAAAGTCTACTAAGCAGAATACTAGAGCCCTAAATAGAGTATATAGAAGGTATATTGCCTGGGCAAAGAGGTATAGAGCTAGGTTTACCCCTAAAAAGTACTCTCTAATGTATTTTTTAAGAAATACTAGAAGGTTTAACTATAGAAAACCACTAGTCTTAGAGGGAACTAATATAACTATATAACTACAAGAGAGTTTTAGAATTCTAGGTCTATTTCTAGATTCTAGGTTAAATTAGTTATAACATTATAAAGCAATAGAGAGGAAACTAGCTACCCAAACCAATGCATTGGCTAGGTTAACTGGCTCTACCTAGGGTATTCTATTGGAGGAAGGAAGACTACTATATAAAATAGTAGTTCTACCAGCAATAACCTATGCCTCTATAGCCTGGCATACACCTACCCTGGATGGAAATTCCAAAGGATTAGCTAAAAAGCTAGAAACCTTCCAAAATAATACTCTAAGAATAATAATAATAATAAATTAATACACCCTGAGCCTTAGGGGCCATTGGGAGCTGCTAGACTAGTATATACATGCTTTATTGAGCTTGCTTTCTCAACATTAAGCCTACCCAGTATTCCTGTACAGTTAGGAATTGACAGTTCTTTAAAACAAAACAAATAGAGCAACAATAAACAAAATAACTAGCAAGAATACAAAAGATTATACAAAACAAACAAAATAAAATAAAACCAATAAAGAGAGTAGATAGTACAGGGCTTTTAGTATACAATAAGGAAAACTATTGCCTATTTTGGCTATACAAAGAAAAGAAAAGAGAGGTATAGTAGAAATATATAGAATAAAATAGAAAAGGAAAGAGAGAGATAGAGAAATAGAAAGAATAAAGTAAAAGTAGAAGAAAATAGTACAATAAGGAGAATAAAAGCAATACAAGTAAGCAGGCTGCCTTCTATATTCTATAGAACAAAGAATTTACTAAATAGAACTATGGCAGGATTCTCTATTGGAGCCACTACCTAGTTAGGTAGTTAATTCCCTTTGCACTTCCCAAGAGCCTTTTAAAGTTAATAGAGCCTAATTAAGCCTTTAAGGCCTCCCTTTCTAGGGTATACTTCTTATAGTATATAGTAATATAGACTGGAGTTTCTTAACCTCTTCTACAAGAGTATAGAGGGCTATTATAGCTAGAAACCCCTTATTTATAGAGAAAAGTAGCTAGACCAATCTTTCTAGTTCTAAGCTATATAGCTAGAGAGCACTAAGCTTTTTGGAGACCTCTATAAAGGTTTAGAGGTCTAGAATCTAGAGTTAGGTAGTAGTGGTTAATTCTAAGGTCTAGTTCCCTAGTAACTCTACTTTATTTCTTTCTCCAGAAAGCTAGTATTGCCTCTTTTGCCTAAGATTTACTAGAGGATCTATTCTCTTGCCTTAATCTATTTCTTAGCTAGAGATTCCACTAATTCTCTAGAGTTTCCTCTGGATACCTAATTTTTTTATTAAGCTAGTTCCAGCATTAGTGGTTCCTTAGTTCTTAAAGCTTTGTCTAAATTCTAAGGTATTTCTCCTTAATAAGGTTTTTAATTCTAGAGCTTGCTGTTTTCCTTCTATATAGAGCAACCTAGGTATCCAAAACTAGGTTTAGGGGGGTAATTTTAGTGCCTGTTTCCAATGTATAGATTGGAGTAGCCCTAAAACCTCTACTAACTATCCTTAGAGTATTATTTTGGAAGGTCTCTAGCTTCTTAGCTAATCCTTTGGAATTTCTATCCAGAGTAGGTGTATGCCAGGCTATAGAGGCATAGGTAATTGCTAGTAGAACTACTGTTTTATATAGTAGTCTACCTTCCTCCAATAAAATACCCCAGGTAGAGCTAGTTAACCTAGCCAATATATTGGTTTAGGTAGCTAATTTTCTCTCTATTGCTTTGTAATGCTGTAACCAATTTAACTTAGAATCTAGAAATAGACCCAGAATTCTAAAACTCTCTTATAGTTAAATAGTTATATTGGTTCCCTCTAAAACTAGTAGTTTTTTAAGGTTAAACCTTCTAGTATTTCTTAAAAAATACATTAGAGAGTACTTTTTAGGGGCAAACCTAGCCCTATGTCTCTTTGCCCAGGCAATACACCTTCCATAGACTCTATTTAGGGCCCTAGTAGTCTGTTTAGTAGACTTTCTATAGGCTATAATGTTTATATTATTACTAAAGCCTATACTTAATACCTTCTGGTGCTCTGGATTGCATAGATCCACCAATTTAGCATTATAGAAGAGAAATAGAATTACAGATATATAAGACTCCTAAGGAGTTCCAGTATAGATATTAAAGGTTTTAGAAGCTTTATTTTTAAACTAAAGAATAGAGGCTCTATTCTATATAAAGCTTCTAACTTAATCTACTAGAGACTCTGGAATACCCTTTTTCTTTAGAATATAGACTAGCCTGTCTAGAATAATATAGTTAAAGGCTCCAGTTATATCTAAAGAAAGAATAGAGGCTATACCTCTCTTTAATAGATTTCCCTGCTATACAGTTCTAATTGCACCCAGTAGTAGGTCTAAAGTATAGGTGGTTAAATACCCTTTTCTAGCTCTAAATTAGGTAGCAGGAAAAAGACTATATTTCTTAGCTATATTCTAGAGCTTTCTAGCTATAACTCCTTCTATAACCTTTTCCAGGGTATTTAGAAGTACTATAGGCCTCTATACCTTGGCTATAGAGTAGTCTAGCCTTCTAGGTTTTCTTAAAACTACTGTTTTAGCAGTTTTAAAAATCTTTAGATAGTACTGCTAATTCCAGTATCCCTCTATAAGGATTTGCATTAATTTATAGAGGAAAGGTTCTAAGGCTTTTAAAAATCTATTAGGAATACTATTTAGGCCAGGGGCTTTCCAAGAGGCTATTGCCTTTATAAATTAGCTAATCTCTTTCTCTGTAGGGGGCTCTAGGTTCTCTAAAGCAGCTAGAAAGCTTATATCCTTCTCTATATTTTCTAAATCTACCTCTGGAAGTTAGGGAAAGAATTAGTTTGCAAATTCCTAAAATTTCTACTGGTATATAGTAGCTATCTCTCTATTGCTAGTCTTTAAAGAGGGAACTAAGGGTAGCTCTATAGGTAAGTAGCTCCTTAATCTTTCCTACCTTGCTAGTTTCTACAAAACTACTCTATCTTTTCTAAGCCTGTAGGTAAATTATCTAAATTAAAATCTTTTAGATTCTTTAATAGCTTTTTTCTTGGCTTTAGTAGCTTGTTTAACTAGGTCTAGGTAAGTAGTCCTTACTCTAAGACTTCTTTTCTCCTAAATTAGGCTAGCAATCTCTAGATTCTACTAGGGAGTAGCTTTTTGGCTTGGTTTAGATTCTCTAGTCTTTGGAACAGTAATTTTAGCAATACTAAGGATTTTTTACCATAAATAGAAGGTATACTGCTCTACCTCTTCCCTACTATTTAGGCTATTTAGAAACCAGAGATCTTGGGCTAGGTTTTGGACTTCTTCTTAATTGGCTTCCTTCCATTTATACCTGCTTTGGTTTGGCTAGTCTAGTACTGTTTCTAGGTCAAAATTCAATGCTATTAGTATATAGTTAGATCCATGCTGGAGATTTCCAGGGGTAGATATAGAGATAAGCTTATCTACTATATCTATAGAGCCAAAAGATAGATTAATAGTTGTTTTGGAAGGATATCTAATCTATGTAGGTATTTTAGAGGGGGTAAGCAGCTCCAGGCCTAAACTAGCTATAATTTCCAATAGATCCTTTGCTATTTTATAGGTTTCAGTGGATTCTATAGCATTCCAAAGAGAATAGTAAAGATTAAAGTCTCCCAGTAGAATATTAGAACTAGTACTTAGCTTTAATTCTTAAAGCTTATAGATAGGGGAGAGCCTATCTATAGTTCTATAGAACTCTGGGGGTGGTAAGTATATATTTATAACTTTAATCTCCTTTCCTTCTTCCAAAATTGTAAGAATTGCAATATTTGGACATAGAAAGTTTATAAACTAGGTTCCAGGCTTGTATAGAGAGGTATTTAGCAGGAAGCAGGCATTTATATAGAATTTATCTAGATATAGAGGTAACTACTAGGTACTAGACCTTTCTATAGTCTAAAATAGCCTAGTATCCTTCCAAGGTTCTTAAATAGCTATAAAGTAGAAGCTAAATAGCTATAGATTCTCTATTATTCCAAGTATAATATCCTTGCTTAGGTGGGTGTTATATTAAGCTACCCTTATTAAGAATTAGAGCCTAAGGAATCCTGGCTTGCCTCTAGATTTTCCTCTATAGTATCTATTTTACCTGCTAATTTAGCCTGGTTCTAAGATTTAGCCTAAAATAGTGTCTCTATTTTTAAATAGAAATTTGCAGCAGTTCTCTAGGCTATTTCTAGGCCTAAAGGTCTTTCTCTCTTCTTAGTAGCTTAGGTACTAGAGGGTTCTAACCTAGTTCTTTTACTAGGTTGGAACTGGGATACTTTAAAGAATGTTAGTTCCCCTAATTGGATTAGAAGCTTGTTTTCCTGCCTGCTAGCAAAGAATTTAGGCTTATTCTCTTTGGCTAAAGCTATTCTCTCTATTTTAACCTTATATTTAGGGTATTGCATGTCTCCAGAGGTATACTTTCCTTGGCAATTAGAGCACCTAGCTCTAGAGAGGTCCCCCTTTAGGGGGCAATGCTTAAATCTATAGTCTCCTTTGGAGCAGAAACTACATTTGGGGGCTTTAGTACAGTACCTAGCTTGGTGGCTATACCCCTGGCAGTAATAGTACCTAGAAACTAGGTATATAGAGTTAAATAGCTCTACAGTTTTAAGCTTATTCTTAATAACTAGCCCATTGTTAATTAGGTAGTTAGCTTGCTTAGGGGTTTGGAGATCTAGAAGTATAGAGCTAGACTTCTTAGTATTCTTTAGAGTAGCTTTTCTCCAGTGGAATTACTAAATTCTAAGAAACCCTTTAAGATTAGGGTTATACTTTAGAATATTGGCCTTTCCAATCTCTTGCTAGTTCTGTTTAAAGGCTTCTTTGTATACTCTATACACTAGAACAGTATACCTTCTAGTATAGACCTTGTTTTCTTCTTGCTTGCCAAAGCTATTAAGCTATACTTTATTTACTTTAGCTCTATCTTTAGTAGCTATATTTTTAGCTACTAGAATAATCTTAGAGCTAGCTAGTCTTCTAGCCCCTAAAAAGAGTCCAATGCCATGCTTTTTGGTAGTTTTATTAATCTTTGCCAGGGCTGTTGTATATAGTATAGTAGCTAGAAGTTTAGCTAGAGCTAGGCTTCTAATCTTTAGCTCTCTAAGCTACTGGGGGGTTAAAAGCTTCTCCTTTAGAGGGATTCCAGTTTTTACTATACTAGTATAGCTAGGGAAGCTCTGGGGGGTAGAGATTAAAGGTTAGGGGGGTAAAGATTACTCTAATATTGTTTTTAGAGCCTCTAGGCTAAATTGGCCTAATTCTACTTAAAGCTTGGTAACCCTATTATAGTTAGGGCCTAAATCTTAAAGAACTAAGTTAATTTCTTCTTGTATAGTTATAATAGCTTAACTAAGGTTCTTTTTTTTTTAAGTTAAATTTCTAGCTTTTGGGTTTACTGGCTTTGCTCCAATTCTCTAGGGACTCTCCCCTAAGCTTTAAAAGCTGCCTGTATTTAATAGAGTAGGTATTTTAGCTAGAAATACTAGGTTTACTAGCTAGGGAAATAATTCTGGCTACAGTGGTACTAACTTTTTACTTAGAAGTAGTAAACTAAGGTAAATTACCTTGTAAGCTTACTATACTTTACTAGTTTTTAGAGAGAACTAGTAAACTAAATATCTTTTTAAGAAAAATACAGAAAACTTTATAAAGGGGGAAGAGTAGTATATATAAAAGGGGGAAAAGATTCCTAGAATTAAGCTCTAAAAGCTATTCTAGCAGTAATTTATTTTGGAGGGGAATTACCAATCCCAGAAGCTTCTTTGAAGGGAAAACTTTAAAAACCAACTAGAAATATCTAAATCTAAAGCTACTGTACCAGTGGCTATACTACCAAGGCACTAGTAGAGATAGAAATAGGTGTATAACTAGTAAATATAAAGTAGTAGTTAAAGGAAAAGGGGCAGTGCTAATACCTCTGTTTTTAGTCTAGAAAAGCAGAGAAAAACCTTAATCTAGCTAAAGTTCCAGGACTAGAGCCAGTAAAAAAGAACTAAATAAAGAAAAAGGTCTCCCTAAGGAATAGAGCTAGTTCTTAGCTAATACTAGGCTAAACTAGGTCCACTAGTAGAACTAGACTAGTTTTAGTAAGTTAAAACTAGTAAAAGGTAGTATATTCTATTTTATAGACCTAAAACAGCCAAACTGGGTAATAGTTTTTGCAGAGAACTATTAAACTAAGCAGTCTTGTTTAAGTCTATAATTGTAGAAACAGAACTAAGGCCAATACAAACTGTAGTAAAGCCCTTTGGGTATAGTAAGGAGAGTAAAAAAGATTGGTAGAAAGGTTAGTTACTAGAGTAATAAAAGGGGGGTACTACTCCTGCAGTTTATATAGTATTTGTAGTATATAGTACAGAAAAGGTACTTAGTGTAAGTGGCTAGGAACACTAGAATTACTGGTTTAGAATAAAAATTTTTTACTTATAGTTTATAAAGGCAATATTGGTTGCACAGTTCTAAAATTTGGATATATTGGTTGGCTAATATAGGTGTATGCAGTATCCAATTTCCAGAAGATTTAGACTAATATTGGTGGTGTAGTAAAGGGAAATATCCCTCTTCTATTAATAGATTGGTAAAATTACCTTTTTATCAACAGCACCATTAATATAGGGCCAATTGGCCTAAAATTTAGATGGTAGCCTCTGTAAGAGACAGGCTTTTAATTGAACCTATTTTTAATATAAAATTCCAAGAATTAACTGGGTTTAGATTCCAGTGTGTTAGAATTTCTATATATTTAAAACTTTATAAAAAAGACTTTAAAATTATTTTCTTTATTAAACTAGAGTTTAGTAAAGTTATCTTTAGCTTTTTCTTTATAGTTTAGATTATAATAGAAGTTCTGTAGAATCTTTAGAAGTTTATTAAATATATAAATCTTGGAAAACACACCGGAATCCAAACCCAGTCAATTCTTGGAATTTTACATTAAAAATAGGTTTAATTGAAAGCCTGTCTCTTACAGAGGCTACTGTCCAAACTTTAGGCCAATTGGCCCTGTATTGGGGGTGCTATTAATAAAAAGGTGATTTTACCAATCTATTAATAGAAGAGGGATATTTCCCTCCACTACACCACCAATATTAGTCTAAATCTTCTGGAAATTGGATACAGCGTACACCTATACTAGCCAAACAATATATCCAAATTTTAAGACTGTGCAACCAATATTGCCTTTATAATTTATAAACAAAAAATTTTTACCTTAAACCAGTACTTCTAGTGTTCCTAGATATTTACACCAAGTACCTTTTCTGCACCATACACTATAAATACTATATAAACTGCAGGAGCAGTACCCCCCTTTTATTGCTCTAGTAACTAACCTTCCTACCAATCTTTTCTACTCTCCTTACTATACCTAAAGGGCTTTACTATAGTTTGTATTGGCCTTAGTCCTGTTCCTACAATTACAGGCTTAAACAAGACTGCTTAGTTTAATAGTTCTCTGCAAAAACTATTACCTAGTTTAGCTATTTTAGGTCTATAAAATAGAATATACTACCTTTTACTAGTTTTAACTTACTAAAACTAGTCTAGTTCTACTAGTAGACCTAGTTTAGCCCAGTATTAGTTAAAAACTAGCTTTATTCCTTAGGAAGACCTTTTTCTTTGTTTAGTCCTTTTTTACTGGCTTTAGTTCTAGAACTTTAGCTAGATTAAGGTTTTTCTCTGCTTTTCTAGACCAAAAATAAAGATATTAGCACTGCCCCTTTTCCTTTAACTACTATTTTACTTTTACTAGTTATACACCTATTTCTATCTCTACTAGTGCCTTGGTGGTATAGCTACTGGTACAGTAGCTTTAGATTTAGATATTTCTAGTTAGTTTTTAAAGTTTTCCCTCGAAAGAAGCTTCTAGGATTGGTAATTCCCCTCTAAAATAAATTACTGCTAGAATAGCTTTTAGAGCTTAATTCTAGAAATCTTTTTCCCTCTTTTTGTATACACCACCCCCCCTTCTTTTGTAAAGTTTTCTACCTTTTGCTTAAAAAGGTATTTAGTTTACTAGTTCTCCCTAAAAACTAGTAAAGTATAGTAAGCTTGCAAGACAATTTACCTTAGTTTACTACTTCTAAGTAAAAAGTTAGTACTACTGTAGCCAAAATTCTTTTCTAGCTAGCAATATACTATTCCTAGCAATATACCTACTCCATTGAACACAGGCAGCTTCCAAGGCTTAGGGAAGAGTCCCCAGAGAATTGGAGCAAAGCCAGTGAATCCAAAAGCTAGAATAGTCCAACAAAGAAAGAAGCTTAGTTAAGTAATTATAATAATGCAAGAAGAAATTAACTTAGTTCTTTAAGATCTAGGCCCTAACTATAATGGGGTTACCAAGCTTCAAGCAGGATTAGGCCAATTTGGCCTGGAGGCTCTAAAAACAATATTAGAGTAACCTCCACCCCCCTAACCTCCAATCTCTACCCCCTAGAGCCTCCCTAGCTATGCTAGTATTGCAAAAACTGGAATCCCTCCAAAGAAAAAGCTTCCAACCCCCTAGTAGCTTAGAGAGCTAAAGATTAGAAGCCTAGCTCTAGCTAAACTTTTAGCTACTATACTATATACAATAGCCCTGGCAAAGATTAATAAAACTACTAAGAAGTATAGAATTAGACTTTTCTTAGGGGCTAGAAGACTAGCTAGCTCTAAGATTATTCTAGTGGCTAAAAATACAGCTACTAAGGATAGAGCTAAAGCAAATAAAGTATAGCTTAATAGCTTTAGCAAATAAAAAGAAAACAAGGTCTATACTAGAAGGTATACTGTTCTAGTATATAGAGTATACAAAGAAGCCTTTAAATAAGACCAGCAAGAGATTAAAAAGGCCAATATTCTAAAGTATAACCCTAACCTTAAAGGGTTTCTTAGAATTTAGCAATTTTACTGGAGAAAAGCTACTCTAAAGAATACTAAGAGATCTAGCTCTATACTTCTAGATCTCTAAACCCCTAAGCAAGCTAACTACCTAATTAATAATGGATTAGTTATTAAGAATAAGCTTAAAACTATAGAGCTATTTAACTCTATATACCTAGTTTCTAGGTGCTATCACTGCCAGGGGTATAGCCACCAAGCTAGATACTGTACTAAGGCTCCTAAGTATAGTTTCTGCTCCAAAGGAGACTATAGATTTAAGTATTGCCCCCTAAAAGGGGACCTCTCTAGAGCTAGGTACTCTAATTGCCAAGGAAAGTACACCTCTGGAGATATATAATGCCCTAAATACAAGGTTAAAATAGAGAGAATAGCTTTAGCCAAGGAAAATAAGCCTAAATTCTTTGCTAGCAGGCAGAAAAACAAGCTTCCAATTTAATTAGGGGAACCAACACCCTTTAAAGCATTCCAATTCCAACCTAGTAAAAGAACTAGGTTAGAACCCTCTAGTATCCAAGCTACTAAGAAAAGAGAAAGACCTTTAGGCCTAGAAATTGCCTAGAGAACTGCTGTAAATTCCTATTTAAGAATAGAGACACTGTTTTAGGCTAAATCTTAGAATCAGGCTAAATTGGCAGGTAAAATAGATACTATGGAGAAAAATCCAGAGGCAAGCCAGAATCCTGCTAATTCTTAATAAGGGTAGCTTAATATAACACCTACCTAAACAAGGATATTATACTTGGAATAATAGGGGATCTATAGCTATTTAACTTTTAATTTATAGCTATTTAGGAACCTTGGAAAGATACTAGACTATTTTAAACTATAGAAAGATCTAGTACCCAATAGTTACCCCTATATCTAGATAAATTCTATACAAATGCCTGCTTCCTACTAAATACCTCTCTATGCAAGCCTGGAACCTGGTTAATAGACTTTCTATATCCAAATATTGCAATTCTTACAATTTTGGAAGAGAAGAAGGAGATTAAGGTTATAAATATATACTTACTACCCCTAGAGTTCTATAGAACTATAGATAGGCTCTCCCCTATCTATAAGCTTTAAGAATTAGAGCTAAGTACTAGTTCTAATATTCTACTGGGAGACTTTAATCTTTACCATTCTCTTTGGAATGCTATAGAATCCACTAAAACCCATAAAATAGCAAAGGATCTATTGGAAATTATAGCTAGTTTAGGCCTGGAGCTACTTACCCCCTTTAAAATGCCTATATAGATTAGATATCCTTCCAAAACAACTATTAATCTATCTTTTGGCTCTATAGATATAGTAGATAAGCTTATCTCTATATCTACCCCTGGAAATCTCCAGTATAGATTGGACTACATGCTAATAGCATTGGATTTTGACCTAGAAACAGTGCTAGACCAGCCAAACCAAAGCAGATATAAATAGAAGAAAGCTAATTAAGAAGAAGTCCAAAACCTAGCCCAAGATCTCTAGTTTCTAAATAGCCTAAATAGTAGGGAAGAGGTAGAGCAGTATACCTTCTATTTATAGTAAAAAATTCTTAGTATTACTAAGATTACTATTCTAAAGACTAGAAAATCTAAACCAAGCCAAAAAGCTACTCCCTGGTGGAATCTAGAGATTGCTAGCCTAATTTAGAAGGAGAGAAGTCTTAGAGCAAGGGCTGCCCACTTAGACCTAGTTAAACAAGCTACCAAAGCCAAGAAAAAAGCCATTAAAGAGTCTAAAAGATTTTAATTTAGATAATTTATCTACAGGCTTAGAGAAGATAGAGTAGTTTTGTAGAAACTAGCAAGGTAGAAAAGACTAAGGAGCTACTTACCTATAGAGCTACCCTTAGTTCCCTCTTTAAAGACTAGCAATAGAGAGATAGCTACTATACACTAGCAGAAATCTTAGGAATTTGCAAACTAATTCTTTCCCTAACTTCCAGAGGTAGATTTAGAAGATATAGAGAAGGATATAAGCTTTCCAGCTACTTTAGAGAACCTAGAGCCCCCTATAGAAAAAGAGATTGGCTAATTTATAAAGGCAACAGTCTCTTGGAAAGCCCCTGGCCTGGATAGTATTTCTAATAGATTTTTAAAAGCCTTAGGACCTTCCCTCTATAAACCAATGTAAATCCTTATAGAGAAATACTGGAATTAGCAGTACTATCCAAAGATTTTTAAAACTGCTAAAACAGTAGTTTTAAGAAAACCTAGGAGGCCAGACTACTCTATAGCTAAGGTATAGAGGCCTATAGTACTTCTAAATACCCTAGGAAAGGTTATAGAAGGAGTTATAGCTAGAAGGCTCTAGAATATAGCTAAGAAATATAGTTTTCTTTCTACTACCTAATTTAGAGCTAGAAAAGGGTATTTAACCACCTATGCTTTGGATCTACTACTGGGTGCAATTATAACTGTATAGCAGGGAAACCTATTAAAGAGAGGTATAGCCTCTATTCTTTCTTTAGATATAACTGGAGCCTTTGACTATATTATTCTAGACAGGCTAGTCTATATTCTAAAGAAAAAGGGTACTCTAGAGTCTCTAGTAGGTTAGGTTAGAAGCTTTATACAGGATAGAGCCTCTATTCTTTAGTTTAAAAATAAGGCTTCTAAAACCTTTAATATCTATACTGGAACTTCTTAGAGGTCTTGTATATCTACAATTCTATTTCTCTTCTATAATGCTAAATTGGTGGATCTATGCAATCCAGAGCACTAGAAGGTATTAAGTATAGGCTTTAGTAATAATATAAATATTATAGCCTATAGAAAGTCTACTAAGCAGACTACTAGGGCCCTAAATAGAGTCTATAGAAGGTATATTGCCTGGGCAAAGAGGTATAGGGTTAGGTTTGCCTCTAAAAAGTACTCTCTAATGTATTTTTTAAGAAATACTAGAAGGTTTAACCTTGGAAAACCACTAGTTTTGGAGAAAACCAATATAACTATTTAACTATAAAAGAGTTTTAGAATTCTGGGTCTATTTCTAGATTCTAGGTTAAATTGGTTACAGCATTACAAAGCAATAGAGAGAAAATTAGCTACCTAAACCAATGCATTGGCTAGGTTAACTGGCTCTACCTAGGGTATTCCATTGGAGGAAGGTAGACTACTATATAAAACAGTGGTTCTACCAGCAATTACCTATGCCTCTATAGCCTGGCATATACCTACTCTGGATAGAAATTCCAAAGGATTAGCTAAGAAGCTAGAGACCTTCTAAAATAATACTCTAAGGATAGTTAGTAGAGGTTTTAGGGCTACTCCAATCTATACATTGGAAACAGGCACTGGAATTACCCCCCTAAACCTAGTTTTGGATGCCCAGGTTACTCTATATAGAAGGAAAACAGCAAGCTCTAGAATTAAAAACCTTATTAAAAAGAAATACCTTAGAATTTAAACAAAGCTTTAAGAACCAAGAAACCACCAATACTAGAACTAGCTTAATAAAAAGATTAGATATCCAGAGAAAACTCTAGAGAATTGGTAAAATCTCTAGCTAAGAAATAGATTAAGGCAAGAAAATAGGTTCTCTAGTAAATCTTAGGCTAAAGAGGCAATACTAGCTTTCTGGAGAAAGAAATAGAGTAAAGTTACTAGGGAACTAAACCTTAGAATTAACTACTACTACCTAACTCCAGATTCTAGACCTCTAAACCTTTATAGAGGTCTCCAAAAAGCTTAGTGCTCTCTAGCTATATAGCTTAGAACTAGAAAGATTAGTCTAGCTACTTTTCTCTATAAATAAGGGGTTCCTGGCTATAATAGCCCTCTATACTCTTATAGAAAAGGTTAAGAAACTCCAGTCTATATTACTATATACTGTAAGAAGTATACCCTAGAAAGGAAGGCCTTAAAGGCTTAATCAGGCTCTATTAACTTTAAAAGGCTCTTGGAAAGTACAAAGGAAATTAACCACCTAACTAGGTGGTGGCTTCAATAAAGAATTCTGCCATAGTTCTATTTAGTAAATTTATTGTTCTATAGAATATAGAAGGCAGCCTGTTTACTTATATTGCTGTTATTCTCTTTATTGTACTATTTTCTTCTACTTTTACTTTATTCTTTCTATTTCTCTATCTCTCTCTCTCCTTTTCTATTTTATTCTATATATTTTTACTATACCTCTCTTTTCTTTTCTTTGTATAGCCAAAATAGGCAATAGTTTTCCTTTATTATATACTAAAAGCCCTGTACTATCTACTCTCTTTATTGGTTTTTCCTTTATTTTGTTTGTTTTGTATAACCTTTATGTTCTTGCAAGTTATTTTGTTTATTGTTGCTCTATTTGTTTTGTTTTGAAGAACTATCAATTCCTAGCTACACAGGAATACTGGGTAGGCTTGATGCTAAAAAAGCAGGCTCAATAAAGTATATATATACTAGTCTAGTAGCTCCCAATGGCCCTTAAGGCTCAGGGTATATTAATTTATTATTATTATTATTATTATTTATTAAATATATAGATAAATAATTTATCTTTAATATCTAGATAAAGATAGATATACTTGGCAGTATTTTTTTTAAGTTAACTCTAGATATAAACCTTTTAAAGTTTATTAGTATTATAGTAATTAGTATTTATATAGAGTTTTTTCTTTATAAAAGAGAACTAGTTCTTAAAGTTATTCTTTTTAGAATCTAAAAATAAAGAAGGGTCTAGAATCTTTTTAGACTTTTTATAATATTCCCCTTTAGAGACTAAGGAAGTATAGCTTACTTTATATAAATACTTTTTAAAAGATATATTTTTTTTAAGCTTTAGTCTAGTTTTTATAGTAATCTTTTACCTTAATTTTCTTTATAGTAAGTTACTTCTTAACCTTATTAAGGTTGTTAAGCCAGTAGTCTATATTCTCTCTTAAGAGATTAAATAATGCCTCTATATTAGTTATAGCCTGTTTAATAAAATTATTCTTGTTAATAATATAAACTCTATCCCTATTGCTAATAGAGACCTTAAAGAAAAATATATATTGCTTACCCCTCTAGATATTAGTAACCTTTACTATAATAAAAAGTTGTTTTGGATAATACTTATAGTCTATTAATTAAGTACAGAGCTTGTTAATAGATTTTAATACATTATAGTAGTAGTAGATTAATATACCTAGAGTCTCTTAGTAAGACCATTGGGAACTTCTTGCCTATATATATTAAGCCTTTTTTATTAAGCCTATATATTATTAAGTATACCCTACTTTCTTAACTAATTTTTCCTTGTAAAGTATATTTCCAAAGTCTTTACTAGCTAGAATATATTAGGCCTCCTGCTGGCTTTAATGCATGTATATAATAGGCTGGATGTTAGGCTCCCTAATAACTTAATATAACCCTTCTAACTAGTTTCTACTTAGGTATAATTTAGCTAGTATACTTGGCTGTTATTACTAATAAACCTTCCTTCTAGAGGTGCCCAGTCTCTATTAGGTTAGGAATATTAGTAATAGTTAATATATTTATATAGAAAAAATAGTGGTATAGCTTATTAATCCCCTCTGGACTAATTTACTGTACCTTTAGCAGGACTTAAACCTGCACCCCTGCCAGCCTAAGCAAGGTGCCTGGACAGTAGACTACTAGACTACTGCCCTAAAGGCTTTTAATACATTATAAAGATAAAAATTAAAAAATATATCTACTTTTAAATCTAGATAGAAAAAATAGTACCTAGTTATTTCTTAGTTTTTTTTTAATATATAGATAATAGAATAAACCTCTGTTTATATTATAAACAGTAAATATAAGCCAAGCTTATTCTATTTATACCTAACTAACAAGAAACAGAGGTTAAGAAGAGAAAGAAAAAAGGCTAGGTTAGGCCTAATAGCTTATTTATATAGTAGTAGTAGATTAATACACCTAGAGTCTTTTAGTAAAACTATTGGGAACTTCTTGCCTATATATATTAAGCCTTATTTATTAAGCCTATATATTATTAAGTATACCCTACTTTTTTAACTAATTTTTCCTTGTAAAGTATGTTTCCAAAGTCTTTACTAGCTAGAATATATTAGGCCTCCTGCTGGCTTTAATATATATATATAATAGGCTGGATGTTAGGCTCCCTAATAACTTAATATAACCCTTCTAACTAGTTTCTACTTAGGTATAATTTAGCTAGTATACTTGGCTATTATTACTAATAAACCTTCCTTCTAGAGGTGCCCAGTCTCTATTAGGTTAGAAATATTAGTAATAGTTAATATACTTATATAGAAAAAATAGTAGTATAGCTTATTAATCCCCTCTGGACTAATTTACTGTGCCTTTAGCAGGACTTAAACCTGTACCCCTGCTAGCCTAAGTAAGGTGCCCAGACAGTAGACCACTAGACTACTGCCCTGAAGGTAGCTTATTTATATATCTCTATACTGGAACCTGGAAGAACCCCCTCCAGTAGATATTGGTAACAGCAGCCCTTTGCTGTAAATATTGGTACCAATATTGGTGAGAGCAGGCCTTTGCTATAAATATTGGTGCCAATATTGGTGAGAGCAGCCCTTTGCTGTAAATATTAGTACCAATATTGGTGAGAGCAGGCCTTTGCTATAAATATTGGTGCCAATATTGGTGAGAGTAGCCTAATCTATAACAGGTACTGGATAATAGTAAGTAGTTCCTTATTATAGATTTTATAGTTATACTCTACAGGAGAGTTCTTCTTTAAAAAGAAAGTATAAAGATATAGAAAGCTATTATTATTATACTGTATAAAAGTACTATCTATAATATAGCTAGAAAAGTTAGTTTCTATAATAGTTTTATAGTCTAGGTTAAACTATTGGAGAGGGGAAATCCTCCCGTGAATATATTTAATAGCTCGGTGTCAAACAAGCTCAAGAAGTAGCAGAGCAACAAAATTGGGGAAAACAAGAAGGTTACAACTACAAAAAGAAATAACTAAACCTTAATATATAACAAAAATAGAAACTGCTCCCCCAAAAAGATAACTCTTCCTAAGGTATACTACAAAAAGAATAATAAATAATGCTAAAAAACCCTCTATAAAAATTGTCCTTACAACACCTAACTAGCTTTTGTAGTGCTAAGATATTTTCTTGGCATTAGGAAAACCTACCCCTTTTTCCTAGGGATACAGTCTCTCTACTATAACTTAACTATACCCAAAAATATTGTCCCCTGATGTCAAAGAAAAAGGAAAAAGTAAAACAAAAGTATAACAAACAGAGTAGGGAGACATAAGAAACTAAAGAAACCAAGAGATAGCCAAAAGCCTAGGGTTCTAGAAGTAGTAAATTGCTAGAGGAGCAGTATAGAACTTTGCAAGAGAAGAAAATAGCCAAAGCAAATAGCCTGGCAAAACAAGAGAAAAGAGAGAATATAGTAGAATTAAGGTAAAGTAAAAAGAAAGGTTATAGCCTAGCAATGCAATGTTATTGTTATTGTTAGTTTACAATATACTTACTAAGACCTTACCTTCTGTTATTAAGTCCTTCTCTTTTTCCTTCTATAACTTCTTTAAGTACTTAAACTAACTTACTTAATTTTTTCTATTCTACTCCTTAAACAGGTAAATTCCCAGTTTTACCAAACTAACAGACCCTTAAATATATAGCTAACTATTAGTAGAATTATAGCCTCTCTGTCCAAGACCCCAACAAAACCTCTTATTGGTAGTGTATTGCATGGCTCCAGTAAGTAGAAAGCACTATTATTAGGGAAACAATGCCAAAGACCAGTCTGCAGAATTATAGAAATATTACAAAACTTAAGTAAAATAGCAAGGAAATACAAGCAGGCTAACTAATATAGTAGAAACTTCTAAGTATCCTTGTACCAGCAATTCTACTAAAAACAAAAGCCCTGGTGCTGCTATACTAAAATATTGTCTGTCCCTGCTAGTCTATACCCATTATATTAAGTCCTTATGCAAGGAAACTATCTTAAATAAAACTAAATAAAGAAAAAGAGTTCCCTTAAGTAAGTCCCCCTTTTAGATATCTAAAGCTATAAGAATATCTAGTCCCTGGGAAATATTCTAAAAATATTTTTTGTAGATATATAGCTAATTAATATCCTAGATAATACTTAAATGCTTAATTATATATCTCCCAATAATAACTTAGATAATAATAACCCCCCCCATAATAACTTTAACAAAGATAAGGACAAAAACCTATTTAACCCAGGGGATTTAGTCTATAAAAGCAATCTTAAATTAGTATTTTCTAAAAGTAAGGAAGTTCTAGAGCTCTTGCTACTTTGCCTAGTATAGTACCTTCTAACTGTTTTCCAGGAGAAAAGTATACAGTTAGTAGAAAATACCAGGAAATTTTTCTATCTTCCTGTAGTTATTTCCAAACTACTAGATTGTTTATTATATACCCCTCTGGTAATTTCTTTGCAAACTTTGTTAAGCTCCCTAAGAGGTATTTTATATCTTGGAACTTTGGCAAGGTTTAAAATCTGCTTATAAATACTTACTAACAAGCTATATTAATTTATACCTAAGGCAAGGAGGTTAATATCTGCTTGTTCTGCTTTAGTTATCTGGGGTATATCTATATTTTCTCTCTCTGTGTTATGCCTCTTCCCCTTAAGGGTAATAATATTGTAATGAGTGGTGCTTGCTTGTACTGTATTTAGAATAGAAAGGCAAGTTATTGCAGATATTATAAGGGTCTTACTGTATCTATTAAAATCTATAGCTACAATAACTAACTTCTTTCTCTAGACTAAAAGACTACTTAATCTCCTGCAAAGAAAAGCTACTTAAAGAAATTTTCTAATAAATATACTGTCTGCTTGCTTCTCTTATTCCTTAATCTAAAGACTACTCTAGAAGATATAGCTAACTCTCCCTTGGGCTCTATAAGACTAAACAATCCTCCAATTGTTATTAATAGGCAGGGTAAAGATACTTTGTTTAGGAATCTCTGCATTATTCTGCAATTTCCTTAGGAGAGTAAAGAAGACTATACTATAAGTTTAATATTCTAAGCCAATGCTCTTTTTAAACTGTTAAAAAGGGCTATTAAGGAATATTGTATAGAGAAAATATCTTAATAAAGTATAGCCTATATTAATAAAGTTATTTAAGACTCTTAAGTTTAGTAAGGGCTGGGAGCTTTTAACTTTGTAAATTATTAGTAGATAGTCTTTAGTTTATAGAATTAATAAAAAGTCTTTTATCTCTGTTCCAGATCTTTTCTCTACTCTGCCTAACCAAGATTATAATTGGCTTGCTAAGTAACTTATCTTTAAGAATTCTAGGCAGTAAGCTCTGGTTAATTTTTTCTTACTTTTGTCCTAGTACTAACTTAAGCTTTGTTGTTATATTAGGACCTTTTACCTTTTCTCTAACCTTTTTCTAGATATATTGTTTATTAAGTCTATCTTCCTAATCTAAACTTTTATAGCTTTCTAACTTAGTGCTCTAATTGCTTAGCTTATTTCTATTAAGAATCCTTTGCAGATTTCTCTAGATTATATTCTAACCTATCTTAATTCTTTACTAAGTCCTTAGTAAATCCATTCTTTCTTAGCTTGTTCTTTATAAAGTTCTAAATTCTTTCTCTTGGATACCCCTTAGAGTACATTGTTGCCCTCTATATCTTCTGCCTAACTAAATTCTTAATTCCCTCTATTAATAGTAACTATCCTAATAAGTTAAGATAGCTATAAAATAACCTACACCAAACTCTCTAACTAGTAATGTACTAAAGTACTTAGCAGGTAAGAAAACTCCATTACAAACTAAATCCTCTTAAAATAGAACAAAAAATCTGTTAAAAGAAGTATAGAAGTTAAGGAAAATAGCTATAAAATTACAGGGTTATAGCTAATTTAAATACAATGTATAGAGTTCCATTACAATACCTTAGACCTAGAAAATATACCTTCCTTAAGCCCTTTAAATACTTTGTCTGTTGTTAGATATCTCCCTGTATCTATAGAAAATAATAAAATATAGACTGCTATCTTTACAATGCCCTTAAATATTAGATTTAGTTACAAAGTCCTTTTGCCAGTTAGTAATTTAAAGAAAGGTAAGTTACTGGGTCTAACAGAAAGTATACTCTCTGCATTAGAGTCTTAGAAATTTACTGGAAAACTTAAGCTAATCTATTTTGTTAATATATAGAAGTAGCCTATATTAAGGCTCTTGTTTGTTTAAATCTCTCTGTACTCTCTATATATAGGTTTTATCCTTATATCTCTGCCAACAAGCTTAAGAAGAGAGACCCAAACCTATAGAATTTCTGCACTAAGTGGCTATTAAGTCTCCTAGACTGTAAGGGTGCCTTAAGGCTTTTACAGTTTTATAGAATGTATACTAATACATTGGTATTCCAGGGAAGCAGCAGAAAGTTAGCTGCTTGCTTCTGGAAGACTTTAAGAATAATTGTATAAATCTCTAGCTCTCTAGATTGTTTTATATTGCTCTTTGCAGGAAAAAGTTTAAAGATCTCCAGAAGCTACCCTTGCTCTGTTATCTATCTTGGAATGCTATATACCCTGGCAAACTTTGTAACCTCCTTAACAAAACCAATATCCTTGTAGCTATTATACAGACTTATAGGCCTATTGTTAGGCTATATAATTACTGTTATCTTGGGGATAGAGTTTTCTCTTGCTGTGTTATTGCTCCTTCTAAACTCTTAAATAATAATATACCTTCTGTATATACTTTGTATCTCTTAAAGGGTATTAAGGATAGGTACTCTCTGGGTAAGTTTCTATCTAGATATTTCTACTGCACTAATAACTAATAGATATTTTCTATCTATATAGTTACAGTTCCTTCTGTTTTCTCTTGCTTTTCTATTAGCCCTAGCTATATCCCTAAAGCCTCCTTTGTTTCTAACTTTCCTGCTATTCCAATAGAGAAAGAAGTCTACTTTAACAATTATTACTTTTTTAAGAGTCCTCCTAACCTGGACAATATATCTAATAGTAAATTGGTAATATTTTAGAAAGAGTTGCAGAGGCTTTATTGCCTTGCAGGATATTAAATTATAACTCTTTGTACCTCTAAAATACTATGGTAGGCTCCTGAAGTTACTTACAAGATCCAATCAATTAACTACAATATATATAAAATAGAGAAATTTAATATTAATAAGCTTAAGTATAGAGTACTTGCAAAGGCTCTTAGGTTTTAAAATAAAGATAAAAAACTTTAAAAAAATAGACAAAAGAAAGCTTGTATAGATAGAATAAATAAATTTAAATAATAGAAAATATTTCTTTGTAGTTCTAGACTACTTTACCTCTTTGTATTTAAATATTGTTAGAATATAATAACTATAAAGTTCCTTTCTTTTGGAATCCTTCTCTTTCTACTTTCTTTTACTTCCTTGTTAATACTTTTCTCTTTTTTACTATACTTATCCCCTTCTTTGTTAGAGTTCTCCTTATCTTCTTCTCCTTTGCTCTTTTCTCTATCCCCCAGTAACTCTCTTTTAATAACAGAGGCCTAGCTGTTGGACCCTTGTCTATCTTTACTGCTGCTTTCTTTGTATTTAACCTTGTTCCCTTCTCCTTCTTTGTTAGAGCTTGTTGTATCTTCCTTAGCTCTGTCTAGCTATCTTTCTTTTTCTTCTATACTGGTATCCTAATTAGGACCCTTACCCAGCCTGCCTGCTTCTTTCTTTACTGGAGAAGTCCTTAACCTATACTTCTTTAACTTACTACCTATAACTGTACCCTGTAACTAAGTACTATCTAGTTCCTTAAGTTTAAAATACCCTTTGTCCTGGTTTGCTGTATAAATTCTGTATAGCCTAAGCTACTGGAAGGCCAATTTCTTTATACTGGATATATCTTGCATAAGTTTTGTATCCTTAAGGACTACCAGGTCTTCTATATTAAGCAATTCCCTACAAATATTGTATATATTATTAAAGTAGTCTCTATTTTGCCTTTATATTCTGTTAAGGTAGTATATAGCCTTGGTTAAGTTTTTATCCCTTCTTTTTAGTTATTGGGCTTGTATGGCCAGTAAATTAGCCATTATCCTTACAGAGTCCCAGTCTAAGGTTTTCTACATTGGTATCTTAAGTTCTATAGGCAGCATAGCTTCTTGTCTGTAATTTATACAATAGGGAGTTATACCAGTGCTGTTTAAAGTAGTATTCCTGGCTACAAAAAGGATAGAGGGCAATGCTTTTATCTAGCCCTTTTCCTTGCTGCCAGTGTACTTTAAGAGACTGTCCTTAATGTACCAATAATTTACTTTAATGCCTCTATTTACTTGTAAATTGTACAGGGAAATCTTTACCTGCTAAACCTTATATTGTCTTGCCAGCTCTTTGCTAATGCTTTTGTTCTTAGGTCTACTATTAATGGTAAACTGGAGCAGGCAGCTGTAATAATAGATTATATCTTTGTACAAGAACTATACTACTAAACTTAAATCTACTCTTTGGAGAGCTCTGCCTTCTGGCCAGTTACTAAGGTTATCTTAAGCAAGCACTAGGAAATTTTTGCCCTTGTTAGAAGGTATATATATAATATTAATACTAACCTAGGTCTAGATTATTAATATCTAAGTTAGGTGCAGAGGTTTTTTAGGACTGTTAGAAGACTGTACTTAATATTTATAATATTTAGAAGTATATTTTTGGTAATCTTAGTATAATTCTTTCCACCACTATCTTTTTTTAATAAAGTAGTAGGTCCCTTCTTGTCCTTAGTATCTATATTTATTGTAGAGAGTAACAATAATTCTTCTTTGTTTAGCCTCTCTGTCTATTATATATTGCAATGGTGTATTCTTCTGGGTACACCAAAACAAATACTCTTCTTCTATACAGTACTTAATAGCTTTCTTATAAAACTAAGAAAACTTAGAGAATATTATTCCTTTGGGGTATTTTAGAGTTATTAGGTAATAAGTAATTTACTTATATTTCTTAGTGTATAATAGATCCAATACTCTAACAGGCTTCTTATTGTTATTATTTTTTCTGTACCTTTGTCTATTGTAAACTCAAGCAATTAAACTCCCTATATAAGTAGAAACAAACTTATTAATATTCTGTTCTCTAGCTTTCTCCTTAAGCTCTTTATTGGTTAGGTCTCTTTGCAACAATCTATCTGCAGCAGTATATTTTAAACTGGGGATATATTTAATGTAGAAATTAAATATACAGATCTACACTAACCATTGTATTACCAGTGCTCCAGGTAAATCCATAGCTATTCTGTTTAATTGTGCAATAAGTATCCTGGTGTCAATTTCCAAGGTAAAGTATATACTGTATAGCCAGTGCCAAAACTTCTTCAGTGCTTTAAGAATAGTATAATACTTTCTTTTTCCAGTATTATACTCTAACTTAGTTTTTAACTATACTCCTAACTTAAACTGGGTAGAGTATCTCCTTCCTCTTTGGATCTGTATTAGGACTGTACCCTATCCTGTCTTGCTGGCATTAACTACTACAATAATTACCAGTGGCTTAACAGAATAGTCCAAAGGAAGGACTACAGGGAATAAACTTAGAATCTCCTTAAGTTTATTAAAAGTATTATCTCTTTTGTTAGTCTATAGAAACTTGGTATTCTTTTAGAGAAGCTAAAACAGTAGGTTAGTATACCAAGAGTACTATTTAATGTATAACCTAAAGTATCTATAAGTACCTAGAAATCCTTGTATACTTTGTATATCTGTTAGTGTTTTCTAGTTTACTATTTTTGTAACTTTGGTTTCTGTGGGCCATTGCCCTTTAAAGCCACAAACCTATTCTACTACTTTTACCCCAGGAACAAGAAATTGGAACTTAATAGCTAAAATTATATAACCAGCAATTTCCAAAAGATATAGAGTTTTGTTAAGGTTTTTAATATACTTAAAGACAAAATACTAGATCCCTAGAAAGGCCTCTTTATTGTTGTAAGTTATCTTTGGCCCCTTAACTCTAATATTATCTATAAAGACTTAACAAGCTAATAGTATAACCCTCTATAGAATTTTTGTTATAGCCTGTATAAACTAAGCAATGGAATTTACTGCTCCCTGCAATACTGTAGTTTGTTAGAGAAGCCCTAAAGAAGTTATTACTGCCATTATATTGTAGTCTCTCTTGTCCAATATTAACTGGTTATAGCCAGAGAAGATATTAATTAAGGAATAGATAGCAAGGCCACCAAATTCTTTGGTAAATTTATTGGCATTGAAAGGTATATTAGTATCCCTAATAGTAACCTTGTTTATATACTGTACTGTATTAATAAATTAATGGCCTGAGTCTTTCTTAGGGACCAGAAACTATAGATTTTAGTATAGCCTATAATACTGCTTAAAGATTCTATTATAAATTCTGTCTTGGAAGATCTTAGCAATAGTTAGCTCCAGTACTTTAGGGACTTAAAACCCTGCTATATACTATACCTTGTGCTTAATTGTCTATATCCTTATAGAAGGTGTAACTTTAGGCTGTATTCTTCTAACCTTATTAAACAACCATGCAAGGGCTCTATTCTACAAAAGAAATACTGTCTTTAGTATAGCTCTTTTTTCCTTAGTTAAAAAGTCTCTAACAATTATCTAGCTTTCTTTCTCTTCTATTATACAGGTAAATAGGGGAAACTAAGAGATCCTTAGGCAAAAATATTTTGCAAAGGGCAGTTCTATCCTGGGTTACTAATACAATAAATAATATTTTTTAAGATATCTTTTCTTCTAATTCTTAAAACCACCAGGCATAGAACTGTCTAATACTCCTAGGTTAACTAGGTAGATCTTCTGCCCTTTTCTCTTGTATATTGTTATAACTCTAGCCTTACTGTACTTAAGGGTATACTTTTCTGCCCTTATCTTCTTGTATCCTGCAAGCCAGGCATGTCTTAATATACAGTATTTAACTAACCCAGAAGCTTTTGTATAGGGGTAGCCTTTAATAAACTTTGGAAAGATATAGTCTTCCCTCTTTTATACTTTTTCTCTGTTCCAGGATAGTATTTTCTCTGCAAGTCTAGCTACCTCTTTTACCCCTTTTAATGTCTTCTTTCTCCTTGTACAGTATTTTGCTAACCTAGATAACTACTCTATTGGCTTGTCTTCTCCCTAACCCTAGACCTTCTCCTTGTCTATAAACCTTACCTTCTTTTTCTTTACTATTATTCTATCTTCCCTATATATCCTTGCAGCAAATATCCTTAGGGTTGGAGGTTTGCCTATTTATTTAAAGTAGGGAAGTAGGTCCTTATTAAATTTCCTTCTCTCCTTGTCTCTCTGCTGGTACAGAAATATAGAAACTTAAGGACTTATATTCTGTCTTCTAAGAAGATATAGCCAGTAACATTGCTATTATTGTTAGTAGAGCACCCCTACTAAGCTATATCTTGCCAGGGTTTTCCAAGCAGAATACCAGTATCTCTACTGTTAACAATAATTAGGGGACAGTATATAACTAGATCCCTAATTTACACAGAAACTTTATTACAAAACCCTGTGTAATTAACCACTGTACTGTTCTAAGTAACTATCTGGAGGTTAATTCCTGTTAAGATAGGCAATTTAAGGTACTAAGCAATGTTTCTTCTAATAATATTAATCTCCAAACCTGTATCTAAGATAATATCTATATTGAATTAATCTATTTAAACCTAAACCTTAAAAGTATTGGTGGTGTAAATTGTCTGTCTTTCTTCCTTAATAATACTTTTTAAAACCAGCAAAGAAGTCTTGTTTTGTTAAATATAGTTAACTCTAGCCTTTAATGGTTTACCCAGGCCTTCTATACCAGGGGTGGTGGAAAAGACTATTTTGTATAATTTTAATAATATTCCTAGAAGCTAACCAATTATAATCCCTTAAACCTCTTGTTTTAAGATTATCTCTAGGATATTGCAAACATTAGTACTGTCTTTAATTATTAATGCCAGTTTCTTGGGTAACTATTTTCTTAGTTAATATCCTTTAGGTCTGTCTACTATCTTAATATCTTTAACAGGAATACTCTTTAATATTCCTTTCTTTGGCAGTTCCTTGGTTTTCTTATCTTTACTATTGCCTGTCTTCTTAACAAAGGGTTCTATATACAATCCTTTACACTGTGTCTTTGTAAATAGGTAAGCAGTATCCCTTAGGCTTTTCTTTCTTCCTTTTGGCTTGCTAATATACATTGCATTTATATAGAACTGGTTATTGTCTCCCAAGGTTCTTTTATCTTTGTTATACTTGTCCTCTGTACTGCTTTCCTTGGAACTAATTTCTTCTGCTTTGGAGATAGGCTTAAATCCTACTTAAAAGCTCCTTACATTTACCTAATTTTGGGTGTTTTAGGAAGAAGCACCAGGCAGAGGCATAGATATACCTTAATTTATTGGTGGTATACTTACTACTCTCTGGTACTATTTAATAACTGCTTTCTTTTTGGGGATATCTATTTAGAACTTTATAGGGATTGGATCCCCTCCTTGTCCCCAATAACTAAACTTAAGTTATCTTATACTTCTATTCTAGTAAATATATCTAAGCCTTTTGTACTCTAACAAGTGGTTGTATATTCTCTGCTTGTGTCCAGTTTTGTTACAGTAGTTATATAGTTCTTGCAGCACACTGACAAGAGCTTAATAGTTAGAAAAAGATAGCTACTAAGGGTTAGGTATCTGCAGAACTTACTAAATATATTCTTGGTTACAAACATTGTTCTGTATCTGCAATACCCTAAGAGGCATTAACAATGCTTCCAGTTCTTTTACTACTTTGTTAAGCTTTTTTTTAACCTTAGAGAAATCCTCCTTGTCTACTATAGTTACTTAAGGAACTGGCAGGATACCTCTTGGTTTGCTCCTGCTTTTTCCCTTTTCTCTTGTTCTTTTGGCAGGGTCCCTGTACTTATTCTATAATATTAACAAAGGAATAGTTTGGTGTACTGGCAGTTTATTTAGCCTATTAAATTCTACTGTAGCTTGCTTGGCCTTCTTTGTTAACTCTGCTAATCTATAGAACCTGTTTGTTCTTTCCCTAGTTTTAAGGATTAACTTTGCTTCCTGCAGAACAGGACTCTACTGGAGTTTGTCTGGGTCTTCTAAATCTACATTAAGTATATTTAAGATCCTATGTCCTAGTTCTTCCAGAATAGTGTAGAGAAACAAGGTGGTTCTAGTATATAAATCTAAGTATTCTTTCTCTATAACCTTGTCTAAGACAGCCTTAAACTTCCAAATAAACTTAACTAGGTTTTTATTCTAGGGTCTCTGTACTCTATAGATTGCCTCTAGGTACTGCCTGGTGTAAATCTTCTGCTTAATATTGTAGGCCTTATACTCCTTTCTAAAGGTATTACAGAACTGGCTCCAGTTTTGGGTCTTAAAGCCCGGAAATCCATAAACTGTATTGCCAATTAATAGGGTACAGTATTCTGGCAGGTATTTAAAACTATCCTCCTTCTAAATAAGATAGTCCTTGCAGAGCCCTTTCTATGTACAAAGAAACACCATTGTATTTTCTCCTCTAAAGTAAGGAGTACTGCTTGTCCTAGGACAGGGCATTAGTACTATTAGTCTCTAGTATCCAGTAAACTGTATTACAGACAAAGGGGCAGATTCTCCCCTGCTATTTTTACTTTCTGTAGTAGGGGTTTTCTTTCTAACCAGGTTTTCCCTAGTTATAGTGGAACTTAAACTTAACAACATAGTATCCTGCAAAATTTTTCTCTAACAATATTAACTCTAAACCTCTTGTAAAAGAAATTATATAATAATACTCTGCAATAAAATAACAAAATCCTTGTACCTCTGTATCTTAAAAAATACAAACCTAATAATATATATATATATTACTTCTTGCACTGCTGGGCAGAGAAAGGGGTTTTTCTTCTCTGTCTCCTTTGGGTTAGTCTTAACCCGCGCCGAAACTGTATTTTCTATAGCAGGTGGATTTACCTTATCTCTATAGAGCCAATAATTTGGGATACTAGCTTAACTGTTATAATTTTTACAATAGAAGGGGTACTTCTGCTTGTTTTTCCTAAAGTTCTTAATCTTACTTAACTTATATATCTTAGCTATAGCAGAGATCTCTTTCCTTTCCAGTTAAAGCTCTCTTTAGAGTATTGGACTTAGCTTAAGTCCCCCTTTTTTGTTGTAATTCTCTCTTCTGCAACGAAAATTTCTATTGCATTATAGTTGCCAGATGGAGAGGGGAAATCCTCCTGTAAATATATTTAATAGCTTGGTGTCAAACAAGCTTAAGAAGTAGCAGAGCAACAAAATTAGGGAAAACAAGAAGGTTATAACTATAAAAAGAAATAACTAAACCTTAATATATAACAAAAATAGAAACTGCTCCCCCAAAAAGATAACTCTTCCTAAGGTATGCTACAAAAAGAATAATAAATAATGCTAAAAAACCCTCTACAAAAATTGTCCTTATAACACCCAACTAGCTTTTGTAGTGCCAAGATATTTTCTTGGTATCAGGAAAACCTACCCCTTTTTCCTAGGGATACGGTCTCCCCACTACACTATATAAGAATAGACCCTTTAATAAATATTTTTTTAAGCCTTTTAAATACTTTATTTACTTATTAGGGGATAGACCCTATTGCCTATTTAAGCTATACTTTTATAATAAATTCTATAACACTGGACTTAGTACTACAAAGCTTTATTAGCAGAACTAGTATATTGGTATAGATAAACCTTCTTCTAGATTAATAATAAAGCTTTATAAAAACCCCTTTTTTTAATTTTCTTTTCTTTTTTAATAAATTCTCTGTATATATAGAACCTAGTTAGCTTGCCTAATTTAGAATTCTTATATTAGAATTTATTTATAATTAGTTAGGTAAATAGAGCCTTTAAATCTATAGTTTAATTAGTTAACAACAATTTAATAGCTTAGATAAGTATTGGCCCAGTCCCTATACCTGCATTAGTAGCTAGTAGGCAACAACAATATATTAAAAGTCCTAGATCCTAGATTCTTCTAGGTATACAAAAACAATATATTAAGTAATAAAATAATATAAAACAAAGCCCTTTTTATATATAATAAAGGTACTTAATAGAATACAAAATAGATAGAAACAACAATAGATAAGTAGCTAAATAGGCCTTCTAATAGAACAATAGTATAGCCCCACCACAGTAAATACCCCAATGGGCAATTAATATAATAATAAGTATACAAGAATACAAAGCATTAATACTAGAATTAATATAGATAATATACCTTTAGGTACAACAATAAAAAAAGGCTTGTAAGGAGTAGATTTAATAAATTATAGAATAACAGTATATATAAAAAAGGCTACTTTATAATAAGCTAGAGAATCTTTATTAATAAGTAGACTAGACCTCTAAAGCTTTAACCCCTCTCTTAAGCTATAGTAAATAAGTATTGGGCAAGGTATACCCTTATAGTAATAAGGACTAAACCCTATACCAAGTATTCTATATAGTACTAAAGGGTAAGTTTAGAGTTAATAGTTACCTAATTAGCAGTAATTATAATTAAGTTACTTATAGCTTTAACTACCTCCAGGACAAAGCTACCTTAATAATATAACCCTGGTTTAGTATCTACTAGAATAATATAATAATATTTACTAAGGATAAGTTTTTTAAGTAAATAGATACTATATTTAGAGACCCTAAAGCTACTAACAAGGTACAATAAAAGATTACTACTATAAAATAATATAATAGAGAGTTTAATACTTTCCTGGCTAAATTTAATAGAGTACTCCTTAAAGCAGGTATCTATAAATAGCCTAATAGTGTTAAAAAGAACTACCTTTGTACTGCAGTAAACCTAGATTTAGTAGATTAAATAATTATAGTTAATAAAAAACCTACTTACTAAGAATACTATAGTTAGCTTTATAAAACCTAGAACTAACTTATTAGTTACTGCCAATAACTAGAAGTTTACTGTTAGTAGAATAGTAACTATTAGTAAAATAAAAACTATCTTTAAGGCTCTATACCTCCTTATATACTTCTACCAGTCTAAATCCTAACACCTGCTCCCCAGGGCAGCAAACCAATGGACTGGCAACCAATGCCAAACCAGTCTAACCAGCAAGCCAAATAGGTTAGGACTAATAAAATTAAATACTAAAAATAACTAAGACTCTGTCTTTATTATATAGATACTATATATAGAATTTAAAAATATTCTTTTCTACTGCCTTTTTATTCTATACCTATAGTAAATTAAACCAACATTGAACAGTAGCTAGAAGACAAACCAAAAAAGGTAGACAAAGAGGAAAAAAAGAAGCTTTAGTAGAAAAGTACCTACTAAAGCTATAATAAAAAGAAAAGCTTTAGAAGGAGTTTAATAAATTTAAAAAAAATATAGTTACCCCTCTATTTATAGTAGATTATTATATAGATTAAAGAGTAAATAGAAAAGCCTGTTCTAATTCTAGTTACAATACTATAGTAATTATAGACTTCTATTATATCCAAAAGTATAACCTCTAATATATTAAAGTAGATCCTTGTTCTCTATATATATAGCAAGATTGTATACCAGAAACAACATTAGTAGTTATTAAACTTAATATTAATATTAAAGGCCTCCAAGACACAATATAGACCTATAAAGTACACAGTATAAAAGACCAAGATATTCTCCTAGGGACTCTATATATAGAATAAAATAGTTAGTAGATTAACCTAAAAGGGTCTACCTTAGTTTATAGAGAGATAAATATTTAAGTTTAGTCTATCTATAATAGTTTAGTTAACTAAGAGATCTTGGCAGTAGCCTTTAAACTATATATTAAATACTAGAGGAATAAAGAATAGGGAATCTAAATCTTTACTATTAGTTTAGTAGATATTAAAAAGGCTTTATATATTAAAAAGTATATTAACCCAAGAGATAAAGTCCCTAAAGTCTACTATAGATACCTAGATATCTTTAATTATTAAGTAGCTAACTAACTGTTACTATACTAACCTGGCATTAACTATAAAATTAAGCTAAACTATAATATAGAGGGTAAAGACCTAGAACTCTGTTAAAAACTACTCTATTAAATATCTTGCAATAAATTACTAGTACTTTAGAAAACCTTAATAGATTACCTTAATAAAGGCTTTATCTATATTAGTAACTCCCTAGTAGTAGTGCCTGTTTTGTTTGCTAAGAAACCTAGTAGTAGATTATATTTCTATATAGACTACTGTACTTTTAACACCCTTACAAAGAAAGACTGTTACCCACTGCTATTAATTAATAAAATATTAGAAAGGATAGGCAAGGTATACTAGTTTATAAAACTAGATATTATCTATATATTTTATAAAGTATAGATTGCTAATAGTAATAAGTAAAAGACAGCCTTTAGAATATAATATAGTCTATTTAAATAGTTTATAATACCTTTTAGTTTAGTAAATACCCCTAGTATATTCCAGAAATATATTAACTAGGTGCTACAGAACTATATTAATAAATTTATATCTATCTATATTAACAATATCTTGGTCTTTTTCTTAGGGTTACTAAAGAAATACTGGCAATATATTATAAAGGTTCTTAAATAGTTATAAGTAGCTAGGCTATAAGTTAATATTAATAAATATAAATTTAAAATACAATTAACAAAATACCTTGGCTTTATTATTAAAACTAGCAAGGGAGTACAAATAGACCCTAAAAAGGTAAAAATAATACTGGAATAGTAAGCTCTAATAATAGTTAAAGAAGTCTATACCTTTATAGAGTTTATAAACTTTTACTAATAATTTATTAAAGACTTTTTAAAGGTTATTACCCCCTTAATAGAGCTAACCAAGAAGGGAGTAATATTTAAATAGTTTACTAACTTAGTAAAGGCCTTTAAAAAGCTTAAGTAGATATTTATTATAGCCCCAGTACTTATATAGTTTAACCCTAAAAATAAAACTATTTTAGAAGCTAACTTCTCTAGATATATAGTAGATAGTACTCTAAACTAATATAACAAAAATAGTATTCTATACCCCTGTACCTTCTTCTTTTAATAAAATACACCAGTAGAATATAATTATAAAATCTATAATAAAAAACTATTGGCTATCCTTAAGTATATTAGATAATAAAGCTTAGAGTTATAATTAGTCTAGAACTTTAGAGTTATTATAGATTATAAAAACCTTACCTACTTTACAATAAACTATTAGTTAAATAAAAGATAAGTACAGTAGTCTAAAAAATTAAGTTACTATAACTTTATAATTTTATACTAACTAGGCAAGGAAGGACCAGTACCCAATATATTATTATATTGTAAGTAAGATATACTAGAGGGCACCAACAAAAGGTATATTTATTAAAATACAATATTATTAGACCCTAAGTACTTTAAAAACTAGGATAGTATAGGTACTTTAAAGGTAGTTAGAATTATATACCTTAATACTATAGATAATAATAATATAGGCACAGAACTTAATAAAAGAAGCTCTACTCTACTAGCCTTAGTAAAACCTAGCAATAATAAATAAACAGAGATTAGTTATCTATAGAATAAAGCAAAGGAAAATAATAGATACTTAGTAGCTATTAAAAAAGTAATTTAGAATAGCCTATACTGTTTTCCCTGTAAACTTAGAGTATATATATTAATATTGGAGTGCTTCTTGGATAACAATAGCAATGTCTGTTTTTGGAACTGTAAATAGGTACTAGATTATAAGCTATTACAAATATATATTATACAGAAGCTATATAACTTACCAATAACTAGTTATCTAGGCTATAACAGGCTTTATACACTATTACAACAGAATTATTACTGGCCCAATCTTGGAAATAATATTAGGTAACTAATATAAAACTATAACCTTTATAACAGCAATACTGTATAGTAGCAATAAAAATATAGTCTTTTAAAACTACTATCTATTTTTAACTATATTTAGAGAGATATCTTAGTTAACTTTGTTATAGGCTTACTAAAATTAAATAGATATACAAACCTAATAGTAATTACTAACTAGCTTAGCAAGGGTGTTATTGTTAAATCTATTAAAAATATTAATATAGAAACTATTACTTAAATTTTTCTCTTAACCTTCTATAGATACTATAGCCTACCAACAATAATTATCTCCAACCATGGCTTGGCCTTTGTAGAGAAATTATAGACTTAAATATACTAACTTTTATATATTAAATACTTGCTGTTAACTGTATACCACCCTAAAACAGATAAATTAATAGAATAGATAAATACTAAACTTAAAGCCTACCTCTATATATTTATTAATTACTACTAGACTAATTAGGTATTTTGGACTACCCCTACTAAAGTTACTTTAAATAACTATACTTTCTCTATAACTAATATTAGTCTATTCTTTCTCTACTATAGTTATAACATAGAAGTCCTCTAACCAACAGAGACACTATAATATTAAACTAAAATATATAGCCCTATCCAACAGGGCAAGGAGATTATAACAAAACTACTTAACTATACAGTATAGGTCTAATTAGCTATAGCCACAGCCCAAGAAAAGTAAGAGAAATTTACTAACTATTAGTACTAAGTAGCTCTACAGTATACTATTAATAACAAGGTATAGCTTAATATTTAAAATATAGTAGTAGTAGTAGTAGATTAATACACCTAGAGTCTCTTAGTAAGACCATTGGGAACTTCTTGCCTGTATATATTAAGCCTTATTTATTAAGCCTATATATTATTAAGTATACCCTACTTTCTTAACTAATTTTTTCCTTGCAAAGTATATTTCCAAAGTCTCTACTAGCTAGAATATATTAGGCCTCCTGCTGGCTTCAATGCATGTATATAATAGGCTGGATGTTAGGCTCCCTAATAACTTAATATAACCCTTCTAACTAGTTTCTACTTAGGTATAATTTAGCTAGTATACTTGGCTGTTATTACTAATAAACCTTCCTTCTAGAGGTATTAAAATATACTAACTAAGTATTGGAGTAAAAAGCTTAACACCCTCCACTAGAAGTTTATAGTTACTAAATAAATTAGGTTCTATACTTACTAACTTAATATACTGGGGTATTACAATATATTCTATATATAGCTCCTTAGGCCTGCAGCAGATAACCCTTTTCCTAGTTAGATACAGACTAACCACTGGCCAGGTGCTATTATTAGTAAACCTAGTAACAACAATAAATACAAAGTTAATAAAATCCTTAATAAATATTAAGTTAGCTACTACCAAAGATATAAGTACCTTATTAAATAGACTGGTTAGCAGGATCCAATATAGAAACCCACCTCTATACTTAATAAAACAGCAGTACTTAACACCTTTAAGCAACAGTATATAGAAGGAGGGGGGTAATATTAGGGGATAGACCCTATTACCTATTTAAGCTATACTCTTATAATAAATTCTATAATACTAGACTTAGCACTACAAAGCTTTATTAGCAGGACTAGTATATTGGTATAGATAAACCTTCTTCTAAATTAATAATAAAGCTTTATAAAAACCCCTTTTTTTAATTTTCTTTTCTTCCTTAATAAATTCTCTATATTGTCACGGCGGCTCACATGGCTCGGAGGTTGGCAGGCCAAGCCGGGGGAAATAACATTAAACCACCTATGTTTTATATATAAATTGGTTATAATAAAGATCTTTGCTCCAAGAATCCTAAAGAACTCTACCTAATAACTAGTTTTAGAAGAAAATTGGCGTTGCAGATTACTAGAAGCTATATTATTGGCTAATTATAAATATTTATATATAGAAATTCTAACTTTCTAGAGGTATAGAAAGTTAGTAATTTATTCTTAAATAAATTAGACCCCTATATTCTACCTATAAATAGTATATATTCTTATAGCCCTAGTAATTAGTTTATTATAGCACCAAGGTGTTTACCCTGTTATAGTTTAAATTGCTCCCCTAAGCTACTTATTAGAGCTTTAAGAGCAAACCGCCTACAATATATTTATAATTTAGCTACTATAAGATAGCTAACCAATGCAAAATACAAGAAGCTTCTAATTAACCTAAAATCCCTTTAGTAACTGGTGCCAACCAACTAACTAACCTAGTAGTTAGTATAGAACCCCTATAAGGTAACAACAAGCTAGGTCCTGCAGCAGGTAACTAACAGATTCCTGCTTTATTAGACATAGAATCTATCCATTCTAGCAGGCAGGGCAACATTAATGCCTATAAGGCACCATTAGAAAATAAGCAAAGTAGACACTATATAAATATTCTGCTTACAGTGCCACAAATACTGCCTAAGTATAATATCTATAGCAGTGCTTCTAAGGTTAGTAACCTACCTTTATATAGAGGCAAGAACCTAAACAAGTATAATATCTTTATCTATTATATTAAATAGATCTTTTGGTATCACCAATTCTTTTACTAAATTAACCAGGATAAAATTAATTATATATCTACTTGGTTTAAAGATAATATAGAAAAGTCCTGGTTATAAAAAAAGAAAGAGCTTAAATAAACCAGTAAAACTATAATCTAGTCTAAATTTAAGTAATTCCTCCTAAATTAAATTCTAGATTATAGAAATAGAGGCTTTATTACAGTATAGAAGTTTTAAATACTCCAGTAAAAGCCTGGGCAATTAATTTAGTTCTTTATAACTACCTATAATAATCTACAAGATAATCTTGCAGGCTCCCTAATAGAAAGGAACCTGCAAATACTTTTTACAAAATTATAACCTAAGATATATAAAGCTATACTGCATTATTTAAATCCTCTAACTACAGAGGATAACCTTGTAGCATTGGTTAGTTATATTAAGTTAATATAGATACAGGAGCAGAGAAAGCCTCCTGTAGGTAATACTCTGCAAGGAGAAGGCTATCCTAATGCAAATAGAACTTAAGAATATAAGTAAAAGTATAATAGAGCCCCTATAAATTAGCTACAATAACAGTAGAGCTATATATTAACTAAAGAGAAGTATTGGTGTTATATAGAGAATAATCTCTATTTTTACTGTGGGCAAGCTAGTTATATTAGTAGAGAATATCCAAAGAAGTTAAATTACAGCAGGAACTATAGAAATAACTCTACAAAGAATACTCTATTAATGGCCAATATATATACTGGAGATAGAGGTAGTTAAGATTCTAATTAATAGAATTAGGTATCTCTTAGGGTATATATTACAATTAAGCTATAGACCCCCAATGGTCCAGTTATAGTTTAAGCTCTTTGTAACTATAGAGCAGACAAAAACTTTATTTCTTAGATATTTACTATATAGATAGGGTAGAAGAAGATTGGCCCACCAGGCTATATATACTTTATTAATAGATTAATAGTATATTGCTTTGGCATTGTCCAAGTAAGTTACTCTACCAGAGATACTAAAGGTATAGTATAAAAAGATAGAATTCTTCTTAATACTATTAATATAGTAGACAAAGATATTGTATTAGGTCTCCCTTAGTTATATAAAATTAACCTATATATTAATTAGCAAGCCTAGTTATAGAGATATTAAATACTGTCTACCTAAATTAATATTTAGCAGCCCCAAGACTTTGTCTAAGAAGTAAAGCAAGAAGGTATACAAGAATATATCTTCTTATAGAATAGAAAGCTAATACCCTTAAGAGACAAAGGGGCTATAGAATTATAACTAAAAGTAGCTAAAGAGAACAAAAGGTTTACTTAGCTCTTTTAGAAATTTATAGATATATTTTTAGAGAAAGATACTGCTATATTTACAGTAGATTCCCCTGTTACCTATAGAATTATAATATATAAGGGTAAAGACCCTCTATATAGACTATTATATAATCTCTTAGTACAGGAGCTGGCAACACTGCAAAAGTACTTAGAAAAAATATAGTTAAGGCAGTAGATAAGTCCTTTAATAAGCCTAGCAGGTATACCTATTCTGTTTGCCCTAAAGAAAGATAGTGGCCTGTAATTGTATATTAATTATAGAGATTTAAATAAGGTTATAGTTAAAGACTGTTATCCCTTGCCTTTTATAGATAAAATACTAAATTACCTAAGCAGTGCCAGAGTATTTTTAAAAGTTAACCTTTAAGAGGTATACCACTGTATTTCTATTGCCAAGGGGAATAGGTGGAAGACTGTATTCTATATATATTATAGTAACTTTAAGTATAAGGTTATACCTTTTAGACTATACAATGCACCTACAATATTTTAAGCTTATATAAATTATATCCTTAGAGAACTTTTTAATATCTATTGTATAGTATATCTAGACAATATCTTTATCTTCTCTAAGAGTAAAGAGAAGTATAAGCAGTACTTACACTAGGTTTTTAAGAGACTCTGGCAATTTAAGCTATATATAAAAGAGTCTAAATATATATTTTACTTAGAAAAGGTTAAGTTTCTAGAATTTATTGTTGGTGTTAACAGGGTTAAGATAGATTCTAGCTATGTTAATACAATTTTATCCTGGCCAGAGCCAAAATTCTATAGGAAAGTCCAGGTCTTTCTAGAATTTATTAATTTCTATAGATATTTTATATATATATTTTTAAGGATTGTTACACTGCTTACTAACTTACTTAAAGGTAGTTAGAATAGCAAGAAGACTGGGCTATTTATATAGAACAAAAATACCCAGCAGGTATTTAAGTAGGTAAAGGCTATATTTATAAGGTTAGTCTTGCTTATGTATTTTAATCTAGCTAAAGAGGTCCAGATAGAGACCAATGGCTACAAGAATAGTATTGCTGGTGTAATATTATAGAGGGTAATACTAGCAGGAGAAGTAGATTCTTCTCCCAGTTTAGGGTCTAACAGTACAGTTATAACCCAATAATATAATTAAAGGCCTGTTATATTTTATTTAAAGAAGTTATTGCCTACAGAAAGAAACTATAATATATATAATATTAAGCTCCTGGCAATTATAAAAGCTTTTTAAATCTAGTATTACTATATATAAGATAGTATATATTCTGTAATAGTCCTAATAGATTATTCTAACCTACAGTATTTTATATATATAAAGAAGCTTAACACTTGGCAAGCCCAATAGACAGAGAAGCTCTTAGTATATAACTTTTATATTATTTATAGGCCTGGCAGGTTAAATCCAGTGGATCTACCTAGCAGGTAGCTAGATTATACAATAGCCCAAGGTAAGGAAGGTCCTAAGATAGAACTTCTACCAATATTGCAATAGAAGATTATATTAGGCTAGAAGGTTCTGTATTAGAATAGATAACAGTCTAACAATATTACAATATTAACTGTACAGGAGGTGCCTTAGTATATTTCCAATAGGGATAAGGCTTATAATAAAGCTAGTACTAAAGGTTACAAACTTCTTGTACTATATCTTGCTGCTTTAGCTACTGCAGAAGATAAAACAGGCTATAAACTATCTATAGACTAGCTACTAGATTTTATTAGGGAGGTACAGTAGAGAGATACCTTTGCCACCTCTAAAATCCAGTAGCTTAAGTCTATAGTAAATCCCAGAGAAACTATAGGTAAGGAAAACCTAAGTTAGTAATAGAATATAGCCAAGGTCTCTATAGATTTCTAGTGCTTAGAAGAGTATAGTCTTCTAATATATAGCCCAGCAGCTTATATTCCTCTAAGTAGAGTACTAAGGGACAAGCTTATATATATTTATTATAATAATCTATATACAGGTTATTTTGGTGTAAAAAAGACTATTAAACTACTAAAATATAAGTTCTATTAGAATAAGCTTAGATACAATATAGAGAATTATATTAGTTCTTGCAATATTTACCAATAAATTAAAATCCTGTATTATAGGCTATATAGAGAGCTAAGCTCCCTACCGCTACCTAAGAGGCCTTGGAAGTTAGTTAGTATAGACTTTATTGTTGGCTTGCTACTATTGTTGTATTACAGTGTTGCTTGTAATAGTATTCTTGTTATTGTTAATTATTATACTAAAATAGCAAAATATTTCCCTATACAGAGTACTATAGATATACTTTATTTGGCTAATATATTTATAGATTAGATACTCTTTCAGTATAGAGCATCTATAAGTCTTGTATCTAACTGTGGTACATTATTTATAAGCAAGTACTGGTCTGTGTTTTGTTATTATCTCTATATAAAGAAGAAGCTTAGTACTATATTCTATCTATAAACTAATGGCTAAACAGAGCATTAGAACCAAACACTAGAGTACTACCTATATACCTTTTGTAGTTACTATTAGGATAATTAGGTAGATTACTTAAAAACTATAGAATTTACCTACAATAATATACACTAGAAAAGTATTGGTACTTCCCTGTTTAAAGCCTTATATAATTATAACCCCTAGCTCCCAAGAACCACTAAGGATATTGGCCCAAGGGGAAAGGTAGTAAATACACTGGAAGCTTCTACTGTTAAGGAGAGACTGCAAAAGCTTTAAAAGATATATAATAAAATTAAAATTAGGCTAAAAAAGGCCTTGGAACAGTAGGTAAAGTATTATAATAGAAAGTACAAGCTATAAAGTTATAAACTTAGAGAATAAGTCCTTATTTTAGTAAAGAATATAAAAACTTTTAGGCCAAGTAAAAAGCTTAATAATAGATATTTTAGTCTATTTATAATTAAAGATATTGTTGGAAAGTAGGTATACTGTATAGATCTTCCAGAGACTTTTGGCTTAATATATCCAGTGTTTTATATCTCTCTTTTGGAACTGTATTGCCAATAACCTGGTTAGGAACCAAAGTATCCACCAGGAATAATTATTAAGGGAGAAATCCAATATCTAGTTAAAAAAATTCTAGACAAGTATAGAAGATATAATAGAGATAAGTATCTAGTAAAATAGAAGGGCTATTCTATATTAAAGAATTTATAGAAGCCTCTTAAGAACTTAGAGAATGCTTAAAATATAATTAAAGACTACAAGGATATAAACTATAGTTAAAATATAATAGAACTAAGAAGCTATAGCTTAGGCAGAGGTAGAAAGCTAGAAAATAGAGAATATAGCCAGTAAAAATATTAGTATAATTTCTTTTCTTTTATAGGGTTTTTGGATAATTACTACTATAATTCCCCTATAAAGAGTCTATAGTTAGGTAATACTCTTCTTCTTTTTTTCTATAAGGTTTTAGAAGTTTAATAAGGTTACTATCTTACTCTATAAATTATAATTTAGAATAAAGCAAGTTCCAGAAAGTATTCTGCCCTAAAGGGTCTATAAAAAACAATTTTAAATTTACCCCAAAGGGCCTATACTAGATAAAAGAACTATAAAATTACTCTAAAGGGTCTATAGAGAGAAAAAGACAAGAAAACACCCTAAAGGGCCCTAATAAAAGATATATTAATGGCCCAAAGGCCCTACAATAGTAGGAAGTTACTAAGAAACTATTAGTAAGCTATAACTATTATATATTTAAGGTTAGAAAGATTTACCTCCAGGAGAGCACTTAACAACCCCTTAATATAAGTAAGGGAGTCTACAATGTCTATATTGGTGCCAATATTAATATAATTACTTCTATAAGTATACACTGTTACAGCATTAATATAAAGCTTAAGGTTAGCCTTAAGTATACTCTGCTTGCCCTAACCAGCAGTAACAGTATCTATATAGTAGACAAGGTATTTAACCTTGCTCTAGAAAGGGCAGGGGACCTAATTTAAATATTAGATTCTAGTTTTTAAGCTAGTTTTTAAGCTTTCTTAAGTATTTAAGCTACTTACTGGCTTGTACTTATTCTTTAAAAAAGAATAATATTTATACTTTATAAATATATTCTTTTAAATATATTTTCCAGTACTAATATACTTGGAGCAGTGCAAACAATAGGGTGCCTGTACCCTAAAGGCCAGGAAGGGCACTACAGCAGGATCTTTAAATAGGTTATAAAAACCCAGGGGCAGCAGAGTTAGGGCCAGTAGAGAGAAGGCTAGGGGTGGCAGGGGCAGACTAGAAGGCAGCAGAGTTAATTTACTGCCCAGCAAGGAGATACTGGAAGGCAGTAGAGGCTACTAGGGAGAGGATAGACTAGTAGAGCCCTTGCTACTAGCAGCAAGGGCCTGTAACTTTTTATTGCAAAAGGCTAGTATAGCACTAGAAAGAGGTCTTTTTAGTACTATAGAACTCTATTAGTAATCTATTACTGCCCTGTAGGCTATTTTTACCAGTTCTAAATATAGTTTAGAATTGGAACTTACTTTTAGAAGTAAGTAAAGAAGTAGATAATAGAAGAGATTCTAATACTACTTTATTAGCTTTAAATTTAAATAATTTAGCAAAGTCTTTAAGTACTTACAGTAATAATAAAAGGATTAAGAGAGAGAAAGATTTTTTATTAGTAAAGTTCTCTATATATAAAACCTCTAGATCTTACCTTTACTGCCTACTGGACTATCTATATTATAAATACAAACCCCTTACCCTCTATTTAAATTCTCTATAAATAGATATAACAATAATTATCTTATTGTTTGGATACTTTATTTAATTCTCTATATTTTAGATATCTACTTTACTGCTTACCTAACAGGTTTTTGGAGCTAAACCCTTTTGGGAGGAGGCAGTTGTTACAGTAGCTTATATAGCTTAGAGGTTAGCAGGCCAAGCTAGGGGAAATAATATTAAACCACCTATATTTTGTATATAAATTAGTTACAATAAAGATCTTTGCTCCAAGAATCCTAAAGAGCTCTGCCTAATAACTAGTTTTAGAAGAAAATTAGTGTTGCAGATTACTAGAAGCTATATTATTGGCTAATTATAAATATTTATATATAGAAATTCTAACTTTCTAGGGGTATAGAAAGTTAGTAATTTATTCTTAAATAAATTAGACCTCTATATTCTGCCTATAAATAGTATATATTTTTATAGCTCTAGTAATTGGTTTATTATAGCGCCGAGGCGTTCACCCCATTATATATATATATAGAACCTAGTTAGCTTACCTAATTTAGAATCCTTACACTACTAAAGAAGTTTATCTAAACTAAATATTTTTCTTTATTAATTCTATAAAAAAAGCTACAATCTCCAAGAAATACTGTATAAATTATTAGTAGAAATTAGTAAACCCTAGAAATCTATATATATCTTTAACTATAGTAAAAGCCTTCTATTTCTAAATTACTTAGACTTTCTCTAGGTCTATTCTTATACCTTTCTTAGTATTAATAATAAAGCCTAGGTATTTAGTATTAGTAGTTTTAAACTTATACTTATTAATTTTAACCTAGAGTTCTACTTTATAGAGGTATTAAAGAACCTTTTTAATATACTTACAGTATTTAAAGTATAATCCTTTGGAGAAGATTAAGATATTGTCTATATATATAGATATAAAGTTATCTAGATAGTCTTGCAAGGCCTAATTAATATATTGTTGGAAAGTACTTAGGGTATTTACTAAACTAAAGGGGTAGACTATCTATTTAAAGAGACTATACTAAGTTCTAAATATAGTTTTCTATTTATCTCCCTTGTAGATTTTTATCTAGTAAAAAGCTTGTACAATATCTAGTTTAGTAAACCAGTATACTTAACTAACTTACTCCAGGGTTTTATTAATTAAGGGTAAGAAATAGCAGTCCTTCTTTATAATTTTATTTAGTCTATAATAATCTATATAGAAATATAGACCTTTACTAGGTTTCTTAGCAAGAGAATAGATACAGCAGCCAGTAAGTTATTTATATAAATAAAACCCTTATTTAGTAAACCAGTAGAGTTTTATATAGAACCAGTAGTTTATTCTATAAATACTATAGAGAGGGCCCTACCTTTATAGAGTTTTCTTTTTTTTATTTTTATCTATAAAGTTAATCTTTATATCTATACTAAAACTATAATAGGTAGTAGGTTTGTTAGTAGCTTTTACATTAAAAATATCTAGGTAGCTATAGTAGTATTTAGGGAGGTACTTCTAGGGGTCTATAGAAGTCTTAGTATCTAACTTTCTTAATGCCTTCTAAATATTTACTAGGCTAGCTATAAAGACCTTTACTTTATAGTTTCTATACTTAGTTTTTCTAGTAATCTAGTAGAAGGTATAGATAGAGATCTTCTATAGATTATTAAAGTACTTCTTGTAGTTACCTTTATAAATAATAATACTATAATTAAGAAACTTTAATTTTCTAGGGTCTAGTTAGATATTTCTATTCTTAGTCTAAGGTTTTCCCAGTATTATATTGTATTCTACTATATAGGGGGTTATATTTAGCTATACCTTATAAAAGATACCTCCAATATTAATAGTTACCTTGGCTACTTTATTAATTATTCTACTAGTTAGACCATTAACACTGTCTAAAGGGCAAGGATTAATAAAGATATATAGAAAAAAGTAAGTATTGGTAAACTTCTTTATAATATATCTATAAGTTAAATATCTATTGTCTACTATAGTCTTAGCTATATAATATCCATTAACTATATTAGATACTAGAAATAGAGCCTTTAGGGCGGTAGTTAAGTGGTCTACTGTCCGGGCACCTTGCTTGGGCTGGCAGAGGTGCAGGTTTAAGTCCTGCTAAAGGTGCAGTGAATTAGTCCAGAGGGGATTAATAAGCCATACTACTATTTTTTCTATATAAGTATATTAACTATTACTAATACCTAACCTAATAGGGACTGGGCACCCCTAGTAGGGAAGGTTAATTAGTAATAATAGCTAAGTATACTAAATTAAATTGTACCTAAGCAGAAACTAGTTAGAAGGGTTACATTAAGTTATTAGGGGGCCTAATATCCAGCCTATTATATATACATTGAAGCCAGCAGGAGGCCTAATATATTCTAGCTAGTGGAGACTTTGGAAACATACTTTGCAAGGAAAAATTAGTTAAGAAAGTAGGGTATACTTAATAATGTATAGGTATAATTAATAAGGCTTGATATACATAGGCTAGAAGTTCCCAATAGTCTTACTAAGAGACTCCGGGTGTATCAATCTACTACTACTACTACTAGAAATAGATATATATATATTTTTTTCTAAAACTTCTACTAATTTTTATATAACCTTCTCTTTAGCTTCTACTAATAATTTAAGGTAGAAGCTATTTTTTTTCTAAATTATTTTCTTTATCCTTAACCTTTTCTAACTAAGGTCTAACCACAGTTACCTGTGCAGAAGGACTTAGACAGCAAGCCAGTATATATAGATAACTCTCTATCTAGTAACCTAAAGCTCTACACTGGAAACAGAGGTAGTTCTAGCAATATTAATCTATCTTAGACTTGTTAACCTACTTGGCCCTCCAATAATTTATAGCATTAATCTCTATAGGGTCTCCTAAGGGAAAAGAAGTTTTAACTCTAAGGAATAGATTTAGTATAGAAGGTATAAGTTATATAGAAAATTTCTATTAACTTTAGAAGTACTTTAGCTAGTTATATTTATTTAACTTATTAGCAATATTCTTTAACTATTATTTATATCCCTAATAGATAGAATCTTCTACTACTTAAATTATCTAGTTATATATTATTATATTTAAAGAGCTCTTTAAATAAGCCTTCTTAATACTATTATTAAAGTTTACTTCTCTAGCCTTTAATAAAAGATAATCCACCTCTTTTAATAACTTATTAAAGGTATAGTTACCTTGCTTAAGTATATTAAGGTATTTTAATGCTTTCTACTATTGGGCTAAGTCTATAAAACACTAATCTAAAGCTTTAAAGAAGTTTTTCTTAGTAAATTTATCTATACCTCTGTATATTTCTATCTATAGAAAGAAAATACCTGTAGCTTTATCTTTTAAATATATAAAAGTAATCTATAACTAGTCTAACTTCTTTTTTAAAGCTTTTTAGTTAATAGTTAGCTTGGCTTTAAGCTTTCTATAGAATTAGGGGTACAATGCAGGGTCCTTGCCATTATATTCTATCTTGTTAGTGTAATGGGGTTAAGGTTTGGGCTATAAAATACTGGCAGTAAATAGTAAGTAAGGTACCTGTTTAGGTTATATATATAACTCTGTATTTAAAGAGAAGGGAGTCTATTAGTTTAATAAGTCTAGGTATATAATAACTTTTGCTATTTTATTCTAGAGAATTTAATTCTTCTACTCTATTATTTATATAAGGTTTTGTAACTATAAGGGTGCAGGCTATTTATTATTACTAATATTCTATAGCTAATAATAGTATTCTATTTTCTCTATACTTTGTATTATCTATATTTTATTAAGGAGACCTTCCTTAAACTATATATCTATATTTTTCTAGAGAGACCTTCTCTAGGAATCTATATATAAGGCTAATTATTATATACCTTGTAAAACTATAATAGCTTCCTTGCTATATACTATATATTGTATTTCTTGTTCCTTGTTACCTTATTTAAGAGAATAAACTAAATTCTAATATAAGTATTTTAATAAAATAATAGCTAATTCTATTAATTACCTATATACAAGAAGAATTTAGTTAAGGAAAGAAAGAAAAGAAAAAAAAGAAAAAAAAAACTATAAATAAAATACTAAATATATATACTCTAGAATAAAGGCCCTTAGGACTAGGGCTTGCTTAGCTATTTCTTTAAGAGGCTATATTTAATGCTACAGTATTTAGCTTAGTTAGAAAGGCTTAGTAATCTAAGGCTATAGCATTAAGCTAATAGTATTAAGGTTAAGGTATTAAATATTCTAGAGGCTAGTCTTTAACTATAGTTAAGGACTTAACTATGGTCAAAAACTACTGTATTGGGGTTAAGGCATTAAGTATTCTAGAGGCTATAGTCTTTAACTATAGTTAAGGACTTAACTACAGTTAAAGACTACTCTATATAAGGGTTTAACCCTTACAAAAAAATACCTAACATTATATATAATATAATATAATACAAGGGCAATAAGCTCTGCTTTTAATATAATACAATGTAATATAACAGCAATAAGCCCTCTATAACTAAGTACAATACAATATTGTATACAATATTACATTATAGATATAACAGTATATAGAGAAAAATTAAGTATATTAGTAATAAACTTTAGTAACAATAATAAAGTTTCTCTATCTAGAGAAATAATAATAATAATAATAAATTAATACACCCTGAGCCTTAAGGGCCATTGGGAGCTGCCAGACTAGTATATACATGCTTTATTGAGCCTGCTTTCTCAGCATCAAGCCTACCCAGTATTCCTGTGCAGTTAGGAATTGACAGTTCTTCAAAACAAAACAAATAGAGCAACAATAAACAAAATAACTTGCAAGAACACAAAGGTTATACAAAACAAACAAAATAAAGGAAAAACCAATAAAGAGAGTAGATAGTACAGGGCTTTTAGTATATAATAAAGGAAAACTATTGCCTATTTTAGCTATACAAAGAAAAGAAAAGAGAGGTATAGTAGAAATATATAGAATAACATAGAAAAGGAGAGAGGGAGATAGAGAAATAGAAAGAATAAAGTAAAAGTAGAAGAAAATAGTACAATAAGGAGAATAACAGCAATACAAGCAAGCAGGCTGCCTTCTATATTCTATAGAACAAAGAATTTGCTAAATAGAACTGTGGCAGGATTCTCTGTTGGAGCCACCACCTAGTTAGGTGGTTAATTCCCTTTGCACTTCCCAAGAGCCTTTTAAAGTCAATAGAGCCTAATTGAGCCTTTAAGGCCTCCCTTTCTAGGGTATACTTCTTACAGTATATAGTAACATGGACTGGAGTTTCTTGACCTCTTCTACAAGAGCATAGAGGGCTATTATAGCCAGGAACCCCTTGTTTATAGAGAAAAGCAGCTAGACCAATCTTTCTAGTTCTAAGCTGTATAGCTAGAGAGCACTGAGCTTTTTGGAGACCTCTATAAAGGTTTAGAGGTCTAGAATCTGGAGTTAGGTGGTAGTGGTTAATTCTAAGGTCTAGTTCCCTAGTAACTCCACTCCATTTCTTTCTCCAGAAAGCTAGTATTGCCTCTTTAGCCTGAGATTTGCTAGAGGACCTATTCTCTTGCCTTAATCCATTTCTTAGCCAGAGATTCCACCAATTCTCTAAAGTTTCCTCTAGATGCCTAATCTTTTTATTAAGCTGGTTCCAGCATTGGTGGTTCCTTGGTTCTTGAAGCTTTGTCTGAATTCTAAGGCATTTCTCTTTAATAAGGTTTTCAATCCTAGAGCTTGCTGTTTTCCTTCTATATAGAGCAACCTGGGCATCCAAAACTAGGTTTAGGGGGGCAATTCCCGTGCCTGTTTCCAATGCATGGATTGGAGTAGCCCTAAAACCTCCACTAACTATCCTTAGAGCATTATTTTGGAAGGTCTCTAGCTTCTTAGCCAATCCTTTGGAATTTCCATCCAGAGTAGGTGTATGCCAGGCTATAGAGGCATAGGTAATTGCTGGTAGAACCACTGTTTTATATAGTAGTCTACCTTCCTCCAATGGAATACCCCAGGTAGAGCCAGTTAACCTAGCCAATGCATTGGTTTGGGTGGCTAATTTCCTCTCTATTGCTTTGTAATGCTGTGACCAATTTAACCTAGAATCTAGAAATAGACCCAGAATTCTAAGACTCTCTTGTAGTTGAATGGTTATATTGGTTCCCTCCAAAACTAGTGGTTTTCCAAGGTTAAACCTTCTAGTATTTCTTGAAAAATGCATTAGAGAGTACTTCTCAGGGGCAAACCTAGCCCCATGCCTCTTTGCCCAGGCAATATACCTTCCATGGACTCTATTTAGGGCCCTAGTAGTCTGCTCAGTGGACTTTCCATAGGCTATAATGTTTATATCATTACTAAAGCCTATACTTAATACCTTCTGGTGCTCTGGATTGCATAGATCCACCAATTCAGCATTATAGAAGAGAAATAGAATTGCAGACATACAAGACCCCTGAGGAGTTCCAGCATAGATATTAAAGGTTTTAGAAGCCTTATTTTCAAACCAAAGAATAGAGGCTCTATCCTGCATAAAGCTTCTAACCCAACCTACTAGAGACTCTGGAATACCCTTTTTCTTTAGAATATAGACTAGCCTGTCTGGAATAACATGGTTAAAGGCTCCAGTCATGTCCAAAGAAAGAATAGAGGCTATACCTCTCTCCAATGGGTTTCCCTGCCATACAGTTCTAATTGCACCCAGTAGTAGGTCCAAAGCATGGGTGGTTGAATGCCCTTTTCTAGCTCCAAATTGGGTAGCAGGAAGAAGACTATATTTCTTAGCTATATTCTGGAGCCTCCTAGCTGTAACTCCTTCTATAACCTTTCCCAGGGTATTTAGTAGTGCTACAGGCCTCCATGCCTTAGCTATAGAGTAGTCTGGCCTCCCAGGTTTTCTTAAAACCACTGTTTTAGCAGTTTTAAAAATCTTTGGATAGTACTGCCAATTCCAGCATCCCTCTATAAGGATTTGCATTGGTTTATAGAGGGAAGGTCCTAAGGCTTTTAAAAATCCATTAGGAATACTATCTAGGCCAGGGGCTTTCCAAGAGGCTGTTGCCTTTATAAATTGGCCAATCTCTTTTTCTGTAGGGGGCTCTAGGTTCTCTAAAGCAGCTGGAAAGCTTATATCCTCCTCTATATCTTCTAAATCTGCCTCTGGAAGTTGGGGGAAGAATTGGTTTGCAAATTCCTGAGATTTCTGCTGGTGTGTAGTAGCTATCTCTCCATTGCTAGTCTTTAAAGAGGGAACTAAGGGTAGCTCTATAGGTAAGTGGCTCCTTAATCTTCCCCACCTTGCTAGTTTCCACAAAACTGCTCTATCTTCTCTAAGCCTGTGGGTAAATTGTCTAAATTGGAATCTTTTAGACTCTTTAATGGCCTTTTTCTTGGCTTTGGCAGCTTGTTTAACTAGGTCTGGGTGGGCAGCCCTTGCCCTAAGGCTTCTCTCTTCCTGAATTAAACTAGCAATCTCTTGATTCCACTAGGGAGTAGCTTTTTGGCTTGGTTTGGAGTTTTCTCTTGTTTTTGGAACAGTAATCTTAGCAATACTAAGGATTTTTTGCTGTAAATAGAAGGTATACTGCTCTACCTTTTCCCTGCTATTTAGGCTGTTTGGAAACCAGATATCCTGGGCTAGATTTTGAACCTCTTCTTGGTTGGCCTCCTTCCATTTACACCTGCTTTGATTTGGCTGGTCTAGCACTGTTTCTAGGTCAAAATCCAATGCTATAAGTATGTGGTCAGATCCATGCTGAAGATTCCCAGGGGTAGATATAGAGATAAGCTTATCTGCTATATCTATAGAGCCAAAGGATAGATCAATAGTTGTTTTAGAAGGATGCCTGATCCATGTAGGTATTTTAGAGGGGGTAAGCAGCTCCAGGCCTAAACTAGCTGTAATTTCCAATAGATCTTTTGCCATTTCATGGGTTTCAGTGGATTCCATAGCATTCCAAAGAGAATGGTGAAGATTAAAGTCTCCCAGCAGAATATTAGAGCTTGTATTTAGTTCTAATTCTTGAAGCTTATAGATAGGGGAGAGCCTATCTATAGTTCTATGGGACTCTGGGGGTGGTGAGTATATATTTATAACTTTAATCTCTTTCCCTTCTTCCAAAATTGTAAGAATTGCAATATTTGGACATGGAAAATCTATTGACCAGGTTCCAGGTTTGCATAGAGAGGTATTTAACAAGAAGCAGGCATTTGTATGGAATTTATCTGGATATAGAGGTAGCCACTGAGTACTAGACCTTTCTATAGTTTGAAATAGTCTAGTACTCTTCCAAGGTTCCTGTATAGCTATAAAGTAGAAGCTAGAGAACTGTGGATCTCCTACTATTCCATGCATAATGTTATCTCTTAGGTGAGTGTTATATTGAGCCACCTTCATTGAGAATTGGAGGGATTCTGGCTTGCCTCTGGATTCTCCTCTGTGGTATCCATTTCACTTGCTAATTCAGCCTGATTCTGGGATTCAGCCTGAAATAGTGTCTCTATTCTTGAATGGGAATTTGCAGCAGTTCTCTGGGCAATCTCTAGACCTGAAGGCCTTCCTCTCTTTCTAGTAGCCTGGGTGGAAGGTTCTAACCTAGTCCTTTTGCTACTAGATTGGAGCTGGGATGCTTCAAAAGGTGTTGGTTCCCCTAATTGGATTGGGAGCTTGTTTTCCTGCCTGCTAGCAAAGAATTTAGGCTTATTCTCTTTAGCTAAAGCTATTCTCTCTGTTTCAACCTTATGTTTAGGGCATTGCATATCTCCAGAGGTGTGTTTTCCTTGGCAATTAGAGCACCTAGCTCTTGAGAGGTCTCCCTTTAGGGGGCAATGCTCAAATCTATGGTCTCCTTTGGAGCAGAAACCACATTTGGGGGCTTTAGTACAGTACCTAGCTTGGTGGCCATACCCCTGGCAGTGATAGCACCTAGAAACTAGGCATGTAGAGTCAAATAGCTCTACAGTTTTAAGCTCATTCTCAATAACTAGCCCATTGTTAATTAGGTAGTTAGCTTGCTCAGGGGTTTGGAGATCTAGAAGCATAGAGCCAGACTTCTTAGTATTCTTTAGAGTAGCTCTTCTCCAGTGGAATTGCTGAATCCTAAGAAACCCTTCAAGATTAGGGTTATACTTTAGAATATTGGCTTTTCCAATTTCTTGCTGGTCCTGTTTAAAGGCCTCTTTGCGTACCCCATGCACTAGAACTGTATACCTTCTAGTATAGACCTTGTTTTCCTCTTGCTTGCCAAAGGCATTAAGCCATACCTTGTTTGCTTCAGCTCTATCCTTGGTAGCTGCATTCTCAGCCACTAGAATAATCTCAGAGCTAGCTAGTCTTCTAGCTCCTAAGAAAAGTCCAATTCCATGCTTTTTGGTAGTTTCATTGATCTTTGCAAGGGCTGTAGCATGTGGAATAGTAGCTAGAAGTTCAGCTAGGGCTGGGCTTCTAATCTTTAGCTCTCTAAGCTGCTGGGGGGTTGGGAGCTTCTCCTTTGGAGGGATTCCAGTTTTTGCTATACTAGCATAGCTAGGGAGGCTCTGGGGGGTAGAGATTGGAGGCTGGGGGGGTGGAGGTTGCTCTAATATTGTTTTTAGAGCCTCCAGGCCAAATTGGCCTAGTCCTGCTTGAAGCTTGGTAACCCCATTATGGTTGGGGCCTAGGTCTTGAAGAACTAAGTCAATTCCTTCTTGCATTATTGTAATAGCTTGACTAAGGTTCTTTCTTTTTGAGCTAAAGTTCCAGCTTTTGGGTTCACTGGCTTTACTCCAATTCTCTGGGGACTCTCCCCTAAGCTTTGGAAGCTGCCTGTGTTCAATGGAGTAGGCATTGTAGCTAGAAATACTATATTTACTAGCTGGGGAAAGGATTCTGTCTGCAGTGGTACTAACTTTTTACTTAGAAGTAGTAAACTAAGGTGTATTGCCTTGCAAGCTCACTACACTTCACTAGTTTTTAGAGAGAACTAGTAAACTAAATGCTTTTTTAAGAAAAAAGCAGAAAACTTTACAAAGGGGAAGGAATAGTGTATACAAAAGGGGAAAAGATTCCTAGAATCAAGCTCTAAGAGCTATTCTAGCAGTAATTTATTTTGGAGGGGAATTACCAATCCCAGAAGCTTCTTTGGAGGGGAAACTTCAAAAACCAACTAGAAATATCTAAATCTAAAGCTACTGTACCAGTGGCTATACCACCAAGGCACTAGTAGAGACAGAAATAGGTGTATAACTAGTAAAAGTAAAGTAGTGGTTAAAGGAAAAGGGGTAGTGCTAACACCTCTGTTTTTGGTCTAGAAAAGCAGAGAAAAACCTTAATCTAGCTAAAGTTCTAGGACTAAAGCCAGCAAGAAAGGACTAAACAAAGAAAAAGGTCTCCCTAAGGAATAAAGCTAGTTCTTAACTAATACTGGGCTAAACCAGGTCCACTAGTAGAACTAGACTAGTTTTAGTAAGTTAAAACTAGTAAAAGGTGGTGCATTCTATTTTATAGACCCAAAACAGCCAAACTGGGTAATAGTTTTTGCAGAGAACTATTAAACTAAGCAGTCTTGTTTAAGCCTGTGATTGTGGGAACAGGACTAAGGCCAATACAAACTGTAGTAAAGCCTTTTGGGTATAGTAAGGAAAGTAAAAGAGATTGATAGAGAGGTTGGTAGAAAGGTTGGTTGCTGGAGCAATAAAAGGGGGGTACTGCTCCTGCAGTTTGTGTGGCGTTCGTGGTGTATGGCGCAGGAAAGGTACTTGGCGTGAATGTCTGGGAACACCAGAAACACTGGTTTAGGGTGAAAATTTTTCGTTCGCGAATTGTGAGGGCAATATCGGTCGCACAGTCTTGAAATTCGGATATATTGTTTGGGTAGTATAGGTGTACGCTTTATCCAATTTCCAGAAGATTTGGACTAATATTGGTGGTGTGGTAAAGGGAAATATCCCTCTTCTGTTAATGGATCGGTGAAATCACCTTTTCATCAACAGCACCCCCAATACAGGGCCAATTGGCCTGAAATTTGGATGGTAGCCTCTGTAAGAGACAGGCTTTCGATTGAACCTATTTTCAATGTAAAATTCCAAGAATTGACTGAGTTTGGATTCCGGTGTGTGTCCTTGCTATAACAATGTTATTCTCTATCTAGAGAAGTTATAAAAGCTTTACCTAATCTATATTAGTAATTTAGGTAAGTATTAAATATATATATTATAGTACTATAATAGTAGGTTGGTGGCTATATACTTAACACAGTACTATACCAGAGAGCCTCTATATACAATAGCTAATATAGCTTTTAATACTATTAATACTATTAATAACACCAGTAACACTACTTTTATTAATATTTTACTTTATAATAATATTTTAATACTCTATTTATATACTATATATATATATAATATTTTTTATATATATATAATATATATTATTAAAATTATTATTAGTACCTAGAGTAAATAAAGCCTTTAGGGCAGTAGTCTAGTGGTCTACTGTCCGGGCACCTTGCTTGGGCTGGCAGGGGTGCAGGTTTAAGTCCTGCTAAAGGCATAGTAAATTAGTCCAGAGGGGATTAATAAGCTATACTACTATTTCTTCTATATAAGTATATTAACTATTACTAATATTCCTAACCTAATAGAGACTAGGCACCTCTAGAAGGAAGGTTTATTAGTAATAACAGCCAAGTATACTAGCTAAATTATACCTAAGCAGAAACTAGTTAGAAGGGTTATATTAAGTTATTAGAGAGCCTAATATCCAGCCTATTATATACATACATTAAAGCCAGCAGGAGGCCTAATATATTCTAGCTAGTGGAGACTTTGGAAATATACTTTGCAAGGAAAAATTAGTTAAGAAAGTAGAGTATACTTAATAATATATAGACTTAATAAATAAGGCTTAATATATATAGGCAAGAAGTTCCCAATGGTCTTACTAAGAGACTCTAGGTATATTAATCTACTACTACTACTAGAGTAAAATAAATATTACTATTATTATATATATATATATAATAGAAAGTATATAAATACAAAAACACACTGGAAACTAAACTTAGTTAATTCTTGGAATTTTATATTAAAAATAGGTTTAATCAAAAGCCTGTCTCTTATAGAGGCTATTATCCAAATTTTAGGGCAATTGGCCCAGTATTGGTGGCACTATTGATAAAAAGGTGATTTTACTAATCTATTAACAGAAGAGGGACATTTCCCTTTACTACACCACCAATATTAGTCTAAATCTTCTGGAAATTGGATACTGTGTATATATATATTAGCCAAACAATATATCCAAATTTTAGAACTATGCAACTAATATTGCCTTTGCAAACCATAAGCAAAAAATTTTTATCCCAAACCAGCAATTCTAGTATTCCCAGCTATTTATACCAAGTACCTTTTCTGCACTATACACCATAAACACTATACAAACTGCAGGAGTGGTACCCCCCTTTTATTATTCTAGCAACTAACTCCCTTTACTAATTTCTATAACCAACCTTCTACTTTCCTTACTATACCCAAAAGGCTTTATTATAGTTTATATTGGCCTTAGTTCTATTTCTATAATTACAGGCTTAAATAAGACTGCTTAGTTTAATAGTTCTCTATAAAAACTATTACCTAGTTTAGCTATTTTAGGTCTATAAAATAGAATACACTACCTTTTACTAGTTTTAACTTACTAAAACTAGTCTAGTTCTACTAGTAGACCTGGTTTAGCCCAGTATTAGTTAAGAACTAGCTTTATTCCTTAGAGAGACCTTTTTCTTTATTTAGTTCTTTCTTGCTGGCTCTAGTTTTAAAAAACTTTAGCTAGATTAAGGTTTTTCTCTACTTTTTTAGACTAAAAAATAGAGGTGTTAGTACTACCTTCTTTTCCTTTAACTATTATCTATTATATTTACTAGTTATACACCTATCTCTATCTCTATTTATGCCTTGGTGGTATAGCCACTGGTATAGTAGCTTTAGATTTAGATATTTCTAGTTGGTTTTTAAAGTTTCCCCTCTAAAGAAGCTTCTGGGATTAGTAATTCCCCTCTAAAATAAATTACTGCTAGAATAGCTTTTAGAGTCTAATTCTAGAAATCTTTTCCCCCTCTTTGTATATACTACTTTTTTCTCTTTATAAAGTTTTCTATATTTTTCTTAAAAAGGTATTTAGTTTACTAGTTCTCTCTAAAAACTAGTAAAGTATAGTAAGCTTGCAAGGCAATTTACCTTAGTTTACTACTTCTAAGCAAAAAGATAGTATAAACAGCCAGAATCCTTTCTCTAGCTAGTAAACCTAGTACTTCTAGCTAAAATACCTACTCTATTAAATACAGGCAGCTTCCAAAGCTTAGGGAAGAGTCCCCAGAGAATTAGAGCAAAGCCAGTAAACCTAAAAGCTAGAAATTTAGCTTAGAAAAGAAAGAACCTTAGTTAAGCTATTATAACTATACAAGAAGAAATTAATTTAGTTCTTTAAGATCTAGGCCCTAACTATAATGGGGTTACCAAGCTTTAAGCAGGATTAGGCTAATTTAGCCTGGAGGCTCTAAAAATAATTTTAGAGTAACCTCCACCCCCCTAGCCTCTAAATTCCACCCCTTAGAGCCTTCCAAGCTATACTAGTATAGCTAAGAATGGAATTCCTCTAAAGGAAAAGTAGCCTACCCCCTAGTAGCTTAGAGAGCTAAAGGTTAGAAGTCCTGCCCTGGCTAAACTTCTAGCTACTATTCTATATACAACAGCCCTTGCAAAGATTAATAAAACCACCAAAAAGTATAGAATTAAACTTTTCTTGGGGGCTAGGAGACTAGCTAGCTCTAAAATTATTCTAGTGGCTAAGAATACAGCTACTAAGGATAGAGCTAAAGCAAATAAGGTATAGCTTAATACCTTTAGCAAGCAAGAGGAAAACAAGGTCTATACTAGAAGGTATACAGTTCTAGTGCATAGAGTATACAAAGAAGCCTTTAAACAGAACTAACAAAAAATTAAAAAAGCCAATATTCTAAAGTATAATTCTAATCTTAAAGGGTTTCTTAGAATTTAGTAATTTTACTAGAGAAGAGCCACTCTAAAGAATACTAAAAGATCTGGCTCTATACTTCTAGATCTCTAAACCCCTAAGCAGGCTAACTACCTAATTAACAATAGATTGGTTATTAAGAATAAGCTTAAAAATATAGAGCTATTTAACTCTATATACCTAGTTACTAGGTACTATAACTGCCAGGGGTATGGCCACCAAGCTAGATACTATACTAAGGCCTCCAAATATAGTTTCTGCTCTAAGGGAGACTATAAATTTAAACATTGCCCCCTAAAGGAAGACCTCTCTAGGGCTAGGTACTTTAACTACCAAGGAAAACATACTTCTGGAGATATACAATACCCTAAGTACAAGGTTAAAACAGAGAGAATAGCCTTGGCCAAAGAGAATAAACCTAAATTCTTTGCTAGCAGACAGAAGAATAAGCTTTTAATCTAATTAGGGGAACCAATACCCTTTAAAGCCTCCCAGTTCCAACCTAGCAAAAGAACTAGGTTAGAATATTCCACCCAGGCTACTAGAAAGAGAGAAAGGCCTTTAGGTCTAGAAATTACCTAGAGAACTACTATAAATTTCTATTTAAGAATAGAGACACTATTTTAGGCTAAATCCTAGAATTAGGCTAAATTAGCAAGTAAAATAGATACTATAGAGGAGAATCTAGAGGCAAGCCAGAATCCCTTTAATTCTTAATAAAGGTAGCTTAATATAATACTTACCTAAGAGAGAATATTATGCATAGAATAGTAGGGGACCTACAGCTGTTTAGCTTTTACTTTATAGCTATTTAGAAACCTTGGAAAAGTACTAGATTATTTTAAACTATAGAAAGGTCTAGTACCCAGTAATTACCTCTATATCTAGATAAATTCTATACAAATACTTGCTTCCTGCTAAATACCTCTCTATACAAGCCTGGAACCTAGTTTATAGATTTTCTATGTCTAAATATTGCAATTCTTACAATCTTGGAAGAAGGAAAGGAGATTAAAGTTATAAATATATACTTACTACCCCTAGAGTTCTATAGAACTATAGATAGGCTCTCCCCTATCTATAAGCTTTAAGAATTAGATCTATATACTAGCTCTAATATTCTACTGGGAGACTTTAATCTTTACTATTCTCTTTGGAATGCTGTGGAATCCACTGAAACCTATACAATGGCAAGGAATCTATTGGAAATTACAGCTAGTTTAGGCCTAGAGCTACTTACCCCCCCTAAAATACCTATATAGATTAGGTATCCTTCCAAAACAACTATTAATCTATCTTTTGGCTCTATAGATATAGCAGATAAGCTTATCTCTATATCTACCCCTGGGAATCTTTAGTATAGATCTAACTATATACTTATAGCATTGGATTTTAACCTAGAAATAGTGCTAGACTAGCCAAATTAAAGCAGGTATAAATAGAAGGAGGCCAATTAAGAAGAGGTTTAAAATCTAGCCCAGGACCTCTAGTTTCTAAATAGCCTAAATAGCAGGGAAGAGGTAGAGCAGTATACCTTCTATTTACAGCAAAAAATCCTTAGTATTACTAAAATTACTATTCTAAAAATAAAAGAAAGTTCTAAACCAAGCCAAAAAGCTATTCCCTGGTGGAATCTAGAGATTGCTAGTTTAATTTAGGAAGAGAGAAGCCTTAGAGCAAGAGCTACCCACCTAGATCTAGTTAAATAAGCTATTAAAGCCAAGAAAAAGGCTATTAAAGAGTCTAAAAGATTCCAATTTAGATAATTTACCTACAGGCTTAGGGAAGATAGAGCAGCTTTATAGAAACTAGCAAGGTAGGGAAGGCTAAAAAGCTATTTATCTATAGAACTACCTTTAGTTCCCTCTCTAAAAGCCAATAATAGAGAATTAGCTACTATACACCAGCAGAAATCTTAGGAATTTACAAACTAATTCTTTCCCTAGCTCCCAGAGGCAGACTTAGAAGATATAGAGAAGGATACTAGCTTTCCAGCTACTTTAGAAGGCCTGGAGCCCCCTACAGAGAAAGAGATTGGCTAATTTATAAAGGCAACAGCCTTCTGGAAAGCCCCTGGCCTAGATAGTATTTCTAATAGATTTCTAAAAGCCTTAGAACCTTCCCTCTATAAACTAATGCAAATCCTTATAGAGAAATATTAAAATTAGCAATACTATCCAAAGATCTTTAAAACTGCCAAAACAGTGGTTCTAAGAAAGCCTAGAAGGCTAGACTACTCTATTGCCAAGGTATAGAGGCCTGTAGTACTTCTAAATACTCTGGAAAAGGTTATAGAAGGGGTTATAGCTAGAAGGCTCTAGAATATAGCTAAGAAATATAGTCTTCTTCCTGCTACTTAATTTAGAGCTATAAAGGGCTATTTAACTACCTATACTTTGGATTTACTACTGGGAGCAATTAGAACTATATAGCAGGGAAATCTATTGAAGAGAGGTATAGTCTCTATTCTTTTCCTGGATATAACTGGAGCCTTTAACTATGTTATTCCAGAAAGGCTAGTCTATATTCTAAAGAAAAAGGATATTCTAGAGTCTCTAGTAGACTAGATTAGAAGCTTTATACAGAATAGAGCCTCTATTCTTTAGTTTAAAAATAAGCCTTCTAAGATATTTAATATCTATACTGGAACTCCCCAAGGATCTTGTATATCTATAATTCTATTTCTCTTCTATAATGCTAAATTGGTGGATTTATGCAATCTAGAGCACCAGAAAGTATTAAGTATAGGCTTTAGTAATAATATAAATATTATAGCCTATAGAAAATTTACTGAACAGACTACTAGGGCCTTAAATAGAGTCTATAGAAGGTATATTGCCTGGGCAAAAAAGTATAGAGCTAGGTTTACCCCTAAAAAGTACTCTTAAATATATTTTTTAAGAAATACTAGAAGGTTTAACCTTGGAAAACTACTAGTTTTGGAGGGAACCAATATAACTATTTAACTATAAGAGAGTTTTAGAATTCTTGGTCTATTTCTAGATTCTAGGTTAAATTGGTTACAGCATTATAAAGCAATAGAGAGAAAATTAGCCACCCAAACCAATACATTGGCTAGATTAACAGGCTCTACCTGGGGTATTCTATTAAAGAAAGGTAGACTACTATATAAAACAGTAGTTATACCAGCAATTACCTATACCTTAATAGCCTGGCATACACCTACCCTAGATAGAAATTCCAAAGGGTTAGCTAAAAAGCTAGAAACCTTCCAAAACAATACTCTAAGAATAGTTAGTAGAGGTTTTAGAGCTACTCCAATCTATGCATTGGAAACAGGCACTGGAATTGCCCCCCTAAATCTAGTTTTGGATACCCAGGTTGCTCTATATAGAAGGAAGACAGCAGGCTCTAGAATTAAAAACCTTATTAAAGAGAAATACCTTGGAATTTAGACAAAGCTTTAAAAACTAAGAAACCACCAACACTGGAACCAGCTTAATAGAAAGATTAGGTATCCAGAGGAAACTATAGAGAATTAGTAAAATCTCTAGCTAAGAAATAGATTAAGGCAAGAGAATAGGTTCTCTAGTAAATCTTAAGCTAGAGAGACAATACTAGCTTTCTAGAGAAAGAAATAGAGTAGAATTACTAGGGAACTAAACCTTAGAATTAACTACTACTACCTAACTCTAGATTCTAGACCTCTAAATCTCTATAGAGATCTTTAAAAAGCTTAGTGCTCTCTAGCTATATAGCTTAGAACTAGAAAGATTGGTCTAGCTGCTTTTCTCTATAAACAAGGGGTTCCTGGCTATAATAGCCCTCTATACTCTTGTAGAAGAGGTTAAGAGACTCTAGTCTATATTACTATATACTATAAGAAATATACTCTTAAAAGGGAAGCCTTAAAGGCTTAAACAGGCTCTATAGACTTTAAAAGGCTCTTGGGAAGTACAAAGGGAATTAACTACCTAACTAGGTGGTGGCTCCAATAGAGAATTCTACTATAGTTCTATTTAGTAAATTCTTTGTTCTATAGAATATAGAAGGCAGCCTGCTTACTTGTATTGCTTTTATTCTCCTTATTGTACTATTTTCTTCTACTTTTACTTTATTTTTTCTATTTCTCTATCTCTCTCTTTTTTATTTTATTCTATATTTCTACTATACCTCTCTTTTCTTTTCTTTGTATAGCCAAAATAGGCAATAGTTTTCCTTTATTGTATACTAAAAGCCCTGTACTATCTACTCTCTTTATTGGTTTTATTTTGTATAACCTTTTGTATTCTTGTAAGTTATTTTGTTTATTGTTGCTCTATTTGTTTTGTTTTGAAGAACTGTCAATTCCTAACTGTACAGAAATACTGGGTAGGCTTAATATTAAGAAAGCAGGCTTAATAAAGTATATATATACTAGTCTAGTAGCTCCCAATGGCCCTTAAGGCTTAGGGTGTATTAATTTATTATTATAGTTATAATAGCTTAAGTTAGAATGTAACTACTTTAACTATAGTTATAATAGCTTAGGTTAGAATTTATTATTATAGATTTTACTAGCAATAGCAGCCTTTAGGGCAGTAGTTAAGTGGTCTACTGTCCGGGCACCTTGCTTGGGCTAGCAGGGGTGCAGGTTCGAGTCCTGCTAAAGGCGCGGTGAATTAGTCCAGAGGGGATTAATAAGCCATACCACTATTTCTTCTATATAAGTATGTTAACTATTACTAATACCTAACCTAATAGGGACTGGGCACCCCTAGTAGAAAAGGTTAATTAGTAATAACAGCCAAGTATACTAAATTAAATTATACCTAAGCAGAAACTAGTTAGAAAAATTACATTAAGTTATTAGGGGGCCTAACATCCAGCCTATTATATATACATTGAAGCCAGCAGGAGGCCTAATATATTCTAGCTAGTGGAGACTTTGGAAACATGCTTTGCAAGGAAAAATCAGTTAAGAAAGTAGGGTATACTTAATAATATATAGGCTTAATTAATAAGGCTTAATGTATATAGGCTAGAAGTTCCCAATGGTCTTACTAAGAGACTCTGGGTGTATCAATCTACTACTACTAGCAATAGCAGTATTTATAGTAAAGTTAATTTTATTCTATAACTATTAAATAAATTATTACTAAGGAAAAAAAGTTTTTTTTTCTTTATAAAGAATCTATCTAGTTCTATAGCTTATATAATTTACTAACTAAGTAGTTATATACTTATAGAAACCCTAGGTTTAATTTTATAACTATATAGATACTTTTTTATATAGACTAGTATTAAGATAAAAATTATAAGGAAAAATAAAGATAAAACTTTATATTTTTCTTTCTCTCTATAAGGCTCTAGTTCTTTAGAGCTATAGATAGTATAGTAATCTAATTATATACACTGGAATCCAAACCCAGTTAATTCTTGGAATTTTACATTAAAAATAGGTTCAATTGAAAGCCTGTCTCTTACAGAGGCTACTATCTAAATTTCAGGCCAATCAGCCCTGTTTTAGGGGTGCTGTTAATAAAAAGGTAATTTTACCAATCTATTAATAGAAGAGGGATATTTCCCTCCACCACACCACCAATATTAGTCTAAATCCTCTGGAAATTGGATATAGCATACACCTACACTAGCCAAACAATATATCTAAATTTCAAGACTGTATAACCAATATTGCCTTTATAATTTGTAAACAAAAAATTTTTACCTTAAACCAGCACTTCTAGTATTCCTAGATATTTACACCAAGTACCTTTTCTGCACTATATACTATAAATACTATACAAACTGCAGGAGCAGTACCCCCCTTTTATTGCTCCAGTAATTAACCTTTCTACTAACCTCTCTATTAATCTTTTCTACTTTCCTTACTATACCTAAAAGGCTTTACTACAGTTTGTATTAGCCTTAGTTCTGTTTCTATAATTACAGGCTTAAACAAGACTGCTTAGTTTAATAGTTCTCTGCAAAAACTATTACCCAGTTTGGCTGTTTTAGGTCTATAAAATAGAATGCACTACCTTTTACTAGTTTTAACTTACTAAAACTAGTCTAGTTCTACTAGTAGACTTAGTTTAGCCCAGTATTAGTTAAGAACTAGCTTTATTCCTTAGGGAGACTTTTTTCTTTATTTAGTCCTTTCTTGCGAACTTTAGTTCTAGAACTTTAGCTAGATTAAGGTTTTTCTCTGCTTTTCTAGACTAAAAATAGAGGTATTAGTACTACTTCTTTTCCTTTAACTACTATTTTACTTTTGCTAGTTATATACCTATTTCTATCTCTACTAGTGCCTTAGTGGTATAGCCACTGGTACAGTAGCTTTAGATTTAGATATTTCTAGTTAGTTTTTAAAGTTTCCCCTCCAAAGAAGCTTCTGGAATTAATAATTCCCCTCCAAAATAAATTACTGCTAGAATAGCTTTTAGAGCTTAATTCTAGAAATATTTTTCCCCCTTTTTTGTATACACTACCTATCCTTCCTTTTGTAAAGTTTTCTACCTTTTGCTTAAAAAGGTATTTAGTTTACTAGTTCTCTCTAAAAACTAGTAAAGTATAGTAAGCTTGCAAGGCAATTTACCTTAGTTTACTACTTCTAAGCAAAAAGTTAGTACCACTGCAGCTAGAATTCTTTCCCTAGCTAGTAAACCTAGTATTTCTAGCTAAAATACCTACTCTATTAAACACAGGTAGCTTCCAAAGCTTAGGGGAGAGTCCCCAGAGAATTAAAGCAAAGCTAGTAAACCCAAAAGCTAGAAATTTAGCTTAGAAAAGAAAGAACCTTAGTTAAGCTATTATAACTATATAAAAAGGAATTAACTTAGTTCTTTAAGATCTAGGCCCTAACTACAATAGGGTTACCAAGCTTTAAGCAGGATTAGGCTAATTTAGCCTGGAGGCTCTAAAAACAATATTAGAGCAATCTCTACCCCCCCAGCCTCCAATCTCTACCCCCCAGAGCCTCCCTAGCTATGCTAGTATAGCAAAAACTGGAATCCCTCCAAAGGAGAAGCTTCCAACCCCCCAGTAGCTTAGAGAGCTAAAGATTAGAAGCCCAGCCCTAGCTAAACTTCTAGCTACTATTCTATATACTACAGCCCTTGCAAAGATTAATAAAATTACCAAAAAGTACAGAATTAGACTTTTCTTAGGAGCTAGAAGACTAGCTAGCTCTAAGATTATTCTAGTAGCTAAGAATATAGCTACCAAGGATAGAGCTAAAGCAAACAAGGTATAGCTTAATACCTTTGGCAAGCAAGAGAAAAACAAGGTCTATACTAGAAGGTATATAGTTCTAGTGCATGGGGTATACAAAGAGGCCTTTAAACAGAACCAGCAAGAAATTAGAAAAGCCAATATTCTAAAGTATAACCCTAATCTTAAAGGGTTTCTTAGGATTTAGCAATTTTACTGGAGAAAAGCTACTCTAAAGAATACTAAAAAGTCTAGCTCTATACTTCTAGATCTCTAAACCCCTAAGCAAGCTAACTACCTAATTAATAATAGGCTAGTTATTAAGAATAAGCTTAAAACTGTAGAGCTATTTAACTCTATATACCTAGTTTCTAGGTACTATTACTGCCAGGGGTATAGCCACCAAGCTAGGTACTGTACTAAAGCCCCCAAATATAGTTTCTGCTCCAAAGGAGACTATAGATTTAAGCATTGCCCCCTAAAGGGGGACCTCTTAAGAGCTAGGTGCTCTAATTACTAAGGAAAACACACCTCTGGAGATATATAATGCCCTAAATATAAGGTTAAAACAGAGAGAATAGCTTTAGCCAAAGAGAATAAGCCTAAATTCTTTGCTAGCAGGCAGGAAAACAAGCTTTTAATCTAATTAGGGGAACTAACACCTTTTAAAGTATTCTAGCTCCAATCTAGTAGCAAAAGGACTAGGTTAGAACCTTCCACCCAGGCTACTAGAAAGAGAGAAAGGCCTTTAGGTCTAGAGATTGCCTAGAGAACTGCTGCAAATTCCTATTTAAGAATAGAGACACTATTTTAGGCTAAATTCCAGAATTAGGCTAAATTAGCAAGTAAAATAGATACTATAGAGAAGAATCTAGAGGCAAGCCAGAATCCCTCTAATTCTTAATAAAGGTGGCTTAATATAATACTTACCTAAGAGATAATATTATGCATGGAATAGTAGAAGATCTATAGTTCTCTAGCTTTTACTTTATAGCTATACAGGAACCTTGGAAGAGTACTAGACTATTTTAAACTATAGGAAGGTCTAGTACTTAGTGGCTACCTCTATATCTAGATAAATTCTATACAAATGCCTGCTTCTTGTTAAATACCTCTCTATACAAACCTGGAACCTAGTCAATAGATTTTCCATGTCTAAATATTGCAATTCTTACAATTTTGGAAGAAGGGAAAGAGATTAAAGTTATAAATATATACTTACTACCCCCAGAGTTCTATAGAACTATAGATAGGCTCTCCCCTATCTATAAGCTTTAAGAATTAGAACTAAATACAAGCTCTAATATTCTGCTAAGAGACTTTAATCTTTACTATTGTTATAAATAGTAAATACAAGCAGAGCTTATTCTATTTGTGCCTAGCTAACAAGAAATAGAGGTTAAGAAGAGAAAGAAGAAAGGTTAGGTTAGGCCCAATGGCTTGTTTATATATCTCTACACCGGAACCCAGAAGAACCCCCTCTAATAGATATTGGCAAGAGCAGCCCTTTGTTGCAAATATTGGTGCCAATATTGGTAAGGGTAGCCTAATCTGTATAGAACCTAAAAGAACCCCCTCCAACAGATATTGGTAAAAGCAGCCCTCTGCTGTAAATATTTGTAAAGGTAGCCTAATCTATAACACTACCCCCCCCCTTATAAAGATTGGACCCTTAATTATACAAGTAGCTTATTGTTATCTGGCTGCTTATTAGTATCCTTGTTATTTGCAGTGCAATTAAGCCAATATTGTAAGTTTACTAGTAGACTGGGCTCTGTAGGTTACTTGGAATGGAAGTTACAGAGCTTTGCAGCAGTGTTGCAGAAATTTAAAGCAAAATACCAGGTTAGATTACTGTTATATTCTAGCTAACTTACCCAGTATTGTAGCTTAGAGTAGTATTTATAGATAGTAAGGATCTTATTAACTTTGTACTCTAATTTACCATTAATCTTAACCAGAGGCTTAGGCTCTGGAATCTGGCTAGGTAGTAAATTATCCACAGTAAGCTGGAGCTTATTAGACAAGAATACTGGGTAAACCTTTACTAAATTAGAGACTTTAACTAGATAGAAGTTACCAATCTTATTAATAATTAGCCAGGGACTGCCTATTTAGTTATCTAGCTTCTTGCTGGGTCTGCCTGTATTTCAATGGTTTATCCAAATATAAACTAGGTTATCCTTCTGAAAATTAATTTTATAGCAGTGTTTATTAGCCTGCTTCTTCTAATTCTTCTGTATAGACCTTATATTTCTTTTAGTATAGTTCTATATCTCTTGTATTTACTTAGTATATTATTTAGTATCCCAGTGGTTTACTAACTCCCTTGGCAATATCTCCCTGTCCAAGTAATCCTGCCAGTTAAACAATATTTACAGTTAAAAACCTTGTTTAATTTTAAAAGGTAATAGACCTGTTGTCTTATATAGTAATAAAGCTACAGTATAGTCTATAATTGGCAGCCATTCTAACCAGTTATCCTGGTAATGGTTAATATATAGCTACAAATGTAGTGCTAGGTACTAATTTACAATTTTAGTCTGTCTGTCTATCTATATATAGTTAGCAGTAGAGAGTTTTAGCTTAATACCCAGAATCTTTATTAGCTTGTCCCAAAATTTCAATATAAACTATAGGCTATAATCCAAGACTATTGTATCTGGTAGACTATACTTAGGCAATATAGTATTCTTAAAAAGACAAGCTATATCTTGCCCTGTTATATACTTAGTATATAGTATAGATTGGACTTGCTTGCTTAACCAGTTAACCACTATATATACTGTATTATATCCATGCCTATTGGGTAGAAATATTATAAAATCTATTAAGATATATTGCTATAGTTAGTTAGACACTAGTAGTGGTTGTAGTAACCCAGGTGGCAAGTCTCTTGGTAAGTAGGTGCACTGGCAAGTTTAATAATTCTGTATATATTAATTTATCTTAGTACCTATGCCAGGCCAGTAATATTGTTGTGTTACAATCTGCTGTATTTTGCTCTAACTAGGGTAGACAGCCATTGGTTACTTATAGATCTTGTTAAGTAATTTAGTATATAGATATTCTTTCTTTCCTTCTTTAGGGATATATAGTTTTCCTTTCTAGAGTAGAAGGCTCTGCAATATAGACCAATCCTTAGAATTTTGGTTAATTACTTGGTTGTATAGGGTCTAGAGTAATGGATTATTGTAGTTGGCTATAAGTATCTAATTAATTAATATTAATTTAGGATCCAGGTTTTCTATTTTAATTAGGTTAAGTTTGGCCTAAACCCTTGGACTTACTTAATCTTCTCCAAGGATTGTCTATATACAATACTTATTGTAGCCTAGCTACTATTCCTTAATTAAGTTCTTCTGTTAAAATAATGCATTGGCAATGCTATTTAGTTTTCCAGTGCAATACTAAATTTAAAATAGAAATTAAGAAAGATATTCTACCTAGCCTGCTTGTTAGAAATTTAGTTATTGCTTTGTTATAAAGTACTCCAGTGCTTTGTAGTTAGAATAAATCTAGATAGGCAATGTACTCTACAGTCCCTCTAACTTACAATACTATTTCTTTATATAGGCTACAATTGCCAGTAACTCTTTGTTATAAATAGTATAGTTTAATTTGGCAGGCAGTATTGTCCTTAAATAAAAGGTAACTGGATACCAGAAACCATTATTATATAGCTAGCTAAGAACTCCCCCTACAATACTGTTTAATAAATTAGTCTCTAGATAAGTCTCCAGGTAATTATTGTAATATTATAAAATAGCTATACTAAGAAGGGCTTCTTTTAGGTATTGGAATATAGCCTAATATTTCTTGCTAAAGATAAAAGGTATATTCTTCTACATTAGCTATATAAGTAGTCTAGTAATCTTACTGTAATCCTTAATAAAACACCAATAGTAATTGCAAAATTCCAGGAATAACTATACTTCTTTTACTAATGTTAGTGCAGACTAATTGCATACAACAGAAACCTTATCTAGATTGGCCTTAATGCTATTTATAGAGACAATAAAACCAAGATACTTGGTCTATTTAATATAGAACTCTAATTTCTGTAAGTTAGCCTGTAACCCTGCCTTCTTTAGACATTGCAGTACTGTTTTTATATAGAGTATATATTTACTTTTATTTTTAGAATATATTAGGATATTGTTAAGGTAGATAGTAAGGAACCTATCCAGGCAGTCTATAAAGAGGCTATTTATATATTGTTAAAACACAGTAGAACTATTTGTTAGCCCAAAAGAAACAATACAATATTTAAATAATCTATATCTTATCTAGAATAATATTAGATCCTTAGATTCTAGGTAGATTCTAATTTTGTAAAAAGCTTGTTAGATATTAATCTTAGAGAAGATTTTTGCAGAGCTAATTCTCTGCAGAAGCTTATTAATTAGTAGCAATAGGTATTAGTCTTTCTGTATAATTATATTAAGCTAACAATAGTCTATATAGAATTAAAGCTTTCTATTTGCTTTCCAGGCAAACAGAATTGGTGTAGTGTAAGGAGTATAACTTGGCATAATAAATTCTTTATCTAGATTATTAATAATGTAGTACTTTATTTTCTCTAGTTTCTCTATGCTGTGCTTGTACAGTAGATAGAAATATAAGTTATTTGGTCCTGTAAGCTTAATCTTTATATTAGCTTCTTCCTTAATTGGTGTAAGTTTATTAGAATCCTTCTTTAAGAAGACATTGCAATAATCCTTATAGTATATAGAAAGAATATAGTCTACTATCTTCTGTATCTTTTACTTCTTATATTCTTGCTCCTTGTTCTACTGCTTATAGCCTTGTTTTAGATTAATTATTTAATCTAATTTATAGAGACTTAGGGTAAAGGCTGCAGTATCTTTTTAATAGAGATTTATTTTTATACTAACTGTACTAATTAATGCAATATTAAACCTTGGTTGCTGCAGTGTAGTATTTACTTTTTTATATACAGGGCATCTATTAACCCTGGTTAGGTTAGCACCAGGTCCTGCCAGGCCAGGCTTAAGGGACCAATCCCAGTAGTGTAGCCTTGGCTACTAATTGGTTAGTATTAATGTCTTTCCTTCTAGAGCCTACTGTATTTTTGCTACTTCCATTAAATAATTACTAACAAGGGTTCTACTTACCCTCTATAAGCTATTAATTGCTTTCTATTTCTAAATCCTTTTGTCCTTCTATTCTAGAAGGCAATTGCACCTGTTAGTATTCTCTTGGTCCTTGGTCCTGGCCATAGGCTTGGTAAGATTACAGTAAAGGATTGTAATCTTGTACCCTAACCCTAATAGTAGTAACTACTTTCTTTCCTTGCTGGTGTTTAACTCCTTTTTACTATTAATATACTTATTTGGCCAGATTATTCTCTAATTCCTTATATCTAGCTAGATATCCTGTTTTGCCAGCTATTTCCTTCCAATAATTATATTATGCTGTTCTAGATTAAGGATAATAAATAGCTAATCTTGGATATATTGCCCTGCTACCTTAAGGTCCAAGCCAATAATGTATATTGCTTGTATTTAGCCTCTTCTATTATACCCAGTTACTCTGTATAGTATCTTTAGCCTCTTAGTGTATATACTAAATATCTTGGTGGCTTGTATAGTAAGCTTGGTATTAATAATTAAATATATATTTGCTCCAGTATTAGTAAGGAAGGAGTTTATCTATATATAGTATCTATTCTTTGCTATTTTATATAATATACAAAAACTCTTGCTACCTATTAACTAACTAAGGTTAATTTCCAATAAATTAAAATTAACCTACCTATACCCTAAGGAGAAGACTTTCCTTAGGGCTCTTTGTTTTCTAACTTCTTGTACTTTAGTTTGGCAAGCTTATTGTTATTTCTCTTGTTAGGACAGTACTTTACTATATATTCAGGCTAACTATATTTATAGCAATTCCCTTAAATAGTATACTCCCTGCTGTGGTCTTTCTTGTTATTACTACCATTGTAATTACCAGTAGGTTTGTTGTCCTTTAAGGTAGCTTCCTTGCTGTTGTAGCTATGGTTACAATTACAGTTATAACTACAGGCTTTAGCAGTATTAATTGCCTTAAGGTTATAAGTAATCTTCTTATACTTATTTATAAAATCCTTATAGTCCTTGCAGATATAGGCAGAGATAGCTTTTTTATAGAACTGCTAGTACAAGCAGTAATTTAGCTTGTACTTATAATTGCTGGTGGAAACATTGGCATTGCAAACCAAACATTGGAACTTTATAAGGAAGACTTTAAAATTATTTTCCTTATTAAACTAGAGTTTAGTAAAGTTATCTTTGGCTTTTTCTTTGTGGTTTGGATTGCAATAGAAGTCCTGTAGAACCTTTAGAAGCTTGTTAGATATATAGATAAATAATTTATCTTTAATATCTAGATAAAGATAGATATACTTGGCAGTATCCTTTTTAAGTTAACCCTGGATATAAACCTTTTGGAGCTTGTTAGTATTATAGTAATTGGTGTTTGCACAGAGTTTCCCCTTTATAAAAGAGAACCAGTTCTTAAAGTTATTCTTTTTAGAGCCTAAGAATAAGGGAGGGTCTAGAATCTTCTTAGACTTCTTGTAATATCCCCCTTTAGAGACTGAGGGAGCAGAGCTTGCCTTATATAAATACTTCTTAAGAGATATATTCTTTTCTTAAGCTTTGGCCTAGCCCTTACAGTAATCTTCTGCCTTAATCTCTTTTGCAATAAGTTACTTCTTAACCTTATTAAGGTTATTAAGCCAGTGGTCTGTGTTCTCTCTTAAGAGGTTAAACAATGCCTCTGTATTATTTATAGTCTGTTTAATAAAATTATCCTTGTTAATAATGTAAACTCTATCCCTGTTGCTGGTGGGGACCTTAAAGAAGGATATATATTGCTTACCCCCCTGGGCATTGGTAACCTTTACTATAATAAAAAGTTATTTTAGATAATGCTTATAGTCTATTAATTAAGTACAGAGCTTGTTAATAGATTTTAATGTATTGTAAAGGTAAGAATTAAGGAAAATATACCTACTTTTAAATCTAGATAGAAAAGACAGTGTCTAGTTGTTCCCCAGTCCTTTTTTAATGCATAGATAATAGAACAAACCTCTGTTTATATTATAAATAGTAAATACAAACAGAGCTTATCCTATTTGTACCTAGCTAATAAAAAACAGAGGTTAAGAAAAGAAAGAAAAAAGGTTAGGTTAGGCCTAATAGCTTGTTTATATATCTCTATACTGGAACCCAGAAGAACCCCCTCCAATAGATATTGGTAAGAGCAGCCCTTTGTTGCAAATATTGGTGCCAATATTGGTAAGGGCAGCCTAATCTGTATAGAACCTGGAAGAACCCCCTCTAACAGATATTGGCAAGAGCAGCCCTCTGCTGCAAATATTTATAAAGGCAGCCTAATCCGTAACACTATTCTCTTTAGAATGCTATGGAATCCACTGAAACCTATAAAATGGCAAAAGATCTATTGGAAATTATAGCTAGTTTAGGCCTGGAGCTGCTTACCCCCTCTAAAATACCTATATAGATTAGGTATCCTTCTAAAACAACTATTAATCTATCCTTTGGCTCTATAGATATAGCAGATAAGCTTATCTCTATATCTACCCCTGGGAATCTTTAGCATGGATCTAACTATATACTTATAGCATTGGATTTTGACCTAGAAACAGTGCTAGACTAGCCAAATCAAAGCAGGTATAAATGGAAGGAGGCCAATTAAGAAGAGGTTTAAAATCTAGCCCAGGATATCTAGTTTCTAAATAGCCTAAATAGCAGGGAAGAGGTAGAGCAGTATACCTTCTATTTATAGCAAAAAATCCTTAGTATTGCTAAGATTACTGTTCCAAAAACAAGAGAAAACTCCAAACCAAGCCAAAAAGCTACTCCCTGGTAGAATTAAGAGATTGCTAGTTTAATTTAGGAAGAGAGAAGCCTTAGGGCAAGGGCTGCCTACCTAGACCTAGTTAAATAAGCTACTAAAGCCAAGAAAAAGGCTATTAAAGAGTCTAAAAGATTCCAATTTAGATAATTTACCCACAGGCTTAGAGAAGATAGAGCAGCTTTGTAGAAACTAGCAAGGTAGGGAAGGCTAAAAAGCCACCTACCTATAGAGCTACCCTTAGTTCCCTCTTTACAGACCAATAATGGAGGTCTAGCTACTATACACCAGCAGAAATCTTAAGAATTTACAAACTAATTCTTTCCCCAGCTCCTAGAGGTAGATTTAGAAAATATAGAGAAGAATACAAGCTTTCTAGCTACTTTAGAAGACCTAGAGCCCCCTACAGAGAAAGAGATTGGCTAATTTATAAAGGTAATAGCCTCCTGGAAAGCTCTAGGCCTGGATAATATTTCTAATAGATTTTTAAAAGCCCTAGGACCTTCCCTCTATAAACCAATGCAAAGCCTTATAGAGGGATATTGGAATTGGCAATACTATCCAAAGATTTTTAAGACTGCTAAAACAGTGGTTTTAAGAAAGCCTAGAAGGCTAGACTACTCTATTGCTAAAGTATAGAGACCTATAGTACTTCTAAATACTCTGGGAAAGGTTATAGAAGGGGTTATAGCTAGAAGACTCCAGAATATAGCTAAGAAATATAGCCTTCTTTCTACTACCCAATTTAGAGCTAGAAAGGGCTATTTAACTACCTATGCTTTAGATTTACTACTAGGTATAATTAGGACTATATAGTAGGGAAACCTACTAGAGAGGGGTATAGCCTCTATTCTTTCTTTAAATATAACTGGAGCCTTTAACTATATTATTCCAGAAAGGCTAGTCTATATTCTAAAAAAAAAGGGTATTCTAGAGTCTCTAGTAGGCTAGGTTAGAAGCTTTATATAGAATAGAGCCTCTATTCTTTGGTTTAAAAACAAAGCTTCTAAAACCTTTAATATCTATACTAGAACTTCTTAGGGGTCTTGTATATCTATAATTCTATTTCTCTTCTATAATGCTAAATTGGTGGATCTATACAATCTAGAGCACCAGAAAGTATTAAGTATAGGCTTTAGTAATAATATAAATATTATAGCCTATAGAAAGTCTACTAAATAGACTACTAGAGCCTTAAATAGGGTCTATAGAAGGTATATTGCCTGGGCAAAGAGATATAGAGCTAGGTTTGCCCCTAAAAAGTACTCTCTAATATATTTTTTAAGAAATACTAGGAGGTTTAACCTTGGAAAACTACTAGTTTTGGAAGGAACCAATATAACTATTTAACTACAAGAGAGTCTTAGAATTCTGGGTCTATTTCTAGATTCTAGGTTAAATTGGTTACAGTATTATAAAGTAATAGAGAGGAAACTAGCCACCTAAACCAATGTATTGGCTAGGTTAACTGGCTCTACCTAGGGTATTTTATTGGAGGAAGGTAGACTACTATATAAAACAGTGGTTCTACCAGCAATTATCTATGCCTCTATAGCCTGGTATACACCTACCCTAGATGGAAATTCCAAAGGATTGGCTAAAAAGCTAGAAACCTTCCAAAATAATGCTCTAAGGATAGTTAGTGGAGGTTTTAGAGCTACTTCAATCTATGCATTGGAAACAGGCACTGGAATTGCCCCCCTAAACCTAGTTTTGGATGCCCAGGTTACTCTATATAGAAGGAAAACAGCAGGAATAAGGATTAAAAACCTTATTAAAGAAAAATACCTTAAAATTTAGACAAAGCTTTAAAAACCAAGAAACTACTAAGACTGGAACTAGCTTAATAGAAAAATTAGGTATCCAGAAGAAACTATAGAGAATTAGTGGAATTCTTAGTTAGGCAAAGGTTTAAACCAGAGCAATAAGTCCTCTAGTAAGGCACAGGCTAGAGAGGCAATACTAGCTCTCTGGAGGAAGAAATAGAGTAGAATTACTAGGGAACTAGACCTTAGAATTAACTACTACTACCTAACTCTAGATTCTAGACCTCTAAATCTATATAGAGGTCTCTAGAAGGCTTAATACTCTCTAGCTATATAACTTAGAACTAGAAAGATTGGTTTAGCTACTTTTCTCTTTAAACAAGGAGTTCCTGGCTATAATAGCCCTCTATACTCTTGTAGAAGAGGTTAAGAGACTCCAGTATATATTACTATATACTGTAAGAAATATACCCTAGAAAGAAAGGCCTTAAAGGCTTAAACAGGCTCTATAGACTTTAAAAGGCTCTTGGAAAGTGCAAAGGAAATTAACTACCTAACTAGGTAGTAGCTCTAACAGAGAATCCTGCCACAGTTCTATTTAGTAAATTCTTTGTTCTATAGAATATAGAAGGCAGTCTACTTACTTATATTGCTTTTACTCTATTTTCTTTTTCTATTTCTCTATTTCTTTTATTTCTATTTTATTATTCTCTATATTTATACTATACCTCTCTTTTCTTCTCTTTGTATAGCTAAAATAGGCAATAGTTTTCTTTTATTGTATACTAAGAAGCCCTGTACTATCTACTCTCTTTATTGGTTTTATTTTGTTTATTTTGTATAACTTTTTGTATCTCTTTTTGTTATTTGGCTTTTGTTGCTCTATTTGTCTTGAAGAACTGTTAATTCCTAACTGCACAGGAATACTGGGTAGGCTTGATATTAAGAAGGCAGGCTCAATAAAGTATATATATACTAGTCTAGCAGTTCCCAATGGCCCTTAAGGCTTAGGGTATATTAATTTATTATTATTATTATTATTATTATTAGTATAGTAATCTTTTTAAAAACCTCTATAAATACTAAAACTCTATAGAAAAAAATTAATTTTATAAAAAAAATATTATTTATAATTTTTTTTCTATTATTATAGCTATACTATAAGTATTGCTCTTTGCTATATATAGCTAATAGTCTATCTTAGTATTAACTATCTAGAATTTTCTAGATTAAACTAATTAGTTTACTATTAAAATAGAGTAATTATATATACTTAGCTACAGTGTAAGCAAGGTAGATAAAAGTAGCAGTGTATAAACCTAAATACTATAAAAGACTAAATTAAAGAGTAACTAAAGTTAAAATTCTTTTAGTTAAAATAATAAATAAAGTATATTAAAAAAATAAATAGTATAAAAAATATTCTTTCTTCTTTATTTATTTATATATTAAATATTCTATTACTATCTAGAAGGAATATTAAATTCCCTCTAGAGAAATATTTCTCTACCTTTAATTCTTTCTTCTCTATTATATACTTCCCCCCTATATATATACTAACCCCAGCACAGAGAACACAGCACAAGATACAAAAGAAAATAAATAAATATATATAAATTAAAAAAGAAAATTAGCAGTAAATAGTATAAAAAATCTAAAGGTAAAATAATAAAATAATAATTTAAAGTAAAAAAAATTCTACTATTTTTTTATACTAGTAGTAATTAGTATTACTTACTAAAATACTGGCCTTTTATAGAATATTGGCAGGGAAATAAAATTTAGAGTTAATATTATTTATTAAATAGTAGAAATATAAGTTATTTCTAGCCTTTAGGGCGGTAGTCTAGTGGTCTACTGTCCGGGCACCTTGCTTGGGCTAGCAGGGGTGCAGGTTTAAGTCCTGCTAAAGGCACAGTAAATTAGTCTAGAGAGAATTAATAAGCTATACTACTATTTCTTCTATATAAGTATATTAACTATTAGTAATATTTCTAACCTAATAGAGACTGGGTACCTCTAGAAGGAAGGTTTATTAGTAATAACAGCTAAGTATACTAGCTAAATTGTATCTAAGCAGAAACTAGTTAGAAGGGTTATATTAAGTTATTAGGGAGCCTAACATCCAGCCTATTATATATATATATTAAAGCCAGCAGGAGGCCTAATATATTCTAGCTAGTAGAGACTTTAGAAATATACTTTGCAAGGAAAAATTAGTTAAGAAAGTAGGGTATACTTAATAATATATAGACTTAATAAATAAGGCTTAATATATATAGGCAAGAAGTTCCCAATAGTCTTACTAAAAGACTCTAGGTGTATTAATCTACTACTACTACTACTACTAAGTTATTTCTAAAGTATTTTATTTCTACCTCTACTAATAATAAAAAGCAGTGTATATATTTCTTTACTATATTAGTATAGTATACCTTTCTCTTTTTACTGGTAGTTTTTATAGAATTAAAATACTATTTAAAAATATTATATTAAACTTTAGTATTTATCTATTTTACTCTATCTATAAAAGTATTAGAAACAGAATCTAACTATAAGGATTCTAAATTAGGCAGGCTAACTAGGTTCTATATAGAACGCCGGAATCCGAACTCAGTCAATTCTTGGAATTTTACATTGAAAATAGGTTCAATTGAAAGCCTGTCTCTTACAGAGGCTACCATCCAAATTTCAGGCCAATTGGCCCTGTATTGGGGGTGCTGTTGATAAAAAGGTGATTTCACCGATCCATCAACAGAAGAGGGACATTTCCCTTCACCACACCACCAATATTAGTCCAAATCTTCTGGAAATTGGATGCTGCGTACGCCTATATTAGCCGAACAAGATATCCAAATTTCAGAACCGTGCGACCGATATTGCCTTCACAATTCGCGAACGAAAAATTTTCACCCCAAACCAACATTTCTGGTGTTCCCAGACATTCACGCCAAGTACCTTTTCTGCGCCACACACCACAAACGCCACACAAACTGCAAGAGCGGTACCCCCCTTTTATTGCTCCAGCAACCAACCTTTCTACCAACCTCTCTATTAATCTTTTCTACTTTCCTTGTTATACCCAAAGGCTACAGTTTGTATTGGCCTTAGTCCTGTTCCCGCGATCACAGGCTTAAACAAGACTGCTTAGTTTAATAGTTCTCTGCAAAAACTATTACCCAGTTTGGATATTTTGGGTCTATAAAATAGAATGCCCCACCTTTTACTAGTTTTAACCTACTAAAACTAGTCTAGTTCTACTAGTGGACCTGGTTTAGCCCAGTATTAGTTAAGAACTAGCTTTATTCCTTAGGGAGACCCTTTTCTTTGTTTAGTCCTTTCTTGCTAGCTTTAGTCCTGGAACTTTAGCTAGATTAAGGTTTTTCTCTGCTTTTCTAGACCAAAAACAGAGGTGTTAGCACTACCCCCTTTTCCTTTAACCACTACTTTACTTTTACTAGTTGTACACCTATTTCTATCTCTACTAGTGCCTTGGTGGTATAGTCACTGGTACAGTAGCTTTGGATTTAGATATTTCTAGTTGGTTTTTGAAGTTTCCCCTCCAAAGAAGCTTCTGGATTGGTAATTCCCCTCCAAAATAAATTACTGCAGAACAAGCTCTTAGAGTCTGATTCTAGAAATCTTTTCCCCTCTTGTATACACTACTCCTTCCCCTTGTAAAGTTTTTTGCATTTTTCTTAAAAGGCATCTAGTTTACTAGTTCTCTCTAAAAACTAGTGAAGTGTGGTGAGCTTGCAAGGCAATACACCTTAGTTTACTACTTCTAAGCAAAAAGTTAGTACCACTGCAGCCAGAATCCTTTCCCTAGCTAGTAAACCTAGTATTTCTAGCTAAAATGCCTACTTCATTGAACACAGGCAGCTTCCAAAGCTTAGGGGAGAGTCCCCAGAGAATTGGAGCAAAGCCAGTGAACCCGAAAGCTGGAAATTTAGCTCAGAAAAGAAAGAACCTTAGTCAAGCTATTACAACTATGCAAGAAGGAATTGACTTAGTTCTTCAAGATCTAGGCCCCAACCACAATGGGGTTACCAAGCTTCAAGCAGGATTAGGCCAATTTGGCCTGGAGGCTCTAAAAACAATATTAGAGCAACCTCCACCCCCCAGCCTCCAATCTCTACCCCCAGAGCCTCCCTAGCTATGCTAGTATAGCAAAAACTGGAATCCCTCCAAAGGAGAAGCTTCCAACCCCCCAGCAGCTTAGAGAGCTAAAGATTAGAAGCCCAGCCCTAGCTGAACTTCTAGCTACTATTCCCATGCTACAGCCCTTGCAAAGATCAATGAAACTACCAAAAAGCACAGAATTGGACTTTTCTTAGGAGCTAGAAGACTGGCTAGCTCTGAGATTATTCTAGTAGCTGAGAATGCAGCTACCAAGGATAGGCTGAAGCAAACAAGGTATGGCTTAATGCCTTTGGCAAGCAAGAGGAAAACAAGGTCTATACTAGAAGGTATACAGTTTAGTGCATGGGGTACGCAAAGAGGCCTTTAAACAGGACCAGCAAGAAATTGGAAAAGCCAATATCCTAAAGTATAACCCTAATCTTGAAGGGTTTCTTAGGATTCAGCAATTCCACTGGAGAAGAGCTACTCTAAAGAATACTAAGAAGTCTGGCTCTATGCTTCTAGATCTCCAAACCCCTGAGCAAGCTAACTACCTAATTAACAATGGACTAGTTATTGAGAATAAGCTTAAAACTGTAGAGCTATTTGACTCTACATGCCTAGTTTCTAGGTGCTATCACTGCCAGGGGTATGGCCACCAAGCTAGGTACTGTACTAAAGCCCCCAAATGTGGTTTCTGCTCCAAAGGAGACCATAGATTTGAGCATTGCCCCCTAAAGGGGGACCTCTCAAGAGCTAGGTGCTCTAATTGCCAAGGAAAACATACCTCTGGAGATATGCAATGCCCTAAACATAAGGTTGAAACAGAGAGAATAGCTTTAGCCAAAGAGAATAAGCCTAAATTCTTTGCTAGCAGGCAGGAAAACAAGCTTCCAATCCAATTAGGGGAACCAACACCTTTTGAAGCATCCCAGCTCCAATCTAGTAGCAAAAGGACTAGGTTAGAACCTTCCACCCAGGCTACTAGAAAGAGAGGAAGGCCTTCAGGTCTAGAGATTGCCCAGAGAACTGCTGCAAATTCCCATTCAAGAATAGAGACACTATTTCAGGCTGAATCCCAGAATCAGGCTGAATTAGCAAGTGAAATGGATACCACAGAGGAGAATCCAGAGGCAAGCCAGAATCCCTCCAATTCTCAATGAAGGTGGCTCAATATAACACTCACCTAAGAGATGACATTATGCATGGAATAGTAGGAGATCCACAGTTCTCTAGCTTCTACTTTATAGCTATACAGGAACCTTGGAAGAGTACTAGACTATTTCAAACTATAGGAAGGTCTAGTACTCAGTGGCTACCTCTATATCCAGATAAATTCCATACAAATGCCTGCTTCTTGTTAAATACCTCTCTATGCAAACCTGGAACCTGGTCAATAGATTTTCCATGTCCAAATATTGCAATTCTTACAATTTTGGAAGAAGGGAAAGAGATTAAAGTTATAAATATATACTCACCACCCCCAGAGTCCTACAGAACTATAGATAGGCTCTCCCCTATCTATAAGCTTCAAGAATTAGAACTAAATACAAGCTCTAATATTCTGCTGGGAGACTTTAATCTTCACCATTCTCTTTGGAATGCTATAGAATCCACTGAAACCCATGAAATGGCAAAAGATCTATTGGAAATTACAGCTAGTTTAGGCCTGGAGCTGCTTACCCCCTCTAAAATGCCTACATGGATTAGGCATCCTTCTAAAACAACTATTGATCTATCCTTTGGCTCTATAGATATAGCAGATAAGCTTATCTCTATATCTACCCCTGGGAATCTTCAGCATGGATCTGACCACATGCTTATAGCATTGGATTTTGACCTAGAAACAGTGCTAGACCAGCCAAATCAAAGCAGGTATAAATGGAAGGAGGCCAATCAAGAAGAGGTTCAAAATCTAGTCCAGGATATCTGGTTTCCAAACAGCCTAAATAGCAGGGAAGAGGTAGAGCAGTATGCCTTCTATTTACAGCAAAAAATCCTTAGTATTGCTGAGATTACTGTTCCAAAAACAAGAGAAAACTCCAAACCAAGCCAAAAAGCTACTCCCTGGTGGAATCAAGAGATTGCTAGTTTAATTCAGGAAGAGAGAAGCCTTAGGGCAAGAGCTGCCCACCCAGACCTAGTTAAACAAGCTGCCAAAGCCAAGAAAAAGGCCATTAAAGAGTCTAAAAGATTCCAATTTAGACAACTTACCCATAGGCTTAGAGAAGATAGAGCAGCTTTGTGGAAACTAGCAAGGTGGGGAAGGCTAAAAAGCCACCTACCTATAGAGCTACCCTTAGTTCCCTCTTTACAGACCAATAATGGAGGTCTAGCTACTATACACCAGCAGAAATCTCAAGAATTTGCAAACCAATTCTTTCCCCAGCTCCCAGAGGCAGATTTAGAAGATATAGAGGAGGATACAAGCTTTCCAGCTGCTTTAGAAGACCTAGAGCCCCCTACAGAGCAAGAGATTGGCCAATTTATAAAGGCAACAGCCTCCTGGAAAGCTCCAGGCCTGGATAATATTCCTAATGGATTTTTAAAAGCCCTAGGACCTTCCCTCTATAAACCAATGCAAATCCTTATAGAGGGATGTTGGAATTGGCAATACTATCCAAAGATTTTTAAGACTGCTAAAACAGTGGTTTTAAGAAAGCCTGGAAGGCCAGACTACTCTATTGCCAAAGCATGGAGACCTGTAGCACTTCTAAACACTCTGGGAAAGGTTATAGAAGGGGTTACAGCTAGAAGACTCCAGGATATAGCTGAGAAATATAGCCTTCTTCCTGCCACCCAATTTGGAGCTAGAAAGGGCTTTAACCACCTGCTTTAGATTTACTACTAGGTGCAATTAGGACTATATGGCAGGGAAACCCACTAGAGAGGGGTATAGCCTCTATTCTTTCTTTGGACATGACTGGAGCCTTTGACCATGTTATTCCAGAAAGGCTAGTCTATATTCTAAAGAAAAAGGGTATTCCAGAGTCTCTAGTAGGCTGGGTTAGAAGCTTTATGCAGGATAGAGCCTCTATTCTTTGGTTTGAAAACAAAGCTTCCAAAACCTTTAATATCTATGCTGGAACTCCTCAGGGGTCTTGTATATCTGCAATTCTATTTCTCTTCTATAATGCTGAATTGGTGGACCTATGCAATCCAGAGCACCAGAAAGTATTGAGTATAGGCTTTAGTGATGATATAAACATTATAGCCTATGGAAAGTCTACTAACAGACTACTAGAGCCTTAAATAGGGTCCATGGAAGGTGTATTGCCTGGGCAAAGAGACATGGAGCTAGGTTTGCCCCTGAAAAGTACTCTCTAATGCATTTTTCAAGAAATACTAGGAGGTTTAACCTTGGGAAACCACTAGTTTTGGAAGGAACCAATATAACTATTCAACCACAAGAGTCTTAGAATTCTGGGTCTATTTCTAGATTCTAGGTTAAATTGGTCACAGCATTATAAAGCAATAGAGAGGAAACTAGCCACCCAAACCAATGCATTGGCTAGGTTAACTGGCTCTACCTGGGGTATTCCATTGGAGGAAGGTAGACTACTATATAAAACAGTGGTTCTACCAGCAATTACCTATGCCTCTATAGCCTGGCATACACCTACCCTAGATGGAAATTCCAAAGGATTGGCTAAAAAGCTAGAAACCTTCCAAAACAATGCTCTAAGGATAGTTAGTGGAGGTTTTAGAGCTACTCCAATCCATGCATTGGAAACAGGCACTGGAATTGCCCCCCTAAACCTAGTTTTGGATGCCCAGGTTGCTCTATATAGAAGGAAAACAGCAGGCACAAAGATTGAAAACCTTATTAAAGAGAAATGCCTTAAAATTCAGACAAAGCTTCAAGAACCAAGAAACTACCAAGACTGGAACCAGCTTAATAAAAAGATTAGGCATCCAGAAGATACTATAGAGAATTGGTGGAATTCTTGGTTAGGCAAAGGTTTAAACCAGAGCAATAAGTCCTCTAGTAAGGCACAGGCTAGAGAGGCAATACTAGCTCTCTGGAGAAAGAAATGGAGTGGAATTACTAGGGAACTAGACCTTAGAATTAACTACTACCACCTAACTCCAGATTCTAGACCTCTAAATCTATATAGAGGTCTCCAGAAGGCTCAATGCTCTCTAGCTATACAACTTAGAACTAGAAAGATTGGTTTAGCTGCTTTTCTCTTTAAACAAGGAGTTCCTGGCTATAATAGCCCTCTATGCTCTTGTGGAAGAGGTCAAGAGACTCCAGTACATATTACTATATACTGTGAGAAATATACCCTAGAAAGGGAGGCCTTAAAGGCTCAAACAGGCTCTATAGACTTTAAAAGGCTCTTGGGAAGTGCAAAGGGAATTAACCACCTAACTAGGTGGTGGCTCCAACAGAGAATCCTGCCACAGTTCTATTTAGCAAATTCTTTGTTCTATAGAATATAGAAGGTAGCCTGCTTGCTTGTATTACTTTTACTCTATTTTATTTTTCTATTTCTCTATTTCTTTTATTTTCTATTTTATTATTCTCTATATTTGTACTACACCTCTCTTTTCTTCTCTTTGTATAGCCAAAATAAGCAATAGTTTTCTTTTATTGTATGCTAAAAAGCCCTGTACTATCTACTCTCTTTATTGGTTTTGTTTTGTTTATTTTGTATAACTTTTTGTATCTCTTTTTGTTATTTGGCTTTTGTTGCTCTATTTGTCTTGAAGAACTGTCATTTCCTGACTGCACAGGAATACTGGGTAGGCTTGATGTTGAGAAGGCAGGCTCAATAAAGCATGTATATACTAGTCTAGCAGTTCCCAATGGCCCTTAAGGCTCAGGGTGTATCAATTTATTATTATTATTATTATAGGTTCTATATATATAGAGAATTTATTAAGAAAGAAAAGAAAATTAAAAAAAGGGGTTTTTATAAAGCTTTATTATTAATCTAGAAAAAGGTTTGTCTGTGCCAATATACTAGTTCTGCTAACAAAGCTTTGTAGTGCCAAGTCTGGTGTTATAGAATTTATTATAAAAGTATAGCTTAAATAGGCAATAGAGTCTATCCCCTAATATTTATAGTCCTGAAAATAGACATTGCCATTGTTATCCAAGAAGCACTCCAACATTAATATATATACTTTAAGTTTAGAGGGAAAATAGTGCAGGCTATTCTAAATTACTTTTTTAATAGCTGCTAGGTATCTATTATTTTTCTTTACTTTATTCTATAGACAACTAATCTCTGTTTGTTTATTATTGCTGGGTTCTACTAAGGCTAGTAGAGTAGAGCTTCTTCCATTAAGTCCTGTATCTATATTATTGTTGTCTATAGTATTAAGGTATATAATTCTAACTATCTTTAAAGGGCCTATACTATCCTAGTTTTTAAAGTACTTGGGGTTTAATAATATTGTATTTTAATAAATATACCTTTTGTTGGTGCCCTCTGGTATATCTTGCTTGCAATATAATAATGTATTGGATACTGGTCCTTCCTTGCCTAGTTAGTATAAAATTATAAAGTTATAGTAACTTAATTCCTTAGACTACTATACTTGTCTTTTATTTAACTAATAGTTTATTGTAAAGTAGGTAAGGTTCTTGTAATCTATAATAACTCTAAAGTTCTAGACTAATTGTAACTCTAAGCTCTATTGTTTAATATACTTAAGGATAGCCAATAGTTTTTTATTATAGATTTTATAATTATATTCTGCTGGTGTATTTTATTAGGAGAAGAAGGCACAGGGGTATAGAATACTATTCTTATTATATTGGTTTAGAGTACTGCCTACTATATATCTAGAGAAGTTAGCTTCTAAAATAGTTTTGTTTTTAGAGTTAAACTATATAAGTACTAGGGCTACAATAAATATCTACTTAAGCTTTTTAAAGGCCTCTACTAAGTTAGTAGACTATTTAAATATTACTTCCTTCTTGGTTAGCTCTATTAAGGGGTAAATAACCTTTAAGAAGTCTTTAATAAATTATTAGTAGAAGTTTATAAACTCTATAAAGGTATAGACTTCTTTAATTATTATTGGGGCTTACTATTTTAGTATTGCCTTTACCTTCTTAGGGTCTATTTATACTCCCTTGCTAGTTTTAATAATAAAGCTAAGGTATTTTATTAATTGTGTTTTAAATTTATATTTATTAATATTAACTTATAGCCTAGCTATTTATAACTATTTAAGGACCTTTATAATATATTGCTAGTGTTTCTTTAGTAACCCTAAGGAGAAGACTAAGATATTATTAATATAGATAGATATAAATTTATTAATATAGTTCTATAGTACCTAGTTAATATATTTCTAGAATATACTAGGGGTGTTTACTAAACTAAAAGATATTACAAGCTATTTAAATAGGCTATATTATATTCTAAAGGCTGTCTTTTACTTATTGCTATTAGTAATCTATACTTTATAAAATATATAGATAATATCTAGTTTTATAAACTAGTATACCTTGTCTATTCTTTCTAATATTTTATTAATTAATAGCAGTAGGTAATGGTCTTTCTTTATAAGGGTGTTAAGAGCACAGTAGTCTATATAGAAATATAATTTACTACTAGGTTTTTTAGTAAATAAAATAGATACTGCTGCTAGGGAGTTACTAATATAGATAAAGCCTTTATTAAGGTAATCTATTAAGGTTTTCTAAAGTACTAGTAATTTATTGTAAAATATCTAATAAAGTAGTCCCTAAGAAAGTTCTAGGTCTTTACCCTCTATATTATAGTTTAGCTTAATCTTATAGTTAATGCTAGGTTAGTATAGCAATAGTTAGTTAGCTACTTAATAATTAAAGATATCTAGATATCTATAGTAAACTTTAGAGACTTTATCTCTTAGGTTAGTATACTTTTTAATATATAAGGCCTTTTTAATATCTACTAAACTAGCAGTAAAGACTTGGATTCCCTGTTCCTTGTTTTTCCAGTATCTAATATATAGTTTAAAGGCTACTGCTAAGATCTCTTGGTTAACTAAACTATTATAGATAGACTAGACTTAAATATTTATCTCTCTATAAACTAAGGTAGGCCCTTTTAGGTTAACCTACTAACTATTTTATTCTATATATAGAGTCCCCAGGAGGATATCTTAGTCTTTTATACTGTATACTTTGTAGGCCTATATTGTGTCTTGGAGGCCTTTAATATTAATATTAAGTTTAATAACTACTAATATTGTTTCTGGTGTACAATCTTACTATATATATAGAGAATAAGGATCTACTTTAATGCATTAAAGGTTATATTTTTAGATATAATAGAAGTCTATAATTACTATAGTATTATAACTAGAATTAGAATAGGCTTTTCTATTTACTCTTTAATCTATATAACAATCTACTATAAATAGGGGGGTAACTAAACACACGCCGGAATCCAAACCCAGTTAATTCTTGGAATTTTACATTAAAAATAGGTTCAATCGAAAGCCTGTCTCTTACAGAGGCTACTGTCCAAATTTTAGGCCAATCGGCCCTGTATTGGGGGTGCTGTTAATGAAAAGGTGATTTCACCAATCCATCAACAGAAGAAGGATATTTCCCTTTACTACACCCCTAATACTAGTCCAAATCTCTTGGAAATTGGATACCGCGTACGCCTATATTAGCCGAACAACATATCTGAATTTCAGAACCGTGCAACCGATATTGCCTTCCCAAACCACGAGCGAAAAATTTTCACCCCAAACCAGTAATTCTGGTGTTCCCAGCCATTCACGCCAAGTACCTTTTCTGCACCACACACCACAAACACCACGCAAACTGCAGGAGCAGTACCCCCCTTTTATTGCTCCAGCAACTAACCCTTCTACCAACCTCTCTATCAATCTTTTCTACTTTCCTTACTATACCCAAAAGGCTTTACTACAGTTTGTATTGGCCTTAGTCCTGTTCCCGCGATTACAGGCTTAAACAAGACTGCTTAGTTTAATAGTTCTCTGCAAAAACTATTACCCAGTTTGGCTGTTTTGGGTCTATAAAATAGAATGTGCCACCTTTTACTAGTTTTAACTTACTAAAACTAGTCTAGTTCTACTAGTGGACCTGGTTTAGCCCAGTATTAGTTAAGAACTAGCTTTATTCCTTAGGGAGACCTTTTTCTTTGTTTAGTCCTTTCTTGCTGGCTTTAGTTCTAGAACTTTAGCTAGATTAAGGTTTTTCTCTGCTTTTCTAGACCAAAAACAGAGGTGTTAGCACTGCCCCTTTTCCTTTAACTACTATTTTACTTTTACTAGTTATACACCTATTTCTATCTCTACTAGTGCCTCGGTGGTATAGCCACTGGTACAGTAGCTTTAGATTTAGATATTTCTAGTTGGTTTTTAAAGTTTTCCCTCCAAAGAAGCTTCTGGGATTGGTAATTCCCCTCTAAAATAAATTACTGCTAGAATAGCTTTTAAAGCTTAATTCTAGAAATATTTTTCCCCCCTTTTTGTATACACCACCCACCCTCCCTTTTGTAAAGTTTTCTACCTTTTGCTTAAAAAGGTATTTAGTTTACTAGTTCTCTCTAAAAACTAGTGAAGTGTGGTAAGCTTGCAAGGCAATTCACCTTAGTTTACTACTTCTAAGTAAAAAGTTAGTACCACTGCAGCCAGAATCCTTTCCCTAGCTAGTAAACCTAGTATTTCTAGCTAAAATGCCTACTCCATTGAACACAGGCAGCTTCCAAAGCTTAGGGGAGAGTCCCCAGAGAATTGGAGCAAAGCCAGTGAACCCAAAAGCTGGAAATTTAGCTTAGAAAAGAAAGAACCTTAGTTAAGCTATTATAACTATGCAAGAAGGAATTGACTTAGTTCTTCAAGATCTAGGCCCCAACCACAATGGGGTTACCAAGCTTCAAGCAGGACTAGGCCAATTTGGCCTGGAGGCTCTAAAAACAATATTAGAGCAACCTCCACCCCCCCAGCCTCCAATCTCTACCCCCCAGAGCCTCCCTAGCTATGCTAGTATAGCAAAAACTGGAATCCCTCCAAAGGAGAAGCTTCCAACCCCCCAGCAGCTTAGAGAGCTAAAGATTAGAAGCCTAGCCCTAGCTGAACTTCTAGCTACTATTCTATATACTATAGCCCTTGCAAAGATCAATAAAACTACCAAAAAGCATGGAATTGGACTTTTCTTAGGAGCTAGAAGACTAGCTAGCTCTAAGATTATTCTAGTGGCTAAGAATGCAGCTACCAAGGATAGAGCTAAAGCAAACAAGGTATGGCTTAATGCCTTTGGCAAGCAAGAGGAAAACAAGGTCTATACTAGAAGGTATACAGTTCTAGTGTATGGGGTATGCAAAGAGGCCTTTAAACAGAACCAGCAAGAAATTGGAAAAGCCAATATTCTAAAGTATAACCCTAATCTTAAAGGGTTTCTTAGGATTTAGCAATTCCACTGGAGAAGAGCTACTCTAAAGAATACTAAGAAGTCTGGCTCTATGCTTCTAGATCTCCAAACCCCTGAGCAAGCTAACTACCTAATTAACAATGGGCTAGTTATTGAGAATAAGCTTAAAACTGTAGAGCTATTTGACTCTACATGCCTAGTTTCTAGGTGCTATCACTGCCAGGGGTATGGCCACCAAGCTAGGTACTGTACTAAAGCCCCTAAATGTGGCTTCTGCTCCAAAGGAGACTATAGATTTAAGCATTGCCCCCTAAAGGGAGACCTCTCAAGAGCTAGGTGCTCTAATTGCCAAGGAAAACACACCTCTGGAGATATGCAATGCCCTAAACATAAGGTTGAAACAGAGAGAATAGCTTTAGCTAAAGAGAATAAGCCTAAATTCTTTGCTAGCAGGCAGGAAAACAAGCTCCCAATTCAATTAGGGGAACCAACACCTTTTGAAGTATCCTAGCTCCAATCTAGTAGCAAAAGGACTAGGTTAGAACCTTCCACCCAGGCTACTAGAAAGAGAGGAAGGCCTTTAGGTCTAGAGATTGCCCAGAGAACTGCTGCAAATTCCTATTTAAGAATAGAGACACTATTTTAGGCTGAATTCCAGAATTAGGCTGAATTAGCAAGTGAAATGGATACCACAGAGGAGAATCCAGAGGCAAGCCAGAATCCCTCCAATTCTTAATGAAGGTGGCTCAATATAACACTCACCTAAGAGATAACATTATGCATGGAATAGTAGAAGATCTACAGTTCTCTAGCTTCTACTTTATAGCTATACAGGAACCTTGGAAGAGTACTAGACTATTTCAAACTATAGGAAGGTCTAGTACTCAGTGGCTACCTCTATATCTAGATAAATTCTATATAAATGCCTGCTTCTTGTTAAATACCTCTCTATGCAAACCTGGAACCTGGTCAATAGATTTTCCATGTCCAAATATTGCAATTCTTACAATTTTGGAAGAAGGGAAAGAGATTAAAGTTATAAATATATACTTACTACCCCCAGAGTCCTATAGAACTATAGATAGGCTCTCCCCTATCTATAAGCTTTAAGAATTAGAACTAAATACAAGCTCTAATATTCTGCTGGGAGACTTTAATCTTTACCATTCTCTTTGGAATGCTATGGAATCCACTGAAACCCATGAAATGGCAAAAGATCTATTGGAAATTACAGCTAGTTTAGGCCTGGAGCTGCTTACCCCCTCTAAAATGCCTACATGGATCAGGCATCCTTCTAAAACAACTATTGATCTATCCTTTGGCTCTATAGATATAGCAGATAAGCTTATCTCTATATCTACCCCTGGGAATCTTTAGCATGGATCTGACCACATGCTTATAGCATTGGATTTTGACCTAGAAACAGTGCTAGACCAGCCAAATTAAAGCAGGTGTAAATGGAAGGAGGCCAACCAAGAAAAGGTTCAAAATCTAGCCCAGGATATCTGGTTTCCAAATAGCTTAAATAGCAGGGAAGAGGTAGAGCAGTATGCCTTCTATTTACAGCAAAAAATCCTTAGTATTGCTAAGATTACTGTTCCAAAAACAAGAGAAAACTCCAAACCAAGCCAAAAAGCTACTCCCTGGTGGAATCAAGAGATTGCTAGTTTAATTCAGGAAGAGAGAAGCCTTAGGGCAAGGGCTGCCTACCCAGACCTAGTTAAACAAGCTGCCAAAGCCAAGAAAAAGGCCATTAAAGAGTCTAAAAGATTCCAATTTAGACAATTTACCCACAGGCTTAGAGAAGATAGAGCAGTTTTGTGGAAACTAGCAAGGTAGGGAAGACTAAGGAGCTACTTACCTATAGAGCTACCCTTAGTTCCCTCTTTAAAGACTAGCAATGGAGAGATAGCTACTACACACCAGCAGAAATCTTAGGAATTTGCAAACCAATTCTTCCCCCAACTTCCAGAGGCAGATTTAGAAGATATAGAGGAGGATATAAGCTTTCCAGCTGCTTTAGAGAACCTAGAGCCCCCTACAGAAAAAGAGATTGGCCAATTTATAAAGGCAACAGCCTTTTGGAAAGCCCCTGGCCTAGATAGTATTCCTAATGGATTTTTAAAAGCCTTAGGACCTTCCCTCTATAAACCAATGCAAATCCTTATAGAGGGATGCTGGAATTGGCAGTACTATCCAAAGATTTTTAAAACTGCTAAAACAGTGGTTTTAAGAAAACCTGGGAGGCCAGACTACTCTATAGCTAAGGCATGGAGGCCTGTAGCACTTCTAAATACCCTGGGAAAGGTTATAGAAGGAGTTACAGCTAGGAGGCTCTAGAATATAGCTAAGAAATATAGTCTTCTTCCTGCTACCCAATTTGGAGCTAGAAAAGGGCATTTAACCACCCATGCTTTGGACCTACTACTGGGTGCAATTAGAACTGTATAGCAGGGAAACCCATTGGAGAGAGGTATAGCCTCTATTCTTTCTTTGGACATAACTGGAGCCTTTGACTATGTTATTCCAGACAGGCTAGTCTATATTCTAAAGAAAAAGGGTATTCCAGAGTCTCTAGTAGGTTAGGTTAGAAGCTTTATACAGGATAGAGCCTCTATTCTTTGGTTTAAAAATAAGGCTTCTAAAACCTTTAATATCTATGCTGGAACTCCTCAGGGGTCTTGTATATCTGCAATTCTATTTCTCTTCTATAATGCTGAATTGGTGGATCTATGCAATCCAGAGCACCAGAAGGTATTAAGTATAGGCTTTAGTAATAATATAAACATTATAGCCTATGGAAAGTCCACTGAGCAGACTACTAGGGCCCTAAATAGAGTCCATAGAAGGTGTATTGCCTGGGCAAAGAGGCATAGGGCTAGGTTTGCCCCTAAGAAGTACTCTCTAATGCATTTTTCAAGAAATACTAGAAGGTTTAACCTTGGAAAACCACTAGTTTTGGAGGGAACCAATATAACCATTCAACCACAAGAGAGTCTTAGAATTCTGGGTCTATTTCTAGATTCTAGGTTAAATTGGTCACAGCATTACAAAGCAATAGAGAGGAAATTAGCCACCCAAACCAATGCATTGGCTAGGTTAACTGGCTCTACCTGGGGTATTCCATTGGAGGAAGGTAGACTACTATATAAAACAGTGGTTCTACCAGCAATTACCTATGCCTCTATAGCCTGGCATACACCTACTCTGGATGGAAATTCCAAAGGATTGGCTAAGAAGCTAGAGACCTTCCAAAATAATGCTCTAAGGATAGTTAGTGGAGGTTTTAGGGCTACTCCAATCCATGCATTGGAAACAGGCACTGGAATTGCCCCCCTAAACCTAGTTTTGGATGCCCAGGTTGCTCTATATAGAAGGAAAACAGCAAGCTCTAGGATTGAAAACCTTATTAAAGAGAAATGCCTTAGAATTCAGACAAAGCTTCAAGAACCAAGGAACCACCAATGCTGGAACCAGCTTAATAAAAAGATTAGGCATCCAGAGGAAACTTTAGAGAATTGGTGGAATCTCTGGCTAAGGAATGGATTAAGGCAAGAGAATAGGTCCTCTAGCAAATCTCAGGCTAAAGAGGCAATACTAGCTTTCTGGAGAAAGAGATAGAGTGGAGTTACTAGGGAACTAGACCTTAGAATTAACCACTACCACCTAACTCCAGATTCTAGACCTCTAAACCTTTATAGAGGTCTCCAAAAAGCTCAGTGCTCTCTAGCTATACAGCTTAGAACTAGAAAGATTGGTCTAGCTGCTTTTCTCTATAAACAAGGGATTCCTGGCTATAATAGCCCTCTATGCTCTTGTGGAAGAGGTCAAGAAACTCCAGTCCATGTTACTATATACTGTGAGAAGTATACCCTAGAAAGGGAGGCCTTAAAGGCTCAATCAGGCTCTATTGACTTTAAAAGGCTCTTGGGAAGTGCAAAGGGAATTAACCACCTAACTAGGTGGTGGCTCCAACAGAGAATCCTGCCACAGTTCTATTTAGCAAATTCTTTGTTCTATAGGATATAGAAGGCAGCCTGCTTGCTTGTATTGCTGTTATTCTCCTTATTGTACTATTTTCTTCTACTTTTACTTTATTCTTTCTATTTCTCTATCTCTCTCTCTCCTTTTCTATGTTATTCTATATATTTCTACTATACCTCTCTTTTCTTTTCTTTGTATAGCTAAAATAGGCAATAGTTTTTCTTTATTATATACTAAAAGCCCTGTACTATCTACTCTCTTTATTGGTTTTTCCTTTATTTTGTTTGTTTTGTATAACCTTTGTGTTCTTGCAAGTTATTTTGTTTATTGTTGCTCTATTTGTTTTGTTTTGAAGAACTGTCAATTCCTAACTGCACAGGAATACTGGGTAGGCTTGATGCTGAGAAAGTAGGCTCAATAAAGCATGTATATACTAGTCTAGCAGCTCCCAATGGCCCTTAAGGCTCAGGGTGTATTAATTTATTATTATTATACGGGGGTAACTATATTTTTTTTAAACTTATTAAACTCCTTCTAAAGCTTTCCTTTTTATTGTAGCTTTAGTAGATACTTTTCTACTAGAGCTTCTCTTTTTTCTCTTTATCTACCTTTTTAGGTTTGTCTTCCAGCCACTATTTAATGTTAGTCTAATTTACTATAGATATAGAATAAAAAGGCAGTAGAAAAAAATATTCTTAAATTCTATATATAGTATCTATATAATAAAGATAGAGTCTTAGTTATTTTTAGTATTTAATTTTATTAGTTCTAACCTATTTAGCTTACTGGTTAGACTAGTTTGGTGTTAGTTGCCAGTCCATTAGTTTGCTGCCCTGGGGAGCAGGTATTGGAATTTAGACTGGTGGAAGTATATAAGGAGGTATAGAGCCTTAAAGATAGTTTCTATTTTACTAATAGTTACTATTCTACTAACAGTAAACTTCTGGTTATTAATAGTAACTAATAAGTTAGTTCTAGATTTTATAAAGCTAACTATAGTATTTTTGGTAAGTAGGTTTTTTATTAACTATAATTATTTAATCTACTAAATCTAGGTTTACTACAGTACAAAGGTAGTTTTTCTTAATACTATTAGGCTATTTATAGGCACCTGCTTTAAGGAGTACTCTATTAAATTTAGCCAGGAAAGTATTAAACTTTCTATTATATTATTTTATAGTGGTAACCTTTTGTTGTACCTTGTTAGTAGCTTTAGGGTCTCTAAATATAGTATCTATTTACTTAAAAAACTTATCCTTGGTAAATATTGTTATATTATTCTAGTAGATACTAAACCAGGGTTATATTATTAAGGTAGCTTTATTCTAGAGGCAGTTAAAGCTATAAGTAACTTAATTATAATTACTACTAATTAGGTAACTATTAACTCTAAACTTACCCTTTAGTACTATATAGAATACTTAGTATAGGGTTTAGTTTTTATTACTATAAGGGTATACCTTGCCCAATACTTGTTTACTATAGTTTAAGAGAGAGGTTAAAGCTTTAGGGGTCTAGTTTACTTATTAATAAAGGTTCTCTAGCTTATTATAAAGTAGCCTCTTTTATATATACTATTATTCTATAACTTATTAAATTTACTCCTTCTAAGCCTTTTTTTATTGTTATACCTAAAGGTATATTGTCTATATTAATTCCAGTATTAATGCTTTATATTCTTGTGTACTTATTATTATATTAATTGCCCATTGGGATATTTACTGTGGCAGGGCTATACTATTGTTTTATTGGAAGGTCTATTTAGCTACTTATCTATTGTTGTTTCTATCTATTTTGTATTCTATTAAGTACCTTTATTATATATAAAAAGGGCTTTGTTTTGTATTATTTTATTACTTAATATATTATTTTTATATACCTAAAAAAATCTAGAATCTAGAACTTCTAATATATTATTATTGCCTGCCAGCTACTAATGTAGGTATAGGGACTGGGTTAATACTTGTCTAAGCTATTAAATTATTATTAACCAATTAAACTATAGATTTAAAGGCTCTATTTACCTAACTAATTATAAATAAATTCTAATGTAAGGATTCTAAATTAGGCAGGCTAACTAGGTTCTATATATATAGAGAATTTATTAAGGAAGAAAAGAAAATTAAAAAAAGGGGTTTTTATAAGGCTTTATTATTAATCTAGAAGAAGGTTTATCTATACCAATATACTAGTTCTACTAACAAAGCTTTGTAGCTCCAAGTCCAGTGTTATAGAATTTGTTATAAGAGTATAGCTTAAATAGACAATGGAGTCTATCCCCTAACACTAACCCTTTAAGCTAAACTATAGTAGAAAAGGTATATAGAATACTTATATAATAGTTTACTAATCTTAAAAAAGGATTAGGGCCAGAAATTAAATTATAATATATAGTAAAAAGTTTAGACTATATTCTATACTTAGTAACCTCTTAATATTTATAATTAGGCTAAATTTCTATAAACTATAGAAGTATAGTACAACAGTAAGATTTTACTAAACTTTATACTCTATATAGTAAAAGTAGATAAAAAATTTTTATATCTCTATAGTTATATAGTAGTAGTAGATTAATACACCCAGAGTCTCTTAGTAAGACTATTGGAAACTTCTTGCCTATATATATTAAGCCTTATTTATTAAGCCTATATATTATTAAGTATACCCTACTTTCTTGACTAATTTTTCCCTGCAAAGCATGTTTCCAAAGTCTCCACTAGCTAGAATATATTAGGCCTCCTGCTGGCTTTAATATATATATATAATAGGCTGGATGTTAGGCTCCCTAATAACTTAATATAACCCTTCTAACTAGTTTCTGCTTAGGTACAATTTAGCTAGTATACTTGGCTGTTATTACTAATAAACCTTCCTTCTAGAGGTGCCCAGTCTCTATTAGGTTAGGAATATTAGTAATAGTTAATATACTTATATAGAAAAAATAGTGGTATAGCTTATTAATTCCCTCTGGACTAATTTACTGTGCCTTCAGCAGGACTTAAACCTGCACCCCTGCCAGCCCAAGCAAGGTGCCCAGACAGTAGACCACTAGACTACTGCCCTAAAGGCACCTCTATAGTTATATAGTATATTACTTTAATTAATATTAAAATATTTAGTATTTTTCTTTATCTATATAATAGATATAATTTTATATATATAACTATTTTTTGCTAGGCTATACTTTTTTTATTTATTTTAAAGTTTATCTATTTTTTTATATATTTTAGAAATTATCTATATACAATCTTTCTTTAATTTATTTATTCAAGAAACTAAACCTTAAATTATATTTCTTCTATAGCTATATATTAATACATTAGATATATTTATATTAATATATTAAAAGAATATTAAATCTTCTAGGGCTATTTTCTTAGTATAATATAGATAACTAATTAAATAGTAGTAGTAGTAGATTGATATACCTAGAGTCTTTTAGTAAGACTATTGGGAACTTCTTGCCTATATACATTAAGCCTTATTTATTAAGCCTATATATTATTAAGTATACTCTACTTTTTTAACTAATTTTTCCTTGCAAAGTATGTTTCCAAAGTCTCTACTAGCTAGAATATATTAGGCCTCCTGCTGGCTTTAATGTATATATATAATAGGCTGGATATTAGGCTCCCTAATAACTTAATATAACCCTTCTAACTAGTTTCTGCTTAGGTACAATTTAGTTAGTATACTTAGCTATTATTACTAATAAACCTTCCTTCTAGAGGTACCCAGTCTCTATTAGGTTAGAAATATTAGTAATAGTTAATATACTTATATAGAAGAAATAGTGGTATAGCTTATTAATTTCCTCTGGACTAATTTACTGTGCCTTTAGCAGGACTTAAACCTGCACCCCTGCCAGCCCAAGCAAGGTGCCTGGACAGTAGACCACTAGACTACCGCCCTGAAGGCTAATTAAATAGTATTTATAGTTAGAGTATAGAAGAATATAAGTAAGCTAGTACCCTGGGTTCTAATATATTAACTACTAAATATTTAAAAAGTATATAGTTACTTAAGAGATATTTAAAAAAAAAACACCGGAATCCAAACTTAGTTAATTCTTGGAATTTTACATTAAAAATAGGTTTAATTGAAAGCCTGTCTCTTACAGAGGCTACTATCCAAATTTCAGGCCAATTGGCCCTATATTGGTGGTGCTGTTGATAAAAAGGTGATTTCACCAATCCATTAATAGAAGAGGGGTATTTCCCTTTACTATACTACCAATATTAGTCCAAATCTCCTGGAAATTGGATGCTGCATACACCTATATAAGCCAAACAATATATCTAAATTTCAAAATTATATAACCAATATTACCCTTATAATTTGCAAACAAAAAATTTTTACCTTAAACCAGTACTTCTAGTGTTCCCAGCCATTTATGCCAAGTACCTTTTCTGCACTATACACTACAAACACTATACAAACTGCAGGAGTGGTACCCCCCTTTTATTACTCCAGTAACTAACTTCCTCTACTAATTTCTATAACTAACCTTCTACTTTCCTTGCTATACCCAAAAGGCTTTATTACAGTTTATATTGGCCTTAGTTCTGTTTCTGTAATTACAGGCTTAAACAAGACTGCTTAGTTTAATAGTTCTCTGTAAAAACTATTACCTAGTTTAGCTATTTTAGGTCTATAAAATAGAATATACTACCTTTTACTAGTTTTAACTTACTAAAACTAGTCTAGTTCTACTAGTAGACCTGGTTTAGCCTAGTATTAGTTAAAAACTAGCTTTATTTTTTAGGGAGACCTTTTTCTTTGTTTAGTTCTTTCTTGCTGGCTTTAGTTCTAGAACTTTAACTAGATTAAAGTTTTTTTCTACTTTTCTAGACTAAAAATAGAGGTATTAGCACTACCTCTTTTTCTTTAACTACTATTTTACTTTTACTAGTTATACACCTATTTCTATCTCTACTAGTGCCTTGGTGGTATAGCCACTGGTACAGTAGCTTTAGATTTAGATATTTCTAGTTAGTTTTTAAAGTTTCCCCTCTAAAGAAGCTTCTAGAATTAGTAATTCCCCTCTAAAATAAATTACTGCTAGAATAGCTTTTAGAGCTTAATTCTAGAAATTTTTTTCCCTCTTTTATATATACTACCTCTTCTTTCTTTTGTAAAGTTTTCTATCTTTTACTTAAAAAGGTATTTAGTTTACTAGTTCTCTCTAAAAACTAGTAAAGTATAGTAAGCTTGCAAGGTAATTTACCTTAGTTTACTACTTCTAAGCAAAAAGATAGTATAAACAGCCAGAATCCTTTCTCTAGCTAGTAAACCTAGTACTTCTAGCTAAAATACCTACTCTATTAAACACAGGCAGCTTCCAAAGCTTAGGGGAGAGTCCCTAGAGAATTAGAGCAAAGCCAGTAAACCTAAAAGCTAGAAATTTAGCTTAGAAAAGAAAGAACCTTAGTTAAGCTATTATAACTATACAAGAAGGAATTAATTTAGTTCTTTAAGATCTAGGCCCCAACTATAATGGGGTTACCAAGCTTTAAGCAGGATTAGACCAATTTGGCCTAGAGGCTCTAAAAACAATATTAGAGCAACCTCCACCCCCCTAATTACCCCAATCTCCAATCCCTACCCCCCAGAGCCTCCCTAGCTATACCAGTATAGCAAAAACTGGAATCCCTCTAAAGGAGAAGCTTCTAACCCCCCAGTAGCTTAGAGAGCTAAAGATTAGAAGCCTAGCTCTAGCTAAACTTCTAGCTACTATACTATATACAATAGCCCTGGCAAAGATCAATAAAACTACTAAAAAGTATAGAATTAAACTCTTCTTAGGGGCTAGAAGACTAGCTAGCTCTAAGATTATTCTAGTGGCTAAAAATATAGCTACTAAAGATAGGGCTAAAACAAATAAAGTATAGCTTAATAGCTTTAGTAAGTAAGAAGAAAACAAGGTCTATACTAGAAGGTATACTATTCTAGAGTATAGAGTATACAAAGAAGCCTTTAAACAGGACTAACAAAAGATTAAAAAGGCCAATATTCTAAAGTATAACCCTAATTTTAAAGGGTTTCTTAGAATTCAGTAATTCCACTGGAGAAGAGCTACTCTAAAGAATACTAAGAAGTCTAGCTCTATACTTCTAGATCTCTAAACCCCTAAGTAAGCTAACTACCTAATTAACAATAGGCTAGTTATTAAGAATAAGCTTAAAACTATAAAGCTATTTAACTCTATATACCTAGTTTCTAGGTACTATTACTGCCAGGGGTACAGCCACCAAGCTAGGTACTGTACTAAAGCCCCTAAATATAGTTTCTGCTCCAAAGGAGACTATAGATTTAAGCATTGCCCCCTAAAGGGGGACCTCTCTAGAGCTAGGTGCTCTAATTACCAAGGAAAGCACACCTCTGGAGATATACAATACCCTAAATATAAGGTTAAAACAGAGAGAATAGCTTTAGCTAAAGAGAATAAGCCTAAATTCTTTACTAGTAGGCAGGAAAACAAGCTTCCAATTTAATTAGGGGAACCAACACCCTTTAAAGTATCCTAGTTCTAACCTAGTAAAAGAACTAGGTTAGAACCCTCTAGTATCCAAGCTACTAAAAAGAGAGAAAGACCTTTAGGCCTAGAAATAGCCTAGAGAACTACTATAAATTTCTATTTAAGAATAGAGACACTATTTCAGGCTAAATTTTAGAACTAGGCTAAATTAGCAGGTAAAATAGATACTACAGAGGAAAATTTAGAGGTAAGCCAGAATCCCTTAAGCTCTAATTCTTAATAAGGGTAGCTTAATATAACACCCACCTAAGCAAGGATATTATACTTGGAATAATAAAGGATCTATAGCTATTTAGCTTCTACTTTATAGCTATTTAAGAACCTTGGAAGGATACTAGGCTATTTTAGACAATAGAAAGGTCTAGTACCCAGTGGTTACCTCTATATCTAGATAAATTCTATACAAATGCCTGCTTCCTGCTAAATACCTCTCTATATAAGCCTGGAACCTAGTTTGTAGATTTTCTATGTCCAAATATTGCAATTCTTACAATTTTGGAAGAAGGGAAGGAGATTAAAGTTATAAATATATACTTACCACCCCTAGAGTTCTATAGAACTATAGATAGGCTCTCCCCTACCTATAAGCTTTAAGAATTAGAGCTAAGCACTAGTTCTAATATTCTACTGGGAGACTTTAATCTTTACCATTCTCTTTGGAATGCCTTGGAATCCACTGAAACCTATAAAATAGCAAAGGATTTATTGGAAATTATAGCTAGTCTAGGCCTGGAGCTACTTACCCCCTCTAAAATGCCTACATAGATTAGACACCCTTCTAAAACAACAATTAATCTCTCTTTTGGCTCTATAGATATAGTAAACAAGCTTATTTCTATATCTACCCCTAAGAATCTTTAATATAGATCTAACTATATACTTATAGCATTGGATTTTAACCTAGAAACAGTGCTAGACCAACTAAATTAAAGCAGGTATAAATGGAAAGATACTAATTAAGAAGAAGTCTAAAACCTGGCCTAAGACCTCTAGTTTCTAAATAGCCTAAATAGCAAGGAAGAGGTAGAGCAGTATACCTTCTATTTATAGCAAAAAATCCTTAGTATTGCTAAGATTACTGTTCTAAAGACTAGAGAATCCAAACCAAGCCAAAAAGCTACTCCCTGGTGGAATCTAGAGATTACTAGTCTAATCCAGGAGGAGAGAAGTCTTAGAGCAAGGGCTGCCTATCCAAACCTAGTTAAACAAGCTGCCAAAGCCAAGAAAAAAGCTATTAAAGAGTCTAAAAGATTTTAATTTAGATAATTTACCTACAGGCTTATAGAAGATAGAGCAGTTTTGTAGAAACTAGTAAGGTAGGGGAGGTTAAAAAGCTATTTACCTATAGAACTACCCTTAGTTCTCTCTCTAAAGACTAGAAATAGAAAATTAGCTACTATACACTAGCAAAAATTTTAGAAATTTGCAAACCAATTCTTTTCTTAGCTTCCAGAAGTAGAGGTTGGAGATATAGAACAAGAAAATAGCTTTCCCCCTACCTTAGAAGGTTTAGAACCTCCTACAGAGAAGAAAATTAGTTAATTTATAAAGGTAATAGCCTCTTGGAAAGCCCCTAGCCTGGATAGTATTTCTAATAGATTTCTAAAAGCCTTAGAACCTTCCCTCTATAAACCAATGTAAATCCTTATAGAGGGATATTGGAATTGGCAATACTATCCAAAGATCTTTAAAACTGCCAAAATAGTAGTTTTAAGGAAGCCTGGAAGGCCAGACTACTCTATTACTAAGGTATAGAGGCCTGTAGTACTTCTAAATACTCTGGAAAAGGTTATAGAAGGGGTTATAGCTAGAAGGCTCTAGAATATAGCTAAGAAATATAGTTTTCTTCCTACTACCTAATTTAGAGCCAGAAAAGGGTATTTAACCACCTATACTTTAGATCTACTACTAAGTGCAATTAGAACAGTATAGCAGGAAAACCTATTAGAGAGAGGTATAGCCTCTATTCTTTCTATAGATATAACTAGAGCCTTTAACTATATTATTCCAGAAAGACTAGTCTATATTCTAAAGAAAAAGGGTATTCTAGAGTCTCTAGTAGACTGGGTTAGAAGTTTTATACAGAATAGAGCCTCTATTCTCTGGTTTAAAAATAAGCCTTCCAAGATATTGAATATCTATACTGGAACTCCCCAAGGATCTTATATATCTATAATTCTATTTCTCTTCTACAATGCTAAATTGGTGGATCTATACAATCCAGAGCACCAGAAAGTATTAAGTATAGGCTTTAGTAATAATATAAATATTATAGCCTATAGAAAGTTTACTAAGTAGAATACTAGAGCCCTAAATAGAGTATATAGAAGGTATATTGCCTGGGCAAAGAGGTATAGAGCTAGGTTTACCCCTAAAAAGTACTCTCTAATGCATTTTTCAAGAAATACTAGAAGGTTTAACCTTAGAAAACCACTAGTCTTAGAGAAAACCAATATAACTATATAACTATAAAAGAGTTTTAGAATTCTGGGTTTATTTCTAGATTCTAGGTTAAATTAATTACAATATTATAAAGCAATAGAGAGGAAACTAGCTACCTTAACCAATGCATTGGCTAGATTAACTGGCTCTACCTGGGGTATTCCATTGGAGGAAGAAAGACTACTATATAAAACAGTAGTTTTACCAGTAATAACCTATGCCTCTATAGCCTGGTATACACCTACCCTGGATAGAAATTCCAAAGGATTAGCTAAAAAGCTAGAAACCTTCCAAAATAATACTCTAAGAATAGTTAGTAGAGGTTTTAGAGCTACTCTAATTTATATATTAGAGACAGGCACTGGAATTGCCCCCCTAAACCTAATATTAGATACCCAGGTTACTCTTTATAGAAGGAAAACAGCAGGCTCTAGAATTAAGAACCTTATTAGAGAGAAATACCTAAGAATCCAGGCAAAGCTTTAAGAACCAAGAAACCACCAAAACTAGAGCCAGCTTAATAAAAAGATTAGGTATCCAGAGAAAACTATAGAGAATTAGTGGAATCTCTAGCTAAAGAATAGATTAAGGCAAGAGAATACAATCTCTAGTAAGTTTTAAGCTAGAGAGGTGATTCTAGCTTTCTGGAGGAAGAAATAAAGTAGAATTACTAGGGAACTAGATTTTAGAATTAACCACTACTATCTAACTCTAGATTCCAAGCCTCTAAACCTTTATAGAGGTCTCTAAAAAGCTCAGTGCTCCCTAGCTATATAGCTTAGAACTAGAAAGATTAGTCTAGCTACTTTTCTCTATAAACAAAGGGTTCCTGGCTATAATAGCCCTCTATACTTCTATAGAAAAGGTCAAGAAACTCTAGTCTATATTACTATATACTATAAGAAGTATACCCTAGAAAGGGAGGCCTTAAAGGCTTAATCAGGCTCTATTAACTTTAAAAGGCTCTTGGGAAGTGCAAAGGGAATTAACCACCTAACTAGGTGGTGGCTTTAATAGAGAATCCTGCCATAGTTCTATTTAGTAAATTCTTTGTTCTATAGAATAGAGAAAGTAGCCTACTTACTTGTATTGCTTTTATTCTTTTTATTGTACTATTTTCTTCTACTTTTACTTTATCTTTTCTATTTCTCTATCTCTCTCTTTTCTATTCTTTTCTATTTTATTCTATATATTTCTACTATACCTCTTTTTTCTTTCTTTGTATAGCCAAAATAGGTAATAGTTTTCCTTTATTGTATACTAAAAGCCCTGTACTATCTACTCTCTTTATTGGTTTTATTTTATTTTGTTTATTTTATATAACCTTTTGTATTCTTGCAAGTTATTTTGTTTATTGTTGCTCTATTTGTTTTGTTTTGAAGAACTGTTAATTCCTAACTGCACAGGAATAATGGGTAGGCTTAATATTAAAAAAGCAGGCTCAATAAAGTATATATATACTAGTCTAGCAGCTCCCAATGGCCCTTAAGGCTCAGGGTGTATTAATTTATCATTATTATTATATTATTATTATTATTAAATAGCTTTCTATTATCTTTCTTATAAAGCTACTAAAAAAACTTATAGATAAAAATAAAGATTATTTTTTTAATATCTTTCTTTACTACTTTTTTAGTAATTATAAATAAAATATAGTAGTAGTAGTAGTAGATTAATACACCTAGAGTCTCTTAGTAAGACCATTGGGAACTTCTTGCCTATGTATATTAAGCCTTATTTATTAAGCCTATATATTATTAAGTATACCCTACTTTCTTAACTAATTTTTCCTTGCAAAGCATGTTTCCAAAGTCTCCACTAGCTAGAATATATTAGGCCTCCTGCTGGCTTCAATGCATGTATAATAGGCTGGATATTAGGCTCCCTAATAACTTAATGTAACCCTTCTAACTAGTTTCTGCTTAGGTACAATTTAGCTAGTATACTTAGCTATTATTACTAATAAACCTTCCTTCTAGAGGTGCCCAGTCTCTATTAGGTTAGGAATATTAGTAATAGTTAATATACTTATATAGAAGAAATAGTAGTATAGCTTATTAATCCCCTCTAGACTAATTTACTGTGCCTTTAGCAGGACTTGAACCTGCACCCCTGCTAGCCCAAGCAAGGTGCCCGGACAGTAGACTACTAGACTACTGCCCTAAAGGCTAAATAAAATATATTTTTCTTTATATCTATTATTATTATTAGATTTCTCTAATTTACTATTATTACTTAGTTATACTATTTTTTAGATAGTAGTAGTATTCTAAAATATTGGTAAAATATATTTAAGCTTAAACAATATTAATAAAGGGCTAATAATATCTAAATAGTTATTTTATAGTTTTAAAGAAAGTTTTTCTTAGGTAAAATTTTTATATATCTACTTTTAGTTTCTAGTATATTTTAATAAAGAGTTAGACAAAAGATTTCTTTTAAATATATAAAAAATAGTAAGCTTAGAGTAGTATAAAGGTAAGGTTAAAATAAAACAAAGAATTTTATTCTACCTAAAAAATAAAGACTCTAAGCTAGAGAAAGAAAAAAAAAAAATAAAGCTAGTAAATTTCTAGAGAATTTATATATACTAAGCCTCTATATCTAGAATAATACTAATCTACTTTAATCTAACTTAGTAATTTTCTTATAGAAGCTTTATTAAAGAACCTTCTACTTTTCTATCTATTAAATACAGCAACAAACCTTAAAGAAGAATAACAAAACTTAAAGAAAGAATAATAAAACTAGGGAAGGTAACAAACTATACAATAAAAACCCCCAGAAGTGTCTGCTATAATATAATAATAAATTAATATACTCTAAGCCTTAAGGGCCATTGAAAACTGCTAGACTAGTATATATATACTTTATTAAGCCTGCTTTTTTAATATTAAGCCTACTTAGTATTTCTATATAATTAGGAATTAACAGTTCTTTAAAACAAGACAAATAGAGTAACAAAAACCAAATAACTAATAGAGGTACAAAAAGGTTATATAAAATAAAATAAAATAAAATTAATAAAGAAAGTAGATAGTACAGGGCTTTTAGTATACAATAAAAGAAAACTATTGCCTATTTTAGCTATACAAAGATAAAAAAAGAGAGGTATAGTAGAGAATAATAATATAGAGGTAGATAAAAAAAATAAAGAGAAGTAAAATAAAGAGTAAAAGAAAATAAAATAAAATAAATAAAATAAAATAAATAAAAGTAATATAAATAAATAAACTACCTTCTATATTCTATAGAACAAAGAATTTACTAAATAGAACTATAGTAAAATTCTCTATTAGAGCTATTATTTAGTTAAATAGTTAATTTTCTTTGTACTTTCTAGAAGCCTTTTAAAGTCTATAGAGTCTATTTAAGTCTTTAAGGCCTTTCTTTCTAGGGTATACTTTTTATAGTATAGTATAATATAGACTGTGTTACAGATTAGGCTGCTCTCACCAATATTGGCACCAATATTTGTAGCAAAGGGCTGCTTTTACTAATATTTACTGGAGGGGGTTTTTTCTGGTTTCCAGTGTAGCCTACTCTCACCAATATTGGTACTAATATTTGCAGCAAAGGGCTGCTCTTACCAATATCCACTGGAGGGGGTTCTTCTAGGTTCTAGTGTAGAGATATATAAATAAGCTATTAGGCCTAACCTAGCCTTTTTTCTTTCTTTTCTTAACCTCTATTTCTTGTTAGTTAGGTATAAATAGAATAAGCTTGGCTTATATTTACTATTTATAATATAAACAGAGGTTTATCCTGTTATCTATATATTAAAAAAGGACTAGGGAATAACTAGATACTGTTTTTTCTATCTAGATTTAAAAGTAGGTATATTTTTTAATTCTTACCTTTACAATATATTAAAATCTATTAACAAGCTCTATACTTAATTAATAGACTATAAGTATTATTTAAAATAACTTTTTATTATAGTAAAGGTTACTAATACCTAGGGGGGTAAATAATATATATCCTTCTTTAAGGTTCCTACCAGCAACAGGGATAGAGTTTATATTATTAATAAGGATAATTTTATTAAATAGACTGTAACTAATATAGAGGTGTTGTTTAATCTCTTAAGAGAGAATATAGACCACTGGCTTAATAACCTTAATAAGGTTAAGAAGTAACTTACTGCAAAGAAAATTAAAATAGAAAATTACTATAAAAACTAGGCTAAAGCTTAAAAAAAGAATATATCTTTTAAGAAGTATTTATATAAGGTAAGCTCTACTCCCTTAGTCTCTAAAGGGGGATATTATAAAAAGTCTAAAAAGATTCTAGACTCTTTTTTATTTTTAGATTCTAAAAAGAATAACTTTAAGA